>OZ005660.1:181931080-183357330 GCA_963930645.1 Salticus scenicus | reverse complement strand
CAAGTGATGGCCCCTTGTATTGTCTCGAACATTTCAACGTCTTTAAAACTCGGAGATTATACCCTGCTGTGTTGTCCTGTGTTTGTTAATGTTAAGTTTGACATTCTCTGTTAAAATAAAAAAGAAAAAGAAAAAAAAAATTATAAAGACAATAAAAATTAAAAAATTTTCTCCTAGAAAATACAAAAATATTCTTATTAATCTTTAAAATTTCTATTATATTTTGTAATGCTATCCTTAACCTTCCTTATTTTATGTTTTTTGCGCTTCCTATTTTATGAATTCCAGATTTACGTATTTAGGTTTTGGTGTTCCTTCTCTGTCCCCCCCCCCCTCTCTCCGTTGCAGCGATTGTGATTTTTTAGGACTCGCGCCTCGTTAGTTCCATGCTTAGGCAGAGGAATATGCGTGTTTTTTGTCACAGGTGCTTCCATCCAACGGTATCCGAAGATCCGAAGATATTTGAAGAGAATTAAGGACCCTTCAGACACTGACAACATACAGAGCTTCAAAACTCATAAATTATCTATTGTCCGAAAGTGACACTTGAAATTTTGTAGACATTTACAATGAAGGACATTACTTTTTATTGCTCTTTTACAAAAGAAACTCCCTTCTCATGCAATTATCGCACTAGGAGGTTTGTGAGCTTCGATTGCAGCGAGCGTCGATCTCCTAAACCACATCAAAGAAATATCAATAGAACCGACTTGCAGCGTTCTAAGTTGCCAGTCTCTGTAGGGTCCTTTACTCTAAAAGTTGAGTGGTGTACAAAGAAGGGCCGGGAACTAACAATCTTCCGATCTAACAATCTTAGGTTGGCAAGTATGAAAACGTTTATGACTTCAGTTTTTCTGTCTGTTTGTCCGCTCTCTAACTTCCATAAATATAAATGGAATTCCATGAAGCTGTTATATGTCATTCAAGCTCATTATCGGATGTCCCCTATTAAAAATGGCGTACACCATTCATTTGTGTACAGGGACACCCGAAAGAATTCTGAAGAATTGTGTTCTTTTAAAACAGTTTGTATAAATCATATCTTAATACCTTTCCTTCTCACAAATCATAATAAAATTGACATTCATTATTCATATATAGATTTTTTTTTAAATTATAGTATGGTAATCATTAATATTTACAGGACAATACCAAAATATTCAGATACATTAAAAGATGTACAAATTGGAGTTTAGTAGAATTGTATTTTCATTTTTATTAAGCATTTTAAATACTATTTAACGACGCTTAAGCTTGATTATAATTTAAATTAATCCATTTTTCTGGTTTTTTATCTGTCTTACTGGTGGTTAATGTATCTGTCCGTTTGTCTGCCTCTAATGTTCATGAATATTTTCAGAATGTCTTCCAAAATTATATATTTTATTATGTTATATATGTATTATATATATATATATATTGTGTTATATATTATATATGTTATCACAGTGGAATGTTTTCTATTTAAGGTGGTGTACAGAGACACCCAAAATATTGACAATCAATTGTGCTTTGTGAAAGGCATTTTTATAAATCATATAATAACTTTCTTCTGCAAAAAATCCTAATGAAATTGAGATTTATTATTCATGTACTAAAAAATAATTTTGCGTAGAATTTAGGTATGTTTAGCGTTCATATTTACAGGACTACATTAAAATGTTCAGATGCGTTAAGGGCTATAGTAGGAAATTGTATTTCTGTTTGTGCTAAGCGCTTTTATCATTTTTTAACATTATTTAAGAGTGCACTGAGAAAAAAAAATATATACCGTCTTCATTTAGAATGAATAAATGGTCATTTTCAAAATTCCTGAACATGAAATATCGATTTCCAAGCTATACGCGTGAGGCACGCCAATAAACTGAATAGACGAAAAGATCGAGAATTTCTAGTTTACACATTTCTAGATGGTGAAACAATATTCTGAATCTTTTGTACTGCGAGATATTCTCGCTTGATTTTCTAGAATTGGGTAATAAACCAAGAATATAGTTTCTGAAACCCGTCTCTTGTATTCTCATTTATTTTCAGATATTTTTAAATACCTTTTCCCTCGGTAATATAGGCAAACGCTCTAGAATTCTAATAGAGGTTTCTAGAACTCGATTTCAATGGGGACTAGAATTTATAAGGATGACATGGAACTATTTTTTTCTAGAGCCACAATTTAGATTCTAGATGTCAGTTACAGATTTTTTTCTCAGTGTGATTAAGAATTAAATTAGTCAGTTTGTCTGCCTTTCTGTCTTTCTGTTCTTGTATGCTAATGTAGACAAATAACATTGAAGGGTAAATAATGCAACGAGTACCATACCTGGCAACCATCTCAATAATAAACGGAAGATTTTTGTACCCGCCTTTTTTTTTTTTTTTTTTTTTTTTTTTTTTAACACCAGTCTTCGTTTTAGAGTAATTTTATACTTATTGAATCACAACTACATTCGGACATAATTATTCTAAAAATAAAGTGGTGTGGAGAAAGGGGCGTGTACTAAAAATCTTCTGTTTCATAATTAGGATGTTGGCAGGCATAGAGCACATACAACTGGAATATGTTTATAATCAATGCGTGAACCGCATAATTTTCCGTGCTTGTATAATTTTAATTTTATAACTTACCACACTTCTATTTTAATAAAATTTAAAATACATTTAATGTGACTTTTATAAAACAAAATGTCTTCCGATCGATCTCAAAACTCAAAAGAAGTTTATTGAATTATTCTTGTTTCTGTAATGTAATTGAAATAGCAGATTTTGTCTCCATAAAATACGACAGTCGAATTAAAATCTAATTGCAGGAAAGGAATTTATGTGTTTTCAGGAAACGCTCCATAATAAAATTAACTATTGATCGCTATTAAAAGCTAGTCCAATGGAATTTTAGATAAGATATTCTGAAATAAATTATCTGAGCATATATATTAAAAATAATAATTCGTAAATTAAAGGGATTTGAAAAATTATTGTTTAATATTTATTTAATAAACTACTTATAATAAATCTTATTTAATACGGCGAAAACGTTTTCCTTTCTTAAACATCAAAAGCACAATAATCCAATTAAAATTTAATCGCAGTAAATATATTTATGCATTTCTGTAAAGAATTATCTAACAAAAATTAATTAGATATCTCTATACATAAAATTTTGCATACCATGTTGATTAATATGAAGCATTATAAAAATTACTTCGATCAATTTCAAAGGAGAGCTATATGTTGAATCGCGCTTCATTTTTTGTAATTAAATGCATATATATATGTGGGATGGCCAACTTTCGTGGGCGTTAAGCAGAAAAAAAACTGATACTTATTTATTATTAATCACTTAAAATTTAATAAAAGATTAGAGTATTTTATACATATTTACAAAACGTTATTATGAATAAAAATATTACTGCTGACCAACACAATCACGTTTAAAAAGTCAAAGTGTACGTTCAGTAGTTCATTTAGCACAGTTCTCGGCACAAACAAATAACACATAACTTTTGTTTTCGATCACTTTAGAAAAGTACGCGGCCTAATACAGAACACCGTCTCGTCGAAAACCTGTCGTCCACAGAACGAGATGCAATCGTCTAAATGCACTCATCGCCATACATACGTCAACTGAACTCCTGTCGGCCAGAGTTTTTGCCTCCGTCTATCAAGATGCGTGCTCCGGAAGTGACATCCGTCTGACGTCACGGCTACGTCATTCCTCTAAGATTCTACGCTCGCCGTCTGCAGTGCTAGTTCATCCTCGCGTCGAAGATACAGGCTGTGGCAAAGGAAGCTGGGCACTTTCGGACTCAAACGTTAGTGAAAGCAAGATGCCGATACCACACTCGGCCATCCTGCGTCGACTGGTCCTCCAGGCGGCCACACTGAAAAATACAAAAAGAAAAAACAAACACAAAAGCAACACAAAATAATAACAAACTTATTTACAGCACATATACAAATTTTGATGTTTTTTTTTTTTTAAGTTAAGTTATCCCTCGTTTGAGGAATTTGGCATGAGTGGATGTACCACGGGGGCCTTCATGGCATCCATCCTTAATCACATCACAAATATTTTCGCTTTTTATTTTTACAGTTTTACAGTGACAAAAGTACTTTGATTTTAATTTTATGGCAACCTGGTCGCCTATTTCACCAGTTTTTGGTGGTTGTCTACGCAATTTATATTTTGTTATTTTTTTCTCTTTAACTTTGACAAATTGTTCTTTGTCATGTTTACGCAATTCTTTACTCTGGGACTCAAAGTCAACTTGGGATTCGAACTCGAGAACCTCTAATTGGTCATTTTAACTTTTAGTGTCTTTTAAAGCCTCTGCAGCATCTTCTTCGGTCATAAAGTTTATAGTAGCACTCTTATGTGTAGGGAAAACTTCTAACTGTATTTGCACAGCTTTGTGAAATAATGCAGATTTTTCACTAACTGTAGTCTTCAATGGCAGTGATGAAATGAGCAATTTCTTTAAATTTATACCGGCAGTCTCTTCTTTTGGGATATTCTGTCTTTTACAATCAATGGAATCTATCGTCAAAGGCTTTTTTCTCAATTTCTTTCTTTTAAGGAGTTTGGAATTTTCTTCAACTTTTTCCTTCAGCTCTTCTGCTAACTGCAAAACCTTCTCAAGTAGGATTCGTTTTTCGTCTTTCTTTGAAGAAGTTTTTTCTTGATTTTGCAATTTCATTTGAGAAATATTCGTCTGACTTTGTTTCATTCGTCGAGGCTCCTCCTCTTCCTCACTGTCATCATCTTCACTATTATCGTCCTTTAAAAGAATCTTTTTATCGTCATCACTTTCGTCATTCTCGTCGTCGTCATTATCTTCACTTACAGCTTTGTTCGAAGATTCTAATGATTTTTTGGACAATATAACAGGCTGAGGGGTTTTATTTTTACACTTTTCAACACTATTTAATGTTTCATTTATTTCTGGGGATTTCTCAGAAATTTTACTTTTACAGTTAATGGGAGCGTCAATAGCAATATTCGTCTTAATTTCATTTTTATATGCATTTTCTGGAAGAACTGTTACTAAGTTTACCTCAAGATAACTAGATTTATTCTTCAAAAAAATGCCTTTTTCATTTATCGTCGTCTCACTCAACATTAACACATTCATTCCGATTATTACGTCATAGGGTATTACATCATTGTTTACAACATAAAAAGTAACTTTGTGTTTGAAACTATCAATTTTCAAATCTTCATCAAATGAGCCTAACGGCTTTACGGAACTTTTCCCGATCCCCTTCAAAGTGGTACTCATAGGATTAATACAGGTATCAATAATACCTGTAAAAATTACATTGTTAATCAAAATATTTTTGTTTAGGTTTTGATTTACGCCAATGCACAATGCCTCAACTTCGGGTTTTGAACCCGGACATTCCGAGCTCTTGTGCCCGAACTGTTTACAAGAAAAACATTTGAAACCTTTCATTCTATGACGGCAGTCTCTAGACAAATCGTTTTAATCACCACAGTTATAACAAAAAGTTTGTTTACTTCACTTTTAGGACTAAATGTTTCATGCACATTATACCTCATGGGTTTCAATTTTGTATTAAGCTCAATTTTATCAGATCTATGTTTATTTTTATCACTATTCTCTCTTAAACATTTCATACAATTTTATTTTCTCTTTGAAATCGCGAAGACTTTTTGCACCATACAACATGATTTTACTCTCAGATTTATTATTAATTCCTTGGATCACATAGTGCATGATCGCGGCATCATCAATATGCCTGTTCTTACTCAACTCACGCATTTTAAAAAAATACTCTGTAACAGATTCATCGCCTCTTATTTTCCTTTTACTTAAAATGTCATGTAAAGAGGCGGAATTTATTTCTACCTTAAATTCCTCAATGAGCGCTTTTTTAAATTTTTTATAAGTAAGTAGCGCTTTCTCAGATTTAATAAATAGTGAAGCGTTTCCGCTGAATGATCGTTTACAAAAAATTATATTTTGCAATTCGTTCAAATTAAACATTTCAGAAATTTCTTCAAATTCAGTAAACCACTCGATTATATTTTCATGCGGCTCACCGCTAAATTTACCAATACTATTCTCGAAATCATTAAATGAGATAGCTGCACAATGTGTTCCAGATTTCTTAATATTATTACAGTTAGTATAACATTTTTTACGTTTATTATAATCATAAATAACATTATCATTATCATTATGGCATTGCACCGAGGAATCAATTTTCGAGACGTCACTATCGCTGCTAGATTCATTTTCAGAATCGCTATTCGAATCATTCTCAGAATTTTCTTTTAGTGATTCAATGTTGCATAACTTCAATAATAACCTGTCTCTTAACTCTTCTATATTGCCGTCGAAGGAAATATTTAATAAATTACTGATTATATTTAGCTCGTTCAGCGAAAAATTATCATCTATAATTTTTTGTTTTTGAATATACTTTTCATCATCAACAGCAAAATTAAATCCGGAGAATTTTTTAATTCTGAATCTGTTTTTTCGATCACCTTCATCATTAAAAAGAAACTGATGCAGAATTTTAATATTATTATATTTTTCCTTTCCTAGTGCAATACCTATTTGAGGAATGTCTTCTAATGAAGCCATCATATAATAAAAATAAAAGTTGACGTACCTTTCCAGAACAGGAACAACAGCAGATACTTGATTATCTTAAATTTCTTACTCAAACCTCCGTCTAGTCGATTCGTCGCTGTTCAGCAGAAACCACAGATCACACTTTATACATCTAATCATCCAATATGAATTTCAGATCAAGCGTAATATTCCGTATTGTAACCACTATGCATAGCATGATTAAGCATGCGAAGAAATTTCAACACAGTTTTGCAACAGTTTTTTAAAATAAATGAATAGTTCAGTCCATAAAAAGTTTATATAAAGTTTGTTTTTTAAAGTTCGTGTTTCTCGAAAATTCGCGTTAAAATCAAAATTCACGTTCCATCAAAAATTTACGTTGCATCAAAATTCACGTTGCATCCCACTTCTGACTTGTGGGATGGCCAACTTTCGTGGGCGTTAAGCGGAAAAAAAACTGATACTTATTTATTATTAATCACTTAAAATTTAATAAAAGATTAGAGTATTTTATACATATTTACAAAACGTTAATATGAATTAAAATAGTACTGCTGACCAACACAATCACGTTTAAAAAGTCTTAGTGTACGTTCAATAGTTCGTTTAGCACAGTTCTCGGCACAAACAAATAACACATAACTTTTGTTTTCGATCACTTTAGAAAAGTACGCGACCTAATACAGAACACCGTCTCGGCGAAAACCTGTCGTCCACAGAACGAGATGCAATCGTCTAAATGCACTCATCGCCATCCATACGTCAACTGAACTCCTTTCGGCCAGAGCTTTTTGCCTCCGTCTATCAAGATGCGTGCTCCGGAAGTGACATCCGTCTGACGTTACGGCTACGTCATTCCTCTAAGATTCTACTCTCGCCGTCTGCAGTGCTAGTTCATCCTCGCGTAGAAGATATAGGCTGTGGCAAAGGAAGCTGGGCAGTTTTGGTCTCAAACGCTAGTGGAAGCAAGATGCCGATACCAAATATATATTTCATAGTAAATTTTTAGATATAACTTTATTGTGAAAGAAAAAAAAATCCTTTTTTTTTTTTTTTTTTTTTTTTTTTAAGTGAAAACTTCTTTAGGCGCGCTGAGCACTTTTTGGGTGAACAAAAATCATGGAACTCGCGTCATCGTCACCGAACGCTTTGAAGTGAAAACTTCTTTAGGCGCGTTGAGCACTTTTTGGGTGAACAAAAATCATGGAACTCGTGTCACCGTCACCGAACGCTTTCCATGAGCTATATGTATATTGTGTATATATGTACATAGATATACCTCCGTGCGTTAATAGTATACATTATATATATACAAAGAGTATAGCTCTCTACATATATATCCATATATGTAGAGCACGGCACGGCATGCCTCATATACATATATATATATATGTGTAAAATGTATACTAATGCGAGTAGTGTAGTGGCTACTGGCATCTGTCTCTTTCTAGTTCTATACTCTATACATGTATGTACTTTTTCCACAGTTTATACATAGCTCACAAAGTACAAGCACGTGCTTTTATACAGACTGTTATATTCTTCTTTTTGCTTTCAATATAAATTTTCAAATAAAGAATAAAAAAAAAGAAAATTATTTTAGTCATGTTACAATATTTTTACCTAATATAAGGCTTAGTTCATTTAATTTGGGTAGCTACAAATATTGTGCCAAATCATATAATATAGTTCATAAACACTTCTTTACAAACCAAAAATAATTCGAAAATAATAATTAAATAGCTCGACGATGCAATTCACAAGTTACTTAGTTTTCACTTCTATCGGCAGTCCCCAAAAACTGCTTTGATTTTTTTTTTTTTTTTAAACAAATTAAGAATAAAATATTTTTTGAAAAATGTTCAAGGTAATTGGCCGTAAGAGCTATGTTTGAATAATAATAATAATAATAATAATAATACTAACTCTTAAGAATATTTTTGTTTTCTAAGTCTTAGATATAAAATTCTGTGCAAAACAGAATTTAATTTGTATGACAGGAATTATTTGAATCTATACTCTTCCATAAAAGCATGCAGTAAATGTGTTTCATTCTCTACCATCGATTGCTATATTCATTTCTTAAAATGTGTTTGATATAGCGTCGGTAAAAAAAGTGTCCGAACACCAGCAAAAATTTCTATGCAAAAAAAGTACGCTTCATACGGTTCTGTTAAATAAATCCTTATCGAATCATGTTCTTAGACTGACTAAGAAGAGGATTCGACAAGGATTTATTTAACAAAACTGTATGAAGTGTACTGTTTTTACATAGGAAGTTTTGCTAGTGTTCGGACACTTTTGTTACCGGCTGTAGGTTTAGCAAAGGAGACCCTTGGCGGCTTTTAAATTTCTGTTGTCATTTTGGCGAAAATCGTCCGGGTTACTTCGGTGCCAAATTTCAAATTTTGTCAAGGGGTTCTATCCGCGTTTGTAATGATCGATAGATGGCGCTCTCTGAACTGCAGTTGTTAGTAAATATAATAGCCACGTGGATTAATAATTGTTCTTTCTCCGCCATTACATCATGGAAAATCGATTGCATAATATGATGATATGCAGTGGTGTGATAATTTCACCTTAGCCCACCAGAGGGCGAGCATTTCATTACAATCGCGGATACTTAAGCGGTTTCATTTCTTTAGCACGGGTTCTCTCAATTTTATTTTAATTATAAAAAAAAAAAAAAAAAAAAAAAAAAAAAAAAGTTTGCATATTCATTTTTCTCTTCGACATAAAAGAAAATATATTTATTTACTTACTTATTTATTTATACTTATTTATTTATATCCATTTATTTATATTTATTTACTCATTTATTTATATTTGGTTTTTACAGATTTGACATAATATTTTAAGCTAGCTTAGGAAATTGAATGATAAAATTGGATATTGGCAGATAATCTGGCATTTTTTAAAGTGAAACACTAAAAAGAATGATAACGTAAAATGGCAGATTTAAAAAAATAGTCCTACCGTAATAATAATAGAGGAGAGGAGGGTATTATGGAATTGTCGGGAAATATGGAATACCGAAGTTTCGTCTCTATTGGTGCTGCTATCTCTTCAAAATACTATGAATTACTCAAGAAGGATTCCCACGAAGCAATACAGTAAGAAGCAACCGTTTGTTGTTGTCGTACCATTCTCTATAGAACAAAGTATGTTTTGTGATTTTTTAAATTTTTTGCAGGTAAGTTTTCAAACATTTAAACTTACTAGTACACATATGATTTGAACGTTGATGTTAAGCATAATGTATGCTCAAAGAATTTTTTTTGTTATACATTGGTCGTTTTTTAGCCGAAAATATCTTGTCCATCAATTTAAAAGATCATTTTTAAAGGTGGCATGTCGGGTATAATGGGATACTAGGTATTTCATAGTATCATCTGAAATTGACTTCATATATTCAACTAAAGAAACAGAAAATAAAGATGCCGAATGTATCTTCTGTCACAGAAAATTCTCCGAAGATGATTTTATGAAGTCTAATTAGTTTTCCTATGGTTTAAACAGTTCAAACCACCTATTCCATATTACCCGACTATTTCATATTAACCTTCATTTGTAACTTTTTTTTAAAGTAAACTTTTTATAACAACAAAATTTTTTTTTTTGGATTTTTTTCATTGACAATTCACTACAAATAATTACACTATGTACTCATCATGATTTTGGGGATTTTTATTAAAAACAAGTAAAGTTATTTTAAGAAATGTAAATGGTATTCTATAATACCCTCCACTCATCTAATTATAATAAAAGAAAAGAAAAAGTATCTTCATCTATATTTTTTCTCTAAAAAATAGTTGAGAATAATCATTTTTATTATTAAACTGTCTGTGCCCGTCTTGTGCTAGATTTTTACACAGGAATTTTCAAATTTCTTTCTTCTAGCAGTTCAAATAATTAAAAATTAGTTTACATGATATTTGATACAAATGGCTTCATCTTTTATACCATGATATTTATATGTTTTGAAGTCTGAACGTCTTCAAGAAATTAAAAATGACATCGCAATTCTTTAACTTAAATTTTTTATATAAACACATATCAGTTTATTTAATTATAATATTTATTTTTCGTGGCGTAGATGAATTCTGCATATTTTATTTATTATTATTTTTTGCTCCTGACGTATTAAATTACACAGGCATACAAAAATGAAGTTGACAAAATTTGATTTGATGATTTCAGCTGATCTTTATGTTTTCTGATGTGCTGAAACCGAAAATGCAGCCCATTTTTCTCTATCACGCATACATTTTTGTCAATACAGGGTGTTTACCGACCCAATTTCTTACGCATACCATCATAACAATAGGTTGGTTGGTGTGGTCTTACATGTCGCACTAGTGCTGCGCAATTACAACAATAGGTATCCATGATTAATTATTCATGGAAAAATACTATAAAACTTACCATATAACTATATTGGTGGAAGAGTAATGGAAGAAATTGTATAGGTAAGCACCCTGTACTGACAAAAATCTATACGTGATAGAGAAATACTGGCTTCATTTTTAGTTTTATCACACCAAAAAAACATAAAGATTAGCCAAAAGTATAAAATCAAAATTTTACCTGTCGACCTATGTTATACCTCTGCGGATCACCGAAGCGGAGAAGCTATCCATCTCCACGGAGAATCAAAATTGTGATGGCGTGTCTTTGTATCATCCTTAGGGGGGGGGGTGTCTGAGATAGTCGCCAATTATCCATTGCGCAGTACCAGTACGACGTGAAACCCACCCAACCAACCCTTGACATATTAAAATCCCGCATAGAAACAAAAAGAGCATATTCTAAAAGTATAAATTGTTTAGTTTTATTTATTAAGAATCAGTGAACAAATTTTCCAAAACTGTGCAAATCATGTATAATTTTTCTTCTTTATCTCAATACATTGTTACGATTGTGATGTGAAGTTTTTCCGTTAATTAAACATGTTTCTCGAAGAACTCACCATTCTCAAAAATGCCTTGAAAGAGGATTGAGACAATATCCCCCAAGGGCACCTAAATAGTTTATTAAACAGCTTGAATAATGGTAAATACAAAATGGGCACGAGTGTCCAAGGAATGTACATTTCTTAATGAGAGACTGATATCTCTCATTCTTCCAACTGCAAAAGCTTTTTTTACTACTTTGATAAGTTTCAAATGGGACTTCCAAGTGGGATCTTCCTATTGAATAAGTGCGTTTCTTACTGGCACGTATGCGTGACAGTCAGCGTGAAAGGGTAAACTTAAGTGATTGACAATAACTATATTGCGATAACACTGCTCGGCACAAAAATTGCCTCTGACACCATTTCAGCATATTCTTATGTAAAATGACCTCTTGAATCCGAATGTTGTACCTCTACACCATTTTACCCAATCACCCACCGTTTTCTAGATACACCCCTCCCTCATTTTTTGGTAATTTTATACCCATCAGTTTGATTTGGAGAGGAACGATGATTATTTTAACCGTGAAATGTCTTCTGACATGAGGAGCTACAGAGATAGAAAGTTCTAAATCGCGAACATTTGTAGTAACGAGGAAATTTGAGGGAATTTGTGCCCAGAAAACAAAAGAAAACCAATAAACACAATAATTCCCCCCTCCCCCCCCTGCAATATTTCTTTTATTTTTTACATATTCCAGCTTCTAGTTTGCCATTTCCTTACCAAAGCACATCAAATAATAAAAATTATATAGTGATATTTTTTTTTTCAAAATGTTGTTGAGTGGAGTAAAGTCTCAAAGCCCTCGCAAGAAAGTTTGACTGATTCACTGTATGACGTTTGCTTTCTATAACTCCCACGTTAAATGTTTTGGGCAGTAAAACATGTACAGTAAAAATCTCCTGGTTTGACACATGTTAAAAGTCATTGCTCTTATCATTGTAGTCGTCAGTCGTTATCTACCTTTAGTACACCTTTTGCGATAAGAGAGTGAACTTTATGGTGTTCTCGATGGTGGTGATCTTGTGTGGTGATTTTTAACACGTGTTAAAGGAGGATATTTTACTGTTCATGTATTAATGCCCAAAACATTTAACGCGGGAGTTATTGAAAGCAAACCTCGTGCAGTGAATCAGTCAAACTTTCTTGATGCGAAGGCTTTGAGACTTTACTCCACTCACCAACATTTTGAAAAACATTTTCACTGTATAATTTTTATTATTTGGGGTGTTTTGGTAAGAAAATGGTAAACTGCAATCTGTAATATGTAAAAAATAAGAGAAATATTGCGAAAAAAAAAAAAAAAAGAAAGAAAAGGAAAGGAAACAAAAACTGATTGATTTTATTAATTTTCTTTTGTTTTCTTTTGTTTTTTGGGCACAAATCCCCTCAAATTTCCTCCTTACTACAAATGTTCTTGCTTTAGAACTTTCTACCTCCGTAGCTACTCAGGTCAGAAGACATTTAACGGTTAAAATAATCATCGTTCCTCTTCAAATCAAGCTGATGGGTATAAAATTACTAAACAATGATAAAAAAGAGGAAAGGGGTGTATCTAGAAAACGGTGGGTGATTGGGCAAAATGGGGGTCATTTTCTGATTCAGGAGGTCATTTTACATAAGAATCTGCAAAAATAGTATCAGATCTCGTTTTTTTTTTTTTTTTTTTTTTTTTTTTTTTCACAGCAGTGTAATTAAAATTTTGTTTCTATATTTGCCCATACTTCACGCAGTAAATATTATTTGTTAAAATTATTTTACATGAGAAATGCAAACATTTTTTTTATCTCACAGAAATTTAACACTAAATGTCAAAAGTAAGACTTTTTTTTTTTTGCTCATGAAAATGCATTTTGAAATTGAAAAAAAAAAAAAAAGAAAAGAAAGAAAGAAAAAGGAAAGGAAAACATCGATAGCCTTACTTTAAATGTTCCTTCATATCCAACATTTTTTTCCTGGTTGATTATTAAAATTATAAATATATATATATTTTTTATTTCTCTTTGACTGGGTAAAATTAATATTAAAATTGTTTAATTAATACGATATATAACAATTAAAAAAAAAAAAAAAAAAAACGTCATTTTGTACATTTATGCGATATTTTGTTCTATACAGTCATAATAAAATATATATATATATATATATAAAAAAAAAAAAAGGGGGGGGGGGAAGACAGTGCCACCTACTGAACGATAAGTTTCGAAATATAATTAGCACCGATTTAAGTCAAAGATCGTATTTAAATTGGTGACTGATTTAAGTCAAAGTCCAATTAAATATTAAATTTGTATGAATTGTGAGATACAGCGTTCATAAAATGTTGGAAATATACAGGCACACAGATAGACATATTCTAGAAATGATCAAATTGTATTCAGAGCAACCCAAACCGTGTAAACACATCAAAATCTGGAGTTCGATAATTTAAAGAATACAATACTTTCTACTTATATATATATATATATAGAGAGAGAGAGAGAGAGAGAAAAGTAAAAGTAATATATCATGCATCACTAAGCCCCATTTATATTTTGCCTTTTCCGTATATTAACAATGAACGACAGCTTACTTTAAATTTAATTAACTTTAAAATTGCTGAAACGCCCAAAACAAAAAAGCTAAATCTTTACAAAATTAAATGTTGTTCTATATTTTATTATATTGAAATAGAAGGCACTTACTGCAAAGCAAATTACTTAACTCTATTTTCAATTTTTAATTAGTTCTCATCGAAGTGAATTTAATTAAATACTTTCTGGAAAATAATTAAAAACTTTTTGTTTAGAAAATCCCATTATTAAAAGTATTAATTGATTTACTAATGCCATGATTGAACGAATCTCATTAAGTAATGAAATGGGTTTTATTTTGGAGAAACCTATTGATTAACGAATTTCTCTATGCATGTAAATCTATAATTTTCTTATGTGTCTAATGATGTAATTTTGATTTATTTTATTTATAAGATTAAACATGACAAACATTAATAAAAATTTCTCTTTATAATGAGGGAGTTAATAATATTTGATAAAGGCGAATTGTAATTGAAAGTTTTTTTTTCTTTTTTGCTACTTATGCATAATGAATTTCTTCCAATTGCTAATTTACGACTGGCTTAAAAAAAAATTACAGAAATTAATTTACATTGTGTTTAATTCGCTGGTAAATTTTTAGCTGCTGAGTGGCAAAAGAAAAACCGGAAATAATTGTTAAATTTCACGTTTGAATGTCTAATATGAAAAAGTAATATATCCTGATTACATTAATCCGCGTGTTCGTTAATGCCAAGGAAGTTAAAAATATGGAAATACGCAAGCGAAGTGATGACGTCACTGGCCGTTTGTGGATGCAAGAAAAAGATTTCCTATGTTAAAAGTCCATTGGAATTTTTGAAAAAATTATTAAAAATAGAGGATAATTATTTCCCGATTTTAATTCCCATATCTGGGTATAGATATATATTAGTTATCATGTGCATGCGTTAGATTAAGTTGTTCCTGATGTAAAATCAATAAAATTTGAATTTTAAATTTCAAGACTCTAGAAAAAAAATGGCAAACTTCCATATTCGATTGAAAACATAAATATTTCATTTCAAAGGATGATACTTACACAATAAATATCCAACTAGCATACTAATTAAAAGGAAAATGATAAATATTCTATCATAATTTGAAGTCAAATTTGTTTTCAATTGTCTAAATAAAGTATCTGATATAAGATACTAATATGTTGCAGCGGAATAAGTTTGATATCTGTCATCCTTGGCAGAAAAAAAAAATATCGCCAAATTATCTGGCGAACATAATTTAATTCCTTTCAAAAATCATGGTTATTTTTAAAATTTATATTAATAGAGTAATGAATAATATGAAATAATATTTCGTACAATACATATTACGAAAATATACATCTGGCATGTATATTTTCGTATTACGTTTTTGAAAAAAACGCCAAGGACAACAGAGTTTTGAAATTTAAAATTAAAATTTTGTCAATTTGACAACAAAATAACTCAATCTAACACATGCACATGATAACTAATACATATATATATCCAAATATGGGGATTAAAATCGGGAAATAATTTTCCTCGATTTTTAATAATTTTTTACAAAAAATCCAATGGGCGATTACATAGGAATTATTTTTCCTGCATCTACGAACTGTCAGTGACGTCACACTTCGCTTGCGTATAACATTAATTTTTTAAACGTGACGTCACGTGTTCATAATATCTTTAAAATCTTTATTTATTTTAGGTAACATATCGCATAGATTTAAAATATTTCGAATTAAATTTTACATTTACTTTTATTGTCGAAACGTCAGTGGAGGCCTCCATGTCGAAATTCAAAAAGATTTTGGGCTCCGTCTGTGTGTCTGCCTCACAAGAGCGGCCGCAAAAATCCCGCTATTGATTTGAAATTTGGTACACGTGTTCGTGAGGCACATGGAATCAAGTGTATAGTTTTTGGTGTGTATTCCAATTGTAGTTCGTGTACAGGGACACAACAAAAGTTTTTGTTATCATTACGGCCTATGGACAGAATTTGTATGTATCGTGATAGTGCCGCAAAAACCACACGCTATTGACTTGCAATGTGATATGCATCTTCATGAGCCACACATAATTAGCTGTATAATTTGAGTGTATATATTACATTTTTAGTTCGTGTACATAGACACACCACGGTTTTTCTTATTATTACGGCCTATAGACAGAATTTGTATGTACGGCCGCAAAAATCCTCCGATTAACTTGCAAATTGGTACACACGTTCAAGCTCTGTATAGAAATAGCTGTATAAATGTTTATGCCTATGTTGTTTATAGACTAAGTACAGGTACACGTCAAAGTTTTTCTTACCATTACGGCCTATGGGGTGAATTTCATTTAAACGAATTTTAACACCGTTACTCTGCATTCAACAAAATGAAATTAGCGTACATTACTGATATACTTAAACTAAACGTTTTCTGAAGAAAATATGCTCTCTTAGGCTTCCTAATTAATATACAGGAATTTACAAAAGTGTTCCGACAATATCGCGTAATCATGCATATTATGTCAAATTTCGAACAATTATTCATGAAAGACGTAGAATAAATTGAACGACACACAAAGGGATTTCATGATATTATTGTCTATAGATAAATGTTTATTTAAGCGCATTTTAACGCGTTTATGTTGCATTCAACGTAATGAAATTAACATACAGTATAAAGATGCATAAAAGCATGATGTTTACTCTAAAAAGAGGGATATGTATCGACTAAATGATTTATTTACTGGACCACACAAAAGATTCAGATAGATTAATATTTCAACTTAATTAGGTGTAAATATTAATGAGGTATAATTAATTAAATAGGTGTAGTCTTTTTTTATGTATATAATTACTGTCGCTCCTTTTGCGGGATACATAAAAGAAATTCGTATTATTACAGTCTATAGTTGTTTTTTTATAAAGCATATTTTAACATGGTTAAGCCAAATTAAATATAATGAAATTTTATTAGAATTTTAAAAGCATGTTTTTCTGTGAAAATGTGTGGGTATAGAATTGGTGATTAATTAACAGGGTTGCACAAAATAATTCCGATATGTTATGTAATCCTTTTGCATGAAATTTGGCACAAGTATTTATTAATTACTGGGAATTAATAAAGACTATCAGTTATTAGGAATACATATATATATATACAGATCATTATAGAAGAAGATATGCAGCAGGGGTTTGAGTGGGGGCAACAGTTTTCCTCAGAAACGTTTCTGTTTATGTCGGAAGTCAATAGAATCAATATATATACATAAAGGTACACTTTTGTGTATTTTTAACCCCCCTCCCCACCCACAAAAAAAATGCAAAAAATAAATAAATAAATAAATAAATAAAAATAAAAATAAATAAATAAATAAAATAAAAATAAATAAATAAAAATAAAATAAAAATAAAAGACAATAAAAAAGGTGGAGGTTGGGTGGGCAGATGCTTGATTACGGAGGATAGGTGTTGTTGTTTGGCTGGATGGTTGGGAGGGATTGGGAAATTAAAGAAAAAAAAAATGGGTCATTACTTTTTTCACTCTAACAGATGGCGCTCATTCCTCTTAACTTGTTCTTTTGAATCCATGAAACACTTCTATCTCTACATGATAATTACGACTTGCGACTTTACGTAACACAAATAAATTCAAATTTAATTAAATAAATTAATTCTAAAGTTAAATTTTAACTTTAGGGTTTATTTGTTAAAAATTAGAAACAACTAATTACACTAAAATTTAAACTAAAAATTATTTTTCTTAATCGTTCAGTAGATGAATTTATTTCCCTTGTTAACTATGAATTTAACTGTTTTCGGTCTCATGGCTGTTGTGGAGTGTTTTACCTTTTTCGGCATGCTTTTTAAACGTAAAGAAAGTTAAAATTTAGTTTTATTAAATTTCCTTGGGGTTGATTTATTATGAAGGGATTGGTGTTTTATGTTTAATAAGTTTATTTCTCTCATGGTTTTTTCCAATTCATAAAATTATTAGGAAAAAAATTGGTGTTTGAAGTTTAATATGTTTATTTCTTTCTTGTTTTTTTTCCACTTCATACGTTTTTTTCTTATTTGGTTTTTCCACATATTGTTTGAAATTATTTTCAAGTCTTTTAGGTGACCTCGGGCATTGCATGCTGTAAATATTTAGCATTTTGCATACAGCATGACAGAAAGATCACCTAATTTGCATACAACATTCATTCAACGACCTTGAAAAAGTGGTGAATTTGTATGCTTCAATATCGGGTTGCTTATTTTTTCTTTTCGTCAACTTCATTCAGTTTTTATAGTTCTTCATGTGATACTTGGTTTCATATAGTGCAATGTTTGAAAGGGTTTTCAACAGTGGCGTATCGTGAATGACGTTTAGGGCATGCTCCACATGAGTAGTTAGAAACAGTACATTAAAACGGATATTTAAGCATCTTATTGGCTAATTCGCTTGTTTCGAGAAACAACGTAGATATTACGACATTTAAACAGCCAATCAAATGAACGAGCTTTGCATGTTCCTAGCCACCAGTATGGAGCATACCCAAAACGTCACTCACGGTACGCCACTGGTTTTCAAATATATATATATACTATATAAAAAACAAGAAATAAAAATGATCGGTTGGATAATGTGCTGAGGCTCTTGATCTGCAAATCCACTAGTGTTACGTTACATTTAAGGCGATAAAAATAAAATTTAATCATATTACAACAATGATTTAAATTGTATTAAAATTGAAGTAAATAAATCAAAATAAACTTGCTTAGCAATCGTAGGTGAAAACCATAGACCTATCCGCGATTGTATAATGAAATGCTCGCCCTCTGGTGGGTTAAGGTGAAATTACAATTAACATGCTTTAATTCGGCCTTCATGAAGCCGCCATTGCATGCCGATGTTTAGTTTCACATATATTTATTGAATAAAAATGAATAAATCCGGTAAAAAAGATAACACATACTGTTGTGTGCTCCAGTGTAACTCCAAAGGGCCAAGAAATCCAGAATTAAGCTTCCATTTATTTCCAAATGACAAATTTGAAATTTCAGTTGCTTCGGCTAATGGAAAAAATGAATTAATCAGATGATTTGAAACTAATATTTGTTCAACTTCAGTTAAAAATCTAATTCCGATCGAACTTTGAATAAAATGAAATATTTTTTTCCCAAAACAATCAATTTTCCATGATGTAATGGTGGAGAAATTATAGTACGAATATTAAGTAGAATAACAAAAAGAACAATACACGTGGCTATAATATTTACTAACAACAAAAGCTGAAAAAGCGCCATCTATCGAACATTACAAACGCGGATTATAAGAGTGGACGGAGCATTCCATTATTAAGGGGATATAAATAAAGGTGGCAAAGATGATACACGTGACTGCTGAAAAATGGTTATCTTTTCTGATATTTATCACGTTATTGGCGATTTTTTGTTCTGAATATAAATATTATTATTATTATTAAAAGATACAGCAAGCAAAACTTGTGAAAACATTACAGTTGCTGAAATTTATTTTTACATACCTTATTATTAACACTTTCCAACAAAGTTCAAAAGCGTTTATAACTTCGGTTTGTCTACACTCGCTTTAACTCTCATAAATAATCACGGACATTTTTGAAATCATATAAAGTATAATGTATTTAAACTAATTCAATTTAGAGAATTAAGTGTAGCAATTATAAACATTTTATAAAAATAATTACTTAAAAAGAACGAAATAATAAAATATGAAAAAGAATATCTTACCTGCGAAACGAAATCCCTATTTTACATGACTTCTAGGGCTTTTAAAGTACATCTAATTACTATTTCTTGATATAAAATTCTTTTTAAATTCAAAACAATCTAACTTTTAAAGTGAAATAAAAATTTTAAAAAGAACTTACAAAGAAAATGGGAAAATATCGTTTGTTTAAGAATAAACAGAGTTTAGAGCATGGTGAGAAAATTTCAATATTGGCCAGTTTGGCTTCCTGTAGTTCAACAGTCCCGTGACTTTTTTATGAGTTATCTTTGCCACTGAAAAAGAATGCTATTGCCCCGACCACTTTTATAATAGGTCTATGGTGAAAACTGCAATCATAAAATAAGCTAAAAAAGCATTTTTTTTTTTTTTTTTTTTTTTCGAAATTGTAGATATGAACATATTTTTAGTAATATCTTACAGCTTTTTCACTGTGATTCCAGAACCACAGCCTCCTTAACTAGATGTCTGTCGCGTAGCTCGAAAACATAGCAACAGCTGAAGCGGTAGACAGCGCCACCTGGTACAGATTGCACGATTTTTTTATTTAACTGCCACCAACAACTTTAAGAAGTGATATATATGATTTATATAATCGACGTTTCTCCGATTCAGTTTGCTTTTTATGTATATCATATCCCTCTTTTAAAAATTTTTCGTGGCTGTTGAATAAAAAAGTCGCGCAATCTGCACCAGGTAGCGCTGTCTACCGTTTCACCTGTTGTCAAGTTTTCGAGCAACACGACAGGCATCTAGTTTAGGAGGCTATGCCAGAACTAATATTTCAGGAAAATACCATTCTTTATTACAAACAATCTTCATGCCAGTATTTTTTTGTACTTTCTCATAGAGAAATAGGAAAAGAAAGTATTGTGTTTGGGTGGAATTTTAGAAATCGAGTTTCTGTTATATTTGTAACGTTACGCGTTGGTACTCAATAGACTACTTTACATTTCTATAATGTATTTCTCATGAAATACCTTTTATAAAACAAATATACAGTTTAATTTCACTTGTATTTACACTGTATTTACACAAACCATATCGTTAAAAATTTATCAAAGGTTGGAGAACATTTCTCCCAACCATCACACCAGAGAGAAAAATATCCAACTCCAAATTCATAAGAACCGAGATTTTCTTTACTTCTCGTGCTCTTTGTAAACAGTCCACGTTCTTTTTAATTTTCATTAATTTTTCTTTCTTTAATAATTAATGGACAATTTGCACGTTTTCTGATTTTATTCTTATATAATAGAAAATGAAAAGGTAAGAAAATAAATACATATATTTTCTTTTTTTGAAATCTAATGACTGATTTATAACAATTTTAACATCGCACTATTTACTCTATCGAGAAAACGCAGTACAATATATCGTGACGTCACTCTTTATGACAACAAACGGAAGTAATCGTTGTTTACATTCGATTTCGTGCTTTGCTTTGCTTCTTGAATCAGTGAAATAGGTTTTGTATGTTATGACAATGACGGATATTAAAAAATCGTAGTATAAATATTGTATTGTACCATTTTGTACTAATACAACGGCTAATGTTTCTCAAAAGTTAATCTTTAGCGTTCCACAGGATCCTATTAAACGAAAACATTGGACAACCGCCATGAAAAGAAAACAGTTGAAAATAATGATAATGGATAATGGTGATAATGGTATTAAATAGTTATAAGATGAAAAAGAAATGCTCAGAAATCACATAAACAATTGATAATTACGAAAGTTAAAACGAATTGCTGCTTACTAACCAGGCTGACAAAATGTAAACATTGAAGCATCATAAAGTGTGACGTCAGGCAGCGTTTTGAAGTCATGGGATTTTTGGTTAATTTTAAAGTTATTTTTGAAATGAATGAGAACTTTTTTTGCATTTTTAATAAACTTTTTGAAATTTATGGGCCTAAAACTACCAGAAAAATAGGATTTTGTTCAAATCCCCCATGTGTGCAAATTTCTCATTGTTGAACCATGGATGACTATTTCATGCTTCTTGGAATACTTAGCGCACTGTGACGTTACAATTTACACTTTTTGAGGTTTCTGAATCAGAATTTTTTTTTAGTAGTTGGTTTGTGTGTATATGTATCAGTATTTCAAGAACAAATAGACGCAAAAGTCAAATTTGGCATTCTAAATCTGTATCATTTATGGATGTTACAACTTTTTGTTGAGATCAAACAAATGGTTCGTGTACAGGGGCATCCAAGAGAATTCCAATACATTACCTCTATGGGCGAAATTTTTGGCAGGTACAGTTTAACATCTATAGCCTGCACTATATAAAATGAATCTGACATATATCTTTTGTATGAACAGAAGATGTTTCGTGTAAAATATGATTTTAAAATTATTCTCCATTCATTTACAGTGCTACCCAAAAGAACCAGAATAGAATGGGATTATACAGTCAGTTTAGAAAGTGCTAAAAATGCATTTCTGATTGTGTTATGTGCTATTAATATAGGATTATACTTATGTACACAATTTGGTTTGTACATAAATTATAGAAGACAGACAGAGCTACCAATAATTATGCGTAAATATTCTTTTCTATTGAATGTAATTGGTGGAAATAATTTACTATAATATTTTACCATGGCCAGGAAAACTGCTCAGGAATGAAAATTAATTCTTCATACACATATGGTAGATAATTTTTTTTTTCAGAACTTCTTTTTGCACAATCACGTGTTTTGAAGTTCCCTGAATTATTTACTCTTTAACTGCATTTCTTGCGACCATGGAAGCCTCTGCGCAAGTGCGGATTCAACGAGTCCACTAGTAAAATAGGGGAGACAAGCTTTTCGTTGAGATAAAATAAGCGATAAGGGAATACCGAATGACTGGATGTTTACGAAATTCAAACCTGTTGGTCAACTTGGAAACCCTCCAAGATTTTCGACTCGTCCTCACGGCTAGGCGTAGGAAACTTGGTTACACAATAACGCTAGAACTTTCGGTATGTCAGTTATCACAGTAGCATAAAAACAAATAATTGCGAGCTCTTCACATGTTCTACTTTGATGTTCGTACGAGATAACTACTTAGAACTTTTGATCAAGATTAGTAAGTTTAAAGGAGTGGTGCAAATGAAAGTTACCTGAATAATTTGCAATAAACTTTTAAATTTGATTACAGCCTTGAATTCTATATAAATGTAGGTGCTCTACTCAAACGAGGATTTGAGAGGATAGCAGCCGCCTTCCTCCCACAGAGTAATTTGACAAATAAATTACAAACTTCTTCTTCTTCTTCTTCTTCTTATTAAATTAAATTAAAATTCTTTTTAATGTAGGTCAACATACACTGTCAAAAAAAAAAAAAAAAAAAAAAAAAACCTGTTTGCTGCCAGAAATTTTCTGTAATGCAGAAAAATACGTTCTATCATTGTAATTTTTTCGTAATTTTCGGGTATTTTCTGTCATTACAGAAAATTTCTGGCAGCAAACAGGACTTTTTTTTGACAGTGTACAGACTTGTTATCTTACCCCTTAATATGCAGTCTGTCTTTATAATGTTGAAATGCAGGGTAAGAGAATGTAGGGATGTTCTAAGGGGGGGGGGGAGAGGGCGGGCCGCCCTGCGCCTCTGATCATGAAAAAGCCTCCAAAAAAAACTTGATATATACAGTCGGCAGCATAATTCTTCGAGCACTAGCCAATAATTCCTATATTAAAAAAGTACACTTAAGACTGTTTTGTTAAATAAATCCTTGTCGAATCATGTTCTTAGACTGACTGAGAACATAACTCGATAAGGATTTATTTAACAAAGCAGTATTAAGTGTACTTTTTTTAGACAGGGATTATTGATAGTGCTCGAATAATTTTGCAGCCGACTGTATATCTGGTGAAGTTGTTGTGCCATTGTTTTTTAAACATTCACTACTGCTCCATTTGAAGTCGTAGGTTCGTCTCTAATGATCTTTAATGTACAAAGCGTGACCACAGAGCAGCATCTCCAAAACCCCCCAAAACTCATTTATGCAAATCCCGACTAAGGCAGCACAAGAGGGAATCAATCTTAAAACTTACTTTAATGCTTTCTTATGATATTAAATTTCAGTGAGGAATGAAAAGGGGGCTCAGTATAAAAGGGGCTCCAATAAGTGGGTATTTTACTGAGAATTTCGTCCGGGCCTCGAGAGCTGTAAGTTCGCCACTGAGAGAATATCGTGTGAATACCCCACTAGATTTTTTACAACTTTTGTTTAAATTTTATGCACTTACGTTATGTAAGAGGGGCAATTTTTTTTTCTCATTTAAAATCAAAAGCTACCAGAATTTACCAACAATATTAGAAGAGAAGAAAAAAATGAATTTATTCTTGTAAGTTATGAAAGCAAAATTTTATAAAATATGTCCAGTTCCAGTTTTTGCAAATGGAAATTATAATTTGCGCTTGTACTCTGCAAACGGCGATCATGAAAGGGTTAAACAACAGTTTTTAAACATTTTTGATAGTTATAGTCGATTTTTTAACTGTTGTCCTTCCTCTGTTTTGGAAGATAACAGCGCTACTTTAAAATTTAACAATGCACTGTTAAAAATTTGTTAAACCAAAACTTAGTACGGAAATAGTTGAAACCACTCGATGGTTTATTCTTTTACCATGATTTGGTAAATTTATGTTGAACCAAATATTGATATTTTGTTTTAAATTAAAAAAAAAAAAAAAAAAAAAAAAAAAAAAAAAATCAGAATTCGACCTAGACGGATATCGAACTACTGAAGATCTTCTCGTCTCAAGTCAAACATTCTGGCATTGGACCACGCTTTCTTGCTCGCTAATTCTTTGTGTGTGTGTGTGTGTGTTCCGTTGATTTTTATAAAAAGGGCCAAATTTTCTAGGATCTTATCTTGTCACATGGATGAGTTGTTGCATAAAATTTGCACTTTACCCTATGTTTTCTACCGCGATCTTAAATTAAAGCTTGGTTTGGTTTCAATAGGAATTTTACTGATTCATACTCTCCTTGTGAGTAGATGTATGGTAGCTCCAAGTTTTGGTGCAGCTTAAATTCCTTTGCAAGAGGTAGAAAACTTAAAAGTGGGGTTGAACCATATTGTGGTATTGCTTACAATTTTACTCCATAGTGGTTCAAGTTTGAACTAAAATTTTTAATAGTGTGGACGATATGCTTCTTTGACGTCATTCGACGTCGTGATGACGATTTTCTTTCATTTAACCTAAGGCTCCTATATATACGAGATGGCGCATCAGGCATTTTGTTGCCTTAGTGTTGCCACATGTACCCAGCGCGTTTCTCTGCTAAACAAACGTCAGACATTTTTTTTTATCATCTTACGTTACTTTAGAGTAACTTGTTTTATTATATTTCATGATTTTAGCTAAGTAAACTATGATATGGAAATTTGTTTAGCGATAAACTGGTATAATCATTCAAAAAGTGTTCACAGACCTTCTATTACTGTGTATTTGAGTTTTGGTGACATTTTGTAAAAGAAACAAAAATCGCCCTAACAACACGTCTTACTCCAGTACATCCATAGGATATCCGCAGAATAAAATGACATCCTGAGAATGTACTGTGAAAAAATGTGTTTATAGGAATATTATTGTTGCTTATTGCTCCTATCGGATTAGCTTCAGATCAAGATTTCTTAAAATCATTAGGGAAGCGATAAGGAGGCCAAGCGGGAATGCTGTCCTCGTCGGTGGCAAAAAAATTGCGGTGATGCGCCGGCCTATTATTTTATTTAGGGGCTCTAATTTAACCTATTGGTGGTTTAACCACTTCACTGGCCACAGTAATGTGTGAAAGGCAAAATTCCCCCCGAGTTATCTCGGGATAGCCGGTGAAGTGGTTAATTTAACATACAAACAATTTGAATACACCACAGATTTTTCTATACAAACATTGAAAGCTCCACCTCATTCTAGTCGTCCATTGATTTTTCAGAATAAACCATATACAGAAGTTATTTAAAATTTTTAATTGTCGGAAATTTAGCTAGCTGCTTTGATGATGCGCCCATGCCTAGTTTTTTCTCTCTTGATGAAGGGTCGTGTAATATTTTCACCTGAAACAATCATTGTGTGTTTTTGCAATTTATACTGTTTACTTACCACGTTATTTATTTATTTTTAGCGACGATTTCGGTAAGCTGGATTTGATCCAGGGATATAATTCTGGATAAAAGTTTAACCCATTGTTCATCGTTAAGCTCTGATGATTTATTTAAGAAATGTGACCGCTATATCCCCTCCTCCCCACAGCATGTATGAGCAATGCAATTCTTTCGTTGCTTGGGGAGTTGTTTTGTGCTGACATCTGTTGACTGTGATTGAAGTTATTTATTGATTGCTTCGTTTGTTCACACATCCCTGTTTATCAGTCTAACGACGACTGGTCCAGTGATCTCAAGATTAGAAATTAAATGAAATACACACACGTTATATATATATAAAGATAGATAGATTGATAAATAAATAACCCACATTTATAATTAAAATGAAATTAATCCAACTTCATTTCATATTTTAAAATAATAAAAATATATGTATTATTTTTTTTCAGATAATAATTTATGATTTCCTTATTTCTCATATAAACAAATAAAGAAAGTCGTAAATACTCCTATTTAAAACTTAAAATTTAACTATTGAATTTCATTTTATATTTCTAGAAATGTTTTTAAAAATATCTTTTCGGTTAATAATTCATACATCTTTCATTACTTTTTTTGAATAATAATAATAATAATAATAATAATAATAACAGTAACAATAATAATAAAAGTCATGTATTTTAAGTAAAGACATAACAGGGGGGAAAGAAATGCTATAAGAAAAACAATTTATAACGTTAATTTTTTTTTCAAACATAATGCACTAAATTACTAAACAGTATTTCTTCTTTAATGAATTAATTTCTGAATAATTGCTTATAATTCACGTGCAAATTTTCTTTTAATTAAAAAGGAAATTAACGAGACCACTCAAAACTCCCGCATAAAAGTATTTCTTTCTAAATGTAATGAATTTCCGGATTTTTTATGAAATTGAAATAAAGGAAGTTTATTATTAAGTGAATCACTTAACTTTCTCCCTTATGTGTAATTGGGTTTTATATTAGAAAATTCTTATCGATTTGAATTTCTTTGTTTACTGTTAAATGAATAAAAAAACATTTTTATTTTACAAGTTGCACATTCAAATTTACCATTTTATGGCCATCACAAAACTTTTTCTATATTTTGCGAACAAATTCGCGTAATACAAATTATTTAATAAAATTATTTTTTCATGATGTATGCGGACAGTTTTTATTTCAGAGGTGTTAAGGCACATTAGGCTACCTAGCAGCGTGGTACATTTCAGTCTGCGACTGTGCTTCGTCATTAGTTAAGTTCATTGCTTATAGAGAAATATAGTATAGCCCACAGAGCTATTACAGTGAACGGGAATATGGCAACTTTTTTGAGTGGCAAAAATCACTCATAAAAAGGTCACATGGCACTAGGAACTATACAGTAAGCCAAACTGGTCACCATTGAAAATTTCTCTTTAATCTGTAAATTCTGCATTCTCTTAAGTAGACGATAGCTTCTCTTATTTTTGAAAGTTCTTTTTAAAATTTATACGTCCCTTTCAAAGTTGGATTGTTTTGTATATAAAATACATTTTATCTCAAGCAATGGTGCTTATATGTTTTGTGAAAGATTGTAAAGAATGTTTTGTCAAAGGAGAAACTAATACATTTAACTGGTAAGAATTTTTATTGTTTCTAATTTCCCATTTTTTAAGTAATTATTTCCTTAAAATGCTTATAACTGATATATTTAGTACTTAATAACAATTGTATGTGCTATCTGATAAAGAAAATGTAATATTGTTTTCATAATAATAATAATAATTCGTGGGAATTTTATTTATCCCTAGATGATTGTATTTATTGAGAAAATAAATAAATAAATAAATAAAAAATAGAACTGAAAAGATAAAAATGTGTAATGTTTTTAACAGGTTTTCTTTCTTTATCTTTTAATTAAAAAAATAAAAAATAAATAAAAATAAAAATAAAACATTTAAAACGAATAATCGTCAACAACGCGATAATTGTCCCCCCCTCCCTTAATAATAATAATATAATAATAAAACCTTTTCCTACACTTAGCTGACTCATCTTTGTTACACTTTTTTATATTCCCATACTAAAGCAATGCTCCGTCCAACATGATATACCTCATGGCACAAACTTATGACAACAAATACGTGACAAGAAACTAAGCAAAGTCCATCTATACTAACTAGTTTAATTACATAAGGGAAAATATAAAAACTATAATGTTATACTTTTATTTTTAAGGAGAAATAATATTTAATTATACAGGGAAAAACTTAAAAACTAGTATTATAGCTTTGCTTTTAAAGAGAAAAAGCAAAGTAGATTGCTATTGTGTACGCAGCATAGAATGCACTAAAAATTTATTATAAAGAATAAACTTCTGCAACACAACTGTAAATACACTTTCAGAAAATTTCATTTATGATATAATAAATAACTTATAATGTAATAGCCAAATATGATGTATAACCACTTATAAAGTAGTACCAATTTATAACTAAAACGATAATGTATCAAAATAATTATATGCACTCCTATTAGTTATCATTAGTGTTGATATTCACAAAAGTCAATCATCGATATTCTATGATAAACATATTTTTGTGCATCTGAATAATGAATATTAGCACTTAACGTATACACTCGAGTTAATTCGAGCTTTCTAAACGCGCCAAACTGTGCACACTCGAGATAACTCGAGCGGCGTGGTACTTTATGCTGCTGTATTTTTCGCACTCGAATGTATTCGAAAAAGATTTGATGAGGTCTTCGGATATGTGAATTTGTACAAAGACAACGCTTATAGATAGTTATAAAAAGTATTGCATTTTTATAGACGGATAGTTATTTTGTGCGTAAAGTAAAGAGTAGTAAAGGCACTGGTTAAAAGAAATTCAATAAACTTCATAAATGAAAAATGATGAAGCATATCTTTTAAGACGCACACCAGTTTAATACGACAAATAATGACATAAAATATTCACAAAAATATTTTAGTTAAAAATTAATTTGAAAGGATTTGACATGGCGTTCTACGCTTCTACTCTTTTCATCCTCATCTCTCGTTTCCTTCTTCTTGTTGCCTCCTTCAATAATACAAAAAGAATATTCTTTTGAAACTCTTTCCTCTCATTGTATTTACAGAAAATAAACCTGAGTTTATTGGATGTTTACACAATTGATATTCTTTTAATTTTATAATTATAATTATTTTATTTTATATTATATTTTAGTAAAATATATAATGAGCTATTCAAAATCTGAATATGAACATGCAAATTTGTCAGAAAGTGGCTGAATAGGTAGGATGATAGGTAGGATGAAAAGTTTCCGACCTAACAAGGAATATATATATATATATATATACTAGCAGGCAACGCCCGCTTCGCTGGTCCCTATTTTTAAATGAATCACTATAATGAATTCTCAAAATTGCATTAATTTTTATCACATGAAAAAAAAAGAGAAACAAAATCTGAGTAGGAAAAATGTCGCACCGGGTTCTCACTGCCTTCGGAAAAAATTCCCAAAATGCTCTAACTCTTATTTCTATTATTTTCCCACTTCGCCCCCCTCCCCCCCCTCCTGTCTATCCTAATAATTTTACAAATTTGAAAATATCCGCAATCGATTTGTAAGTATCAAAAACCTCTATGCACCAGTTTTGAACGATATATCTCTAATTTTATTTTTTTACCGCTCTACTCCCCCCCCCCTTCCCGCCCTCCCAATAATTTAAAAAATTCGAAAATATCCGCAATCGATTTGTAGGTATTGGAAACCTCTATGTACCAATTTTGAATGATCTAACTCTATTTTCTTTTTTTTTTGCCCCTCTGCCCCCCCTTCCCGGCCCTCCTAATAACTTTACACTTTCGAAAAAATCCCCATTCGACTTGCAGGCCTCTAAAATCTATCTGTACCGATTTTGAACGGCCTAACTGTATTTCTATTTGTTTTTTACCATAGCTCCCCCCCTTCCCGCCCCCCCCTTTCCCGCCCCACCTAATAATTTTAAAAATTCGAAAGTATCCGCAATCGATTTGTAAGTATCGAAAACATCTATATACCAATTTTGAACGATCTAACTCTATTTTTATTTTTTTGCCCCCCCTCTCCCCCCTCTCCCCTCCCCCTTTCCCTGCCCTCCTAATAGCTTTACACTTTCGAAAATATCCCCATTCGACTTGCAGGCATCTAAAACCTAACTGTACCAATTTTGAAAGGCCTAACTGTATTTCTATTTGTTTTTGCCCCATAGCCCCCCCCCCCTTCCCGCCCCTCCTAATAATTTTACAAATTCGAAAATATCCGAAATCGATTTGTAGGTATCGAAAACCTCTATATACCAATTTTGAACGATCTAACTCTCTTTTTATTTTTTGCCCCCCCTCTCTCCCCCCCTGCTGCCCCACCTGGGGGCTGAATTTCTAAAATTCCAGAAATTGGTTTTTAGATATTTGCATTAGCTATATTTTAGAGCAGAAACTTCACGCATATCTATTTGTTTGAGATATATAGGATTATGCGAAATCACGTTTTTACGCATGTGAAATCACGTTTTGCCCCCCCGCCCCCCTTGGGGACCGAATTTTGAAAATTCCAGAAATTGGTTTTTTGACATTTGTATTAGCTATATTTTAAAGCAAAAATTTTACGGATATCTGTTTTTTTGTTTGAGATATGAAGGATTTTGTGAAATCACGTTTTGCCCCCCTCCCCCTCTTGGGGGGCGAATTTTGTAAAATCGCTTCTTAGTGGATGCCTACGTCATAGAAAGAATATTGTCACAAAATTTCATGCCTCTAGGTCCAGGGGTTTGGTCTGCACGTTGATAGATCACCCCCTCACTCACTAACTCACTCAGGAAGTGTTCTTTTATATATATAGATATATATATATATATTGTTTAGTGATTACTTTATTATTCAACTAGTACCCTTCCAAAGATATGCACTAAGCGACAAAAAAAAAAAAAAAAAGAGCCGCATTGCAGAAAAAATGACTTATACCTTTTTCATTTGTAATAACTTTAAAATTAACGTTTGAAACAAATAAAACTGTCTTGTTTGCATAATACCAAGGGGATGAAATGATACCTATGTACATTTTCGATATAATTCGCTTTCTTGCACTCTACGAAGTACATTTTAAAAGTCTGCATAAAACTTTCTTTTAGAACATAATGCAATAACCATACACTTTGCATTCTATTATGATTTATTATATGAAATAAACAAGTTATATTTTAATATATGAAATAAAACTATTTATTTGTTAGATCTAAGCAATTTTTTATTAAAAATATGTATTCTGCATTGGGTTAATTCCATCTTTATATGGAAATACTGCTTTTAATGCGCAATGGCATAGTTTTATACAGTATTTTAATATAAATCTCAAAAATTTCAATGTATCAAATATCACAAATAAATTTTTCTAGTTCTGGCAGAGCTTTAGGCTGCAAATTTCGAATCCTTTCCCCTCTCCCCCGCCTGTTTATAAATGAAACATTTTTGAGCGGATCGCGGTTAGGACTATTTCAATGTCTGGTAAAGAAGAAATTCTACTATATCCTTTGTGCGGGATTTAACTTAAAGTGAAAAAAAGATATGATTACTTACAGAATTATAGGTTCTCATGGGAATGGATAAGAAATTTTCGCAATTTGAAGTAAATAAACTTACCACAGACGCCGTGTAGTAAGGCGCATTATTATCTTGAAATGCTGTTTGCGAAAATGTCCAAGATACCTCCAAAATAGTCGGTCAGGCGCCACTTTTATGAAGATTGTGTTTTATTCCGAGTTAATTGATCGATTGAGCACAAAAGTTTGTCCGACTGTTTGAAAAGTTATGCACCCCCGTACCGTAATGTACGGAGAATGTGCCACTGTTTTAAAAGTGCGATTTTCATTAAGTCGGTCATATTTTCGTTGTCAGATCTGCTTGATTTCTTTAGCTCGAAATAAATTAAACTTGACTCATCAAAAAGAGCCAGCTCAACCCAATAATTAACTAATCACTTTTGAATTATTTTAGCCTTCTGAGGTCTTGCTATCCTAATTCTCTTCACTAAGAATGGAATTTTTTCACATTTTCTGTCATTTAAACCTGCTTTGTTTATTAGTTTCTGTATTGTAGTTAAAGAAATTATGCTGCTAAACCTTTTTTTGAATCTCTTTTATGTTCTAAATGTAATACAAACAAATTTTATAAGTAATGGTTTTTAACTTATGGTCATCTCGCTTGGATGAGCAACATGGCCGCCTAAAACCTAATTTCCAGTTTAAACGGCCAAAAATTTTTATATCTTACTAAAAACCCTTTTACCAATATTTCATTAACATTTAATTATTTTGCCATCTCACACATTAAAATATTTTTTGATTTTCATTCAAAAATTAATACATTTTGTGGCATCGTTAACTGCCTTATTCTTACCATTTTTGAAACAATTTCTAAAATTACAATTTTCCAGACAATCGCATTTTATTTTTAACACTGGACTCAAAGCTAAAGTGTATGTGGAGGACAACATAATAAAATCGCTTCGAAAATTCGCTTTCTAAACGATAAAGTTGGCGGTTGTAGAAGGCGAAAAGGAAAATATCTAAGTGCGGCTTTTTTTTTTTTTTTTGTCGTTTAGTGTATACTTGCTCCCGCAGAGAGGCAGTATTTGGATCCCCTCTCTATGTTTTCGTCTAAGGGTTCAAAAAGGCATTCGTTTCTGAGATGACTTCAGTATCAGGACAGAATTTCCTTCCAGCCAGAAAATAATTCAGGTTTGGGAAGAGGCTGTAGTCTGAGGGGGCCATATCAGGAGTATAGAGTGTATGAGGAAGAATTTCAAACTGCAGTTCATGAAGTTTTGCCATCACAATGACAGACTTGTTGATGGAAGGATTGTCCTGGTGAAACAAGATTTTCTTCTTGGTCAGACTTGGACTTTTTTCTTTGATTTTGGAATGCAATTTATCCAAAAGATTAACGTAATATTGAGCACTGATGGACCTTCCTTTTCTAGGTAATCCAATAATAAAATTCCCTTAGCTTCACAAAAAAATGCTGCCATAACTTTTCCAGCAAATGGCGAGCATTTTGTTACTTTTGGTGCTGGTTCATCCCTCGCTGTCCACTGTTTTAATTGCTGTTGATCTCTGGAGTATAGGGATGGATCCTGGTCTCCTCCACAGTAACGAAACGTCGCAAAAAATCAGTTAAGTTTGAGTTGTATAGCGCCAAACATTGCTCCGATATCGTCATGTGCTGCATAGTACAGTTTTAAAACACCATAGTATAAAAACAACCAAACACAAATCCTTTAAAATACCCAAGAAATATTAAACCATGACAGCAATTAGATGTTTCTTTGTCACAGTAACTCCGGGAGCGCCATCTCTAGGCAAGAGTGAAATCTTTTCATCCTACCCTTGTAATTACAGTGTAGCGTTTCTAAAGATAGCTCAGAAGATATAGTTGTTGACTAGGCTGTCCATACGTCCTCGAATCTCGAGGACAGTCCTCGAAATCTACCTTCGTCCCTAAAATATTACAGCACATTTGGGGACGCTAGTTATAAAGTTATTAATGTTTTATTATAACAATTTATTATATGTACAATAAATATGCTGAAATAAGTTCTTTTTAGCTCTTTATACATTTAAATTACTAGAATTTTACAATAAAAGGTGATTTAAATTATTATTTATTTTTTGTCCTCGAAATTCGAGGACACCGCCATATTTGTCCTCAAAAAAAATATGGTCACTCTAGTATTGACTGAAAGTAGATAAGCAATGCCGAATGGAAATAAGCTCTCACAAGATATTGTGCTGGGTGTTGTACTGAAAGGGATAGTAAATGAAAAGGGATAAGAAAAGAGAGTCGTTATATGTGTAATACTTACAATGTTGGGCTATGTGCTGCACTTTGCTTTGAGACATTCATACAAAAGAAAATTTTGAATAATTATGTATTTTTATTTATTTATTTATTTATTAACCTAATCAAGGTTCTAAATGCATTTTCTTAAATATTAATAATAATAACAATAATGATAACAATAATAATTATAATAATAATAATAAAATTTGCCTTAAGGGATTAACTTATTTTCGTTATTTAATGGAGTATAAAGATAATAAAATATACTCTAAAGAAGTACCTCTCATAAACCGTAATACCTCGAAGTTCTTATGTGAGTGCTTGTACATAAACCAATAATAATATTTATGCTACTTTTAATAGGAAACATGAATTGGTGAAACTGAATAAGATATCACTTTCAAATCATTAAAAATACATCTGTAAAGAAAACATGTACGGAGAGAAAGACAGATGGACAGGCAAATAGTTTTCATGATTCCCTATCAACTTTCTTGGAGAGTAATGCGATAATATGTTATGTATGTGTGTCGAATTAAGTTATTTACTAGTTTTGTTACATAGATAATTACAATTTAGAATTATAAGCTGAGTTTAAAAAGCGTCATACTTTACTGACATTTCATAAGCTAACGCTTAATATACAGTTTTAATATTTTGTTTCTTTTTACAAGAGAAAGAATCTGTCTACAAAGCGACATTTTGTATTTATTAGATACATAATTGCTTCTGTCTTTGAAATGAAACACCTATGTACATTTAACTATTTTAAACTGCATCATTATTATTATTACTAATATTATTACTAGTATTATTATTATTTAACTCAAGTAATATATATATTATATATATATATATATACTTTTTTATTTGAGTTATGATTTTTTTTAAACCACAAGATGAATCTCCTTAACATTTTGTTTACACTTTATGCACTAATTACTAGCAACAAAATTTCCATGTAGATATTGCATGCTAATTATTAAAATTTTTAATTTATACACTAATTAAACTGCTCTCGAATTTTTTTTTTTTTTCTCGAGCCCTGATATCATTCCTACTCAACAGTGGGTGATTTTGCCCAATCACCCACGGTTTTCTTGGGACGTCCCCACCTCCCCCAATTTTTATCGCTGTTTGGTAATTTTATGGCCATAAATTTGATTTGGAAAATGGAAAAGAGTTATTTTAACATTTAAAACTATATATATATATACTACTACTAATATGATTAATAAAAATATAGTAAATGTAATTGTAAATTTCAGTGGCAAATCGCCTCTTAAATTTCCGCCTTGCATCAAATATTCATGTTTTAGAACTTTTCCCTTCTGTACCCCCTCAGATTATATTTAACAGTTAAAATATTTTTTTCTCCTCTGCAAATCAAATTTGTAGCTAAAAAATTACCGAAAAGTAATAAAAATAGGGGGCGTCTTCAAACAAATAGTGGATGATAGGGCAAATGGGTGTTACATTCGGATTCCTGAGTCCATTTTACATAAGAATTTGCAAAACTGGTGTTGGGGCCGATTTTCATTCAGAGCAGTGTTATTATTATTGTTTATCTTATTTCTACTTTTGTTGAAAAACTACTGGAAAAGATGTGGTGGTATTGCATTTTGGCTCAAGGCCAAATGATTGCGCTTGTGGCTGACGCCTGGGTGAAATGCATAACAAGAGGTTCTATCTAAGAAGTCCTAGACCGCATTTGCGCGTTATCGGAAAAAAAAAAAAAAACTGAAAAATTTAAAGGGCTGGACGGAGTAGCGTGACCTGGGTTTGAAGCTCTGACTCCACAGTCTATCAGCTTTGAGTGCTGAATTTCTCTGACGCTGATGCTGCTCTAAAAAAGGAAATGATTGCTTTTTCTAAAATTAGTAAAGCAATATAAAATCTAAGTTAAAAAAAATAGACGCACCAAGAAAAGTTATCTGAATGGGATGAAAATTGGTAGATGTGTGGAGAAAAACAAATGATTACAGTTTCGGAAATCTAGCGTAGGCCCTCTTCAGGCCCTTATGTAAGCAGTTATTCGGTTTGGCATTAATTGATAGTGTTGGAAGATGCCCTCCTGCGAGGTATCGTGCCAAATTCTGTCCAGTTGGTGTGTTAGATTGGCAAAATCCCGAGCTGGTTGCAAGACCCTTTTTATGATGCTCCAAATGTCCTCAGTAGTAGAGAGATCCGACGACTTTGCTGCCAAAATAATGTTGGGAAAGGAAGAAAACAGGCAGTAGAAACTATCTTCGCACGTGGGCGGGCATTATCATGTTGAAATACACTCTCAAAATTTCGTGATATGAAGTACAACAAAACAGGACATAGAATTTTGTCGACGCACCGCTCTGCTTAAAGATGCAGCGGATGACAACCAAAGGGATCCTGCTATGAAATGAAATAACATCCAAGACCATCACTTCCGGTTGTCGGGCCGTATGGCTGGTGACAGTCAGATTGGAATCCCCCCTTATTTTGGGGCGTCTCCAGACACGTCTTCGCTGGTCATCGGGGCTCAAATTGGAGTGGGACTCATTACTGAAGACAATTCTACTCCATTCAGTAACATTCCAGGTCGAACGTGCCCGATATCACTGCAAACTGGCTTGTCGGTGTACAAAGTTTAATAGTAGTTGGCACAAAGGGCTCTGTGAGCTCAACCCTATTTCTCTGAGCTCTCTGTTAATGGTATTTCAAGTCACTGAAGTACCAGTTGCACGTAGGATCGATAATAACGACGAATTTGGGGCTTTGAGTATCGCTCTAACGATTGATCGGTTCTGACATTCTGCCCTATCTCTAGGCCGACCACTTAATTCTTAACACTATGTTCGGCTATGGTTCACACATTCTTGCCAACATCATCTACTAGCGTCATCGCTCCTATCCAAATGTCAAAGAATTAACAGATTAGACGAACCGGCTTCTTTGAGCCCAACTACACTCCTCTCTCAAATGCTGACATCTGTGCATATTGTTTGCGCACTTGTATGTTAGGCATAGTTACTGTGTATTTGAGTAAGAAAGAATAAAATTCTCAAAGAATTTATGACCTGGAATCAAAATTTCTCCTCTTTAATATCCTGCCAGTTGCGCAGTTAAAATGCTCTGCAGCGTCACATGTTCATTCATTGGCCGCCAAACTTTAAAAATTTGCATTTTCCATCGAAATCTGTATGCATGTCAGTTTGTGTCCAATTTGCATTACTCCTTGGTGCGTCTTTTTTTTTTTTTTCTCCTAGAGTGTATAATTTAAAACGATGCAGATACAAATACATGAGTGCAACTTGTACGGTTTTTTAGCACCAATATTTATTTACAAAAAATTTCACCATGTTTAATCGGGGAAAAAAACAAAAAACTTACAAGTTAATAGCTATGCAAACATTATTTTTCTGACATAGAATATTTAGTTTCAGTATAAATAATTATTCATTAATTAGTTCTAATAAATTAACAATAAAATAATAATAAATAATAAAATGATAATAAATAATTCCAAGTACAATTAATTATTAAAAGAGTGTTTTACATAAATGAAACGCCAATTAAAATTTAAAGTAAAGTAACATAAAAACATTTAAATTAATGCTATTTCCAAGACATATTTACTTTAAACGATATTTATTTATTTATTTTGTTGATTGCCGCAGAAAAAACAAAGTAAAGTTCTAATTGTTATATTTAAATTCAGATCTCATATGATAAAAAGAAATATTTTCATAGTATTTTCTTTCACCAATTCAAATTGAAGCAGTAAAAAACACATGGTGCTTGCCGAACATTCAAACAAAGACATTTTATTTACCTTTTGTTATGTTTGCTGTTTTTCTTTTTATAACAAGAATATATAAGTAGAATATTCGTAATAATAAAATCGATAGAGTTTACCGTTAAAGAAAAGCATGTAGTTTACATTCTGGTCTTTTGTTCTTCAGAATAAAACAAACGTTTTTGTTATCAATATAAACATTAATGATTAACTATAAACAAATGTGAAGAAACACACAAAAGATCTATAGTTTAAATGTTAAAATCAATAAAGTCTTGCATTCATTTTTATAAATAAATCCACCATCAAATAATAATAATAATAATCATAATCATAATCATATTGTGTGTAACAACTGCACGACATTAATTACCCGTTATTGCACATACTATATTTTATTTTTAAAGGTAGTGTGAGCAAGAACAAACTAAAATTTTGATTAGTATTACAAATATCTAAAAATTGTTTTCTGATAAAATACTTATCGATTAAAATTTGTAATATTTTTAGCATTAATTTCCTAATTCATATTTTTTACTAGATATGAAATAGTACAAATTTAGGTTACATGGTATCGATTGCGACAGTTCCAGCATAACAATTGTCACATAATATTTTAAAATACGAAATTGTGAAAAAAATGATCATTGTCTGTTTAAAAACTAGATTAAAAATGAGTGAAAAAAGGATCCAATAACATATATTATCCATATAAACACCACAAAGAAGAACTTCTTTTCGGGATTATTATTATTTCTTAATTGTATATTAAAGAATTTTTCTAATGTGTGATAAAAAAAAATATGATTTTTATCTTATTTTGTATCGATTGTAATTTTAACGTGCAAACAAATTCTTGAATCAATCCGTATCATTTGCTTAATGCGTCGAAAAAGTAACTTGGCATTTTACGAAAACTTTTTAATTTAGTTTCTTATCATACTATAGTTGGGGAACTTGGTTAAACGTGAAAATTTTCGACCTCAGTCTTTGCAGTTTTTTTTTTTTTTTTTTTTTTTTTTTTTTACATGTTTTAAGATTTGAGGAAATCAAAAATTTGGTCTGATGTCCGTTGTGTGTCAGTTTGTTAATGTGTTAGTGTATAAGTATGTTAGACTGTGTACACTATACCTCAAGAACAAATGATTGTAGAGAGGTGGGACCAGTTTTAAAATATCACACATGACTCTGGCAAAACCCCCAACATTCTACTTAAAATTTCCTAAGGTATTCGAAATTTACGATTTCCTTAACATGGGAGAATAGAGCAAAATATCGCTTAAACATACCTTAAAAGGAATATTTGTAGCGTAAACATGTCAGATCAGCTTTAAAATAGCAGTTATGATGCTTGCATGAACATAATTAACTGTGAAAATTCATTCTTTCAAAGTTTTATATGTAATTGGAAAGTTACGAATTTTTACTTTCTTTTACCCATACGGTTGAGAAAGTATTGTTTTAGGGTCAAATTTTCGAACGTGAGTTTTGTTATATTTACATGTTCTGAGGTCAACTGAATACGAAAATCATGTTTTTAGCAAATGGTCTGTGTGTCTGTCAGTGTGGATGGATGTCTGTGTGTCTGTTATCAGTAAACTCAAGAACAAATAGTAGCAGAAATTCCAAACTCGGTATTCTAAATGTGTATCATATAGGGATTCTACAGTAAGCTTTTCGTTGAGATGAAGCAAAGGGTTCGCGTACGGGGACACTCAAAAGTATTCAAATACATTACGTATATGGGGGAAATTGCAGGTAAGTAGAGTTTAACATCTATAGACAGCACTAAAGCAAATGAAACGAATATATATTTTTTGTAATAGAGATAGTCAACTGGGAAATTTTTTTTGTGTATGTAGGAACCCCACCTCCCTCCCCTGGGGGGAAGTCCCCCCTCGAGGGGAGTAAATTTTCATGATGGGTATCTTTCAAAAAAGCTCGCCAATACCTTTAAAACGAATGGTTGAACCATCGATCTGCGATAATTTAAAATAAAGTTATGGATTTTTTTCATAAATTTTTTTTTTTTTAATTTAATGTAATATTGAGAATAAATTTAACTTTTTTTTAATATATATTTAGTGTTATACTACTTCTTTAATATGAAAATCGTCTTCATTATCATAAAAGATCATTTTTTTAAAATAATAATTTTAATAAATTATTTTTTTAAAACAGAATTATTTTTTAATAACCGAATTAAATTCTATATAAATGTAGGTGTATTAATGAAACGGGGGGGTTGAGGGGAGGGGGGTAACCCCCCTCACACAGAACTAATTATCATATAAAACTCTTCCTAAGCCTAATTTGAATTGTTTAACACAGGTTTACATAACAGTACTTGTTATCTTACCTCTTCATTTGCAACCTGTATTTATAGTATTAAATTTCAGGGTAAGATTAGTTAACACCAGATTAGTTAACACCAGATTAGTTAACATGGCAAAATATGGTAAATTTTCGCATAAACGTCCATTTTGAGGGATATTTTCACCGCAAAGATTTCAGACTACTTTTAAAATATCATTTCGGATACTGGCTTGAACATAACTGACTACGAATGTTTTATTTAAAAAATTTTTTAAGTTATTTGAGATTTAAGATTTCTTAACGTATAGCAGAATAGTGCAATAATTTATGTATACTTACATTATGAGAACCATTGCGTTGGAAATAATATATAAAATGGCATGAAAGTTAAAATATAAAACTCACCTTAATAAAATTAATGAAAAAAATTAGGATAAGGCAAATGTGTCGAACTCAACGGTAGGTAGCATTTAGGGGGGACATTTCAGTCTGTCACCGTGTCAAGCGATCGATCAAATTCATTTCTTTTAACATGAATACAGTATATACCTTGCAGTAGAAATTTATAAGAACAAATATATAATTTGGAACAGAGCAGAGTCCAGCTATACCAAAGTTTTACTTCACGAATAACCTTTATTGTATTTTCTTTTACATTCATTAGAAGAAAGTATTGGATTCTTAAAATTTTCCGACTTCCAGTTTCAATGGATATAACCTTTTTGATAGCTTCAGAACAAGATTTGAGCATTTTTAGAAAATGTCTGTGTGTCTGTGTGTGAAAGGAAAATTTTGCAGCAACTGTATCTCAGAAACTATTGCAAAGAACTTCATATAAATTTACATGTATAATTTTGACATATTTTAATGTCTATCACCTTTTGATGCAAATCGCTGAAAAGGTGGCTCTGCGATTTCTTATAGTTAAGGGAAGGATCTATCTCAGGTTCTATTGAGTATAATCGCACAAACTTGATATGCGACAAGTCCTTTAAGAAATATTATGCTGAGTGAATTTGGATGCATATCGGCCGACAAGACGCGATATTCTGCTGCAACTGTTCCCGTAAACGGTAAAGCTATATCTCGAATTCTATTGTATATTAACTGGAAAAAAATTGATGTATGAGAGAAACATTATGAAAAACTATGCTGATTGAATTTGGGTTCATATCGGTCGACAGCTGGCGTTAGTGTGGTGTATTTACCCCGTGAATAGGAAGGTTCACCGGAAGTTCTATGGCATGTAAGTGCGCGAAACCTGATATATGAGATAGCCATTATGAAATTGGAAGCTGACTTAATTTTGGTATCCATCGGCTGACAAGTGGAGCTGATAATACTCATATTTTGTGATTTTTCACATGGCTACATTCTCAGCACTTGTTGATGTAAACTGTGCCAAACTTTACACGTAATATATTTATTGTGAGAAACTATGATTAAACTTTTATGCATGGTAAAAAGTATGTGGCTCTGTCGTATAGAATAATAAAGAAATATATTTTTAATGGTCACAACATATTACTTATATATATATATATATATATATATATATGTACAAGTGGATGAAAGAGTTAATTTAACTTTCATGGTACTCTCATAGTTTAATGTTTACTTTCTAGCTCCTAAATATTAAACAAAGTTCTAACTAAAAAATGTATTTTTTATTAAAGAATTGGGAAGAAAAGAGGGTTTATTTGGAAGTTTAGGATCCAGTTTTATTGACTGATTAAAACAAAACGAAATATACACCATCAGCGATTTCAGCGATATTAATAGTTTTGTAAATGACTAAAAAAGCTTTCAAATTGTAACGCCGAAATTTTTAAGTATATATAAAAAAAATTGTCGAAATGCTTTAAATTTTTACGTATATTACAAATGCTAAAAATCATTTCTTAAAACAGAAATAGAATTAAAATTTCTCCGAAGCGACCAGTGTAGAAAAAATCAATTCTTTTTAAGTTAGTTTCACGTGAAAATGATTTCTACTCCCTCTAGAAACTAGAATTATCCATACACAGTTAAAAAATAATCTTTCCTTCTAAATATCAGTTATTGGCAATAATAATCCGTTATTGATCGTAACGGTTAGTTTTTTTTCAGTATTATTTTTGGAGGAATGATATACGAATTGATATATCTGAAAATAATATGAAGCCAAAATCGAAACTGCGGAAACCGTTAAGTAATATAACACTATCTAATGTTTTTTAGTAGTTTCAATATGGCTCCTGCGACAGAGCTGCTATAGCGGCAGCCATCTTAAGTAGACAACATTAACTTCATTTACTCTGCATGCTGATATACTGATTGCCAACTCCACTTATATCATTCCTATAGGTATTATCTTTGTTCAAACAATCATATACGGTCAAAGAGAATGAAACGTAGGCTTTTTAAGCGGCCTTCAAACTCTGGCAACTCGGAAAGCTGAAAGTTCGGTTCTATTGATATTTCTTTGATGTGGTTTTTGAGAATCGAAGCTCGCTCGAGTCCTCGCTCACATACCCCTAGTGCATGGGAAATGGTCTCTTTTGTAAAAGAGCAATAAAAAGTAATGCCCTTCATTGCAAACGTGTGCAAAATTTCAAGGGTCACTTTTGGACAATGGATAATTTATGACTTTTGAAGCTTGCATCGATGCAAGTGTTTGAATTGAAGGCAGCTTTAAGCTTGATTCACACATACGCAGAGGACCAAGGCGGAAAGCGGTTCTATTCAGATTCGTTGTGATGTGGATTTTTTAGCTGCCGTACGCGTATCGAAGGATATTTCCTCTTCTGACAAACCTCCTGCTGCGATAATTGGCATGGAAGACTTCGGTTTCTTTTGTAAAATTCTTCAAGGAACAATAAAAAGTAATGTCCTTCATTGTAAACATGTTCGAAAGTTTAAGGATCACTTTGTTGTAATGGATAATTTACGACATTTCCCGCGCGGGACCAGCGCGACCATAGACCTTATATAAATAGACCACGCATCCCCCCTCATTATCTGTCTGCGACATGAAGTAGCTTCCCAGCGAAATTATCACGTGATGCAGACCTGGAGAGAGAGACGAGAATGAATATTATGTGATTTTTCCATTAGAAAAGAAAGTAGATTTGAGTTTTTTAATTTCTGTATTGTACACATACTTTTTATTAGTTCCCCATCATACTATAGGTATGGGGAATTTAGGTAATCGTGAAAATTTTCGACCTCGGTTTTTTTACTTTTCTACACGTTTTCAGGTGTGAGGAATCCGAAAATGACAAAATTTCTATGGTGTCTGTCTGTAGGGTGTCTGTTAGTGTGTTAGTGGGTTAGTGTGTTAGTCCGTTAGTGGGTCAGTCCGTTAGTTTGTTAGTCTGTGTACACGATATCTCAAGAACAAATTGTCGCAGAGAGGTCAGATCAGTTTTAAAATATTACTTTCGACACTGGCAAGAACCCTATTCATTTGCAACATTCGATTTTAAAAACTTCGTAAGTTATTAGAAATTTACGATTTTCTTAACATGGGAGAATAGGACAAAAATTCACTTAAACGTGCATTAAATGAAAACTTTTTACTGTAAAAATGTCAGACCAGTTTTAAAATATCAGTTTTGATGCCGGAATGAACATCAGTAACTATAAATATGCTACTTTGAAAATTTCGAAAGTTACTGGAAATTTACGAATTTCTTAACATGGCAGTATAGGGCAAAATTTCACATAAACGTCAATTTTTAGAGATATTTTCATCGTAAAGATGTCAGACTACTTTTGAAATATTATTTAGGACACTGGTATGAATATTAATGACTATGAATTTTCCAATATAAAGATTTCGTAAGTTATTGGAAATTTACGAATTTCTTAACATGTCAGAATAGAGCAAAATTTCACATAAACGTCAATCTTGAGGGATATTTTCAGCGTAAAGATGTCAAACCACTTTCGAAATATTATTTAGGATACTGGCATGAATATCATAGACTATGATTTTTCCAATTAAAAAAAATCGTAAGTTATTTGGAATTTACGATTTACTCAACATGTCAGAATAAGGCAAAATTGATCATAAACTTCCATTTTGAGGATCCTAAATACATTAGACAACTTCAAAATTAAGTTTATGATATTTGTTTGAACATGATTGAATACAAATATTCTACTAGGAAATTTTCGTAAATTATTCGTAATTTACGATTTTATCAACATAGCGAAATTGTAAATTTTTCATATAAATATGAATTTTGAGGTTTATTGCATTGGAAATACGAGTAGTAGCATGAAAACTAAACAACAGAATTGACCCTGATAAAATAAATTAATAAATTAGAATAAGATAATTAATTACTTGTATATCCAAGTGAACGGTGGATAGCCTATTAGGCGGGGATTTCATTCTGTCACTGTATGAAGCTTTGGTCAAATTCATTTCTTTTAACATGATTATAATATGTCTCGCACTAGAAATTTCTGAGAACATAAATATGATGGGGAACTGAGCAGAGTCCACCTATGACAACTAGTTTAAGCCTTTAGATTTACGCATCGTTGGAAAGCTGAAATGTCATAGATTAATTATAAAAAAATTTCTTTTGTGAGAAACCATTCTGAAGGGAAGAATTTTTTGTTTGAATTCCTACAAAAATAAGGGCTTTCTTATGGAAGAAACTCTCTCAACTCTCTGTCACGTGACATACGGCGCTGACCACAAAAGATGAAGGTTTCAGATTACACCCTCATGTTGAAGACATTCACTATAATGGGCAGTCCTATGGTGGCGTAGTCTATATATATAAGGTCTATGAGCGCGACAGTGTAAACCCAGCTTCATGTAGTCTAACAACAGATCTCGGGCTATTTTAGTAATTCTCTGTTATTTTCGTTCCCAAACCATGATCGAAAAGTGGATTACAGTATCTGAATGAATTGGCAGCAGCCTTATACACTATACAGTCATTTTTATTTCAAAGGCACTCAGTATAGGACGGTTCACACAATTTAAAATAATAACGGCACATATAGTAATATTACAGAAAATATGCATAAATTTGTGTTATAAAGATTTTCTTGCAATTCAATGAGAAATTTCTATTAGCAAATCAGAAACTGCGCACAAAATTTCTTTTTTTTTTTTTTTTTTTTTTTTTTTTTGCAAAAGCCCTTGGTTATAAATCATTAGCCCTCATGCACCAAGGATGCATGGGATTGAAGATATTAATATAAGAACATAAATAAAATTACAGTAAGAGAAAACAAAAATTACATTACATCAAAACTGTAAAATGAAAGGCTGTATGACTGCATTAAACATAAAGCTGGATGTAAACTGCATTAAGTCTCTAGCCCGACAATATCGACTGACTAGGTTTTTAGTTCCCCATCATACTATAAGTATGGGGAACTTAGGTAATCGTGAAAATTTTCGACCACGGTTTTTTGACTTTTTTACACGTTTCCAGATGTGAGGCAACCGAAAATGACAAAATTAGTACGGTGTCTGTTAGTGTGTTAGTTCGTTAGTGTGTTAGTTCGTTAGTGTGTTAGTCTGTTTACACGATATCTCACGAACAAATGATCGCAGAGAGGTCAGACCAGTTTTAAAATATTACTTTCGACACTAGCAAGAGCCGTATTTATTTGCAACATTCGAATTAAAAAAATTCGTACGTTATTAGAAATTTACGATTTTCTTAACATGGAAGAATAGAACAAAAATTCACCTAAACGTGCGTTAAATGGAAACTTTTTACTCTAAAAATATCAGACCAGTTTTAAAATATCAGTTTTGATACAGGAATGAACATCAATTACTATAAACATGCTACTTTAAAAATTTCGCATGTTATTGGATATTTAAGAATTTCTTAACATGGCAGAATAGGACAAATTTCACATAAACGTCAATTTTGAGGGATATTTTCATCGTAAAGATGTCAGACGATTTTAGAAATATTATGTAGGATACTGGCATGAATATTATTGACTCTAAATTTTCCAATATAAAAATTTCGTAAGTTATTAGAATTTTACGAATTTCTTATCATAACAGAATAGGGCAAAATTTTACACAAACGTCAATCTTGAGGGATATTTTCATCATAAAGATGTCAGACGACTTTTGAAATATTATTTAGGATACTGACATAAATACCATAGAGTATAAATTTTCAAATTTAAAAAATTCGTAAGTTATTTGGAATTTACGATTTACTTAAAATGGCAGAATAAGGCAAAATCGATCATAAACGTCCATTTTGAGGATCATAAATATATCAGACAATTTCAAAATAACATTTATGATACTTGTATGAACATGATTGACACCAAATATTCTAATAGGAAAATTTCGTAAGTCATTCAAAATTTAAGACTTTATCAACATAGCAAAATGGGGCGATATTTCACATAAATATGCATTTTTGGGAAAGTTGCATTGGAAATAGTAGCATGAAAATAAACTACGAAATTGATCCCAATGAAATAAATTAATAGATTAGAATAAGATAAATATATCGAACTGAATGGTGGGTAGCCTCTTAGGCGAGGATTTTGTTCTGTCACTGTGTCAAGTGTTTGGTCAAAATCATTTCTCTTAACATGAATATAATATGTCCGGTACAAGAATTTTATGAGAACATACATATGATGGGGAACTGAGCAGAGTCCACCTATGCCAACTAGTTTTCTATTCAATGCTGAAAACTTCAGTAAATAATCGTTGTCCATCTTAAAATTCAGGTAGCACAAAGTGCTCAAATGACTATTATATATACCAACGGGGTGTAGATTTTTGCGACAGAGTCATGTCAGGTCTCAAATGGAACGCCGCAATTGCAATGAATCTAAATTATGTAATACAAGTCGAATCATTCGCACATTACAAGTCGATATTAAAAGGTATATTACAAGTCGAATCCTCCAATTTTTTATTCATTCTTTTTAATGTAATTAAACGTCAAAAATTTTCTTTATAACGTTTTTATTATTCTTTTCTTTGATGCAAATTGTACAGTTCTTCAAAAGTATCCGAGAACTAGCAATAATCCCTCTCTAAAAAAAAGTACACTTAATACTGCTTTGTTAAAGAAATCCTTGTCAAGTCTTGTTCTTAATCATTCTAAGAACATGATTCGACAAGGATTTATTTATCAAAATAGTATTAAGTGTACATTTTTGATAACAGAATTATTAGATAGTGCTCGGATACTTTTGCTGCTGGCTGTACCTGGCTATTATTTAAATGTCAAATTTCAACCAGGATCCACTGTAAGACAATAACTGCTCACAAAATCTATGGACGCAAAAGGTTTACATAAAATATGGATTTTTATCCTTTCGCTTGGATTCTGATCATTTAATTGTTTACATATTTGTTTATCATCGAAATTCTCTCAGTTCGTAAACTTAATCAACGTAAGATAATAAGAAGAATACATTTTCTAAAATATGGACTCTTTAACCTGCATGCTGACCATTCACCTGTATTCACTTGATCACTACCCCGGAAAATCTATGAATGTGTGAACTTAGTTCTTTTCAGGTGAATACATACTCTTCTTTTTAACTGATACTGTACTTTAAAATGTATATATATATATATATATATACTGTTGTTTATTATATCTGATGATGATGGTATTTGCCAGCGAAAAACTCTCAGTATAGTTAGATCTTTCAATATAACAAGTAATATAAAAGAAAATCTTTTAAAGTCAATTCCTGCTTACAAACACTATCCAAAAAGTTTTTTTAAAAATAATTTTGAATTAGAAAATAAGTAGCGCGCGTGCAAAATGAAATAAAAATAATTATAAGATTTAAAAAAAAAAAAACCTTTATATACCACGTTTTAAATTTTCTGATGAATCATAGAGCTCTTATCAATGTGCATAAAATTTTTAAAGTGATATGACCTCAATCTTTGTGAGATGCATAATTTAACTTTTTATAATTTTTTAATGTTCACGTTTAATTAAATGTATTTATGTTTATGTCGAAAACAAATGAACTCGTAAAATATTTTTAGTAACAATTAAATTATAGCTAATATTTTAATGGCTATTTTAACGCAATTAGGATGTTATTATTTTCATATTTTAATTAATTATAAGAAAACTAATAAAAAAATTCGAAAATCGGACTTCGAAATATTGTGTTGTCACCGTGTTCTGAGCAATCCTGAAAGTTTCAAATTTTTAGCTAGTCGGGAAGTTAGTTAAAAATCGATTGCAAGATTTGTACAAGATGGGAGAGTGTGAACTAATAGTAGGAATTGAAAAAGGCTTTTGTTATAATGAGTATTTAAGAGGCTTTTATAATATTATCGATATTAGAAATATCTAAAAATATATTCCTAATAAAATACTTATAGATTATTATTCATAGATATTTTAAATGTTAATTTAATAATTAATATTTGATGCTAGAAAAATAAAGGTTATATGGATATTTATTGTAACTTCCTCCACACAACAACTGACACATAAAGTTTTAAACTACAAAATGACGAAGAAAATGATATATTGCCTTTCTTAAAAATCGATTGAAAATAAATGAAAAATGGATCAAATAACAATCGATTACTAACGATCCTAATGTCACAGAGAATAATTCCATCTGACGATTATTTTTGTTTCTAAATTGAATGTTTCAAAACTTTTTCAATGAATGATAAAAATCTTATTTTTAGTATCGACTGTATTGTTAACATGCGAACAAATTATTCAATCTATCAATAACATTTGCTAGACATGTCGAAAAGGTAATTTCGTGTTTTACAAAAAAAATCTTTCTTTTTAATCTGAGAATAAGGCTTTTTTTATTTATAAATAAAAGAAAGAGTAAACTTTTCCTGTTTGATACTCTTACAGTTCAAGATCAATTACACAGGTCTACAAAAATGAAGTTGACAAAATTTGATTTGATGATATTAGCTTATTTTTATGTTTTTTGATGTGCTAAAACTAAAAATGCAGACCATTTTTCACTATCACGTATAGATTTTTGTCAATACAGGGTGCTTAACGGCACAATTTCTTACATATATCATCATAACAATAGGTTGGTTGGTTGGTATGGTTTTATGTCGCACTAGTGCTGCGTTATTACAACAATAGGTATCCATAATTAATTAATCGTGGAAATATACAGTAAAACTTACCATATAATTATATTGGTGGAAGAGTAATGGAAGAAATTGTATAGGTAGGCACCCTGTATTGACAAAAATCTATACGTGGTAGAGAAAAAATGGCTTCATTTTCCGTTTCAGCACACCAAAAAACATAAAGATCAGCCAAAATTATAAAATCAAAATTTTACATGTCGACCCGTGTTATTTATTGCCTTTTAACTTTCAAGCCTTAAACAAATTTGTAATTAAATTATTATTATTATTATTATTATTATTATTTATTATAATTATTTTTTTTTTGTTTAAATATTAGGGGGAAATAGAGAATTTTGTAGACAGTGTAAGAATGCTCCAGTTTTGTTGATTGATTGTAATGAAAAAGAAAAATATACCATTTAAAATCTATATAACATCAGCAAGGCATGATAATGTGCGTTTCATAAGTATATGAACAGGCAATGTTTTAAAATAACAATTAAAAAAAAAAATCAAACAATAATCACGAAAAAATAATTAACGTATACAATCAGAATATTATTATAATACAGATATAGAATAATAACATTATTACAATACAGAAATCTCTTTGTTTGGTTTTTATATAATGTCAGCGACATATATCTAATAATTACTCTGCACTGTAAAAATTTTTATGTAATATTACTCAACTATATTGAGGCAGATTACCATGTAGAGAAATAACACGACCATGAAAAGAAATATATACCATTTAAAATCTATATAACATCAGCAAAGCATGATAATGTGCCTTTCATAAGTATATGAACAGGCAATGTTTTAAAATAACAATTTAAAAAAAATCAAACAATAATCACGAAAAAATAATTAGCATATGCAATCAGAATATTATTATAATACAGATATAGAATAATAACATTATTACAATACAGGAATATTAAACAATACAGAAATCTCTTTGTTGGGTCTTTATATAATGTCAGCGACATATATCTAATAAAAAAGCTGCACTGTAAAAAATTTTGTGTAATATACCAGCGAATATACTCAACAATATTGAGGCAGCTTACCATTAGAGAAATACCACGACCATGAAGAGAAATGCTACCAGCTGTACCTGTGTAACCTCAGCATAATGTGTAAGGTTACACAGTTACAACTGGTAACATTTCTCAGCATAGTTGTGGCAAGTAGGCTGCGTCAACATTGTTATGCAATATAGAAAAAAAATACAGTATGGGAGAGCATTTAAAAAATATATACATATTTTGTATAGACATCATTAAATGTATAATTATGTATTTAGAATAAATCCTTAAGTATTACTCCACCCTTCACGGTTTATCCCAAAATCCGGTACCTCTTGCTAAGCTGGCGATAACGACTACGGGCGCCTACCACGATAACGCCTACCACGCTTGCGAGCTGGCGGGGATCGCGCCAGCAAAAGTCGCCAAAAAATGCCAAGGGGTACCGGATTTTGGGATTCCACATTAATTCACATATATCATGATGAAGTCATGAATTAATATTCCTAATAAGCTTCAGATTATCATAAATTTAAAACATGCTTCAAGATATAAAATTTCTCCAAACTGGAGCCGAAGCAGATACATATATTATTCTTATTTTTAGCAAAATCCATAATTAAAAACAAAACATCCCTGATTAAAAACAAAACAAAACTGAACAAAGGAAAACAGTCTATCTGATGATTTTAATTAGAGTTGCCAAATTTAAGGACTCATCTATTTAAATCTCACCAATAATTTTGAGGAGTGATATTTGATATACATAAATGGATGAATAACCTTGAAAGTGAAAACAAATTACCCATTGCACATTATTAATGCGACATTAAACCCAACCTACCAACCTTCAAAGTGATAAGTTAACCCATAGATATGTAATAATATAAGACCTAGCGTATGTCTTTTGGTTTCGGTTTAAAGAATCTAGGACTGCCGGGTATAGGGTTTTAACAATACTTCAGTCTGATTCGTTGGCGACTTGTTGGCGAGATTTTTGAATCCCCTCGTTTCTCTGTTCATCAGTCAGCGAGGCAATATCCACAGCATACACCGATAAATGTGCCAAGGATGGATAGCCATACCCTACTTCAAGGCACTGCGCATCTAGCGAAGCATTCACTGACAATTCACTAGAAAAGGAATGTAAGCATTTAACTATTGACATGCGCCTTCTTCATTATTATTCTGAGAGCTCATTGTTACAATTAAAATTTAATGATGGATAGTGAATAAAAAAGTCCCTAAATTTGGAAACATTGACCTCAACTGTCTCTTGGCAGATAGCCAAAATTTCAAGGGCAGAAAAGAAAAATGAATCAACGCTTGAACAATCTTGTACCACAGATTGCATATATATATATATATATAAAATTCAAAATAAGCTGCCCCAAAAATATATGGACAGTAAAAAGATTTGCTTTTATAGACACCGACTACCACCGACTGCATAGAAAAAATAAATGCATACTATGTTCTGTACGTCTGACGTAATCATTTCGAAATATAAAATCCATAAACTAAAAATCAAGGTAGATGTGCATCTCAATATTATTGGGTGTATGCATTAATTTTAAAGGATTTATTAGAGATAGCGCTACTAGTACTATACGTATCCGACCCTACTCTAACTACTGTCGGTAACAAAAGTGTCCGAACACTAGCAAAAATTCCTATATAAAAAATCCTATATACACTTCCTACGATTTTGTTACATAAATCCTTATCGAATCATGTTCTTAGACTGACTAAGTTGAGAATTCGACAAGAATTTATTTAACAAAATCGTATGAAGTGTACTTTTTTTACATAGGAATTTTTGCTAGTGTTCGGACACTTTTGTTACTGACTGGACGTCCTCTTAAAGCTACGTCATCAGGCTTCAGCTTGTAGTATGTATCCATGTGCCAAAGTGTAAACAACATATTGTTTTCGATCTGCAAATATGTCAAAATGCGTGCCACCGAAAGAGCATTTACGGAGAGTTTTACTGTACTTCTTTAAATTGAAGAAAAGTACTGCTAAAAGTCATCGGTTGCTATTGGAAACTTATTGTGATCATACGCCATCGATTTTGACCTACGAATACTGATTTTGTCTCTTTAAAAGTGGTAATTTTGACACGGAAGACAAGGAACGTCCGGGACATCCAAAGAAGTTTGAAAATGAAGATTTGGAAGCAATACTCAATGAAGATCCGTGTCAGACGCAAGAAGAACTTGCAGAATCATTAAATGTTGACTAAGCAACAATTTCCAGACGGTTGAAGGCATTGGAAATGATTCAAAAGCAAGGAAATGGGGTACCATACTAATTAAAGCCGAGAGACGTCGAAAAGTGATTTTGCATGTCCGAGATGCTGCTTAATCGCCGTAAAAAAAGTCTTTCTTGCATCGCATTATTACTGGCGACGAAAAGTGGATCTATTATGATAATCCTAAGTGCAGACAATCATATGCCAAACCCGGCCAACCAGCCATATCAGCTGCAAAGCCAAATATCCATACTGCCAAGGTAATGCTGTGTATTTGGTGGGATCAGAAGGGAGTGGTCTATTATGAACTGCTGAGAAGTGGTCAAACAATCGATGGACCTCTTTACCAAAAACAATTGATGCGTTTGAACCAAGCAATAAAGAAAAAGCGGCCGGAATGGAGACTAGGCACGACAAATTGATTTTCCATCATGACAATGCCCGACCACATGTTGCACAACTCGTTAAAACTTACTTGCAAAATATCGGGTGGGAAGTTTTGTCCCACCCACCCTATAGTCGAGATTTTTCGCCATCCGATTACTGTTTAGATCCATGCAGAACGCCTTTTCTGGAATACGCTTCATTTCAGTCGAAGATATTAAAAATTGACTCGATTCATTTTTGGACTCAAAAAGTGAGGAGTTTTTTTGGGCCGGAATCCATAAATTGCCAGAAAGATGGAAAAAAGTCATAGCTAGCGATGGATAATACTTTGAATGAATTATTTTGCATCATTTTATTGAAATAAAAGCTTTTTTCCCACCAAAAAATCCTTTAAAATTAATGCATACACCCAATAAAATGCTTAAAGACTCCTTCTAGAGAAATGCCAGCTCTTGCACCCAAAGCACCCTGACATCTTGAAGTAGGGTATCCATCTTTGGCGCATTTATCGCTGTTTGTTGTGGCTGTTGATTCGTTGACTGATTCTATATCTCCATGGACAGAGAGAAGAGACGATTAAAAAATTGCCCAACATATTGCCAACCAATCTGATTGCAGCATTGCTACAACCCCAGTACCCAGCATTACTTGATTTAAAAAAAGGAAATCTAAAGGCATATGCTACGTCTTGTATTATTATAAATATGTGATAAAATCATCACTTCTTATTTTTCAATTTTCGAATAGTTCGAAAATATCTCGCAACGTTCAGTTCTCTGCAGATGATGTAACTAAAATTTGTCATTTAAATGCTTAATATACTCTATAACAAAAAAATCGACGCACCAAGAAGGAGTAATCGAAATGAGACAAAAACTGGTAGATGTAATGTAACATGCACAGAAAAACAAATGATTAAAGTTTCAGAAAATTTGAATGGTTTAATCAAGAGAAACAGCCTCACAAATGTAAACAAGTCAATAACGCACTGGTCCACTTTTTACCCTTATGTAAGCAGTTATTTTCGGATTGGCATTAATTGAAAGAGTTGGCAGATATGCTCCTGGGAGATATCATGCCAAATTCTGTCCAATTGGTGCGTTAGATTGGCAAAATCCCGAGCTGGTTGTAGGACCCTTTTCATGAGGCTCCAAACGTCTTCAGTAGGTGAGATATCCAGCGACTTTACTGGCCAAAATAATGTTATGCAAGCAGGAAAACAAGCAGTAGAAACTATCTCTGTGCACCGGCGGGCATTATCACGCTGAAGTAAACTGTCACGATTGCTTGAAATGCAGGAAAACACAACGGGACATAGAATGTCGTCGACTTACCGCTGTGCTGTAAAGATACCATGGATGACAACCAAAGGGGTCCTGCTACGAAATTAAATGACATTCCAGACAATCACTCCTCGTTGTCGGGCCGTATAGCTGGCGACAGTCAGGTTAGAATTCCCCCTCTTTTCGGGGCGTCTCCAGACGCGTCTTCGCTGGTTGTCGGGGTCATATTTAAGTGGTCATATCACTGAAGAGAATTCTACTCCATTTAGTGACATTCCACTTTGAACGATCCTGATATCACTGCAAATGTGCTTGTCGGTATACAAAGTTTAATAGTAGTCCACACAAATGGCTCCGTGAGCTCAACCTCATTTCTCTGAGTCGCCTATTAATGGTCTTTGAAGTCACTAAAATACCAGTTGCACGTAGGATCGATAATAATGATGAATTGGGGCTTTGAGTACCGCTCTGACGATTGATCGGTTCTCACGTTCTGTCCTCTCTCTAGGCCGATCGCTTCCTTCTTGAACCTATGTTCGGCTATCGTTCACCCATTCTTGTCAATATCATATAATAGTGGCATCACTCCTATCCAACTGTCAAACAATTCGCAGATTAAACAAACTGGCTTCTTTGAGCCCAACTACACACCTCTTGCAAATGCTGTTATCTGCGAATATTATTTGCACACCTCTATGTGAGGCATAATTACTGTTTATCGAAGTAGACGGAATGAAATTCTCGAAGAATTAATGACCTGTAATCAAAATTTCTCATTTTTAATATTCTGCCAATTGCGTAGTTAAGACAAAGAACTTCTACTACTATTCTATATTCTTTGGTTAAGATGCGCTGCAGCGTCACATGCTCATTCGATGGTAGCCAAACTTTAAAATTTTGCATTTCCCATCGAAACCTGTATGCTTGTCAATTTGTGTCTTGTTTGCATTACTCCTTCTTGGTTCGTCGCTTTTTTTGTTATAGAGTGTATGTTAATGTTTCTAATAATGCTTAAAAATATAAAGCATAACAAATCTGGAATTTATGAAATTCTATCGAAAATTTAAAATTCTATTGCCGTAAAGGGTTCAGGTTGAATAAGAAGGACATTTCAGCGATAAAATAGCAAAATTTAGCGAGCAGTTTCAACTAAAAAGAAATTTGTGAAACTGCGAGGACTAACGTTTGTTATTTCGAAATGTACTGTTTACCGTTGCTTACAGGCAAGCCTTATTCATAGATATCTCAAAATGTGTCGGACTCTTATGCTGAAATTGCATCATAGAAAGGTTCGCATTCATTTTGTTAAAAATTACATTTATTGGATGGATAAATATTTAAATGTTTTCTGGGGGGAACATCCGCCCCTACAACCCAATATATATATATATATATATATATACGCCTACATTATTTGTAAACAGAATTTAATTTAGTACGATAGTACCTATCTTTTGGTATGTTTCCCTTATAGAGGCATGCGGTAAATGTATTGCCTCGTGGCGTCTAAATATCGCCTACAGACGACCCAGTATTACATTAATTCGTTGAAATTATCATTTAGGCTTATTTTATTTATTTCAAACCATGGGTAAAGTAAATATTTTCTCAATACATTGGCGTAATTGTGATATCATATTTTTCTGCTAAATCACCTCTCTCCATTATTTTATTGAATCCATTAAACTAAGAATAAAAATCTATTTATTTATTTTGATTACAATATATTTTCGTAGCAATGACACATGTTTCCAGCGTTAGTTACGGATAACGTGGGTGTTTAGTATTAAGACTGTAGCAACTATTTATGATATGTGATAAAAATTGCGACCCCCCCCCCCTTCCCACACACACACACACACACGCACCCAGGCTATCTGACACATAAACATTTAAGAAACTAACTAAAGAAAATAATGATACTAAAAATACTCTCAGATTGAAAATAAAGAAAAAGTGGATCGTAAAAATTCGATTAAGAACGTCATCTTTAATGATTCTTTTCACAAACTGAATGTTATAGAACCTAGTTTTCCAAGAGAAAAAAATATTATACACTGTAATGATGAGATACAAATAAATTATTTACCAATCAATACTACTTGTTCATCTCATCCGATCATTGATTTAAGGTCTTTGAAAATGTAAGATTATTTTACAAATAAGTTTTCTTCTTTTATAAATAAATGAAATTGTTAACCTTCATGGCAATTTTAAATTTAAGATTATTTATTGATTAACTTTTAGCTTTCAATGCCTTAAATAAGCTTATAAATAGAAAACTTATTGTGATTAAAGAATAGGGTAGGTAGAAAAGGAAGGATTATTCTAGGATAAGTAAGAATATTTCAGTATTGATGCTTGATTAATAATAATAATAATAATAATCTATATATTATTTATTTAACGTGGACCAGTTTCAATTATTTTTTGTCGAAACGATACGGTACGCGCGGATAAAAAAATAATATTTATACATGGACAATATTTAAGCACGCGGACTTAGCTCAATGGACTAATAAGAAAAAATGACGACATTTGTCTGCTGAGATTATTTTACGAAAACAAGCAATTTTTAACAGTTGTTTCTTCAGAATCTTTGCAAGCATCATTTTAAACCTAGCAATATTTTAAAGATATATACCGAATATGAACTTTTGTGTCATAAATTGACTAAAAAATAGAATCAAAATAGGAATTAGTTTATTTCATTTCATTTATTTATTTAATTTATTTAATTTTTTAACAAAAAGAATATACCAAAATAAATAAAAAGTCATCGCCAACATGGCGACAAAAATTTAAAAGGCGTCGTGGGAGTCCTATATTAAAACTTTACTGCCTGTGAAGTATGAAAATTGGGTCGTGAACCATGAATTTTATTTGGAAACCTTCCTTTGAATGATTTTTGTTTAACTATTGTACAATATTAATTTGGTTTAAATATTAACTTGGCTTCTGGCAAATTAAAATTTTAATTTTGTGGTGAAACTGGTATAACATTTATGAGTTTCAAATTTTAAAGGTAAATAAGAAAAGAAATAAAGGGCGAATATTTCGCACGAGTTTGCTAGTAATAATAATAAAAAGTACACCATTTAAAGTACATGAACATTAGAAGAGGAAAACAGCATTAAACAAATAGTTTGTTGTTAATTTTTTTGGTACAAATATGATTAGAACTATTAACAGTAAAATAAATTATTTACTCATTCTAACGAATGATTTGCACATTTTACCATGTTTTTATTAACTTCGCTTCTTGTTTGTTTGCTTGTTTATCGAGTACAAATCTTGCAATCGGTTTTTAACTAACTTCCCTACAAGCTACACATTTGAAACTTTCAGAATAGCTCAGAACCCGATGACAACACAATACTTCGAAGCCCGATTTTCGAATTTTGGATTAGTTTTCTTTTAATTAATTAAGATATGAAAATAATAACCTCCTAATAGCTTAAAAAATAGCCATTAAAATATTAGCTATTATTTAATTGTTGCCAATAAATAAATAAATAAATAAATAAATAAAAAAAATATGAGTTCATTTTCTTTCGACATAAAAATAAATACATGTAATTAAACGTGAAGGTTAAAAAAATATAAAAAGTTAAATGATGCATCTCACAAAAATTGACGTCATTATCACTTTAAAAGTTTTATACGCATTGATAAAATGCTACTGTAGTTCTATAGCTATGATTCAACAGAGATTTTAAAAACATGGTATACAAAAAGTTTTTTTTAATCTCATAATTATTATTATTTTATTTTATTTTATTTTTACTCTTATTAATGATTACAGCGAAGTCCGTTGTTTTGTAAATAACTAAACAAAAATTCAAGCTTTATTGCTAAAGATTTATCAGCATAAATCACAAGTTTTATCGAAATATTTTCACGAATAAACTGAAATTTTCACAGATACTATTAGGGATATCTAAAAATTAGTTTCTGCTAGAATAGTTATTTTTATTTAAATTCATTTTAAAAAGAGGCAACTATAACATTTTCCTCAATATTTTGTTGATTGAAGTTTTACGTGTCAGTCGTTGTGCGGTCTTGGCCGTAATTAACACTTTCGCGACCGTTGCCGTGAATTCACGTCATATGAAAATCTGTAACGCCCGCCAGTGGGCATTTCTTTAGACTACGAAGATAACATTGTTTCTTAACTTTATACCCAATGTTCACATTTGTGCATTATGAATACTTTAATTAGAAAGAGTATAATCGTAATATATATTAATATATATTTTCAATACGAATACAGAAAATATTGATTTAAAATAATGTAGTGTAAAAGGATAAAGCCCACGGGTGGAGATTACTGTCAAAAAGACAAAAATATGAGGTCGCGAAAGTGTTAATATTGTGTAACCTAAATTTTCGCAATTTACTTTAGCGTCTGAATGCTTTAGCGTTCGAATGAGCTGAAAGTTGGTACATACGTTACAGGTCACTGTTGCACAAACCTTATTGTTTTTGGTGAATATAGTAGCATGTATAGTTTTTTTACAAGACACAAAGGAAAATTCCTTATTATTATGATCTATGGGTCCAAATATTTGAAGCGCAATAGCGTCTGAACGCCTTATTCGATTGAGCTGAAAATTTATACACGTTATACATCATTGCCACACTAACTATATAGATTTTGGTGAGTCTAGAACCTACATATTTTTACGAAGACACAACGAAAAATTTTGTATCTTATGATCTATCTATAGGGCTCAAATTATTTGAATTGCTATAGCGTAAAACTAAACGACATACTATATGGAGAAAAATACTCAAACACCCTTTTATAATATTATCTTTTATTTATTTAACGACTTGTCTTACTTTAATATATTTATACAACCGTTAATTACTTAATGTTCGGAAAGCCGAGTGGAAGATTTTTTTTTTTTTTTTTAATAAGAACTATTCAGAATGTTTCAGAATATTCTTAGTCAATAGTAAACTAGTATGTTGTGGCCACCACATGACTTTCTTCTATATTTTCCTATACAATTTCACGCAGTAAAAATAATTTATTAAAATTATTATTTAAAAAAAATTATCATCCATGATAATGCAGACGATTTCCATATCAGAGAAGTAGTATAACACTAAATATCTAAAAAAAGTCCATTTTATTCCCAATATATATATATATATATATATATATAAAATACGATTTATTATTTTTTTTTCGTTAAAAGTAAAAATAATCGATAATTTTGTTTTGAATTATCACAGATCTATAGTTCAACCATTCGTTTTAAAGGTATTGACGAGACCTTTCGAAATATACCCATCATGAAAACTTCCCACCCAGCGGGGGAAGAGATGTCCCCACAAGCACATTTTTTTTCCTAGTTAACTATTACTATTATTAATAATTCATATTAATTTTACAATCACAAGTTAAAAATAACTCTCATTATGTACATTTATACGAAATTGTGTCCTGTACTGCCATGTTAAAGATTTAGAAAAAATGCGATTACAGTGCCACCTGTTGAGAGAATGATCCCCAAATCTAATCAGCACCAGTTTATGTCAGGGTCCAACTAAATACCAAGTTTGGTTAAATTTCATTCATTGGTTCGTGAGATACAGCGTCCACAAAATTCGTGATACACACAGACAGACAGACAGATTTTCTAAAAACTATCAAATCGTGTTCAGGACATCACAAAACGTGTAAATCCTTTGAAAACCGGAATTCTAAAATTTTCACGAATCCAATACTTTCTCTACATTACATATAGAAGAAAGTAAAAACTATATTTAGAGTTCACTATAATAGATAAGACAGAGCTAAATTCATTAATCGATAGATACTATTTATTACTTTCTTCTATATGTAATATAGAGAAAGTATTGGATTCGCGAAAATTTTCGACCTCCGTTTTTTGACGGATCTACACGTTTTGGGGTGTCCTGAACACGAATTGATAGTTTTTAGAAAATGTCTGTCTGTGTGTCTGTCTGTCTGTGTGTCTGTCTGTATCATTTTTTTGTGGACACTGTATCTCACGAACCAATGAATGAAATTTAACCAAACTTGGTATTTAGTTGCACCCTGACATGAACTGGTGCTGATTAGATTTGGGGATCAATAGCTCAACAGGTGGCGCTGTGATCGCATTTTCAAGATGGGTAGATAAAGTAAATTTTCAAGATGGGTATCTTTCGAAAGATCTCGTTGATAATAGTAATAGTTAACTGGGAAAATATTTTTGTGCATGTGGGGGCATCGGTTACCCCCCCCCCCCGGGGTGGGAAGTACCCACCCGGGGGGGGGGGGGCAAAGTTTCAAGATGGGTATCTTTCGAAAGGTCTCGTCAATACCTTTAAAACGAATGGTTGAACCATAAATCTGTGATAACTTAAAACAAAGTTATCGATTTTTTTTTACTTTTAACAAAAAAAAAAACCAGAAAAAAAATCGTATTTTTTTTTTTAAACGAAATTTTACCAAACTTGGTATTTAGTTGGTCCCCGACATAAACTGGTGCTGATTATGTTTGGGGATCAATAGCTCAACAGGTGGCGCTGTGATAGCATTTTATCTAAATTTTTAACATGGCAGAATAGGACAAAAATTCGTATAAATGTGCATAATAAGAGTTGTTTTAAACTTGTGATTGTAAAATTAATATGAATTATTGATAATAGTAGTCCCCGTGGCAGAAACACGGCGACACGGCGACAATGTCGCAGAAACAGAAATGTTCTTGCAGAAATATTTTACTTAAGTCAAATAAATTTTGCCATTGTGTTAAAAAAAAAAAAAAAAAGAGAGAGAGAGAGTGAGAAACCCAAAGAATGGTTTATAAACTGTTCTGCAGAACAAATTTTCGTTTCTGCAGATACGATCCCCCCAATCCTGAATAAGGAGAGGAGACAGAGCGGATGTAACTCACTTGGGTTAGCTTTGATACGGCATGCATTAGCGATTCGTGATGCGGTGATATGATTCGGTGTATCGACACTTTCCACTGGTAACCTCTTCACATCGAAACTTCATTTTCGTGTCTCCAAACTTTATTTTCGCACCGCACCTGCTGCTCGTGTCGTGTGTATTTATTGTATTGCAAAAAGATGTTTTTTCGAAAGAATGTGGCTTTGCGACCATTTTCCGAAATTCATATTTCATGTATTTTGAGATTCATGCATAACAAAATTGCTGCATCCAGTGATTTTTTTTTAATAAGTGTGTGATTGCTGCTGTACCGATTTTCATAAATTTTCTGATATACGCATGACAAATTAGTTATATCTAGTGATTTTTTTTCTTTAATGTATGCGAAGCGTGCATAGGTGCGTGGTAGTACAGACGGTAACAAAAGTGTCCGAACACTAGCGAAAATTCCTATGTAAAAAAAGTACACTTCATTCGGTTTTGTTAAATAAATCCTTATCGAATCATGTTCTTACACTAAGAATAGGATGCGACAAGGATTTATTTAACAAAACCGTGTGAAGTGTACTACTTTACATAGGAATTTTTGCTAGTGTTCGGACACTTTTGTTACCGACTGTAAATACACGTAAATTTTTAAAAGCTGCATTAATTTTAATGTTTGGTTCAAACTATGCAATACATTTCATAAATTTATACAGAAATAAGACTATGGGGAAATTTGTAACGCCTGTAGTTATGCGCAAAATAAAAAATGAAGCTTCAAACCTTGCTTCAAAAAATAGAAAATTAAGAAATTAATCTTAAAAATACTTTATTGGTTTTTAGCATTTTATATGTAGTAAAAGATCTTAGCAATAAATATTAATGGGTATCTTAAGTTATAAAATTGACAGCTTTTCTAATTTTTTTCTTTTTTAATCATTAATTATTTTAATTGTGATTAAAATTCTTGGCTTTAAATTTTGCTGTTTAAGCATATAAGTCGTTAAAAAATTATTAATTTATTTTACAAAAATACTCTTATCAATAGTTTCTACAGCTTGTTTATTATTTAATTTTTTAAATATTTGAATTTTTAATTTTTTTAATTGAAATATTGCAAATCAAATAGTTATTTTAAATAAAAGACAAACCAAAGGTTTTGTTGAATATATATATATATATATATATATATATTGTAAGCAAAAGGAATTTTATCTAATAGTAATTGTTTTGAATAAATACTAATTAAACAGCAAATGCTTTTATTTATTTATTTTTATTTACTTATTCGTATAGATATCAATATCAAATATTACTTTTAATTGATTTCTATTTATTTCATTCATCTGTAATCATTATTTTCTATTATAGATGTTATCCATGAAATCTGTTATATTTCACATTTGAACATTTCCTTAAAAATTAAATGTTTCACTTACCTCAATCTTTATGAAAATATTTTGACTATGCTTTGTCTATAATTGGGTTACTTAGATCTTGTATTCTAATTTACTTTATGTATTTCAGTGATGGTATAATTATACATTCGGAATTATTTAATGTCGAATCACATTTTTTAGATTTCAAATACACATCTTTATGATATTTGTATATAGTATAATAAAATATTTATACAAGAAAATCGTCTTTCATTTTCAAAAGAATAAAATTATACTTTTAAAATTTACACTTTTATTGAAATGTGAACTAAAAAGCACAAAATATCTAGATTTATAGTATTAAAATGCAGGGTAAGAAAAAATTGTGTGAGTGACACACCATATTACAGGGTGATTATAAAATAATTAAACAAAAACAATTAAAAAAAAAATCTTCCCTACTGGGCTCGAACGTTAGACCTTTAGGTTGGTATCCCGGAGCTTTACCTCACAGTCACAGTGTTCACGTAGTGAAAGTCTTTTTTTTACAATATAGATTCTTTGTTTGCTCCCAGAGCGGTTACAAACATACATACAAACATACATACAGGTGAAGCTAATAAAAGCGTGTTAAAAATGAATCTTGTGTTAGAATGTTATCTTGCATCTTTCTAATAATCTCAAAAACTATAAATGTTTTAAATTATTTATATTTCATTATGATATTCAGTATTCCATATTAATTTTTACTTTTAATTTGTTGTATTTTAATTTTGAGTTCTGTATTATATTTTATGATGTTTGGTTTGCACCTTATGAAATAAGTGCATTTGTGTATTTAAACATATGTGTTTAATATAAAAAAAAGTAATGAAATTTTAAAAGTATTTGTAACATTTGCTTAATTTAGATATTTCATGATTTAAATGCCTTAAAAAAATTTGCAGATTATTTTTTATGTGTTACTGCATTTTATGGTTTGAATTCATTGAATATTTTATAAACAATATTGTATATTAATGGGAACAAAATATCTGAAGCAATTAAGATCAATAGATTTCTTTTCACCTTTCTTAAAAAAAAAAAAAAAAGAGTATTTTCTTGCAATAGTGCAAATATTTGTGTCTAGTTAAAATTACTGAATATTATTTGCTATTTAAAAATAATTTATTTTGAATTCATAAATGTTAACTTCACAAACTATTCCTGCAGAAAGATTTTGGTGTTGATGAAGCTTGTCGCAGAAAGCATAATAAATTTCTGCCACAGGGATAGTAGTATGTACCTAGGAAAAAAAATTTCTGCATGGGGGGGCACCGTTTCCCCCCCCTAGAGGGGAAATACCCTCCCAAATTAAATTTTCACAATGGGTATCTTTCGAAAGATCAGGTTGATAATAGTAGTAGTTAACTAGGAAAAAATTTTTGCGCATGTGGGGGCATCGATTCCCCCCCCCCCCCGTGGGGGCAAAGTTTCAAGATGGGTATCTTTCGAAAGGTCTCGTCAATACCTTTAAAACGAATGGTTGAACTATAAATCTGTGACAATTTAAAACAAAGTTATCAATTTTTTTTACTTTTAACGAAAAAAAACTTAGAAAAAAAAATCGTATTTTTTTTTAACGAAATTTAACCAAACTTGGTATTTAGTTGGTCCCCGACATAAAGTGGTGCTGATTACATTTGGGGATCAATAGCTCAACAGGTGGCGCTGTGATCGTATTTTTTATAAATTTTTAACATGGCAGTATAGGACAAAATTTCGTATAAATATACATAATGAAAGTTATTTTTAACTTGTGATTGTAAAATTAATATGAGTTATTGATAATAGTAATAGTTAACTAGGAAAAAATTTCTGTGCATGTGGGGGCATCGCTTCCGGGGGGGGGGTAAATTTTCAAGATGGGTATCTTTCGAAAGATCTCGTCAATACCTTTAAAACGAATGGTTGAACTATAAATCTGTGATAATTTAAAACAAAGTTATCGATATTTTTTACTTTTAACGAAAAAAAACTTAGAAAAAAAATCGTAATTTTTTTTTAACGAAATTTAACCAAACTTGGTATTTAGTTGGTCCCCGACATAAAGTGGTGCTGATTACATTTGGGGATCAATAGCTCAACAGGTGGCGCTGTGATCGTATTTTTTATAAATTTTTAACATGGCAGTATAGGACAAAATTTCGTATAAATGTACAAAATGAAACTTATTTTTAACTTTTGATTGTAAAATTAATGTGATTTATTGATAATAGTAATAGTTGACTAGGAAAAAATTTCTGTGCATGTGGGGGCATTGCTTCCGGGGGGGGGGGGGTAAATTTTCAAGATGGGTATCTTTCGAAAGATCTCGTCAATACCTTTAAAACGAATGGTTGAACTATAAATCTGTGATAATTTAAAACAAAGTTATCGATTTTTTTTTACTTTTAACAAAAAAAAAAAAAAAAAAAAAGGACTTTTTTTTTTTTTTTTTTTTTTTTTTAAATATTGTTACGAATATATATTTTTTGTAATAGAGATAGTCAACAGGGAAAGAAAATTGTGTAGGGGGAGTAAAATTTTCATGACGGGTGTCTTTCAAAAGAGCTCGCCAATACCTTTAAAACGAGTGGTTGAACCATCGATCTGCGATAATTTAAAACAAAGTTATCGATTTTATTTTTCATTTTTAACCAAAAAAAAAAAAAAAAGAAATTTTTTTTTTAATGTAATATTGAGAATAAATTCAATTTTTTTTGGGGGGGATATTTAATGTTATACTACTTTTCTAATATGGAAATCGTCTGCATTATCATAAAAGATAATTTTTTTAAATAATAATTTTAATAAATTATTTTTTAAAAACAGAATTATTTTTTAATAGCCGAAATAAATTCTATATAAATGTAGGTGCATTAATGAAACGGGGTTTGAGAAAGGCAGTAGCCCCCTTCACATAGAACTAATTATCATATAAAACTGTTCCGAAGCCTAATTTGAATTGTTTAACTCAGGTTTACATAACAGAAGTCGTTATCTTACCTCTGAATCTGCAACATGTATTTATAGTATTAAATTTCAGGGTAAGAGAAAGTCGTGTGAGTGACACACCAGATTATTTCATGTTTGTTAGTAATACAGGTTTCTCACGGCCCGATTTTATTTAAGGACTCTCCCACCATAGAATAATCTTAAGATAAATTTATTCCGTGTGTACATTTAAGAAGAATTTTCTTTTCAGATAATGCTGGTGGAAGAGTCCCTGAAAGGTTGTAGCAATTTTATTATAATTATAATAAAATTTTCTAACCGCCCACTAGTTCCACAAAAAACGGCGATTTATAAAGTAAGGATGTAACTTTATCAAACTTATAAAACGGAATTATAGCAAGTTAAAGCATATCATAATAAAGTATCTTCTCATTTCAATGTTTTCAAAAAGCCAATAAAAAAAAAAAAAAAAAAAAGAGTTCAGTATCGAACAAGACCTTACCGCCTACTATGAAAGCTGAAACGCCCACTAGTGGGCGGGTCGGAGTTGACTACCGTTGTTCTAAATTGAAAGTGGCGGCTCGTGCACCGAAAATAAGGTAAAGAGGCACGCGGTATTTTACACTGTATTCATTTACAGAATATAAATTTACGTTTAAATAAGTATTTTTAGTTAATTTTAGCCAAGACCACGCTTAATAAAAGTCATGCATTGAAAATACTTAAATATTATTTTTGAGCTCTTCACCTATTTTCGGTTCTTGAGCTGCCACTAATGAATATAATTGTTCAAATTATCCAAATAGAAATTAAATATATATATAAAATATTTAAAAATCATTACGTCTCGTAGTTAAATTAAATTTTAATCACATTAAAACTGAGACAGATAATATACACTAAAAATATACACTAAAAATATACATTTTAAAACATTAAAAACACAAAAACACAAATTTAAACGTTTCGAGCCTTTTACAGGCTCCTCATCAGTAAAAAACATAAAATATAAATGTAGAGAAGAACAATGTAATGAAAGTCTTTTGTTCTTCTCTACATTTACATTTGATGTTTTTTACTGATGAGGAGCCTGTAAAAGGCTCTAAACGTTTAAATTTGTGTTTTGTGTTTTTAATGTTTTAAAATGTATATTTTTAGTGTATATTATCTGTCTCAGTTTTAATGTGATTAAAATTTAAATATATATATATTTAATATCAAAATAATGGAATACGAGTTATGAAATGTCACTTTATATATTTATGAAAATTGGTTTTAAACCATTAAATCACCTACTAATAGTTCTTACATAATTACATGTATTTTTCTAAATTGTTGTTTAGATTTATTTATTTATTTATTTATTTCATATCAAAAGTAAAATTTATTAGTATTATTTTTCAATGCACTATTGCAATTGTAGCGCCTTTTACTTTTCATTTATTTATTTATTGGTAAATTCTTCTTCTTCCTTTATTTTATTCATTCTTCCAAAAGAAAAATTTATTTTCTTTAGTTGAATAAATTGTTTTAGGAGTGGCTTCAGTCTAGATCATTTTTATTTAGAAATTTTGGCTTTTATTATTAATGAAAAATCATTTTGTACATTTGCATTATAAATTTAAATCTTTTAAACTATGTTCTTCTTTTCTAATTGATTTAAAAGAAATTACATTATTACAGTACAAAAAAACATGAACTTGCCCAACTTTATAGTTTATGTATCGTAATAAGTTATATACTATACGTCGCATTCAAATAGACTAACTAAAATAATCTGGTGTGTCACTCACACGACTTTCTCTTACCCTGAAATTTAATACTATAAATACAGGTTGCAGAGTAAGAGGTAAGATAACGGGTACTGGTATGTAAACCTGTGTTAAACAATTCATATAAGGCTTCTGAAGAGTTTTATATGATAATTAGTTCTGTGTGAGGGGGGGGGCACCGCCCCCCTCAAGCCCCCGTTTCATTAATGCACCTACATTTATATAGAATTTAACTCGGTTATTAAAAAATAATTCTGTTTTTAAAAAATAATTTATTAAAATTATTATAAAAAAAAATTATTTTTTATGATAATGCAGACGATTTCCATATTAGAGAAGTAGTATAACACCAAATATAAAAAAAAAAGTCCATTTTATTCTCAATATTTAAAAAAAAAAAAAAAAAAAAAAAAAACGATTTTTTTTCTAAGTTTTTTTTCGTAAAAAGTAAAAAAAAAAAAAAAAAAAAAAATCGATAACTTTGTTTTAAATTATCGCAGATCGATGGTTCAATCATTCGTTTTAAAGGTATTGGCGAGATCTTTTGAAAGATACCCATCACGAAAATTTACTCCCCTGGAGGGGGGAGGTGAGGCTCCTACATACACAATTTTTTTTTCCCAGTTAACTATCTCTATAACAAAAAAATATATTCGTTTCATTTGGTTTAGTGCAGTCTATAGACGTTAAACTGTACTTACCTGCAATTTCCCCCGTAGACGTAATGTATTAGAATCCTCTTGATTGTCCCTGTACACGAACCATTTGCTTGATCTTAACGAAAAGCTTACTGTAGCATCCCTATATGATGCACATTTAGAATACCAAGTTTGAACTTTCTGCCATAATTTGTTTTTGAGATATGCTCATAACAGACAGACACACACACAGACACACAGACCATTTGCTAAAAACATGATTTTCGTATTCAGGGGACCTCAAAACGTGTAAATATAACAAAATCTCGCGTTCGAAAATTTGACCCCAAAACAATACTTTCTCTACCTCATGGGTAAGAGAAAGTAAAAAAAGTCTCTTGCAAAAGATCTGTTTAATTCGAATAGATTATTATACCAATATTTACCAGAATCATATAGGGTGTCACCCTCAACTGATTGCATAAAGATAATAAGCTAGGGGAAGAAAGAAAACAGCACTGAAGAATTGGTGGTTGATAATAGTAAATTCATTGGATAGATAATGTCTGTTTTTGTATTGAAGTATGTTAATAGGGGAAAAACTAATATTCACTTCTAGAAGTGGTAAAAAATACATAATCGTAAAAACTTTTATAACAAATATACTGTTGAAAAAAGAATTGTTAAATTTATTATTTATGCAAGAAAACCATAATTGGTGGTGTTAAAAATAATTAATGGTGTTTTCCTTTACCTGCGGCTTATTTCTGTTGAGCTATCTACATGATAGACCATATGTTTCTGCCTAAAGGTTGTCTGAGTGAGTAATGTCCACGGTTGTCGACCTGGATAGCTCAATTGGTAGAGCCTTGACCTTGTAAGTCAAAGATCTGGAGTTCGACTCCCGGTCCAGGCATTATTTTCACTCAGTCTGAAAAATAAATTTCAATAAATATGATTTTCTTTCCAATCAGTTGATTGTGGGATTTTAATATATATTGTATTTCTTTCTCCCATTGTTTAATGGTGTTTTCCTCTACCTGCGGCTTATTTCTGTCGAGCTATCTACATGATAGACCAGATGTTTCTGCCTAAAGGTTGTCTGAGTGAGTAATGTCCACCGGTTGTCGGCCTGGATAGCTCAATTGGTAGAGCCTTGACCTTGTAAGTCAAAGATCTGGGGTTCGACTCCCGGTCCAGGCATTATTTTCACTCAGTTGGAAAAATAAATTTCAATAAATAAGAAAACCATTGTTGGGTCTCAACAGTGTTTAAGTTTTGCTTTCTAAGCTGATAAACGGGAGGTATAGGGTTCAAACCCAAACTTCGTTCATACTTGTGGACCTAGTCGCTCGGAGTTTTTCATAGTTTTCTCCAAAATTCATGTGAATACGGGATAAAATAAGAGAGAAGGAAAGCAAGTGAGATGTGAGTAAATGTCAAGTGCTTAAATTTACACTTGTCTAGTTTGCCTGACTTTTATTTGAATTATAAATATTAAAGGGAGTTGGACAAGTGTAAACTTGAACGCTTGATCTTGTCTGAAAGTGCTCATAGAGTGAGCTGCTTAGATAGATACAAGTAGAAAGATTTTCTTTTTTTCTTTTTGTATGTTTGTGTGTGTGTGTTGTGAATGATAGCAACAGCGATGTGAAGGGAGAGATCGAAGAAAAAAAAAAGTGTGATGCCATGTCCATATTGTTAAAATTAATTTTAACTAAAGTTTTTGTATATTGAGTAGTGTATTCTTATTGTTGTATTAAATATGTTGTTAGCTTCAAAACTATGTTTTATCTTCTATTGATGCATAGTATGAATGTGTCATCAGTGGCCAAGCGGCTCTGCGCTTAATGCTGGTAGACAGGAAGTGCCGGGTTCGAACCCAAGTCAGGCTCATTGACGTAGACGTTCGAATTTTGCTGTGGTAAATACGAGCTAAGACCCACTTAGAAAGACCCCCGATGGTGGGCATTTTATCCATAAGCCTGGGACCCTAGCGTAGTCAGGTAGTTAAAAGAAAGAATAATAAAAATATGTCTTACTTAATCTGCTTCCTATAGTTGTCACACTAAACGATTCTCACCAGAAGAACAGGACATATCGGATGTTTTGTGCTCAGCTATGCAAAGGAACTGTGTTCGTTCTTTTATATGGAATTTAGAGATTAATGGGTATGTGAGAACACAGTGGATCGAATTTATTAACGGTTTTTAAATAGTTTGTATGTATACCTCCCATCCACTGCACCCCCAATTGTTCCAGCTTTCTTTTAAAATATAGCATCATTCGTCAGCTCATTCTACAGCATTATAGTTCTCTTACACGTGCCACACCATAAGCATTTTCAGGACAGCAAGTTCGTCATTTCTGCATGCAGAGTTGCCAAACTTAAGACTCATATAATACGAGCTGACTCACAGATGATCATTGTTGCCCAGCGAAAATATAGCTTGGCGACGTTTAGTTGCAGACGTACTACTCGGCGTCTTTATCACCTAAAATGGCGAGTTTGCCTAAGAAGAAGAGCGAATTATTGTTTGTACTTGATAAGTTTGGCGGTAATATTTGGCAAAATTTTCTTATAACCTTTATAAAAAGTAGCCATCACTGTTGCTGTTAAATCAGTTAATTTTAAATATACTCGTTAAAAAGTAGTGTAGGTTGTAAAATGCAACATTTAGATAATCAAACAGCGATAAAAACAAATAATTGATACAAAAAATGCAAGAAAAAATATCATAATTACACTTCATATTTGTGATTGAAAGCTAAGCGTACAATTTTCTTTTGGACAATTAATAGCCCATTTCTTTCGCCTTTCTTCATCTGTTGGAAATCTAAACGTTCTAAAAGCAGTTCTGGTATGATTTGAGCAATTTTCGGCGGCAACACCTCCATTTTATGTGATTTGATAACACTTGAAATTCGGACCGCGTGGGCAACAATCGCTGAGTGGGAAACAAAATGCCTGGTGAGCCAGCCTGTATTGGAGGAGCTCTAGCCAAACCTAATCCAGCAAATTGTTAGTACCGCCCCTTTTTCTACACCACTTAATTCTTAGAGTAATTCTCCTCAAATTTATCTACGATGAATTAAGAAGAAAAAACTCTAAAAATTACGTGGTGTAGAAAAGGAGCGGTACTAACAGTTTGCCGGATTAGGTTGTCAGCTTTGTGCTCGTCATCATCGTCACTATCCCTTCGCCAGGTGACAGAACGTTTGAAAATTAATGGTTCTAGAACACAGATGTCAATGTTATGCGATGCAGTGTTCGAGCCTATCATAGGTAATATATCATTACAGAAACATGAGCACATGTCTTATCAGTTCGTGCACCCTGAACACACTGGGAGTAGAATCCTTTCTTGTCAATCAATGATATTCTCATTCATTTTCATTTTATAGGCCAATCGTATTCTTCAACCCCGTTTCTTACGACCATGGAAGTCTCTGCGCAAGTTCTAGCTCAAGCAGTCCAGGGGCCGCGGTAGCCCAGTCGGTAGAGGGCCTGGCTCGTAACTGAAGATTGCGGGTTCGGTACTCGATCCGGTCAAAGACCGTCGTGTACATTAATGGAGGCTGGTGCACGTAAAATTTGTCGTGGTTGAAATGTCCTCCATGTTGCCATCAAAAATTATACCACTGGGGGGTCACCAAAACGGGAGAGCCATCACTGCCATGTAGAATAAAAATTGTGATGGCATGTCTTCGGACCCCCCTCTAGGGAAGAGTTCCAGACCGTCGCCAAATGCCCATTGGGCAACACTAGTGCGACGTAAAAACCCATGCATGCAAGCAATCCATTGTCGAAATAGGGATGGTAACACTTATAATTGAGAGAAAATAGCAATAAGGAACCGCCAGATGACTGGATTTTGAATTAATCTGTACCTGGAAGTCAATTTGCCACCCCTCCAGCCTTTGAAACCGTCCTCAGCGCTAAATGCCAGAAACGTGGTTACACTACATCTTGTTTGTTCGGCAGTAAAACTGTAAACAAACATATTGAGGATGAAATAAATTACGAATTTGCAAAAATTCACTGTGTTTAATTGTGAGGTAAACGTCTTAATTTTGAAAAAAAAAAAAAAAAAAAAAAAAAAAAGTTAAATTATTTATGTAATTATAAAATTAACTGGGTTCTTTGCAGAAATTCTTGAATTTAATCACTTTTTAAAGTAAGAGGTACTTTAGAGTTGTTGAAATTTGATAAATTAGATCCATTAAGCACTTTAAAATGAAAAGAGTGGCTGATAACCTCTTCAACAAGAAAAAAATCGAATAATTAGTCCTTTTATTCTTTATTTCAGTAAAGATTATCTCCAGTTTCTTGGAACAATAGAAAACTTTTTTTTCTTTTCTTCTTTCTAAATTAGTTCAATTTTTTTTAGGTTGCTTGTTTTGAAAGATTTTCTTTGCTTTTCTTTAGACCAATTAAAAAATATCCAGTCTACTAGCTTTACAAGTAATACTATTTCTGTAATTGTTTATTTATTTATTTTTTAAACAAAAAATTAACTATTGGTAATAATAAAAAAAAAAAAAAAAAAAAAAAAAAAAATCAAACTAAGAAAATTATATATCTTAAAGTTTATAAATCTGTGTAAAAAAATATACAATAAGTCTTTTTTTTTTTTTTTTTAGTTCACAAAATGAAATTTTTTTATTCCATTATTTCCAGCATTATGAAACAAAAAAATGTATACGTATATTTCAAGCATAATATTCTAGTTACTTAAGACATTTTTATAGATAAATGCAGTACAATTATTTTTATCGCATCGTCATAGTCGTTAGTGAGAATTTAATGAAGTGATATATTAATATACCAGTGGTATAAAGAGGTTTAAAAAAGTACCATGACTTTGAAAATAATAAATTGAATAGAAAAAAAAAATAAATATCTATATTTTATCATCTTATTTATATTTTTTTCTAACTTTGATGGTAGATTTAAAAGAACTGAGAAAAAATATATCGTGTTCATCTAAAACGAATATACAGTCATTTTCTGAATACCAAAATTAAAAATATAGATCTGCGTGTTATGCGTATGGAAAAAAAAAAGAAAAAAAATCTGGTGTGAAACAGCCACACGACTTCCATTACCCACTATTACGCGTATTACATGCATTTTTTTGAGATAATGTGATCTAAAGTGACCTAAAGAAGTAGTAGGAACCTAAAATTTTTCCGGTAAGACAAACTTTATACACATATAAAAACATATAAAGTGAAACTTACATATAATAAAGTTACAAAAAAAAAAAAAAAAAAAAAAAAAAGTAGATTTTTTTTTTTTTTTGAAACACCAATTTTTGAGATCTAAAACTGACCTACCTAAACAGGATGACTGTTAGTTTTCCTCTAATAACCACGTAATGCATAAGAAAAAAATGGATTTATATAATAATTTTCAAGAAAATCGTTAGAGCCGTTTTTGAGATACCAACTTTTACCAAAACTCAATTAATGACCGAAAAACAATAATTACATACAAAAGGATATTTAAAAGTGAGTTAATAAGGCAAGTTTGAAAAAAAAATCCGTATAGCTGTGTTTATAGGAACCCAATTGAAAGACCTGAAATTGAGCTATGTATAGCAGAAAAAAAAATGTTAGCAGAAAGAAAAAATGATTTTAAAATCGCAACAATGTATTGAGAAAAAATGAATTTTATCAGTGATTTGAAGTAAATAAAATATGTCTAAAAGATAATTAAAAAATATATATGTAATGTTACGTAAAAAGAGCTATTTGTACGTTTTGTGGTTTTCTTTCTCGGCCTGTGTTTAAAACCACCATATATTAGAGGATATAAAACCTCAAAGAAAACAGTTAAAAGATTATAATAAATAATCAGAATACTATTTTGAAATATCGTCCGCTAGTTGGACAAAGGCCGCCTAGTTGTTATAGGTTTAAACTAAGTGACATCTGTAAAAATTATAAAACTATGTAGGCAAAGAAAGTGTTTAACTATATAAATTTCATATATTTAAATCCAGCTGTGCTAAATTGCATGTCTGAATTTTTAATTTTGAAAAAAGAAAAAAAGTTTATTTAACCCATTAAACCCTGTTTATGAAACATTCATGAAAAATTTAATGCCTTTTTCTCGTCGATATTTGCCAATTTTTATCTTTTACTGTAAAGTATATAGACTTTTCTGAATGTTTATTTTTATGCACTTTTAAATAATCTTTGACTTACAGACTTTCTGTAGAGTATTTTCCGTTGCCATGGTTTTGGTCTTTTCAAAAGTTCAAGAATCCTTTTTTAGCTCGCTTACTATTTTGAAGACGCCTATGTACTAATATAAAAATAATTCTTTTTTTAGTTAATATTTTACTGAATATCTTGAAAAATAAATAAATAAATAAATAAATAAGAAGATTTTCATAAATATATATTTTTTTACTTTCTCTTACCCATAAGGTCGAGAAAGTATAGTTTTAGGGTCAAATTTTCGAACGTGAGTTTTTGTTATATTTACATGTTCTGAGGTCCTCTGAATACGAAAATCATGTTTTTAGCGAATGGTCTGCGTATCTGTCTGTTTCTGTGTCTGTTATCAGCATATCTCAAGAACAAATAGTAGCAGAAATTCCAAACTAGGTATTCTAAATGTGTATCATATAGGGATGCTACACTAAGCTTTTCGTTGAGATGAAGGAAATGGTTCGTGTATAGGGACACTCAAAAGTATTCAAATACATTACGTCTAAGGCGGAAATTGCAGGTAAGTAGAGTTTAACATCTATGGACTGCACTAAACCAAATGAAACGAATATGTATTTTTTGTAATAGAGATAGTCAACAGAGAAAAATTTTTTGTGTATGTAGGAGCCTCGCCTCATCCCCCTGGGGGGAAAGTCCCCCCCTCGAGGGGAATAAATTTTCATGACGGGTATCTTTCAAAAGAGCTCGCCAATACCTTTAAAACGAATGGTTGAACCATCGATCTGCGATAATTTAAAATAAAATTATCGATTTTTTTCATTTTTAACTAATAATAATAATAATAATATTGACAATAAATTCCACATTTTTTTGGGGATATTTAGTGTCATACTACTTCTCTAATATAGAAATCGTCTGTATTATCATAAAAGATAATTTGTTTAAATAATAATTTTAATAAATTATTTTTTAAAAACAGAATTATTTTTTAATAACCGAATTAAATTCTATATAAAAGTAGGTGCATTAATAAAATGGGGGGGGGGGTGAGGGGGTGGCAGCGCCTTTCACACAGAACTAATTATCATATAAAACTCTTCCGAAGACTAATTTGAATTGTTTAACATAGGTTTACATATCATCGTTATCTTACCTTTTAATCTGCAACCTGTATTTATAGTATTAAATTTCAGGTTAAGAGAAAGTCGTGTGAGTGACACACCAGATTATTCTTTTCAGTTTATTCTATATAAGAAGAAACTATTGAATTCTTGAAATTTTTTTATATTTGGCTTTCGGTGGATTTACACGTTTTGCGATAAACTGAACCAGATTTGACCATTTTAAGGAAAATTCTGTCTATGTATGTGTGTGTTGGAAAATTTCTGTGGACGCTGCGCTGTATATTATGTATCACTCCTCCAAATTATTGTGGTTTACTGAATAAAAAGGTCTCTAAATTTGGCAACACTGGGCAAATGTAACCAGGATGTTAGTATTTGTCTCAAGCAACTCAGTTGTATCACTTATATTTTTACCTTCTTCTATAATTAATAGAAGAAAGTATTGAATGCTTAAAATTTTTCGACTTACGGTTTTCTATGGATTTATGCGTTTTTATAGGTCCAGAACAGGATTTCACCATTTTTAGAAAATGTCTGTCTGTGTGTAACAAAACTTTTGTGGTGACTATTTCTCAGGAACTACTACAGGGAATTGCATATAAATTTATACGTAGATGCATATTGACCAAAATTAGTGTCTATGTGTTTGGTGTGAATTGCTCAACAGGTGGCGCTGCTATACAGTGGTTTCCGCAATTTAAGGGGATGCTATATTTCAGGTTCTATTGCGTATAATCAAACAAACCTTGATATATGAGAAGGCCAAGTTATTATGAGACATCATGCCGATCCAATTTGAATGTTTATCGGCCGAAAGGTGGCACTGATATACAGCGATTTCAACAGTTTAAGGGAAGACTATATCTCAGGAACTACTGCACAGAATTGTATAGAAATTTATATGTAGATACACCTTGGCCTAATTAGTGTCTATCAATTTTTGGTGTGAATTACTCAACAGGTGGCACTGCTATACAATGGTTTCCACAATTTAAGGGGAGGCTATATCTCAGGTTCTATTGCGTGTAATCAAACAAAACTTGATATGTGAGAAGGCCATTATGAGACATTATGCTAATCCAATTTGAATGTTTATCGGCTAAAAGTTGGCTCTGCTATACAACGATTTCCGCAGTTTAAGGGAAGGCTATATCTCAGGAACTACTTCACAGAATTTCACATAAATTTATATGTAGATGCATCTTGACATAAATTAATGTTTGCCAACTTTTGGTGTCAACCTCCCAACAAGTGGCGCTACTATACTGCAATTTTCCTCGGCAATGAGAATGTAATATGTCCTCGATAATATGTCAACTGTTATGGCATATAACTGTACAAAACCGCCGCCCAAACGGTGTAGTGGTTAGAGTCCCTGACTCCTACATGGTTGGGCCTGGGTTCGAATCCCGGATAAGGCATGGATGTGTTTTAGGGGTAGCGATGCGCGCCCATTGGGTGCCCCTTCACAAGTGGTCATCAAATCGACGACCCCCACCCCCGGACAATGCTTATGGCATGTGCACGCGCCATTTAAATAAATAAATAAATAAATAAATAAAAAAACTGTACGAAACCTGATATGTGAGATAACCTTTATAAAAACGCATTTTTAAGATGTTATTCGTAGAAAATAAAACTGTCTTTATTTGGATATTTAGTGTTAGTTTTCATTAAGATGAAAATGGTTTGCATTCATCCTGTTAGATAATTTTAATGAATAATAGTTTTAATAAATTATTTGCACTTAGTGAATTAATATAGGAAAATATAGAAGAAAGTCTTGTGGTGGCCACAACATGCTAGTTTTGTATTTGTTTCTATTGTTTCAGCAAAAGGAGTCACTGGTAACTTTTTTTTGTACAATACATGTAAATTTCTTTAAAATTTGTAAAGTTTAAAAATATTAAACTATGTTTAAATATATCAGAATTTTTTTGGATACAAATCTCTGGAGACAAATCAAGTAGTACTATCAATAATGTTTAAATATCAAATATGTTACAATGAATATATGTTATATGAATATGTTATAATGAACTGTTTTGAAATATGCTGTTATGAACTTTTATGAACTGTTTTGAAATATGCTATAGTGAATTATTTTGAAATATACTATAATGAATGAATAAATATAAAATTTGCAATAATGAATAAATTTAAAATGAATGAACGAATAAATATGAATATTAATTTTAAGGCATTCTAAAAATATTTATAAAAACAACAGCGGAGTTGGAGAGATTGAGAAAAAAAACAAGCCGAATTTATAAACACATTTCAACTTTACTTCAAAGTATTAAAAACGATTTATTTAATCTTTTGAATTCTATAGCTTGTAATATTAATCTATATATATAAAAATGAATTGCTGTTCGTTAGTCTCACTAAAACTCGAGAACGGCTGAACGGATTTATCTTATCTTAGTCTTGAAATGTTCGTGGAGGTCTAGGGAAGGTTTAAAAGGCGAGAAAAAATCGAATAATTTCCGGGAAAACCCTAAAAACAGCCTTTTTCTATTTCCCATACAAACGTTTTCTAGAGTCAATTTGAACTTTATTGCAATTCAATAAAGTTCATATTAAATTATAATCACTCACTGTTGTCTAAGCAATTTAGGTGTGTTCCTAACGTCAAAGAGCCCTAACTTAAAAAGTTGGCTACCTTTTATTCCGAAAAAAAAATTTGTTTTTGCGATTTTTATGCATAAAATAGCAATTTTGTAAGCTAATAATAGCAAAAAATTAGCCATTTATATTTTTCCATAATTTAATTGTTGCCAAAAAAAAAAAAAAAAAAAAAAAAAAAAAAAACGAACTTATATATTTTTTTCAACAGGAAAATAAATACATTTATCTAAACGTGAACGATAAAAAATTATAAAAAAAAAAAAAATTATGCATCTCACAAAAATTGACGTCATTTTTAATTAAAAATTTCTTTTACACATTGATAAAGTGCTAATACGAAAGCGAAGTGATGACGTCACTGGCCGTTCGTGGATGCAAGAAAAATATTTCTTATGTTAAACGTCCATTGGATTTTTTGTAAAAAAATATTAAAAATCGCGGAAAATTATTTTCCGATTTTAATCCCCATATTTAGGTATAGGTATGTATTAATTATCATGTCCATGCGTTAGATTAGGTTATTTTATTTATTTTATTTATTTATTTATTTTTTGTAAAATTGACAAAATTTGAATTTTTAATTTCAAAACTCTAGGGAAAAAAAATGGCAAATTTCCATATTCGATTGAAAACACAAGCATTTCATTTCAAAAGATGATATTTACACAATAAATATCCAACTAATATACTTATTAAACGGAAAATTATAAATATTCTATCATAATTTGAAGTCAAATTTGTTTTCAAATGTCTAAATAAAATATCTGATATAAGATACTAATATGTTGCAGCGGAATAGATTTGATATCGGTCATCCTTAGCAGAAAAAAAAAAAAAAATATCGCCATATTATTTGGCGAACATAATTTAATTCTATTCAAAAATCATGGTTATTTTAACAACTTATATTAAGAGAGTAATGAATAATATGAAACAATATTTCGTACAATGCATATTACGAAAATATACATCTGGCATGCATATTTTCGTATTACGTTTTTGATCCCCAAATACAATAAGCGCCAAGAATGACAGAGTTTCGAAATTTAAAATTAAAATTTTGTCAATTTGACAGCAAAATAACTCAATCTAACACATGCACATGATAAGTAATCTATACTAATATTGTAAATGCGAAAGTTTGGATGGGTGTTTGTTACTCAATCACGTCACAACGGATAAACGGATCTGGATGAAATTTTGTACAGAGATAGATAATAGTCTGGAATAAGACATAGGCTACTATTTATACCGGGAAAAATGTAAATTTTTAATTAATCTTCTATATAATATAGATATTTCTTCTATAATAAAACTTTAAAATAATTTATTTTAATTTTTAATTGTTGCCAAAGAATATTTCACGCGAATAATAATAAAAAATAATAATAATAAATATTAAATTTGCTTAGGCACATGACAACATAACGTCATTATCAAAATTAAATAATAAGAAAATGAAAGCTAATTCAGATCTGTACTAAAGAGCTTTATTAGTTGATAATCCTGGGCATATTTTTAATTTTAATACTGAAGTAGATAGGACATTTTACGCCAAGGACTCTATTTTTGTGACAGCAACCTTAAGCCAAGTAGTCCATAAAAAATATAAACAAATCTGTACATATAAAAAAGTAAACTCACTGATTCACTGACTCAACACTGCCATGACGATTCTGTGGGAAAGAGGGTCACAAATTTTAGTGACCATGTTGGTTTTCGGAGCCTGACCCCCAACTAAGACGAAACTTTGCAAAATACCCCCCTCCCTGTCCCCCTTGGGAGGCAGAAGGCTTAACTCGGCTCCAAATTACTTAACGGTGAAGAAATTGCAGATGGAGACCAGACTTGAGTACAAAAAAATTATTTTCTGCGATTTTGGAATTTTGGATTTTTAAGGGGGGGCGGTAAGGGAAAAGGTTTTGGAAGAAGGGTACTCAACACACGAGGAAATCGAACGGAACACACACTACAAAGGGATTTTATAAATTCCACCCTACCGCCCTTTGGAGAATGGGGGGCAAAAACATGTATTCATGCGTAACGCTGCACTAAGTTATGAGGTTGGAATTTTTTTATGTAAGGGACGATTATATGTATCTAACTCATAGTATGAAGAGATTTTGCGAAATTCCCTCCTCCTTCCCTCCTTTAAGAACGGGGGGAGAGATTTAAAAAAAAAAGTTTTAAAGCATAGCTCAGCTTTAAATAATTTCAGGATCTCAATTTTTTTATATGTCGGTTAGGTATGTGTATGCAACATGCAATATAAAATAATTTTGGAAATTTACCCCCCCCCCCCCTTCCCCTTGGGGCGGGCGGGGCAAAAACCACATTTTGAAGCTTAAATCCGTCCAAATTACCTAAGAATGGCGAATTTTGGTGTGTGGGTGTTAATTAAGTGTGCGAAATATGCACTTTGATGAGATTTTGTAAAGCTTTCAACTGTAACCACGAGGGAGGGGGAGTAAAAAGCAGGTAAGGGACTGCCGAAGGCATTGGGTGTCCAGACTCGACTGTGACGAGCGGGGATACCGTGACAGAAAGTAGCAGGAACTTAAAATTAGATTTTGACGGATTTCAATGATTTTTTTTAAAGATATTTTATTATTATTAATGATATGCTGTTTTGGGGATTCATTTCAATATAATGACCAGCGAAGCGGGCAAAGCCTGCTAGTCTATATATATAAAAATGAATTGCTGTTCGTTAGTCTCACTAAAACTCGAGAACGGCTGAACGGATTTCGATCATTCTTTTTTTGTTTTTTTCCTTATAGGTCAGGGATGGTTTAGGAAAAAAAAATTCGAAAAAATTCGAATAGTTTTCTTATTATTAATTAAAATATGAAAATAATAACCTACTAATACCTTATAAATAGCCATTAAAATATTAGCTATAATTTAATTGTTGCCAAAAAAAATTTACGAGTTCATTTTCTTTCGACATAAAAATAAATAAACGTGATTAAATAAATAATTTAATTAAACGTGAGCTTTAAAAAATTGTAAAAAATTAAATTATGTATCTCACAAAAATTGACGTCACTATCGGTTTAAAGATTTCATACGCATTGATAAAGTGCTAATGTAGTTAGTTCTATGATTCAACAGAAAATTTAAAAACACAGTTTATAAAAAGTTTTTTTTCTTATAATCTATATATATCTTTATATATATATTTCTTTTGTGCGTGTGTATGTCACTGAACTCCTCCTAAACGGCTGGACTGAGTTTAATGAAATTTTTTGTGTGTCTTCAGGTGGATTCGAGAATGGTTTAGATTTACAAATGAAAGTTGTAACTTAATTAGTTCTTTCTTAATTAATTTTTAACCAACTCTTTCAACAACTTTTCCACCTAGATGGCGTGAGTTGTCGTAAACACGATGTCAGAATTTATTTAATGTTGAAATGAAAAATGAATTTTTAACCGTATCTTACGAAGTGTTTAAAATATTTTTTCAAAATTAATATTTTTAGAATCGTAACCGTATCTTACGAAGTGTTTAAAATATTTTTTCAAAGTTAATATTTTAGAATCGTAAACACGATGTCAGAATTTATTTAATGTTGAAATGAAAAATGAATTTTTAACCGTAAGTGTTTAAAATATTTTTTCAACGTTAATATTGTTAAAATGTTAAAATTAGTTAAAATGGTATATTCTTTTAAAAAATTCGTCAATATCCGACGGAGTTATTTTATGTTAAAATGAAAAATGAATTTTTAGGGCATTATTATTTGTGCAGATGGAAAATGTACTAAAAGTTTTCCGAAAAATTTCACGATCACAAATGTTGACGGATATCCAATATATCGTCGAAGAAATCCCGATAATGGCGGACAATCTTATCATCTATGGCGGTCATCTATGTCAACAACATAGATATTGACATTGATAACCGTTGGGTGGTCCCATATTCGCCTCTGCTGAGCAAAATATTCAATGCTCATATTAATGTTCAGTTCTGCAGTTCAGTGAAGTGCATCAAATACATTTGCAAGTATGTGAATAAAGGCAGTGATTTGGCTGTATTTCGAGTTGAAAATACCAATGTGAATGCTCCTCCGGTGAATAACAACGATGAAATAACACTTTACCAAATTGGCCGGTACGCCAGCTCCAATAAAGCTGTTTGGCGTATCTTTGGTTTCCCAATTCATGAACGGGATCCAGCAGTTCTTCATTTAGCCGTCTATCATGAAAATGGCCAGTGCGTATATTTCACGAGCGAGACAGCGATTGATCGTGCTATAAAGCCACCAAAAACTACACTCACCGAATTTTTTGAATTGTGTAATCGTGCGGATGCTTTTGGTGCTTTTGCACGGACATTACTCTATTCAGAAGTACCACGCTATTTCACATGGGCTCCAACAAAAAAATGGATGCCCCGCAAGCAAGGCACGCCGATTGATGCATGTCCCGGTTTATTCAAATCAAACACCTTGGGACGAGTATTTACAGTCAATCCAAGCCAGACTGAGTGCTTTTATCTTCGACTGTTATTGGTTAATGTCATCGGCCCTTTGTCATTTCAAGATTTACGTAAAGTGAATGGACAACAGTATCCAACGTAGAAAGATGCATGCCTTGCATTCGGCTTGCTGGAAGACGACAACCAGTGGGAGTGTATGCTTGCTGAAGTAGGACTGAACTGTACAGCAAAACAAATTCGTCTACTATTCGCTATAGTGTTGACTACATGTTTCCCGGCCCGAGCAGAGACATTATGGGATAATCACAAAGATTCAATGACTGATGATATATTGCATCAACATCGTTCACGGTGCAACGATCTAACGATAGTATTCATTTACGCTATGTACAATGAAGCATTGATTGCTATTGAAGATCTTTACATTATCATTGCCAACTTACCACTCAGTCATTTCGGTATGCATTCAACAAATCGAAATGCATCTGATTGAATAAGCACTGAATTGAATCGTGAACTACAATACAATACTGTAGAAATGGCAGCGATTGTTGCTCGCAATGTCCCACTAATTAATAAAGAACAAAGAACCATTTACGACCGCATCATGCTCGCAGTTTTGGCAGGACAAGGTGGATTCTTTTTTTTGGGGGGTGCACCAGGTGGAACTGGCAAAACATTCCTTATTTCGCTAATTCTCGCCGAAATACGATCAAATAATGGCATCGCATTGGCTGTTGCATCATCTGGCCTAGCGGCAACTTTATTGGATGGAGGCAGAACAGCTCATTCATTATTTAAACTGCCACTAAATATTCAAAATAACCCAGACGCAGTGTGCAGCATAAAAAAACAATCGTCCATGGCCACAGTGCTGAAATAGTGTAAAATTCTTATCTGGGATGAATGCACTATGGCACACAAACATTCGATTGAGGCATCGAACAGGACATTGAAAGATATATAAAAAAAAGACAAACTATTTGGCGGCACTCTGTTACTATTTTCAGGTGATTTCAGACAAGCACTTCCCGTTATTCCGCGTTCAACATACGCTGATGAGATCAACGCGTGCTTAAAATCATCGTCATTGTGGCGTAATGTTGAAAAGTACAACTGAAAGTAAATTTGTGCGTTCAAAAGCTTCAAGATCCATCCGCTGAAACATTCTCAAAACAATTGTTAGATATCGGCGATGGAAAAGTTACTACAGATGAAACTGGATGCATAAAATTACCGACCGATTTCTGCACAATCATTGATTCTCTAGATGCTCTTATTGACCAGATATTTCCCGATGTACACAGACGATACACAAATCATGAGTGGCTGGCAGAAAGAGCAATTTTAGCAGCAAAAAATGTGGACGTCAATGAATTGAATCTCAAGATACAACATTTGTTACCAGGAGACTTGGTGTCATGCAAATCTAATGATACAGTTTGCGATGCCACCGAAGCTGTAAATTATCCAACAAAGTTTTTAAACTCATTGGATTTACCAGGCATGCCACCGCATATTTTACAACTGAAGGTTGGGTCTCCGGTTATTTTGTTTCGTAATTTGAACCCACCACGGTTGTGCAACGGCACGCGATTAGTCATAAAAAAATTAATGAAAAATGTTATCGAAGCCATCATTTTAAATGACAAATTCCGAGGTGAAAATATATTACTACTGCGAATCCCTATTATACCCACAGATGTGCCAATTCAATTTAAACGCCCTCAATTTCCAATTAGATTGGCATTTGCAATGACTATCAATAAGTCTCAGGGCCAAACGATGTCTGTCTGTGGCTTAGATTTGAGCACATCGTGTTTTTCATACGGACAATTATACGTGGCTCTCGAGTGGGCAAACCATCCAGTTTGTTTGTATTGGCGAAAGATGGGATAACAAAAAATATTGTACACTCTGTTGCATTAAGGGATTGATATTGTTTTTTTTAGTAATATTGTTATAAGTAGCGATATGTATATAATTTTAAAGAATCAATTTTAATAAATTAAAAAAATAAATGATTGGTGTTTTGTTATTTTTATATTCTTTCACCGTTCACAGCGCTCCATACATCTTCCACTTATATACCACATCCTTACACACTTACAATAAGTTAGTTATTTTTTTCTAGCAAAATATTCTCTAGAAATAATTTATATGACAAAACAACGTTTGTCGGGTCAGCTAGTAAAAAATAAAATTACAGCGATTTTCTCAGAATATAATAGTGTACGACTATTCATCCTTTTTTTTTTTTTTTTTTTTTCTTTAATGATATAAATGAAGTTCTGAATGACTTCTTGCTCTTTAAAAAATCCTTGATTTAGAATATTTCCTCAAGTTCATGTTGCCATGGTTTTACATTTTTTGAAAGTTTAAGAATCTTTATTTTTATCTGCTTTAATATTTTGAAAATGCCTCTCTGTGTATTAGTGTAAAAAGTTCTTTCATCTTTACAATTTTATCAGATATTTTTGGAAATAGTAAAGGTCAAGCATTTTCCTGAATTCATCATTATTTGTAACGAGTATTGATAAAATTTTTAGCAAAAGAAAAAAAAAAAAAAAAAAAAAAAAAAAGATAAAAATAATTTATTTTATGTTTTATTCTGAATATTTTTTAAAATATATATACAGAGTGGTTCAAAATAAAGTGTCTCTGCCTGAAACACCATAGTGAGGGAAACAGTGGACGTAAAGCCTTAATATTGAGCGCGCGTACATATCAAACTATGGGAAAATAAATAGTAGAAAAATAAAAATTATTTTCAGCAAAGATCGCTATAAAATGAGACACTTTGAACGGTTTAAGGTGAGGAAAATGTAAAATGACACCACCAATAAAGAAAAGAATACGAGATACTTATAAATAATTTTATTATTACATTTTTTTTATGCTCCTATTAGACACAACGAGATTTCGCACAACTTTTGAGACAATTTTAGTGGCTCAAATCACCTCAACGCCCAGTGTAATAGGAATTGGGAATATGAACAATTTTTCTGGCTAGTCATAAAAAGTTGTTCGTACGAGCAACTTCTACTGTGATAAGCCAATGAGAAGAAAGTTCCTTACGCGCCGCGAAAAGATAGCGCCGGTGTGAATTTCCTCACTGTCGTTTTCTTCGCTTTCCCACGTCGCACAGTGGATCGAAGTATAGGCAGAGGCGAACATAGGAACGTTATGGTATTATTATTATCTATGTATGATGTTTTTTGTCACATTTCGATTTAAATATGTATAGATGTATGATAGTTAAAGCGATTCCATGCTTTTTTTTTAACCCTTTATAAGGCCGAGGGAATATTTTCCCCACCAAATTCGTTATCGTTTTATTCACCTGGCACCAATTTTTTAGAATAATGATTCCTGTGTATCATTTTTCTGGAAAAACATCACTATGTGAAAAAAATTAAAAAGTAGTTGTTTGTGACAATCCTGCTTATGCTACTACGATGGGTTGTGAGAAGTATGCGATTGACTAAGAGAATAAGATGCCAAAAGTAAAATTAATTATTTCTAATAGGCTAAATGAATTTTTTAATGTACATCAAATTTTATTCGTGAAAATAGTTTAATGTGCCATTTGAGGAAAAAATGGTTTAATAAAGGGGTTAAGCGGTATCATATTTTTCTGCTGTAAATAGGTATTTAGAAACATACCTGGTAAAGAAACAGATGTTGTATAAAAGAAGAGAATAAAAGAAAATAAATAAAAATTTCGGGAAGAAAATCTATATTTGTAACACAATTAATTTAGCACACAATGATAAATATATCATTAGATTACTGATTCTTTTTTCTTTTCTTTTTTTTTTATGTAGTTTTTCAATAGAAAACTCATGCAGGCATTTACTGACAAACTCTATTAAAAAAATTACTTTTGTCTTTATTTTACTAAAGATTTATGGAAGGCAGGCGATCAATAATTAATGAATTTTTTTGATTGAACTGGATTTTTTATTTGTTTTATTTTGCTATCAGAAATAATTTTTAAACAAATAAGCAAATAAAGTGAATTCTCATCAAATAAATTTTAAAAAACGTTGTTTCTAGGTTCTGTTATTTTTAGGAGGACAATTTTGGAAGGCAAATTTAGGAGACAAATTTGGAAAATTTGCACTGGAAACAGCGAAATAATGTGTCTCAGAATATGTGTGGTACTATGTGCCAGCTTCAGTTCACAAACTATTGATTCATGGAAAAGACATAATAGAAAATTTTTCTATTCCAATTGGACAATTGTCAGAAGAAGCTAGCGAAGCCCGAAATAAAGAGTTTCGTAAATACCGAGAATACCACACGAGAAAAATAAATCGAAGAGCTTGTAACGAAGATTTGCTACATCACTTGTTATTAACATCTGACCCTCTGATTTCAAGCATGAGAACTTAAAAAGAAATGTGCAAAGGAAGGAACTTTTTCTTGAAACACAGGAACTTCTACTTTAAATCGTAATATGTTATTACATTATTTAGTTTTAACATTTGATTATTTAACGTTAAACATTTACTTAATTTTAACATTTTATGACGTATCACGGCAACTATTTACATTTCCCTCCTTTTTTGGGTCCAACGGTACTTTTCAGTACCATTAAAGTAAAATTAATTATTTTATTAAATATTTAAAAAAAAATAAAATTAATTTCTTATTTATTAAATTTATTTTAATCTTCTAAATTCTATAATATTTTCACGATAAAAATTTTAATATATTTTCTGTCATTAATGAATACAGTTATTCAGATAAATTTCTCGATTGATAATTTGAGGGTAAACAGAATAAAAATTTATTTTACTCTAAAAGTGGCGATTTATGGCGCAAATCCTTTTCACAGATTAAAATGCATACTTTTGGGAGTAGTAAAATGTGTTTGAAATTTTGGACAATTTTGGACAAAAAAAGTTACGCAACTTATAAATTTAATTTTATTGTTAATTTTATATTCACATTTCATGCGTGAATCACAACATAAAAAAACCAACAAAATGTTGGCAGAAGTACCTTAAACTTTTATTAGGACATTATTAAAAGTATTTTTACTTCGTATTTTTTCATAGTTATCGTAAGTGCCACTTGATGGCTATTCAAATAAAGTCACCGAAATTCATCGAAAAATCTTATTTCTGAAAGTTTTCGTTTTGAACTTATTTATATACAACAAAACTTCGTGTAATTGAAGAAATAACCATATATTTGTATTTTTTAGATATTCTTTTAAATTATTTCACTGCAAAATATCAGTTATTTAGAGGTTGATTTTTGGGCCTATGTTCGTATTTTAACATTGTTCGATCCACTGTGCGTCGTCCCCGTTAAAAGAGCGAAAAGCCTTGACATGTATTGTACACCATGCAAACAAATTTTTCGAACAATTTTTGGTTCAACTATTGAACCCTCTTTCGAATTTCGGCTTCCGAAAATTGGAGCAAATATTGGCTCAAGTGAAAGTTGAATGAAACATCGTTGTGTGTAATAGGAGAATTACACACGAACTGTGATAGTTACGGGAGAATTCGTATATTCTATCCTGAGTGTAGTAACTATTGTGTGATATGATGGTACTAAGCGTGATTGTTATGTTTATGCTGACACTATCATGTCTGCCGGTTTGACAGTTTTTTTGTAAGAACTGTAAAATAAAATTAATTACCAACACTCTTTATTCTTTTCTTTATTAGTAGTGTTTTTTAACATTCTCATTCCACAAACCAACCGAAGTGTATCATTTTTTACCTAGCGGCCTTTGTTCAAACTAATTTTTATTTTACTACCGATCCCATGGTAGTAATCTGATACAGCATATCCTTCAAGGATGTGTTGTAAGGTGTGCTACCTGATATATATATCTTCCAAACAGGAATATAATCTTTTGACTGCGATTCTTGCCATGGCATCTCAAATAGTGTTAATAAAAAAGCACCACAGAACTGTCGCGGCGTTCAAAAGTAATAAGTGCAAAACTTTAAATAAACAGTAGGGTTACTTTAATTTGAATCACCCTCTCTATGCATGTGAAACACTGTAGCATTTTCTACAATGTACACAGAAACTTTAAACATTGGTACGCTTTTGTGTATACAGTTTTTCTATAGGCAACGTAGAAAACGCAGCAAAAATTTAAACATGCATCATCTAACAGATTAAAACGCTGTAGTAAAATAAGTTTTTTTTAAAGAGGTTGACGTTGAGTGGATTTAATATTGTAATGGATCTGTGGAGTCTTAAAAAAATGGACCTCGGACTTTCTATTAGAAATCTGATCATCCGTAAAGATGATGTCTCTTCAGCTTTGAAATAACGATACATTGTGTTCGAAGTCGAGAACATTTTGAAGGAATGACCGTCTAAGAGAAACCCTAAGAGTGCAGAATCAATGATGCACTTTATTTTAAATTATCGCAGATCGATGGTTCAACCATTCGTTTTAAAGGTATTTGCGAGCTCTTTTGAAAGATACCCATCATGAAAATTTACTCCCCTCGAGGGGGGACTTTCCCCACAGGGGGGGGGGGGGGAGGCGAGGCTCCTACATGTGCAAAAAGTTTTTCCCAGTTGACTATCTCCATTACAAAAAATATATATTCGTTTCATTTGGTTTAGTGTAGTCTATAGACGTTAAACTCTACTTACCTGCAATTTCCCCCATAGACGTAATGTATTTGAATACTTTTGAGTGTCCCTGTTACTCGAACCATTTGCTTCATCTCAACGAAAAGCTTACTGCAGCATCCCTATATGTTACACATTTAGAATACCGCGTTTGGAATTTCTGCTACTATTTGTTCTTGAGACATTTTGATAACAGACACACAGACATCCACACAGACAGACAGGCACACAGACAGATACACAGACCATTCGTTAAAAACATGATTTTCGTATTCAGGGGACCTCAGAACATGTAAATATAACAAAAACTCACGTTCGAAAATTTGACCCTAAAACAATACTTTCTCGATCCTATGGGTAAGAGAAAGTAAAAATGCTTAATAAATTTAAGCTTATATATGCATTTTCCAAACGAAGCTCCTTATAGAAAAAAAAATCCTCATTTAGAAATTTAACTTTCAACTCACTAGTTAGTTACCCATCATACTACAGTTATGGGGAACTTAGGTAATCGTGAAAATTTTCGACCTCGGTTTTTTTTACGTTTTTACACGTTTTCAGGTGTAAGGAATCCGAAAATGACAAAATTTGTATGGCGTCTCCCTGTAGGTGTCTGTTAGTGTGTTAGTCTGTTAGTGGGTTAGTGTGTTAGTCCGTTAGTTTGTTAGTCTGTGTACAGGATATCTCAAGAACAAATTGTCGCAGAGAGGTCAGATCAGTTTTAAAATATTACTTTCAACACTGGCAAGAACCCTATACATTTGCAACATTCGAATTTAAAAACATCAGCAGTTATTCGAAATTTCCGATTTTCTTAACATGGGAGAATAGGACAAAAATTCACTTAAACGTGCATTAAATGGAAACTTTTTACTGTAAAAATGTCAGACCAGTTTTAAAATATCAGTTTTGAGGCCGGAATTAACATCAGTAACTATGAATATGCTACTTTGAAAATTTCGCAAGTTATTGGAAATTTACGAATTTCTTAACATGGCAGTATAGGGCAAAATTTCACATAAACGTCAATTTTGAGAGATAATTTCATCGCAAATATATCAGACTACTTTTGAAATATTCTTTAGGACTCTGGCATGAACATTAATGACTATGAATTTTCCAATATAAAAATTTCGTAAGTTATTGAAAATTTACGAATTTCTTAACATGGCAGAATAGAGCAAAATTTCACATAAACCTCAATCTTGAGGGATATTTTCCTCGTAAAGATGTCAAACCACTTTCGAAATATTAATTAGGGTACTGACATGAATATCATAGAGTATTATTTTTCCAATTTAAAAAATTCGTAAGTTATTTGGAATTTACGATTTACTTAAAATGGCAGAATAAGGCAAAATCGAGCATAAATGTCCATTTTAAGGATCATAAATATATCAGACAATTTCAAAATAACATTTATGATACTTGTATGAATAACATGATTGACTACAAATATTCTAATAGGAAAATTTCGTAAGTTATTCGAAATTTAAGATTTTATCAACATAGCAAAAGGGGGAGATATTTCATATAAATACGCATTTTTAGGAAAGTTGCATTGGAAATAGTAGCATGAAAAGAAACTACGAAGTTGATCCCAATAAAATGAATCAATAGATTAGAATAAGATATCGAACTGAATGGTAGGTAGCCTATTAGGGGAGGATTTCGTTCTGTCACTGTGTCAAGCGTATGGACAAATTCATTTCTTTTAACATGTATATAATAAATCCCGTAGAAGAAATTTATGAGAACATACATATGATGGTGAACTGAGTCCACCTATGCCAACTAGATTTTCTTTTGGAAAACTCGAAATCTGAGTAATTTCTGAGTCATCCTCACCTCTAATCGTTTGTACTTAACCTATATGTATATAAAAACCTTTTTTGGGAACTATAAAATACATGAAAAACAAGATAGCTTAAAGAACTTGCATTGTATCAAACTTTATATTACATACACCTGCAAGTTTAATTCAGCTAAGATCAAGCATCCAAGTTTACACTGGTCCAGTTTAACTGTTGTGTAGATAAAGTAAAGAAAGAGGAGTTGTTAACAAAAGAGAGAAAAATAGAGTGTTTGAGTATTTTTCTCCATATATTACACGATGTTTTATTTAACGCTACCGAACTTTGAGCCCATAGATCGTAATGATAAAGAATTTTTCGTTGTGTCCCTGTAAAAACCTATAAATGCTAAATTCACCAAAATCTATACAGTTTGGGCAACTCTGAGCTATAACATGTGTGCAATTTTTTTTGCTCAGATTAATAAAGCGTTTAGACGCTATCGCACTTTTAAAAATTTGGCCCCATATAGGCCATAATGATAAAGAATTTTTCCTGGTGTCCCTGTAAAAAAAACGATAAGTGCTAGATTCACCAAAATCAATAGGATTCGTACTATGGTGACTTACAATATACGTACCAACTTTCAGCTTATTCGAGCAAAGCGTTTGGACGCTAGCGTGTTCACTCACAGACATACACACACATATATACACACATACATACACACACACATACATAATCGTAAAAATAGTGAAAACGGACTCAGGGCACCTCGAAACGTATAAAAACATCAAAATCTCAAATTCGTATTTTTGACATAATTACACTAATTAAACTAATAATCCTTCGTCCTAAACTAAATTCTGATTTTTCCAGAATTTCATGAAAATCATTTTTTTTTTTTTTTTTTTTTTTTTTTTTAAAGAAAAAGAAAAGAATTTAATAATAATCATTATCGTTACTAACGATATCGGAAAAAGTTTTTTTTATAATTTTGAATTAGGAAATAAAAAGTGCGCGAGCAGTATGAAATAAAAATAAGTAAAAAAAAAAAAAAAATAATAAATAATTTTACGATTTAATTTTTATATAAAACAGGATCGCGTGCTATCTTAAAAAGTAGATGTAAAATTTAAAGTTTAATTTTTTTTGGCAACAATTATACATTAAAATAAATAATTTAATGAAAGTTTAAAAGTTAGAATTTCTAATTTATTTCTTTTATTATTATTATTATTATTATTCTCATTATTTTTTTCAAAATGTTCTCCACCAAATCGCTGTTCCCAAATATTTCCCCTGAAGCTTCAAAATGGGGCAAAAAGCTCTGGGGACTGACACTGGGAAGTTTTGAACAATATCGGTAAATTCAAAGAGTGGCGCAAATAAAATAATATGAATAACTTGAAATATTTTTTTTTAATTTAATAAAAACCTTAAATATTTTGTTAACACATATAGTGTATTTAAATGGAAGATTTAAGAAGCGTTAGTGCGGTTCAACCCCCTTCTTTTATATAATTAGCAGGTTCTTTTCAAAACGGTTATTGATCTAACAAAATAAAATAAAAAATAATAATATTTTGTAACGCAAAAACTGTATTTTAACAAATAATTTGAATTACAATAATTTAAATATTTTCTAACATAATAAAATTTCTGTTACTGACATATATGTTTTTTCTGTTTTTTTAAACACTGGTGATCAAAATACATAAATAACGATTTTTCAATACGATTTACGTTTTTACTTGACAAACATAATTATAGGTGTGAACTATTTTCCGATACTTTTTTAGCTGTCAATAACACAAGTAAAATATATATATATATGCAAACTATTTCTTTTAAAGGACAAACAAATATTACTGATTCATTAACATAAAAAAAATCTGGAAATGTATTTTTTCTTTCACTCTATATTATGATAAAAATGCATAAATAAAGCAATTCTCATAAAGGCTGGGCCATTGGTTCTTATTTATTTAAAATGAACTATTATCAGTTTTTTTCTTAAATATGATACAAAAACATAATGTGATGATACAAAATACAAATATTAGTACAATATAAAAAAAAATGAACTTACTGTAAACATTCCATATAATTATATGTTAAAAATAAATAAATTATTTTTTGTTGAAGTAAAATACATGTCCAGTACTTTAAAATTATTAAATGTACATTGCAGTTTTTAAAACAGAAAGAGATCTATCGTCCTGATATGGGATTATTTTTTAACTTGCAGTATTTTATCTACAAAGAATTTCTTTAACAAGGAGGTATTAACGGATCTGAACTAGCTCGAGAATGAAGAATGGTTTTGTTTATGCTTTTACTTTCGAAAGATTCAATATAAAATTTCTTGTTTAGTATATTTATGAAAGTTGAACAATTTATAAATATTGATAATGTTATACATAATGACGATAATCGTGTTTAAATACATTTGTCAGATATTATTGAATTTTTGATGGCTATTTAGAGAAATTAACGTTTAACAAAACAAGAAAATAAGTGATACAAAGATTGAAATACTGTTCAAAATTAATTAAACTGATTTGTCAACAAAGGAAACAAGCAAATAGAAAAAAATAGTAGAAGCAATAATGTAATGTTGTAAATGCCAAAAATTTCTATATTTGTTTTTAATTACCGGTTACTCTTCTCAAACTACTTTATTGTAGAAGGCCATTTGCGTTACTAGCTAGTTCATCTGAGCTCCAAAATCATTAATACAACTGAAAAATATGTACAGTAGTTTAGCGCAAATTATGCATTTATTTGTAAATGTACAATGAAAGTGGAATTTAGATTACCGTGAAGATTCATCGAAGAAATAGAATTAAAATACAAATAAAAGACGTGTGATGTATTTTTTCCTTTGGAAAAATTAAGTTTGCGAATTTTAAAATTAAATTACAAATATTTTGATAATTTTTCGCTTTGTACAAAGTTTTTCGATGCATACTGGATTTGTTAGAAACAATCTAAATTTCAGAGTACGATAAATATCCGGCAATGAAAAGAGAGATTTTGCACTAATTTTTAATGAAATGCTGAAAAAAAAACATTCTAAGAAAGTTTTGTAAAATGAATATATAGACTAATTTTTAATTAAAATATACCACATAATGAAAACAAGTTTAAAATTAAAAAAGTTTTTAAGAGTGAAATGTCTGAAATATTTTTAATGAAGGAAAACCTACGCAAGAAAAGTAAGTTTTATTTTATGTAAATAATTAAGAATAAATATTCTTAAATAATTTTTAATTAAGAATATACTGTACAAGGAAAGTAAGAAAGTTATTAAGAATGAATATTTTGTATTAAACTTTAGCCAAGAAAATGCTACAATATTTGAATCGCAGCGTTAAGTGTTTTTCTAAAAATATTATTTAAAATGAAGATTCTGCACTAATTTTCAATTAAGAAAATGCTACACAAAGATAATTATATTTATTCTAAGAAAGCTATTAAGAAATAATACTCTGATTTAATTTTAACTTAAGAAAATGAAAAAGAATATTATTAAAGAAGAATAATTCTTCTGAACTATAAAGATTCTTTTCTTATTATGAAGTTAATGGGAAGAAATAACTTACGCAAAAAAAGTAAGTTTTATTTTATGTAATTAATTAAGACTAAATATTCTTAAATAATTTTAAATTTAGAATATACTTTACAAAGAAAGTAAGAAAGTTATTAAGAATAAATATTTTGCATTAAAATTTAGCCAAGAAAATGCTACAATATTTGAATCGCAGCGTTAAGTATTTTTCTAAAAATATTATTTAAAATGAATATTCTGTGCTAATTTTCAATTAAGAAAATGCTACACAAAGAAAATTATATTTATTTTAAGAAAGCTATTACGAATTAATACTCTGATTTAATTTTCCCTTAAGAAAATGAAAAAGAATATTGTTAAAGAAGAATAAATGGCCTGAACTATAAAGGTTCTTATTATGAAGTTAGGAGGACTTCATCCTTTCTGTCTAGATGATACTACATTTGTATGTTATTTATTTATTTATTTATTTATTTATTTATTTTTTTTTTACAATGCTTTTTATAATATTTTCAATTTTAGCGTTTAGTAATGCTAAAGATTCATTAACTAAATTTACTAACCTATTAATACTTCTCTAAATCATTTGATAATCAAGATAACATAGAGAAATCATAATAAGTGTATTGCTAATACAAAAAAAAATAAATAAATAAAAATAAATAAATAAATAAATAAATAAATAAATAAAAATATAATAAAAAAAAAATAAAACTAATAAGAACTTATAAAAAAAAAGAGTTGTAATTTTTTTTTATTAATTACTTTAAAAAAAATCGAATACTGATTATAAAAAAAAAATCATAGTTTTATTTTAAATTATATATGTGACAAACAAATCAAGAAAGCATGAGGCATGAGAAATAAAAGAAACAAAGCATGTTTCCGGATTAAATGCAGTAACGATAATAATGGTATTTAAACACTTCAACCAAGAATACAGCAAAATTCCTGTTTTCCTGGCACAGGTTTAACAGAAATGGCTTTCATTTTTTATTAAAATATTGAATATATTAATATAAATAAATAAATATAAATATGACTATAAATAATGCAAGCTTGAAACATCAATGCATTATAAAACTAAGAATTTAGTGCAAAACGTATTATTTTAAAAACAAAAATACATGCATAGAAGTGAAGAATGTAAGCAAAAGCGTCTAACAAAATATTCAGTGTGTGTAACGAGAAAATCAGTAATTTAATTTTGCTGTTAAATTAGGGATCGTTTTAAAATAAACTGCTTTCCCATTTTTAGAAAGAGAAACACATCAGAAATGGTGAGATACAAATGAAACACAACACGATAGATTCTTATAGTAATATATCAAAGTTATTTCATTTAAAATCTTCGCAGCTTTTGCATGTAAAAGGAAGAACTTTCCGTTTATTTCAGTTATTCTTCAAGAAAATTATTTTTTATTGACTGCCTCAACTAATTATAGATCTGATAGGACCTCTTTATCTGCGTTGAGACCAATAAAAAAGACTTCAACGTATGTCGTCATTACACCAGAAGCAATTCGAGCTCATCCAAAAACAAATCATAAATAAGGTTGAAATCAAGGCCTAACAAATAAACTTTTATGAAAAGAACTGATTTCCAAACTTATCTTGATGCAAAATGAGTATTTGCTAGTTATCCGCAAATTTCATATGTAGCAATCTCGTTCAACAAATACATTTTAATCTCGTGTTATAAGCATAAGAAGAATTCTACAGCTATCGTTTTTTATTGCTCGTTTAAAAGAAATGAAAAAATAAGCTTAGGCATTTCTTCCTTAGAAACAACCGTTAAAGAATAAATAAGTAATATTTATAAAATTCTAATTATTTTGGATTCTCAAGTTAACATGGTAATAAGTGATAAAACATTAATGAATTTCGTAATGCTGATTGGGATATATAATGGCAAAACTAAACTATATCTTAAAGTAATCGCTACTTTAACTGTTTTATTTTACCACTTTTCAATAGTTTATTACGTAGTAGCATCTTTTAATTACATGCTGTACTTTCATTTCAAAAGAGGTTTGTCATGCATTTTCTTAGCTATTTTTTCTATACTTATTTGGTATACATTATACATAAAAAAGAAACAAATTTATATAATATTTCAGAGAATGCACAAGTTTCGAAAACGTTACAAAATCAAGAGTACTTCTTCAATTTGTTTGCGTATAAAAATAGCGATTATATTTTTTGTAATTTTTGTAGTAACGCAGTATCAAAGTTTTCACCCCAGCTTCATATCATCAGTTTCAGTAAGATTTTGGACACTGCAATATGAAATTCCGAAAGGCTTTAATCTTATAATCTTTACTGCAGTCACAAACTTAAATTTTTTCGTAATGACAATCTTTCCTGTTTTGATGACGTTTATATTAAGTGTTACATTTTGCAAATGTGCCGAAATTGTGCAGTTTTACAATACACTATTTCAGAGTCATTTTGATTGCGTCGTGAAATATCAAAATATAGAAATTTTTGCAGATTTCTATACAATAAAAAAGATTTTTCGTGAATTCATCGCAGTGATCGATTCTGCTTTATTTTTCATAATTGGTTACTCTTCAGGCCTTATTTTTGTGTCATTATATGATGTCATACAATTTAAAGATTCATTTAGTTTCACCGAATTTTTGTATCCTACAAATGGATTTATTTGTGGTATATCTATTTTGTTAATGTATTCTTTTAGCAGTTCGATGATCCCACAAAAGATCTCGGAATTACGGCTTACTGCTCGCGAAAAAATAAATGAACACATTTTAGGTCTCACGCCATCAATTCCACAAAACATACTGTTGTGCCTCAGGCGAATAGAGACAGAAAAAGAAATTTATATTAATGTTTATGGCATGTTCCGTTTAACTAGAACTTTTATTTTAACGGCAATTGGTATTATATTTTCTTACGATTTACTCATCATAAATGCTTTCCTAGTACAATAAATAAAGTAGGTGTTTAAGAATGTGTGAATAGTAAAGGACATTCTTTGTTATTTTAAGACGTTTCATGTCTAATTGTCACTACATGTCTAACTGTTGAGTAAAAAAGCATGTACTAAGGTAATAAGTACATACAAATAATAATGTATATGTACTGGGTAATAAGGATTTGTTGAAATTATTTGTTGTATTGGGAATAAAGCTGAACATTTGTAAAAAGGAAAAAAGGCACATTGAAAGTATTGCTCTTTCAATTTCACGAAACATACTTTTGTGCCTCGTGAGAACAGAGACAGAAAAAGTCGTTTACACAAATGTTTATGGCCTGTTAAGCCTTAAAGTTTTTATTTCAACAGATATTGGAATTATATCATTTTAAGATTTGCTTATTATAAAGGTTTTTCTGGTACAATAGGATATTAATTGTTTAAAGAACATGCGAACATATTTTCTTTAAAAGCACCTTGTGTTATTTTAAAGCATTTTGTAAATAATATCTACCACGTGTCTAACAGTTGAGTGCAATGACAATACGACTGATTAAATACTTACGAAAAATGTAGCTGACCGTTAGTAAAAAGAAAAAAAATTTCATGCGATAAGCATTAATAAATAACTATTGTCAACTAAACGTACTTGCTGTATCGTAAAACATTGAATGTTGTTTGCTTACATTGACATACGACATACGACGGACAGATAGATTTAAAGGCATACAGATAGACTAATAGAATTCATAATCAATCTTAAACATTGTTGAAAAGTATTAAAAATGCTTAACGCAAAAGAAAATATAGCCCTTAGATTCTAATTACAGCCTGTAATATATCTGAATATTTTACTTTAGCTCTGTAAATCTGCAGATTAACCATATCGTATTCTATATAAAAGATTATTTCAGCATATTAACATTAAATGTCAATTTCTTTATGATTTTTTCAGTACAAAGATATTTAAATGTGATTTCTAAAAAAGTCTATCTGAAACGCTACAAATTGGCATCTTTTGGGGGGTCCCTGCACACAAACTAGTTGTACAGGACCTACTAATGCCATTTTAGATAGGAAGCATTCCATGATGAAATTGGATAACACATATAATTTTTTTAATTTCTGTTTACGCACTCTCAGAAATGGATTCTCGAATTTCACGAAATTTTCTTTAATTTTGACGAAACCCTTTCCGAGCGAATATTTCGTCAAACTGAGAAAACTACTTTCGTCACTTGCTTGAACATACGAATTTCGTCAAAAGTAAAGATACATTTTTTCATCCTAGTTTCGTAATACAGAATAAAATACAAATTATTGAATTATAAAATTACCTGCAGGTTCGTTGTTTTGGACATTAAATCCTAATTATATTTAATGAAAATATAAATTAAACAGAGCAAAGAAATAAAAGTCCTTACTAAGTCCGAGCTTCATATATATTTCGGCTACCTAACGGTGCCATCTTCAGATACACTCGGTAAAAAATGATTTGAAGGTGCTATTTGGATGACTTGTTTATCTTTTGTAGTTTCCTCTTCGATTTCTTCACTTCTCTTGTTTTTCTTATATAGTTGTTGCCACTCGGTAGGAATAATGCTATGTTCGATATCATTGATAGTGTTATTATTGGTTAGTACTTCGATAGCTTCTCTTTTGAGAGCGTAATGGTGAGAGTTGTATGGGGCTATTTTTTGAAAGTTAATGGAATCAATGTTAATTGGGTTAGTATTGTTAGTTCTTGAGAACTCTGTGGAATGTCTATTGTATTTTAAGTCGGTTATGTGTTCTGAAATACGTTCTTTTATTTTCCTTTTAGTCATTCCTATGTATGAGGCTTTATTTTTATTTTTATTTTGATATTGGAAATCGATTTTATAAATGCCGGCTGTGTGTTTAAAGTCTATGGGGTCTTTTTCATTGCGAATTCGTTGGTATATATTTTTATTTGGTTTTATTGGGATGTTTATATTGTGTTTGGTGGCTTCATTTTTAATTTTTACGGCGGCACCTTTGCAGTACGGGATCGCGGGGGTAAAGTGTTGTTTAGATTTTTGAGCATTCGGAATATTGTTTAGGGTTTTTATACGTTTTTTATAAAATTTATCAACTATGGAGGGATTATAATTAGCTTTCTTGGCGATATCTTTTATTATTTTTATTTCTGATTTTAGATATTTTTTATTTGAGCATATGAGTATAGCGCGGTTGACGTAGGAGCGAATAGCGGCGTATTTATAAGAGAGGGGTGTGTGACATTTATTATTTATGATTTCGTTGTTACTAGTAGGTTTTCGGAAGACGGTGGTGTCTATGGAATTATTTTTGTTTTTGATAATAGTGACGTCAAGGAAATTCAAAGAATGGTTATTTTCTATTTCATGGGTTAATTTGATATTCGGATCGGTGTTATTAAGTTTTTCAAGAATGTTGTCGGGATTAATCGTGGGTGGGGTGACAGAAAAAATATCGTCTACATAGCGTATCCAAATTTTACATTGGTTGATTAAGTTGCTAACAGAATTTTCGAATATTCGCATTTTGAGCTCGGCGATGATCCCCGATATGGGGGACCCCATGGGCACGCCTTGTGTTTGTTGGTAATAGCATCCGTTGAAAAAGAAATAAGAGTGGTTGAGTAGAAGATTATTTACGCGAATTAAGGTATCACTAATATTGTTGTTTCCGAAATGATTTATTATAAGTGAGTTGATTTTGGGGTTAATTTCAGAAATATTGATTGAGGGATAATCCCTCAATCAATATTTCTGAAATACAATAGACTTAAAATACAATAGACATTCCACAGCTTTCTCAAGAACTAACAATACTAACCCAATTAACATTGATTCCATTAACTTTCAAAAAATAGCCCCATACAACTCATACCATTACGCTCTCAAAAGAGAAGCTATCGAAATACTAACCAATAATAACACTATCAATGATATCGAACATAGCATTATTCCTACCGAGTGGCAACAACTATATAAGAAAAACAAGAGAAGTGAAGAAATCGAAGAGGAAACTACAAAAGATAAACAAGTCATCCAAATAGCACCTTCAAATCATTTTTTACCGAGTGTATCTGAAGATGGCACCGTTAGGTAGCCGAAATATATATGAAGCTCGGACTTAGTAAGGATTTATGTAAGGTAAAAATATTATTGCAAATTATATTAATAATCCTTTCTTCAACATCTTTGTAAAGAAATAAAAGTCATTTGGACATTTATTTGAGATCTTTGAGACCTGTAGTTACAATGACTTATGTCTCAATTGATCCATATTTTTACAGAAATTCACAGAAACAAGCGCACACATCCATGCCCGCACTGCAATTCGAAACCGAGACCTGGGAATCCAGAAGGCAGCGCCCTACAGACCGAACTACCAGGCCAGCAAGTAAAAGTCATTGTAACGTAAAGTCGAAACAACACAGGTAAAAAAACAATATGGCGGTATTGAAAGCTAGCACATGCTACTGTGAGTAAAAAGTTTCGTCAAATACTTGAGAGTTCACGTTTCCTCAAAAATCACGTGATCGCTTGACGAAATGGTTGTCAAAAACAACGAAATTAAGCCCGAGGATGCCAGAATCGTCAAAATTAAGTATATTATTTGTGAGAATGCGGACTCTAGGGGTGGGCAGACGGACAGATAGAATGATGAGCAATCGAACAGATAGATACACGAATTGAAATCATATTTACTCTTAAAAACTGTTAGAAAGTGTTAAAAATTCTTAATATAAACGAAAATGCTGTTCCAGAAAATTTTAAAAAATAGCCTTTAATGAAATTGAATACTTTTGTGTAGTCCTGTGTATGTAATAAGAATTATACTATATTATATAGAAAGCATTCTTTTGTACATATGAATAAAATATTTCAATTTCATAAAGGTTTGTGCAAAGTACAGTTATTAAAACATGGTTTATAGAAATACCTCTCGTAGAACGCAATGCTTTGGAATAATTTCGAGTATCCGTGTTATACAAACCAGTAGTGATATGTATTCCATTTTCTATAGAAATCATCTGACAGAGAACTTACTTGAATAACATATTTCACTTTCGTTAAGATTTGTGTAAATTAAAGAAATTAAAATATGGTTTATGCAAATACTTCTCATAGAACACAATGCTTTGGAATACTTTAGGGTGTCTCTGTACACGAACCAGTAGAGTTATTCACTCCATTTTCTATAGGGAACATCCGATAGTAAACATAAATAACATACAAAAGTTTCAAGAAAATCCATGAATATTTACGGGAGTTATAGCGCAGACAGACAGGCAGACGGACAGACGGACAAACTGAAGTCATTAGCACTTTTCAACCTTGTTGTAAACCGTGAAAAAGGAATCTAATTTAGATCTCGCTGAATTCAATTCAACAAAACATACTTTTGCTCTTCAGAGGAATAAAAACAGAAAAACTAATTTGCATAAATGATTATGGCATGATCCTTTTAACTGCAACTTTCATTTTAACGGAAATTAAAATTATAATGTCTTATGATTTGCTTTTTACCAATTCTTTTCTAGTTTTGTGGGCTAATATTTTTTTTTTTATGACGAATATCGGAATATTTCTTTAAAGGTTTATGCGATATTTTAAGATATTTAGTGTCTAGTTGTCACCGCAGGCCTAACTTCTGGATTCAATAATAATAAGTTTTTGTCGAAATATCTATTAGAAATAAAGCTAACTGCTGAAAAAACGGAAAAATAACACGTTGTAGGTCTCACTCCTTTAATTCTACACAAAACATATTTTTTTGTTTTGTTTTGTCTTAGATGAATTGAAAAAGAAAAAGTAATTTATACATCTGTTTATGGTATGTTTCAATTAACTAAAGATTTATCTTAATGGCAATTGGAACGATATTTACTTATGTTTTAATTTTCACAAATGCTTGTTTTAAATGGAGTGCAACATCGCGGGAAAAAAAAAAAAAAAAAAAAAAAAAAAAAACTATAAATTCAACTGACAAGGAAACATTCAAAAGGTATCGTGTTTTAAAAAAAAATATATATATATTTGCGATTCTACTCTTCCTAAAACACCAGAAATTATCGGCTGAAATGAATTACAGCGACCACAAAAAATTATCAAAATTAAGCATATTTGGCGATTTCACATTGTTAGGCGATTGATTTTAAGTACTTGGCGGAGAAACAAAACACGTTTCTGTTCGTACACGGCAATCTCGGTGCTTGCGAACTGAACGCCTAACAGCGATAAATCGACAAATATGCTTAATTTTGATAATTTTTTGTGGTCGCTGTAATGCATTTCAGCCGATAATTTTTTTTCTTCCTGGTGTTTTATGAAAAGTAGAATCGCACATATTTTTTTCAATATTTTTTGAAGACGACACCTTTTGAATGTTTCCTTGTGAGTAAAATTTTCAAAAAGTTTGATGTATACAATAATGTTTTTTGTACATGTTACAAAACTATATGCATATGCATTCAAGTATAAGAATGTATAAGACTCTGGAAGAAATTATAAAGTCGATTAAACAGTCAGTTAAACTATGATTTATGCAAATTTGTCGGATAGGAAGGCGACAGAAATAAAACGTATGCGAATGATTTGTTAATTATAATACTTTTTAATTAAAATGTAATTTAAAATAGTCGGACAAATTACCACATTACGTATTACTCTTATCTGTTGATGGAAAAATGGTATAAGGTTGTCGAATTTTTTGGAGGGATATGCAAATTTTCTACAGTCTGAGAAACACGAAATATAAAAGATAACCTAACATTGCATCTAGGTTTACTTTAATCTTTTCCTTTGCTATTGACAACGATGCCGAGGCAGAAAGAATTGTCTGGTGAAGAACGCTGGAAAATCCTTGGAATGAAAGCGAGTGGGATGAGTGGTGCAGCTATTTCCAGGTCTAAGGTTGGGTCTAGAACGGTAGTCAATATATATATATATATATATATATATATATATATATTTAAATGTCAATAATTTTTCTAAGAATCCTTCAGAGTATAAACGCAAGCGCCCAGGAAGACAGAGTACACTTTCAAGGCGACAAAAATCGACCGTTTTTCGATGTGCGTGCGATTAAAAAAGGCCTTCTTTTGAAAGTGTTCAGGCTTTAAGCCTACCATGTACCAGCTAAATTATCTGAAATGTTTTAAATTCCAACCCGAGGGTACACTTGGATAAATTACAACCTCGAATACATATGACTAAGAAGCACAAATTAGCCCGTTTAGAATTTGCTAAAAAATATGTTGTACTTGGGAATAAATGGAAAGATATAGGTTTTCGGATGAAAAAAAATTAATTTTGATTGGCCAAACGGCTTTAAAAAAATACTTGCATGATATTGAACAGGGAGCAGCCCCCGCTCATCAATCTAGAAACAATTTTGAGCACTTCTAGGGGGACTACTCGCAGTTTATATAAAAACTCATAAAAATAAAAATACATTAGTTGCATGATATTAAAAAAAAATAATAATATTATTATTACCTTACTTTTCTAAGCGGTAATATGGAGGGGGTCAGTAATGGTATGGGGAGCAGTTGCTCCTAAGGGCACGTTACCAACTGCGGTAATTTTAGACAAAATGAATCCAGAACAGTATGAAAATATTCTGGACAATAGTTTGCTGCCCAATACCAATCTAGTTACCAAATGCATTTCCATAGCACCAAAATGGATCGTTTTTCGGTGTGCGTGCAATTAAAAAATGCTTTTCTTGAAATTGTTCTCGCTTTAAGCCGCCTACCATATACTAGCCGAACTATATAAAATGTTTTAAGTTCCAACCCGAAGGTACAATTTAAAAAATTACAACCTCGAATACACTTGACTAAGAAGCACAAGTTAGTTCGTTTAAAATTTGCAAAAAAATATGTTGTGCTTGGGAATAAATGAAAAGATATAGGCTTTTGGACGAAAAAATTTAATTTGACGTTCCAGACGGTTTTAAAAAGTACTTGCATGATATTAAAAAATGATAATACCTTACTTTCCCAAGCGGCAATATGGAGAGTTCAGTAACGATATGGAGAAAGTTTGCTGCCAAGCGCACGTTACCAAATGTGGTAATTTTAACAAAAATGAATGCAAAATGGTATGAAAAGAGGTTGGACGATTGTTTGATGCCCAATGCCACTCTAGTTACATCAAGTCATCTGGACATTTCAGCCAGGATAATGCGAGCATCCATGCTGCTCATTCAAAAAAAGCTTTGTTTAAAGCAAATGAGGTCCGTCTGCTTGATTGGCCATTCTGCATTCCGAATTTAAACCCATCAGAAAATATTTGGAGCGCATTTGTGCAGTCTGTTTCAAAGGACATGTGGCAATATCGAGGGAAAGACGAATTCATGAGTGCGGTCAGCAATGCATGGGAAAATACCAAAAAAGAAACTTTATTTCGACTTAGTACAACAATAATTGATCAACTGATAAAAGTCAATAATAAAAAAATGAATTTGTAAGATACTGACGTTAACTCTTTGACGCAGATACCTTTGGCTTATTTATTTTTTGACGCTCTTATTACAAATATTATTATTATATGATAGTTTTTTATTATAAAAGAGAGTCTAATAGTTACTATAAAAAATCTATTACATTATCAGAGTAAATTTTTTACTAAAATAAAAATGTTAAATAAAAGTAGTTTGAAAAAAATTTATCAACCAATTTCAAAAATTTATTTCTAATTAAATTTGATTATTTAAAAAAGATCAGTAATGAATTATTGCTACTCCTATATCTAAAAAATTGTAAATAAGTGCAATTTGTAAAAATATTTATTCATGGGACGCCCGTGTCCCATGATGAATTTAACTTTAACGCAGAAAGGGACACCGGTGCCGGACTCTATATTTTAGAACCAAAATTAATTAAAATTTTAAATATAACATTTTCCACTTCTTTAGATCTAAAATATTTTAAAACTATCAAAAAGGTGTAAAAATTATATTTGATGAGAAATCTGCTTCAAAGGGTTATATGGTCATTCACAACTCCTTGATCTTATATTTATTTCCACGATGAAATGCCATCAGATTTTTTAATTATCATTATATACTTGACTACATTTTACATATGTTTATAACTTACGTTTACGTTTTCTATCTTTACTTCTAAGAAAGAGTGACATTAAATTTTTCATGTTTAACTATGTTTTACATCTTTTTTGTTAGTATATTTTGCGACCTTGTATTTTTTCCAGGGCCTTAATACTAAAATTATATGCATCAGTGTTCATATAGGTAGAATCGAAGCATTTGAGTGGCAAAGTTATTATTATTTTTGTTATCATTATCATCATATTATAAATGTTAACATAAAAAAGTTAAGCATTATTTACTTCTGTTCTTTCATAAAAACATTAGCAATGCAATTTAACTGATGAACGGGTCAAATATATAATTACATTTTTTTTCTAATATATATTCACTTCTAAACATTACTCATATATTTCTCGATATTAATTCAAATTCTGTGTGTTAAAATGAATGTTTGGAAAAATATGTTATAAATATGTCATAATGTATTCATACACATCTTATCGCATTCAATTTGTAAGTGGATAATGTCAAAATAGCACCTATATAGCTACAAAATGTTACGAATTTTGGATGCCTGAATTTTTTTTAGACATTTTCGATTTATTACATTACAAAAAATTTCTTAAAAAAAAAAAAAAAAAAACTCATAAAAAAAAAATTATTGAAAAAAAAAAAATAAATAAATAAATAAATAAAATAAATAAATAAAAAATAAAATTAATAATAATACAAGTACGCAAAAATTGTGTTAAATGTTAGCTATGCCACAGGCTCTTATTTTAAGTACTATAATTCCGAATATTAATCTTCGTTTTGTTTAATACACTCGATCTCGTTTATTGCGACTCCGGGCTCATCCAGAAAATTTTAAGTTATGCATATATTTATATATATATATATATGTATATGTATGTATATTTTTTTCTTTGTTAATGTCAAAAGTATATAAAACTACAACTGATATAAAATTATATTCTATTTTGAGCATAATTTCGATTAGTGTAAATTGTTTCACGAAATAGTTTTTTTTTTTTTTTTTTTTTTTTTTTTTCAATAAATAAACTTCTTGAAACATTCTCCTGCAAGAATAACTAAAAATTTCTACTATTTTTCTTCGTTTTACAGTACGATAAAATCAAAATGAGAAACAACAAAAGAAATACCTTCCTTTGCATAGGAGCACTACCTTTTTGCGAGCCTGAAAATATGCACTTGATGCGGATTAATTTATTTGTCTACTTCTACGTGAACAGATTGGTTAACTCCTAATCCAAAATCCAAATTAAAATTATAAGCTACACACACACACACATATAGGGGAGACCCGTGTACCTAGGGCCGCTTTTTTTCAATGCCCAAGAATAGAGCCCTTGACCTGTTTAAAATTATCAAACTGATATGTACATATCTTTAGGACTAATTCCTTCCAATTGGGATTAATATAAATACCTAAAATAATAAATTCCGACAAATAGAAGGTTTTTAAAAAAGCTTCACTCGTGGCCCTAGGTACAACACCCTCATTGTACCTGGGGCCAGAACTCATTGTACCTAGGGTCATTCTCTCAAATTTAGATTTCACTTTGTAATGAATAGAAAATAAGCATATAAACATGTATTTTATAAAAGAAACAATATTCAGTAGTATATTTATTTATCATGTAATAATTATCATGTTGTTGCCTTAATTTGAAACACGAAAATTTTCCCTTTTTTTTTTTCTTTGGGTTATTCTAACAGATTTTTAATTTTTTCAATTTCTATTTTTTTTCTAGAGTGTCTCTTGCATTCTAGACCTCTCTGTTTTTCGGTCACATCTTTTCTTTGATGTGGGAAGTTTTGCATTAGGTGAAGGTTTTGCTTAGGTTCGTACCTGTTAAAGCATGAACCACGAAAAGATGTTAGATGTTTAAGGTTTCGAAATTTCAACAGGACACGAAACAGAGACATATAGTTCTATCATTGTTGGTTCACTTTCTTCATGGAAAATCTTTTATTTTCTTTGAAATTTATGGAGGGATCTTGTCTTTCAGTTACATTTGAACTTAAATATTCATCCTCAGTGAATGTGTTTTGATTCATTGGCCATATGCCGGATACATAAAAGCCTGATAAAATGTTTACAGGAGTAAAGGCCGACGGATAGGACTTGCCAACATAACGTCATATATAGTGATTGGTTTACCAAGGTTTGCCAGCATCCAATTACTACAGACTGTACTGTGTTTCTTAACACTTTCGCGACCGCTGAAGTAAATTCACGTCATTTGAAAATATAAAACTCCACCAGTGGGCGCTTCTTTGCAATTTGTATGTTATTCTTTTCTATGAAATATACACAGTATTCATACATCAGTATACTATGGATGCAAATACTTTGATTAGAGAGAGTATGATTATAATGAATATCCATTTGTAATATAAATGTGAATACGGAAAATTTTGTTTTGAAAAATTGCAACATAGGAGAAAAACGCCCACAGGCGGACCTTACTGTCGAAAAGACAAAAACATGCGGTTGCGAAAGTGTTAAAATGTCCAAACACACTGGCCCTAGGTACAAGGCAGCTATGTGGACCTAGGTAGAAGTTTTGGTAACTTCATTCAAAATGCTGTCCGCTAAAAAATCCACAAGCAGAGAGGACTAATTAAATTTCTCATTTATTGCTCAATATAAAAAGCAAAATTATACACTAGAAATGAAAGAAAAATATTTGACATGTCTTTGTAAAATAACAAAAGAGATAAGCTGCAAAATTTTATTTCAAACCATGTAAATTCCTTTTCTACGTGTAACTTGTTAAAAATTTATCCTCAAAAATTCCAAAGTAGTTGTAAAAGTAGCAATTGGTGTTGTTACTTGCCCAATTGAGTATTAAAACTTAAAATTAAATATTATTCAAATAAAGTGGGGTGGCCCTAGGTACATGATGGCCCTAGGTACACGGGTCTCCCTTATATTGTTTATAAGGTCCCATTAAGGTTCCAGAGATTTGTTATCCATGTGGTGGTGGAAAGGTCAGTACTCTGGTTGGTTATTAGATGTTAAGTACCGGGATCAAGTCACGGTGTGGATGTTTATAATGATTTGGAACTTAACTTAAGTCATAAATACCAATTCAAATGAGCCTCAATGTAAAAAAAAAAAAAAAAAAAAAAAAAGACCATTGAGTGATATCTAAACGAAAACAAGTGGTTTTGCTCTTAAAGTTGATAGATAAAATGCACTGAGTCTGAACGCAGCTCGCGCTCGTCATTAGGCTCTAAGGACAGGTTGCAACTTTTCAGCAGAATTTGGCTACCCACTTCTGCCATCTAGCGACATTGTTATTCGCTGGATTTTAGCCAAAAGTATTAAAAGCTCAAGGTATTTGAGATACATGCCGTTTGATCGAAGAAGCAGCTCAACAAATTTATCTGGATACTTACTTACTCCTTGTTCCTAGGCGCTTTCAAGTTTTTGTGTACAATCGGAGAAAATGTTAATTGTAAACACGGCCGTTAAAAAAAAAAAAAATCGTATAAAAAAAAACTTTAAATGCCTTAAAAAAATACTGGATAAGTTTCATTAATATTGCACAAGAACTGGCTGGTGGACTATTGAAGACGGCGTGGGATTCACTTTGAAGGGTCATTAGGAGACATACTATTATGATTTTGATTTTCCACGGACAAGATGGCTTTCACGCATCAATAAGCCCTACATTACTGCCACAAACCACGCAGTTTGGCACTGGCCAGTGGGTGCAATCAGTAACGCCCAAAGGTATTAATTTTAGAAGCATGGTGGTCACTGTAGCAACGATGAATTTTCAGCCAGTTAGGAAGTTAAACCCACATTTTTCCAAATTCGTGTTCGGGGATCTTTCTAATGTCTACTGTGGCCTGAAAATATTAAAGCGATTAATTTGCATTATGATTAATTCATTGGTATCTCTTGTACAACATATTGCATCGGAAATCTTTCATCAAAAAATTAATTCGAAAACTGAATCAGTGCTAACGTATACCGTACCTAATGAAATGTTTTTTTTTTCTCTTACATATTCCATGAAACAAGGCATGTTTTTAGTTCCCCATCATACTATAAGCATGGAAAACTTAGGCAATCGTGAAATTTTTTTTTTTTTTTTTTTTTTTTTTTTTAACTTTTTGCACTTATTCAGGTGTGAGGAATCCGAAAATAACAAAACTGTACAGCGTCTGTCTGTAATGTGTTAGTTTGTTAGTGTGTCAGTGTATTAGTTTGTGGATCTGCGTACACGATATCCCAAGAGTTATTCGAAATTTTGATTTTCTTAACATGGGAGAATAGGGCAACTGACATTAAAAGGAATAGTTTTACTGTAGAGATGTTAGACCAGCTTTAAAATATCAGTTATTATGCTGGCATGAACATAATTAACTCTGAAAAATCAGATTTGAAACTTTCGTAAGTTTTTACAATTTCTAAACATAGCACAACAGGCCAAAATAGCACATAAAATTTTGAGGGATACATTTTTTATAAACATGTCAGAGCACTTTTGTGGTCCGATGTTAGTCAGACCGCTTTAAATAACGTAGTTCCACATCATTTTTTATAGTGGCTTGAAAACCATTGACTACAAATATTCTAATTTGAAAATTTTATTAGTTGTCTGAAATTAAAGATTTTGTGAATATAACAGAGTAGAGCAGTATTTCATACATTGCATTGGATCATTGCATTGGAAATATTATGGCATTGCATGAAAATTAAACTACTAAACTGACCTAATAAAATAACTTAACAAAATGGGATAAAGCAAATGTGTCGTAGTGAACAGGGGTTAGCTATTAGGAGGGTCATTTCAGTTTGTCACCGTGTCGAGGATCGGCCAAATTCATTCCTCTTAACAAACATAAATGAAGTATATTCTGTACTAGAAATTTATGAAAACATATAAACGATGAGATCTGATTAGAGTCCACTTATGCCAACAAGTTGTTTAATAAATTTATCTGTTTTTTAATTATTTGCAAAAAACATGACTTCATTTAAGTCACTTTAGTTATTCTTTATTATTGCATATTTATTGTATATTTATTGTACTTTTTTTCTCTTTTCTGTCGTGTTTTTTTTTCTTCCTTTTATGCCTTGCAATTGGAAAAAGTAAATCAAAGTTTGTGTGACCCAGTAAAATAATAACCAGCGCTATTTATAATATATTCTATTAGTAACATTTCTTACATATGAAAAATAGGTGTGAATTTTGTTAAATTTTGGGCTGTTTAATAATATTAAAATATGTTTAACGTACCTGTCATATACCGCAATGTATTAGAAATTTTGAGGGTCGTCTGTGGATACAAAGCCGTAGTACTATCAATAATGTTTCAATATGATATGTGCTATAATAAATTGTTTTGAAATATGGTATAATGAATGAAACAAGGTGAAATTTTCTGTAATGAATAAATATAAAATAAATAAACGAATAAATATGTGATTAAATATACAATATTAAATTTGCTTTAATTGATTTGGACTAATTTTAAGGTCTTCTAAAAATATTTATGAAATATACAGCGGAGTTAGAGCGATTTACATACTGAGAAAACAATAAGCCGTATATAAAAACATATTTCAAGTTTGTTTCAAGGTATTGAAAAAGACTTGTTTAATCTTTTGAATTCCATAGCTTGTAATATCAACAACAAATAAAATTACAGCAGTATTCTCAGAATATAATAGGAATATAATAGTTCTCGAACATTCATTTTTTCTTTTTATATAAATAAAGTTTTGAATGACTTATTCCTCTTTCAATAATCCTTGATTTAGAATATTTCATCATGTTCATTCTGCCATGGTTTTAAAATTTTCGAAAGTTTAAGAATCTTTTTTTTTTTTTTTTTTTTTTTTTTTTTTATCTGCTTTAATACTTTGAAAATGCCTCTCTGTGTATTAATAGAAAAAGGTTCTTTCATATTTGATATTTTTTCAGATATTTTTGAAAAAAGTTAAGGTCAAGTATTTTCTTGAATTCATGATTATTTGTAACGAGTATTGATAAAATTTTTGGGAAAAGAAAAAAAAAAGATAATAATTTTATTTCATATTTCATTAAGCATATGTTTACTTTCTTTTATATTTAATAGAAGAAAGTGTTAGATTCATAAAAATTCAAGTTTTGGCTTCCGATTTACACGCCTTGAGAAGTTCAGAGCCCGATTTGATCAGTTTTTTAAAAAAATGTCTGTTTGTCCGTCTATCTGCCGGTGTGTGTGTGTGTGTGTGTGTGACAAAAATTTTGTGGAAACTATATCTCAGTAAATATTGCACGGCATTGTATATCAATTTATATGCAAAATTATATGCTTACACTGTAAGAAAATTCCGTAACGTTACGCATTATTTCAAGCAACGTTCCTGGTTTTCTCGGGTTTTTTTCAGATTCCTGGGAAAAATAAGTTTCCGGGCGAAAAATTTCCTGAATTCAGTAAGTACGTGTTTCTTTTGCGTGGCAACATCTTTGATATCGGTGGATCGCCATCTTGGCTTCGTATCGTTCGTAACTTTTTTTTTTTTTTTTCAGACTTTTAAGATGCTATGGGACTAATTTTGTGGGCTGGGCGACGCGATGCGGTTGCCCGCGTGGAGTTCACCAGCTATCCAATACTCTCTTATTACTTTAAAATGGATTAAATTTCGATAAATTAATTGTGCATATTGAAGCAACATAACTCTCTAAAACATATTCAGAAACCTATCCGGAATTAAATCCGAATCTCGTACGGATGGAAATGGATTGCAGATGCCTCTTGTTACTTACCTATCAAAAACTTGTGAACCCTTGTGGTGTGGATTTTCGAGATATAAGCGGCCCTTGAGGCAAGCAATAAATCTCAGTACTCATCAAACCAAACCAAACTTTTTTCACGTATGTCGCATGTGCTTTGATTTTTATATTAACAACAGTTGGATAATATACTAAAGAATCTGCTTTACTTAAAATTAATCAGTGCGTGATTAGTTTATTACAGAGTGAGCAATATATTATGCATATTCCATTAATTTGATATCTTCGTATATCGTTCAAAACATAATTGAATGTTTTTAATTTCATTATATTTTCTTGCCTGATTGAACTGCTATGGTAGTTTCTTATTGGATTATTATTTTGAAAAAGGTTATTGAGTTGGCAGTATTTTTATATATAATCCATTTATTTTATATATTTGTATATCGTATTTTCTAAACTGAATGTTTTTTGTGATTTTTGTTGGCAAGTATGTAAAATAAACACATGTATCATTGTAAAGAAGATTGTATGAATAAATTTGATGATAGACATTTTGCTCTGAATAATGTTAGTATCTTGCTCATATTATCTATTTTAAACTGTAAATAAAAATTATTTGAATGTTTACTTTGTATCTTAATATCCTAACTAAGTGGAATAAAGTTTCACTAAATCATCACTAGAATTAAGTTTTTTTTTTCTTTTTTTTTTAACCCATATTTTAAGCCATTATGATGTAATCTGACAATTGGGGGCATATAGTAACTAAATGAAATCAGGGATGTGTAGAAAATCAGCCTATTCATCATTATTTACTGGGAGAATTCCTTTTCAAATACAACTTTAAAAATTATTCTGTAACATAAAATTTTCAATAAAACCATTGTTATTAGTTATAATAAATTTTGAAAATTTTAAGTGGTGCAAAAATGCAACCCTAGGCGTTAATGGTTTCTCCCCCCCCCCCCCAAGAATTTGTTCTATCAAAAAAAGAAAAAACAGTATGCCAAATGTGTGTCAAAGCCCTAAAAATCTATAACATTTAAAAATAAATATCTACTTAGACATGTATACTTCCAGAACCACCTTAACACATTAAAGATTTTGTGTTAATGATTTTCTTTTTCATTAGTGTTGATTAAAAAAATAAAAAAAAAAAAAGTGATGGCTTTCTGAAGACACTTGCAGCTTCTTCAAAAACATAGAAATTTGAGATTTTTCCCATACCAAATAAGGAATATTTTATATGCTACATTGTACTGAAATAGGTTACAAAAAGAACACTTGTTTAACATTTTGTTACTCATGCCTTATCTGACAAATATCATTACTTTTTTCAATAACTACATTACACAGTCAGAGAGAGAATTCTTTTGTTTTGGAAAGAATTTGATTTAATGTTACTAGTTTCTTCTTTAAATTCTGTTTTTTTTTTTTTTTTTTTTTTTTTTAATGTTTACAACAGATATTGGGTATCTGATGGATATGATTTTTTTTTTTTTTTTTCTGCCAGCAACTTAACGGCATTTCTAGTCAAATCATTACAACAAATTTTTCAAAACTGTTTACAATTTTGCATATCATACAAATTATTGAAATTTTAATGTATCATTTAAAAAATGCAAAATTTTTGATTTTTAAAATGTGATAATTTCTCAATAACAACCGCCCCCCCCCCAATATATATATATAAATTGGTAATGAATTGGTCTGAATGTTGGAAAAAACTGAAAGTGTGTTATTATGCACTGGAAGACTTAGCTTTAAACTCATTTGAGTATTAAAAATAAGGGGGGTAAAAGAAATTTTAAGGATCAAATAATTTCTTATACTGTTATCTAATTCAGGCAAAAGCTGAGTAAAGTTAAAACTTTAAAAAAAATGGTATTAGATTTTTAACATATACTATATATATATATATATATATAAAATTAAAGGAAAATTGTTAATTCATAATCTGTTAATGCTCATAAAGTGGCTTTTTATCTTAGAGTGTATTATAGTTTCAAGGCATTGGGAATACAAATGATTTTTTTCTGCAATTACAGAAACACCAAAATGTTCATCGTACACTTTTGAACTGAGTAGTAAGGAATGTTTGATTGTTAATTATTTTAATCTTGTTTTCTAAAAACAATGTCTTCACCTTTGTATCCCCAATACCTGTCATATACAAGCACTGATTTTCTGTAAAAATAAAAAAAAATTAAGGCAAAAATGTACAACTTTTATATTCGGCGATCATTACATAGATAACAAAATTATATTTCTTTATAATCCCAAATGTTGTTATGGATTTCGATCTGTGTGTAGAGGGGGGAGTGGTAAAATATTATAAGCCTTCTGAGAGGGAGTACACAATATTTTCAGTCACAATAAAGGAGGGGCAACCATTTTCTGCCATGGCGAAGGGTGGCCCGCAACCTAATTTTGTCTTGTCACATGGGGAGAGGCTGAAAGACTGGCATGTTCTTTCAGAATTTCAATATATTTAATGAATTTTCAAAATATTTGACTTGATAACAATTTTAATACAAAACAACATATATTAAGTTTTTTTTTTATTTTTTTTTTTAAACATCTATTCTATAAGGAAAAGAAAACGATAATAGTTAAACATATTTAATTTTACAATCAAACTAGTCTGAACAAAATTTTAAGATAAATACTGCATTTATGAACTATATATATATATATATATATATATATATATATATATATATGTGTGTGTGTGTGTGTGTGTGTTATATTTTAAATCGTTCGTGAAATAAACAAAAATTACTTTGCAAAACTTTTAAGCTAACTAAATTGTGAACTATGTTTTGGTCAAAATCAAAATGATTCTTCAGGTACATCTCTGAAATATATAGTCATCCTGCTTTTCAGGAATGTTACTGACTTTAAGTGAAAAAGATTTATGTATTCTTCAGAAAAGTTCCGGGTTAATTAAACGAAGGTTACTGACTTTTAGTGGGAACGTTTCTGAATTTTTCAGAAAGGTACCTGGTTAGTTCCAGGAAGGTTACTGATATTTTGTGGGTAAGTTTCTGAATTTTTCAGAAAGGTACCCTTTTAATTCCAGGAAGGTTACTGACTTTTAGAGGGAAGGTTTCTGAATTTTTCAGTAAGGTTCTTGGTTAATTCCATGAATGTTACTGACTTTTAGAGGGAAGGTTTCTGAATTTTTTAGAAAGGTTCCTTGTTAATTCCAGGAAGGTTACTGACTTTTAGAGGGAGTGTTTCCGAATTTTTCAGAAAGGTTACTGGTTAATTCCAGGAAGGTTACTGGTAAAAATTAGGCACATTAGCTGCCCTAAATTTCCCAGGAACGTTACTGATTTTTTTTTTACAGTGTAACATTAATTTATATGCTTAACATTAATTAGTTTATGATACCTTTTGGTGCCAATCGCAACAAGAGCTGGCGCTGCTATACGACAATTTCGGCGATTTTAGGGAAGGCTATGTGTTAAATTATAATTGACGAAAACTTGATGTATGAAAAGGCCATTATAAGATATTATGATTTAAATTGCGTGCATATTGGCTGATAGATGGTGCAGCTATATTGCAATTACTTAAACGCGTCTCATGTGTTCGCATTTATTTACAGAGATTTTTGGATGAGATTGACCCCGAGAATATAGTAAAACGGTCTAGAATTCTAATAGAGGTTTTTATTATTCGCTAGCAAAAGGAGCTAGAATTTATAAGGATGACTTGGACCTATTTTTACTAGATCCACAATTTAGATTCTAAATGTCTGTCATGTAGTTTTTTCTCGGTATAAAGCTTGCACATACGAAGCTAAAAACTATTTAGTAAATATACTTATATTTCATTAAAGATTTAGTATTTTTGCATTCTTCAGTATACACTGTTTATGGTCTGTCAAATTTTCTGAGAATTTCTTTCCACTGGGTTTAATATCTCACGTGTTATAATTTGAAAAGTGTCAATTATGCTTACAGTTTTTAAAGAAACCGTCATATCTCTTTGAATATATGTGGTAGCCTCTTAATCATCTGGTACAGCTGCATCGCATTTCAAGCATTACTCTTTACAGGGTACTACCAAATATTTTTATTTTTATTTATTTTTTACTGGTCTCTCCTTTCCTTTGAAGGAAAAATTTTCACTTGTCCCAACTTTTCCCAAAACAACATATCTCTTAGGTCAGATCACCCTGTTTGGTTGTTTTCGCAGCAAATGCCAATGACGAAACTCTTCCGTAGAAGCATTTGCCATCAAAACTCACGTGACCTCGAAACCAATGAGATTTAGTAACAAATTTTGTCAGTCAGTAGCAGTCTCTCTTTCAGAGTAGGTCGCAGATTTTCATGTGCGCATTTATTATTTTGCAATGTTTTAAACCATAACATGTAGCGCCGCTTGGACAGCGCTGTTTATTCTACTATTTGAAATGAGATCCTTGTACTCTGTATATATTATGTTTCTGTCTTCATTAAATTTAGTCATGTGCTACAGTCGTTTGAAAATTATTGTGTTCTATTATTCTCTGTTGTCGTTTTGATTTAAAATTAGTTCTGTGGAAAAATGAAATAGTAAACCTTTTGTTAATTTAGGTGCTCTATCATGCTAATCTAGCTGCCAGAAACAGACACTGAACTATATGGGGTATAAGAAGTTCTTCATACTTCTGAAATTTTAAGATGATTCATTCAGTACTTTTTACTTTCTCTTACCCATAAGGTAGGGAAAGTACTGCTTTTGGGTTAAATTTTCGAACGCGAGTTTTTGTTATATTTACATGTTCTGAGGTCTCCCGAATACGAAAATCATGTCTTTAGCAAATGGTCTGTGTGTATGGCTGTGTGTAAATCTGTGTGTGTGTCTGACTGTTATCAGCATATCTCAAGCACAAATTATGACAGAAAGTTCAAACTTGGTATTCTAAATGTGTATCATATAAGGATGCTACACTAAATATTTCTTTAAGAGCAAGCTAATGGTTTGTGCACAGGGACACTCAAAAGTATACAAATACATTACGTCTATGGGGGAAATTGCAGGTAAGTAGAGTTTTACATGTATAGACTGCACTAAACCAAATGAAACGAATATATATTTTTTGTAATAGAGATAGTCAACAGGGAAAGAAAAATTGTGTATGTAGGAGCCTCGCCTCCCCTCCTGGGGGGTGGGAAGTCCCCCTTCGAGGGGAGTAAATTTTCATGATGGGAATATTTCAAAAGAGCTTACCAATACCTTTAATACGAATGGTTGAACCATCGATCTGCGATAATTTAAAACAAAGTTATCGATTTTTTTTACTTTTAACAATTTTTATTTTTTATTTTTTTTTAATATTGAGAATAAAATGGAATTTTTTTGGATATTTCGTGTTATACTACTTCTCTAATATGGAAATCGTCTGCATTATCATAAAAGATAATTTTTTTAAATAATAATTTTAATAAATTATTTTTTAAAAACAGAATTATTTTCTAGTAACCGAATTAAATTCTATGTAAATGTGGATGCATTAATGAAACGGGGGGTTGAGGGAGGCAATAGCCCCCTCACACAGAACTAATTACCATATAAAACTCTTCCGAAGCCTAATTTGAATTGTTTAACATAGGTTTACATCACAGAACTCGTTATCTTACCTCTTAATCTCCAACCTGTATTTATAGTATAAAATTTCAGGGTAAGAGAGAGTCGTGTGAGTGACACACCAGATTATTTAACTATTTGAAAAATATCTAAATTTGAAAGTGTCCGGTCATTTATTGAAAGACTATCTATTTATCAAATGTATGTATCACATGTCTAAGAAAATTGCTTTGGAATAATAATTACTTTCTCTTAGTCATATGGTAAACAAATTTTGTATTGGAGCTTAATCTTTCATCGTTCAAATTTTGCTATAATTTTGGATTCTGAAATTCCCTGTATACGGTTCCTTTGTTACCAACATAATTTGAAAACTAATAAATGAAGGAAATCCCATTTTGGTATTTTAAAAATCACATGCATGGGATTGCCACTGGAAAATTTTTGACCAATATTGGTAAATTTAAAGAGTGGTATAAGTAAAATGATATGAATAACATGAAATATATATATTTTTTACTTTCTCTTACCCATAAGGTAGAGAAAGTATTGTTTTTGGGTCAAATTTTCGCAAGCGAGATTTTGTTATATTTACACGTTTCCAGTTCTCCTGAATACGAAAATCATGCTTTTAGATGTTGGTCTGTGTGTGTGTGTGTGTCTTTTATCAGCATATCACAAAAACAAATTATGGCAGAAATTCCAAACTCGGTATTCTAAATGTGTATCATATAGAGATATACAGTAAGCTTTTCGTTGAGATGAAGCAAATGGTTCGTGTATAGGGACACTCAAAAGTATTCAAATACATTACGTGGGGGAAATTGCAGGTGAGTAGAGTTTAACATCTATAGACTGCACTAAATCAAGTGAAGCGAATATATATTTTTTGTAATAGAGATAGTCAACTGGGAAAAAAAAATTGTGTATGTAGGAGCCTCGCCTATCCCCCGGGGCGTTGGATGTCCCCCCTCGAGGGGAGGAAATTTTCATGATGGGTATCTTTCAAAAGAGCTCGCCAATACCTTTAAAACGAATGGGTGAAACACCGGTCTGCTATAATTTAAAATAAAGTTATCGATTATTTTCATTTTTAACAAAAAAAAAAAAAAAAAAAGAAAAAAAGAAAGTTTAAATGTAGTATTGAGAATAAATTCAACTTTTTTTTTTTTTTTTTTTTTTTTTTGATATTTAGTGTTATACTACTTCTGTAATATAGAAACGTCTGCATTATCGTAAAAGATAATTTGTTTAAATAATAATTTTAATAAATTGTTTTTTAAAAACAGAATTATTTTTAATAAGCGAATTAAATCCTATATAATTGTAGGTGCATTAATGAAACGGGGGGTTATGCGGGCGGTAATTTCCCTTACAGAGAACTAATTACTATATAAAACTCTTCCGAAGCCTAATTTGAATTGTTTAACATAGGTTTACATAACAGTGCTCGTTATCTTACCACTAAGGCTCCGTTTACAACCTCGCTTAAAATCAACCCGCATTTTAACGATGCTTCTTTTAATCCCCCTTTCTGTTTTGTCCGTTTACAAACTATCTATCTCGGAATAAGGATGGAGAGGGTGACAACTGGTTTTCAATGGGGAAAGAAAGAAGTAAGATCCCTTTAAATGAGATGTCCCTTTAATTCACAAACCAAAACATTCGCATAAATTCTATTGATGTTAGTTATAAATGTACAGAAAAGTAAATAAATAAATAAAAATAAAATGCAGTCGGCAGCAAAGGTATCCGAGCACTAGCAAAAATTCCTATATAAAAAAAGTACACTTGATACAGTTTTGTTAAATAAATCCTTATCGAATCCTGTTCTTAGCCAGTTTAGGAATACGATTCGACAGGATTTATTTAACAAAACAGTATTAAATGCACATTTTTTATGCAAGAATTTTTGCTAGTGCTCGGATACTTTTGCTGCCGACTGTATTTAGTAAAATAATTACCACAATCATGATTTTATCTTTGAAAAACGTTGAGATATGTTTTTGTTTAGTGTATTGATATAAAAAAAAAATAATAATAATAATAATAATAATATATATATATAGTAATACAATATTATCAGTGCAAAAATTTGAAATTTAAAGATGATTTAATTTCAGTATTAAAACAATTATTCGGATCATAAGCGAAGACTCTCTGCAAGGAAATAAAATAAAGAAGAATTTTAGTATTAAATAGTCCTACATTTTTCTTTTTCCATTCCGCAAAATTACATAACAGACAGAAATAATTTTCTTATTTAAAGTTGAAAAAGAAATAAAATTTATAAGAAATATTTTTTTAAGATTATCGCAAATATAAAATGAATTGGCAAGAGGTTAGATTACTTTCTATAAATTCTGAAGTTGATAAAAACAATTATTTTTATTATTTTTTCTATTCGCAAGAAGAAAATATTATTATACAATCGAGAAAATTTTTGACTTATGGTTTTCGATGCATTTACACGTTTTGAAATATCACGACAACAATTTGACCATTTTTAAAAGTGCATACCTGTCTGTGTGTCGTGCATGGTTTATAAAAATTTTGTGGGCGCTGTATCTCGTTTAATAATGGGTGGAATTCCGAAAAACTTAATTTTCATATGAATTGGTGCTGATTATATTTACAGTAAATCGCCCAGCAGGCAGTATCATAATCATATATTACAGCCAGACCGTATCTAAAGCATTACTTTTAACAGGATAATCCCAAACATTTTGTTCTTTCTTTAATTTTTTACCACTCCTTTTGTTGCTTTTGCGAAAACTTTTTTGCTGAAATATATATGAAATTAGCATATTATTTACACTCCGAGAGTTTTAGGACAATTCATCAAGAATTTTTCTAGATATTTGACAAAGCGTCTGAAATCGTAAGTGTCCGGCCATTTAAGGAAAAGTAGTGTATAAATTTACGAATGAAAAGCACAAGCGAAAATATTTTATTATTCTATTATATTTGAAGTAATATTTTCTTTTAACTGTAATAAATAGAAAAAAGGATATTTATTTATGCACTAGAAATACAATGATGCGACTTCTAAATCCTCATCTTTAAAAGTAAATTGAAAACACCAATTTATTCATCAGGGAGTTGCTCCCGTTTTTTATTCATTATACTTCTTTAGATAATTATATATTTTTTAAAGAACAATAAGTTTTAAAACAAGTAAAACTGTGCTAATAAAATCTTACTTGACAAAAAATTGTAATTTATTTATTTATATTTTCTATTGCATTCATTACTTTCCTCTTTTACTGTATTTTTTCGAATAATAATCAAATAATACTGTATGTCTTTACTCTCTTAGAAATGTCGGTTATTAAGAAAAAATAAAATATAATTTTTATGTAGCATTTAAATGGATAATCTTAAATTGAAATTAGTCAGTTAAATTATTAGAAAAAAAAAATAATAATAATGCATTCAAACTTCATTTATTTTTGTTATTAAGGTTTTTTTGTAGAAATAAACAGTGAACTTAAATTCAGCAAAGCTTTTGTCTCTTCCTGAGACGAACGAGCATTACGCATAATTTTGCTAGACATCTTTCAAGTAAACAAAAATAAAATAAAATAAAATAAATAAATAAACAAAAAAACTTAAAAGCAAATAAGTGAAAGACAGCGAACAGAGGTAAATTAAATCCAATACGGCGCAGCGCACAGCTACATCCGAAAGGAATTGTGGGTAAAAGACGGGTTTTAGAAGGATTAACCCCAGTCCAGACTGGGGTTGTTTCTGACCCTAGTAATCAACCCCTCTTTTGAGGAACCGGTTCAATTGGAGAGAATTTGGGGAATTCAACCCCAGTAAAAGTGAGGTTGTGAACGGGGCGTTAATCTCCAACCTGTATTTATAGTATTAAATTTCAGGGTAAGAGAAAGTCGTGTGAATGACACACCAGATTATTTAATTTAGTATTTATCACTACAACTAGTATATTGAGAAGGGGAGGGGGGTTGAGGGGACGGCAGTCCGGCTCAACCCACATCTTTTAAATAAATAGAAGGCTCTTTTCAAAACAATAATATGTATAATAAAATGAAGTAATAAAAAATAATCTTTTATAGTATAAAAACTATGTTTTGACAAATAATTTGAATGTATTTTCAAGTACAATAAAATTTCTGTTACTGACAGAAAAGTTTTTTTCCCCTTTTTAAACACACTGGTGATCAAAACACATAAATAATGATTTTTCAATACGATTTGCATTTTACATTGATAAATATAATTACAGGTATAAAATATTTCCCGATACTTTTTACAATGTCAATAACGTAAGTATAAAAATAAGGAAACTATTTCTTTTAAATGACAAACAAACATTATCGATTCGCCAGATGAAAAAATCTGGAAATGCATTTTTTTCATCACTCTATATTATGATAAAAATACATGAATAAAGCAATTCACACAAAGAATAGAACATTGCTTCTTATTTATTTAAAATGAACTATTATCAGTTTTTTTTTCTTAAATTTTATGCAAAAACATAATGTAATGATACACAGTATAAATATTAGTGCAATTCAAAAAAAGAACTCACTATAAACATCGCACGTAATTATACGTTAAAAACAAATACATTACTTATGTTAAAATAAAATGTATGTCCAATATTTTAAAATCATTAAATGCATACTGCAGTTGATAAAACAGAAAGAATTGTGTCATCCTGATATGAGATTATTTTAACTGACAGTATTTTATTTACATCGAATTTCTTTAACGCAGAAGTACGAACGCATCTGAACTAGCTCGAGAATGGTGCTTTAACTTTCGAAGGATTCGATATGAAACTTCTTATTTATATTTATAAAAAATTGATAATTTATAAATATTGATAATGTTATACATAATAGCGATGATCGTGTTTAAATACATTGGGCAGATAGTATTGAACTTTCGATGATTATTCAGAGAAATTTTACTAAAACAAGAAAATAAGTGACACAAAGATTGAAATACTGGTTTAAAATTACTTAAACTGATTTGTCAACAAAGCAAACAAGCAAACAAAAAATATATGAGCAATAATGCAATGTTGCAAATACCAAAAATTTCAATATCTGTTTTCATTACCTGTTAATCTTCCCAATCTACTATGTAGTGGAAGACGTGAGGTATTGTGCATAGATTATTCCAAGCTCCAAAATAGTCAACGCAACTGAAAACAGTGTACTGTAATTTACTGAAATTTTTATATTTCTTTCTAAATGTTAATAGAAAAATTAACCTCAGGCATCTGTTCCTTAAAGTAAAAAAATAAAAAATAAATAATAGTTAAGCAATATTTATAATATATTAAGCACTTCGGATTCTCAAGTTAATATGGTGATGAGTGATAAAATATTGATGAATCTTGTAATGCTGATTGGGATTTATAATGGCAAAACTAAACCATATCTGAAAGTAATCCCTATTTTAACTGTTTTATTTTACCACTTTTCAATAGTATATTGTGTAATAGCGTCTTTTAATTGTATTTTGTACTCAAATTATAAATTTGGTTTGTCATACATTTTCTTAAATGTTCATTCTATATTTATTTGGTGTACATTATACATAAAAAAGAAACAAATTTATGTAATATTTCGGAGGATGCACAAGTTCCGAAAACGTTACAAAAGTAAAAGTACTTCTTCAATTTGTTTGCGTATAATAATAGCGATTATATTTTTTGTACTTTTTATATTAACGCAGTATCAAAGTTTTCATCCCAGCTTCATATCACCAGTTACAGTAAAATTTTGGTCACTGCAATATGAAATTCCGAAAGGGGAAGTCCTTATAATCTTTATTGCAGTCACAAACTTAAGCAGTTTCGTAATAATAATCTTTCCTGTTTTGATGACGTTTATATTAAGTGTGACACTGCAAAAATGTGCCGAAATTGTGCAGTTTTACAACACATTTCTTAAGAGTCATTTTGATTGCGTCGTGAAATATCAAAACATAGAAATTTTTGCAGATTTTCACAGAGTGAAAAAGATTTTGAGTGAATTGATCTCAGTGATAGAGTCTCCTTTATTTTTCATAATCGGTTATTCTTCATGCATTATTTTTGTGTCACTATATGATGTTGTACAATCTAAAGGTTTACATAGTGGCGCTGAACTTTTGTATCCTATAATTGGTTTTATTTCTGGTGTTTCTATTTTGATAATGTATTCTTTTAGCAGTTCGATGATTCCACAAAAGCTCTCGGAAGTACGGCTTACTGCTCGCGATAAAATAAATGAACACATTTTAGGTCTCACGCCTTCAATTCCACAAAACATACTGTTGTGCCTCAGGCGAATAGAGACAGAAAAAGAAATTTATATTAATGTTTATGGCATGTTCCGTTTAACTAGAACTTTTATTTTAACGGCAATTGGAATTATATTTTCTTATGATTTACTCATCATAAATGCTTTCCTAGTACAATAAATCAAATACGTGTTTAAGGATGTGTGAATAGTTATTTCGTAAAGGACATTCTTTGTTATTTTAAGACGTTTCATGTCTAATTGTCACTACATGTCTAATTGTTGTGTAAAAAAAGCATGTACTAAGGTAATAAGTACATACAAATAATAATGTATATGTACTGTGTAATAAGGATTTGTTGAAATATGTATTGGAAATAAAGCTGAACATTTGTAAAAAGGAAAAAAGGCACATTGAAAGTATTGCTGTTTCAATTTCACGAAACATACTTTTGTGCCTCGTGAGAACAGAGGCAGAAAAAATCGTTTACACAAATGTTTATTGCCTGTTAAGCCTTAAAGTTTTTATTTCAACAGATATTGGAATTATATCATTTTAATATTTGCTTATTATGAAGGCTTTTCTGGTACAATAGGATAATAATTGTTTAAAGAACATGTGAACATATTTTCTTTAAAAGCCGCTTGTGTTATTTTAAAGTATTTTGTAAATAATATCTACCACGTATCTTATTGTTGAGTGTAATGACAATACGACTGATTAAATACTCATGAAAAATGTAGTTGACCGCTAGTAAAAAGAAGAAAAAACGAAAATTCATGCAATACGCTTTAATTAATATCACTTTTCAACTAAACGTACTTGCTGTATAGTAAAACTTTAAATGTTGTTTGTTTACATTGACATATGACCGACTGATAGACAGATTGAAAGGCATACAGATAGACTAATAGAATTCATAATCAATCTGAAACATTGTTGAAAAGTATTAAAAATGCTTAACGCAAAAGAAAATATAGCCCTTAGATTCTAATTACAGCCTGTAATATATCTGAATATTTTACTGTAGCCCTGTAAATCTGCAGATTAACCATATCGTATTCTATATAAAAGATTATTTCAGCATATTAACATTAAATGTCAATTTCTTTATGATTGTTTCAGTACAAAGTTATTTAAATGTGATTTCTAAAAAAGTCTATCTGAAACGCTACAAATTGGCATCTTTTGGGGGGTCCCTGTACACAAACTGGTTGTACAGGACCTACTAATGCCATTTTAAATAGGAAACATTCCATGATGAAATTAGATAACACATATAATTTTTTTAATTTCTGTTTATGCACTCTCAGAAATTGATTCTCAAGTTTCACAAAATTTTCTTTAATTTTGACGAAACCCTTTCCAGGGAAATATTCCGCGAATATTTCGTCAAACTGAGAAAACTACTTTCGTCACTTGTTTAAACATACGAATTTCGTCAAAAGTAAAGATACATTTTTTCATCTTAGTTTCGTGATACAGAATAAAATACAAATTATAGAATTATAAAATTACCTGCAAGTTCGTTGTTTTGGACATTAAATCCTAATTATATTTAATGAAAATATAAGTAAAACAGAGCAAAGAAATAAAAGTCGATTGGGCATTTATTTGACAGCTTTGAGACCTGTAGTTAAAATGACTTATGTCTCAATTGATCCATCTTTTTACAGAAATTCACAGAAACAAGCGCACACAATATTTTGTAGACATTGGACATCACAAACATTCATGCCCGCACTGGAATTCGAAACCGAGACCTGGGAATCCAGAAGGCGGCGCTCTACAGACCGAACCACCAGGCCAGCAAGTAAAATTCATTGTAACGTAAAGTCGAAAGAACACAGGAAAAAAAAAAAAATAAAAAAATAAAAAACAATATGGCGGTAATAAAAGCTATCACATGCTACTGTGAATAAAAAGTTTCGTCAAATATTTGAGAGTTCACGTTTCCTCAAAAATCACGTGATCGCTTGACAAAATGGTTGTCAGAAACAACGAAATTAAGCCCGAGGATGTCAGAATCATCAAAATTGAGTATATTATTTCTGAGAGTGCGGACTCTAGGGGTGGGCAGACGGACAGATAGAATGATGAGCAATCCAACAGATAGATACACGAATTGAAATCATATTTACTCTTAAAAACTGTTAGAAAGTGTTAAAAATGCTTAATGTAAACGAAAATGCTGTTCCAGAAATTTTTCAAAAATAGCCTTTAACGTAATTGAATATTTTTGTGTAGTCCTGTATATCTAATAATAATTATACTATATTGTATCGAAAGCATTATTTAGTGTATATGAATAACATATTTCAATTTCATTAAGATTTGTGCAAAGTACAGTTAGTAAAACATGGTTTATAGAAATACCTCTCGTAGAACGCAATGCTTTGGAATTTTTTAAAGATGACACCTTTTGAATGTTTCCTTGTGAGTAAAATTTTCAAAAAGTTTGATGTATACAATAATGTTTTTTGTACATGTTACAAAACTATATACATATGCATTCAAGTATAAGAATGTATAAGACTCTAGAAGAAATTATAAAGTCGATTAAACAGTCAGTTAAACTATGTTTTATGCAAATTTGTCGGATAGGAAGGCGACAGAAATAAAACGTATGCGAATGATTTGTTAATCGTAATCCATTTTAATTAAAATGTAATTTAAAATAATCGGACTAATTACCACATTACATATTACTCTTATTTGTTGATGGAAAAATGGTATAAGGTTGTCGAATTTTTTGGAGGGATATGCAAATTATCTGCAGTCTGAGAAACAAGAAATATAAAAGGTAACCAAACATTGCATCTAGGGTTACTTTAATCTTTTTCTTTGCTATTGATAACGATGCCGAGACAGAAAGAACTGTCTGGTGAAGAACGCTGGAAAATCCTTGGAATGAAAGCGAGTGGGATGAGTGGTGCAGCTATTTACAGGTCTAAGGACGGGTCTAAAATGGTAGTCAATATATATATATATATATATATATATATATATATATATATATATATATTTAAATGTCAATAATTTTTCTAAGAATCCTTCAAAGTATAGTAAATGCAAGCGCCCAGGAAGACAGAGTACACTTTCAAGGCGACAAAAAACGACCGTTTTTCGATGTGCGTGCGATTAAAAAATGCCTACTTTTGAAAGTGTTCAGTCTTTAAGCCTACCATGTACCAGCTAAACAATCTGAGATGTTTTAAATTCCAACCCGAGGGTACACTTGGATAAATTACAACCTCGAATACACTTGGCTAAGAAGCACAAATTAGCTCGTTTAGAATTTGCTAAAAAATATGTTGTACTTGGGAATAAATGGAAATATATAGGTTTTCGGATGAAAAAAATTAATTTTGATTGGCCAAACAGCTTTAAAAAATACTTGCATGATATTGAACAGGGAGCAGCCCCCGCTCATCACTCTTGAAACGATTTTGAGCACTTCTAGGGGGACTACTCGCAGTTTATGTAAAAACTCATAAAAAAAATACATTACTTGCATGATATAAAAAAAAAATAATAATAATATTATTATTATTACCTTACTTTTCTAAGCGGTAATATGGAGGGGGTCAGTTAAGGTATGGGGAGCAGTTGCTCCTAAGGGCAAGTTACCAACTGTAGTAATTTTAAACAAAATGAATCCAGAACAGTATGAAAATATGCTGGGTAATAGTTTGCTGCCCAATACCACTCTAGTTACATCAAGAGATCTGGACATTTCAGCCGGGATAATGCGAGCATCCATGCTGCTCATTCAAAAAAAAAAAAAAAAAAAAAAAGCTTTGTTTAAAGCAAATGAGGTCCGTCTGCTTGATTAGCCATTCTACAGTCCGAATTTAAACTCATTAGAAAATATTTGGAGCGCACTTGTGCAGTCTGTTTCAAAGGACATGTGGCAATATCGAGGGAAAGACGAATTCATGAGTGCGGTCAGCAATGCATGGGACAATACCAAAAAAGAAACTTTATTTCGACTTAGTTCAACAATGACTGATCGACAGATAAAAGTCAATGGAAAAAAAATGAATTTGTAAGATACTGACGTTGTATGGTCATTCACAACTCCTTGATCTTATATTTATTTCCACGATGAAATGCCATCAGATTTTTAAATTATCATTATATACTTTGACTACATTTTACATATGTTTATAACTTACGTTTACGTTTTCTAATTTTATTTCTAAGAAAGAGTGATATTAAATTTTTCATGTTTTTAACTATGTTTTACATCTTTTTTGTTAGTATATTTTGCGACCTTGTATTTTTTTCAGGGCCTTAATACTAAAATTATATGCATCAGTGTTCATATAGGTAGAATCGAAGCATTTGAGTGGCAAAGTTATTATTGTTATCACTATCATCCTATTACATAAAAAAGTTAAGCATTATTTACTTCTATTCTTTCATAAAAACATTAGCAATGCAATTTAACTGATGAACGGGTCAAGTATATAATTACATTTTTTTTTTTTTAAATATATATTTACTTTTAAAAATTATTACTCACATATTTTTCGATATTAATTCAAATTCTGTGTGTTAAAATGAATGTTTAGAAAAATATAATGTTATAAATATGTCATAAATGTATTCATACACATCTTATCGCATTCAATTTGTAAGTGGATGATATCAAAATAACACCTATATAGCTACTAAATGTTACGAATTTTGGATGCCTGAATTTTTTTTTTACACATTTTCGATTTATTACATTACAAAAAATTTCTTAAAAAAGAAAAAAAAAAAAAAAAAAAAAAAAAAAAAAAGAAAATTCATAAAAAAAATTATTGAAAAAAAAAATAAATAAAAAATAAAAGTAATAATAATACAAGTACGCAAAAATTGTGTTAAATATCAGCTATGCCACAGGCTCTTATTTTAAGTACTATAATTCTGAATATTAATCTTCGTTTTGTTTAATACACTCGATCTCGTTTATTGCGATTCCGGGCTCATCCAGAAAATGTTAATGTATGCATATATATATCTATGTATTTTTTTTCTTTGTTAATGTCAAAAGTACATAAAACTACAACTGATATAAAATTATATTCTATTTTGAGCATAATTTCGATTAGTGAAAATTGTTTCACGAAATAGTTTTTTTTTTTTTTTTTTTTTTTTTCAATAAATAATTTTCTTGAAACATTCTCCTGCAAGAATAACTAAAAATTTCTACTATTTTTCTTCGTTTTACAGTACGCTAAATTCAAAATGAGAAACAACAAAAGAAATGCCTTCCTTTGCATAGGAGCACTACCTTTTCGCGAGCCTGAATATATGCATTTGATGCGGATTAATTTATTTGTCTACTTCTACGTGAACTGATTGGTTAACTCCTAATCCAAAATCCAAATTAAAATTATAAGCTACACACACACACATATAGGGGAGACCCGTGTAACTAGGGCCGCTTTTTTTCAATGCCCAAAAATAGAGCCCTTGACCTGCTTAAAATTATCAAACTGATATGTACATATCTTTAGGAGTAATTACTTCCAATTGGGATTAATATAAATACCTAAAATAATAAATTCCGACAAATAGAAGGTTTTTAAAAAAACTTCACTCGTGGCCCTAGGTACAACACCCTTATTGTACCTGGGGCCAGACCTCATTGTACATAGGGTCATTCTCTCAAATTTAGATTTCACTTTGTAATGAATAGAAAATAAGCATATAAACATGTATTTTATAAAAGAAACAATATTAAGTAATATATTTATTTATCATCTAAAAATTATCATGTTGTTGCTTTAATTTGAAACACACAAATTTTCACATTTTTTTTTCTTTGGGATATTCTAACAGATGTTTAATTTTTTTAATTTCTTTTTTTTTTTTTTTTTTTTTTTCCGGAGTGTCTCTTGCATTTCTAGACCTCTCTTGTTTTCGGTCACATCTTTTCTTTGATGTGGGAGGTTTTGCTTTAGGTAAAGGTTTTGCTTAGGTTCGTACCTGTTAAAGCATGACACACGAAAAGATGTTAGATGTTTAAGGTTTCGAAATTTCAACAGGACACGAAACAGAGACATCCAGTTCTATCATTGTTGGTTCACTTTCTTCATGGAAAATCTTTTTTTTTTTTTTTTTTTTTTTTGAAATTTATGGAGGGATCTTGTCTTTCAGTTATATTTGAACTTAAATATTCATCCTCAGTGAATGTGTTTTGATTCATTGGCCATATGCCGGATACACAAAAGCCTGATAAAATGTTTCCAGGAGTAAAGGCCGACGGATAGGACTTGCCAACATTTTCAGCAACGTCATATATAGCGATTGGTTTACCAAGGTTTGCCAGCATCCAATTACTACAGACTGTACTGTGTTTCTTAACACTTTCGCGACCGCTGACGTAAATTCACGTCATTTGGAAATATAAAACTCCACCAGTGGGCGCTTCTTTTGCAATTTGTATGTTATTTGCTTCTAAGAAATATACACAATATTCATATTTGTACAATCAGTATACTATAGATGCAAATAATTTGATTAGAGAGAGTATGATTATAATGAATATCCATTTCTAATATAAATGTGAATACGGAAAATTTTGTTTTGAAAAATTTCAACTTAGGAGAAAAACGCCCACAGGCGGACTTTACTGTCAAAAAGACAAAAACATGCGGTTGCGAAAGTGTTAAAATGTCTAAACACACTGGCCCTAGGTACAAGTTTTGGTAACTTCATTCAAAATGCTGTCCGCTAAAAAATCCACAAGCAGAGAGGACTAATTAAATTTCTCATTTATTGCTCAATATAAAAAGCAAAATTATACACTAGAAATGAAAGAGATATATTTGACACGTCTTTGTAAAATAACAAAAGAGATGAGCTGCAAAATTTTGCTTCAAACCATGCAAATTCGTTTCCTACGTGTAACTTGTCAAAACTTTATCCTTAAAAATTCCAAAGTAGTTGTAAAAGTAGCAATTGGTGTTGTTACTTGCCCAATTGAGTATTAAAACTTAAAATTAAATATTATTCAAATAAAGTGGGGTGGCCTTAGGTACATGATGGCCCTAGGTACACGGGTCTCCCCTATATTGTTTATAAGGTCCCGTTAAGGTACCAGAGATTTGTTATCCATGTGGTGGTGGAAGGGTCAGTACTCTGGTTGGTTATTAGATGTTAAGTACCGGGATCAAGTCACGGTGTGGATGTTTATGATGATTTGGAACTTGACTTAAGTCATAAATACCAATTCAAATGAGCCTCAGTGTTAAAAAAAAAAAAAAAAAAAACCATTGAGTGATATCTAAACGAAAACAAGTGGTTTTGCTCTTAAAGTTGATAGATGGAATGCACTGAGTTTGAACGCAGCTCACGCTTGTCATTACGCTCTAAGGACAGGTTGCAACTTTTCAGCAAAATTTGGCTACCTGCTTCTGCCACCTAGCGACATTGTTATTCGCTGGATTTTAGCCAAAAGTATTAAAAGCTCAAGATATTTGAGATACATGCCGTTTGATCGAAGAAGCAGCTCAACAAATTTATCTGGATACTTACCTACTCCTTGTTCCTAGGCGCTTTCAAGTTTTTGCGTACAATCGGAGTAAATGTTAATTGTAAACAAGGCCGTTAAAAAAAAAAAAAAAAAAAAATCGTATAAAAAAACTTTAAATGCCTTAAAAAAATACTGGATTAGGTTTATTAATATTGCACAAGAACTGGCTGGTGGACTATTGAAGACGGTGTGGGATTCACTTTGAAAGGTCATTAGGAGACATACTATCATGATTTTGATTTTCCACGGACAAGATGGCTTTCACGCATCAATAAGCCCTACATTACTGCCACAAACCACGCAGTTTGGCACTGGCCAGTGGGTGCAATCAGTAACGCCCAAAGGTATTAATTTTAGAAGCATGGCGGTCACTGTAGCAACGATGAATTTTCAGCTGGTTAGGAAGTTAAACCCACATTTTCCCAAATTCGTGTTCGTGGATCTTTCTATTGTCTACTGTGGCTTGAAAATATTAAAGAGATTAATTTGCATTATGATTAATTCATTGGTATCTCTTGTACAACATATTGCATCGGAAATCTTTCATCAAAAAATTAATTCGAAAACTGAATCAGTGCTAACGTATACCGTACCTAATGAAATGTTTCTTTTTCACTTACATATTCCATGAAACAAGGCATGTTTTTAGTTCCCCATTATACTATAAATATGGAAAACTTAGGCAATCGTGAAAATTTTCTTCTTTTTTTTTTTTTTTTTACTTTTTGCACTTATTCAGGTGTGAGGAATCCGAAAATAACAAAACTGTACAGCGTCTGTCTGTAATGTGTTAGTTTGTTAGTGTGTCAGTGTATTAGTTTGTGGATCTGCGTACACGATATCCCAAGAGTTATTCGAAATTTTGATTTTCTTAACATGGGAGAATAGGGCAACTGACATTAAAAGGAATAGTTTTACTGTAGAGATGTTAGACCAGCTTTAAAATATCAGTTATTATGCTGGCATGAACATAATTAACTCTGAAAAATCAGATTTGAAACTTTCGTAAGTTTTTACAATTTCTTAACATAGCACAACAGGCCAAAATAGCACATAAAATTTTGAGGGATACATTTTTTAGAAACATATCAGAGCACATTTGTGGTCCGATGTTAGGCAGACCGCTTTAAATAACGTAGTTCCACATCATTTTTTATAGTGACTTGAAAACCATTGACTACAAATATTCTAATTTGAAAATTTTATTAGTTGTCTGAAATTAAAGATTTTGTGAATATAACAGAGTAGAGCAGTATTTCATACATTGCATTGGATCATTTCATTGGAAATATTATGGCATTGCATGAAAATTAAACTACTAAACTGACCTAATAAAATAACTTAACAAAATGGGATAAAGCAAATGTTTCGTAGTGAACAGGGGTTAGCTATTAGGAGGGTCATTTCAGTTTGTCACCGTGTCGAGGATCGGCCAAATTCATTCCTCTTAACAAACATAAATGAAGTATATTATGTACTAGAAATTTATGAAAACATATAAACGATGTGAACTGAATAAATGAGATCTGATTAGGGTCCACATATGCCAACAAGTTGTTTAATAAATTTATCTGTTTTTTAATTATTTGCAAAAAACATGACTTCATTTAAGTCATTTTAGTTATTCTTTATTATTGCATATTTTTTGTATATTTATTGTACTTTTTTCTCTTTTCTGTCGTGTTTTTTTTCTTCCTTTTATGCCTTGCAATTGGAAAAAGTAAATCAAAGTTTGTGTGACCCAGTAAAACAATAACCAGCGCTATTTATAATATATTCTATTAGTAACATTTCTTACATATGAAAAATAGGTGTGAATTTTGTTAAATTTTGGGCTGTTTAATAATATTAAAATATGTTTAACGTACCTGTCATATACTGCAATGTATCAGAATTTTTGAGGGTCGTCTCTGGATACAAAGACGTAGTACTATCAATAATGTTTCAATATGATATGTGCTATAATAAATTGTTTTGAAATATGGTATAATGAATGAAAAAAGGTGAAATTTTCTGTAATGAATAAATATAAAATTAATAAACGAATAAATATGTGAATAAATATAAAATACTAAATTTGCTTTAATTGATTTGGACTAATTTTAAGGTCTTCTAAAAATATTTATGAAATATACAGCGGAGTTAGAGCGATTTACATACTGAGAAAACAATAAGCCGTATATATAAACATATTTCAACTTTGTTTCAAGGTATTGAAAAAGACTTGTTTAATCTTTTGAATTCCATAGCTTGTAATATCAACAACTAATAAAATTACAGCAGTATTCTCAGAATATAATAGGAATATAATAGTTCTCGAACATTATTTTTTTTTTTTTTTTATAAATAAAGTTTTGAATGACTTATTCCTCTTTCAATAATCCTTGATTTAGAATATTTCATCATGTTCATTCTGCCATGGTTTTAAAATTTTCGAAAGTTTAAGAATCCTTTTTTTTTTTTTTTTTTTTTTATCTGCTTTAATACTTTGAAAATGCCTCTCTGTGTATTAATAGAAAAAGGTTCTTTCATCTTTGATATTTTTTCTTTGATATTTTTGAAAAAAGTTAAGGTCAAATATTTTCTTGAATTCATGATTATTTGTAACGAGTATTGATAAAATTTTTGGGAAAAGAAAAAAAAAAAGATAATAATTTTATTTCATATTTCATTATGCATATGTTTACTTTCTTTTATATGTAATAGAAGAAAGTGTTAGATTCATAAAAATTCAAGTTTTGGCTTCCGATTTACACGCCTTGAGAAGTTCAGAGCCCGATTTGATCAGTTTTTCAAAAAAATGTCTATTTGTCCGTCTATCTGCCGGTGTGTGTGTGTGTGTGTGACAAAAATTTTGTGGAAACTATATCTCAGTAAATATTGCACGGCATTGTATATCAATTTATATGCAAAATTATATGCTTACACTGTAAGAAAATTCCGTAACGTTACGCATTATTTCAAGCAACGTTCCTGGTTTTCTCGGGTTTTTTTCAGATTCCTGGGAAAAATAAGTTTCCGGGCGAAAAATTTCCTGAATTCAGTAAGTACGTGTTTCTTTTGCGTGGCAACATCTTTGATATCGGTGGATCGCCATCTTGGCTTCTTATCGTTCGTAACTTTTTTTTTTTTTTTTCAGACTTTTAAGATGCTATGGGACTAATTTTGTGGGCTGGGCGACGCGGTGCGGTTGCCCGCGTGGAGTTCACCAGCTATCCAATACTCTCTTATTACTTTAAAATGGATTAAATTTCGATAAATTAATTGTGCATATTGAAGCAACATAACTCTCTAAAACATATTCAGAAACCTATCCGGAATTAAATCTGAATCTCGTACGGATGGAAATGGATTGCAGATGCCTCTTGTTACTTACCTATCAAAAACTTGTGAACCCTTGTGGTGTGGATTTTCGAGATATAAGCGGCCCTTGAGGCAAGCAATAAATCTCAGTACTCATCAAACCAAACCAAACCAAACCAAACTTTTTTCACGTATGTCGCATGTGCTTTGATTTTTATATTAACAACAGTTGGATAATATACTAGAGAATCTGCTTTACTTAAAATTAATCAGTGCGTGATTAGTTTATTACAGAGTGAGCAATATGTTATGCATATTCCATTAATTTGATATCTTCGTATATCGTTCAAAACATAATTGAATGTCTTTAATTTCATTATATTTTCTTGCCTGATTGAACTGCTATGGTAGTTTCTTATTGGATTATTATTTTGAAAAAGGTTATTGAGTTGGCAGTATTTTTATATATAATCCATTTATTTTATATATTTGTATATCGTATTTTCTAAACTGAATGTTTTTTGTGATTTTTGTTGGCAAGTATGTAAAATAAACACATGTATCATTGTAAAGAAGATTGTATGAATAAATTTGATGATAGACATTTTGCTCTGAATAATGTTAGTATCTTGCTCATATTATCTATTTTAAACTGTAAATAAAAATTATTTGAATGTTTACTTTGTATCTTAATATCCTAACTAAGTGGAATAAAGTTTCACTAAATCATCACTAGAATTAAGTTTTTTTTTTCTTTTTTTTTTTAACCCATATTTCAAGCCATTATGATGTAATCTGACAATTGGGGGCATATAGTAACTAAATGAAATCAGGGATGTGTAGAAAAGCAGCCTATTCATCATTATTTACTGGGAGAATTCCTTTTCAAATACAACTTTAAAAATTATTCTGTAACATAAAATTTTCAATAAAACCACTGTTATTAGTTATAATAAATTTTGAAAATTTTAAGTGGTGCAAAAATGCAACCCTAGGCGTTAATGGTTTCTCCCCCCCCCCCCCCACAAGAATTTGTTCTATAAAAAAAGAAAAAACAGTATGCCAAATGTGTGTCAAAGCCCTAAAAATCTATAACATTTAAAAATAAATATCTACTTAGGCATGTATACTTCCAGAACCACCTTAACACATTAAAGATTTTGTGTTAATGATTTTCTTTTTCATTAGTGTTGATTAAAAAAAAAAAAAAAAAAAAAGTGATGGCTTTCTGAAGACACTTGCATCTTCTTCAAAAACATAGAAATTTGAGATTTTTCCCATACCAAATAAGGAATATTTTATATGCTACATTGTACTAAAATAGGTTACGAAAAGAACACTTGTTTAACATTTTGTTACTCATGCCTTATCTGACAAATATCATTACTTTTTTCAATAACTACATTACACAGTCAGAGAGAGAATTCTTTTGTTTTGGAAAGAATTTGATTTAATGTTACTACTTTCTTCTTTAAATTCTGTTTTTTTTTTTTTTTTTTTTTTTTTTAATGTTTACAACTGATATTGGTTATCTGATGGATATGATTTTTTTTTTTTTTTTTGGTGCCAGCAACTTAACGGCATTTCTAGTCAAATCATTACAACAAATTTTACAAAACTGTTTACAATTTTGCATATCATACAAATTATTGAAATTTTAATGTATCATTTAAAAAATGCAAATTTTTTGATTTTTAAAATGTGATAATTTCTCAATAACAACCCCCCATCCCCAATATATATATATATATATATATATATATATATATAAATTGGTAATGAATTGGTCTGAATGTTGGAAAAAACTGAAAGTGTGTTATTATGCACTGGAAGACTTAGCTTTAAACTCATTTAAGTATTAAAAATAAGGGGGGTAAAAGAAATTTTAAGGATCAAATAATTTCTTATACTGTTATCTAATTCAGGCAAAAGCTGAGTAAAGTTAAAACTTTTAAAACTAGTATGTTGTGGCCACCACAAGACTCTCTTCTATATTTTCCTATACATATTCAATCAGTAACAATATTAAAAAAAAAAAAAACGATTTTTTTTTCTAAGTTTTTTTTTTGTTAAAAGTAAAAAAAATCGATAACTTTGTTTTAAATTATCACAGATTTATGGTTCAACCATTCGTTTTAAAGGTATTGACGAGATCTTTCGAATGATACCCATCTTCAAAATTTAACCTCCCCGGGGGGTACTTCCCCCCCAGGGGGGAACAGATGCCCCCCCATGCACAAATTTTTTTTCCTAGTTAACTACTACTATTATCAATAATTCATATTAATTTTACAATCACAAGTTTAAAATAACTCTCATTATGCCCATTTATACGGAATTTTGTCCTATAAAATGCGATCACAGCGCCACCTGTTGAGCTATTGATCCCCAAATCTAATGGGCACCAGTTCATGTCAGGGTGCAACTAAATACCAAGTTTGTTTAAATTTCATTCATTGGTTCGTGAGATACAGCGTCCACAAAAAAATGATACAGACACACAGACAGACAGACAGACAGACAGACAGACACACAGACAGACATTTTTTAAAAACTATCAATTCGTGTTCAGGACATCCCAAAACGTGTAGATCCGTCAAAAAACGGAGGTCGAAAATTTTCGCGAATCCAATACTTTCTCTATATTACATATAGAAGAAAGTAAAAATGGTATTAGATTTTTAACATATACTATATATATATATATATATAAAATTAAGGGAAAATTGTTAATTCATAATCTGTTAATGCTCATAAAGTGGCTTTTTATCTTAGAGTGTATTATAGTTTCAAGGCATTGGGAATACAAATGATTTTTTCTGTAATTACAGAAACACCAAAATGTTCATCGTACACTTTTGAACTGAGTAGTAAGGAATGTTTGATTGTTAATTATTTTAATCTTGTTTTCTAAAAACAATGTCTTCACCTTTGTATCCCCAATACCTGTCATATACAAGCACTGATTTTCTGTAAAAAAAAAAAAAAAAAAAAAAAAAAAAAAATTAAAGCAAAAATGTACAACTTTTATATTTGGCGATCATTACATAGATAACAAAATTATATTTCTTTATAATCCCAAATGTTGTTATGGATTTTGATCTGTGTGTAGAGGGGGGAGTGGTAAAATTCTAAAAGCCTTCTGAGAGGGAGTACACAATATTTTCAGTCACAATAAAGGAGGGGCAACCATTTTCTGCCATGGCGAAGGGCGGCCCGCAACCTAATTTTGTCTTGTCACATGGGGAGAGGCTGAAAGACTGGCATGTCCTTTCAGAATTTTAATATATTTAATGAATTTTCAAAATATTTGACTTGATAACAATTTTAATACAAAACAACATATATTAAGTTTTTTTTTTTTTTTTTTTTTTTTTTTTTTTTTTTTAAACATCTATTCCATAAGGAAAAAAAAAAAAAAAACGATAATAGTTAAACATATTTAATTTTACAATCAAACTAGTCTGAACAAAATTTTAAGATAAATATTGCATTTATGAACTATATATATATATATGTGTGTGTGTGTGTGTGTGTGTGTGTTATATTTTAAATCGTTCGTGAAATAATCAAAAATTACCTTGCAAAACTTTTAAGCTAACTAAATTGTGAACTATGTTTTGGTCAAAATCAAAATGATTCTTCAGGTACATCTCTGAAATATATAGTCATCCTGCTTTTCAGGAATGTTACTGACTTTAAGTGAAAAAGATTTACGTATTCTTCAGAAAAGTTCCGGGTTAATTAAACGAAGGTTACTGACTTTTAGTGCGAACGTTTCTGAATTTTTCAGAAAGGTACCTGGTTAGTTCCAGGAAGGTTACTGATATTTTGAGGGAAAGTTTCTGAATTTTTCAGAAAGGTTCCCTTTTAATTCCAGGAAGGTTTCTGACTTTTAGAGGGAAGGTTTCTGAATTTTTCAGTAAGGTTCCTGGTTAATTCCATGAATGTTACTGACTTTTAGAGGGAAGGTTTCTGAATTTTTTAGAGAGGTTCCTGGTTATTCCAGGAAGGTTACTGGTAAAAATTAGGCACATTAGCTGCCCTAAATTTCCCAGGAACGTTACTGATTTTTTTTACAGTGTAACATTAATTTATATGCTTAACATTAATTAGTTTATGATACCTTTTGGTGCCAATCGCAACAAGAGCTGGCGCTGCTATACGACAATTTCGGCGGTTTTAGGGAAGGCTATGTGTTAAATTATAATTGACGAAAACTTGATGTATGAAAAGGCCATTATAAGATATTATGCTGATTAAATTGCGTGCATATTGGCTGATAGATGGTGCAGCTTTATTGCAATTACTTAAACGCGTCTCATGTGTTCGCATTTATTTACAGAGATTTTTGGATGAGATTGATCCCGAGAATATACTAAAACGGTCTAGAATTCTAATAGAGGTTTTTATTATTCGCTAGCAAAAGAAGCTAGAATTTATAAGGATGACATGGATCTATTTTTTCTAGAGCCACAATTTAGATTCTAAATGTCAGTCACCTAGTTTTTTCTCGGTATAGAGCTTGCACATACGAAGCTAAAAACTATTTAGTAAATATACTTATATTTCATTAAAGATTTAGTATTTTTGCAGTCTTCAGTATACACTGTTTATGTTCTGTCAAATTTTCTGAGAATTTCTTTCCACTGGGTTTAATATCTCGCGTGTTATAATTTGAAAAGTGTCAATTATGCTTACAGTTTTTAAAGAAATCGTCATATCTCTTTGAATATATGTGGTAGCCTCTTAATCATCTGGTACAGCTGCATCGCATTTCAAGCATTACTCTTTACAGGGTACTACCAAATATTTTTATTTTTATTTATTTTTTTACTGGTCTCTCTTTTCCTTTGAAGGAAAAATTTTCACTTGTCCCAACTCTTCCCAAAACAACATAACTCTTAGGTCAGATCACCCTGTTTGGTTGTTTTCGCAGCAAATGCCAATGACGAAACTCTTCCGTAGAAGCATTTGTCATCAAAACTCACGTGACCTCGAAACCAATGAGTTTTAGTAACACATTTTGTCAGTCAGTAGCAGTCTCTCTTTCAGAGTAGGTCGCAGATTTTCATGTGCGCATTTATTATTTTGCAATGTTTTAAACCATAACATGTAGCGCCGCTTGGACAGCGCTGTTTATTCTACTATTTGAAATGAGATCCTTGTACTCTGTATATATTATGTTTCTGTCTTCATTAAATTTAGTCATGTGCTGCAGTCGTTTGAAAATTATTGTGTTCTATTCTTCTCTATTGTCGTTTTGATTTAAAATTAGTTCTATGGAAAAATGAAATCGTAAACCTTTTGTTAATTTAGGTGCTCTATCATGCTAAGCTATCTGCCAGCAACAGACACTGAACTATATGGGGTATAAGAAGTTCTTCATACTTCTGAAATTTTAAGATGATTCATTCAGTACTTTTTACTTTCTCTTACCCATAAGGTAGAGAAAGTACTGTTTTTGGGTTAAATTTTCGAACGCGAGTTTCTGTTATATTTACATGTTCAGAGGTCTCCTGAGTACGAAAATCATGTCTGTAGCAAATGGTCTGTGTGTATGTCTGTGTGTATATCTCTGTGTGTGTATGTGTGTGTGTCTGACTGTTATCAGCATATCTCAAACACAAATTATGACAGAAAGTTCAAACTTGGTATTCTAAATATGTATCATATAAGGATGCTACACTAAATATTTCGTTAAGAGCAAGCTAATGGTTTGTGCACAGGGACACTCAAAAGTATTCAAATACATTACGTCTATGGGGGAAATTGCAGGTAAGTAGAGTTTTACATGTATAGACTGCACTAAACCAAATGAAACGAATATATATTTTTTGTAATAGAGATAATCAACAGGGGAAGAAAAATTGTGTATGTAGGAGCCTCGCCTCCCCTCCTGGGGGGTGGGAAGTCCCCCTTCGAGGGGAGTAAATTTTCATGATGGGTATATTTCAAAAGAGCTCACCAATACCTTTAATACGAATGGTTGAACCATCGATCTGCGATAATTTAAAACAAAGTTATCGATTTTTTTTTTACTTTTAACAATTTTTATTTTTTATTTTTTTTTAATATTGAGAATAAAATGGAATTTTTTTTAATATTTGGTGTTATACTACTTCTCTAATATGGAAATCGTCTGCATTATCATAAAAGATAATTTTTTAAAATAATTTTTTTAATAAATTATTTTTTAAAAACAGAATTATTTTCTAGTAACCCAATTAAATTCTATATAAATGTGGGTGCATTAATGAAACGGGGGGTTGAGGGGGGCAATAGCCCCCTCACACAGAACTAATTATCATATAAAACTCTTCCGAAGCCTAATTTGAATTGTTTAACATAGGTTTACATGACAGAACTCGTTATCTTACCTCTTAATCCCAAACCTGTATTTATAGTATAAAATTTCAGGGTAAGAGAAAGTCGTGTGAGTGACACACCAGATTATTTAACTATTTGAAAAATATCTAAATTCGAAAGTGTCCGGTCATTTATGGAAAGACTATCTATTTATCAAATGTATGTATCACATGTCTAAGAAAATTGCTTTGGAATAATAATTACTTTCTCTTAGTCATATGGCAAACAAATTTTGTATTGGAGCTTAATCTTTCATCGTTCAAATTTTGCTATAATTTTGGGTTCTGAAATTCCCTGTATACGGTTCCTTTGTTACCAACATAATTTGAAAACAAATAAATGAAGGAAATCCCATTTTGGTATTTTAAAAATCACATGCATGGGATTGCCACTGGAAAATTTTTGACCAATATTGGTAAATTTAAAGAGTGGTATAAGTAAAATGATATGAATAACATGAAATATATATATTTTTACTTTCTCTTACCCATAAGGTAGAGAAAGTATTGTTTTTGGGTCAAATTTTCGCGAGCGAGATTTTGTTATATTTACACGTTTCCAGTTCTCCTGAATACGAAAATCATGTTTTTAGATGTTGGTCTGTGTGTGTGTCTGTCTGTGTGTGCGTGTTTGTCTGTTATTAGCATATCACAAAAACAAATTATGGCAGAAATTCCAAACTCGGTATTCTAAATGTGTATCATATAGGGATGTACAGTAAGCTTTTCGTTGAGATGAAGCAAATGGTTCGTGTATAGGGACACTCAAAAGTATTCAAATACATTACGTGGGGGAAATTGCAGGTAAGTAGAGTTTAACATCTATAGACTGCACTAAATCAAGTGAAGCGAATATATATTTTTTGTAATAGAGATAGTCAACAGGAAAAAAAAAATTGTGTATGTAGGAGCCTCGCCTCCCCCCCGGGGGGGGATGTCCCCCTTCGAGGGGAGTAAATTTTCATGATGGGTATCTTTCAAAAGAGCTCGCCAATACCTTTAAAACGAATGGGTGAAACATCGGTCTGCTATAATTTAAAATAAAGTTATCGATTATTTTCATTTAAAAAAAAAAAAAAAAGTTTAAATGTAGTATTGATGTTTAAATGTATTCCTTTTTCTTTTTTTTTTTTTTTTTTTCTTTTGATATTTAGTGTTATACTACTTCTGTAACATAGAAAACGTCTGCATTATCGTAAAAGATAATTTGTTTAAATAATAATTTTAATAAATTGTTTTTTAAAAACAGAATTATTTTTAATAAGCGAATTAAATTCTATATAATTGTAGGTGCATTAATGAAACGGGGGGTTGAGCGGGCGGTAATTTCCCTTACAGAGAACTAATTATCATATAAAACTCTTCCGAAGCCTAATTTGAATTGTTTAACATAAGTTTACATAACAGTGCTCGTTATCTTACCACTTAATCTCCAACCTGTATTTATAGTATTAAATTTCAGGGTAAGAGAAAGTCGTGTGAATGACACACCAGATTATTTAATTTAGTATTTATCACTACAACTAGTATATTGAGAAGGGGAGGGGGGTTAAGGGGACGGCAGTCCGGCTCAACCCACATCTTTTAAATAAATAGAAGGCTCTTTTCAAAACAATAATATGTATAATAAAATGAAGTAATAAAAAATAATCTTTTATAGTATAAAAACTATGTTTTGACAAATAATTTGAATGTATTTTCAAGTACAATAAAATTTCTGTTACTGACAAAAAAGTTTTTTTCCCCTTTTTAAACACACTGGTGATCAAAACACATAAATAATGATTTTTCAATACGATTTGCATTTTACATTGATAAATATAATTACAGGTATAAAATATTTTCCGATACTTTTTAAGCTGTCAATAACGTAAGTATAAAAATAAGTAAACTATTTCTTTTAAATGACAAACAAACATTATCGATTCGCCAGATGAAAAAATCTGGAAATGCATTTTTTTCATCACTCTATATTATGATAAAAATACATGAATAAAGCAATTCACACAATGAATGGAACATTGCTTCTTATTTATTTAAAATTAACTATTATCAGTTTTTTTTTCTTAAATTTTATGCAAAAACATAATGTAATGATACACAGTATAAATATTAGTGCAATACAAAAAAAGAACTCACTATAAACATCGCACGTAATTATACGTTAAAAACAAATACATTATTTATGTTAAAATTAAATGTATGTCCAATATTTTAAAATCATTAAATGCATATTGCAGTTGATAAAACAGAAAGAATTGTGTCATCCTGATATGAGATTATTTTTATTTTAACTGACAGTATTTTATTTACATCGAATTTCTTTAACGCAGAAGTACGAACGCATCTGAACTAGCTCGAGAATGGTGCTTTGACTTTCGAAGGATTCGATATGAAACTTCTTATTTATATTTATAAAAAATTGATAATTTATAAATATTGATAATGTTATACATAATAGCGATGATCGTGTTTAAATACATTGGGCAGATACTATTGATTTTTCGATGATTATTCAGAGAAATTTTACTAAAACAAGAAAATAAGTGACACAAAGATTGAAATACTGGTTTAAAATTACTTAAAGTGATTTGTCAACAAAGCAAACAAGCAAACAAAAAATATATGAGCAATAATGCAATGTTGCAAATGCCAAAAATTTCAATATCTGTTTTCATTACCTGTTAATCTTCCCAATCTACTATGTAGTGGAAGACGTGAGGTATTGTGCATAGATTATTCCAAGCTCCAAAATAGTCAACGCAACTGAAAACAGTGTACTGTAATTTACTGAAATTTTTATATTTCTTTCTAAATGTTAATAGAAAAATTAACCTCAGGCATCTGTTCCTTAAAGTAAAAAAATAAATAATAAATAATAGTTAAGCAATATTTATAATATATTAAGCACTTCGGATTCTCAAGTTAATATGGTGATGAGTGATAAAATATTGATGAATCTTGTAATGCTGATTGGGATTTATAATGGCAAAACTAAACCATATCTGAAAGTGATCCCTATTTTAACTGCTTTATTTTACCACTTTTCAATAGTATATTATGCAATAGCGTCTTTTAATTGTATTTTGTACTCAAATTATAAGATAGGTGTGTCATACATTTTCTTAAATGTTCATTCTATATTTATTTGGTGTACATTATACATAAAAAAGAAACAAATTTATGTAATATTTCGGAGGATGCAGAAGTTTCGAAAACGTTACAAAATCAAAAGTACTTATTCAATTTCTTTGCGTATAATAATAGCGATTATATTTCTTGTACTTTTTATATTAACGCAGTATCAAAGTTTTCACCCCAGCTTCATATCGCCAGGTACAGTAAGATTTTGGTCACTGCAATATGAAATTCCGAAAGGGGAAGTCCTTATAATCTTTGTTGCAGTCACAAACTTAAGCAGTTTCGTAATAATAATCTTTCCTGTTTTGATGACGTTTATATTAAGTGTAACATTGCAAAAATGTGCCGAAATTGTGCAGTTTTACAACACATTTCTTAAGAGTCATTTTGGTTGCGTCGTGAAATACCAAAATATTGAAATTTTTACAGATTTTCACAGAGTAAAAAATATTTTGAGTGAATTGATCTCAGTGATAGAGACTCCTTTATTTTTCATAATCGGTTATTCTTCATGCATTATTTTTGTGTCACTATATGCTGTCGTAAAATCTAAAGGTTTACTTAGTGGCGCTGAACTTTTGTATCCTATAATTGGTTTTATTTGTGGTGTATCTATTTGTATAATGTATTCTTTCAGCAGTTCGATGATTCCACAAAAGCTCTCGGAAGTACGTCTTACTGCTCGCAATAAAATAAATGAACACATTTTCGGTCTCACGCCTTCAATTCCACAAAACATACTTTTGTGCCTCAGGCGAATAGAGACAGAAAAAGAAATTTATATTAATGTTTATGGCATGTTCCGTTTAACTAGAACTTTTATTTTAACGGCAATTGGGATTATATTTTCTTATGATTTACTCATCATAAATGCTTTCCTAGTACAATAAATTAAATACGTGTTTAAATATGTGTAAATAGTTATTTCGTAAAGGGCATTCTTTGTTATTTTAAGACGTTTCATGTCTAATTGTCACTACATGTCTAATTGTTGTGCAAAAAAGCATGTACTAACGTAATAAGTACGTACAAATAATAATGTATATGTACTGGGTAATAAGGATTTGTTGAAATTATTTGTTGTATCGGGAATAAGGCTGAACATTTGTAAAAATGAAAAAAGACACATTGAAAGTATTGATCTTTCAATTTCACGAAACGTACTTTTGTGTTTCGTTAGAACAGAGACAGAAAAAGTCGTTTACACAAATGTTTATAGCCTGTTAAACCTTAAAGTTTTTTATTTCAACAGATACTGGAATTATATCATTTTAAGATTTGCTTATTATAAAGGTTTTTCTGGTACAGTAGGATAATAATTGTTTAAAGAACATGTGAACATATTTTCTTTAAAAGCACCTTGTGTTATTTTAAAGCATTTTGTAAATAATATCTACCACGTGTCTAACAGTTGAGTGTAATGACAATACGACTGATTAAATACTTACGAAAAATGTAGCTGACCGTTAGTAAAAAGAAAAAAAATTCATGCGATAAGCATTAATAAATAACTATTGTCAACTAAACGTACTTGCTGTATCGTTAAAACATTGAATGTTGTTTGCTTACATTGACATACGACATACGACGGACAGATAGATTGAAAGGCATACAGATAGACTAATAGAATTCATAATCAATCTTAAACATTGTTGAAAAGTATTAAAAATGCTTAACGCAAAAGAAAATATAGCCCTTAGATTCTAATTACAGCCTGTAATATATCTGAATATTTTACTGTAGCTCTGTAAATCTGCAGATTAACCATATCGTATTCTATATAAAAGATTATTTCAGCATATTAACATTAAATGTCAATTTCTTTATGATTTTTTCAGTACAAAGATATTTAAATGTGATTTCTAAAAAAGTCTATCTGAAACGCTACAAATTGGCATCTTTTGGGGGGTCCCTGTACACAAACTAGTTGTACAGGACCTACTAATTCCATTTTAGATAGGAAACATTCCATGATGAAATTGGATAACACATATAATTTTTTAAATTTCCTCAAAAATCACGTGATCGCTTGACGAAATGGTTGTCAAAAACAACGAAATTATGCCCGAGGATGTCAGAATCGTCAAAATTGAATATATTATTTCTGAGAGTGCGGACTCTAGGAGTGGGCAGACGGTCAGATAGAATGATGAGCAATCGAACAGATAGATACTCGAATTGAAATAATATTTACTCTTAAAAACTGTTAGAAAGTGTTAAAAATGCTTAATGTAAACGAAAATGCTGTTCCAGAAAATTTTCAAATATAGCCTTTAATGTAATTGAATATTTTTGTGTAGTCCTGTATATCTAATAATAGTTATACTATATTATATAGAAAGCATTCTTTTGCGCATATGAATAAAATATTTCAATTTCTTAAAGATTTGTGCAAAGTGCAGTTATTAAAACATGGCTTATAGAAATACCTCTCGTAGAACGCAATGCTTTGGAATCATTTCGGGTATCCATGTTCCACAAACCAGTAGTGATATTTATTCCATTTTCTATAGAATTAATCCGACAGAGAACTTACTTGAATAACATATTTCACTTTCGTTAAGATTTGTGTAAATTTAAGAAATTAAAATATGGTTTATGCAAATACTTCTCATAGAACACAATGCTTTGGAATACTTTAGGGTGTCTCTGTACACGAACCAGTAGAGTTATTCACTCCATTTTCTATAGGGAACATCCGATAGTAAACATAAATAACATACAAAAGTTTCAAGAAAATCCATGAATATTTACGGGAGTTATAGCGCAGTCAGACAGGCAGACGGACAGACGGACAAACTGAAGTCATTAGCACTTTTCAACCTTGTTGTAAACCGTGAAAAAGGAATCTAATTTAGATCTCGCTGAATTCAATTCAACAAAACATACTTTTGCTCTTCAGAGGAATAAAAACAGAAAAACTAATTTGCATAAATGATTATGGCATGATCCTTTTAACTGCAACTTTCATTTTAACGGAAATTAAAATTATAATGTCTTATGATTTGCTTTTTACCAATTCTTTTCTAGTTTTGTGGGCTAATATTTTTTTTTTTATGACGAATATCGGAATATTTCTTTAAAGGTTTATGCGATATTTTAAGATATTTAGTGTCTAGTTGTCACCGCAGGCCTAACTTCTGGATTCAATAATAATAAGTTTTTGTCGAAATATCTATTAGAAATAAAGCTAACTGCTGAAAAAACGGAAAAATAACACGTTGTAGGTCTCACTCCTTTAATTCTACACAAAACATATTTTTTTGTTTTGTTTTGTCTTAGATGAATTGAGAAAGAAAAAGTAATTTATACATCTGTTTATGGTATGTTTCAATTAACTAAAGATTTATCTTAATGGCAATTGGAACGATATTTACTTATGTTTTAATTATCACAAATGCTTGTTTTAAATGGAGTGCAACATCGCGGGAAAAAAAAAAAAAAAAAAAAAAAACTATAAATTCAACTGACAAGGAAACATTCAAAAGTTATCGTGTTTTAAAAAAAAAATATATATTTGCGATTCTACTCTTCCTAAAACACCAGAAATTATCGGCTGAAATGAATTACAGCGACCACAAAAAATTATCAAAATTAAGCATATTTGGCGATTTCACATTGTTAGGCGATTGATTTTAAGTACTTGGCGGAGAAACAAAACACGGTTCTGTTCGTACACGGCAATCTCGGTGCTTGCGAACTGAACGCCTAACAGCGATAAATCGACAAATATGCTTAATTTTGATAATTTTTTGTGGTCGCTGTAATGCATTTCAGCCGATAATTTTTTTTCTTCCTGGTGTTTTATGAAAAGTAGAATCGCACATATTTTTTTCAATATTTTTTGAAGACGACACCTTTTGAATGTTTCCTTGTGAGTAAAATTTACAAAAAGTTTGATGTATACAATAATGTTTTTTGTACATGTTACAAAACCATATACATATGCATTCAAGTATAAGAATGTATAAGACTCTGGAAGAAATTATAAAGTCGATTAAACAGTCAGTTAAACTATGATTTATGCAAATTTGTCGGATAGGAAGGCGACAGAAATAAAACGTATGCGAATGATTTGTTAATTATAATACTTTTTAATTAAAATGTAATTTAAAATAGTCGGACAAATTACCACATTACGTATTACTCTTATCTGTTGATGGAAAAATGGTATAAGGTTGTCGAATTTTTTGGAGGGATATGCAAATTTTCTACAGTCTGAGAAACACGAAATATAAAAGATAACCTAACATTGCATCTAGGTTTACTTTAATCTTTTCCTTTGCTATTGACAACGATGCCGAGGCAGAAAGAATTGTCTGGTGAAGAACGCTGGAAAATCCTTGGAATGAAAGCGAGTGGGATGAGTGGTGCAGCTATTTCCAGGTCTAAGGTTGGGTCTAGAACGGTAGTCAATATATATATATATATATATATATATATATATATATATATATTTAAATGTCAATAATTTTTCTAAGAATCCTTCAGAGTATAAACGCAAGCGCCCAGGAAGACAGAGTACACTTTCAAGGCGACAAAAATCGACCGTTTTTCGATGTGCGTGCGATTAAAAAAGGCCTTCTTTTGAAAGTGTTCAGGCTTTAAGCCTACCATGTACCAGCTAAATTATCTGAAATGTTTTAAATTCCAACCCGAGGGTACACTTGGATAAATTACAACCTCGAATACATATGACTAAGAAGCACAAATTAGCCCGTTTAGAATTTGCTAAAAAATATGTTGTACTTGGGAATAAATGGAAAGATATAGGTTTTCGGATGAAAAAAAAATAATTTTGATTGGCCAAACGGCTTTAAAAAAATACTTGCATGATATTGAACAGGGAGCAGCCCCCGCTCATCAATCTAGAAACAATTTTGAGCACTTCTAGGGGGACTACTCGCAGTTTATATAAAAACTCATAAAAATAAAAATACATTAGTTGCATGATATTAAAAAAAAAATAATAATATTATTATTACCTTACTTTTCTAAGCGGTAATATGGAGGGGGTCAGTAATGGTATGGGGAGCAGTTGCTCCTAAGGGCACGTTACCAACTGCGGTAATTTTAGACAAAATGAATCCAGAACAGTATGAAAATATTCTGGACAATAGTTTGCTGCCCAATACCAATCTAGTTACCAAATGCATTTCCATAGCACCAAAATGGATCGTTTTTCGGTGTGCGTGCAATTAAAAAATGCTTTTCTTGAAATTGTTCTCGCTTTAAGCCGCCTACCATATACTAGCCGAACTATATAAAATGTTTTAAGTTCCAACCCGAAGGTACAATTTAAAAAATTACAACCTCGAATACACTTGACTAAGAAGCACAAGTTAGTTCGTTTAAAATTTGCAAAAAAATATGTTGTGCTTGGGAATAAATGAAAAGATATAGGCTTTTGGACGAAAAAATTTAATTTGACGTTCCAGACGGTTTTAAAAAGTACTTGCATGATATTAAAAAATGATAATACCTTACTTTCCCAAGCGGCAATATGGAGAGTTCAGTAACGATATGGAGAAAGTTTGCTGCCAAGCGCACGTTACCAAATGTGGTAATTTTAACAAAAATGAATGCAAAATGGTATGAAAAGAGGTTGGACGATTGTTTGATGCCCAATGCCACTCTAGTTACATCAAGTCATCTGGACATTTCAGCCAGGATAATGCGAGCATCCATGCTGCTCATTCAAAAAAAGCTTTGTTTAAAGCAAATGAGGTCCGTCTGCTTGATTGGCCATTCTGCATTCCGAATTTAAACCCATCAGAAAATATTTGGAGCGCATTTGTGCAGTCTGATTCAAAGGACATGTGGCAATATCGAGGGAAAGACGAATTCATGAGTGCGGTCAGCAATGCATGGGAAAATACCAAAAAAGAAACTTTATTTCGACTTAGTACAACAATAATTGATCAACTGATAAAAGTCAATAAAAAAAAAAAAATGAATTTGTAAGATACTGACGTTAACTCTTTGACGCAGATCCCTTTGGCTTATTTATTTTTTGACGCTCTTATTACAAATATTATTATTATATGATAGTTTTTTATTATAAAAGAGAGTCTAATAGTTACTATAAAAAATCTATTACATTATCAGAGTAAATTTTTTACTAAAATAAAAATGTTAAATAAAAGTAGTTTGAAAAAAATTTATCAACCAATTTCAAAAATTTATTTCTAATTAAATTTGATTATTTAAAAAAGATCAGTAATGAATTATTGCTACTCCTATATCTAAAAAATTGTAAATAAGTGCAATTTGTAAAAATATTTATTCATGGGACGCCCGTGTCCCATGATGAATTTAACTTTAACGCAGAAAGGGACACCGGTGCCGGACTCTATATTTTAGAACCAAAATTAATTAAAATTTTAAATATAACATTTTCCACTTCTTTAGATCTAAAATATTTTAAAACTATCAAAAAGGTGTAAAAATTATATTTGATGAGAAATCTGCTTCAAAGGGTTATATGGTCATTCACAACTCCTTGATCTTATATTTATTTCCACGATGAAATGCCATCAGATTTTTTAATTATCATTATATACTTGACTACATTTTACATATGTTTATAACTTACGTTTACGTTTTCTATCTTTACTTCTAAGAAAGAGTGACATTAAATTTTTCATGTTTAACTATGTTTTACATCTTTTTTGTTAGTATATTTTGCGACCTTGTATTTTTTCCAGGGCCTTAATACTAAAATTATATGCATCAGTGTTCATATAGGTAGAATCGAAGCATTTGAGTGGCGTGTTTGGGATCAAGGCCGATTGACAACACTGGGGTCCTAGGCCTGAGGGGGAGCGCCTTCCGTGGAGGTCTTTCTAAGGGGTCCTAGCCCGTATTTACGCAAGTTTCGGAGGAAACCACAGAAAACTCCGAACGGCTAGGCCGACGAGCGCGACCGGGGATCGAACCCGGCACCTCACGTCTACCAGCTTTGAGCGCAGAACCGCTCGGCCGCTGGTGGGCCCAGCATTTGAGTGGCAAAGTTATTATTATTTTTGTTATCATTATCATCATATTATAAATGTTAACATAAAAAAGTTAAGCATTATTTACTTCTGTTCTTTCATAAAAACATTAGCAATGCAATTTAACTGATGAACGGGTCAAATATATAATTACATTTTTTTTCTAATATATATTCACTTCTAAACATTACTCATATATTTCTCGATATTAATTCAAATTCTGTGTGTTAAAATGAATGTTTGGAAAAATATGTTATAAATATGTCATAATGTATTCATACACATCTTATCGCATTCAATTTGTAAGTGGATAATGTCAAAATAGCACCTATATAGCTACAAAATGTTACGAATTTTGGATGCCTGAATTTTTTTTAGACATTTTCGATTTATTACATTACAAAAAATTTCTTAAAAAAAAAAAAAAAACTCATAAAAAAAAATTATTGAAAAAAAAAAAATAAAATAAATAAATAAATAAAATAAATAAATAAAAAATAAAATTAATAATAATACAAGTACGCAAAAATTGTGTTAAATGTTAGCTATGCCACAGGCTCTTATTTTAAGTACTATAATTCCGAATATTAATCTTCGTTTTGTTTAATACACTCGATCTCGTTTATTGCGACTCCGGGCTCATCCAGAAAATTTTAAGTTATGCATATATTTATATATATATATATATGTATATGTATGTATATTTTTTTCTTTGTTAATGTCAAAAGTATATAAAACTACAACTGATATAAAATTATATTCTATTTTGAGCATAATTTCGATTAGTGTAAATTGTTTCACGAAATAGTTTTTTTTTTTTTTTTTTTTTTTTTCAATAAATAAACTTCTTGAAACATTCTCCTGCAAGAATAACTAAAAATTTCTACTATTTTTCTTCGTTTTACAGTACGATAAATTCAAAATGAGAAACAACAAAAGAAATACCTTCCTTTGCATAGGAGCACTACCTTTTCGCGAGCCTGAAAATATGCATTTGATGCGGATTAATTTATTTGTCTACTTCTACGTGAAATATGGGTTAACGCCTAATCCAAAATCCAAATTAAAATTATAAGCTACACACACACACATATAGTGTAGACCCGTGTACCTAGGGTCGCTTTTTTTCAATGCCCAAAAATAGAGCCCTTGACCTGTTTAAAATTATCAAACTGATATGTACATATCTTTAGGACTAATTACTTCCAATTGGGATTAATATAAATATCTAAAATAATAAATTCCGACAAATAGAAGGTTTTTAAGAAAACTTCACTCGTGACCCTAGGTACAACACCCCATTGCACCTAGGGTCATTCTCTCAAATTTAGATTTCACTTTGTAATGAATAGAAAATAAGCATATAAACATGTATTTTATAAAAGAAACAATATTAAGTAGTATATTTATTTATCATATAATAATTATCATGTTGTTGCCTTAATTTGAAACACGAAATTTTTCACTTTTTTTTTTCTTTGAGATATTCTAACAGATGTTTAATTTTTTCAATTTCTTTTTTTTTTTTTTTTTTTCTGGAGTGTCTCTTGCATTTCTAGACATCTCTGGTTTTCGGTCACATCTTTTCTTTGATGTGGGAGGTTTTGCTTTAGGTAAAGGTTTTGCTTAGGTTCGTACCTGTTAAAGCATGACACACGAAAAGATGTTAGATGTTGAAGGTTTCGAAATTTCAACTGGACACGAAACAGAGACATCCAGTTCTATCATTGTTGGTTCAATTTCATCATGGAAAATCTTTTTTTTTTTTTTTTTTTTTTTTTTTTTTTTTAATTTATGGAGGGATCTTGTCTTTCAGTTACATTTGAACTTAAATATTCATCCTCAGTGAATGTGTTTTGATTCATTGGCCATATGCCGGATACACAAAAGCCTGATAAAGTGTTTACAGGCGTAAAGGCTGACGGATAGGACTTGCCAACATAACGTCATATATAGTGATTGGTTTACCAAGGTTTGCCAGCATCCAATTACTACAGACTGTACTGTGTTTCTTAACACTTTCGCGACCGCTGAAGTAAATTCACGTCATTTGAAAATATAAAACTCCACCAGTGGGCGCTTCTTTGCAATTTGTATGTTATTCTTTTCTATGAAATATACACAGTATTCATATTTGTACAATCAGTATACTATGGATGCAAATACTTTGATTAGAGAGAGTATGATTATAATGAATATCCATTTGTAATATAAATGTGAATACGGAAAATTTTGTTTTGAAAAATTGCAACATAGGAGAAAAACGCCCACAGGCGGACCTTACTGTCGAAAAGACAAAAACATGCGGTTGCGAAAGTGTTAAAATGTCCAAACACACTGGCCCTAGGTACAAGGCAGCTATGTGGACCTAGGTAGAAGTTTTGGTAACTTCATTCAAAATGCTGTCCGCTAAAAAATCCACAAGCAGAGAGGACTAATTAAATTTCTCATTTATTGCTCAATATAAAAAGCAAAATTATACACTAGAAATGAAAGAAAAATATTTGACATGTCTTTGTAAAATAACAAAAGAGATAAGCTGCAAAATTTTATTTCAAACCATGTAAATTCCTTTTCTACGTGTAACTTGTTAAAAATTTATCCTCAAAAATTCCAAAGTAGTTGTAAAAGTAGCAATTGGTGTTGTTACTTGCCCAATTGAGTATTAAAACTTAAAATTAAATATTATTCAAATAAAGTGGGGTGGCCCTAGGTACATGATGGCCCTAGGTACACGGGTCTCCCTTATATTGTTTATAAGGTCCCATTAAGGTTCCAGAGATTTGTTATCCATGTGGTGGTGGAAAGGTCAGTACTCTGGTTGGTTATTAGATGTTAAGTACCGGGATCAAGTCACGGTGTGGATGTTTATAATGATTTGGAACTTAACTTAAGTCATAAATACCAATTCAAATGAGCCTCAATGTAAAAAAAAAAAAAAAAAAAAAAAAAAAAAAAAAGACCATTGAGTGATATCTAAACGAAAACAAGTGGTTTTGCTCCTAAAGTTGATAGATAAAATGCACTGAGTCTGAACGCAGCTCGCGCTCGTCATTAGGCTCTAAGGACAGGTTGCAACTTTTCAGCAGAATTTGGCTACCCACTTCTGCCATCTAGCGACATTGTTATTCGCTGGATTTTAGCCAAAAGTATTAAAAGCTCAAGGTATTTGAGATACATGCCGTTTGATCGAAGAAGCAGCTCAACAAATTTATCTGGATACTTACTTACTCCTTGTTCCTAGGCGCTTTCAAGTTTTTGTGTACAATCGGAGAAAATGTTAATTGTAAACACGGCCGTTAAAAAAAAAAAATCGTATAAAAAAAAACTTTAAATGCCTTAAAAAAATACTGGATAAGTTTCATTAATATTGCACAAGAACTGGCTGGTGGACTATTGAAGACGGCGTGGGATTCACTTTGAAGGGTCATTAGGAGACATACTATTATGATTTTGATTTTCCACGGACAAGATGGCTTTCACGCATCAATAAGCCCTACATTACTGCCACAAACCACGCAGTTTGGCACTGGCCAGTGGGTGCAATCAGTAACGCCCAAAGGTATTAATTTTAGAAGCATGGTGGTCACTGTAGCAACGATGAATTTTCAGCCAGTTAGGAAGTTAAACCCACATTTTTCCAAATTCGTGTTCGGGGATCTTTCTAATGTCTACTGTGGCCTGAAAATATTAAAGCGATTAATTTGCATTATGATTAATTCATTGGTATCTCTTGTACAACATATTGCATCGGAAATCTTTCATCAAAAAATTAATTCGAAAACTGAATCAGTGCTAACGTATACCGTACCTAATGAAATGTTTTTTTTTTCTCTTACATATTCCATGAAACAAGGCATGTTTTTAGTTCCCCATCATACTATAAGCATGGAAAACTTAGGCATTCGTGAATTTTTTTTTTTTTTTTTTAACTTTTTGCACTTATTCAGGTGAGAGGAATCCGAAAATAACAAAACTGTACAGCGTCTGTCTGTAATGTGTTAGTTTGTTAGTGTGTCAGTGTATTAGTTTGTGGATCTGCGTACACGATATCCCAAGAGTTATTCGAAATTTTGATTTTCTTAACATGGGAGAATAGGGCAACTGACATTAAAAGGAATAGTTTTACTGTAGAGATGTTAGACCAGCTTTAAAATATCAGTTATTATGCTGGCATGAACATAATTAACTCTGAAAAATCAGATTTGAAACTTTCGTAAGTTTTTACAATTTCTAAACATAGCACAACAGGCCAAAATAGCACATAAAATTTTGAGGGATACATTTTTCATAAACATGTCAGAGCACTTTTGTGGTCCGATGTTAGTCAGACCGCTTTAAATAACGTAGTTCCACATCATTTTTTATAGTGGCTTGAAAACCATTGACTACAAATATTCTAATTTGAAAATTTTATTAGTTGTCTGAAATTAAAGATTTTGTGAATATAACAGAGTAGAGCAGTATTTCATACATTGCATTGGATCATTGCATTGGAAATATTATGGCATTGCATGAAAATTAAACTACTAAACTGACCTAATAAAATAACTTAACAAAATGGGATAAAGCAAATGTGTCGTAGTGAACAGGGGTTAGCTATTAGGAGGGTCATTTCAGTTTGTCACCGTGTCGAGGATCGGCCAAATTCATTCCTCTTAACAAACATAAATGAAGTATATTCTGTACTAGAAATTTATGAAAACATATAAACGATGAGATCTGATTAGAGTCCACTTATGCCAACAAGTTGTTTAATAAATTTATCTGTTTTTTAATTATTTGCAAAAAACATGACTTCATTTAAGTCATTTTAGTTATTCTTTATTATTGCATATTTTTTGTATATTTATTGTACTTTTTTCTCTTTTCTGTCGTGTTTTTTTTTCTTCCTTTTATGCCTTGCAATTGGAAAAAGTAAATCAAAGTTTGTGTGACCCAGTAAAATAATAACCAGCGCTATTTATAATATATTCTATTAGTAACATTTCTTACATATGAAAAATAGGTGTGAATTTTGTTAAATTTTGGGCTGTTTAATAATATTAAAATATGTTTAACGTACCTGTCATATACCGCAATGTATTAGAAATTTTGAGGGTCGTCTGTGGATACAAAGCCGTAGTACTATCAATAATGTTTCAATATGATATGTGCTATAATAAATTGTTTTGAAATATGGTATAATGAATGAAAAAAGGTGAAATTTTCTGTAATGAATAAATATAAAATAAATAAACGAATAAATATGTGATTAAATATACAATATTAAATTTGCTTTAATTGATTTGGACTAATTTTAAGGTCTTCTAAAAATATTTATGAAATATACAGCGGAGTTAGAGCGATTTACATACTGAGAAAACAATAAGCCGTATATAAAAACATATTTCAACTTTGTTTCAAGGTATTGAAAAAGACTTGTTTAATCTTTTGAATTCCATAGCTTGTAATATCAACAACAAATAAAATTACAGCAGTATTCTCAGAATATAATAGGAATATAATAGTTCTCGAACATTCATTTTTTCTTTTTATATAAATAAAGTTTTGAATGACTTATTCCTCTTTCAATAATCCTTGATTTAGAATATTTCATCATGTTCATTCTGCCATGGTTTTAAAATTTTCGAAAGTTTAAGAATCTTTTTTTTTTTTTTTTTTTTTTTATCTGCTTTAATACTTTGAAAATGCCTCTCTGTGTATTAATTGAAAAAGGTTCTTTCATATTTGATATTTTTTCAGATATTTTTGAAAAAAGTTAAGGTCAAGTATTTTCTTGAATTCATGATTATTTGTAACGAGTATTGATAAAATTTTTGGGAAAAGAAAAAAAAAAAGATAATAATTTTATTTCATATTTCATTATGCATATGTTTACTTTCTTTTATATTTAATAGAAGAAAGTGTTAGATTCATAAAAATTCAAGTTTTGGCTTCCGATTTACACGCCTTGAGAAGTTCAGAGCCCGATTTGATCAGTTTTTTAAAAAAATGTCTGTTTGTCCGTCTATCTGCCGGTGTGTGTGTGTGTGTGTGTGTGTGTGTGACAAAAATTTTGTGGAAACTATATCTCAGTAAATATTGCACGGCATTGTATATCAATTTATATGCAAAATTATATGCTTACACTGTAAGAAAATTCCGTAACGTTACGCATTATTTCAAGCAACGTTCCTGGTTTTCTCGGGTTTTTTTCAGATTCCTGGGAAAAATAAGTTTCCGGGCGAAAAATTTCCTGAATTCAGTAAGTACGTGTTTCTTTTGCGGGGCAACATCTTTGATATCGGTGGATCGCCATCTTGGCTTCGTATCGTTCGTAACTTTTTTTTTTTTTTTTCAGACTTTTAAGATGCTATGGGACTAATTTTGTGGGCTGGGCGACGCGATGCGGTTGCCCGCGTGGAGTTCACCAGCTATCCAATACTCTCTTATTACTTTAAAATGGATTAAATTTCGATAAATTAATTGTGCATATTGAAGCAACATAACTCTCTAAAACATATTCAGAAACCTATCCGGAATTAAATCCGAATCTCGTACGGATGGAAATGGATTGCAGATGCCTCTTGTTACTTACCTATCAAAAACTTGTGAACCCTTGTGGTGTGGATTTTCGAGATATAAGCGGCCCTTGAGGCAAGCAATAAATCTCAGTACTCATCAAACCAAACCAAACCAAACCAAACTTTTTTCACGTATGTCGCATGTGCTTTGATTTTTATATTAACAACAGTTGGATAATATACTAAAGAATCTGCTTTACTTAAAATTAATCAGTGCGTGATTAGTTTATTACAGAGTGAGCAATATATTATGCATATTCCATTAATTTGATATCTTCGTATATCGTTCAAAACATAATTGAATGTTTTTAATTTCATTATATTTTCTTGCCTGATTGAACTGCTATGGTAGTTTCTTATTGGATTATTATTTTGAAAAAGGTTATTGAGTTGGCAGTATTTTTATACATAATCCATTTATTTTATATATTTGTATATCGTATTTTCTAAACTGAATGTTTTTTGTGATTTTTGTTGGCAAGTATGTAAAATAAACACATGTATCATTGTAAAGAAGATTGTATGAATAAATTTGATGATAGACATTTTGCTCTGAATAATGTTAGTATCTTGCTCATATTATCTATTTTAAACTGTAAATAAAAATTATTTGAATGTTTACTTTGTATCTTAATATCCTAACTAAGTGGAATAAAGTTTCACTAAATCATCACTAGAATTAAGTTTTTTTTTTCTTTTTTTTTTAACCCATATTTTAAGCCATTATGATGTAATCTGACAATTGGGGCATATAGTAACTAAATGAAATCAGGGATGTGTAGAAAATCAGCCTATTCATCATTATTTACTGGGAGAATTCCTTTTCAAATACAACTTTAAAAATTATTCTGTAACATAAAATTTTCAATAAAACCATTGTTATTAGTTATAATAAATTTTGAAAATTTTAAGTGGTGCAAAAATGCAACCCTAGGCGTTAATGGTTTCTCTCCCCCCCCCCCCCCCCCCCCCCAAGAATTTGTTCTATCAAAAAAAGAAAAAACAGTATGCCAAATGTGTGTCAAAGCCCTAAAAATCTATAACATTTAAAAATAAATATCTACTTAGACATGTATACTTCCAGAACCACCTTAACACATTAAAGATTTTGTGTTAATGATTTTCTTTTTCATTAGTGTTGATTAAAAAAAAAAAAAAAAAAAAAAAGTGATGGCTTTCTGAAGACACTTGCAGCTTCTTCAAAAACATTGAAATTTGAGATTTTTCCCATACCAAATAAGGAATATTTTATATGCTACATTGTACTGAAATAGGTTACAAAAAGAACACTTGTTTAACATTTTGTTACTCATGCCTTATCTGACAAATATCATTACTTTTTTCAATAACTACATTACACAGTCAGAGAGAGAATTCTTTTGTTTTGGAAAGAATTTGATTTAATGTTACTAGTTTCTTCTTTAAATTCTGTTTTTTTTTTTTTTTTTTTTTAATGTTTACAACTGATATTGGGTATCTGATGGATATGATTTTTTTTTTTTTTTTTTTCTGCCAGCAACTTAACGGCATTTCTAGTCAAATCATTACAACAAATTTTTCAAAACTGTTTACAATTTTGCATATCATACAAATTATTGAAATTTTAATGTATCATTTAAAAAATGCAAAATTTTTGATTTTTAAAATGTGATAATTTCTCAATAACAACCGCCCCCCCCCCCCCCCCCCCAATATATATATATAAATTGGTAATGAATTGGTCTGAATGTTGGAAAAAACTGAAAGTGTGTTATTATGCACTGGAAGACTTAGCTTTAAACTCATTTGAGTATTAAAAATAAGGGGGGTAAAAGAAATTTTAAGGATCAAATAATTTCTTATACTGTTATCTAATTCAGGCAAAAGCTGAGTAAAGTTAAAACTTTTAAAAAAATGGTATTAGATTTTTAACATATACTATATATATATATATATATATAAAATTAAAGGAAAATTGTTAATTCATAATCTGTTAATGCTCATAAAGTGGCTTTTTATCTTAGAGTGTATTATAGTTTCAAGGCATTGGGAATACAAATGATTTTTTTCTGCAATTACAGAAACACCAAAATGTTCATCGTACACTTTTGAACTGAGTAGTAAGGAATGTTTGATTGTTAATTATTTTAATCTTGTTTTCTAAAAACAATGTCTTCACCTTTGTATCCCCAATACCTGTCATATACAAGCACTGATTTTCTGTAAAAATAAAAAAAAATTAAGGCAAAAATGTACAACTTTTACATTCGGCGATCATTACATAGATAACAAAATTATATTTCTTTATAATCCCAAATGTTGTTATGGATTTCGATCTGTGTGTAGAGGGGGGAGTGGTAAAATATTATAAGCCTTCTGAGAGGGAGTACACAATATTTTCAGTCACAATAAAGGAGGGGCAACCATTTTCTGCCATGGCGAAGGGTGGCCCGCAACCTAATTTTGTCTTGTCACATGGGGAGAGGCTGAAAGACTGGCATGTTCTTTCAGAATTTTAATATATTTAATGAATTTTCAAAATATTTGACTTGATAACAATTTTAATACAAAACAACATATATTAAGTTTTTTTTTTTTTTTTTTTTTTTTTTTAAACATCTATTCTATAAGGAAAAGAAAACGGTAATAGTTAAACATATTTAATTTTACAATCAAACTAGTCTGAACAAAATTTTAAGATAAATACTGCATTTATGAACTATATATATATATATATATATATATATATATATATATGTGTGTGTGTGTGTGTGTTATATTTTAAATCGTTCGTGAAATAAACAAAAATTACCTTGCAAAACTTTTAAGCTAACTAAATTGTGAACTATGTTTTGGTCAAAATCAAAATGATTCTTCAGGTACATCTCTGAAATATATAGTCATCCTGCTTTTCAGGAATGTTACTGACTTTAAGTGAAAAAGATTTATGTATTCTTCAGAAAAGTTCCGGGTTAATTAAACGAAGGTTACTGACTTTTAGTGGGAACGTTTCTGAATTTTTCAGAAAGGTACCTGGTTAGTTCCAGGAAGGTTACTGATATTTTGTGGGTAAGTTTCTGAATTTTTCAGAAAGGTACCCTTTTAATTCCAGGAAGGTTACTGACTTTTAGAGGGAAGGTTTCTGAATTTTTCAGTAAGGTTCTTGGTTAATTCCATGAATGTTACTGACTTTTAGAGGGAAGGTTTCTGAATTTTTTAGAAAGGTTCCTTGTTAATTCCAGGAAGGTTACTGACTTTTAGAGGGAGTGTTTCCGAATTTTTCAGAAAGGTTACTGGTTAATTCCAGGAAGGTTACTGGTAAAAATTAGGCACATTAGCTGCCCTAAATTTCCCAGGAACGTTACTGATTTTTTTTTACAGTGTAACATTAATTTATATGCTTAACATTAATTAGTTTATGATACCTTTTGGTGCCAATCGCAACAAGAGCTGGCGCTGCTATACGACAATTTCGGCGATTTTAGGGAAGGCTATGTGTTAAATTATAATTGACGAAAACTTGATGTATGAAAAGGCCATTATAAGATATTATGATTTAAATTGCGTGCATATTGGCTGATAGATGGTGCAGCTATATTGCAATTACTTAAACGCGTCTCATGTGTTCGCATTTATTTACAGAGATTTTTGGATGAGATTGACCCCGAGAATATAGTAAAACGGTCTAGAATTCTAATAGAGGTTTTTATTATTCGCTAGCAAAAGGAGCTAGAATTTATAAGGATGACTTGGACCTATTTTTACTAGATCCACAATTTAGATTCTAAATGTCTGTCATGTAGTTTTTTCTCGGTATAAAGCTTGCACATACGAAGCTAAAAACTATTTAGTAAATATACTTATATTTCATTAAAGATTTAGTATTTTTGCATTCTTCAGTATACACTGTTTATGGTTTGTCAAATTTTCTGAGAATTTCTTTCCACTGGGTTTAATATCTCACGTGTTATAATTTGAAAAGTGTCAATTATGCTTACAGTTTTTAAAGAAACCGTCATATCTCTTTGAATATATGTGGTAGCCTCTTAATCATCTGGTATTTCTGTCTTCATTAAATTTAGTCATGTGCTACAGTCGTTTCAAAATTATTGTGTTCTATTATTGTGTTCTATCTGCATCGCATTTCAAGCATTACTCTTTACAGGGTACTACCAAATATTTTTATTTTTATTTATTTTTTACTGGTCTCTCCTTTCCTTTGAAGGAAAAATTTTCACTTGTCCCAACTTTTCCCAAAACAACATATCTCTTAGGTCAGATCACCCTGTTTGGTTGTTTTCGCAGCAAATGCCAATGACGAAACTCTTCCGTAGAAGCATTTGCCATCAAAACTCACGTGACCTCGAAACCAATGAGATTTAGTAACAAATTTTGTCAGTCAGTAGCAGTCTCTCTTTCAGAGTAGGTCGCAGATTTTCATGTGCGCATTTATTATTTTGCAATGTTTTAAACCATAACATGTAGCGCCGCTTGGACAGCGCTGTTTATTCTACTATTTGAAATGAGATCCTTGTACTCTGTATATATTATGTTTCTGTCTTCATTAAATTTAGTCATGTGCTACAGTCGTTTGAAAATTATTGTGTTCTATTATTCTCTGTTGTCGTTTTGATTTAAAATTAGTTCTGTGGAAAAATGAAATAGTAAACCTTTTGTTAATTTAGGTGCTCTATCATGCTAATCTAGCTGCCAGAAACAGACACTGAACTATATGGGGTATAAGAAGTTCTTCATACTTCTGAAATTTTAAGATGATTCATTCAGTACTTTTTACTTTCTCTTACCCATAAGGTAGGGAAAGTACTGCTTTTGGGTTAAATTTTCGAACGCGAGTTTTTGTTATATTTACATGTTCTGAGGTCTCCCGAATACGAAAATCATGTCTTTAGCAAATGGTCTGTGTGTAAATCTGTGTGTGTGTCTGACTGTTATCAGCATATCTCAAACACAAATTATGACAGAAAGTTCAAACTTGGTATTCTAAATGTGTATCATATAAGGATGCTACACTAAATATTTCTTTAAGAGCAAGCTAATGGTTTGTGCACAGGGACACTCAAAAGTATACAAATACATTACGTCTATGGGGGAAATTGCAGGTAAGTAGAGTTTTACATGTATAGACTGCACTAAACCAAATGAAACGAATATATATTTTTTGTAATAGAGATAGTCTACAGGGAAAGAAAAATTGTGTATGTAGGAGCCTCGCCTCCCCTCCTGGGGGGTGGGAAGTCCCCCTTCGAGGGGAGTAAATTTTCATGATGGGAATATTTCAAAAGAGCTTACCAATACCTTTAATACGAATGGTTGAACCATCGATCTGCGATAATTTAAAACAAAGTTATCGATTTTTTTTACTTTTAACAATTTTTATTTTTTATTTTTTTTTAATATTGAGAATAAAATGGAATTTTTTTGGATATTTCGTGTTATACTACTTCTCTAATATGGAAATCGTCTGCATTATCATAAAAGATAATTTTTTTAAATAATAATTTTAATAAATTATTTTTTAAAAACAGAATTATTTTCTAGTAACCGAATTAAATTCTATGTAAATGTGGGTGCATTAATGAAACGGGGGGTTGAGGGAGGCAATAGCCCCCTCACACAGAACTAATTACCATATAAAACTCTTCCGAAGCCTAATTTGAATTGTTTAACATAGGTTTACATCATAGAACTCGTTATCTTACCTCTTAATCTCCAACCTGTATTTATAGTATAAAATTTCAGGGTAAGAGAGAGTCGTGTGAGTGACACACCAGATTATTTAACTATTTGAAAAATATCTAAATTTGAAAGTGTCCGGTGATTTATTGAAAGACTATCTATTTATCAAATGTATGTATCACATGTCTAAGAAAATTGCTTTGGAATAATAATTACTTTCTCTTAGTCATATGGTAAACAAATTTTGTATTGGAGCTTAATCTTTCATCGTTCAAATTTTGCTATAATTTTGGATTCTGAAATTCCCTGTATACGGTTCCTTTGTTACCAACATAATTTGAAAACTAATAAATGAAGGAAATCCCATTTTGGTATTTTAAAAATCACATGCATGGGATTGCCACTGGAAAATTTTTGACCAATATTGGTAAATTTAAAGAGTGGTATAAGTAAAATGATATGAATAACATGAAATATATATATTTTTTACTTTCTCTTACCCATAAGGTAGAGAAAGTATTGTTTTTGGGTCAAATTTTCGCAAGCGAGATTTTGTTATATTTACACGTTTCCAGTTCTCCTGAATACGAAAATCATGCTTTTAGATGTTGGTCTGTGTGTGTGTGTGTGTCTTTTATCAGCATATCACAAAAACAAATTATGGCAGAAATTCCAAACTCGGTATTCTAAATGTGTATCATATAGAGATATACAGTAAGCTTTTCGTTGAAAAAAAGCAAATGGTTCGTGTATAGGGACACTCAAAAGTATTCAAATACATTACGTGGGGGAAATTGCAGGTGAGTAGAGTTTAACATCTATAGACTGCACTAAATCAAGTGAAGCGAATATATATTTTTTGTAATAGAGATAGTCAACTGGGAAAAAAAATTGTGTATGTAGGAGCCTCGCCTATCCCCCGGGGCGTTGGATGTCCCCCCTCGAGGGGAGGAAATTTTCATGATGGGTATCTTTCAAAAGAGCTCGCCAATACCTTTAAAACGAATGGGTGAAACACCGGTCTGCTATAATTTAAAATAAAGTTATCGATTATTTTCATTTTTAACAAAAAAAAAAAAAAAAAAAAAAAAAAAAGAAAGTTTAAATGTAGTATTGAGAATAAATTCAACTTTTTTTTTTTTTTTTTGATATTTAGTGTTATACTACTTCTGTAATATAGAAACGTCTGCATTATCGTAAAAGATAATTTGTTTAAATAATAATTTTAATAAATTGTTTTTTAAAACAGAATTATTTTTAATAAGCGAATTAAATCCTATATAATTGTAGGTGCATTAATGAAACGGGGGGTTGTGCGGGCGGTAATTTCCCTTACAGAGAACTAATTACTATATAAAACTCTTCCGAAGCCTAATTTGAATTGTTTAACATAGGTTTACATAACAGTGCTCGTTATCTTACCACTTAATCTCCAACCTGTATTTATAGTATTAAATTTCAGGGTAAGAGAAAGTCGTGTGAATGACACACCAGATTATTTAATTTAGTATTTATCACTACAACTAGTATATTGAGAAGGGGAGGGGGGTTGAGGGGACGGCAGTCCGGCTCAACCCACATCTTTTAAATAAATAGAAGGCTCTTTTCAAAACAATAATATGTATAATAAAATGAAGTAATAAAAAATAATCTTTTATAGTATAAAAACTATGTTTTGACAAATAATTTGAATGTATTTTCAAGTACAATAAAATTTCTGTTACTGACAGAAAAGTTTTTTTCCCCTTTTTAAACACACTGGTGATCAAAACACATAAATAATGATTTTTCAATACGATTTGCATTTTACATTGATAAATATAATTACAGGTATAAAATATTTCCCGATACTTTTTACGCTGTCAATAACGTAAGTATAAAAATAAGGAAACTATTTCTTTTAAATGACAAACAAACATTATCGATTCGCCAGATGAAAAAATCTGGAAATGCATTTTTTTCATCACTCTATATTATGATAAAAATACATGAATAAAGCAATTCACACAAAGAATAGAACATTGCTTCTTATTTATTTAAAATGAACTATTATGAGTTTTTTTTTCTTAAATTTTATGCAAAAACATAATGTAATGATACACAGTATAAATATTAGTGCAATTCAAAAAAAGAACTCACTATAAACATCGCACGTAATTATACGTTAAAAACAAATACATTATTTATGTTAAAATAAAATGTATGTCCAATATTTTAAAATCATTAAATGCATACTGCAGTTGATAAAACAGAAAGAATTGTGTCATCCTGATATGAGATTATTTTTATTTTAACTGACAGTATTTTATTTACATCGAATTTCTTTAACGCAGAAGTACGAACGCATCTGAACTAGCTCGAGAATGGTGCTTTAACTTTCGAAGGATTCGATATGAAACTTCTTATTTATATTTATAAAAAATTGATAATTTATAAATATTGATAATGTTATACATAATAGCGATGATCGTGTTTAAATACATTGTGCAGATAGTATTGAACTTTCGATGATTATTCAGAGAAATTTTACTAAAACAAGAAAATAAGTGACACAAAGATTGAAATACTGGTTTAAAATTACTTAAACTGATTTGTCAACAAAGCAAACAAGCAAACAAAAAATATATGAGCAATAATGCAATGTTGCAAATACCAAAAATTTCAATATCTGTTTTCATTACCTGTTAATCTTCCCAATCTACTATGTAGTGGAAGACGTGAGGTATTGTGCATAGATTATTCCAAGCTCCAAAATAGTCAACGCAACTGAAAACAGTGTACTGTAATTTACTGAAATTTTTATACTTCTTTCTAAATGTTAATAGAAAAATTAACCTCAGGCATATGTTCCTTAAAGTAAAAAAATAAAAAATAAATAATAGTTAAGCGATATTTATAATATATTAAGCACTTCGGATTCTAAAGTTAACATGGTGATAAGTGATAAAATATTGATGAATCTTGTAATGCTGATTGGGATTTATAATGGCAAAACTAAACCACACCTGAAAGTAATCCCTATTTGTACTGTTTTATTTTACCAATTTTCAATAGCATATTATGTAATAGCGTCTTTTAATTATATTTTGTACTCAAATTATAAAAGAGGTTTGTCATACATTTTCTTAAATGTTCATTCTATACTTATTTGGTGTACATTATACATAAAAAAGAAACAAATTTATGTAATATTTCGGAGGATGCACAAGTTTCGAAAACGTTACAAAATCAAAAGTACTTGTTCAATTTGTTTGCGTATAATAATAGCGATTATATTTTTTGTACTTTTTATATTAACGCAGTATCAAAGTTTTCACCCCAGCTTCATATCGCCAGTTATAGTAAGATTTTGGTCACTGCAATATGAAATTCCGAAAGGGGAAGTCCTTATAATCTTTATTGCAGTCACAAACTTAAGCAGTTTCGTAATAATAATCTTTCCTGTTTTGATGACGTTTATATTAAGTGTTACATTGCAAACATGTGCCGAAATTAAGCAGTTTTACAACACATTTGTTAAGAGTCATTTTGATTGCGTCGTGAAGTATCAAAATATAGAAATTTTTGCAGATTTCCACAGAGTAAAAAAGATTTTGAGTGAATTGATCTCAGTGATAGAGCCTACTTTATTTTTCATAATCGGTTATTCTTCATGCATTATTTTTGTGTCATTATATGATGTCGTACAATCTAAAGGTTTACTTAGTGGCGCTGAACTTTTGTATCCTATAATTGGTTTTATTTGTGGTGTATCTATTTTGTTAATGTATTCTTTTAGCAGTTCGATGATTCCACAAAAGCTCTCAGAAGTACGGCTTACTGCTCGCGATAAAGTAAATGAACACATTTTAGGTCTCACGCCTTCAATTCCACAAAAAATACTGTTGTGCCTCAGGCGAATAGAGACAGAAAAAGAAATTTATATTAATGTTTATGGCGTGTTCCGTTTAACTAGAACTTTTATTTTAACGGCAATTGGGATTATATTTTCTTATGATTTACTCATCATAAATGCTTTCCTAGTACAATAAATTAAATACGTGTTTAAGGATGTGCGAATAGTTATTTCGTAAAGGGCATTCTTTGTTATTTTAAGACGTTTCATGTCTAATTGTCACTACATGTCTAATTGTTGTGTAAAAAAGCATGTACTAAGGTAATAAGTACATACAAATAATAATGTATATGTACTGTGTAATAAGGATTTGTTGAAATATGTATTTGGAATAAAGCTGAACATTTATAAAAAGTAAAAAAGACACATTGAAAGTATTGCTCTTTCAATTTCACGAAACATGCTTTTGTGCCTCGTGAGAACAGAGACAGAAAAAGTCGTTTACACAAATGTTTAAAGCCTGTTAAGCCTTAAAATTTTTATTTCAACAGATATTGGAATTATATCATTTTAAGAATTGCCTATTATAAAGGCTTTTCTGGTACAATAGGATAATAATTGTTTAAAGAACATGTGAACATATTTTTTAAAAGCCCCTTGTGTTATTTTAAAGCATTTTGTAAATAATATCTACCACGTGTCTTATTGTTGAGTATAATGACAATACGACTGATTAAATACTTATGAAAAATGTAGCTGACCGCTAGTAAAAAGAAGAAAAAACAAAAATTCATGCAATACGCTTTAATTAATATCACTTTTCATCTAAACGTACATTTTGTATCGTAAAACTTTAAATTTTGTTTGGTTACATTGACATACGACGGACAGATAGACAGATTGAAAGACATACAGACAGACTAATAGAATTCATAATCAATCTTAAACATTGTTGAAAAGTCTTAAAAATGCTTAACGCAAAATAAAATGTAGCCCTTAGATTCTAATTACAGCCTTTAATATATCTGAATATTTTAGTGTAGCTCTGTAAATCTGCAGGTGAACCATATCGTATTGTATACAAAACATTATTTCAGTATATTTACAAAATGTCAATTTCTTTATGATTTTTTCAGTATAAAGTTATTTAAATGTGATTTATAAAAGTATCTATTCTGAAACCCCACCAATTGACATTTTTTGGAGGAGTGTCCCTGTACACAAAGCAGTTGCACAGGATGTATCTCGCTGAATTCAACTCCACAAAACATACTTTTGTGCTTCAGAGGAATAAAAATAGAAAAAGTAATGTGTATTTACAAATGATTATGGCATGCTCCTTTTAACTGCAACTTTCATTTTTACGGAAATTAAAATTATAATGTCTTATGATATGATCTTTACCAATGCTTTTCTAGTTCGTTGGGTTAATATATACAATATATATATATATATATTTATGACGAATATCGGAATATTTCTTTAAAGCTTTATGCGATATTTTAAGATATTTAATGTCTAGTTGTCACCATGGGCGTAACTGCTGGATTCAATAATAATAAGTTTTTGTAAAATGCTTATTAGAAATAAAGTTAACTGCTGAAAAAAAGGAAAAATAACGCATTCTAGATCTCACTGCTTCAATTCCACAAAACGTGTTTTTTTTTTTTTTTTTTTTTTTTTTTTGGTTTTAAGAAAAATCAATTTATATATTTGTTTATGGTATGTTCCAATTAATTAAAGCTTTTTCTTAAGGGCAACTAGAACGAAATTTACTAATGACTATACAACGTCGCAGAAGAAAAAAAAAACCTATAAATTTAAGTAAAATTTTCAAAAAGTTGAATTTTCTATATACAAGAATGTTTTTTCTACATGTTACAAAATTTTATACATATCTATTCAAGTATAAGGATATATAAGGCCCTAGAAAAAATTATAGAGTCGATTAAATACCCAGTTAAATTATAATTTATGCATTTTTTTCGGATAGGAAGGCAACAAAAATAAAACGCATGCAAATGATTTGTTAATTATAATACATTTTAATTAAAATCTAATTTAAATTACTCGGACTAAAAATATAAGGCTGTCGAAATTTTTCGAGGAATATGCAAATTTTCTGCAGTCTGAGAAAGATCGAAATATAAAAGATAACCTAACATTGCATCTAGGTTTACTTTAATCTTTCTCTTTGCTATTAAGAACGATGCCGAGGCAAAAATAATTGTCTGGTGTAGAACGCGAGGAAATTCCTGGAATGAAAGCGAGTAGAATGAGCGGTGCAGCTATTACCAGGTCTATGGGTGGGTCTAAAACGGTAGTCAATATATATATATATATATATATATATATATATACATATATATTTCTTAATGTCAATAATTTTTCTAAAAATCCTCCAGAGTATGATAAATACAAGCGCCCAGGAAGACCAAATGCACTTCCAAGGCGCCAAAAATCCATCGTTTGCTGATGTGCGTGAGATTAAAGTGCCTTCTTTTGAAATTGTTCGCGCTTTAAGCGTACCATGTACCAGCCGACGTATATGAAATGTTTTAAGTTCCAACCCGAGGGTACAATTTAAAAAATTACAACCTCGAATACACTTCATTAAGAAGCACAAATTAGCTCGTTCAGAATTTGTTAAAAAATATGTTGTGCTTGGGAATAAATGGAAATATATAGGTTTTCGGATAAAAACATTTAATTTTGATTGTCCAGACGGCTTTAAAAAATAGTTGCATGATATTAAAGAAAAAAAAAAATAATACCTTTCTTTTCCACGCGGTAATATGTAGGGGGTCAGTAATGGTATGGGGAGCGTTTACTGCCAAGGGCACGTTACCAACTGTGGTAATTTTAACAAAATGAATGCAAAAGGGTATGAAAATATGCTGGACGATAGTTTGCTGCCCAGTACCACTCTAGTTACATCAGGAGTTTTGGACATTTCAGCCAGGACAATGTCAGCATCCATGCTGCTCATTGAAAATAAAAGCTTGGTTTGAAGCAAATGAGATCCGTTTGCTTGATTGGTCATTCTGCATTCCGAATTTAAACTTATTCGAAAATATTTGGGGCATACTTGCACAATTTTTTTCAAAGGACATGTGTCAATATCGAGGGAAATATGACTTCTTCAGTGTGATCAGGAATGTATGGAAAAATACCAAAAAAGAAACTTTATTTCGACTTAGTTTAACAATGACTGATCGACTGATAAGAGTCATTGAAAAAAAAAATTAATTTAGAGTATATTGACTTTATATTTTCATTCACCACTGCTCGATCTTATATTTATTTTTAAGATGAAATGCCATCAGATTTTTAAATTGTCATTATATACTTTGTTTATATTTTACATATGTTCATAACTCATGTTTATATTTCCCAATTTCATTTCTAAGAAAGAGTGATATTAAATTTTTCATGTTTAACTACGATTTATACTTTTTTTGTTAGTATATTTTGCGACCTTATATTTTTTCCAGGGCCTTAATAATAAAATGATATGCAAGAGTGTTTATATAAGTAGAATCGAAGCAATTGTGTGATAAAGTTATTATTATTATTATATCATTATCATCCTATTACATCGGAAAGTGAAGCATTATTTACTTCTGTTCTATCATCAAAACATTAGCAATGCAATTTAATTGAAGAACGGTTGAAGTATTTAATTACTTTTTTTGTGTATTTATTTCTAAATATTACGCACGTATTTGTCGATATTAATTCAAATTCTGTGTGCTAAAATGAATGTTTGGAAAAATATAATGTTATAAATATGCCATAAATGTCTTCATACATATCTTATCGCATTCAATTTGTAAGTGGATAATATCAAAATAACTCCTACATAGCTACAAAATGTTACAAATTTTGGATGCCTGAATTTTTTTATAGACATTTTCGATTTATTTCATTACAGAAAACTTCTTAAAAAAACTGAAAGAAATTTATTGAAAAAAAAAAAAAAAAATGCTGGAATGTAAAAATTGTGTTAAATGTTATCTATGACCCAGGCTCTTATTTTAAGTACTATAATTCCGAATATTAATCTTCGTTTTGTTTAATACACTCGATCTCGTTTATTGCGACTCCTAACTTATCCAGAAATTTTTAATATATGCACATATGTATATATACATATATATATATATATATATATATATATATATATATATATATATATATATATATATATATATATATATATATATATATGTATGGATGGATTTTTTTTTTTTTTTTTTTTTTTTGTCAATGTTAAAACTCTATTAAACTATACTGATATAAAATTATATTCTATTTTGAGCATAATTTCAATTTAATGAAAATTGTTTACGAAATATTTTAAAGTATTTCAAAGCCTTTATGTTTTTTTTTTCCCCAATAAATAATTTTCCTGAAACATTCTCCTCCAAAAATAACTAAAAATTTCTACTATTTTTCTTCGTTTCTCAGTACGATAAATTCAAAATGAGAAACAAGAAAACAAATACCATCCATTGCACTATCTTTTCGCGAGCCTGAAAATATGCATTCGATGCGGAATAATTTATTTCTCTACTTCTACATCAACGGATTGCCTAGTTGACGGACCAAAATCTAAATTAAAATTATAAGCTATATATATACACTCACACATACATAAAAGATATATATAAATATATTGTTTATAATGTCCCATCAGGGATCGATAGATTTATCATGCATGTGGTGGTGGAATGGTCAGTACATTGTTTTTCAGATGTTAAGCTGGGATCGAGTCCCATTCGGGATGTTTATAGTGATTTGGAATTTACTTTAAGTCATATGTACCAATGAAATGAGCCGAACTGTGAAAAAAAAAAATCCGTTGAGGGATATCGAAATGAAAACAAGTAGTTTTTCTCTTAAAGTTAATAGACGGGATGCACTGGGTTTGAAAGCAGATCGCGCTCGTCAGCCTGCTTTAAGAACAGGTTGCGACTCTTCGGTAAAATTTGGCTTCCTACTTCTGCCATCTAGCGAATATTTGCTGATTTTTAGCAATAAATAAAAATTACTCAAGGTATTTGAGATATATGCCGCTTGATGGCAGAAGCAGCGCGTCAAATTTATCTGGATACTTACTTTACTCTTTGTTTCTAAGTGCTTTTAAGTTTTCGTGTTTAACTGGAGTCAATGTTGATGGTGAATACGGCAATGCTGAAAGGAAAAAATCGTATAAAATTTTTTAATTGTCTTAAAAAAGTACTGGGTTAGGTTCATTAATGTTGCACAAGAACTGGCCGGTGGACTATTGACGACGGTGTGGAATTCACTTTCAAGGGTCATTCGGAGACATGCAATCACAATTTTGATTTTCGACGGACACGGCTTTCACGCTTCAATAACCCCTACATTACTGCCATAAACCACGTAGTTTCACTGTGGGCAGTGGGTGTAATCAGTAATCTCCAAAAGTATTAATTTTAGAAGCATGGTGGACACTGTAGAAACGATGGATTTAACGTAAACCAGCCGTCATTAAAGCACAAGACGGTCATCAGTCGAGTCGGAAATTAAACCCACGCTTTTCCAAATACGTGTTCGAGGATCTTTCTATTTGGCTACTGCGGCCTGAAGAAATTAAAGAGATTAACTTGCATTATGATTAATTCATTGGTTTCTCTTGTACAAACAACATAATGCATCGGAAGTCTTTTATGAAAAAATTAAATTCGAAAACTGAATAAGTGCTTGCGTATAGAGTACCGAATGAAATGGTTATTTTTCTTACATATTTCATGAAACTAGGCATGTTTCTAGTACCCTATCGTTTTATAAGTATGGAGAACTTAGGCAATCACGAAAATTTTCATCCTTGGTTTTTGACTTTTTTACACGTTTTCATGTGTAAGGAATCCAAAAATAATAAAATTGTACAGTGTCTGTCTGTAGGGTGTTTGTTTGTTTGTTTGTTATAGGTTAGTCTGTTAGTTTGGGGGTCTGCGTATACGATATCTCAAGAGTTATTCGAAATTTAATATTCTCTTAACATGGGAGAATAGGGCACATTTTCGCTTAAACTTGCATTAAAAGGAATAGTTTTACTGTAAAGGTGTCAGACCAGCTTTAAAATATCAGTTGTGAACATAATTAACACTGAAAATTGAAATTTGACACTTTCGTCAGTTATTTTAATTTCTTAACATGATAGAATAAGGCAAAATTGAACATAAATGTCAATTTTGAGGGATACAATTTTCATAAACATGTCAGACTACTTTAAAAATATCATTTATTTCTGTGGCTTGAAAACCATCGACTACACATATTCTAATTTGAAAACTTTGTTAGTTGTTCGAAATTTAAGAGTTTGTAATTATAACAGAATAGAGCAGTATTTCAAATAAATTAGCATTATGGGGATCATTGCATTGGAAATAGTATGGCATTGCATGAAAATAAAACTACTAAACTGACCTAATAAAATAACTTAACAAAATGGGATAAAGCAAATGTATCGAAGTGAACAGCGGTTAACTATTAGAAGGGACATTTCAGTTTGTCACCCTGTCGAGGATCGGCCAAATTCATTCCTCCTAACAAATATGAATGAAGTATATTCTATACTAGAAATTTATGAAAACATATAAATGCTGGAGAACTGAATAGAGTCCACCTAGTATGCCAACATGTTGTTTAATACATTTATCTGTTTTTTAATTATTTACAAAAACATGACTTTTTTGTAAGTCATTTTAGTTATTCTATAATATTGTATATTTTATTGTACTTTTTTTCTCTTTTCTGTCGTTTTTTTTTTTTTTTTTTTTTTTTTCTTTTTTGCCTTGCAATTGGAAAAAATAAATCAAAGTTTGTGTGACCCAGTAAAACAATAAGCCGTGATATTTATAATATTTACTATTAGTAACATTTTTTACACATGAAAAATATGTATGAATTTCCTTATATTTTGGGCAGTTTAATAATATTAAAACATGTTTAACAGAGGTACCTGTCATATACCACAATGTATTAGACTTTTTGAGAATCTCTGGATACAAAGCCGTAATAGTATCAATAATTCTTGAAAATGAAATGTGCTATAATAAATTGTTTTGAAATATGGTATAATGAGTGAAAAAAGGTGAAATTTTCTGTAATGAATAAATATAAAATGAATAAACGAATAAATATGTGAATAAATATAAAATAATAAATTTGCTTTAAGGAATTTAGACTAATTTTAAGGCCTTCTAAAACTTTTTTTGAAATATACAGCGGAGTTAGAGCGATTTACATACTGAGAAAACAATAAGCCGTATATAAAAGCATTTTTCAACTTTGTTTCAAAGTATTGAAAAAGACTTGTTTAATCTTTTGAATTCCATAGCTTGTAATATCAACAGCAAATAAAATTACAGCAGTATTCTCGGAATATAATAGGAATATAATAGTTCTTGAACATTCATTTTTTTTTTAATAAGTTTTGAATGACTTCTTCCTTTTCATGATTTAGAATATTCTATTTAGAATATTTCATCATGTTCATGCTGCCATGGTTTTAAATTTTTCGAAAGTTTAAGAATCTTTATTTTTATCTGCTTTAATACTTTGAAAATGTCCCTCGTGTATTACAGTGCTGGAAAAAATTATAAAGCCGATAGAAAAATTTACAAAAGTCAAAAAGTAATGGATTTGTTGATAACGCAAATTCTATTTTCATTTGCATGATCAACATCAAAGTAATGCGCATAAACTTTGTTTAGAAAAACGGAATAGGGACATAAATTATGCTAATTTCTTACAACCAATGAAAAACAACTTGGAAAAAATTATAAAGCCGATGGTTCTAGCCTCCTTTGGCATAACGCCAGACATGAGAAAGCAGGTTCCTAGGAAAGTTTAGGTAAATATAAACGTGTTACGTGCATTCATTTTGTATTTGATGTGTTTATTACAATGCCAAGAGGAAAAAAGTTATCCGATGGTGAACAAATTAAAAATTAACTTTAAATGAAGTTGGAATGTCTGGTTCTAATATTGCAAGAAAAATAGGAAGGTCGAAGGCTGCAGTAAACAGTTTTCTCAGAAATCCCGAAGATTATGGCAGTAAGAAGCGTACAGGAAGACCGAAATCCTTAACTGTAAGGCAATCAAGACAAATCCGGAACCTAGCTTGCGGACAAAAAATGTCGTCTGCCCAAATTCAAGAACATTTACAATTACCATGTACAATCCGAACGGTAAGAAATTTTTTAAGAAGCAATTCCATTGTTCAGTTTAAAAAATTTAAAGGAAAACCCCCTCTTTCGAAGCACCACAAATATGCTCGCTTAAACTTTGTCCGAAAACATTTAACCGAAGGCACAAATTGGAGAGATATTGTCTTTTCCGATGAAAAGAAATTTAATTTCGATGGACCCGACGGCTATAAATATTTTTGGCATGATTTACGACAGGAACCTCATATTTTTTCAAAGGGTCAATTTGGAGGTGGCTCGGTAATGGTTTGGGCTGCATGTGCTGCCGGTGGAACCACTCCAATTGTTTTCATCCATAACAAAATGAATTCAATTATGTATCAAGATATGTTAGGAGATAATTTATTACCCATTGCTCCTCTTAAAACTTCAGGAGACTGGACATTTCAGCAGGACAACGCTTCCGTTCATGTTTCGAAGTCAACTAAATCTTGGCTGGAAGCTAACCAGGTTAAATGCCTTCAATGGCCAGCTGTTAGCCCCGATCTGAATGTAATAGAAAATCTTTGGGGAATTTTAGCCCGAAATGTTTACAAAAATGGACGACAATTCAATTCAAAATTAGATTTGATGAATGCTATTAAAAACTGCTGGAATAATATTGATGCAAGTACTTTGTGTGGTCTGATAGATTCAATGAACAAGAGACTAGTCACAGTTATCGAAAAAAAAAGGGTCTCACATCGATTATTGATGAAATACATGTATCGACTTTATAATTTTTTCCAGCTTTCTTTGCACATAAATTTTTTTACGTCTACTAACCTTTGTTATTGTAGTTATTAATAAATTTATTTTTTCCTTTTGTTCCTTGTAGCATATAATATATATGTACGAAATTTTGTAAATGTTTGATCTTTTGTTTTTTAATTATATCATATTTTCAAGTGGCTTTATAATTTTTCTCACCACTGTAATATAGTAAGGATCTTTCATGTTTGATATTTTGTCAGATATTTTTTAAAATAGTAAAGATCAAGCATTTTCTTGAATTCATGATTATTTATAACGAGTATTGATAAAATTTTTGGAAAAAAAAAAAAGATAATAATTTTATTTCATATTTCATTATGCATATTTTTACTTTCTTTTATATTTAATAGAAGAAAGTGTTAAATTCATAAAAATTCAAGTTTTGGTTTCCAATTTACAAGCCTTGAGAAGTTCAGAGCCAGATTTTATCACTTAAAAAAAAAAAAAAAAAATGTTTGTTTGTCCGTTTATTGCCTGTGTGTGTGACAAAAATTTTGTGGCAACTATATCACAGGAAATATTGCGCGACATTGTATATTAATTTATATGCAGATGCATCTTAACATTAATTAGTTTATAATAACTTTTGGTGCCGATCTCACAAGAGTTGGCGCTGCTATGCGACAATTTCAGCGATTTAAGGGAAGGCTATGTGTTAAATTCTACGGCGTATAATAGAAGAAAACTTCGTGTATGAAAACTCCATTATAGAATATTATGCTGATTAAATTGCGTGCATATTGGCTGATAGATGGTGCAGCTGTATTGCAATTACTTAAACGCGTCTCATGTGTTCGCATTTATTTACAGAGATTTTTGGATAGGGGCTTTTATTATTCGCTAGCAAAAGGAGCTAGAATTTATAAGGATGACTTGGACCTATTTTTACTAGAGCCACAATTTAGATTCTAAATGTCAGTCACATAGTTTTTTCTCGGTATAAAGATTGCACATACGAAACTAAAAATTATTTAGTAAATATACTTATATTTCATTGCAGATTTAGTACTTTTGCATTCTGATTTCAGTATACTCCGCTTATGTTCTGTGTCAAATTTTGTGAGAATTTCTTTCCACTGGGTTTAATATCTCGCGTGTTATAATTTGAAAAGTGTCAATTATGCTTACAGTTTTTAAAGAAACCGTCATATCTTTTTGAATGTATGTGGTAGCCTCATAAAATTTTATACCGATAATAAATAGGAATCTCATAATCATCTGGTACAGCTGCATCGCATTTCAAGCATTACTTTTTACAGGGTACTCCCGAAAGTTTTTTATTTTTATTTATTTTTTTACTGGCCTCTCTTTTCCTCTGAAGGCAAATATTTCACTTGTACCAACATTTCCTAAAACTCATATCTCTTAGGTCAGATCACCCTGTTTTGTTGTTTTCTCAGAGAATGCCAATGACGAAACTCTTACGTAGAAGCGTTTGTCATCAAAACTCACGTGACCTCGAAACCAATGAGATTTAGTAACAAATTTTGTCAGTCAGTAGCAGTCTCTCTTTCAGAGTAGATCGCAGATTTTCATCTGTGTATTTATTATTTTGGAATGTTTTAAACCATAAGATGTAGCGCCGCTTGGACAGCGCTATTTATTCTACCATTTGAAATGTGATCCTTGTACTCTGTATATATTGTGTTTCTGTCTTCATTAAATTTAGTCATGTGCTACGGTCGTTTGAAAATTATTGTGTTCTATTCTTTTCTGTTGTCGTTTTGATTTAAAATTAGTTCTATGGAAAAATGAAATAGTAAACCTTTTGTTAATTTAGGTGCTCTATCATGCTAATCTAGCTGCCAGCAACAGACACTGAACTATATGGGGTATAAGAAGTTCTTCATACTTCTGAAATTTTAAGATGATTCATTCAGTACTTTTTACTTTCTCTTACCCATAAGGTAAAGAAAGTGCTGTTTTTGGGTCAAATTTTCGAACGCGAATTTTTGTTATATTTACATGTTCTGAGGTCCCCTGAATACGAAAATCATGTTTTTAGCAAATGGTCTGTGTGTATGTCTGTGTGTGTGTCTGACTCTTATCAGCATATCTCAAAAACAAATTATGGCAGAAAGTTCAAACTTGGTATTCTAAATGTGTATCATATAAGGATGCTACACTAAATTTTTCGTTAAGATCAAGCAAATGGTTCGTGCACAGGGACACTCAAAACTATTCAAATACATTACGTCTATGGGATAAATTGCAGGTAAGTAGAGTTTAACATGTATAGACTGAACAGGGGAGCAGTCCCCGCTCACCGTTCGAAGAGCGGTGTTGCTTATAGAACCGAAGTTCACGTGGGCTGTCCCGAGAAGAACCCCTACAGACCTGCCTGACGTTTATTTAAAAAGCAAGAAGGTTTTACGTAGGCATCGCCAGGCATGAAACATTACCGCGACAAGGGGCGATGGAAAACAACATAGAAAGAGTACGTGGTCATCGCCTGGCTGAAAGCCACCTCGCGACATTGGGTGATGATAATTTTAGATGGATTGTGCCAGGCCCTTAAGGTCTCTCGCGACAGACGGCACTAGATGAGTTGTCACAGCTCTTGATGTGTACTACAGAGTTCAAGTTTGACTATAATAGTCCAGGTGGTACAATTGGATGACAACATGGATGACAGTATTGCAGAAGAACTGTGCACTAGAATAGTCCAGGTGGTACAATTGGATGAAAACATGGATGACAGTATTGCAGCACAACTGTGCAGAAAACTGATTTTGCAGGGTAATTTGGGTAACAGAGGAGAGAATGAGAGAGTTAGGATTATTGCTAATTTAAACTATAGAGTTTACTTAGTTTTTAAGAGAGGTTTTGAATAAGAGACTTCCTTGCAAACAGATTTTTGTTTTTGTGACGGGTATTTTGGAAAAGGGTGGGAGGATAAGTAGCTTCATTTGGGAAGAAGATTAGCTGCCAGTGGGAATGGTTAATAATCAGTCAAATTGGTTATGTCCATTAATAGGGAGTAAATATTGTTTAGTTTTTTAATTAACAATTTTCTGGTTAAGATATTTTCAAGCGAATTATTTGGTCTTGGAGAGGGATTTCTGAAATGGAACTGTTGAGTTAGGGGGCAAGAGAAATAATAACGTTCGGGAGTTCCCTCCTCACCGCAGGGACACAGGGGAGAGCGTCGGCGATGAAACTTGAAGAGGTAGGATTGAAAGGGGCCATGGCCTGTTAAGAAAGCCGTTATGGGAGGAGTTAGAGTCCATGATTTTATTGAAACCTGTGGGATTAGTGAGAAGGTATATCTACCCTTCTCGGAATTTCGCAGCAAGTCTTGCCATTTTAAAATGAAGATTTGCTTCAGTTTTAGTTTTACGTAGGAGGGAGGGGCAGGAGAAGATGGTTCTTTTACTGGGAATTCTGTGGCTTCTTTGGCCAGGGAATCAGCAAGTTCATTACCGACTACTTCCCTGTGGGCAGAAACGTGTGCCAGGGTACAGTTAAGGTTAGGGTTCATTAGAGTTTCTTTTATTTCTAGGACTTGTGTACGCGTCTGTTCCGGTGGCGAGCAATGGCGAGCAGGCTCGAAAGACTATCACTATAAATACTTAGTTGTTGTTGTTGATTATGATTTACGACCGCCCAGTCTAGGGCTTTTTTAATTGCATAGAGTTCTGCTTGGAATACTGAGTTGTAGTCCTCGAGCCTAACCGCCCACCGATAGACTTCGCTGTCGCCTTCAAGAACACAGAAAGCTGAGGCAACTCCAGCCTCGGTCTTAGGGCCATCCGTGTAGACCGCCACCGGGACAGAAGGTGAGAAGCTATTTTTTGAACAGTTTGTTGTTAGAGGAGCTACATCCAAACCTGGGTGAATTGCCCAACTGCAGGTCAGGGTCTGGATGGGAGTTTGGGGAAAGACTATGTTAGTGAACTCTTGGTCGTTTAGTTGTAGGATCTTAGTTTTAGTATAGGTTTGGGCGACCTGCAAGGGAGCATGGGGAATCCCAGTGATAACGGTGAGGGCATCAGTGGAGATGGTTTTATACCCTCTTGCAATCTGCAGGAGGAAAGGGCGTTGAGCGGAGTCAAGCGAAGCTCTGGCGTCAGATCTTAAGTGACCTCCCCAGATGCCTGCCCCATAAGTTATTATTTTTTCAATTATTGTTTGATACCATATTTTAAGGAGAGAGGTGGAGATACCCCACCTCTTTCCTACCATCTTAGTTGAGTTGTGGTAATGACTTAGTGTTTTGAGTTTAAGGTCCTTTACATGGTGCAGCCAGTTGAGGTGTCTGTCGAAGGTTATTCCCAGAAGCTTCATGTGATCAACATGATACCATCAACATGACACTGATACCATCAATTCGCATCTTGGGATTTCTCTTTTTTAGGGATCTGGGGAAAGCCAAAGTTAGGACCTTGGTTTTAGACGGTGAGAGTTTGAGGTCAAACTCTTTAAGGAGCCTGCTAAATAAGGAGAGTGCTTCCTGGGCCTGGTCCTCCAGATCCTTCCTGATACGGCCCAAGAGAATCAGGGTGAAGTCGTCCGCATAAGCGAATGTCGTAAAGCCCTCAGAGTTCATGCGCTTTAGCACGCCGTCAGCTATGAGATTCCAGAGAATCGGGCCGAGGCACGAACCCTGGGGGCAGCCTTTAGTTTGGGGAAATTCTGTGTTTCCCTCGCCCCAGTTAATGATGATTTTCCTTTTAGAAAGGTAAGAGCGAATGACTCCAGCCAGGTTTCCCAGGCAGTAGAGTTCCTGTAGTGCTCTGTGAATATCGAGCCACTCTACATTATCAAAAGCACCCTTATTGTCCAAAGAGATGACGGTGGTGTATCTAGAGGCATTACAGCTTACGGCGCAGGAATCATTAATGGCTTGTAAGGCATGTTCGCATCATCTGCCCTCTCTGAAGCCAAATTGGTTTGGATGGAGAAGTTGGTTTGTTTATACGTGATAGTTAAGCCGGGTTACGATTAATTTCTCGAGCAGTTTTCCTAGGGTAGGTAGGAGGCAGATCGGTCTATAAGATGTGGGCTCAGAGGGGAGTTTCCCTTGCTTCAAGAAATACACCACCTCACGTCTTCGGAGAATTTCTGGGAAATAATTTAGTCTGAGGCATTGATTGGTCCATAGTAGGGATATTTGTGGGATAGTGCTATGAATGTTTCGTAAGATTTTAAAATCAATGTTGAAGCTGTAAAGAATGGATTTAATCTCGGATTCCGTGAAGGGAACATCAGAGGGAGCCGAGAAGGAAGGTTCTTTAAATAGTGGGTATTGTGTTTTGGGGAATAGAGTGCTAGTTAGGAATTCCCGGTTGTTGCGCTTGGAGGAAAGAGCTGGAGGTCTTTCTAGTTTCAACTCTGTGGGGGTGAAAAACTTGGTACTATAAAATTTTTGAGCGGTGCCGAATACTTGTGTTTGTGTGGTGCAGAATTTTTTCCATGCATTGTGTTTAGAGGTATTGATTTGTTTTTTGAAGATGGCCGAATGCTGTTTGATTTTTAGTTTATGTTGTGGTATAAGTGTAGGGTCTAGGTATTTTAACTGTCTTTTCATTGCTGTCAATTTGTTACGCATGGTGCGGAGCTGGGGAGTCCAGAAGGTATAGGTGAAGCAAAGTCACGACTTTTTCAGCCTGAAAGCCAAAGTGGCAGCAGATTGAATAGCGGCTATAAAATTTATTGTGAAGTTTTCTTGTTGGTTAGTGTCCTTTATTGAGCTTAGTTTTTCCAATAGGGGGGGGGGAAGCGAGGTTTAACATTACTTTATTGAATTTGTTAAATTTTCCGCATTTGGTTGCGAAACGTTTTGATTGGGTTATGGAGGGTTTAGAGATAAGGGAAAAGGTGATATAGTTGCGATCGGAGTTATTAAAGATGTTCAGGACTGTCCAGTCATTCACCCTGGCGTAGGTCAACATGTATAGACTGCACTAAACCAAATGAAACGAATATATATTTTTTGTAATAGTGATAGTCAACAGAGGAAGAAAAAGTGTGTATGTAGGAGCCTCGCCTCCCTTCTTGGAGGGAGGGGAGGAAGTCCCCTCTCGAGGGGAGTAAATGTTCAAGATGGGTATATTTCAAAAGAGCTCACCAATACCTTTAAAACAAATGGTTGAACCATCGATCTGTGATATTTTAAAACAAAATTATCATTTTTTTTTTACTTTTAACAAATTATATTATTATTATTATTTTTTAATATTGAGAATAAAATGGACTATTTTTGGATATTTTGTGTTATACACTACTTCTCTAATATTGAAATCGTCTGCATTATCATAAAAGATAATTTTTTAAAATAATAATTTTAATAAATTATTTTTTAAAAACAGAATTATTTTTAGTAACCGAATTAAATTCTATATATATGTGGGTGCATTAATGAAACGGGTGTTGTGGGGGGCGATAGCCCCCTCACACAGAACTAATTATCCTATAAAACTTTTCTGAAGCCTAATTTGAATTGTTTAACATAGGTTTACATAACATCGTTATCTTACCTCTTAATATCCAACCTGTACCTATAGTATTAAATTTCAGGGTAAGAGAAAGTCGTGTGAGTGACACACCAGATTATTTAACTATTTGAAAAATATCTAAATTCGAAAGTGTCCGGTCTATGGAAATACTGTCTATTTATCTAATGTATGTATCACATGTCTAAGAAAATTGCTTTGGAATAATAATTACTTTCTCTTAGTCATATGGTAAACAAATTTTGTATTGGAGCTTAATCTTTCATCGTTTAAATTTTGCTATAATTTTGCGTTCTGAAATTCCCTGTATACGGTTCCCTTGTTACCAACATAATTTAAAAACAAATAAATGAAGAAAATTCCATTTTGGTATTTTAAAAATCACATGCATGGGATTGCCACTGGAAATTTTTTGACCAATATTGGTAAATTTAAAGAGTGGTATAAGTAAAATGATATGAATAACATGAAATATAGATTTTTTTACTTTCTCTTACCCATAAAGTAGAGAAAGTATTGTTTTTAGGTTAAATGTTCGAAAGCGAGATTTTGTTATATTTACACGTTTTCAGGTCTCCTGAATAGGAAAATCATGTTTTTAGAGGTTGGTCTGTGTGTGTGTCTGTGTGCGTGTCTCTGTGTGTGTGTGTGTGTCTGTGTATTATCAGCATATCTCAAAAACAAATTATGGCAGAAATTCCAAACTCGGTATTCTAAATGTGTATCATATAGGGATGTACATTAAGCTTTTCGTTGAGATGAAGGAAATGGTTCGTGTACAGGGACACTCAAAAGAATTCAAATACATTACGTCTATGGGGGAAATTGCAGGTAAGTAGAGTTTAACATCTATAGACTGCACTAAATCAAATGAAGCGTATATATTTTTTTTTGTAATAGAGATAGTCAACTGGGAAAAAAATTTGTGCATGTAGGAGCCCCGCCTCTCCCCCTGGGGGGAAGTCACCCTCGAGGGAAGTAAATTTTCACGATGGGTATCTTTCAAAAGAGCTCGCCAATACCTTTAAAACGAATGGTTGAACCATCGGTCTGCGATAATTTAAAATAAAGTTATAGATTATTTTCATTTAAAAAAAAAAAAAAAAAAAAAAATGTAGTATTGAGAATAAATTCAACTTTTTTTTTTTGGATATTTAGTGTTATACTACTTCTCTAATATGGAAAACGTCTGCATTATCATAAAAGATAATTTGTTTAAATAATAATTTTAATAAATTGTTTTTAAAAAACAGAATTATTTTTTAATAACCGAATTAAATTCTATATAAATGTAGGTGCATTAATGAAACGGGGGTTGAGGGGGGCGGTAATTCCCCTTACACAGAACTAATTATCATATAAAACTCTTCCGAAGCCTAATTTGAATTGTTTAACATAGGTTTACATAACAGTGCTCGTTATCTTACCTCTTAATCTCCAACCTGTATTTATAGTATTAAATTTCAGGGTAAGAGAAAGTCGTGTGAATGACACACCAGATTATTTAATTTAATATTTATGACTACAACTAGTATATTGAGAAGGGGAGGGGGGTTAAGGAGACGGCAGTCCGGCTCAATCCACATCTTTTAAATAAATAGAAGGCTCTTTTCAAAATAATAACATGTATAATAAAATGAAGTAATAAAAAATATTTTTTTTATAATGTAAAAACTACGTTTTGACAAATAATTTGAATGTATTTTCAAGTACAATAAAATTTCTGTTACTGCGAAAAAAGTTTTTTTTCCCCTTCTTAAACACTGGTGATCAAAACACATAAATAATGATATTTCAATACGATTTACATTTTCCATTGATAAATATAATTATAGGTATAAATTATTTTCCGATATTTTTTACACTGTAAATAATGCAAGTATAAAATTTTGTAAAGTATTTCTTTTAAACGACAAACAAACATTATTGATTCGTCAAATGAAAAAAATCTAGAAATACATTTTTTTTCCCTATTACTCTATATAATGATAAAAGTACATAAATAAAGCTAATCACACAAAGAACGGAACATTGGTGTTTATTTATTTAAAATGAACTATTATCAGTTTTTTCCTTTAAATATGATACAGAAACATAATGTAAAGATACAAAATACAAATATTAGTACAATACAAAAGAAAAAAAAAAAAAAAATCTTACTGTTAACATTTTATGTAATTATATGTTAAAAGCAAATAAATTATTTGTGTTAAAGTAAAGTATATGTCCAATATTTTAAAATTGTTAAATGCAGATTGCAGTTTCTAAAACAGAAAGAGATCTGTCATCGTGATATGAAATTATTTTTATTTTAACTTACAGTATTTTATTTACATCGAATGTCTTTAACAAAGCGGTATTAACGCATCTGAACTAGCTCGAGAATGATGTTTTTACTTTCGAATGATCCGATATGAAATTTCATGTTTATATTTATAAAAGTTTAACAATTTATAAATATTAATAAAGTTATACATAATAACGATTAATCGTGTTTAAATACATTTGGAAGATACGACTGAATTTTTGAGGATTATTTAGATAAATTTTACGCTTAATAAAACAAGAAAAAAAGCAATAAGGAGATTGAAATACTGGACCAAAATAATTAAACTGATTTCTCAACAAAACAAACAAAACAAACAAAAAATGTATGATTAATAATGCAATGTTGTAAATACCAAAAATTTCTATATCTGTTTTCATTACCCGTTAATCTTCTAAATGTACTATACAGTGGAAGACGTGAGGTATTGTGCATAGATTCTTCCAAGTTCCAAAATAATCAACGCAACTGAAAAAAGTATACTGTAATTTACTGCAATTTATATATATTTTTTTCTAAATGTTAATAGAAATGAAGTTGAATTTACCGTGCAGATTCATAGAAGAATAAAATTAGAATGCTAATAAATGCGTGTGAAGTGTTTTATCCTTTATATAAAATTAACTAAATTTTAAAAATATTAAAACATCGATATTTTGACATTTTCTTTTTACTTTGCAACTAGTTTTTGGATCCATACTGAATTTGTTGGAAAAAATCTGCATTCCGAAGGTACGATAAATATTCGGTTATGAAAAGCTGATTTTTTGCACTAATTTTTAGCAAAATATATTATTCTAAAGGAAGTTTTTTAAAACTGAATAATCTAGACTAATTTTTTATTAAAACATGCATCATAATGAAAGCAATTTCAAATTTTAAAAAGTTTTTAAGAGTGAAAAGTATGAAATAGTTTTTAATGAAGAAAAACCTGCGCTAAAAAGTAAGTTTTATTTTATTTAACTAATTAAGAACGACTATTCTGAAATAATTTTTAATTAAGAAAATACTGCACAAGAAAAATAAGCTTTTTTCTAAGAAAGTTATCAAGAATGAATATTTTGAATAAAATTTTAGCCAAGAAAATGCTGCAGTATTTAAACAGTAGAATTAAGTGAATAACTAAAAATATTATTTAAATGAACATAATGCACTAATTATCGATTAAAAAATGCCACACGAAGAAACTAATTGAAAAAAAGTAATTTTTATTCTATGAAAGCTATTACGAATTAATACTTTGATTTAATTTTTATTTAAGAAAACGAAAAAAGAATATTATTAAAGAAGAAAAAACGTTCTCAACTATAAAGATTCTTATTATGAAATTAGGAAGGTTTCATCCTTTCAGAATAGTTGTTACTACATTTGTATGTTAATTTCTTTGCAATGCTTTTTATAATATTTTCAACTCTAGCATTTGGTAATGTTAAAGATTCATTAAATATATTTATTATCCTACTATTGTTTCTCTAAATAGTTTGCTAATCAAGATATCTAAGAGAAATTCCTATTAAACATATTATTAATACAACGAAACAACTTAAACTATTTTCATGCATTTTACTGTATTTTTATTAGTAACTTTGAAAAAGTATTGAATGCTGGAAATGAAAAATATTTCATGATTTTCATTAAATTGTATATTTTTCAAACCAAAATAGCACAAGAAAAAAAAAAAAAAAAAAAAAAAAAAAGCAAGACATATTTACAGATTAAATGCAATAACGGCAATGCCGGTATTTAAACATTTCAAATAAAAATGCAGCCAAGTTCAAACTTGAAACATTAATATGTCATATAATTAAAAATTTATTGCAAAACGTATTATTTATAAACAAAAATGTACTCAAAAAAGTAAATAATATAAGCAAAATCTTCTAGCAAACTATTTAGTTTGTACAAAAAAAAAAAAAAAAGCTGTTATTTATTTTTGTTGTTAAATTAAGGATCGTTTTAAAGTAGTCTTCTGTTCAACATCAGAAATTGTGATATACTCTTGTAATATAACACGATACACTATTATAGTAATATATCAAAGTTATTTCAGTTAAAATCTTTCTAGCTTTTGTAGGTAAAAAGCAGAATTTTTCATTTATTTTGGTTATTTTTCAAGAAAATTATTTTTTATTGACTGCCTCAACTAATTCTAGATCTGATAGGTCCTCATTATCTCTGTTTGGATCAACAAAAAGACTTCAACGTATGTCGTCATTACACCAAAAGCAATTCGAGCTCATCCAAGAACAAATCATAAATAAGATTGAAACCCATGCCTTACAAGTAAACTTTTATGAAAAGAACTGATTCCAAAATTTTTCTTGAAGCAAAATGTGTATTTGCTTGTTATCCCCAAATTCCATATGTGGTAATCTCGTTCAACAAATATATTTTAATCTCGTGTTATTAGCATAAGAAGAAGTCTACAGCTATTGCTTTTTATTGCTCATTAAAAAAAACTGAAAGAACAAGCTCAGACATCTGTCCCTTAGAAATAACCATTAAAGAATAAATAAGTAATATTAAAAAAAAAAAAAAAAAAAAATAAGTATTTCGGATTCTCAAGTGAACATGGTAATAAGTGATAAAACATTAATGAATCTCATAATGCTGATTGGGATATATCATGTCAAAACTAAACCATATCTTAAAATAATTGCTATTTTAACTGTTTTATTTTACCATTTTTCTATAGTTTATTATATAGTAGCATCTATTAATTGCATGTTGTACTTAAATTTCAAAAGAGGTTTGTTATACATTTTTCTAGCTGTTCATTCTATACTTATCTGGTATACATTATACGTAAAAAAGAAACAAATTTATGTAATATTTCAGAAAATACACAAGATTCGAAAACGCTACAAAATCAAGAGTACTTCTTCAGTTTGTTTGCGTATAATAATAGCGATTATATTTTTTGTACTTTTTATATTAACGCAGTTTCAAAGTTTTCACATCAACTTCATCTCACCAGATATAGCAAGATTTTGGTCACTGCAATATGAAATTCCGAAAGGCTTTAATCTTATAATCTTTATTGCAGTCACAGACTTAATTTTTTTCGTAATAATAATCTTTCCTGTTTTGATGACGTTTATATTAAGTGTTACATTGTACAAATGTGCCGAAATTGTGCAGTTTTACAATACATTTCTTCAAAGTCATTTTAATTGTGTCGTAAAATATCAGAATATAGAAATTTTTGCGGATTTCCATAGAGTAAAAAAGATTTTGCGTGAATTGATATCAGTAATAGATTCTCCTTTATTTTTCATAATCGGTTATTCTTCATGCATTATTTTTGTGTCATTATATGATGTCATACAATTGAAAGCAATACTTAGTTACACTGAACTAATAGCTCCTATAATTGGTTTTATTTGTAGTATATCTATTTTGTTAATGTATTCTTTTAGCAGTTCGATGATTCCACAAACGTTCTCAGAAGTACGGCTTACTGCTCGTGATAAAGTAAATGAACACATTTTAGGTCTCACGTCTTCAATTCCACAAAATATACTGTTGTGCCTCAGGCGAATAGAAGCAGAAAAAGAAATTTATATTAATGTTTATGGCTTGTTCCGTTTAACTAGAACTTTTATTTTAACGGCAATTGGGATTATATTTTCTTATGATTTACTTATCATAAATGCTTTTCTAGTACAATAAATCAAATACGTTTTTCAGAATATGTGAATATTTATTTCTTAAAGCGAATTCGTTGATATTTTAAGACATTTCATGTCTAATTGTTGTGCAGAAACATAAAAAGGATTTGTTGAAATATCTACTAGGAATAAAGCTGAACATTTGTTCAAATCTAGTGTGAAACAACCTCGCGATTTCCATTCCCACTATTACGCGTATTATACGCACTTTTTGGCGATAATGTGATTAGAAAACATAAAACTGACCTAATGAAGTAGAAACTTAAAATATTTCTGGTAAGAAAAACTTAATAAACGTGTAAAGACATGTAGAACAAAGTTTACATAGCGAGTTAAAGAAAAAAAAAAGAAATGTTAGAGTTATTTTTTGAAACATCAATTTCCGAGAAGTAAAACTGATCTATCAATGCAGGATGACTGTTAATGTTCCTCTAATAACCACGTAATATATGAGAAAGTATATCTAAAATGAGTCTACGCAACGATTTTCAAGAAAATTGTTAGAGCCGTTTTGGAGATACCAACTTTTACCAAAACTTTGTATACTCAAATATTAAACGGAAAACAATACTACACACAAAAGGATATTTAAAAGGGAGTTAATATGGAGAGTTTGAAAAAAACCCGCACAGCCATTTTTAAAGGAACGCACTTTCGAGACCTGAAATTGAGTTATTTATACAGGACGCCTATCAATTTTGTTCAATTAACCAACTATATCATGTGAAAGGACATCTAATAGAGTGTTTATATAACAACTTTAAAAAAAATCGTTCGAGCCGTTTTTCCAATTTTTACCAAAATTTGGAAAAGCTATCTTTACACTAGATTTATCTGAATTTTGAAGTTTCGTAGTTCTATCCTAATTAGTTTCTGAGGTATGATAGACAGAAGATTCTCCACATACATACACACACACACACCGGCCAATTGCCAAAAACTGCTTTTTTGGACTCAGGAGACCTTAAAACGTGTAAATCAAGTGAAAGCTCACTTTCGAATTTTTTGGACCGAATACAATACTTCCATTAACTACGTTAGTCGAATAATGGAAGTAAAAAAAGACTTGAAAGTTTTGCTCTTTCAATTCCACGAAACATACTTTGTGCCTCGGAAGAACAAAGACCGAAAAAGTCGTTTGTATAAATGTTTATGGCCTACTCCGTTTATTTAGAGCTTTTATTTCAACGGAAATTGGAATTACATCAACTTAACAATTGCTTATCGTAAATCCTTTTCTGGTTCAATAGGATAACAATTGTATAAAGAACATGTGAATATATTTTCTTAAAAAGCATCTTACGTTATTTAAAAGTGTTTTATGAAAAATTGCTACCACGTGTCTAATATTTGAGTATAATGACAGTACGACTGTTTAAATACGTATGAAAAATAATGCTGACCGCTAGTAAAAAGAAACAAAAACGAAAAATCATGTGACACGTATTGATTATTATTACACTTTCCAACTGAACGTTCTTGTTGTGTCGTAAAACTTTGAATGTCCTTTGTCTACGTTAACATACGACAAACAGATAGACGGACTGAAAGGCATACAGGTAGACTAATATAATTCATAATCAATCTTAAACGTTGTTGGAAAGTGTTAAAAATGCTTAACGCAAAATAAAATGCAGCTCTAATTGCAGCCTTTAATATATCTGAATATTTTAGTGTAGCCTTGTAAATCTGCAGATTAACCCTATCGTATTCTGTACAAAACATTATTTCAGCATATTAACATTAAATGTCAATTTCCTTGAGATTTTTTCAGTAGAAAGTTATTTAAAAGTGATTTCTAAATATATCTGTCCTGATACGTTACGAATTGGCTTTTTTTTTTTTTTTTGGGGGGGGGGGGCTTGTTTCCAAATCAGTTGTACAGGACCTATTAATGTCATTTAAATAGGTCCTGTACAATTTTAACGCCATTTTAATATATTGTATGGAGAACTTGGATAACATATACCATTTTTGAAAATTTCTGAAAATATTTATGAACGCTGGGGGCAGGCAGGCGGACAGATAAGCAGATGGACAGTGAGACAAACAGGTACACGAATTCAAATCACATTTGCTCTTAAAAAACGTTAGAAAATGTTGAAAATGGTTAATGTAAACGAAAATGCAATAACAGCAAATTTTACAATAAAAGCGTTCAATGAAACTGAATATATTTGAGTAGCTCTGTAAATCTAATGCCAATAACACTGTATTCTGTAGAAAGCATTCTTTTGTTTTATGAATAACACCTTTGAAATTCATTAAAATTTTTGCAAAATACATGTATTAAAACCATATGGTTTATAGAAATATCTCTCCTAGAAAGCAATGTTTTAAAATACTTTCTGGTGCCCTTGTACCCAAACCTGTGGTGCTATTTGCTCTATTTTCTATAGAAAACATCTGATAGAGAACTTGAATAAAATATTTCAATTTCATGAGATTGTGTAAAGTAAAGTTATTAAAATATGGTTTATGCATATCCCTCTCACAGAACACAATGTTTTGGAATACTTTCTGGTGCCCCTGCACACAGACCGTGTTCAAACCCTATAGGGAACATCCGATAGTGAACTTGATTAATATATATGAGTTACAAGAAAATCCATGAATATTTACGGGATTAGAGCGAGGACAGACAGATGGACAAATCGAAGTCATTAACACTCTTCAACCTTGTTGGAAAGTGTTAAAAAAGAACCCAATTTAGGTTTCGCTGAATTCAATTCCATAAAAAGTACTTTTGTGCTTCAGAGGAATAAAAACAAAAATAGCAATTTGTGTAAATGATTATGGCATGCTTCTTTTAGCTACAACTTTCTTTTTAACGGAAATTAAAAGTATATTTTCTTATTTTTTTTTTTTTTTTTTTTAACCAATGCTTTTTTTGGTTCTGCAGGTTAATATTTTTTTGTGACGAATATTTGCAGATTTATTTAAAGCTTTATGCGATATTTTAAGATATTTAATGTCTAGTTGTTACCACAGGCCTAACTGTTGGGTACAATAATAATAAGTATTGGTCAAAATGCCTTTTAGAAATAAAGCTAACCGCTGAAAAAAAGAAAAAGAACGTGCTTATAGGTCTCACTTTTTCAATGCCACAAAACATATTTTTTTTGTCTCTGAAGCACAGAGGCAGAAAAAGGGATTTAACTATCTGTATATGATATGTTACAAATAACTAAAGCCTTTATCTTAATGGCAATTGGAAAGATGCACTGAGAAAAAGTTCTGTAACTGACATCTAGAATCTAAATGGTGACTCTAGAAAAAATAGTTCCATATCATCCTCATAAATTCTAGTCCCCTTCGAAAGCTTGTTCTAGAAACCCCTATTAGAATTTTAGAGTATTTGCCTATATTCTAGACGGCAATGTTATTTAAAAATCTCTGCAAATGAATGTGAATGCAAGAGGCGGGTTTCAGCAATTATAATCTTGGTATATTACACAATTCTAGAAAATCAAGCGAGAATTTCTCGCAATACAGAATATTCAGAATATTGTTTCACCCTCTAGAAATGTGTAGACTAGAAATTTTCGATCATTTCGTCTATTCAATTTATTGGCGTGCCTTATGCGCATAGTTCGGAAATCTATATTTCGTTAAGGGATTTAGAAAACGACCTTTTATTCATTCTAGACGAAGGCGGTATATTTTTTTCTCAGTGTATATACTTATAATTTAATTATCATAAACGTTTGTTTTAAATGAAGCGATAAACGATGCAACGTCGCGTAAATAAACTATAAATTCAATTAAGTAAAATATGAAAAACTTGAATTCTATATAGAGCAGAATGATTTTTGTTCATGTTATAAAATTCTATACATATGCATTCAAGTATAAGAATATAAAGTAATATTATATGCAAGAGTGTTTATATAAGTAGAATCGAATTTATTTTAACCAGGTTTTTTTTATATGGCAATGTTTTTATTTTATTTTTTATATCGAAAAATGAAGCATTATTTATTTTTGTAATATAATAAAAACACTAGTATATGCAATTAATTGATGATTGAGTCAGGTAATTGATTAAACATTTTGTATATTTACTTCTAAATATCATGCATACCTTTGCCGATAATCATTAAAAATATAATATTTTAGAAATTCATACACATCTTATCACATTCAATTTATACATGAATAATATTAAAATATCTCAAGGATAGCTACTAAATGTTACGAATTTTGGATAGTTGAATTTTTTAACAAATATTTTCGTCTTATATTTTAAGGTAAAGCTAGAAAAGTTTGCTCACAATTGAACTGAAAAAACATTAAAAAAAAAAGCCAAATATTAATTCTTTCGGTAAACTACTGGTGCATAATTTGGAACTTATCCTCTTTCTATACATTTCCATTACTATTTTGTTGTGGTCTTATAATTTAAAACAACAGCTTTGATAAAACCAGGAGAGCTATGTGCTCAATCTCTCGGTAGGAGTGATTGCTCACACAAACGCTTAATTATAACCACAATTACATTGTTAAAAATAAAAATTGCACATAAAAGACATTGTTGTAAGGCATCTGTAAACAAATATTTTTGTATTGGGAGTGGATGTTTCAATTAAATAAGTAAAAAATCAGAAATTTAAAGGAAATTTAAAAAGATTTATAAGATTTTATTTAAAGAAAAAATATTAAATAAACTGGAAAAAAAGGAAAAAAAACCCAAACAGATAAAGATGGCAAAATAACATTAAATTAATAAATAACACGTTCAACTTAAAATTAATACTATTCCTTTTCAACTTGAATAGTTTCTTGTTTGCTAACCCAAAGGTATAATTTGTATAAGAACATGAAGGATGTTGCGGTCACTGCGGAGGACAATTAAGTGTACCAACAACCATTTGTGTACACGAAGGTCTTTGGCCGGCTGAAGCAATAAATTCAGAACCACATAACTTTAGAACTTACATCTTTTATTCTATGCCAGTACCCTCAGATCATATTCTCCTAAAGAAGATGCTTGTCGCGTGGCTCGGAAATTGGCAACAGTTTAATCGGTAGACAGCGCCACCTGGTATAGATTGCGCGACTTTCTTATTCAACAACCACAAAAAATTTTCAAAAGTGGGATTCGATATACATAAAAGGCTATTAGAATCGAAGAAACGTCTATTATATCTATCATATATCACTTCTTAAAATTATTGATGACAGTTGAATAAAAAAGTAGTTCAATCTGTACCAGGTGGCGCTGTCTACCGCATGAACTGTTGCCAAGTTTACGAGTAACGCGACAGGCATCTAGTTTAGGAGGCTATGCTCAAATACACCTAACATGTAATGCCAAATAAAACGGAGAATAAATACTGATCCACAAATTTTCCAACGTAAATGCATGACTGGCTATTGAGACAATTCTCCACACCATGCGCAGGCGCGTGATTGACTTCTTAACATTGGCGCCACATCACGCGCTGCCGCGTGTCTGGAAGAAGTGTTAAACACCACTGACTTTAAATATTCTAATTCGAAAATTTAAGTTATTCGAAATTTAAGATTTTCTCAATATAAAAGAATAGAGCAGTATATAAATTTGCGTTCTTGGGATCGTTGCATTGGAAACAGTTTGGTATTGCATAAAAATTAAACTATGAATCTGACATTATAAAATGAATTTACAAAATGGATAAGATAAATGTGTTGAACTGAACAGGGATTACCTGTTTATTATGTGTAGCATTTCAGTCTGTCACCGTGCCAAGGATCGGTCAAATTCATTCCCCTTAACATACATGAATATAGTATATCCTGTACCAGAAATTTCTGAAAACATATATTTGATGGAAAGTCCCCCTATGCCAACAAGTTTCCTAATATATTTAAGTATTTGCAAAAACATGACTCCTTTTAAGTTATCTTAGTTATTTTTTAATAATTTCTTCGTTTTTCTATTCACAAAATACTAAAAAGCACTTAGAAAAAAAAAAAAAAAAAAAAAAAAAAAAAACGTTTTTTTTTTCCTAATATTGAGAGTAAAATGGACTTTTTTTTGGATATTTAGTGTTACACTACTTGTCTAATATGGAAATCGTTTGCATTATCATAAAAGATAATTTTTTTAAATAATAATTTTAATACATTATTTTTTTTTAAACAGAATTATTTGTTAATAACAGAATTAAATTCTATATAAATGTAGGTGCATCAATGAAACGGGGGGTTGAGGGGGGCGGCAGCCCCTCTCACACAGAACTAATTATCGTATAAAACTCTTCTGAAGCCAATTTGAATTGTTTAGCCTAGGTTTACACGACAGTTTTCGTTATCTTACCTTTTAATCTGCAACATGTATTTATAGTTTTAAATTTCAGGGTAAGAGAAAATAGTGTGAGTGACACACCATATTATTATCTTTATGTTTACATTATTTTATCATTAAGGCATTAGATTCGTAATATTTCTTCCGGTCTAATAAAACTTAATGTGTAACAACCACTCCCCCCCCCCCATCTCCAAGCCAACCCCTTAATATGGGTGGAGGTCGATTCCCCTGCTGTATGATATCTTGACAGAAAAAATGGGTCGTTTCCCCTCACCCTTTTTTCGCAGGCACAGGTCGTTTGCCCTGACAGGAAAGGTCCTGTGTCCATGTTTATTATGACTGACATTTACTGATAAGCAGGGGGGAGATGTGTCCTTCATTCTCTTACAGGTGACTTAAATAGTACACACACACGCAAAAAAATAAATAAATAAATAAATAAATAAAAAGTAATATCTCGGAAGAAAATAGTTTTATTTGCATATGTATATTGCATAACTGGTCCTCATGTATAGCAGAATTATTTCATGTGTATGTGCTGTACTTTTATTTTTATTTATCTATTTTTATTTTACCAAAAATTCAAGTATATTGATTTATCAGGTCATGATATTAGAATATAAATTTATTATTTTTGTATTAACAATATTAATAAGATATTTTGTAAAGATTTCGTAAGGAATACAATGGGAGTATTTGATTTCTTATTTTTAGTTTTAAAATAAAATTTTTGTTTGTAATAATTTGCGATAAAAATTTTAAAACTGGGTTGAAGAGAAAAAAAAAAAATCTTTCAAATGTAAGTCTTTCCTTTTGTTTTTTATTTATCACTATAAATAATTATTTATAACCAACATAAGGACAGAAAGCTTGAATTAATCAATAAACAGTTACATATAGAACTATATGTAAACTATGAACTATGCCTTTTACACCGCAGAAGATATTGAAAAAATTAATGAGTTGTATCTTCTATATTATTGATGGGTTATGTGTAACAAATATAAACAAACTATAACAGAAAAAAAGTAATAATAATTACTAGAAGAAGAATAAGGAGCAGAATCCATCCCAGACAAGTGGAGACCTTATTGTAGTTGAAATGAAGATAATAATTACTGTAAATTAAAATAATAATAATAATAAGCAAATGAAAATTAAAACTTAACGAGATATTTTTGAAAAATGTAATTAATTTAATTTACATAGTAATTTTATGACCATAATTTAGAAAAGTTTTTTTTTTTTAATGAGATTAGGGACAATTATAGGATATCAGCAATTGTGTTAGACAACATTTCATATTACGTTATTGAAAGACACTCGTGAAAATGAATTTTAATTTGATATAATAATTTAACTATTATCTAAACTCATCAATAACTTTACTTTTTTTTTTTTAAATACAATTATTGTGATGATAATTTAAACTTGTTATGTATTAATTACAGTTATAAATCTTATATTAAAGCTAAAATAGTTATTTAAAACTTTATATGTTATATAGTAGTATAATTTGTAATAAAAGTTTTTGCAATATACTTCAAATGAAATAACTTTGCAGTATGAAATACATAGCGTCAAAAATAAAGAAATAAAGTACAGTAATTTTCTTTTTCCTTCTTTATATATATATATACTAGCTGACCCGACAAACGTTGTTTTGTCATATAAATTATTTCTAGAGAATATTTTGCTAGAAAAAAATAACTAACTTATTGTAAGTATGTAAGGATGTGGTATATAAGTGGAAGATGTATGGAGCGCTGTGAACGGTGAAAGAATATAAAAATAACAAAACACCAATCATTTATTTTTTTAATTTATTAAAATTGATTCTTTAAAATTATATACATATCGCTACTTATAGCAATATTACTAAAAAACAATATCAATCCCTTAATGCAACTGAGTGCACAATATTTTTTGTTATCCCATCTTTCGCCAATACAAACTGAATGGTTTGCCCACTCGAGAGCCACGTATAATTGTCCGTGTGAAAAACATGATGTGCTCAAATCTAAGCCACAGACAGACATCGTTTGGCCCTGAGACTTATTGATAGTCATTGCAAATGCCAATCTAATTGGAAATTGAGGGCGTTTAAATTGAATTGGCACATCTGTGGCTATAATAGGGATTCTCAGTAGTAATATATTTTCACCTCGGAATTAGTCATTTAAAATGAGGGCTTCGATAACATTTTTCATTAATTTTTTTATGACTAATCGCGTGCCGTTGCACAACCGTTGTGGGTTCAAATTACGAAGCAAAATAACCGGACATCAAACCTTCAGTTGTAAAATATGCGGTGGCATGCCTGGTAAATCCAATGAGTTTAAAAACTTTGTTGGATAATTTACAGCTTCGGTGGCATCGCAAACTGTATCATTAGATTTGTATGACACCAAGTCTCCTGGTAAAAAATGTTGTACCTTGAGATTCAATTCATTGATGTCCACATTTTTTGCTGCTAAAATTGCTCTTTCTGCCAGCCACTCATGATTTGTGTATCGTCTGTGTACATTGGGAAATATCTGGTCAATAAGATCATCTTGAGAATCAATGATTGTGCAGAAATCGGTCGGTAATTTTATGCATCCAGTTTCATCTGTAGTAACTTTTCCATCGCCGATATCTAACAATTGTTTTGAGAATGTTTCAGCGGATGGATCTTGAAGCTTTTGAACGCACAAATTTACTTTCAGTTGTACTTTTTCAATATTACGCCACAATGACGATGATTTTAAGCACGCGTTGATCTCATCAGCGTATTTTGAACGCGGAATAACGGGAAGTGCTTGTCTGAAATCACCTGAAAAGAGTAACAGAGTGCCGCCAAATAGTTTGTCGTTGTTTTTTATATCTTTGAATGTCCTGTTCAACGCCTCAATCGAATGTTTGTGTGCCATAGTGCATTCATCCCAGATAAGAATTTTACACTATTTCAGCACTGTGGCCATGGACGATTGTTTTTTTATGTTGCACACTGCGTCTGGGTTATTTTGAATATTTAGTGGCAGTTTAAATAATGAATGAGCTGTTCTACCTCCATCCAATAAAGTTGCCGCAATGCCAGATGATGCAACAGCCAATGCGATGCCATTATTTGATCGTATTTCGGCGAACATTAGAGAAATAAGGAATGTTTTGCCAGTTCCACCTGGTGCACCAAAAAAGAATCCACATTGTCCTGCCAAAACTGCGAGCATGATGCGGTCGTAAATGGTTCTTTGTTCTTCATTCATTAGTGGGACATTGCGAGCAACAATCGCTGCCATTTCTACAGTATTGTATTGTAGTTCACGATTCAATTCAGTGCTTATTAAATCAGATGCATTTCGATTTGTTGAATGCATACCGAAATGACTGAGTGGTAAGTTGGCAATGATAATGCAAAGATCTTCAATAGCAATCAATGCTTCATTGTACATAGCGTCACTGAATACTATCGTTAGATCGTTGCACCGTGAACGATGTTGATGCAATATATCATCAGTCATTGAATCTTTGTGATTATCCCATAATGTCTCCGCTCGGGCCGGGAAACATGTAGTCAACACAATAGCGAATAGTAGACGATATTGTTTTGCTGTACAGTTCAGTCCTACTTCAGCAAGCATACGCTCCCACTGGTTGTCGTCTTCCAGCAAGCCGAGTGCAAGGCATGCATCTTTATACGTTGGATACTGTTGTCCATTCACTTTACGTAAATCTTGAAATGACAAAGGGCCGATGACATTAACCAATAACAGTCGAAGCTAAAAGCACTCAGTCTGCCTTGGATTGACTGTAAATACTCGTCCCAAGGTGTTTGATTTGAATAAACTGGGACATGCATCAATCGGCGTGCCTTGCTTGCGGGGCATCCATTTTTTGTTGGAGCCCATGTGAAATAACGTGGTACTTCTGAATAGAGTAATGTCCGTGCAAAAGCACCAAAAGCATCCGCACGATTACACAATTCAAAAAATTCGGTGAGTGTAGTTTTTGGTGGATTTATAGCACGATCAATCGCTGTCTCGCTCGTGAAATATACGCGCTGGCCATTTTCAAGATGGACGGCTAAATGAAGAACTGCTGGATCCCGTTCATGAATTGGAAAACCAAAGATACGCCAAACAGCTTCATTGGAGCTGACGTACCGGCCAATTTGGTAAAGTGATATTTCATCGTTGTTATTCACCGGAGGAGCATTCACATTGGTATTTTCAACTCGAAATACAGCCATATCACTGCCTTTATTCACATACTTGCAAATGTGTTTGATGCTCTTCACTGAACTGCAGAACTGAACATTAATATGAGCACCAAAAATAAATTAAAAAAAACTGGCGTGCAGACAATAGCAAGAAATTCAAACTTCTTCACACACCATAAATTTTAAATCAGCACAACCGGTTTCGAAAGGACTTTGCCTTTCTTCATCAGGCGCAAACACGTGCAACTGCCTTGGAGGCAAAAGCAAGACTGAAAGCAGGACAAAATCCAGAGGGGAAGGAGCAACACAAACAACCAATAGGAAGCAACATGCAGGACAGGACCAATCAGAGAGAAACACACGTACACACACACCACAAAATGAGGAGGGAGTTAAGGAGTAAACAATTATTTTTATTGTATTTTATTGAATTTTATTTATAACTTCCAATTCCCTTCAACCAAATCCCCTGTTCCTGAGCTTCAAAAATGGGCTATCTATAATGTACCTTGTAATAACTGTGATTTATCTTATATTGGTCAAACTAAAAGAAATCTTGAATGTCGTTTACGTGAACATTCTCGGTATGTTGTTAATCAAGAAATTTCTAAATCTTCTATTGCGAAGCACAGTTGGGAATTTGATCATAGTTTTAATTTTAAGAGTGCCAAAATTATCTTTCATGCCAAACACGTTTCCGAACTGGATTTTTTAGAAAATTTAGCTATTTACCTTAATCGTGATAAAATTGTCAATGAAAAATCTGATTCCACTTTGCTGTCTACAGCCTGGAAAAATTTGTTTAATTCAATTAAATAATTTCCTTCATTATGTTTATAACATCATATTAGTTATAATAAAATAATTCTAATTTAAATAATAATAATAAGAATTAATGGATAAATTTTATTAAATTTACTTATTAGTTTAATATTATTGAAACAAAATAATAATAATTGTTTACTCCTTTCCTCCCTCCTCATTTTGTGGTGTGTGTGTGTACGTGTGTTCCTCTCTGATTGGTCCTGTCCTGCATGTTGATTCCTATTGGTTGTTTGTGTTGCTCCTCCCCCTCTAGATTTTGTCCTGCTTTCAGTCTTGTTTTCCCTCCAAGGCAGTTGCACGTGTTTGCACCTGATGAAGAAAGGCCACGTCCTTTCGAAACCGGTTGTGCTGATTTAAAATTTATGGTGTGTGAAGAAGTTTGAATTTCTTGCTATTAATATGAGCATTGAATGTTTTGCTCAGCAGAGGCGAATATGGGACCATCCAACGGTTATCAATGTCAATATCTATGTTGTTGACATAGATGAACGCCATAGATGATAAGATTGTCCGCCATTATCGGGATTTCTTCGACGATATATTGGATATCCGTCAACATTTGTGATCATGAAATTTTTCGGAAAACTTTTAGTACATTTTACATCTGCACAAATAATAATGGCCTAAAAATTCATTTTTCATTTTAACATTAAATAACTCCGTCGGATATTGACGAATTTTTTAAAAGAATATACCATTTTAACTAATTTTAACAATATTAACGTTGAAAAAATATTTTAAACACTTACGGTTAAAAATTCATTTTTCATTTCAACATTAAATAAATTCTGACATCGTGTTTACGATTCTAAAATATTAACTTTGAAAAAATATTTTAAACACTTCGTAAGATACGGTTAAAAATTCATTTTTCATTTCAACATTAAATAAATGCTGACTGCGTGTTTACGACAACTCACGCCATCTAGGTGGAAAAGTTGTTGAAAGAGTTGGTTAAAAATTAATTAAGAAAGAACTAATTAAGTTACAACTTTCATTTGTAAATCTAAACCATTCTCGAATCCACCTGAAGACACACAAAAAATTTCATTAAACTCAGTCCAGCCGTTTAGGAGGAGTTCAGTGACATACACACGCACAAAAGAAATATATATATAAAGATATATATAGCTGTAGAGGCCTCTGCTCCTTCTTATGATCTTATACATCAGGCTCCCAGAAAAGCTCATTAACTTTTCAATATCTATTGCTTTAAATAAAGTTTCATTTCCATGTATAATTGTTTAATGATTAAAGTAGGAGTACTATGGATTAATTCATATTTCATTTGAATCTTGAATATATATTTTTAAATTTATAGATAATTTTAGCAAATGTTCATTTGTTTCTCTTGCATTCTACAACTATATTGCATCATAAATAGGCTTATATTTTTTATTGATGGGGATGAAGGGTGAGGTATAAAAAAATTATTTTGTTTTTATTATTTTAGCTTTATAGAAATTTAGGAAAATAATTATATGCGGGTTTTTACTTATGTATTACGTATTTAATTTTCACAAGCCTTCCAGTTTTTTTTACGTTGGTTAATTTATACACTGCTGTTTATTAATGTCAGTTGTTTAATAAACAAAAAAATATTCCCTATTTTTGCTAAATATCAAATGGAGATTTTAAAAATATATTTATTCTGTGTTCATAAATACTAAAGTCTTACAACTTCCAATTGCGTTTGGCATATCTGACATTAACTTTATACAACTGAACTGTAATGAAAAATTTCTGCATTATATATGAATAATAAAGGCACGCGTTTTGAGAAGAAAAGTCTTTTCTCATCAGGCAAGAAATGCGTACTATTCTATAAAGAAGCACAGGAAATCATACTCCGTATTTTATCTCATAAAGGTAAGAGGCGTTTGTTTCCTAATGAAGGAATATTTTGTTCTTTCGAAATACGTTGCCTATATTAATCTTTTATGGCGCATTCAAAAAGTTTTCTGTTTTAATTTATGACTCTGCACTTTATACTATGTGCTTGGCATACGTTTTACATCATTGAAAATAAAGAAAATATTTCATGTGCAAAAATTCAAAATTTTACCAAAATCAGTATTTTAATATTTAAAATTTCAAGTAATTACAGTTTCATACCAGAAATTTTCATATCTCTGATTTAAAATGTGTGCTTGTTACGACTGTTAAGTGTTATTTTTTTATTAGAAAGCTAATTTTTGCCTTAAAAGCTAAAGTTCTTGCTTTTTAAGTTTAGTTTTTTATTTAAAATTGGTGTATGAAAATAAACTTTTAATATTATTAAAAAAAAAAAAAAAAAAAAAAAAAAAAAATGCAGGACTTGTAAAAAAAAAAAATAGTTTGTGAAAATGAAAATTTTTAAGTAAAGGAGTCATAATTGCCAATTTTAGCATTCGTGTTTCCTATAGATAAATAGCTCTAATCCCTTTGAGAAGTTATATGGATATTTCTAGTTATCTTGAAAAAGAAGTGGAGGGGAAGAATGGGGAAAGATATGTGGGGAACTCGTCAGCGCAATCGACCCGTAAGGGAAAAACCAAATTTTTCTCACCCCCTTAAAATCAGTGGAAACGACCAGGCCCCCTTAATATTCCTCACAGATAACGCGAAACACGTAAATATTTTAAAAGAAAAACCCTTTCATTTTTATTCATTTGTTGTTAAATGTTCTCTCATAATAGAAAAATAAATGTATTTGTGCACGTAATACAAATAAATAAGACTTTTTAAAACCTTAAACAAAATTTCTGAAATTTACGAAATTGAAAGAAATTTAGTTTAAGAGCAAATCAATTTTCATCATTGTAAAATAGCTATGTAAAAGGAGATGGATTTTGTTTTCTTTTTCTTTCAGCAACATTCATTTTTTTATTTGTTAAATACCAAATCAAGTGTAAAACATTAAATATTATCTTCAAGCCTTCAGGCAAAATCATTTTCTATCATATAAATTTTAAGAATTTCAAGGATTTGTATTGAATGAATAGTTAAGTGAATCATTATGGTTTCCATAAAAATATTTCAAAGTAAGTATTATTCGTTTTGTAAAATGAAATAAATTTAATAATTTTAAAGGCCTTTTAACCACTATAGTAAAAAAAAAAAAAAAAATTGAGTGTTTTCTTGTTATATTTCAAAAATAATGAATGAAGCTATTGTATATAAAAAAATGTCGCTCATTGAATTATTTATTGAGTACAATTAATTCTCTAAAAAGATATTAATTTTAATTAAATAATTAATTTCTATTTAAAAATCAAAATCTTACATATTAATAAATATTTTCGAAAATTAAGAAAGATGTTTTACGAACGATAAATTTTATTATCGGTACGTTATTTTAATTCTTTAATTCAACCCTGAAAGTTTTTAATTCACTCCTGAAGTGTATCAAGAAATTATTTCTTCATACACTTTACTTACATAATTGAATGTATGTATAAGAAATTTTTCTAGATCATGCACTCATATATATATTGAAGATAAATCGAGTATCACGTACAAGAAGTTTTTAAACAAGCACTAAATAAATAAATAAATAAATCAATAAATAAAAATAAAATAAATAACTAAAAATAAAAAAACACGCAGTAAATATTTTGCACCTAAATAGTAAACACACCCTTCTTTAGGCATTAGAAGTAGGCACGAATGAAATTATAAAATACAGCTCGTTTACAAAAGGCAAGGCAAATAAACAGATAAAAGTTCTGATATGAACATTAAGTTAAATAGCAAAAACTTGGTAGATTGTAACTAGAAAACATATTAAAATAAAATAATGCAATAACAATTTTTCCTAGGAATGTTCTGTTTTTCTAACGAATTAAATTTGCAACCAGAACCCAGTTTATAAAAATTAACGTATTAAACGAGCAGTGGTCGGAACAATCCATATATCCTATCTATTCTTTTATTGAACTGACACCACAATTTTTATAAAGAAAACTTTATTAAAGATTTTTGTGGTATTTTAGTATGAAAAAATTTAGAAAAACTTTCTTTTTAAAAGTTGTGGTGTGAGTTCAATAAAAGAATCGTAAAAAAATAGGAGTGCTATGACCCCTGAATGAGACAGAGGAATATTTCTTACCAGAATTTAAACTAATATTTGATATAGAATTTTCTTAAACTGTTAAGGAATTACTAATATGTTTTTAATGAATATATTAAAAATGTTTTTACAGTATAATTGATTTTACACTTATTTTCAAAAATACAATTTGAATTTGTGTAGTATACTATGCTTTTAATAAAACAATTGGGTTGTTGTCTATGTTCTATAGGGTGAATTAATAAAGCCCAGAATAACTTAATCAGGTGATAGTATATAGAAATACAAACGATATTCATCAAATAATGCGTGGTCTAAATTAAAACGCAAGTATGTTAACCAGACTGTCTCGACACTGCATACCTGCCAACATTCTAATTAATATTCCATAAAATTTTTTAGTTCCGCTTTTTTACTTTCTTCTATATGTAATATAGAGAAAGTATTGGATTCGCGAAAATTTTCGACCTCCTCCTTCTTTTTTTTTTTACAGTGTTATTTTTTTTTCTTAATTTATTATAATTACGTTTGGAGAAAATTAGTCTAAATATTAAGTGGTGTGGAAAAAGGGGCTGTACTAACAATTTTACGGAATATTAATTAGGATGTTAGCAGGTATGCAACTGTTATTTTAGGAACATTAAAACGACACCCTTGTTGTAATGTATATAGAGAAAACTAACGTCATGAATGAAAATATAACCGGAGAAAGAAAAAAAAAATCTTAATGAACAAATCTGAGTTGCAGTGAATGAGAGGTGACGTTTTGCAGTTCTGAAAGAATATTCCAGTGTGAAACCGTTATAACAATTGTAACATACGTAAAAAGTAAATAAATATTTATTTATTTATTTATTTATGGAACTACAAGGGAGAGTACCACAGTATCATCCCAAATGTACAGAGAATGTTTTCCACGCAGACAGTTGTCAGGCTCAAAAATATCTGGGCTCTTGCATCGGCAAGTGTGCTTTTGTATTCTTTATTATTTCCCAGCCTGACTGCAAGAGTACAAGGACGTGCAGAACAGCAGTTGTGGAGGAGATGATTATGAAGACGATTGAAGAACAGACAACTGCAAGCACACGAGCTGATGTGCCAAAATGCACGACATGGCAGACATTGAAAAATGAGATGTACAACCTTAAACAATTTCAATGAATCCGAAGGTTATTCTCGTCGCTTAGACTTCGCTTACTAATCTTTTGCAGCAGAGTTTAGAACTGCCAATTTTTGCGGTAATTCTTCTTTTTTCTGACGAATGCAATTTTGCTCGAGATGGTAATCTTATACCGATAATAAACGCATCTGAACGTTTGAAAATCCACATGCAGTATACCTATATGTACATCAGCGACGTTTCACCGTCTATGTTTGTGTAGAACTCATCATCGACTACATAATAGGACTGAATCGTCTGCCAAAACAACTTGGCAAAATAAAAATCGAATGTTTCTGTAAAAGGTATTACAAATGACCTGCAACGGCGTGTGCGATTCCAAAATGACGGAGCTTCGTCCCAATTTTGGAGAAATGTTTAGAACTATGAGGCTGTCCCATTTTCAGACTAATGTATTCGACAAGTATAGATGACAAGATCATCCAATCTTTCATGTTTTCATTTGTTTTTGTGGGAACAACTAAATAGTTTGCTCTATGAGACTTCTTTTGATTTTGTAGAGGATTTAATGTAAATACAGTTGGCAATAAAAGTATCTGAGCACTAGCAAAAATTCCTATGTAAAAAAAGTACACTTAATACAGTTTTGTTAAATAAATCCTTGTCGAATCCTGTTCTTAGTTAGTCTAAGAACAAGATTCGACAAGGATTTATTTAACAAAACAGTATTAAGTGCAATTTTTTACATAGGATCTTTTGCTAGTGCTCGGATACATTTGCTGCCGACTGTACTGTTGACTGATGCTGGGATAGTTTGAGATACGGCTAGAAAGTTCAAATACATCCCTACACCGCTGTTCTTGTTTATCACTGCTGGCTTGCGGTTGCTCTCTTTTAAACAATTTAAAAAATATCAATCAATTTTAATGCTTATGTTATTCTTACGTTTTCTCCTTCTATTGTCGATTTTATTATGTTGTGCATATAGCTCATTTGCATTTAATTATATCTCATGCATTCTTTGATGAAAATTTTTGTTTGTATGTGAATTACCTTCTCCTAAAATTTCTTCCATCTTTTTTAGACATTTTGTGAGGAATTAATCGTGGTCGCCATAGCTCGTTAAGTTAGATTAATCTTAAATTATGACAATGTCTGATTTCTAAAATAAATAAAGAGCTTTTATTTAGAGCCTAATGAAAAGGTGGGCGTTGGACTATAATCACATTCAGTACCTTTATAAACTTAAAGGGGCAACCTTCATAAATACTCTAACTATAAATAATTAACCATAATTAATCTCAACTGCGTCAACTAACGTCGTTTCCTCTGACGATTATATTAATCTTTCGTTAGTGGGAGGATTCCCTATACCACTATACTACTCGACTATCTTCTACTATTCTACTCTAAGCAGCTAACTCTCCTTTCTACTTCCTAAGTAGCTACCTCCTTTCTACTTCCCTCTAAGCCGCTCGCTACTAACTCCTTTGGCCTTCTACTACTTCTCTCTACTACTTCTCAAATTTCTTTTTTCCGCGTGGAGCTCTAAATAGACATATTTTTTTCTCCTTCTCAGCTTCTCCTTTTATATAAATCACTTTCCAAAATATTAACATATTACAATTTCGTTCATCCTAGGAACTAACTCCATTCATCAACATAATCCTAAAACTCTGCACATTCACGTGTTATTCGTAAAGTGCGAACTTCATTTGTAGCATTACGTTAACATTGCTTTACCTCACAATTTTGCATATTTTTTCTGTTACTATTTATTTTTACTGGAAAATTTTGCTTTCGAATACTCGAAAATACATCAAAAACTTACACGTATGCTACTAACTGTGGAATTTGAACTAAATTTTGTTTGCTTTAGGCTATTATTGAAAAATTGCTTAACAATATATTTTAGAACCTGTTTTTTTATTTTTTATTTTTTCTTTCTTCCTTTCTTTCTTTTTTTTTTTTATTTAGCTATTCAAGTTCGTTGTTTACTTTTTTTGGTCGTTCTTTCTTTTCCGACTCTCAAGATAGACAGATTATCTGAGTGTGTCGTATCTGGAAAGCTCACAGCAAAGGTTACTTTTGTTTGGGGTTCTTAATTATTTGATATGTAAAGCTGAGTAGCTATAAACCTTACATTTTCCAAGCAGAATTTTACTGTGGTTGAATAACGTCAAATTGCGGTAGGTACTTTATGCATGTGTATATAGACTGCATACGAAGAATTTTTATTGCGTTTTCTAATAATATACCAATAGCAGGTATACTGCAATTAGGCTAGAGTGATGACCTTATTTATACTATTATTATTTATAAAACTATATTCACAAAATCCCTTTAAAGTTAAATCGTGTGATAGTATACGCTATGATTACTCTTTAAATGGTTACAGTAAAAAAAAAAAAAAAAAAAAAGAAAAAGAAAAGAAATTTTAAACTTCATGTTGTAAATTTTCATTCTAACCCAACAACAAAATGGCTCAATGCTTTTGTCTGACTATTGATACATAAAATTGTGGAAAAAAGAAGTTTTTACATTAAATTAAAAATACAATTAACAACAAACTGACTGTTAACGTACTGTATTTTACGTGCAGCATTGATTTATTTTTTTTTTCTTACTGTCTCTAATTTTTTTTATCCCCTTTTCTTTGATCGTCGGAAAATTTGTATTTTGTTTGTAAAAGGAAAAAAAAAAAAAAGTTTATAAAAATTGTCATTTTACAAGTTGACATTTCTCAAATGCATCATATAATTCAAAATATTAAAATTTCACATATAGCTGAATTAATTATCATATTTGTAGGCAATGGATCGATAACGATTTGCATCAAACACAATTTCAATATAGAGTATAATTATGCATGTAAGTTTTTCTAAAAACTTTTAAGACATGAAAAGAACATTTTTATATGAACGTACATGTGAAATTTTGAATTTATTTTCCTCAGATTGTTATTGATTTCTTTTAAATCGTTTAATGTAAATATACCTCGTATTATTTTTTGTACATGTCTCGACAAAAGCAAACAAAACGAAAATTAGAGAGGTTATTTTCTCCCATGTGTCAAATTGTCATCTAATCAATTGGTAAAAATTATTTATTCATAAGCGTTTTACAATGTTTCTTTTTTGTTGTATATATTTCTGTTTGTTACATGGTACATAGAAAGTTTATAATAAAAAGAAAGGAATCTATAATTCAATAATTTTGTTATGTGAGAAGAATATTGTAATCATTATGATGGTGTTTCTTAAATTTAAAGAAATATTTCCCAGATTTTCGTAATAATTTAGAAAATACAACTATAAATTCTTATTTTAGATAAAGTGGAGTGTAAGGTTGATTTTTTATACCAACTATGGGGAAAATGGCAGAGCCGGGAATCGAACCCGGGCTCTCTGCTTATTGAGCTGTTGCTCTATCACTGAACTTCACTGGTTGATAACTAGTTCAGCATTTCTCACATAATATCCGTTGGCAAGGTCACCGTGTCTGCAAAGGCAGATGTACCAGACGAGAATAGTACAGAAGACAGAACTCCAATAGACCATAAAATTTCAATTTAGAAATTTCATTTTTTTTTTTTTTTTTTTTTTTTTTTTTTTTTATACTCATCAACCATGAAAATTAATTTTAGATAAAGTGGAGGTAATGTTGATTTTTATACCAACTATGTGAAGAATTATCGGAGCTGTTCCTCGTGGAATATTCTGACGTGTTACATATTTGTTTGCAGACACGATTATTTTGCCAATGGATATTATTTGAGAAATGCTGAGCTGGTCATCAGCCAGTATATATCATTGACAGAGCAGCCGGCCGTTAAGCAGAGAGCCCGAGTTCGATTCTCGCATTTTTCACATAGTTGGTATAAAAATCAACTTTACACTCCACATTACGTAAAATAAATTTTCATGCTGATGCATTAATAGTAATAATAATAATAATAATAATAATAATAATAATAAATAATTAAAATTTCTAAAATAAATTCTTATGTTGAAGCCATCACAAAAATTCTTCTATAGAAACTTATGCAGTACAAAATATTTATTAAAATTATTTTCTATGGTGAATGCAGATGATTTTCATCTCAAAGAAGTATAATACTAAATTTTGAAAAAAGTTATTTTATGTCCTGTACATAAATGAAAACTAAGGGAATCTGTTAGAAAAAAAAAAAAGGGTAAAGATAAAGATAAAAATAAACTCGTTTTAAAATATCATAGATCTATGATTCAATCGTTCATTTTAAAAGTATAGACGAGTTCTTTTAGATGATACCCATATCCAAAACTTACAAACCACCTCTGTGGAGATGGATGATAAGGTATAAGTTTTTCCTGTTTCATCATTACTATTATAAATATATACATTTTTACTTTCATATTGAAAGGAAAAAAATATTTCTCACTATACCCATTTAAACGAAATTTTTAATACAGTGATATTAAAAATAATAAAATCGGTATTACAGCGCAACCTATAGTGAGATTGATCACCATATATAATCAGCGTCAGTCTACGTCAAGGTCCTACTAAATATCAAGTTTGGTAAAATTTCGTCAATTGGTTCATGAGATACAGCGTTCACAAAACTTTTGATACACACACAGATAAATAGATAGGCAGACATTTCCTAACTAGTATGATGTGCCCACCACAAGACTTTTTTTCTACATATTTTTATCAAATTCTTGCAGTACAAATTATTTCTTAAATATTTTAATTATTTTCCATGATAAATGCAGACGTTTTTTATCTGACAGAATTATAACAATAAATGTCGAAAAAAAGTTCATTTTGTACCAACATCAGAAGAAATGTGTTTTTTTATCGAAAGTTCTTTTTCGTAAAAAAATGAAAATAATCGATAACTTTGTTTTAAATTATCACAGATCTATGGTTCAACAATTTGTTTTAAAGGTATTGACGAGATCCTTCGAAAGACACCCATATAGAAAACTGACACCTCCCGGGGTACTTCTCCCCTATGCACAAACATTTTTTTCATGTTTACTACTACTATTACCAGTAATTCATGTTAATTTTACAATCACACGTTAAAAATCACTCTCATTATACCCGCTTATACGAAATTATATCCAATACTGCCATGTTAATTATTTGAAAAAATGGGATCACAGCGCCGCCTGTTGATCAATTGATCTTCAAATCTAAGCAGCATCAGTTTATTTCAGGTTCCAACTGAATATCATGTTTGGTTAAATTTTTTTTATTGGTTCGTGAGATACAGCGACCACGAAATTTGTGGCTCACACACACAGAGATTCACAGATAGGCACACAGACACATAAAAAGATAGTCAAATTTTGTTTAAGATGTCTCAAAGGGGGTAAATCCATCCAAAAGTGGAGTTCGAAAATTTTCCGAAATTGAATACTTTCTTTTTATATATATAGAAGGAAGTAAAAATTGTAAAATCGTGTTTAAACGAACTCAAACATCTAAATATATCAAAAACCGGTGTTTGAAAAAATTTACGAACCCAGTATTATTATACCTATGGAGGAAAATAATAAATCTGAGAATTTCATGTTCTTATATGTTCTATATCATTGTCTTTTTTTTTGAGAATTGTTCAATGCCTTTTTTTTTTTTAACATTTACTTCCTCACTCATTAATCTAAAAAATATACTTCAAATTGTAAAAAAAAAAAAAAAAAAAAAAAAAAAAAAATTATAAATTTATTATTTTAGTTTAATTCTGACATTTAAATTCATTTTTAAAGAATAATCACCACTATTTCCTAAGAGAATTTTTTAATATAATTAACCAGATAATAACTAGGAAATTACTTCTATATATCTATTAAAAATTTCTGCTAATGCATATTCTCAGAAAACCTAAAGATTTGGCAAAGGTGCTTTAGAAGTAGTTTAAATGAACGAATTGGTATTAGATCAGTGGTCGCCGAACTTTCGACTTCCCCGACCACCAAATTCCCAATTACTACACCCACAAACCACTAAATTTATTATTTAAATTCCCGCTGACCACTAATAAGAAACGTAAGTATATTTCTTGAGTAATAATCAGAGAATGCCCATTTCATAAATAAGAAATAAATATATTTAATATAAAATTCTGTAGATGTCCGTTTGATTATAAGAAAGCAGTAAGTTCTTATTTAATTTTAGGACCAATGCTTAGAGTTTGCTTGATTGTAATAAAACAATTATAGGGAAAGAACGTGCTTAGCTTTTTATTATTTCCATATAATAAAAAACTCTAAATACTTCTCTACAGTGATAAATTATTATTTCTATATATAAAACTGTATTTACTAAATATTGTAATTCGTACTTTGCATTGTTAGATTATTAAAATCCAATGGGTAATTACATTTTTGACGTACATTTTGAACTTCTGAAGAATTCGAATAGTCTGATACATTTAGAACAGTTCCTAGCTAAGTATGAAATTCAAAGCGATAACTATGTCTTATACTCCTAATTGAAAGCCCACCAGTGGCCGAGAGGGTTTTGTGCTCAAAGCTGGTAGACGTGAGAGATCGGATTCAAATCCAGGTCACGCTCGTCGGCATAGCGGTTATGAGTTTTCCGTGGTTTTCTCAGAAACTTGCGTACATATAGACTTGAAGCCCTTAGAAAGGCCCTCGTCGGAGGGCACTCCGTGGAGGGCACTTCTAATACTTCAGTGAAAATTTTGTCCCGAAAGCAAAAAAAGGACCAACAAAAAATTAAGTGAAAATGAAAATGTTTGGCATCACCCTGTAACAGGTAATGCATAAAATGCGATTTTTCTGTAACATGTGATTATGAGGCTCTTTGTATAATTTTTTTTTATGAGGCTACCACACATATTCATAGAAATATAATGGTTAATTTAAGAAATTGCAATAAATTCATAAATAAATAGTTAATAAAAAGTCACTATTTTAAATATAACCTGCAAGATATTAAACCAAATGCAAAGCCATTTTCAGGAAACTTTACATGCAACCTTAGACACAGCACATTGCAATCAGAACGCAAAAATATTAAATATCTAATGAAATATGAGCATTTTTCCTAAATAATTTAAGCTACGCATGCGCAAGTTTTAACGAAATTCAATTAGCGTAATATAAAAGCCAATAGTATGGAGCTGCTTATATAAAAACCCAAACAAATACCATGTCAATTCAAGAAGTTGTACGCGATAAAACTAACTGACGCTCAGTTTTTCTCGAAAAGAAAGAAAATGATAAGAGAGTTTTATCAATATTTATTTACTATGAACGAACACTGTATTACCATTGATTGAATCAAAATGAAGATATGAGTAAAACCGTTTATGGAAATATCTTTCTTTAGAGAGGAACTGAATAGCACATCCTTATATCACGTACAACTTTTTGAAACTAGCAAATGCATATTTACGGTTTTTGTGTAAGTAGCTCAACACATTTGGCTATTGAATTATGGAAATGAAATTTCACTACCCTAAAAAAAAAAAAAATGCTTTCGTCTAGAACGAATAAGTAGTCATTTTCTAAATACCTAAATTTCAAGTATACATTTCCTAGATATGCGCTTAAGGTAAACAAATAACCTGAATTGACGAAATGATCGAGAATATCCAGTCTATACTTTTCTAGATTGTGAAACAATTTTATGAATATTATGAATCCTCTGTATTCTGAGAAATTCTTGTTGATTTACTAGAATTGTGTTGTAAAACAAAAATATAGTTACTAAAACTAGTCTTTTGTGTTCGCGTTTATTTACAGAGATTTTTAAATGAGATTGACCCCACCATAATATAGGAAAACGGTCTAGAATTCTAATAGGGGGTTTTAAACTCGATAAAAAATGGAGCTAGAATTTGTAAGGATGACATGGACCTATTTCTTCTAGAGCCACGATTTAGATTCTAGATGTCGGTCACAGAACTTTTTCACAGTATAAAGCTTGCGCATACGCATCTAAAAACTATTTAGTAAAAATGCTTATATTTCATTACAGATTTAATATTTTTGCATTCTGATTTCAGTACACTCTGCCTCATGTTCTATGTAAAATTTTCTCAGAATGGCTTTCCACTGGATTTAATGCCTTGCGTGTTATAATTTAAAAAGTGGTAATTATGCTTGTAGTTTTTTAAAGAAACCGTTATATCTCTATGAATATATGTGGTAACCTTATAAAATTTTATACAGATAATAAACAGGGATCTCATAATCTTATGCTACAGCCGCATCGCATTTCGAACATTACTTTTTATAGGCTACTCCCAAATATTTTCACTTTTATTTTTTATTTTTTACTGGTGTCCCTTTTGTTTTAAAGGCTAATCTTTCACTTGTAATACCCAAAACCACATTTCTTATCTCAGAGCATCCTGTTAGGTTGTTTTCCCAGCGAATTCGAATGACGAAACTCTTACGTAGAAGATTTCGTGATCAAAATCCACGTGACCTCGCACCCAATGAGTAATAAACTTTGTCAGTCAGCAGCAATCTCTCTTTCAGAGGGGATCGCAGATTTTTGTCTGCGTGTTTATTGTTTTACAATGTTCTAAACAATAAGATGTAGCACCGATTGAACAGCGCTGTCTATGCTATTATTTAAAATGTGATCCTTGTATTCTGTATCTATTGTGTTTCTGTCTTCATTAAATTTTTTCATGTGCTACAGTCGTTAGAGAATTATTGTATTCTAGTCTTCCCTGTCGTCGTTTTGATTTAAAATTGATTTTATGAGAAAACAAAATAGTAAATCTTTTGTTTATTTTACGTGCTCTACCATAGCCTCCTAAACTAGTGGCGTTGCTCGTAAACTTTGTAACCGTTCAAGTGGTAGACAGCGCCACCTGGTACAGATTGCGCGACTTTTTTATTCAACAGCCACCAAAAAGTTTTAAGACTGGGATTTAATATACATAAAAAGCGAATGGAGTCGAAGAAATGTCGATTATATATATCATATATGACTTCTTAAAATTATTCGTGACAGTCGAATAAAAAAGTCGCGCAATCTGTACCACGCGGCGCAGTCTAACGCTTGAACTGTTGCCAAGTTACCGAACCACGTGACAGGCATCGGGTTTAGGAGGCTATGGCTCTACCAAGCTAAGCCAGCTGCCAGCAACATAATCTGAACTATATGGGGAATAACAGGTTCTTCATACTTCTGAATTTTTAAATGATTCGTTCAGTACTTTTTGAGATATTGAAAAAATATCTAAATTCGAAAGTGTCCGGTCATTTATGGAAGGACTGTCTATATATCAAATGTATGTATCACATGTCTAAGAAAATTGCATTCGAATGGTAATTAATTTCTCTTAGTCATATGGTCAACAAATTTTTTATTGGAGATCAATTTTTCGTCGTTAAAATTTTGCTATAATTTTGCTTCTTAAGTTCCCTGTATACGGTTTTCTTGTTACCAACATAATTTAAAAACAAATAAATGAAGGAATTTCCATTTAGGTATTTTAAAAATCACATGCATGGGATTGTCACTGGAAATTTTTGACCAATATCGATAAATTTAAAGAGTGGTATAAGCAAAATGATATGAATAACATGAAATATATATTTTTTTTAATTTAATATTTATCACAACAGCTACTATATTCAGATGGGAAGGGGGTTTAAGAGGACGGCAGTCTGGTTCAACCCACATCTATTTAATAAACAACAGGTTCTTTCCAAAACAATAATAGGTAAAAGAAATTAATTAAAAAAAATAAATTTTGTAATGTAAAAACTATGTTTTAACAAATAATTTGAATGTATTTTCAAGTACAATAAAATTTCTGTTACTGCGAAAAAAGTTTTTTATTTTTTCCTTTTTAAACACTGGTGATCAAAATACATAAATAATGATTTTTTCAATCCGATTTACATTTTCCCTTGATAAATATAATTACAAGTGTAAATTATTTTCCGATACTTTTTACCCTGTCAATAACGCAAGTATAAAAATTTGTAAAGTATTTCTTTTAAATGACAAACAAGCATTATTGATTCGTCAAATGAAAAAATTCTGGAAATGTATTACGATAAAAATATACATAAATAAAGTATGGAACACAAAGAATGAACCATTGGTTTTTGCTTATTTAAAATGAACTGTTATCAGTTTTTTTTTCTTATATATGGTATAAAAACATAATGTAAAGATACAAAATACAAATATAAATACAATACACAAACGAACTCACTATAAACATCGCACGTAATTATACGTTAAAAACAAATAAATTATTTATGTTAAAGTAAAATATATGTCCAATATTTTAAAAGTATTAAATGCAGATTGTAGTTTATAAAACAGAAAGAGTTGTGTCATCCTGATATGAGATTATTTTTATTTTAACTTACAGTATTTTATTTACATCGACTTTCTTTAACGAAAAGGTATGAACGCATCTGAACTAGCTCGAGAATGGTGCTTTTACTTTCGAAAGATTCGATATGAAATTTCTTATTTATATTTATAAAAGTTTAACAATTTATAAATATTGATACTGTTATACATAACAGCGATAATTTTGCTTAAATACATTTGGCAGATACTATTAAATTTTTGATGAATATTTAGAGAAATTTTACTAAAACAAGAAAATAAGTGACACAGAGATTAAAATACTGGTTCAGAATTAATTAAGCTGATTTGTCAACAAAGCAAACAAGCAAACAAAAACTTAATGATTAATAATGCAATGTTGCAAATACCAAAATTATCAATATCTGTTTTTATTACCCGTTAATCTTCTCTATCCACTATGTAGTGGAAGACGTGAGGTATTGTGCATAGATTATTCCAAGCTCTAAAATAATCAACGCAACTGAAAAAAGTGTACTGTAATTTATTGCAGTTTATACATTTCTTTCTAAATGTTAATAGAAGTGAAGTTTAACTCACCGTGCAGATTCATAGAAGACATAAAATTAGAATACTAATAAAAGCATATGAAGTATTTTATCCTTTAAAGAAAATTAACTAAATTTTTAAAATTTTAAAATATCAATATTTTGCCATTTTCTTTTTACTTTGCAACAAGGTTTTGGATCCATACTGAATTTGTTAGAAAAAAAATCTGTATTACGAAGGTACGATAAATATTCGGTAACGAAAAGCTGATTTTTTGCACTAATATTTAGCAAAATGTTACAAAATAAAATAAATTATTCTATAGGAAGTTTTTTAAAACTGAATACTAATTTTTTATTTAAATATGCATCATAATGAAAGCAAGTTGAAATTTTAAAAAGTTTTTAAGAGTGAAAAGTATGAAATAGTTTTTAATGAAGAAAAACCTGCGCAAAAAAGTAAGTTTTATTTTATTTAACTAATTAAGAATGACTATTCTTAAATATTTTTTAATTAAGAAAATACTGCACAAGAAAAGTAAGTTTTTTCTATGAATATTTTGAATTAAATTTTAGCCAAGAAAATGCTGCAGTATTTAAACAGTAGAAAATTAGTGTATTACTAAAAATATTATTTAAAATGAACATCATGTACGAATTCCAATTAAAAAATACTACAAGAAGAAACTAATCGAAAAAAAGTAATTTTTATTCTATGAAAGCTATTACGAATTAATACTTTGATTTAATTTTTATTTAAGAAAACGAAAAAAGAATATTATTAAAGAACAAAAAACGTTTTGAACTATAAAGATTCTTATTATGAAATTAGGAAGGTTTCATCCTTTCAGAATAGTTATTACGACATTTATATGTTAATTTCTTTCCAATGCTTTTTATAATATTTTTAACTCTAGCATTTGGTAATGTTAAAGATTCATTAAATATATTTATTAACCTACTATTGTTTCTCTAAATAGTTTGCTAATCAAGATATCTAAGAGAAATTCCTATTAAACATATTATTAATACAACGAAGCAATTCAAACTATTTTCATGCATTTTAATGCATTTTTAATAGTTACTTTAAAAAGCATTGAATACTGGAAATAAAAAATATTTAATAATTTTCATTAAATTATAAATGTTACAAACAAACCAATATAGCACAAGAAACAGAAAAAGCAAGACATATTTACAGATTACATGCAACAACGACAATACCGGTATTCAAACAGTTCAAACAAAAATACAGCAAAATTCCTGTTTTTCTTAAATAGGTTTAAAGGAAAAGATTCCTAACTTCTGTTAAAATATTGAAAAGAGAAAAAAAAAGTGTAACTTTAAATACGTAAACTTGAAACATTAATGTGTCATAGAATTAAAAATTTATTGCAAAACGTATTATTTATAAACAAAAATGTACTCAAAAAAGTAAATAATATAAGCAAAAGCTTCTAGCAAAATATTTAGTTTGTTAAAAAAAAAAAAAAAAAAAAAAAAAAACTGTGATTTATTTTTGCTGTTAAATTAAGGATCGTTTTAAAATAGTCATCTGTTTTTTTAAATTAAAAAAAAAAAAAAAAAAAAAAAAAAAAAACAGAAATTGTGATATATTCTTGTAATATAACACGATAGGCTATTATAGTAATATATCAAAGATATTTCGGTTACAAGCTTTGTAGCTTTTGTAGGTAAAACGCAGAATTTTTCATTTACTTTGGTTATTTTTCAAGAAAATTATTTTTTATTGACTGCCTCAACTAATTCTAGATCTGATAGGTCCTCATTATCTCTGTTTGGACGAATAAAAAGACTTCAACATATGTCGTCATTACGCCAGAAGCAATTCGAGCTCATCCAAAAACAAATCATAAATAAGATTGAAACCAATGCCTTATAAATAAACTTTAATGAAAAGAACTGATTTCCAAATTTATCTTGATGCAAAATGTGTATTTGCTTGTTATCCGCAAATTTCATACGTGGCAATCTCGTTCGACAAATATATTTTAACCTCGTGTTATTAGCATAAGAAGAAGTCTACAGCTATCGATTTTTATTGCTTGTATAAAAGAACTGAAAAATTAAGCTCAGGCATTTGTGCCTTAGAAACAACCATTAAAGAATATTTAAGTAATATTTATAAAATTTTAAGTATTTTGGATCCTCAAGTGAACATGGTAATAAGTGATAAAACATTAATGAATCTCGTAATGCTGATTGGGATATATAATGGCAAATCTAAACCATATCTGAAAGTAATCGCTATTTTAACTGTTTTATTTTACCACTTTTCAATAGTTTATTATGTAGTAGCATCTTTTAATTGCATGCTGTACTTACATTTCAAAAGAGGTTTGTCATATATTTTCCTAGCTGTCCATTCCATACTTACTTGGTATACATTATACAGAAAAAAGGAACAAATTTATGCAATATTTCAGAGAATACTCAAGTTACGAAAACGCTACAAAATTATAAGTACATCTTCAATTTGTTTGCGTATAATAATAGCGATAGTATTTTTTGTACTTTTTATATTAACCCAGTATCAAAGTTTTCACATCAACTTCATCTCGCCACATATGGCAAGATTTTGGTCACTGCAATATGAAATTCCGAAAGGCGAGGTCCTTAAAGTGTTTATTGCAGTCACAAACTTAAATTATTTCGTATTAACAATCTTTCCTGTTTTGATGACGTTTATATTAAGTGTTACATTGTGCAAATGTGCCGAAATTGTTCACTTTTACAATACATTTCTTCAGAATCATTTTGATTGCGTTGTGAAATATCGAAATATAGAAATTTTTGCGGGTTTCCATAGAGTAAAAAAGGTTGTGCGTGAATTGATCTTTGTGATAGATTCTCCTTTACTTTTCATAATCGGTTATTCTTCATGCATAATTTTTGTGTCATTATATGATTTCATACAATTTAAAGGATTACTTAGTTACATTGAACTTATGGATCCTATAATTGGTTTTATTTGTAGTATATCTATTTTGTTGTTGTATTCTTTTAGCAGTTCGATGATCCCACAAAAGTTCTCAGAAGTACGGCTTACTGCTCGCGATAAAATAAACGAACACATTTTAGGTCTCACGCCTTCAATTCCACAAAACATAATGTTGCGCCTCAGACGAATGGAGACAGAAGAAGAAATTTATATTAATGTTTATGGCATGTTCCGTTTAACTAGAACTTTTATTTTAACGGCAATTGGGATTATATTTTCTTATGATTTACTCATCATAAATGCTTTTCTAGTACAATAAATTAAATACGTTTTTCAGAATGTATGACTATTTATTTGTTAAAGCGCATTCATTCTTTGTTATTTTAAGACGTTTCATATCTTATTGTTGCGCACAAATATAAATAAGAGTTGTTGAAAAATCTACTAGAAATAAAGCTGAACATTTGTAAAAAGAAAATCTGGTGTGAAGCAACCAAAGAACTTCCATTGCCCACTATTACACGTATTATATGCATTTTTTGTAGATAATGTGATTAGAAGTCATAAAACTGTTATAACGAAGTAGAAACCTAAAATATTTCACGTAAGAGAAATTTAATAAACGTGTAAAGACATATAAAACAAAGTTTACAAAGCAAGTTAAAAAATAAGGGGGGGGGGGGGAATGATAGAGTTATTTTTTGAAACATCAATTTTTGTGATCTAAAAGTGACCTACCTAAGCAGGATGACTGTTAATTTTCATCTAATAACCATGTAATGTATGAGAAAGGATATCTAAAATGCATTTATGTTACAATTTTTGAGAAAGTTGTTATACCCGTTTTTGAGATGCCAACTTTTACCAGATTTTTGTATACTGAATATTTGACCGGAAAACAATAATTACACACAAAATTATATTTAAAAGAGAGTTAATATGGCGAGTTTAAAAAAAACCCATACTGCCGTTTTTAAAAGAACGCACTTGCGGGACCTGAAATTGAGCTTTTTATACCTGACGCCCATCAATTTTCTAGAACTAACCAGCTATATCATTCGAAAGGACATCTAATAGAGTGTTTATATAGCAATTCTGAAGAAAATCGTCAAAGCCATTTATTGAGATACGGACTTACGGTCCCAATTCCCGGTTTCCCATATCCCACTTCTGGTTTTCCAATTTTCACCAAAATTTGGAAAATTCATCTGTGCACCAGAACTGTCTTAAATCTGAAGTTTCGTAGTTCTATCTTTATTTGTTTCGGAGATATGATACCCAGAAGATTCTCCCCGTACATACACACACACACTGACCAATTACCAAAAACTACTTTTTTGGACTCTGGAGACCTTAAAACTTGTAAATCAGGTGAAAGCTCGACATCGAATTTTTGACAGAATACAATAGTTCCATTACATATGGTAGTAAGGCAATGGAAGCAAAAAAAGACATTATTGGAAGTCTTACTCTTTTAATTCTACGGAAAATACTTTTGTGCCTCGGAAAAACAGAGACTGAAAAAGTTGTCTATATAAATGTTTATGGAATACTCCTTCACTTAGAACTATTTCTTTCAACGGGAAATGGAAGTACATCATCTTAACATTTGCTTATTATTAATGCTTTTCTCTTTCAATATGCTAATAATTGTTTCAAGAACATGTGTTTCTTAAAAAGCGTATTATGTTATTTTAAAGCATTTTTTAAATTATTGCTACCATGTGTCTAATTGTAGAGTATAATGACAATACGCCCGTTTAAATACTTATGAAAAATAAAGCTCACCGCTATTAAAAAGAAATAAAAACCAAAAATCATACATTGATTATTAATACTTTCACGTTTATTGGTTATTAATACTTTCCAACTGAACGTACTTTTGTTGTATCGTAACACTTTGAATTTTCTTTGTCTACGTTAACATACGACGGATAGTTAACGGACTGAAAGGCATACCAATAGAGTTCATAATCAATCTTAAACGTTGTTGAAAAGTGCTAAAATTGCTTAACGCAAAAGAAATTTCAGCCCTTAGATTCTAATTGCAGCCTTTAATATATCTGAATATTTTAGTGTATACTTGTAAATCTCCAGGTTAACCAAATCGTATTCTATACAAAGCATTATCTCAAGCATATTAAAATTAAATGTCAATTTCTTTATAATTTTTTAATAGAATGTTATTTAAACGTGATTTCTAAAAGTGTCTGTCCTGAAACGTTATGAGTTGGCTGTTTTTTTTTTTTTTTTTTTTTTTTTTTGGGGGGGGGGGGGTTAGTCCCTGTACAAAAACAAGTTGTACAGGACCTATTAATGCCATTTCAAATAGGTCCTGTACCATTTTAATGCCAATTCAATACATTCCATGGTGAACTTGGATATCATATACCATTTTTAAAATTTCTGAAAATATTTATGGACCCTAGGGACGGGCGGACGGACAGATAGGCACATGGGCAGCTGGACAGGCATATACACAAATTCAAATCATATTTACTCTTAAAAACTGTTAGAAAGTGTTAAAAATGCTTAATGTAAACGAAAATGCAATTCCAACAAATTTGCAATAAAAACCTACGATGTAACTGAATATTTTAGGTAGCTCTGTAAATCTTATGCTAATCATACTATAATTCCATAGGAAGCATTCTTTTGTGCATATGAATAACATATTTCAATTTCATCAAGATTTGTGCAAAGTACATTTATTAAAATATGGTTTATAGAAATACCCCTTATAAAACGCAATGCTTTGGAATACTTTCGGGTGTCCATGTACACAAACCAGTGGTGGTATTTACCCCATTTTCTTTAGGGAACATCCGATAGTGACCTTGAATAGAGAACTGATAGATGGAGAAATCGAAGTTAATAACACTTTTCAACCTTGTTGGAAAGTGTTAAAAAAGAACCCAATTTAGTTTTCGTTGAATTCAATTCCACAAAATGTACTTATGTGCTTCAGATGAATAAAAACAGAAATAGTAAATTTGTTTAAATGATTATGGCATTCTCCTTTTAACTACAAATTTCATTTTAAATGAAATTAAAATTATATTTTCGTATGAATTTTTTTTTTTTTTTTTTGTGACGAATATTTGAATATTTCTTTAAAGCTTTATGCAGTATTTTAAGATATTTAATGTCTAGTTGTTACCACAAGCCTAACTGTTGGGTATAATAACAATAAGTCTTTGTCGAAATGCCTATTAGAAAAAAAGCTAACTGCTGAAAAAATAAAAAGAACGCACTGTACGTCTCACTTCTTCAATTTCACAAAACATGTTTTTTTTTTTTTTTTTTTTTTTTTGACTCTGAAGAATAGAGACAGAAAAAGTAATTTCAATAACTGTTATGGTATGTTCCAAATAATTAAAGCTTTTATCTTAATGGCAGTTGAAACAATATTTACTTACGATTTAATTATCATAAATGCTTGTTTTAAATGAAGTGGTAAACTATGCAACATCGCGTAAATAAACTATAAATTCAATTGAGTAAAATTTACAAAATGTTGAATTCCATATAGAGTAGAATGATTTCTGTACATGTTATATAATTCTATACATATGCCTTCAAGTATAAGAATATATAGTAATATTATATGCAAGAGTGTTTATATAAGTAGAATTGAATTTATTTTAACCAGGGTTTTTTATATGGCAAAGTTTTTATTTTATTTTTTTATATCGAAAAATGAAGCATTATTTACTTTTTGCACTATAATAAAAACACTAGTATATGCAATTAATTGATGATTGAGTCAGGTAATTGATTAAATATTTTGTATATTTACTTCTAAATATCATACACATCTTTGCCGATATTCATTAAAAATATAATATTTTAGAAATTCATACACATCTTATCGCATTCAATTTGTACATGAATAATACCAAATACCTCAAGGATAGCTACTAAATGTTACGAATTTTGGATACTTGAATTTTTTAACAGATATTTTTGTCTTATATTTTAAGGTAAAGCTAGAAAAATTTGCTCACAATTGAACTGAACGTCATAAAAAATCCCAAATATTAATTTTTTTGGTAAACTATTGGTGCATAATTTGGAACTTATCCTCTTTCTATACATTTCCATTACTATTTTGTTGTTCTCAAAACAACAGCTTTGATAAAACCAGGAGAGCTATGTTCGCAATCTTCAGTATGTTTAACCATAGCCACCTAAACTAAGATGCCCGTCGCGTTGCTCGAAAACTTGGCAACAGTTTAATCGGTAGACAGCGCCACCTGGTATAGATTGCGCGACGCTTTTATTCAACAACAACCAAAAATTTTTTTAAGTGGGATTCGATATACATAAAAGGCTATTAGAATCGAAGAAACGTCATACATGAATATAGTATATCCTGTACTAGAAATTTCTGAAAACATATATTTGATGGAAAACTGAACAGAGTCCACCTATGCCAACAAGTTTTCTAATATATTTAAGTATTTGCAAAAACATGACTCCTTTTAATTTATCTTAGTTATTTTTTAATATTTTCTTCGTTTTTTAAATCACAAAATACTAAAAAGCACTTAGAAAAAAAAAAAAAAATCGTATTATTATCCCCCCCCCTAATATTGAGAGCAAAATGGACTTTTTTTTGGATATTTAGTGTTACACTACTTCTCTAATATGGAAATCATCTGCATTATCATAAAAGATAATTTTTTTAAATAATAATTTTAATAAATTATTTTTAAAAAACAGAATTTTTTTTTAATAACTGAATTAAATTCTATATAAATGTAGGTGCATTAAAGAAACGGGGGGTTGAGGAGGGCGGTCGCCCCCTTCACACAGAACTAATTATTGTATAAAACTCTTCTGAAGCCTAATTTGAATTGTTTAGCATAGGTTTACATGACAGTTCCCGTTATCTTACCTCTTAATCTGCAACCTGTATTTATAGTTTTAAATTTCAGGGTAAGAGAAAATCATGTGAGTGACACACCAGATTATTATCTTAAATTAAAATTATTTTATTATAAAGGCATTAGATTCTTAATATTTCTTTCGGACTAATAAAACTTAATGTGTAACCCTCCACCCCCCCCCCTCCACACACACACACACACTCCAAGCCAACCCCTTAATATTTCTTCAGAGATAACGCGAAACACGTAAATATTTTAAAAGATAAACCCTTTCATTTTTATTCATTTGTTGTTAAAAGTTCTCCCATAATAGAAAAATAAATGTATTTGTGCACGTAATACAAATAAATAAGACTTTTTAAAACCTTAAACAAAATTTCTGAAATTTTGGAAATTGAAAGAAATTTAGTTTAAGAGTAAATCAATTTTCATCATTGTAAAATAGCTATGTAAAAGGAGATCATGTTTGTTTTCTTTTTCTTTCAGCAACATTGATTTTTTTAATTGTTAAATATCAAATCAAGTGTAAAACTTTAAATATTATCTTCAAGTCTTCAGGCTAAGTCCTTTTCTATCATATAAATTTTAAGAATTTCAAGGATTTGTATTGAATGAATAGTTAAGTGTATCATTATAGGTTCCATAAAAATATTTCAAAGTCAGTATTATTCGTTTTGTTATAATGAAATAAATTTAATAATTTTAAAGGCTTTTTAACCGCTATTGTAAAAACTTTCTTTTTGTGTTTTCGTGTTATATTTCAAAAATAATGAATGAAGCTATTGTATATAAGAAATGTCGCTCTTTGAATTATTTATTGAGAACAATTAATTCTTTGAAAGGATATTAATTTTAATTTAATAATTAGTTTCTATTTAAAAATCAAAATCTTTCATATTAATAAATATTTCCGAAAATTAATAAAGATGTTTTACGAACAATAAATGTTATTATTGGTACGTTATTTTAATTCTCTAATTCATCCCTGAAGGTTTTTAATTCACTCCTGAAGTATATCGAGAAATTATTTCTTCATACACTTCACTTACATAATTGAATGTATGTATAAGAAATGTTTCTAGATCATGCACTCATATATATATTGAAGACAAATCGAATAACACGTACAAGAAGTTTTTAAACAAGCACTAAATAAATAAATAATAATAATAATAATAATAATAAAAAACACACGCAGTAAATATATTGCATCTAAATAGTAAACACACCCTTCTTTAGGCATTAGAAGTAGGCACGAATGAAATTATAAAATACAGCTCGTTTACAAAAGGCAAGACAAATAAACAGATAAAAATTTCCTTTAATGTTCTGATATGAACATATAATCAAATATCAAAAACTTGGTAGATGGTAACTAGAAAACATATTAAAATAAAATAATAGAATAACAATTTTTCCTAGGAATTTTCTGTTTTTCTAACGAATTAAATTTGCAACCAGAACCTAGTTTATAAAAATTAGCGTTTTAAACGAGCAGTGGTCCTATCACTCCATATATTCTACCGATTCTTTTATTGAACTTGCACCACAATTTTTATAAAGAAAATTTTCTAAAAGATTTTTGTGGTATTCTAGTATGAAAAAATTTAGAAAAAATTTCTTTTTAAAAGTTGTGATGTTAGTTCAATAAAAGAAACGTAAAAAAATAGGAGTGCTATGACCCCTGAATGAGACAGAGGAATATTTCTTACCAGAATTTAAACTAATATTTCATATAGAATTTTCTTAAACTGTTAAGGAATTACTAATATGTTTTTTAATGAATATATTAAAAATGTTTTTACAGTATAGTTGATTTTACAATTATTTTCAAACATACAGTTTGAATTCGTGTAGTATACTATGCTTTTAATAAAACAATTGGGTTGTTGTCTATGTTCTACAGGGTGGTTTACTAAAGGCCAGAATAGCTTAATCAGGTGATAGTATATAGGAATACAAACAATATTCATCAAATAATGCGTGGTCTAAATTAAAACGCAAGTATGTTAACCAGACTGTTTCGACACTGCATACCTGTCAACATTCTAATTAATATTCCATAAATTTTTTTTGTTCCGCTTACTTTTTTTTCACACAAGTTTTTTTAAGAGTATTTTTTATTTTTTGTCTTATTTCATTGTAATTACGTTTAGAAAAAATTAGTCTAAATATTAAGCGGTGTGGAAAAAGGGGCAGTTCTAACAATTTTACGGAATATTAATTAGGATGTTAGCAGGTATGCAACTGTTATTTTAGGAACATTAAAAGACACCCTTGTTGTAATGTATATAGAGAAAACTAACGTCATGAATGAAAATATAACCGGAGAAAGAAAAAAAAAATCATAAGGAACAAATCTGAGTTGCAGTGAATGAGTGGTGACGTTTTGCAGTTCTGAAAAAATATTCCAGTGTGAAACCGTTATAACATTTGTAACATACGTAAAAAGTAAATATTTATTTATTTATTTATTTATTTATGGAACTACAAGGGAGAGCACCACAGTATCATCGCAAATGTACAGAGAAGGTTTTCCACGCAGACAGTTGACAGGCTCAAAAATATCTGTGCTCTTGCATCGGCAAGTGTGCTTTTGTATTCTTTATTATTTCCCAGCCTGACTGCAAGAGTACAAGGACGTGCAGAACAGCAGTTGTGGAGGAGATGATTATGAAGACGACTGAAGAACAGAGAACTGCAAGCACACGAGCTGTTGGTAATTATTCTTGATGTGCCAAAATACACGACATGGCAGTCGTTGAAGAATGAGATGTTCAACCTTAAACAATTTCAATGAATCCGAAGGTTATTCTCGTCGCTTAGACTTGCTTACTAATCTTTTGCAGCAGAGTTTAGAACTGCCAATTTTTGCGGTAATTCTTCTTTTTTCTGACGAATGCAATTTTGCTCGAGATGGTAATCTAATACCGATAATAAACGCATCTGAACATTTGAAAATCCACATGCAGTATACCTATACGTACATCAGCGACGTTTCACCGTCTATGTTTGTGTAGAACTCATCATCGACTACATAATAGGACTGAATCGTCTGCCAAAACAACTTGGCAAAACAAAAATCGGATGTTTCTGTAAAAAGTATTACAAATGACCTGCAACGGCGTGTGCGATTCCAACACGACGGAGCTTCGTCCCAATTTTGGAGAAAGTTTTAGAACTATGAGGCTGTCCCATTTTCAGACTAATGTATTCGACAAGTATAGATGACAAGATCATCCAATCTTTCATGTTTTCATTTGTTTTTGTGGGAACAACTGAATAGTTTGCTCTATGAGACTTCTTTTGATTTTGTAGAGGATTTAATGTAAATACAGTTGGCAATAAAAGTATCCGAGCACTAGCAAAAATTCCTATGTAAAAAAATGTACACTTAATACAGTTTTGTTAAATAAATCCTTGTCGAAACCTGTTCTTAGTTAGTCTAAGAACATGATTCGACAAGGATTTATTTAACAAAACAGTATTAAGTGCACTTTTTTATATAGGATCTGTTGCTAGTGCTCGGATACATTTGCTGCCGACTGTACAGCTGACTGATACTGGGATAGTTTGGGATACGTCTAGATAGTTCAAGTACGTCCCTACACCGCTGTTCTTGTTTATCACTGCTGGCTTGCGGTCGCTCTTTTAAATAATTAAATAAATATCAATCAATTTTAATGCTTATGTTATTCTTACGTTTTCTCCTTCTATTGTCGATTTTCTTATGTTGTGCATATAACTCATTTGCATTTAATTATATACCATGCATTCTTTGATGAATATTTTTTGTTTGTATGTGAATTACCTTCTCCTAAAATTTCTTCCATCTTTTTTAGTCATTTTGCATATTTTTTCAGTTACTATTTATTTTTACTGGAAAATTTTGCTTTCGAATACTCCCAAATACATCAAAAACTTACACGTATGCTACTAACTGTGGAATTTGAACTAAATTTTGTTTGTTTTAGGCTATTATTTAAAAATTGCTTAGCAATAAATTTTAGAACCTGTTTTTTTTTTCTGTTTTTTTCTTTTTTCTTTCTTTCTTTTTTTATTTAGCTATTCAAGTTCGTTGTTTACTTTTTTTGGTCGTTCTTTCTTTTCCGACTCTCAAGATAGACAGATTATCTGAGTGTGTCGTATCTGGAAAGCTCACAGCAAAAGTTACTTTTGTTTGGGGTTCTTAATTATTTGATATGTAAAGCTGAGTAGCTATAAACCTTACATTTTCCAAGCACAATTTTACTGTGGTTGAATAATGTCAAATTGCGGTAGGTACTTTATGCATGTGTATATAGACTGCATACGAAGAATTTTTATTGCGTTTTCTAATAATATTCCAATAGCAGGTATACTGCAATTAGGCTAGAGTGATGACCTTCTTTATACTATTATTATTTATAAAACTATAATCACAAAATCCCTTTTAAGTTAAATCATGTGATAGTACACACTATGATTAGTCTTTAAATGGTTACAGTAAAAAAAAAAAAAAAATGAAAAAGAAAAGAAATTTTAAACTTCATGTTGTAAATTTTCACTCTAACCCAACAACAAAATGGCTCAATGCTTTTGTCTGACTATTGATACATAAAATTGTGTAAAAAAGAAGTTTTTACAAAAGAAGTTTTAAATTAAAAATACAATTAACAACAAACTGACTGTTAACATACTGTATTTTACGTGCAGCATTGATTTAATTTTTTTTCCCACTGTCTCTAATTTTTTTTATCCCCTTTTCTTTGATCGTCGGAAAATTTGTATTTTGTTTGTAAAAGGAAAAAAAAAAAAAAAAAAGTAGATAAAAATTGTGCAATAAAAATCTGTCATTTTACAAGTTGACATTTCTCAAATGCATCATATAATTCAAAATATTAAAATTTCACATATAGCTGAATTAATTATCATATTTGTAGGCAATGGATCGATAACGATTTGCAACAAACACAATTTCAATATAGAGTATAATTATGCATGTAAGTTTTTCTAAACACTTTTAAGACCTGAAAAGAACTTTGTTATATGAACGTACATGTGAAATTTTGAATTTATTTTCCTCAGATTGGTATTGATTTCTTTTAAATCGTTTAATGTAAATATACCTCGTATTATTTTTTGTACATGTCTCGACAAAAGCAAACGAAACGAAAATTAGAGAGGTTATTTTCACCCATGTGTCAAATTGTCATCTAATCAACTGGTAAAAATTATTTATTCATAAACGTTTTACAATGTTTCTTTTTTGTTGTATATATTTCTGTTTGTTACATGGTACATAAAAAGTTTATAATAAAAAGAAAGAAATCTATAATTCGATAATTTTGTTATCTGAGAAGAAAATTGTAATCATTATATGATGTTTTTCTTAAATTTACAGAAATAATTCCCAGATTTTCGTAATAATTTTGAAATTACAACTATAAATTCTTATTTTAGATAAAGTGGAGTGTAAGGTTGATTTTTTATACCTACTATAGGGAAAATGGCAGAGCCAGGAATCGAACCCGGGCTCTCTGCTTACTGTGCGTTTGCTCTATCACTGAACTTCACTGGTTGATAACAATTTCAGCATTTCTCACACAATATCCGTTGGCAAGGTCACCGTGTCTGCAAATGCAGATGTAACAGACGAGAATAGTACACAAGACTGAACTCTAATAGAGCAATAAATTTCAATTTAGAAATTTCATTTATATATATTTTTTATACTCATCAACCATGAAAATTAATGTTAGATAAAGTGGAGTGTAAGGTTGATTTTTATACCAACTATGTGAAGAATTAATGGAGCTCTCCCTCGTGCAATATTCTGACGTGTTACATCTGCGTTTGCAGACACGATGATTTTGCCAATAGATATTATTTGAGAAATGCTGAGCTGGTCATCACCATCAGCCAGTATATCTCACTGACAGAGCAGCCGGTCGTTAGGCGGAGAGCCCGGGTTCGATTCTCGTTCTGACATTTTTTACATAGTTGGTATAAAAATCAACTTTACACTTCACTTTACCTAAAATAAATTTTCATGCTGATGCATTAATAATAATAATAATAATAATAATAATAATAATAAATAATTAAAATTTCTAAAATAAATTTTTATGTTGAGGGAAACACAAAATTTCTTCTATACAAACTTATTCAGTACAAAATGTTTATTAAAATTATTTTTTATGATGATTGCAGATGATTTTCCTCTCAAAGAAGTATAATACTAAATTTTGAAAAAAAGTTATTTTATGCCCTGTACATAAATGAAAACTAAGGAAATTTGTAAAAAATAAATAAATAAATAAATAAAGATAAATTCGTTTTAAATTATCATAGATCTATGATTCAATCATTCATGTTAAAAGTATAGACGAGTTCTTTTAGTTGATACCCATATCCAAAACTTACAAACCACCTGTGGGAAGATGGATGATGGGGTGTTACTTCGCTTTACAAAAGATTTTCCTGTTTAATCATTACTATTATAAATATATACATTTTTAATTTCACATTGAAAGGTAAAAAATAATTCTCACTGTACACATTTATACGAAATTTTTAATATAGTGCTATATTAAAAATCATAAAATTCTTATTACAGCGCCACCTATTGTGCGATTGATCACCGTATATAATCAGCATCAGTCTATGTCAAGGTCCAACTAAATATCTAGTTTCGTAAAATTTCATCAATTGGTTCATGAGATACAGCGTCCACAAAATTTCTGATACCCACGCAATAGGTAGAAATTTCCTAACTAGTATGATGTGGCCATCGCAAGACTTTTTTTCTACATATTTTTAATCAAATTCTTGCAGTACAAATTATTTCTTAAATTATTAAATTATTTTCCATGATAAATGCACACGTTTTTTATCTGACAGAATTATAATAATAAATGTCGAAGAAAAGTCCATTTTGTACCAACATCAGAAGAAATGTGATTTTTTGTCGAAAGTTCTTTTTCGTTAAAAAATGAAAATAATCTATAACTTTGTTTTAAATTATCTCATATCTATGGTTCAACCATTTGTTTTAAAGGTATTGACGAGATCCTTCGAAAGACACCTATATAGAAAAATGGCACCTCCCCGGGGTACTTCTCCCCTATGCACAAACTTTTTTTTTCTTGTTTACTACTACTATTATCAGTAATTCGTATTAATTTTACAGTCACACGTTAAAAATCACTCTCATTATACCCACTTATACGAAATTATATCCTGTACTTCCACGTTAAACATTTGGAAAAAAAGGGGATCACAGCGCCAACTGTTGAGCAATTGATCTTCAAATCTAAGTAGCACCAGTTTATGTCAGGGTCCAACTAAATACCAAGTTTGGTTAAATTTCGTTATTGGTCCGTGATATACAGCACCCACGAAATTTGTGGCACACACACACACAGATTCACGATAGGCACACAGATACATAGACAGACAGTCATTGTTTAAGATGTCTCAAAGCGGGTAAATCCATCCAAAAGTGGAGTTCGAAAAATTTCACGAATTGAATACGTTCTTTTTATATATATAGAAGAAAGTAAAAATTGTGAAATCGTGTTTAGACGATCTCAAACATCTAAATACACCAAAAACTGGTGTTGGAAAATTTTCACGAATCCAGTATTATTGTACATATGGAGGGAAATATTAAATATAGGAATTTCATTTTCTTACATGTTCTATATCTTTTTTTTTTTTCTTTTTCTTTTTGAGAATTGTTCAATGATCTCACTCATTAATCTGAAAAATATACTTGAAATTCTTAAAAAAAAAAAAAACTGTTTTACAATAATAAATCTATTACTTTAGCATAATTCTAACTTAAAAATTCATTTTTAAAGAATAATCACCATTATTTTTTAATAGTACTATTTTTTAATATAATTAACCACATAATTACTAGGAAATTATTACTATATATCTCTATTAAAAATTTCTGCTAATGCATAGTCTTAGAAAACCTAAACATTTGGCAAAGGTGCTTTAGAAACAGTTTAAATGAACGAATATATTTATAGTATTAGAGCAGTGTTCGCGAAACTTTTTGACCTCACATACCACCAAATTCCCAATTAAAAAACCCACGAACCACTAAATTTTAATTTAAATTCCCGCTGACCACCAGTGTGTATTATATACCACCAATATGTAACTCTATTAAGAAAAGTAAATATATTTCTAGAGTAATAATCAGAGAATGCCCATTTTATAAATAAGAAATAAATTCATTTAATATAAAATTCTGCAGAGGTTCGTTTGATTATAAGAAAGCAGTAAGTTCTTATATAATCGTAGGATCAATGCTTAGAGTTTGCTTGATTGTAATAAAACAATTATAGGGAAAGAACGTGCTTAGCTTTTTATTATTTCCATGTCATAAAAAATTCAGACTAAATATTTCTCTACCGTGATAAATTATTATTTCAATATGTAAAACTGTATTTACTAAATATTGTAATATGTACTTTATATTGTTAGATTATTAAAATCCATTGGGAAATTACATTTTTGACGTACAGTTTGAACTTCTGAAGAATTCGAATATTCTGATAAATTTAGAACAATTCCTAGCTAACAAGGAGAGGTCACGACATGGAAAATTCAAATCGAGACGAAATTGCGCAGGATTGTAGTATACTATGAGGGTAAATACACACTAAAGCAGTAGGACCCACTATCCACAAAATTTCGAGAAAAAAGCATTTAAAGTTTCAGTAAGCTTTAAATACAAGTTATTTCGCAAGAAAACAAGCGCCCCAGTGGTGTGATCTAAGTGCGAGTCTGCTAGCCAGACGACTTGGGTTCGAGGCTACCTCGAGACAACAATTTTTTTTTTTTTCTTCTTCTTTAACTTTTTATGTAATCTAAACTTTTTATTTATTTTTACTTTATTTTACAATTCAATTCAAAATTTGAAAATTTTAATAAATTATTTAATTTTCTTGAGTATAAAATAACTTTTTCTGTTTCTAATATTTATAACTTAAAAATACAATAAATTTCTATAACTTAAAAAGTAAAGTTTAGTTTTACAAAACCCTAAATAAGAAACATTAAAAAAAACCGACAAATATTTAAATAATTAAAAAATAAGCAAGCTGTAAATAAAGTGTAAAATAGTTAGCAGGTGTTACTTAAATCTTGGTTTGAGCTTCCTGCTTTTTTTTGAATGTGTATAAATTACGTAAACGCTTCTAGCTTGGGTATAATAAAGGGCAGGTGAAATTTTTATTTTGTGCAAGGAAGGATAAAAAAAAGGAAGTCGTTATCAAAAAAGAAACGATGTTCATTAACATAAAAAATCTACATTTAAAATCTACATTTAAAATCTACATTTAAAGATAACATTTCTTTACCTGTAATAATTTAACAGCATTGCAATCCTATACTATAATTTTTCAAGAAACTGTATTGATTGGAGAAGTAATTATTTAATTTGGATAGTAATTACATATACAATTAAAATGATCATTTCTCTGTATTATTATTATTTTTTTAAATTTAAGAAACAAAATGTACTATTGTTTCAAGCATACCTAAAATAAAATTAAATATATTTCTATAAATAATCAAAAACAGTTTCTTTAGTTTTACCTTATTTTACAGTTAAAATAAAACTAAAATTTATTTTTTAAGTTATAGAAATTTATTGTATTTTTAAGTTATAAATATTAAAAATAGAAAAATTTATTTATTTTATATTCAAAAAAATTAAATAATATGTTATTAAAATTTTCAAATTTTGAATTGAATTATAAAATAAAGTAAAAATAAATAAAAAGTTAAGATTACATGTAAAGTTAAAGAAGAAAAAAAAAATGTAGTCTCGAGGTAGCCTCGAACCCAAGTCATCTGGCTAGCAGACTCGCGCTTTAGGATCACACCACTGGGGCCCTTGCTCGCTTGCGAAATAACTTGTATTTAAAGATTACTGAAACTTTAAATGCTTTTTTCTCGAAATTTTGTGGATAGTGGGTCCTACTGCTTTAATATGTTGTTACCCTCATAGTATACTACAATCCTGCGGAGTTTCGTCCCGATCTGAATTTTCCATGTCGTGACCTCTCCTTGTAAGTATGAAATTTAGATCTGAAATTCAAAGAGATAACTATGTTTTATACACCCAATTCAAAGCCCCACCAGTGGCCAAGCGGTTTTGTGTTCAAAGCTGGTAAACTTGAGGGGCCGGGTTCGATTCCAGGTCACGCTCGTCGGCATAGCCGTTCTGAGTTTTCCGTTGTTTTCTCCGAAACTTGCGTAAATATGGGCTTGGAATCCTTAGAAAGACCCTCCACGGAGGGCACTCCGTGTAGGGCACTTCTGATACTTCAATGAAAATTTTGTCCCGAAAGCAAAAAAAAAAAAAAAAAAAAAAAAGACCAACAAAAAATTAAAAGAAAATGAAAATGTTTGGGATCACCCTGTAACAGGTAATGCATAAAATGCGATTTTTCTGTAACATGTGATTATGAGGTTCTTTGTATAATTTTTTTTATGAGGCTACCACACATATTCATAGAAATATAATGATTAATTTAAGAAATTACAATAAATAAATAAATAAATAGTTAATAAAAAGCCACTCTTTTAACTATAACCTGCAAGATATTAAACCGAATACAAAGCCATTTTCAGGAAACTTTACATGCAACATGAGACACAGCACATTGCAATCAGAACGCAAAAATATTAAATATCTAATGAAATATGAGCATTTTTACTAAATAATTTAAACTACGCATGAGCAAGTTTTAACAAAATTCAATTAGCGTAATATAAAAGCCAATAGTATGGAGCTGCTTATTTGGAAACCTAAACAAATATTATGTCAATTCAAGAAGATGTACGCGAAAGAATTAACCGAATCTCAGTTTTTCTCGAAAATAAGGAAAATGATAAGGGAGTTTTATCAGTATATATTTACAATCAACGAACACTGTATTACCATTGATTGAATCAAAATGAAGATATGAGTAAAACCGCTTATAGATTATCTTTTATTTGAGAGGAACTGAATAGTAATTCCTTTTAACACGTAAAACTTTTTGGAATTAAAATATACATATTTGCGGTTTTTACGTAAATAGCTCATTACATTTGACTATTAAATTATGGAAATGAAATTTCTCTACACTGAGAGGAAAAAAATAGACCGCTTTCATCTAGAATGAATAAGCAGTCATTTTCTAAATACCTAAATTTCATGTATAGATTTTCGAGTTATGCGCATAAGGTAAACAAATAACCTGGATAGACGAAGTGATCGAGAATATCCAATCTACACTTTTCTAGATAGTGAAACAATTTTATGAATGATTGTAAAACAATTTTATAAACAATTTTATGTGAACAATTTTATAAATCTTCTGTATTGTGAGAAATTCTTATTGATTTACTAGAATTATGTCATAAAACAAAAATATAGTTACTAAAACTAGCCTCTTGTGTTCGCGTTTATTTACAGAGATTTGTAAATGAGATTGAAACCACCATAATATAGAAAAGCGATCTAGAATTCTAATAAAGGTTTTCAAACTCGCCAGCAAATGGAGCTGGAATTTATAAGGATGACATGGACTTTTTTTTACTAGAGCCACGATTTAGATTCTAAATGTTTATTACATAATTTTTTCACAGTATAAAGGTTGCACATACGCAACTAAAAACTATTTAGTAAAAATGCTTACATTTCATTGCAGATTTAATATTTTTGCATTCTGATTTCAGTGTACTTTGTCTTATGTTCTGTATCAAAATTTCTGAAAATGGCTTTCCAATGGATTTAATACCTTACGTGTTATAATTTAAAAAGTGGTAACTATGCTTGCAGTTTTTTAAAGAAACTGGTATATCTCTATGAATATATGTGGTAGACTCATAAAATTTCATACAGATAATAAATAGGAATCTCATAATTATATGATACAGCCTCATCGCATTTCGAGCATTACTTTTTATAGGCTAGTCCAAATATTTTCACTTTTATTTATTTTTTTACTGGTCTCCCTTTTACTTTGAAGGCAAACTTTTCACTTGTAATACCCAAAACCACATCTCCTAGCTCAGATCACCCTCTTATGTGTTGTTTTCACAGCGAATACCAATGACGAAACGCATACGTCATCAAAACCCACGATGGCGAAGCGATCGTCATCAAAACCCACGTGACCTCGCACTCAATGAGATTTAGTAATCAACTTTGTCAGTCCGTAGCTTTCTCTCTTTCAGAGAAAATAACAGATTTTTGTCTGAGTGTTTATTATTTTGCAGCGTCCTAAACCATAAGATGTAGTGACGTTTGGAAAGCGCTGTTTATGCTATTATTTAAAATGCGATCCATGTACTCTGTATTTCTGTCTTCATTAAATTTTGTCATGTGCTACACTGTAAAAAATATGTCCTATTTGCTGCGAGAAATTCTCTGTAATTTGAAAAAATACGTTCTGAGAACGTAATTTTTTTCGTAAATTACGCGTATTTTCTGAAATTACAGAGAATTTCTGCTACCAAAAAGGACATGTTTTTCGCAGTGTACAGTCGTTAGAGAATTATTGTGTCCTATTCTTCCCTGTCATCGTTTTGTTTTAAAATTGGTTTTATCGGAAACAAAATAGTAAATCTTCTTTTTATTGTAAGTGCTCTACCAAGCTAAACTAGCTGCCAACAACACGAAGCAGGACACTTTGGTCCCGAGATAATTTTGGTCCCTGGCCATTTTGGTCCCGTGACATTTTGGTCTCTCTAATTTTTTTCTATTTTTTAAATATATGTCAGTTTTTTAATAAGATAGCCTATTTGTTGATACGGAAAACTGAAGTGCTCTTAGAATATCTTTAATTAAGAAATATCTTGTAGATGAATGCATACATTTTCGACATTACGACTGCTTTCTAGCCATTGAGATTCGGAGAATTTTGTTCTGATTTTTTATGAACATTTTTAATATATTTAAACTTTTTTTTAATGTAATTGCTCTTTCTTTTCTTTTTCTTTTTCTTTTTTTTTTTTTCATTTGATTTTGATTTAACTTACTTTAATTGTAATTTGATTTTTAATTTACTATTAGTGACAAAATTTTGTGATTTTAAAAGTATTGTTAATAAGAACAGTAATTTCTAATTAAAAAAGAATCCCCATTTGAATATATTTATTGATAAAGTCTGAATTAATTTAAAAATAATAAAATACAAAAAAAAAAAAAAAAAAATTGTTAAAAAAAGTGGGGAAAAGAAAAAAAGAAAACCTTAGAATATTAAATATAATTTGCTTTTAGTGACAGAATGCTGTTTCTTTCAAAGAACGAATTATTGACCTGCTCCCATCATAGACTCTTCTTCATAAGCATAAGCTTGTGATCATTTAAGAATTTTTTGAATTTACATATGAAGTTATTCATATATATATATATATATATATGTGTGTGTGTGTGTGTGTGTGTGTGTGTGTGTGTGTGTGTGTGTGTGTGTGTGAGAGAGAGAGAGAGAGAGAGAGGTGTTTTATTCGATTTGGTTGTGATTTAATTTTTATCATTAATCTAAGAGGAATTTGTTTCAAAATCTGTGTTATATTAATAATAATAATAAAATGCATGTTTGTTTGTCCATGATATTTAATTATGTTAACCACGTACGAGCATATATGTATATCAATTTCTTTTCTTTCAATTACAAAGATTTTATTCTAAAAATGAAAAATGTAAGTAGCTCAATATTTAATCAACTGTGCGCATTGCAAACATCAAAGTTTGTAAAATGTTGATGCACAAGATTTTACCTTTTTAGTTTAATCTTATGTTTTAAAATTTTTTTATGTATATATATATATATTATATCTGTATGACTAAAAACAATGCCCACATTGAAATCACTGAAGCACTTGGGATTCGTTTCACACCTGTTTCTCTAACAGACATCAAAAAGGAATTTCACAGTTTTGTTTCGCCGCATTTGAAAAAAGAAAAAAAAAAAGGGGGGGGGGGAGGAACTTTTAATCGAAATTTTCTTAAACAATATTGTAAGGGATTATAAGGGAAGAAAAATGCTTTTCCAATTCTGTGTGATGTATAACTGTTTTCTGTGTTTGACAAATGTATCCGGATTGGCATTTGACAGACACAGATTGATTCATGTGACATTGATATTCATTTTGACATTGATTCATATTTAGCAGATCTGTACAAATTAAATCCCGAGATCATTATTTAGGTTCCTCATATCTTCTTTTATAATTAAAATCTAACATTTAGAGGATGTTTGTATAAATCATCGAATTCCAATAAATTTTGTATTCGAACACTCTAAATTTGAATGTGATATTTAAGAGCCGCATTACAGTGTTTTATTTTAAAAACCTTGTGTTTTATTTAAGCTAAAATTTTCACGACTTTAACAAATTAACAATGCTTAGATCTTCGCTGATATCTAATATGTCCTATAGTTGCATCATTTTCAACAAAGGTTGTATATATTTAACCCTCCAATTGTAAAAAGTATTATTAGTTCTCTTTTGCCCGAAGTTCCCTCATGTATTTGCTGTCCTTTTTCCTTTATCGTACAAAGAAAAATTCTAAATCTCTAAATTTTAGACATTTTTTGAGTTTTATTTGTTACTACAACTTTCTTTTGCAAAATAATATTATTAACAATAATGATGCTGATGATAATAATTTTAACTTTTCCTACCCCCTTGTTTTCAAGTCAAATGACAAGAATTCGAAATATGAAAAACTAATTTCGCTTTATTTATTTATTTTTTTGGTGATACTTTGATTATTCCGGATATCGGGACCAAAATGTCGGGACCAAAACGGCGGGACCAAAACGGCAGGACCAAAACAGCGGGACCAAAATTTCCTCGGGACCAAAGTGGCGGGAACAATTCGGCAAGACCAAAGTGGCGGGACCAAAACGGCGGGACCAAAGTGTCATGTACCCGCCAGCAGCATACACTGAACTATATGGGGTATAAGAAATTCTTCATACTTCTGAAATTTTAAATGATTCTTTCTGCACTTTTTGTGCTATTTGAAAAATATCTAAATTCGAAAGTGTCCGGTCATTTATGGAAAGTTTGTCTATTTATACACTGTATGTATCACATGTCTAAGAAAATTGCTTTCGAATGATATTTAATTTTTCTTAGTCATATGGTAAACAAGTTTTGTATTGGTGCTTAATTTTTCATCGTTCAAATTTTGCTATAATTTTGCATTCTGATGTTCCCTGTATACGGTTCCTTTGTTACTCACATACTTTAAAAACAAATAAATGAAGGAAATTCCATTTTGGTATTTTAAAAGTCACATTAATGGGATTGCCACTGGAAAAATTTAAAGAACGGTATAAGTAAAATGATAGGAATAACATGAAATATATACATTTTTTAATTTAATATTTATCACTACAGCTACTATATTCAGATGGGGAGGGGGGTTAAAGGGACTGCAGTCCGGCTCAACTCACATCTTTTTAACAAATAGCAGGTTCTATTCAAAGCAATAATAGACATAACAAAATGAAATAATAATAATAAAAAAAAATATAATGTAAAAATTATATTTTGACAAATAATTTGAATATATTTTCAAGTACAATAAAATTTCTGTTACTGACAAAAACGTTTTTTTTCCCCTTTCTAAATACTGGTGATCAAAATCCATAAATAATGATTTTTACATTTTCCCTTGATAAATATAATTATAAGCGTAAATTATTTCCCAATACTTTTTACGCTGTCAATAACACAAGTATAAAAATATGTGAAGTATTTCTTGTAAATGATAAACAAACATTATTGATTCGTCAAATGAAAAAAATCTGGAAATGTATTATGATAAAAATACACAAATAAAGCCTGAAACACAAAGAATGGAACATTGGTTTTTGCTCATTTAAAATGAACTGTTATCAGTTTTTTTTCTTAAATATGATATAAAAACATAATGTAAAGATACAAAATAGAAATATTAATACAATACAAAAGAGAACTTACTATAAACATTCTATGTAATTATATGTTAAAAACAAATACATTATTTATGTTAAAGTAAAATATATGTCGAATATTTTAAAAGTATAAAATGCAGATTTCAGTTTTTAAAACAGAAAGAAAACTGTCATCGGAATATGAAATTATATATTTATTTAAAATCACAGTATTTTATTTACAGCGAATTTCTTTAACAAAGTGGTATTAACGCACCTGAACTAGCTCGAGAATGACGAATGATTAATTTATGCTCTTACTTTCGAAAGATTCGATGTCAAATTTCTTGTTTATATTTATGAACGTTTAATAATTTATAAATACTGATAAAGTTATACATAATAACGACAATAATGTTTAAATACATTTGGAAAATACTATTGATTGAATTTTTGTTGATTATTTCGATAAATTTTACGTTTAATAAAACAAGAAAATAAATGATACGGAGATTGAAATAGTGGATCAAAATCGATTAAACAGATTTGCCAACAAAGCAAACAAAAAATGTACAAGTAGTAATGCAATGTGGCAAATACAAAAAATTTCAATATCTGTTTTCATTACCCGTTAATCTTTTTGCTCTACTATGTAGTGAAAGACGTGTGGTATTATGCATAGATTCTTCCAAGCTCCAAAATAATCCACGCAACTGAAAAAAGTGTACTGTAATTTACTGCAATTTATACATTTCCTTCTAAATGTTAGTAGAAGTGAAGTTTAATTTACCGTGCAGGTACATAGAAGAAGTAAAATTAGAACACTAATAATAGCGTGTAAAGTTTTTTATCCTTTAAATAAAATTAACGAAATTTTAAAAATATTAAAATATCAATATTTTGACATTTTCTTTTTACTTTGCAACAAGTTTTTGGATCCATACTGAATTTGTTAGAAACAAAATCTGCATTCCGAAGGTACGATAAATATTCGGTAATGAAAAGATGATATTTGCACTAATTTTTAGCAAAATGTTACAAAATAAAATAAATTATTCTGAGGAAGTTTTTTAAAACTGAATACTCTAGACTAACTTCTTATTAATTAAATATGCAACATAATGAAAGCAATTTTAATTTTGAAAAAGTTTTTAGGAGTGAAAAGTCTGAAATATATTTTAATGAAGAAAAACCTGCGCAAAAAATTTAAGTTTTATTTTATGTAATTAATTAAGAATAAATATTCTTAAACAATTTTTAATTACGAAAATACTGCACAAGAAAAGTAAGTTTTTCTAAGAAAGTTATCAAGAATGAATATTTTGAATTAAATTTTAGCCAAGAAAATGCTGCAGTATTTAAACAGTAGAATTAAGTGAATAAATATTATTTAAAATTAACATAATGCACTAATTATCGATTAAAAAATGCTACACGAAGAAACTAATCGAAAAAAAGTAATTTTTATTCTATGAAAGCTATTACGAATTAATACTTTGATTTAATTTTTATTTAAGAAAACGAAAAAAGAATATTATTAAAGAACAAAAAACATTCTGAACTATAAAGATTCTTATTATGAAATTAGGAAGGTTTCATCCTTTCAGTATAGTTGTTACGACATTTGTATGTTAATTTCTTTGCAATGCTTTTTATAATATTTTCAACTCTAGCATTTGGTAATGTTACAGATTCATTAAATATATTTATTAACCTACTATTGTTTCTTTAAATAGTTTGCTAATCAAGATATATAAGAGAAATTCCTATTAAACATATTATTAATACAACGAAACAATTTAAACTATTTTCATGCATTTTACTGTATTTTTATTAGTAACATTGAAAAAGCATTGAATAATGGAAATGAAAAATATTTCATAATTTTTATATGTTACAAACAAACCAAGATAGCACAAGAAAAACAAAAAATAAAAAAATAAAAAAAAGCAAGACATATTTACAGATTAAATGCAACAACGACAATGCCGGTATTTAAACATTTCAAACAAAAATACAGGAAAATTTAAACTTGAAACATTAATATGTCATAGAATTAAAAATTTATTGCAAGACGTATTATTTATAAACAAAAATGTACTGAAAAAAGTAAATAATATAAGCAAAAGCTTCTAGCAAAATATTTAGTTTGTACAAAAAAAAAAAAAAAAAAAAAAAAAAAAAAAAAAAAGCTGTGATTTATTTTTGCAGTTAAATTAAGGATCGTTTTAAAATAATCATTTGTTTTTTTTAAATAGCGAAAAACATCAGAAATTGTGATATACTCTTGTAATACAACTCTGTAGACTCTTACAGTAATTTATCAAAGTTATTTCATTTGAAATCTTTGTAGCTTATGTAGGTTAAATACAAAATTTTCCGTTTGTTTTGGTTAATCTTCAAGAAAATTATTTTTCATTGACTGCCTCGAATAATTCTAGATCTGATAGGAGGTCCTTATTATCTGTGTTTGGAACAATAAAAGAGATTCTAACGTATGTCGTCATTACATCAAAAGTAATTTGAGCTCATCCAAGAAAAAATTATAAATAAGATTGAAATCAAAGTTTTACAAATAAACTTTTATGAGAAGAACTGATTTCCAAATTTATCTTGATGCAAACTGTGTATTTGCTTGTTATCCGCAAATTCCATCCGTGGCAATCTCGTTGAACAAATATATTTTAATCTCGTGCTATTAGTATAAGAAGAATTCTACAACTATCGCTTTTAATTGTTCTTTAAAATTAAGTAAAAATTTTAGCTCAAAAGTCTGTTTATTGGAAAAAAAAAAAAAAAAAAAAAAAACATTAAAGAATAATTAAGTAACATTTATAAAATTTTAAGTATTTCGGATTCTCAAATCAATATGGTAATAAGTGATAAAACATTAATGAATCTCCTACTGCTGATTGGGATATATAATGGCAAAACTAAACCATACCTTAAAGGAATCGCTGTTTTAACTGTTTTATTTTACCACTTTTCAATAGTTTATTATATAGTAGCATCTTTTAATTGCATGTTGTACTTCAATTTCAAAAGCGGTTTGTCATTCATTTTCTTAGCTGTTCATTCTATACTTATTTGGTATACATTATACATAAAAAAGAAACAAATTTATGCAATACTTCAGAGAATACTCAAGTTTCGAAAACGCTACAAAATCAAGAGTACTTCTTCAATTTGTTTGCGTATAATAATAGCGATTATATTTTTTGTACTTTTTATATTAACGCATTATCAAAGTTTTCACATCACCTTCATCTCGCCAGATATAGCAAGATTTTGGTCACTGCAATATGAAATTCCGAAAGGGGAGGTCCTTATAATCTTTATTGCAGTAACAAACTTAAATTATTTCGTATTAATAATCTTTCCTGTTTTGATGACGTTTATATTAAGTGTTACATTGTGCAAATGTGCCGAAATTGTTCACTTTTACAACACATTTCTTCAGAATCATTTTGATTGCGTTGTGAAATATCGAAATATAGAAATTTTTGCGGATTTCCATAGAGTAAAAAAGATATTGCGTGAATTGATCTTTGTGATAGATTCTCCTTTATTTTTTATAATCGGTTATTCTTCATGCATTATTTTTGCGTCATTATATGATGTCATACAATTTAAAGGTTTATTTAGTTACATTGAACTTATGGATCCTATAATTGGTTTTATATGTAGTATATCTATTTTGTTGTTGTATTCTTTTAGCAGTTCAATGATCCCACAAAAGCTCTCAGAAGTACGGCTTACTGCTCGCGATAAAATAAATGAACACATTTTAGGCCTCACGCCTTCAATTCCACAAAACATACTGTTGTGCCTCAGACGCATGGAGACAGAAGAAGAAATTTATATTAATGTTTATGGCATGTTCCGTTTAACTAGAACTTTTATTTTAACGGCAATTGGGATTATATTTTCTTATGATTTACTCATCATAAATGCTTTTCTAGTACAATAAATCAAATACGTTTTTCAGAATATGTGACTATTTATTTGTTAAACCGCATTCTTTGTTATTTTAAGACGTTTCATGTCTAATTGTTGTGCACAAAGGTAAAAAGAATTTGTTGAAATACCTAATAGAAATAAAGCTGAACATTAGTAAAAAGGAAAATCTGGTGTGAAGCAACCATTAAGCTTACATTGCACACTATTACACGTATTATATGCATTTGTTGTAGATAATGTGATTAGAAGTCATAAAACTGTCATAACGAAGTAGAAACCTAAAATATTTCCCGTAAGATAAATTTAATAAACGTGTTAAGACATATAAAACAATGTTTACAAAGCAAGTTAAAAAATAAGGGGGAAAAATTGAACAGTTATTTTTTGAAACATCAATTTTTGAGATCTAAAAGTGACCTACCTAAGCAGGATAACTGTTAATTTTTCTCTAATAACCATGTAATGTATGAGAAAGGATATCTAAAATGCATTTATGCTACAATTTTTGAGAAAATTGTTATAGCCGTTTTTGAGATGCCAACTTTTACCAGAACTTTGTATACTGAATTATTGGCCGGAAAACAATAATTACATACAAAATAATATTTAAAAGAGAGTTAATAAGGCGAGTTTGAAAAAAAAAATCCATACTGCCGTTTTTAAAGGAACGCACTTGCGGGACCTGAAATTGAGCTATTTGTACCTGACGTCCATGAATTTTCTTGAACTAACCACAACTATATCATTCGAAAGGACATCTAAGAGAGTGTTTATATAGCAATTCTGAAGAAAATCGTTAGAGCCATTTTTTGAGATACGGACTTACGGTCCCAATTCCCGGTTTAACATATCATACTTCTGGTTTCCCAATTTTCACCAAAATTTGGAAACTTCATCTATACACCAGAACTGTCTTAAATCTGAAGTTTCGTAGTTCTATCTTTATTTGTTTCGGAGATACTATACCCAGAAGATTCTTCACATACCTACGCACACACACTGACCAAATACTAAAAACTTCTTTTGTGGACTCAGGAGACCTTGAAAATGGTAAATCAGGTAAAAGCTCGATATCGAATTTTTGACAGAATATAATAGTTCCATTACATAGTAAAGTAATGGAAGAAAAAAATGACTATTGAAAGTCTTACTCAATTTTACGGAAAATACTTTTGTGCCTCGGAAGAACAGAGACTGAAAAAGTCGTTTATATAAATGTTTATGGAATATTCCATTCATTTAGAACTTTTATCTCAACGGGAAATGGAATTACATCATCTTAACATTTGCTTATTATTAATGCTTTTCTCTTTCAATAGGCTAATAATTGTTTAAAGAACATGTGTTTCTTAAAAAGCATATTATATTATTTTACAACATTTTTTAAATAATTGCTACCACGTACCTAATTGTTGAGTGTAATGACAATACGCCCATTTAAATACGTATGAAAAATAAAGCTCTCCGTAGTAAAAAGAAAGAAAAACGAAAAATCATACATTGATTATTAGTACTTTCACACTCATTGGTTATTAATACTTTCCATCTGAACGTACTTGTTGTATCGTAAAACTTTGAATGTTCTTTGTCTACGTTAATATACGACGGACAGACAGACGGACTGAAAGGCATACCAATAGAGTTCATAATCAATCTTAAACATTGTTGAAAAGTATTAAAAATGCTTAACGCAAAAGAAAATTCAGCCATTAGATTCTAATTGCAGCCTTTAATATATCTGAATATTTTAGTGTATACCTGCTGGTTAACGAAATCATATTCTATACAAAGCATTATGTCAGCATATTAAAATTAAATGTCAATTTCTTTATGATTTTTTAGTAGAAAGTTATTTAAACGTGATTTCTAAAAATGGCTGTCCTGAAACGTTACGAGTTGGCTTTTTTTTTTTTTTTTTTTTGGAAGGGGAGGGAGGGTTAGTCCCTGTACAAAAACCAGTTGTACAGGACCTATTAATGCCATTTCAAATAGGTCCTGTACCATTCTAATGCAATTTCAATACATTCCATGGTGAACTTGGATAACATATACTATTTTTAAAATTTCTGAAAATATTTACGGACCCGGAGAGATAGGCACATGGACAGTTGGACAGACAGATACAAAAATTCAAATCATATTTACTCTTAAAAACCGTTAGAAAGTGTTAAAAATGCTTAATGTAAACGTAAATGCAATTCAACAAATTTGCAATAAAAACCTTCGATGTAACTGAATATTTTGAGTAGCTCTGTAAATCTTATGCTAACCATACTATCATTCTACAGGAAGCATTCTTTTGTGCATATGAATAACATATTTCAATTTCATTAAGATTTGTGCAAAGTACAGTCATTAAAATATGGTTTATAAAAATATCTCTCATAGAACGCATGGCTTTGAAATACTTTCGGGTGTCCCTGTACCCAAACCCGTGGTGGTATTTACTTCATTTTCAACAGGGAACATCCAATAGGGATGTTAGCACTTGTCTCAAGCAACTCAGCTGTATCACTTATATTTTTACCTTTTTCTATAATTAATAGAAGAAAGTATTTGATTCTTAAAAATTTTCGACTTCCGGTTTTCTATGGATTTACGCGTTTTTAGAGGTCCAGAACACGATTACACCAATTTTATAAAATGTCTGTCTGTGTGGTAACAAAAATTTTGTGGCGACTATATCTCTTAGGAACTACTGCAAGGAATTGCATATAAATTTATATGTAGATGCATATTGACCTAAATTAGTGTCTGTTAGTGTCTATGTGTTTGGTGTGAATTGCTCAACAGGTGGCACTGCTATACAGTGGTTTCCACAATTTAAGGGGAGGCTATGTTTCAGTTTCTATTGCGTATAATCAAACAAAACTTGATATGTGAGAAGGAAATTATGAGACATTATGCTGATCCAATTTGAACGTTTATCGGATAAAAGTTGGCTCTGCTATACAACAATTTCCGCAGTGTAAGGGAAGGGTATATCTCAGGAACTACTTCACAGAATTTCACATAAATTTATATGTAGTTGCATCTTGACATAAATTAATGCCTGTCAACTTTTAATGTCAACCGCCCAACAAGTGGCGCTGCTATACTGCAATTTTCCTCGGTAATGAGAATGTAATGTGTTCTCGATAATATATCATTTGTTATGGCATATAACTGTACGAAACCGCCGCCCAGACGGTGTAGTGGGTAGAGTCCCTGACTCCTACATGGTTGGGCCTGGGTCCGAATCACGGAGAAGGCATGGATGTGTTTTAGGGGTAGCGATGCCCGCCCATTGGGTGCCCCTTCACAAGTGGTTATCAAATCAGCGACCCCCCCCCCCGGTCAATGCTTATGGCATGTGCACGCGCCATAAAAAAAAAAAAAAAAAAAAAAAAAAAAAAAAAAAAAAAAACCTGTACGAAGACTGATATGTGAAATAACCACTAGAAAAACGAGATTTTTAAGATGTTATTTATAGAAAATAAAACTGTCTTTATTTGAATATTTAGTGTTAGTTTTCTTTAAGATGAAAATGGTTTGCATTCATCCAGTTAGATAATTTTAATGAATAATAGTTTTAATAAATTATTTGCACTTAGTGAATTAATATAGGAAAATATAGAAGAAAGTCTTGTGGTGGCCACAACATGCTAGTTTTGTATTTGTTTCTATTGTTTCAGCAGAAAGAGTCACTGGTAACTTTTTTTGTGCAATACGTGTAAATTTCTTTAACGTTTGTACAGTTTAAAAATATTAAACTATGTTTAAATATATCAGATTTTTTTGAGTTATAAATCTCAGGACACAAATCAAGTTGTACTATCAATAATGTTTAAACGTGAAATATGTTATAATGAACTGTATTGAAATGTGCTGTTATGAACTGTTTTGAAATATGCTATAATGAATTATTTTGAAATATACTATAATGAATGAATAAATATGAAATTTGCAATAATGAATAAATTTAAAATGAATGAACGAATAAATATGAATATTAATTTTAAGGCATTCTAAAAATATTTATAAAAACAACAGTGGAGTTAGAGAGATTGAGAAAAAAAAAACAAGCCGAATTTATAAACACATTTCAACTTTATTTCAAAGTATTGAAAAAGATTTATTTAATCTTTTGAATTCTACAGCTTGTAATATTAATAAAAAATAAAATTACAGCAATTTTCTCAGAATATAATAGTGTACAACTATTCATCCTTTTTTTTTTTTTCTTTAATGATATAAATGAAGTTTTGAATGACTTTTTGCTCTTTAAATAATCCTTGATTTAGAATATTTCATCATGTTCATGTTGCCATGGTTTTACATTTATCGAAAGTTTAAGAATCTTTATTTTTATCTGCTTTAATATTTTGAAAATGCCTCTCTGTGTATTAGTATAAAAAGGTTCTGTCATCTTTAATATTTTATCAGATATTTTTGGAAATAGTAAAGATCAAGCATTTTCCTGAATTCATGATTATTTGTAACAAGTATTGATAAAATTTTTAGCAAAAAAAGGAAAAAGAAAAAAATAATTTATTTCATGTTTCATTCTGAATATTTTTTAAAATATATATACAGAGTGGTTCAAAATAATGTGTCCCTGCTTGAAACACCATAGTGAGGGTAACAGTGGACGTAACGCCTTAATATTGAGCGCGCGTACATATCAAACTATGGGAAAATAAATAGTAGAAAAATAAAAATTATTTTCAGCAAAGATAGATATAAAATGAGACATTTTGAATGGTTTAAGGTGAGGAAAATGTAAAATGACACCATCAATAAAGAAAAGAATACGAGATACTTATAAATAATTTTATTATTACATTTTTTTATGCTTCTATTAGATACAACGAGATTTCGCACAACTTTTGAGCAAATTTTGTTGGCTCAAATCACCTCAACGCCAGTGTAATAAGAATTGGGACTATGAACAATTTTTTCTGGCTAGTCATAAAATGTTGTTCGTACGAGCAACTTCTCCTACTGTGATAAGCCAATGAAAAGGAAGCTCCTTACGCGCCGAGAAAAGATAGCACCAGTGGGAATTCTAGCGCTGTTGTTTTCTTCGCTCTCCTACGACATCCCCGTTAAAAGAGCGATAAATAGGTGACATGTTCACCATGCAAACAAATTTTTCGAACAATTTTTGACTCAACTTTTGCAACCCTCTTTCGGTTTTCGGCTTCCGAAAATTGGAGCAAAAATTGGCTCAAGTGAAAGTTGAATGAACCGTCTTTGTGTGAAATAGGAGAATTACACACGAACTGTGGTAGTTATGTCAGAATTAGAATATTCTATTCTGAGTGTAGTAATTTCTGTTTGCTATGATGGTATTAAGCGTGGGTGTTAAGTTTGTGCTGACACTACCGTGTCTGTCGGGTTGACAGTTTCTTTGTAAGAACTTTAAAATAAAATTAATTACCAACACCCTTTATTCTTTTCTTTATTAGTAGTGTTATTTGACATTTTCATGCTATAAACCAACCGCAGTGCCTCATTTTTTACCTAGCGGCCATTGTTGAAACTAATTTTTATTCAACTACTAGTCCCAATGTCTGATTTCTGAAACAACATATCCTACACGGATGTGTTGTAGGGTGTGCTACCTGATATGTATACCTTTCAAATAGGAATATATTACTTTGACTACTTCAGTTGCCATGGCATATCAAATAGGGTTAATAAAAACGGACTACAGAATTGGCGTGGCTTTCAAAAGTAATAAGTACAAAACTTTGAATAAACAATAGGGTTACTTTAATTTGAATCACCCTCTCTATGCATATGAAACACTGTAGCATTTTCTATAATGTACACAGAAACTTTAAACATTGATACGATTTTGTGTATACAGCTTTTCTATAGGCAACGTAGAAAACGTAGCAAAAATTTAAAGATGTATCATCTAACCGATTAAAACGTTGTAGTAAAATAAGTTTTTTTGAAAGAGGTGGACGTTGAGTGGATTTAATGTTGTAATGGAACTGTGAAGTCGATTAAGGAAGCCCCCTTAAAAAATGGACCACGGACTTTCTATCAGAAATCTGATCATCCGTAAAGTTGATGACTCTTCAGCCTTGAAATATCGATAGATTATGTTCGAAGTCGAGAACATTTTGAAGGAATGACCGTCTTTAGAGAAGCCGCAAGAGTCAGTAATGCCAGATGGTTGAAAATTATTTCCCCAAACAGGTCTTCAAATTTCCCCAAATCAGGGTTTTTTTTTTTTTTTTTTTTTGAGAAAAATATCCCTAACTTGATTTCTACTAAAAAAAAAAAAAAAAAAAAAAAAAAAAAATATCAAGCAGATTTAAGTGGATGTAAGCTCAGATTTTTCCCCAAATGAAGGCAATTTTTGAGAAAAGTCCCCAAATAACAATAAAGCTATTGAAAATCACTGGTCGTAGGGATAAATCATTTCGTTGCCAACATTGACAGAAAGTTCAAGAACTCCCCAGATTTGTACCCAAAAATTTTAGAATTACCCAAAAATGTCCCCACAAACATTTGGTCCCCAAAGTTGTCATCAGAAGCCTCAAAACCTCCCAAAATGGGGACAAAATCCCCAATCCGGCATCACTGACAAGAGTGCAGAATAGCAGATATAATGTAACCACATTTCCTACGTCTAGCACTGAGGACGAGTCCAAAAACTTGGAGGGGTGCCAAATTGACCGACAGGTTGGGATTTAGTAAATATCCAGTCATTCGGTGTTCCCTTATCGCTTATTTTATCTCAACGGCAAAGTGCTTCCCCCCTATTTTAACACTGGACTCGTTCAGTCATCACTTGCGCAGAGACCATGGGATCACAAGAAATGTGGTTAAAAAAAATAGAATTATGTCACGATTGTCAACAAAAGGCGTTCAGAAGCAGAGTTTTTGAAGGGATTAACCAAAAACAGGTATTGGTGTAATCACTTTTTTGAATACTACTTTTTGTATGCAACAATCTTCATATTATTCAATCGAAGAAAAACATTGCAAATTATTAATAAATATTTCTGTTTTAAAACATACTATTATAACAGTGATCGAGCTCTATAACACTTAGCTACTTTTTGTACTATGAAATTACATTTCAGGAGTTTTTTTTAAATTAAAATTGGACAAATAGTTCATGGACAGAAACAATCAACAGTATTAACATACATTATATCTTTTGGCAAAATTTCTCATTGATACAATTTTACATTTTTATGCTGCACTCACCAAAAATAAAATATATATCTTTTTCTTAAAAGCATATAAGTAATGGTTCATATAGAATATCGTTTAAAAAGTATTCACCATTTGTTTGCAAGACCACGCAAACGAATAAGGATAATTAGAGTCTATATCTGGAAATTAATTAAAGTGCATTTCAGATGCTACTATTTCAAATTCCGTTTCTCTTGCTGCTCTAAATATAAATACACAATATTGCGCGTATACAATTTACAGACAATACATCAAATTTTTTATCGAATACTCTATTTTATATTGGGTGTAATTGCTGAAAAATATTTATCAAATTATATCATGCTTACAAATGATGATTACTTTCTCTTACAAGGAAACATTCAAAAGGTGTCATCTTCAAAAAATATTGGAAAAAATATATGTGGTTCTACTCTTCATAAAACACCAGAAGGTGAAAAAATTATCGGCTGAAATGAATTACAACGACCATAAAAAATGATCGAAATTAAGCATATTTGGCGATTTCACAGTGTTAGGCAATTGATTTTGAGTACTTGGCGGAGAAGCAAAACACAGTTTTCGTACACGGCAATCTTGGTTCTTAACACCTAACAGCGCTAAATTGCCAAAAATGCTTAATTTCGATCATTGCCAAAAATGCTTAATTTCGACTGGATATTTACTAAATCCCAACCTGTCGGTCAATTTGGCACCCCTCCAAGTTTTTGGACTCGTCCTCAGTGCTAGACGTAGGAAATGTGGTTACATTATATCTGCTATTCTGCACTCTTGTCAGTGATGCCGGATTGGGGATTTTGTCCCTATTTCGGGAGGTTTTGAGGCTTCTGGGGACAACTTTGGGGACCAAACGTTTGTGGGGACATTTTTGGGGAATTCTAAAATTTTTGGGGACAAATCTGGGGCGTTCTTGAACTTTCTGTCAATGTTGGCATTGACATTTTCATTTTCTGGTGTTTTATGAAGAGTAGAATCACATATATTTTTTTCAATATTTTTCGAAGATGACACCTTTTGAATGTTTCCTTGAAAGTAGTTCTCAAATTTCCCTAAACAAAGGGTTTTCTCAAAAGATTCCCAACGCAATTTATATTAAAAATGCATTTTTTTTTTTTTTTTTTTTTTTTTTTAAGTTAAAAAATGCTTAATAAATTTAAGCTTATATATATATTTTCCAAACGAAGCTCTTTATAGGGAAAAAAAAAAAAAAACCTCATTTACAAAATTTAACTTTCAACTCACTAGTTTTTCTTTTGGAAGACTCTAAGTCTGAGTAACTTCTGAGTCATCCTCACCTCTAAACATTTGTATTTAACCTATGTGTGTATAAAAACCCTTTTTGGGAACTATAAAATACATGAAAAACAAGACAGCTTAAAGAACTTGCATTGCATCAAACTTTATATTGCATGCCTGCAAGTTTAATTCAGCTAAGATCAAGCATCCAAGTTTACACTGGTCCAGTTTACTTTAAGTTTAATTATTCAAGTAAAGCGAAAATCAATATGTATCAAGAATACACTATGCTTACTAATCAGGCAATACGAAGAGGAAAAAAACGGGATCAATTTATAATCAGAAAATTGAAAATGTTGCTCTTCTCTTTCTGAAGTACCACGCTGGAAAAAAAAAAAAAAAAAAAAATATATATACGTATATATATATATATATATATATATATATACATATAACGCCTTCCTCTACAATGAATAAGTGGCCATTTTCTATATCCCTTAACTAGAGATATAGATTTCCGAGCTATGAGCGTAAGGCACGCCCATAAACTGAATAGACGAAATTATCGAGAATTTCTAGAGTACACATTTCTAGATGGTGAAACAATATTCTGAATCATTTGTACTGCGAGAAATTCTCGCTTGATTTTTCTAGAATTGCGTAATAAACCAAGATTACAGTTGCTGAAACCCGTGTCTTGTAGTCTCATTTATTTTCAGAGATTTTTAAATAAATTTGCCCTCCAGAATATAGGCAAACGCTCTAGAATTCTAATAGTGGCTTCTAGAACTCGCTTTCCAAGGAGACTAGAATTTATAAGGATGACATGGAACTATTTTTTCTAGAGCCACAACTTAGATTCTAGATATCAGTTATAGAATTTTTTCTCAGTACATCCAGAATTAGACCATCATCATTTTTTTTAATGGGATTTTAGGAAAAAGTAATCGTTTGCAAATTTTAAAGAAAACCCTCATATTCTCCCCACCACCTATTCCCCCCCCCCTCCAAATCGTTGTTCCCAAATATTTCCCCTGAAGCTTGAAAAATCCCCCAGTGTGGCAGCACTGGGGACTGACAATGGAAAATTTTGACCAATATCGGTAAATTTAAAGGGTGGCGTAAATAAAATAATATAAATAAAATGAAATATTTTTTTAAATCTTAAATATTTTGTTAATACAGATACTGTATTTAAATGGAGGATTTAAGAAGCGGTAGTGCCGTTCAACCCCCCTTTTTATAGAATTAGCAGGTTCTTTTCAAAACAGTTATTGATCTAATAAAAAATAAATAAAAAAATAATAATATTTTGTAACGCAAAAAATGCATTTTAACAAATAATTTGAATTGCAATAATTTGAATATATTTTCAAACCTAATAAAATATATGTTACTGACAAATACGATTTTTCTGTTTTTTTAAACACTGGTGATCTAAATACATAAATAACGATTTTTGAATACGATTTACGTATTTACTTGATAAACATAATTATAGGTGTAAACTATTTTCCGATACTTTTGTCGCTGTCAATAATTCAAGTAAAAAAATATGCAAACTATTTCTTTTAAAGGACTAACAAATATTACTGATTCATCAAAATAAAAAAAATCTGGAAATGTATTATTTTCTAACACTCTATATTATGATAAAAATGCATAAATAAAGCAATTCTCATAAAGGCTGGGCCATTGGTTCTTATTTATTTAAAATGAACTGTTATCGGTTTTTTTCTTAAATATGATACAAAAACATAATGTGACGATACAAAATACAAATATTAGTAGAATAAAAAAAAAAAAAAAGAACTTACTATAAACATTTTATATGTTAAAAAGAAATAAATTAGTTTGTTAAAGTAAAATATATGTCTAATATTTTAAAATTACTAAATGTACATTGCAGTTTTTAAAACAGAAAAAGATATGTCGTCCTGATATGGGATTATTTTTATTTTACTTTACAGTATTTTATTTACAAAGAATTTCTTTAACAAGGAGGTATTAACGGATCTGAACTAGCTCGAGAATGAGGAATGGTTTTATTTAAGCTTTTACTTTCGAAAGATTCAATATAAAATTTCTTGTTTAGTATATTTATGAAAGTTTAACAATTTATAAATATTGATAATGTTATACATAATGACGATAATCGTGTTTAAATACATTTGGCAGATATTATTGAATTTTTAAAGGCTATTTAGAGAAATTACGTTTAATAAAACAAGAAAATAAGTGATACAAAGACTGAAATACTGTTCAAAATTAATTAAACTGATTTGTCAACAAAGGGAACAAGCAAATAGAAAAAAAACATAGTAGAAGCAATAATGTAATGTTGTAAATGCCGAAAATTTCTATATTTGTTTTGGTTTCTATATTTGTTATACTGGATTTGTTAGAAATAATCTAATTTTTGAGAGAACGATAAATATCCGGTAATGGAGAGATAATTTTTGCACAAATTTTTAATGAAATGTTGAAAAAAAAATTATATTCTAAAATGGATACTATAGACTAATTTTTTATTAAAATATGCTACATAGAGAAAACAAGTTTAAAATTTAAAATGTTTTTAAGAGTGAAATGTCTGAAATATTTTTAATAACGGAAAAGTTACGCAAGAAAAGTAAGTTTTATTTTATGTAAATAATTAATAATGAACATTCTTAAATAATTTTTAACTAAGAATATTCTGTACAAGGAAAGTAAGAAAGTTATTAAGAATGAATATTTTGTATTAAATTTTAGCCAAGAAAATGCTACACTATTTGAATCGAAACGTTAAGTGTTTTTCTAAAAATATTATTTAAAATGAAGATTCTGCACTAATTTTCAATTAAGAAAATGCTACACAAAGAGAATTATATTTATTCTAAGAAAGCTATTAAGAAATAATACTCTGATTTAATTTTAACTTAAGAAAATGAAAAAGAATATTATTAAAGAAGAATAATTATTCTGAACTATAAAGATTCTTTTCTTATTATGAAGTTAATGGGAAGAAATAACTTACTCAAAAAAAGTAAGTTTTATTTTATGTAATTAATTAAGACTAAATATTCTTAAATAATTTTTAATTAAGAATATACTGTACAAGGAAAGTAAGAAAGTTATTAAGAATGAATATTTTGCATTAAATTTTAGCCAAGAAAATGCTACAATATTTGAATCACAGCGTTAAGTGTTTTTCTAAAAATATTATTTAAAATGAAGATTCTGCACTAATTTTCAATTAAGAAAATGCTACACAAAGAGAATTATATTTATTCTAAGAAAGCTATTACGAATTAATACTCTGATTTAAATTTCCCTTAAGAAAATGAAAAACAATATTGTTAAAGAAGAATAAATGTTCTGAACTATAAAGATTCTTATTATGAAGTTAGGAGTATTTCATCCTTTCTGTGTAGATGATACTACATTTGTATGTTATTATTAATATTTTTTATTACAATGCTTTTTATAATATTTTCAATTTTAGCGTTTAGTATGTTAAAGATTCATTAACTAAATTTACTAACCTATTAATGCTTCTCTAAATCGTTTGATAATCAAGATAACTTAGAGAAATAATATTACGTAATATTTGTTAATAATAATTGTTAATACAAAAAAAAAAAAAAAAAAAAAATAAGAACTTATAAAAAAAGAGTTTAAAAAAAAATTGAATACTGATTATGCAAAAAAAATTCATAGTTTTATTTTAAATTATATATGTGACAAACAAATCAAGAAAGCATGAGGCATGAGAAATAAAAGAAACAAAACATGTTTACGGATTAAATGCAGTGAAAATAATACTGGTATTTAAACAGTTCAACCAAGAATACAACAAAATTCCTCTTTTCCTGACACAGGATTAACAGAAAGGGGTTTCATTTTTTATTAAAATATTGAATATATTAATATATATATATATATATATATGACTATAAATAATGCAAGCTTGAAACATCAATGCATTATAGAACTAAGAATTTAGTGCAAAACGTATTTTTTAAAAACAAAAATGCATGCAAAGGTGTGAAGAATGTAAGCAAAATCTTCTAACAAAATATTCAGTTTGAGTAACGAGAAAATCAGTAATTTAATTTTGCTATTAAATTAGGGATCGTTTTAAAATAATCTGCTTTCCCATTTCTTGAAAGAAAAATACTTAAACACATCAGAAATTGTGAGATACTCCTGAAACACAACACGATAGATTCTTATAGTAATATATCAAAGTTATTTCATTTAAAATCTTTGCAGCTCTTGCATGTAAAACTAAGAACTTCCCGTTTATTTCAGTTATTCTTCAAGAAAATTATTTTTTATTGACTGCCTCAACTAATTATAGATCTGATATATGCTCTTTATCTACGTTGAGACCAATAAAAAAGACTTCAACGTATGTCGTCATTACACCAGAAGCAATTCGAGCTCATCCAAGAGTAAATCATAAATAAGGTTGAAATCAAGGCCTAACAATTAAACGTTTATGAAAATAACTGATTTCCAAATTTATCTTGATGCAAAATGTGTATTTGCTTGTTATCCTCAAATTTCATATGTGGCAATCTCGTTCGACAAATATATTTTAATCTCGTGTTATTAGCATAAGAAGAAGTCTACAGCTGTCGCTTTTTATTGCTCGTTAAAAAAAAAAAAAAAAGCTTAGGCATTTGTCCCTTAGAAACCACCATTAAAGAATAAATAAATAATATTAAAATTTTTTTAAGTATTTTGGATTTTCAATTGAACATGGTAATAAGTGACAAAACGTTGATGAATTTCGTAATGCTGATTGGGATATATAATGGCCAAACTAAACTATATCTTAAAGTAATCGCTACTTTATCTGTTTTATTTTATCACTTTTCAATAGTTTATTATGTAGTAGCAAGTTTTAATTACATGTTGTACTTTAATTTCAAAAGAGGCCTGTCATGCATTTTCTTAGCTATTTTTTCTATACTTATTTGGTATACATTGTACATAAAAAAGAAACAAATTTATATAATATTTCAGAGAATACACAAGTTTCGAAAACGTTACAAAATCAAGAGTACTTCTTCAATTTGTTTGCGTATAATAATAGCGATTATATTTTTTGTAATTTTTGTAGTAACGCAGTATCAAAGTTTTCACCCCAGCTTCATATCGTCAGTTTCAGTAAGATTTTGGACACTGCAATATGAAATTCCGAAAGGCTTTAATCTTATAATCTTTACTGCAGTCACAAACTTAAATTTTTTCGTAATGACAATCTTTCCTGTTTTGATGACGTTTATATTAAGTGTTACATTTTACAAATGTGCCGAAATTGTGCAGTTTTACAACACATTTCTTAAGATTCATTTTGATTGCGTCGTGAAGAATGAAAATATCAACATTTTTGCAGATTTCTATAGAGTAAAAAAGATTTTTCGTGAATTCATCGCAGCGATCGATACTGCTTTATTTTTCATAATTGGTTACTCTTCAGGCCTTATTTTTGTGTCATTATATGATGTCATACAATTTAAAGATTTATTTAGTTTCACCGAATTTTTGTATCCTACAAATGGATTTATTTGTGGTATATCTATTTTGTTAATGTATTCTTTTAGCAGTTCGATGATTCCACAAAAGCTCTCGGAAGTACGGCTTACTGCTCGCGAAAAAATAAATGAACACATTTTAGGTCTCACGCCTTCAATTCCACAAAACATACTGTTGTGCCTCAGACGAATAGAGACAGAAAAAGAAATTGATATTAATGTTTATGGCATGTTCCGTTTAACTAGAACTTTTATTTTAACGGCAATTGGAATTATATTTTCTTATGATTTACTCATCATAAATGCTTTTCTGGTACAATAAATCAAATACGTTTTTCAGAATATGTGACTATTTATTTGTATTGCTCTTAATACGTATTGCTCTTTCAATTTCACGAAACATACTTTTACGCCTCGTGAGAACAGAGACAGAAAAAGTCGTTTACACAAATGTTTATAGCCTGTTAAAGTTTTTATTTCAACAGATATTGGAATTATATCATTTTAAGATTTGCTTATTATAAAGGTTTTTCTGGTACAATAGGATAATAATTGTTTAAAGGACATGTGAACATATTTTCTTTAAAAGCACCTTGTGTTATTTTAAAGCATTTTGTAAATAATATCTACCACGTGTCTAACAGTTGAGTGTAATGACAATACGACTGATTAAATACTTACGAAAAATGTAGCTGACCGTTAGTAAAAAAAAAAAAAAAAAATTTCATGCGATGAGCATTAATAAATAACAATTGTCAACTAAACGTACTTGCTGTATCGTAAAACTTTGAATGTTGTTTACTTACATTGACGTACGACATATGACGGACAGATAGACAAATTGAAAGACATACAGATAGACTAATAGAATTCATAACCAATCTTAAGCATTGTTGAAAAGTATTAAAAATGCTTAACGCAAAAGAAAATGTAGCCCTTAGATTCTAATTACAGCCTGTAATATATCTGAATATTTTATTGTAGCCCTGTAAATCTATTAACCATATCGTATTCTATATAAAAGATTATTTCAGCATATTAACATTAAATGTCAATTTCTTTATGATTTTTTCAGTACAAAGATATTTAAATGTGATTTCTAAAAAAGTCTATCTGAAACGCTACAAATTGGCATCTTTTGGGGGGTCCCTGTACACAAACTAGTTGTACAGGACCTACTAATTCCATTTTAGATAGGAAACATTCCATGATGAAATTGGATAACACATATAATTTTTTAAATTTCTGTTTACGCACTCTCAGAAATGGATTCTCGAATTTCACGAAATTTTCTTTAATTTTGACGAAACCCTTTCCGAGCGAATATTTTGGCAAACTGAGAAAACTACTTTCGTCACTTGTTTGAACATACGAATTTCGTCAAAAGTAAAGATACATTTTTTTCATCCTGTTTTCGTAATACAGAATAAAATACAAATTATTGAATTATAAAATTACCTGCAAGTTCGTTGTTTTGGACATTAAATCCTAATTATATTTAATGAAAATATAAATAAAACAGAGCAAAGAAATAAAAGTCATTCGGACATTTATTTGACAGCTTTGAGACCTGTAGTTACAATGACTTATGTTTCAATTGATCCATATTTTTACAGAAATTCACAGAAACAAGTGCACACAATATTTTGTAGACATAGGACAGCACAAACAGCCGTGCCCGCACTGCAATTCGAAACCGAGACCTGGGAATCCAGAAGGCAGCGCCCTACACACCGAACTACCAGGCCAGCTACTAAAAGTCATTGTAACGTAAAGTCGAAAGAACACAGGAAAGAAAACAATATGGCGGTAATGAAAGCTAGCACATGCTACTGTGAGTAAACAGTTTCGTCAAATATTTGAGAGTTCACGTTTCCTCAAAAATCACGTGATCGCTTGACGAAATGGTTGTCAAAAACAACGAAATTAAGCCCGAGGATGTCAGAATCGTCAAAATTGAATATATTATTTCTGAGAGTGCGGACTCTAGGGGTGGGCAGACGGTCAGATAGAATGATGAGCAATCGAACAGATAGATACTCGAATTGAAATCATATTTACTCTTAAAAACTGTTAGAAAGTGTTAAAAATGGTTAATGTAAACGAAAATGCTGTTCCAGAAAATTTTCAAAAATAGCCTTTAATGTAATTGAATATTTTTGTGTAGTCCTGTATATCTAATAATAATTATACTATATTATATAGAAAGCATTCTTTTGTGCATATGAATAAAATATTTCAATTTTATAAAGATTTGTGCAAAGTGCAGTTATTAAAACATGGGTTTTAGAAATACCTCTCGTAGAACGCAATGCTTTGGAATAATTTCGGGTATCCATGTTCCACAAACCAGTAGTGATATTTATTCCATTTTCTATAGAATTAATCCGACAGAGAACTTACTTCAATAACATATTTCAATTCCATTAAGATTTGTGTAAGTTAAAGGAATTAAAATGTGGTTTATGCAAATACTTCTCATAGAACACAATGCTTTGTAATACTTTAGGGTGTCTCTGTACACGAACCAGTAAAGTTATTCACTCCATTTTCTATAAAGGGAAAATCCGATAGTAAACATAAATAACAAACATAAGTTTCAAGAAAATCCATGAATATCTACGGGAGTTAGAGCGCAGACAGATAGGCAGATGGACAGACGGACAAACTGAAGTCATTAGCACTTTTGAACCTTGTTGTAAACAGTTAAAAAGGAATCTAATTTAGATCTCGCTGAATTCAATTCAACAAAACATACTTTTGCTCTTCAGAGGAATAAAAAAAGGAAACTAATTTGTATAAATGATTATGGCATGATTCTTTTAACTGCAATTTTCATTTTAACGGAAATTAAATTTATAATGTCTTATGATATGCTTTTTACCAATTCCTTTCTAGTTTTGTGCGCTAATATTTTTTTTATGACGAATATCGGAATATTTCTTTAAAGCTTTATGCGATATTTTAAGATATTTAGTGTCTAGTTGTCACCGCAGGCCTAACTGTATTAGTGTAATACAAAGAAGAACTCACTATAAACATAGCATGTAATTATACGTTAAAAACAAATAAATTATTTATGTTAAAATAAAATATATGTCCAATACTTTATGTGATAAAATATTGATGAATCTTGTAATGCTGATTGGGATTTATAATGGCAAAACTAAACCATATTTGAAAGTAATCTCTATTTTAACTGTTTTATTTTACCACTTTTCAATATATTATGTAATAGCCTCTTTTAATTGTATTTTGTACTCAAATTATAAAAGAGGTTTGTCATACATTTTCTTAAATGTTCATTCTATACTTATTTGGTGTACATTATACATAAAAAAGAAACAAATTTATGTAATATTTCGGAGGATGCACAAGTTTCGAAAACGTTACAAAATCAAAAGTACTTATTCAATTTGTTTGCGTATAATAATAGCGATTATATTTTTTGTTCTTTTTATATTAACGCAGTATCAAAGTTTTCACCCCAGCTTCATATCGCCAGATACAGTAAGATTTTGGTCACTGCAATATGAAATTGCGAAAGGGGAGGTCCTTATAATCTTTATTGCAGTCACAAACTTAAGCAGTTTCGTAATAATAATCTTTCCTGTTTTGATGACGTTTATATTAATAGTCTAAGAGCCAGTGAAAAGCTACCTGTATGTATTTGACCAGACCTGGGTTTTTGTATATTGAGGCGCCTATACCTACCATACATGAGATGGGGAGCCACTAAGCCCAGAGTGGTAGACGCAGCGGGCGCTCAGGTAAGACAAGCATCAATTTTTGGCGAATTTTAAATTCATTTGACCACGTCTGCCGTTTGGAAATTTAAGAATATATTATTATTATTATCGGAAAATAACAATGGCAGACCATTATCGCGCGTTTAACACTGTGGCAGACAGTGTTGAAAGTGCTGAAAAAAATAAAATTTTGAAAGTAATTGACCAGATCTGCCATTGATATATTTTATTTATTAAGGTCTTAAAAACTTATATTCGTCACGGCAGACGTTTTCATTGAGTACATACTTCAGCAGATAACAAGACTTAGCTACTACCTGGTCAGATCTATGCATAGTCTGTCTATATAGCTATCTTTCTTTTTTTTTCCTATTATCACTATTGTACTCATTCTAGCCTATAGTATAGCATTGAAATAATTCAGGGTTTATACCTGAGAGGGCCCTGCCAGAACACGTACTGGTATTATACATCTGACTCACTTGATTTCAGCTCGCCAACGGTGGGCGAGAAGTCACGACATCCGCTCAAGTATAATTACACACGTGTTGGATGAGTTAGGAATTACCAAGAAACAATATATTTCAGCTGAGTTGCAGCCACATAATATTAGGAAAAATTGTCAACAACTTGAAAAGTTTATCAACTCGTTTCATCAATATGTGAATCCCTTCAGCTTAGATTTACCGCCTGATCAGTTTTTTAACATAAGTTCCGAGAAAGCTGCATCATCTCAAGTGCAAGAGTTTCTCTTAAATATTCAAAAAATTGGTGAAGAGCTACGAACAAATTTTATATCTGAATGTGCATCTGATCCGAAAAGATTTTAGAAAGCCATCAAAAAGACACCTATGCACAACTTTTCAAGTCTACTTGTAAAGAAAAAGTCTGTAAAAATTGGAGGTAAGCAGCAAGAGATCAAGTTACAGCGAGATTTTTTCGGACGTTTGTTGGGAATTTCGTTGGACCATCAAATTGATGTTCTCAAAATTTTAGCGTATCCAATATCTCCTGTACCTCTGGCTTTATGTCATCTAGATGGTGGTTTCTGTAAAACTGACAAATCTGTAATAGTAAAATGCCTTGAACCAAATATTGATCAGGAACCACCACGTAATACAGATGTATTCTTATTTGATGGATTTTTCATTCTACATTCTATGAAACAAGTTTCCAAAACATTCGGAGTATTTCAAAGAAATTTCTGCAAATGGTATTAAAATATTCCACCCGGAGAATTGATGTAATTTTTCACCAATATTTGTTTCCATCAATAAAAGATAGTGAAAGATGTCTACGTCATGAAGCATCGTTGATTGATTACACAATTTCGGGGCCTGAACAGGTGCGACCATCGGATTTTGCAAAAGAATTGAAGAATACTAAATTTAAGGAAGCTCAGATAGATTTTTTTACAAATCATTGTTGTAGTGAGGAAATAAAATCATTTTTGGGCAACCAACAGATGTTTTTAAATTTCCAAAATTGTCAATCGTATCAAGTTGTTGATGACAAGATGCAATCAAGTGTTGTTGAAAATTTATGTTGTCCTTCACATGAAGAAGCTGATACCAAGATTAACTATCATGTTGCAATATCGCTGAGCAGTCGAATATTGTTATTAGAGCCTCTGATACGGATATTTTGATTATAATGATTGGGAATATGATACAATTACAAAATTCTAATATTTGGATGCTCAATGGAACAGGAAATAAGGAAAGGTATATTGACGTCACAAAAATTTATAACGAGCTTGGTGAATTGTTAGCCAAAAGCTTAATCGGCTTCCATGCGTTCACAGGATGTGATTTCAATCCGGCTTTCTTTAATAAAGGGATGAAAAGACCTTTTACTTTGCTGAAGAAAAATATAGAATTTCAACAAGCATTTGCTATACTTGGTGAAGAAAATTTGACATAGGATCAGTTGAAAGAGGTGTTTAACAGTATTCAGAAGTTTACCTGCCAGCTCTACAATGCAAAAAAATCTATTGACGTTGATGATGAAAGGTACCAACTTTTCGTCAACAAATTATAAGGCATCCGACGTTAATGAAAATTTTAGCAAGAAAATACTGAATTTTGACAGAAGCTCAATACCACCGTTTAAGAGTGAGCTTTACCAGCAACTTCTAAGAGCGCATTATATATTTCAACTGTTTGGAAAAATGCTTACAAAAAGCAACCTACCACGTTGGACCCATTAGAGTATGGTTGGATTGAGCAAGACGATAAATTTGTATTCAAATGGTTCGAAGTAGATCAACTCCCAACTTCTGTGAGTGGCTTAATCACCAAGGTCCCTGGTAAGTTCATAATAATTAATTCTTTACCGATTATGCTTGAATCAATTTACACATTCCTTTTATTCTATAATTTACGTTTTATTTTTACAGAATCCGACTCAATGGATGATGAAGACGAGTCACACAACGTCATACATGACACCGATCATGATGAATGAAGATTCAAACCAATGGAATGAAATATATATTTTGTAATGCATGCATGATATATTTTTTTAATTCATTTTTGTTAATTGTGTCTTAAATAAATAAAAAGAACAAAATAAGATAAATATTTGAATGATTACTTGTTATCTGCAATACACCTTAATATTTGAGATTCTTTCGAAATATATTTACTTTTTTATCATCAAACATATCTATATATTAATTTGAAACGTGTTTTTGTCTGTCTCCACTAAATTGAGAGAACGGCTAGTTGTAAAAATTTTGGTTGAGGTGTGTAAAAAAAGGTCTTGGTCTGTAGATGTGTTATGAAAAGGGAAAAATATCAAAAGTCGAACGGCCCCCCCCCCTGGGGGGCAGGGGTTAAATCACGTATGCGATCTTAACTCAGCTCCAAAATACTTCACGGTGAAGAAATTGTACATGGGGGGGACTAGACTCGAATACTAAAAAATCGCTTTCTGAGAATTTGGAATTTTCGATTTTAAAGGGGGGAAAGGATAAAAACGATTTGGGAGAGGGGAAAGGGGGGGGGGAATTAGTTTGAAAGGGAAATCCGGTCTAGACCCACACATGTAACACCTCATTTTAAAGGTCCTGAAATTTCATGAAGATTGGGGATGTTCGTATACAATGCAGTGCGCCCCCTGGTGGTGAAAAATGGAACTAGGTGATTTTGTAGTTGACCCTATCATGTTACACTTTATTTTAAAGTTCTTGGTATTTCCTGACCGTTGGTGATGTTCGTGCAGAACACTGCGGTGTACAGACTGCGGTGGAGAGTGCAACTAAATGATTTTGCAGTTGACACCACCATGTGGCACCTTATTTGAAAAGTCTTGGAATGTATAATAAAGATAATAAACTTACTTTTATATACCATTATTACCCGGGTTACATGGGTTATGACCCTATCATGTTACACCTTATTTTAAAGAACTTCGTACTTCCTGACCGTTGGTGACGTTTGTACAAAACACATTGCGCCCCTGGCGGTAGAAATTTGAAACTAAAGGATTTTGAAGCTAAAGGATTTTCATTACCGTATAATAAAGATAGTTAAAATCAAATTTTAAAGATTTCAATAATTTCACTGTCATCTAGCCTAGAGTTGCTAAAGTAAGCTGAACTGGCACGAAATTTTTTGTTTATTTTCTGTCACGAGTCATCTCACGTCCGCGTCGCTCTTCGATTGTTCCTGTCCGTTTTGTTTAAGACCTTGGTGACATTTAAATATGCAGATTTAAAAAACGGACAGGAACAATCGAAGAGCGACGGTTTTTGAAACATTACGGTCAATAAAGTGACCGTCGAATTCGGCGGGTTCCAGCTAGTAAATTTTAGTCCATAGTTTGCAAAATTAAATATTAATTACTATAAAAACATTGATAAAGTAAATCATTGATGTAAAACAGGGAAAGTAATACATATACATCTGACCGTGTAGTTGCTAAGATTTTATTGCCTGCGGAAGTATGTACTCAATGAAAAAGTCTGCAGTGATGAATATAAGTTTTTAAGACCTTAATAAATAAAATATATCAATGGCAGATCTGGTCAATTACTTTCAAAATTTTATTTTTTTCAGCACTTTCAAAACTGTCTGCCACAATGTTAAACGCGCGCTAATGGTCTGCCATTGTTATTTTCCGATAATAATAATAATATATTTTCAAATTTCCAAACGGCAGACGTGGTCAAAGGAATTTAAAATTCGCCAAAAATCGATTCATGTCTTACCTGAGCGCCCGCTGCGTCCGCCACTCTGGGCTTAGTGACTCCCCATCTCATGTATGGTAGTTATAGGGGTCTTAATGTACAAAAACCCAGGTCTGGTCAAATACATACAGGTAGCTTTTCACTGGCTCTTAGACTATAAGTGTTACATTGCAAAAATGTGCCGAAATTCTGCAGTTTTACAACACATTTGTTAAGAGTCATTTTGATTGCGTCGTGAAGTATCAAAATCTAGAAATTTTTGCAGATTTTCACAGAGTAAAAAAGATTTTCAGTGAATTGATCACAGTGATAGAGCCTCTTTTATTTTTCATAATCGGTTATTCTTCATGCATTATTTTTGTGTCATTATATGATGTCGTACAATCTAAAGGTTTACTTAGTGGCGCTGAACTTTTGTATCCTATAATTGGTTTTATTTGTGGTGTATCTATTTTGATAATGTATTCTTTTAGCAGTTCGATGATTCCACAAAAGCTCTCGGAAGTACGGCTTACTGCTTGCGATAAAATAAATGAACACATTTTTGGTCTCACGCATTCAATTCCACAAAACATACTGTTGTGCCACAGGCGAATGGAGACAGAAGAAGAAATTTATATTAATGTTCATGGCATGTTCCGTTTAACTAGAACTTTTATTTTAACGGCAATTGGGATTATATTTTCTTACGATTTACTCATCATAAATGCTTTCCTAGTACAATAAATTAAATACGTGTTTAAGGATGTGCGAATAGTTATTTCGTAAAGGGCATTCTTTGTTATTTTAAGACTTTTCATGTCTAATTGTAACTACATGTACAATTGTTGTGTAAAAAAGCATATACTAAGGTAATAAGTACATACAAATAACAATGTATATGTACTGTGTAATAAGGATTTGTTGAAATTATTTGTTGTATTGGGAATAAAGCTGAACATTTGTAAAAAGGAAAAAAGAAACATTGAAAGTATTGCTCTTTCAATTTCACGAAACATACTTTTGTGCCTCGTGAGAACAGAGACACAAAAAGTTGTTTACACAAATGTTTATAGCCTGTTAAGCCTTAAAGTTTTTATTTCAACAGATATTGGAATTATATCATTTTAAGATTTGCTTATTATAAAGGTTTTTCTGGTACAATACGATAATAATTGTTTAAAGAACATGTGAACATATTTTCTTTAAAAGCACCTTGTGTTATTTTAAAGCATTTTGTAAATAATATCTACCACGTGTCTAATTGTTGAGTGCAATGACAATACGAGTGATTAAATACTTATGAAAAATGTAGCTGACCGCTAGTAAAAAGAAGAAAAAACGAAAATTCATGCAATACGCTTTAATTAATATCACTTTTCAACTAAACGTACTTGTTGTATCGTAAAACTTTAAATGTTGTTTGGTTATATTGACATACGACCGACAGATAGACAGATTGAAAGGCATTCAGACAGACTAATAGAATTCATAATCAATCTTAAACATTAAAAGCAAAAACTGTTTTATTTAAGAGATAAAAAATTTTAAGTTAAAATACATTTAAAAAAACAAAAATTACATATAAAAACAAATTAAATCAGACGTTACGAAACCCGTCCGGGTTTCCTCATCCGTAATTACAACACAATCTGCAAACATTACATGAACACTCAAGGAATTTAAAGGAGTACTGAATATTGAGGAGGATTTATTATGAAAACCAGAATTATAAATCGCGTATTTTCCTTGAAAGCTGGCACACTGCCAAGCATCTCCACACTATCAATGTAGCATGCGCACTGGCTCCACAATATTCCGTACTCCTTTAAATTCCTTGAATGTTCATGTAATGTTTGCATATTGTGTTGTAATTACTGATGAGGAAAACCTGACGGGTTTCGAAACGTCTGATTTTAATTGTTTTTATATGTAATTTTTGTTTTATAACTGTATTTAAACTTAAAATTTTTGTCTCTTAAATAAAACAGTTTTTTCTTTTAATATATATAATTGAGACAGTTTGATGTTTGTGTACGTTAATCTTAAACATTGTTGAAAAGTCTTAAAAATGCTTAACGCAAAATAAAATGTAGCCCTTAGATTCTATAGCCTTTAATATATCTGAATATTTTAGTGTAGATCTGTAAATCTGCAGGTTAACCATATCGTATTGTATACAAAACATTATTTCAGTATATTAACATTAAATGTCAATTTCTTTATGATTTTTTCAGTATAAAGTTATTTAAATGTGATTTATAAAAGTATCTATTCTGAAACCCCACCAATTGACATTTTTTGTGGGAGTGTCCCTGTACACAAAGCAGTTGCACATGATGTATTAATGCCATTCCATGCACATTCCATGGTGAACTTGGATAACATATATCATTTTTTCAAAATTTCTGTTAACAGAAGCTGGGGGAGGGCAGACGGACAGATAGGCAGATGGGCAAACGGACAGATAAATAAACGATTTGAAATCATATTTACTCTTAAAATCAGTTAAAATGTGTTAAAAATACTTAATGTGAACGAAAATGCTGTTCCAGAAAATTTCCAAAAATAGTATTTAACTAATTAAATATTTTTGTGTAGCTCTGTATATCTAATGCTAATCATACTATATTGTATAGAAAACATTATTTAGTGTATATGAATAATATATTTCAATTTCATTAAGATTTGTGCAAAGTACAGTTGTTAAAATATGGTTTATAGAAATACCCCTCATAAAACGCAATGCTTTGGAATACTTTCGGGTGTCCATGTACACAAACCAGTGGTGGTATTAATTCAATTTTCAATAGAAATCATCCGATAGAGAACTTGAATAACATATTTCAATTTCATTAAGATTTTGGTAAAGTACAGGCATTAAAATATGGTTTATGCAAATACCTCTCACAGAAAATAATGCTTTGGAATATTTTCGGGCGTCCCTGTACACGAACCAGTAGATGCATTCCCTCCATTTTCTGTATGGAACATTCGATAGTAAACGTGAATAACATTTATCAGTTTCAAGAAAATTTATGAATATTTACGGGAGTTAGAACGCGGATAGACAGACAGATAAACCGAAGTTATTAACACTTTTCAATCTTGTTGTAAACAGTTTAAAAGGCCGTAGTTCAGATCTCGCTGAATTTAACTCCACAAAACATACTTTTGTACTTCAGAGGAATAAAAAGAGCAAAAGTAATATATACAAATGATTAGGGCATGCTCCTTTGAACTACAACTTTCATTTTTACGGAAATTAAAATTATAATGTCTTATGATATGATTTTTACCAATGCTTTTCTAGTTCTGTGGGTTAATATTTTTTTTTTATGACGAATATCGGAATATTTCTTTAAAGCTTTATGCGATGTTTTAAGATATTTAATGTCTAGTTGTTACCACAGGCGTAACTGCTGAATTCAATACTGTCCCTGGCCAAATTATTAGACGCACTGAAGTTTTTTAATATATACACGTTTTGCTCGAGTTTATATGCAAAAATTTTATATTTAAACATACATGTAATGGGTTTTTGTTCTGGAAATTTTTTATATACTTCCTATTTGTATTTATTTTTAACGTATGGCATCACAATGTTAGCCAATTGATACGAACCGGTTTAAGTCGCGTTCTCTTGTGCGTCAGTTGTGGATGTGTTTCTGTGGCTTTATGCGCTGTGTTTATTTGTTTCACATTTTTATACAACGCAGTTATATGTTTATTTTGTGTGCAGTGTTTAAATAATCAATTGGAACACTTTCATCATGGGGTAAAAAAGGCGATCTTTCAACACGTGAAAAAGCTGAATTAAAGGACCTCGTGAATGCTAAAATATTTTCAAACCTCAAAATATCACGAAGATTGAATGTTTCTGAAGCTAGCGTACGACGCATAAAGAAGAAAATTGAGACAGGGGACGAATTGAGCTCGAAACGAAAGAAAAGATGTGGCAGAAAGCCTATTTTTACTCCAAGGTCAGAAAGACATTTAAAGGATATTTGCATGGCAAACAGCTTTGCTACCACAAAACTGATAAAATCGCAACTCCAAGATGCTAATGTAAATTCTTCTGTGCGCACTGTTCTAAGAAAATTAAAAGATTTAGATTTTAAGGCCTGCCGCACCGTCAGGAAGCCCAAGCTTTGAAATTTTGCAGAATAAAGCTCTGTTTGTGCGTCGTCGTCATGGAGAAAAGTTCCATCCTGACTGTGTCATTCAGACTGTTAAGCACCCTACAAAAGTGATGATATTGTCAGTTATCAGCGGCAAGGGTACTGGACTTCTGTACGTGGTAAAAGGTATAATCAGATAAGATCAGTACAAAGAAGTTTTACAAAATCGGTTGATTCCGCAGCTCAGAGAATGGTTTCCAAATAGGGAGCCATTCGTTTTTATGCAAGATGGAGCTCCCTGCCACACAGCACGGTCTGTTAAAGTTTTTTTGGAAGAACAAAATATCCCTCTGTTGGATTGGCCGGGTAATAGCCCAAATATGAACCTTATTGAAAACGTGTGGGAGCTGATGAAGAGAGAAGTGGCTAAAGATGGGATCCCAAACAAAACGCAGCCCTCAGAAAAGATCATTCATGAGTGGATTATCATCCTCAAATGTAGGAGACAGTACAGTCTTGCATTGGTAGCATGCCGCACAGAATTGAAGCTCTCATAGCGGCTAAAGGTGGCTGAACAAAACATTAACATTTATTTCCTTTAATTTCAATTAATTTCAAGAGTTAATAAATACATATTTTTCTATAACTATGATGTTTTGTTTGTGTTAAAAATAGATAATAAGGTGGAAAATAAAAAAATATATACATTGTATCTTGTAAAAACAATAAAGCTGTATTGTATCACCTGATAATTAAGATTTTACATAGAATCTTATAGTGCGTCTAATAATTTGGCCAGGGACTGTAATAATAAGTTTTTGTAAAATGCCTATTACAAATAAAGCTAATTGCTGAAGAAAAAGAAAAACAACGCATTATAGATCTCACTCCTTCAATTCCAGAAAACTTTTTTTTTTTTTTTTTTTTTTTTTTTTTTTTTTAAAGAAAAATTAATTTATATATCTGTTTATGGTATGTTCCAATTAACTAAAGCTTTTCCTTGATGGCAACTGGAACGAAAATTACTTATGACTATGCAACGTCGCAGAAAAAAAAAAAACGATAAAAAAAATAACCTATAAATTTAAGTAAAATTTAAGTAAATTTTTCAAAAATAATTTTCTGTGGTCTGAGAAAGCACGAAAAGGTAACCTAACATTTCATCTAAGGTTACTTTAATCTTTCTCTTTGCTATTAACAACGATGCCGAGGCAGAAATAATTGTCTGGTGTAGAACGCGAGGAAATTCTTGGAATGAAAGCGAGTAGAATGAGCGGTGCAGCTATTTCCAGGTCTATGGGTGGGTCTAAAACGGTAGTCAATATATATATTTATATATATTTCTTAATGTCAATAATTTTTCTAAAAATCCTCCAGAGTATGGTAAATGCAAGCGCCCAGGAAGACCAAATGCACTTCCAAGGCGCCAAAAATCCATCATTTTTCGATGTGCGTGCAATTAAAAAATGCCTTATTTTGAAATTGTTCGCGCTATAAGCGTACCATATACCAGCCGAACTATATGAAATGTTTTAAGTTTCAACCCGAGGGTACAATTTAAAAAATTACAACCTCGAATACACTTGATTAAGAAGCACAAATTAGCTCGTTTAGAATTTGCTAAAAAATATGTTGTGCTTGGGAATAAATGAAAAGATATAGAGTTTTGGATGAAAAAAAATAATTTTGACGTTCCAGACGGCTTTAAAAAGTACTTGCATGATATTAAAAAATAATAATACCTTACTTTTCCAAGCGGCAATATAGAGAGTTAAGTAATGATATGGGGAAAGTTTGCTGCCAAGTGCACGTTACCAAATGTGGTAATTTTAACCAAAATGAATGCAAAATTGTATGAAAAAATGCTGGACGATAGTTTGATACCCAATACCACTCTAGTTAAATTAGTAGATTTGGGCATATCAGCCAGGATAATGCCAGCATCCATGCTGCTCATTCAAAAAAAAAAGCTTGGTTTGAAGTAAATGAGGTCAGTCTGCTTGATAGGCCATTCTGCATTCCGAATTTAAACTTATTCGAAAATATTTGGGGCATACTTGCGCAATTTGTTTCAAAGGACAAGTGACAATATCGAGGAAAAGATGACCTCTTAAACGCATTCAGGAATGCATGGGAAAACACCAAAAAAGAAAGTTTATTTCGACTAAGTTCAACAATGACTGATCGACTGATAAGAGTAATAAAAAATAAATAAATAAATAAAATAAATTTGTAGTATATTGACTTTATATTTTCGTTCACAACTCGTCTATCTTATATTTATTTTTAAGATGAAATGCCATCAGATTTTGAAATTGTCATTACATACTTTGTTTATGTTTTACATATGTTCATAACTCATGTTTATATTTTCCAATTTCATTTCTAAGAAAGAGTGATGTTAAATTTTTCATGTTTAACTACGTTTTATACATTTTTTGTTAGTATATTTTGCGACCTTATATTTTTTCCAGGGCCTTAATAATAAAATGATATGCAAGAGTGTTTATATAAGTGGAATCGAATCCATTGTGTGATAAAGTTATTATTGTTATTATTGTTATTATATCATTATCATCCTATTACATCGAAAAGTAAAGAATTATTTACTTCTGTTCCATCATCAAAACATTAGCAATGCAATTTAATTGATAAACGTGTGAAGTATTTAATTACTTTTTTTGTGTATTTACTTCTAAATATTACGCACGTATTTGTCGATATTCATTCAAATTCTGTGTGTTAAAATGAATGTTTGAAAAAAAAAATGTTATAAATATGTCATAAATGTCTTCATACATATATTATCGCATTCAATTTGTAAGTGGATAATATGAAAATAACTCCCACATAGCTACAAAATGTTACGAATTTTGGATGCCTGAAATTTTTTATAGACATTTTCAATTTATTGCATTACAGAAAACTTCTTAAAAAAAAATCATAAAAAATTTATTGAAAAAAAAAAAAAAAAAATACTGGTATGCAAAAATCGTGTGAAATGTTATCTATGCCCCAGACTCTTATTTTAAGTACTATTATTCCGAATATTAATTTTCGTTTTGTTTAATACACTCGATCTTGTTTATTGCGATTCCTAGCTTATCCAGAAATTTTTAATATATGCATATATATATATATATATATGTATGTATGTATGCATTTTTTGTTTTTGTTTTTTTGTTAATGTTAAAACTCTATTAAACTATAATTGATATAAAATTATATTCTATTTTGAGCATAATTTCAATTTAGTGGAAATTGTTTCACGAAATAGTTTAAAGTATTTTAAAGCTGTTTTTTTTTTTTTTTTTTTTTTTTCATTAAATAATATTCCTGAAACATTCTCATCCAAAATTAACTAAATATTTCTACTATTTTTCTTCGTTTCTCAGTACGATAAATTCAAAATGAGAAACAACAAAACAAATACCATCCTTTGCATAGGTGCACTATCCCTTCGCGAGCCTGAAAATATGCATTCGAAGCGGAATAATTTATTTCTCTACTTCTACATCAAAAGATTGGCTAGTTGACATTCCAAAATCTAAATCAAAATTATAAGCTATATATATACAGACACACATACATATAAGATCTATGTAAATATATTGTTTATAATGTCCCATCAAGCATCGGTAGATTTATCATCCATGTGGTGGTGGAATGGTCAGTACTTTGGTTTTCAGATGTTAAGCCGGGATCGTGTCCCATTGGGGATGTTTATAGTGATTTGGAATTTACTTTAAGTCATATATACCAATGAAATGAGCCTCACTGAAAAATAAATAAATAAATTTGTGGGATATCGAAACGAAAATAAGTAGTTTTTCTCTTAAAGTTAATAGACGGGATGCACTGGATTTGAACGCAGCTTGCGCTCGTTAGCATGCTCTAAGGACAGGTTGCAACTCATTGGCAAAATTTGGCTTCCTATTCGTCCATCTAGCGACTATTTGCTGATTTTTAACCAAAAAATAAAAAAGTACTCAATGTATTTCAGATATATGCCGCTTGATGGCAGAAGCAGCGCGTCAAATGTATGTGGATACTTACTTTACTCCTTGTCTCTAAGTGCTTTCAAGTTTTCGCGTTCATCCGGAGTCAATGTTGATGGTGAATACAGCCGTAAAAGAAAGGAAAAAAACGTATAAAAATTTTTAATTGCCTTAAAAAATACTTGTTTAGGTTCATTAATGTTGCACAAGAACTGGGCGGTGGACTATTGACGACGGTGTGGAATTCACTTTCAAGGGTCATTCGGAGACATACTATCACAATTCTGATTTTCCACGGGCAAGATTTCTTTCACGCTTCAATAACCCCTACATTACTGCCATAAACCACGCAGTTTCACTGTAGGCAGTGGGTGTAACCAGTAATCCCCAAAAGTATTAATTTTATAAGCATGGTGGACACTGTAGAAACGATGGATTTAACGTAAACCAGCCGTCATTAAAGCACAAGACGGTCATCAGTCGAGTCGGAAATTAAACCCGCGCTTTTCCAAATACGTGTTCGGAGATCTTTCTATTTGGCTACTGCGGCCTGAAGAAATTAAAGAGATTAATTTGCATTATGATTAACTGATTGGTTTATCTTGTACAAACAACATAATGCATCGGAAATCTTTTATGAAAAAATTAATTCGAAAACTGAATCAGTGCTTACGTATAGAGTACCGAATGAAATGGTTATTTTTCTTACATATTCCATGAACCTAGGCATGTTTTTAGTACCCTATCGTATTATAAGTATGGAGAACTTAGGCAATCGCGAAAATTTTCATCCTTGGTTTTTGACTTTTTTACACGTTTTAAGGTGTAAGGAATCCAAAAATAATAAAATTGTATAGTGTCTGCCTGTAGGGTGTTTGTTTGTTTGTTTGTTAGTATGTTAGTGTGTTAGTTTGGGGTGTCTCCGTACACGATATCTTAAGAGTTATTCGAAATTTAATATTCTCTTAACATGGGAGAATAGGGCAAATTTTCGCTTAAACTTGCATTAAAAGGAATAGTTTTACTGTAAAGGTGTCAGACGAGCTTTAAAATATCAGTTGTGAACATAATTAACACTGAAAATTGAAATTTGACACTTTCGTAAGTTATTTTAATTTCTTAACATGGTAGAATAAGACAAAATTGAACATAAATATCAATTTTGAGGGATACAATTTTCATACAAATGCCAGACTACATTAAAAATATCATATATTTCTGTGGCTTGAAAACCATCGACTACACATATTTTAATTTGAAAACTTTGTTAGTTGTTCGAAATTTAAGAGTTTGTCAATATAACAGAATAGAGTAGTATTTCAAATAAATTAGCATTATGGGGATCATTGCATTGGAAATAGTATGGCATTGCATGAAAATAAAACTACTAAACTGACCTAATAAAATAACTTAACAAAATGGGATAAAGCAAATGTATCGAAGTGAACAGCGGTTAACTATTAGAAGGGACATTTCAGTTTGTCACCCTGTCGAGGATAGGCCAAATTCATTCCTCCTAACAAATATGAATGAAGTATATTCTATACTAGAAATTTATGAAAACATATAAATGCTGGAGAACTGAATAGAATCCACCTATGCCAACATGTTGTTTAATACATTTATCTGTTTTTTAATTATTTACAAAAACATGACTTTTTTTTTAAGTCATTTTAGTTATTCTTTAATATTGTATATTTTATTGTACTTTTTTTCCCTTTTCTGTCGTGTTTTATTTTTTTCTTTTTTGCCTTGCAATTGGAAAAAATAAATCAAAGTTTGTGTGACCCAGTAAAACAATAAGCCGTGCTATTTATAATATTTACTATTAGTAACATTTTTAACACATGAAAAATATGTATGAATTTCCTTATATTTTGGGCAGTTTAATAATATTAAAACATGTTTAACAGAGGTACCTGTCATATACCACAATGTATTAGACTTTTTGAGAATCTCTGGATACAAAGCCGTAATAGTGTCAATAATTATTGAAAATGAAATGTGCTATAATAAATTGTTTTGAAATATGGTATAATGAGTGAAAAAAGGTGAAATTTTTTGTAATGAATAAATATAAAATGAATAAACAAATAAATATGTGAATAAATATAAAATATTAAATTTGCTTTAATGAATTTAGACTAATTTTAAGGCCTTCTAAAAATATTTTTGAAATATACAGCGGAGTTAGAGCGATTTACATACTGAGAAAACAATAAGCCGTATATAAAAACATTTTTCAACTTTGTTTCAAAGTATTGAAAAAGACTTGTTTAATCTTTTGAATTCCATAGCTTGTAATATCAACAACAAATAAAATTACAACAGTATTCTCGGAATATAATAGGAATATAATAGTTCTTGAACATTCATTTTTTTTTTTTTTTTTAATAAGTTTTGAATGACTTCTTCCTTTTTCATGATTTAGAATATTTCATCATGTTCATGCAGCCATGGTTTTAAATTTTTCGAAAGTTTAAGAATCTTTCTTTTTATCTGCTTTAATACTTTGAAAATGCCCCTCTGTGTATTACAGTGCTGGAAAAAATTATAAAGCCGATAGAAAAATTTACAAAAGTCAAAAAGTAAAAAATGTCGTCTGCCCAAATTCAAGAACATTCACAATTACCATGTACAAGCCGACCGGTAAGAATTTTTTTAAGAAGCGATCCCATTGCTCAGTTTAAAAAATTTAAAGGAAAACCCCCTCTTTCGAAGCACCACAAATATGCTCGTTTAAACTTTGCCCGAAAACATTTAACCGAAGGCACAAATTGGAGAGATATTGTCTTTTCCGATGAAAAGAAATTTAATTTCGATGGACCCGACGGCTATAAATATTTTTGGCATGATTTACGACAGGAACCTCATATTTTTTCAAAGGGTCAATTTGGAGGTGGCTCGGTAATGGTTTGGGCTGCATGTGCTGCCGGTGGAACCACTCCAATTGTTTTCATCCATAACAAAATGAATTCAATTATGTATCAAGATATGTTAGGAGATAATTTGTTACCCATTGCTCCTCTTAAAACTTCAGGAGACTGGACATTTCAGCAGGACAACGCTTCCGTTCATGTTTCGAAGTCAACTAAGTCTTGGCTGGAAGCTAACCAGGTGAAATGCCTTCAATGGCCAGCTGTTAGCCCCGATCTGAATGTAATAGAAAATCTTTGGGGAATTTTAGCCCGAAATGTTTACAAAAATGGACGACAATTCAATTCAAAATTAGATTTGATGAATGCTATTAAAAACTGCTGGAATAATATTGATGCAAGTACTTTGTGTGGTCTGATAGATTCAATGAACAAGAGACTAGTCACAGTTATCGAAAAAAAAAGGGTCTCACATCGATTATTGATGAAATACATGTATCGACTTTATAATTTTTTCCAGCTTTCTTTGTACATAAATTTTTTTACGTCTACTAACCTTTTGTTATTGTAGTTATTAATAAATTTATTTTTTCCTTTTGTTCCTTGTAGCATATAATATATATGTATGAAATTTTGTAAATGTTTGATCTTTTGTTTTTTAATTATATCATATTTTCAAGTGGCTTTATAATTTTTCTCACCACTGTAATATAGTAAGGTTCTTTCATGTTTGATATTTTGTCAGATATTTTTTAAAACAGTAAAGATCAAGCATTTTCTTGAATTCATGATTATTTATAACGAGTATTGATAAAATTTTTGGGGAAAAAAAAAGATAATAATTTTATTTCATATTTCATTATGCATATTTTTACTTTCTTTTATATTTAATAGAAGAAAGTGTTAGATTCATAAAAATTCAAGTTTTGGTTTCCAATTTACAAGCCTTGAGAAGTTCAGAGCCAGATTTTATCACTTAAAAAAAAAAAAAAAAAAAAATGTTTGTTTGTCCGTTTATTGCCTGTGTGTGTGACAAAAATTTTGTGGCAACTATATCTCAGGAAATATTGCGCGACATTGTATAATAATTTATATGCAGATGCATCTTAACATTAATTAGTTTATAATAACTTTTGGTGCCGATCTCACAAGAGTTGGCGCTGCTATACGACAATTTCAGCGATTTAAGGGAAGGCTATGTGTTAAATTCTACGGCGTATAATAGAAGAAAACTTCGTGTATGAAAATTCCATTATAAAATATTATGCTTATTAAATTGCGTGCATATTGGCTGATAGATGGTGCAGCTGTATTGCAATTACTTAAACGCGTCTCATGTGTTCGCATTTATTTACAGAGATTTTTGAATAGGGGCTTTTATTATTCACTAGCAAAAGGTGCTAGAATTTATAAGGTTGACTTGGACCTATTTTTACTAGAGCCACAATTTAGATTCTAAATGTCAGTCACATAGTTTTTTCTCGGTATAAAGATTGCACATAAGAAGCTAAAAATTATTTAGTAAATATACTTATATTTCATTGCAGATTTAGTACTTTTGCATTCTGATTTCAGTATACTCCGCTTATGTTCTGTGTCAAATTTTGTGAGAATTTCTTTCCACTGGGTTTAATATCTCGCGTGTTATAATTTGAAAAGTGTCAATTATGCTTACAGTTTTTAAAGAAACCGTCATATCTTTTTGAATGTATGTGGTAGCCTCATAAAATTTTATACCGATAATAAATAGGAACCTCATAATCATCTGGTACAGCTGCATCGCATTTCAAGCATTACTTTTTACAGGGTACTCCCGAAAGTTTTTTTTTATTTATTTTTTTACTGGCCTCTCTTTTCCTCTGAAGGCAAATATTTCACTTGTCCCAACTTTTCCTAAAACCTCATATCTCTTAGGTCAGATCACCCTGTTTTGTTGTTTTCTCAGAGAATGCCAATGACGAAACTCTTACGTAGAAGCGTTTGTCATCAAAACTCACGTGACCTCGAAACCAATGAGATTTAGTAACAAATTTTTTCAGTCAGTAGCAGTCTCTCTTTCAGAGTAGATCACAGATTTTCATCTGTGTATTTATTATTTTGCAATGTTTTAAACCATAAGATGTAGCGCCGCTTGGACAGCGCTATTTATTCTACCATTTGAAATGTGATCCTTGTACTCTGTATATATTGTGTTTCTGTCTTCATTAAATTTAGTCATGTGCTATTCTTTTCTGTTGTCGTTTTGATTTAAAATTAGTTCTATGGAAAAATGAAATAGTAAACCTTTTGTTAATTTAGGTGCTCTATCATGCTAATCTAGCTGCCAGCAACAGACACTGAACTATATGGGGTATAAGAAGTTCTTCATACATCTGAAATTTTAAGATGATTCATTCAGTACTTTTTACTTTCTCTTACCCATAAGGTAGAGAAAGTACTGTTTTTGGGTAAAATTTTCGAACGCGAATTTTTGTTATATTTACATGTTCTGAGGTCCCCTGAATACGAAAATCATGTTTTTAGCAAATGGTCTGTGTGTATGTCTGTGTGTATGTCTGTGTGTGTGTCTGTGTGTGTGTCTGACTCTTATCAGCATATCTCAAAAACAAATTATGGCAGAAAGTTCAAACTTGGTATTCTAAATGTGTATCATATAAGGATGCTACACTAAATTTTTCGTTAAGATCAAGCAAATGGTTCGTGCACAAGGGCACTCAAAACTATTCAAATACATTACGTCTATGGGATAAATTGCAGGTAAGTAGAGTTTAACATGTATAGACTGAACAGGGGAACAGCCCCCGCTCACCGTTCGAAGAGCGGTGTTGCTTATAGAACCGAAGTTCACGTGGGCTGTCCCGAGAAGAACCCCTACAGACCTGCCTGACGTTTATTTAAAAATCAAGAAGGTTTTACGTAGGCATCGCCAGGGATGAAACCTTACCGCGACAAGGGGCGATGGAAAACAACATAGAAAGAGTACGTGGTCATCGCCTGGCTGAAAGCCACCTCGCGACATTGCGTGGTTATAATTTTAGATGGATTGTGCCAGGCCCTTAAGGCCTCTCGCGACAGATGGCACTAGATGAGTTGTCACAGCTCTTGATGTGTACTATAGAGTTCAAGTTTGACTATAATAGTCCAGGTGGTACAATTGGATGACAGTATTGCAGAAGAACTGTGCACTAGAATAGTCCAGGTGGTACAATTGGATGAAAACATGGATGACAGTATTGCAGCACAACTGTGCAGAAAACTGATTTTGCAGGGTAATTTGGGTAACAGAGGAGAGAATGAGAGAGTTAGGATTATTGCTAATTTAAACCATAGAGTTTACTTAGTTTTTAAGAGAGGTTTTGAATAAGAGGCTTCCTTGCAAACAGATTTTTGTTTTTGTGACGGGTATTTTGGAAAAGGGTGGGAGGATAAGTAGCTTCATTTGGGAAGAAGATTAGCTGCCAGTGGGAATGGTTAATAATCAGTCAAATTGGTTATGTCCATTAATAGGGAGTAAATATTGTTTAGTTTTTAATTAACAGTTTTCTGGTTAAGATATTTTCAAGCGAATTATTTGGTCTTGGAGAGGGATTTCTGAAATGGAACTGTTGAGTTAGGGGGCAAGAGAAATAATAACGTTCGGGAGTTCCCTCCTCACCGCAGGGACACAGGGGAGAGCGTCGGCGATGAAACTTGAAGAGGTAGGATTGAAAGGGGCCATGGCCTGTTAAGAAAGCCGTTATGGGAGGAGTTAGAGTCCATGATTTTATTGAAACCTGTGGGATTAGTGAGAAGGTATATCTACCCTTCTCGATATTTCGCCACAAGTCTTGACATTTTAAAATGAAGATTTGCTTCAGTTTTAGTTTTACGTAGGAGGGAGGGGCAGGAGAAGATGGTTCTTTTACTGGGAATTCTGTGGCTTCTTTGGCCAGGGAATCAGCAAGTTCATTACCGACTACTACCCCGTGGGCAGAAACGTGTGCCAGGGTACAGTTAATGTTAGGGTTCATTAGAGTTTCTTTTATTTCTAGGACTTGTGTACGCGTCTGTTCCGGTGGCGAGCAATGGCGAGCAGGCTCGATAGACTATCACTATAAATACTTAGTTGTTATTGTTAATTATGATTTACGACCGCCCAGTCTAGGGCTTTTTTAATTGCATAGAGTTCTGTTTGGAATACTGAGTTGTAGTCCTCGAGCCTACCCGCCCACCGATAGACTTCGCTGTCGCCTTCAAGAACACAGAAAGCTGAGGCAACTCCAGCCTCGGTCTTAGAGCCATCCGTGTAGACCGCCACCGGGACAGAAGGTGAGAAGCTATTTTTTGAACAGTTTGTTATTAGAGAAGCTACATCCAAACCTGGGTGAATTGCCCAACTGCAGGTCAGGGTCTGGATGGGAGTTTGGGGAAAGACTATGTTAGTGAACTCTTGGTCGTTTAGTTGTCGGATCTTAGTTTTAGTATAGGTTTGGGCGACCTGCAAGGGAGCATGGGGAATCCCAGTGATAACGGTGAGGGCATCAGTGGAGATGGTTTTATACCCTCTTGCAATCTGCAGGAGGAAAGGGCGTTGAGTGGAGTCAAGCGAAGCTCTGGCGTCAGATCTTAAGTGACCTCCCCAGATGCCTGCCCCATAAGTTATTATTTTTTCAATTATTGTTTGATACCATATTTTAAGGAGACAGGTGGAGATACCCCACCTCTTTCCTACCGTCTTAGTTGAGTTGTGGTAATGACTTAGTGTTTTGAGTTTAAGGTCCTTTACATGGGGCAGCCAGTTGAGGTGTCTGTCGAAGGTTATTCCCAGAAGCTTCATGTGATCAACATGATACCATCAACATGACACTGATACCATCGATTCGCATCTTGGGATTTCTCTTTTTTAGGGATCTGGGGAAAGCCAAAGTTAGGACCTTGGTTTTAGACGGTAAGAGTTTGAGGTCAAACTCTTTAAGGAGCCTGCTGAATAAGGAGAGTTCTTCCTGGGCCTGGTCCTCCAGATCCTTCCTGATACGGCCCAAGAGAATCAGGGTGAAGTCGTCCGCATAAGCGAATGTCGTAAAGCCCTCAGAGTTCATGCGCTTTAGCACGCCGTCAGCTATGAGATTCCAGAGAATCGGGCCGAGGCACGAGCCCTGGGGGCAGCCTTTAGTTTGGGGAAATTCTGTGTTTCCCTCGCTCCAGTTAATGATGAATTTCCTCTTAGAAAGGTAAGAGCGAATGACCCCAGCCAGGTTCCCCAGGCAGTTGAGTTCCTGTAGTGCTCTTTGAATATCGAGCCACTCTACATTATCAAAAGCACCCTTAACGTCCAAAGAGATGACGGTGGTGTATCTAGAGGCATTACAGCTTACGGCGCAGGAATCATTAATGGTTTGTAAGGCATGTTCGCATCATCTGCCCTCTCTGAAGCCAAATTGGTTTGGATGGAGAAGTTGGTTTGTTTCTACGTGATAGTTAAGCCGGGTTACGATTAATTTCTCGAGCAGTTTTCCTAGGGTAGGTAGGAGGCAGATCGGTCTATAAGATGTGGGCTCAGAGGAGAGTTTCCCTTGCTTCAAGAAATACACCACCTCACGTCTTCGGAGAATTTCTGGGAAATAATTTTGTCTGAGGCATTGATTGGTCCATAGTAGGGATATTTGTGGGATAGTGCTATGAATGTTTCGTAAGATTTTAAAATCAATGTTGAAGCTGTAAAGAGTGGATTTAATCTCGGATTTCGTGAAGGGAACATCCGAGGGAGCCGAGAAGGAAGGTTCTTTAAATAGTGGGTATTGTGTTTTGGGGAATAGAGTGCTAGTTGGGAATTCCCGGTTGTTGCGCTTGGAGGAAAGAGCTGGAGGTCTTTCTAGTTTCAACTCTGTGGGGGTGAAAAACTTGGTACTATAAAATTTTTGAGCGGTGCCGAATATTTGTGTTTGTGTGGTGCAGAATGTTTTCCATGCATTGTGTTTAGAGGTATTGATTTGTTTTTTGAAGATGGCCGAATGCTGTTTGATTTTTAGTTTATGTTGTGGTATAAGTGTAGGGTCTAGGAATTTTAACTGTCTTTTCATTGCTGTCAATTTGTTACGCATGGTGCGGAGCTGGGGAGTCCAGAAGGTATAGGTGAAGAGAAGTCCCGACTTTTTCAGCCTGAAAGCCGAAGTGGCAGCAGATTGAATAGCGGCTATGAAATTTATTGTGAAGTTTTCTTGTTGGTTAGTGTCTTTTATTGAGCTTGCGAAACGTTGCGAAACGTTTAGATTGGGTTGCGAAACGTTTTGATTGGGTGATGGAGGGTTTAGAGATAAGGGAAAAGGTGATATAGTTGCGATCGGAGTTATTAAAGATGTTCAGGACTGTCCAGTCATTCACCCTGGCATAGGTCAACATGTATAGACTGCACTAAACCAAATGAAACGAATATATATTTTTTGTAATAGAGATAGTCAACAGAGGAAGAAAAAGTGTGTATGTAGGAGCCTCGCCTCCCTTCTTGGAGGGAGGGGAGGAAGTCGAGGGGAGTAAATGTTCAAGATGGGTATATTTCAAAAGATCTCACCAATACCTTTAAAACAATTGGTTGAACCATTGATCTGTGATATTTTAAAACAAAATTATCAATTGTTTTTTTACTTTTAACAAATTATATTATTATTATTATTTTTTTTAATATTGAGAATAAAATGGACTTTTTTTGGATATTTGGTGTTATACACTACTTCTCTAATATTGAAATCGTCTGCATTATCATAAAAGATAATTTTTTAAAATAATAATTTTAATAGATTATTTATTAAAAACAGAATTATTTTTTAGTAACCGAATTAAATTCTATATAAATGTGGGTGCATTAATGAAACGGGTGTTGAGGGGGGCGATAGCTTCCTCACACAGAACTAATTATCCTATAAAACTCTTCTGAAGCCTAATTTGAATTGTTTAACATAGGTTTACATAACATCGTTATCTTACCTCTTAATATCCAACCTGTATTTATAGTATTAAATTTCAGGGTAAGAGAGAGTCGTGTGAGTGACACACCAGATTATTTAACTATTTGAAAAATATCTAAATTCGAAAGTGTCCGGTCATTTATGGAAATACTGTCTATTTATCTAATGTATGTATCACATGTCAAAAGAAAATTGCTTTGGTATAATAATTACTTTCTCTTAGTCATATGGTAAACAAATTTTGTATTGGAGCTTAATCTTTCATCGTTTAAATTTTGCTATAATTTTGCGTTCTGAAATTCCCTGTATACGGTTCCCTTGTTACCAACATAATTTAAAAACAAATAAATGAAGAAAATTCCATTTTGGTATTTTAAAAATCACACGCATGGGATTGCCACTGGAAAATTTTTGACCAATATTGGTAAATTTAAAGAGTGGTATAAGTAAAATGATATGAATAACATGAAATATAGATTTTTTTACTTTCTCTTACCCATAAAGTAGAGAAAGTATTGTTTTTAGGTTAAATGTTCGAAAGCGAGATTTTGTTATATTTACACGTTTTCAGGTGTCCTGAATAGGAAAATCATGTTTTTAGAGGTTGGTCTGTGTGAGTGTCTGTGTGCGTGTCTGTCTGTTTGTGTGTGTGTCTGTGTATTATCAGCATATCTCAAAAACAAATTATGGCAGAAATTCCAAACTCTGTATTCTAAATGTGTATCATATAGGGATGTACATTAAGCTTTTCGTTGAGATGAAGCAAATGGTTCGTGTACAGAGACACTGAAAAGAATTCAAATACATTACGTCTATGGGGGAAATTGCAGGTAAGTAGAGTTTAACATCTATAGACTGCACTAAATCAAATGAAGCGTATATATATTTTTTTTTGTAATAGAGATAGTCAACTGGGAAAAACATTTGTGTATGTAGGAGCCTAGCCTCCCCCCCTGGGGGGAAGTGACCCTCGAGGGGAGTAAATTTTCACGATGGGTATCTTTCAAAAGAGCTCGCCAATACCTTTAAAACGAATGGTTGAACCATCGGTCTGCGATAATTTAAAATAAAGTTATAGATTATTTTCATTTAAAAAAAAAAAAAAAAAAAAAAAAAATGTAGTATTGAGAATAAATTCAACTTTTTTTTTGGATATTTAGTGTTATACTACTTCTCTAATATGGAAAACATCTGCATTATCATAAAAGATAATTTGTTTAAATAATAATTTTAATAAATTGTTTATTAAAAAACAGAATTATTTTTTAATAGCCGAATTAAATTCTATATAAATGTAGGTGCATTAATGAAACTGGGGTTGAGGGGGGCGGTAATTCCCCTTACACAGAACTAATTATCATATAAAACTCTTCCGAAGCCTAATTTGAATTGTTTAACATAGGTTTACATAACAGTGCTCGTTATCTTACCTCTTAATCTCCAACCTGTATTTATAGTATTAAATTTCTGGGTAAGAGAAAGTCGCGTGAATGACACACCAGATTATTTAATTTAATATTTATGACTACAACTAGTATATTGAGAAGGGGAGGGGGGTTAAGGAGACGGCAGTCCGGCTCAATCCACATCTTTTAAATAAATAGAAGGCTCTTTTCAAAATAATAACATGTATAATAAAATGAAGTAATAAAAAATAATTTTTTATAATGTAAAAACTATGTTTTGACAAATAATTTGAATGTATTTTCAAGTACAATAAAATTTCTGTTACTGCGAAAAAAGTTTTTTTCCCCTTCTTAAACACTGGTGATCAAAACACATAAATAATGATTTTTCAATACGATTTACATTTTCCATTGATAAATATAATTATAGGTATAAATTATTTTCCGATATTTTTTACGCTGTAAATAACGCAAGTATAAAATTTTGTAAAGTATTTCTTTTAAATGACAAACAAACATTATTGATTCGTCAAATGAAAAAAATCTAGAAATACATTTTTTTCCCCTATTACTCTATATAATGATAAAAGTACATAAATAAAGCTAATCACACAAAGAACGGAATATTGGTGTTTATTTATTTAAAATGAACTATTATCAGTTTTTTCCTTTAAATATGATACAGAAACATAATGTAAAGATACAAAATACAAATATTAGTACAATACAAAAAAAAAAAAAAATGTTACTGTTAACATTTTATGTAATTATATGTTAAAAGCAAATAAATTATTTGTGTTAAAGTAAAGTATATGTCCAATATTTTAAAATTGTTAAATGCAGATTGCAGTTTCTAAAACAGAAAGAGATCTGTCATCGTGATATGAAATTATTTTTATTTTAACTTACAGTATTTATTTACATCGAATGTCTTTAACAAAGCGGTATGAACGCATCTAAACTAGCTCGAGAATGATGTTTTTACTTTCGAATGATTCGATATGAAATTTCATGTTTATATATTTATAAAAGTTTAACAATTTATAAATATTGATAAAGTTATACATAATAACGATTAATCGTGTTTAAATACATTTGGAAGATACGACTGAATTTTTGAGGATTATTTAGATAAATTTTACGCTTAATAAAACAAGAAAAAAAGTGATAAGGAGATTGAAATACTGGATCAAAATTAATTTAACTGATTTCTCAACAAAACAAACAAAAAATGTATGATTAATAATGCAATGTTGTAAATACCAAAAATTTCTATATCTGTTTTCATTACCCGTTAATCTTCTCAATCTACTATGCAGTGGAAGACGTGAGGTATTGTGCATAGATTCTTCCAAGTTCCAAAATAATCAACGCAACTGAAAGAAGTATACTGTAATTTACTGCAATTTATATATATTTTTTTCTAAATGTTAATAGAAGTGAAGTTTAATTTACCGTGCAGATTCATAGAAGAATAAAATTAGAATGCTAATAAATGCGTGTGAAGTGTTTTATCCTTTATATAAAATTAACTAAATTTTAAAAATATTAAAACATCAATATTTTGACATTTTCTTTTTACTTTGCAACTAGTTTTTGGATCCATACTGAATTTGTTGGAAAAAATCTGCATTCCGAAGATACGATAAATATTTGGTTATGAAAAGCTGATTTTTTGCACTAATTGTTAGCAAAATATATTACTCTAAAGGAAGTTTTATAAAAATGAATAATCTAGACTAATTTTTTTATCAAAGTATGCATCATAATGAAAGCAGGTTGAAATTTTAAAAAGTTTTTACGAGTGAAAAGTATGAAATATTTTTTAATGAAGAAAAACCTGCGCAAAAAAGTAAGTTTTATTTTATTTAACTAATTAAGAATGACTATTCTTAAATAATTTTTAATTAAGAAAATACTGCACAAGGAAAGTAAGCTTTTTTCTAATAAAGTTATAAAGAATAAATATTTTGAATTAAATTCTAGCCAAGAAAATGCTGCACTATTCAAACAGTAGAAAATTAGTGTATTACTAAAAATGTTATTTAAAATATACATGCTGTACAAGTTTTCAATTAAATAATGCTACAAGAGGAAAGTAATGGAAAAAAGGTAATTTTTATCCTACGAAAGCAATTACGAATTAATACTTTGTTTTAATTTTTATTTAAGAAAATGTAAAAAGAATATTATTAAAGAACAATAAGCGTTCTCAACTATAAAGATTCTTATTATGTAGTTAGGAGGACTTCATTCTTTCAGTATAGTTGTTACTACATTTGTATGTTATTTTCTTTGCAATGCTTTTTATAATATTTTCAACTCTAGCATTTGGTAATGTTAAAGATTCATTAAATATATTTATTAACCTACTATTGTTTCTCTAAACAGTTTGCTAATCAAGATATCTAAGAGAAATTCCTATTAAACATAATATTAATACAACGAAGCAATTTAAACTATTTTCATGCATTTTAATATATTTTTATCAGTAACTTTAAAAAAGCATTGAATACTGGTAATAAAAAAATATTTCATAATTTTTATTAAATTATAAATGTTACAACATAGCACAAGAAACAGAAAAAGCAAGACATATTTACAAATTAAATGCAACAACGACAATACCGGTATTCAAAAAGTTCAAACAAAAATACAGCAAAATTCCTGTTTTTCTTAAATAGGTTTAACGGAAAAGATTCCTAACTTAGAGAAAAAAAATGTGTAACTTTAAATACGTAAACTTGAAACAGTAATGTGTCATAGAATTAAAAAATTTATTGCAAAACGTATTATTTATAAACAAAAATGTACGCAAAAAAGTAAATAATATAAGCAAAAGCTTCTAGCAAAATATTTAGTTTGTTAAAAAAAAAAAAAAAAAAACTGTGATTTATTTTTGCTGTTAAATTAAGGATCGTTTTAAAATAGTCTTCTGTTTTTTTAAATAAAAAAAAAAAAAACACCAGAAATTGTGATATACTCTTGTAATATAACACGATAGGCTATTATAGTAATATATCAAAGATATTTCGGTTACAAGCTTTGTAGCTTTTGTAGGTAAAACGCAGAATTTTTCATTTACTTTGGTTATTTTTGAAGAAAATTATTTTTTATTGACTGCCTCAACTAATTCTAGATCTGATAGGTCCTCATTATCTCTGTTTGGACGAATAAAAAAGACTTCAACGTATGTCGTCATTACACCAGAAGCAATTTGAGCTCATCCCAAAACAAATCATAAATAAGATTGAAACCTATGCCTTATAAATAAACTTTAAAGAAAAGAACTGACTTCCAAATTTATCTTGATGCAAAAAATGTATTTGCTTGTTATCCGCAAATTTCATATGTGGCAATCTCGTTCGACAAATATATTTTAACCTCGTGTTATTAGCATAAGAAGAAGTCTACAGCTATCGCTTTTTATTGCTTGTATAAAAGAACTGAAAAATTAAGCTCAGGCATTTGTGCCTTAGAAACAACCATTAAAGAATATTTAAGTAATATTTATAAAATTTTAAGTATTTTGGATTCTCAAGTGAACATGGTAATAAGTGATAAAACATTAATGAATCTCCTACTGCTGATTGGGATATATAATGGCAAATCTAAACCATATCTGAAAGTAATCGCTATTTTAACTGTTTTATTTTACCACTTTTCAATAGTTTATTATGTAGTAGCATCTTTTAATTGCATGCTGTACTTAAATTTCAAAAGAGGTTTGTCATATATTTTCCTAGCTGTCCATTCCATACTTATTTGGTATACATTATACAGAAAAAAGGAACAAATTTATGCAATACTTCAGAGAATACTCAAGTTACGAAAACGCTACAAAATTATAAGTACATCTTCAATTTGTTTGCGTATAATAATAGCGATAGTATTTTTTGTACTTTTTATATTAACCCAGTATCAAAGTTTTCACATCAACTCCATCTCGCCACATATGGCAAGATTTTGGTCACTGCAATATGAAATTCCGAAAGGCGAGGTCCTTAAAGTGTTTATTGCAGTCACAAACTTAAATTATTTCGTATTAACAATCTTTCCTGTTTTGATGACGTTTATATTAAGTGTTACATTGTGCAAATGTGCCGAAATTGTTCACTTTTACAATACATTTCTTCAGATTCATTTTGATTGCGTTGTGAAATATCGAAATATAGAAATTTTTGCGGATTTCCATAGAGTAAAAAAGATATTGCGTGAATTGATCTTTGTGATAGATTCTCCTTTACTTTTCATAATCGGTTATTCCTCATGCATTATTTTTGTGTCATTATATGATTTCATACAATTTAAAGGTTTACTTAGTTACATTGAACTTATGGATCCTATAATTGGTTTTATTTGTAGTATATCTATTTTGTTGTTGTATTCTTTTAGCAGTTCGATGATCCCACAAAAGTTCTCAGAAGTACGACTTACTGCTCGCGATAAAATAAATGAACACATTGTAGGTCTCACGCCTTCAATTCCACAAAACATACTGTTGTGCCTCAGACGAATGGAGACAGAAGAAGAAATTTATATTAATGTTTATGGCATGTTCCGTTTAACTAGAACTTTTATTTTAACGGCAATTGGGGTTATATTTTCATATGATTTACTCATCATAAATGCTTTTCTAGTGCAATAAATCAAATACATTTTTCAGAATATGTGACTATTTATTTCTTAAAGCGAATTCTTTGATATTTTAAGACATTTCATGTCTTATTGTTGTGTACTAAGACAATAAGGATTTGTTGAAATATCTACTAGGAATAAAGCTGGACATTTGTACAAATCTAGCGTGAAACAACCACACGACTTCCTTTACCCACTATTACGCGTATTATACGCACGTTTTGTCGATAATACGCACTTTTGGCGATAAAAACCTAAAACTGACCTAATGAAGTATAAACCTAAAATATTTCCGGTAAGAAAAACTTCATGAACGTGTAAAGACATATAGAACAAAGTTTACTAAGCGGTAAAAAGAAAAAAAAAATGGTAGAGTTATTTTTTGAAACATTAATTTCCAAGATCTAAAACTGACCTATCTATGCAAAATGACTGTTAATGTTCCTCTAATAACCATGTAATATATGAGAAAGGCTATCTAAAATGGATTTATGTTACAATTTTCGAGAAAATCGTTTTAGCCGTTTTTGAGATCTTTTACCAGAACTTTGTATACTGAATTATTGACCGGAAAACAATAATTACATACAAAATAATATTTAAAAGAGAGTTAATATGGCGAGTTTCAAAAAAAAAAAAAAAATATCCATACTGCCGTTTTTAAAGGAACGCACTTGCGGGACCTGAAATTGAGCTATTTATACCAGACGCCCATCAATTTGCTTGAACTAACCAACTATATCATTCGAAAGGACATCTAGTAGAGTGTTTATATAGCAATTCTGAAGAAAATCGTTAGAGCCATATTTTGAGATACGGACTTACGGTCCCAATTCCCGGTTCCCCATATCCCACTTCTTATTTTCCAATTTTCAACAAAATTTGGAAAATTCATCTGTACATCAAAACTGTCTTAAATCTGAAGTTTCGTAGTTCTATCTTTATTTGTGTCGGAGATATGATACCCAGAAGATTCTCCACATACATACACATACACACACTGACCAATTACCAAAAACTACTTTTGTGGACTCTGGAGACCTTAAAACTTGTAAATCAGGTGATAGCTCGATATCGAATTTTAGACAGAATACATTAGTTCCATTACATATGGTAGTAAGGTAATGGAAGCAAAAAATGACATTATTGAAAGTCTTACTCTTTCAATTCTACGGAAAATACTTTTGTGCCCCGGAAAAACAGAGACTTAAAAAGTCGTCTATATAAATGTTTACGGAATACTCCATTCACTTAGAACTTTTATTTCAACGGGAAGTGGAAGTACATCATCTTAACATTTGCTTATTATTAATGCTTTTCTCTTTCAATAGGCTAATAATTGTTTAAAGAACATGTGTTTCTTAAAAAGCGTATTATGTTATTTTAAAGCATTTTTTAAATTATTGCTACCACGTGTCTAATTGTTGAGTATAATGACAATACGACTGTTAAAATACGTACGAAAAATAAAGCTCACCACTAGTAAAAAGAAACAAAAATGAAAAGTCATACATTGATTATTAATACTTTCACACTCATTCGTTATTAATACTTTCCAACTGAACGTACTTGTTGTATCGTAAATCTTTGAATGTTCTTTGTCTACGTTAACATACGATCGACAGATAGACGGACTGAAAGGCGTACCAATAGAGTTCATAATCAATCTTAAACATTGTTGAAAAGTGTTAAAATTGCTTAACGCAAAAGAAAATTCAGCCCTTAGATTCTAATTGCAGCCTTTAATATATCTGAATATTTTAGTGTATACCTGTAAATCTGCAGGTTAACCAAATCGTATTCTATACAAAGCATTATCACAAGCATATTAAAATTAAATGTCAATTTCTTTATGATTTTTAGTAGAAAGTTATTTAAACGTGATTTCTAAAAATGTCTGTCCTGAAACGTTATGAGTTGGCTTTTTCTTTTGGAAGGGGAGGGGGGTTTAGTCCCTGTACAAAAACCAGTTGTACAGGACCTATAAATGCCATTTCAAATAGGTCCTGTACCATTTTAATGCCATTTCAATACATTCCATGGTGAACTTGGATAACATATAACATTTTTAAAGTTTCTGAAAATATTTACGGGCCCTAGGGACGGGCGGATGGACAGATAGGCACATGGACAGTTGGACAGGCATATACACAAATTCAAATCATATTTACTCTTAAAAACAGTTAGAAACTGTTAAAAATGCTTAATGTAAACGAAAATGCAAGTCCAACAAATTTGCAATAAAAACCTTCGATGTAACTGAATATTTTGATTAGCTCTGTAAATCTTATGCTAATCATACTATAATTCTATAAGAAGCATTCTTTTGTGCATATGAACAACATATTTCAATTTCATTAAGGTGTATTGCAAAGGACAGTCATTAAAATATGGTTTATAAAAATATCTCTCATAGAACGCAAGGCTTTGGAATACTTTCGGGTGTCCCTGTCCCCAAACCGCTGGTGGTATTTACTCCATTTTCTGTAGGGAACATCCGATAGTGACCTTGAATAGAGGGCTGACAGATGGAGAAACTGAAGTCAATAACACTTTTCAACCTTGTTGTAAACTGTTAAAAAAGAACCTAATTTAGTTTTCGTTCAATTCAATTCTACAAAATGTACTTTTGTGCTTCAGAGGACTAAAAACAGAAATAGTAAATTTGTTTAAATGATTATGGCATTTCCTTTTTAACTACAAATTTCCTTTTAAATGAAATTAAAATTATATTTTCATTTTCATTTTTTTTTTTTTTTTTTTTTTTTTTTGTGACGAATATTTGAATATTTCTTTAAAGTTTTATGAGGTAAGATATTTAGTGTCTAGTTGTTACCACAAGCCTAACTGTTGGGTATAATAACAATAAGTCTTTGTCGAAATGCCTATTAGAAAAAACGCTAACTGCTGAAAAAAGAAGAGAAATAACGCGCTGTAGGTCTCACTTCTTCAATTTCACAAAACATGCTTTTTTTTTTCCTCTGAAGAATAGAGACAGAAAAAGTAATTTAAATATGTGTTATGGTATGTTCCAAATAATTAAAGCTTTTATCTTAATGGCAATTGAAGCATTATTTACTTATGATTTAATTATCATAAAGGCTTGTTTTATATGAAGTGGTAAACTATGCAACGTCGCGTAAACTATAAACTCAATTGAGTAAAATTTTCAAAATGTTGAATTCCATATAGAGTAGAATGATTTTTGTACACGTTATAAAATTCTATACATATGCCTTCAAGTATATGTATATATAGTAATATTATATGCAAGAGTGTTTATATGAGTAGAATTCAATTTATTTTAACCAGGTTTTTTTTATATGGCAAAGTATTTATTTTATTTTTTATATTGAAAAATGAAGCATTATTTATTTTCGTGCTATAATAAAAACATTAGTATATGTAATTAATTGTTGATTGAGTCAGGTAATTGATTAAATATTTTGTATATTTACTTCTAAATATCATGCATACCTTTGCCGATATTCATTAAAAATATAATATTTTAGAAATTCATACACATCTTATCGCATTCAATTTGTACATGAATAATACCAAAATATCTGAAGGATAGCTACTAAATGTTACGAATTTTGGATACTTGAATTTTTTTTACAGATATTTTTGTCTTATATTTTAAGGTAAAGCTAGAAAAATTTGCTCACAATTGAACTGAACGTCATAAAAAAACCCAAATATTAAATTTTCTGTAAACTATTGGTGCATAATTTGGAACTTATCCTCTTTCTATACATTTCCATTATTATTTTGTTGTTCTCTTATAATTTAAAACAACAGCTTTGATAAAAGTAGGTGAGCGATGTTGCGCAATTTCTCCTTAAAAGGTAGGAATGATTGCGCACACAATCGCTTAATTATAACAACAATTACATTGTTAAAAATAAAAATTGCACTTAAACTACATTATTGTAAGGCATCTGTAAACAAATATTTTTGTATTGGGATCGGATGTTTCAATTCAATAATTAAAAAACCAGAAATTTAAACGAAATTTAAAAAGAACTATAAAATTTTATTTAAAGAAAAAACATTAAAGAAACAGAAAAAAGAAGAAAAAAGAAAAAAACAGATAAAGATTGCAAAATAACATTAAATTAATAAATAACACGTTTAACTTAAAATTAATACTATTCCTTTTCAACTTGAATAGTTTCTTGTTTGCTGATCCAGAGGTATAATTTGGATAAGAACATGGAGGATATTGCGGGCACTGCGGAGGACAATTAAGTGTACCAACAACCATTTGTGTACACGACGGTCTTTGGCCGGCTGAAGCAATAAATTAGGAACCACATAACTTTAGAACTTGCATTTAACTTTTATTCTATGCCAGTACCATAGCCTCCTAAACTAGATGCCTGACGCGTGGCTCCGAAACTTGGCAGCAGTTGAAGCGGTAGACAGCGCCACCTGGTACAGATTGCGCGACATTTTAATTCAACTGACACTAATAATTTTAAGAAGTCATATATGATATATATAATCGAAGTTTCTTCGATTCTATTCGTCTTTTATGCATATCATATCCCACTTTAAAAAAATTTTGGTGGCTGTTGCATAAAAAAGTCGCGCAATCTGTACCAGGTGGCGGTGTCTGCCGCTTCAACTGTTGCCAAGTTTCCGAGCAACGCGACAGGCATCTAGTTTAGGAGGCTATGCCAGTACCCTCAGATCATATTCTCCTAAACAAGATGCCTGTCGCGTGGCTCAAAAATTGGCAACAGATTAATCGGTAGACAGAGTTACCTGGTATAGATTGCGCGACGTTTTTATTCAACAACCACCAAAAATTTTTAAAAGTGGGATTCGATATACAGAAAAGGCTATTCGAATCGAAGAAACGTCTATTATGTATATCATATATCACTCCTTAAAATTATTGATGATAGTTGAATAAAAAAGTAGTTCAATCTCTACCAGGTGGCACTGTCTACCGCTTGAACTGTTGCCAAGTTTACGAGTAACGCAACAGGCATCTAGTTTAGGAGGCTATGCTCAGATACACCTAACATGTAATGCCAAATAAAACGGGGAATAAATACTGATCCACAACTTTTCCAACGTAAATGCATGACTGGCTATTGAGACAATTCTCCACACCATGCGCAGGCGCGTGATTGGCTTCTTAACATTGGCACCACATCACGCGCTGCCGTGTGACTGGAAGAAGTGTTAAACACCATTGACTTTAAATATTCTAAATCGAAAATTTAAGTTGATCGAAATTTAAGATTTTGTCAATATAACAAAATAGAGTAGTATATAAATTTGCGTTCTTGGGATCGTTGCATTGGAAACAGTTTGGAATTGCATAAAAATTAAACTATGAATCTGACATTATAAAATAAATTTACAAAATGGATAAGATAAATGTGTTGAACTGAACAGGGATTACCTGTTTATTATGTGTAGCATTTCAGTCTGTCACCGTGCCAAGGATCGGTCAAATTCATTCCCCTTAACATACACGAATATAGTATATCCTGTACCAGAAATTTATGAAAACATATATTTGATGGAAAACTGAACAGAGTCCACCCATGCCAACAGGTTTTCTAATATAATTAAGTATTTGCAAAAACATGATTCCTTTTAAGTTATCTTAGTTATTTTTTCTATAATTTCTTCGTTTTTTAATTCACAAAATACTAAAAAGCACTTAAAAAATCGTTTTTTTTTTTTTTTTTTCTAATATTGAGAGTAAAATGTACTTTTTTGGATATTTAGTGTTACACTAGAAATCGTCTGCATTATCATAAAAGATATTTTTTTAAAATAAAAATTTTAATAAATTATTTTTTAAAAACAGAATTATTTTTTAATAACCGAATTAAATTTTATATAAATGTAGGTGCATTAATGAAACGGGGGGTTGAGGGGGGGGGGGTGTAGCCCCCCTCACACAGAACTAATTATCATATAAAAATCTTCTGAAGCCTAATTTGAATTGTTTAGCATAGGTTTGCATGACAGTTCTTGTTATCTTACCTCTTAATCTGCAACCTGTATTTATAGTTTTAAATTTCAGGGTAAGAGAAAATCGTGTGAGTGACACACCAGATTATTATCTTTATGTTTATATTATTTTAGTACTAAGGCATTAGATTCGTAATATTTCTTCCGGTCTAATAAAGATTAATGTGTAACCCCCCCCCCCCCACTCTAAGCCAACCCCTTAATATTTCTTCACAGATAACGCGAAACACGTAAATATTTTAAAAGATAAACCCTTTCGTTTTTATTCATTTGTTGTTAAAAGTTCTCTCATAATAGAAAAATAAATGTATTTGTGCACTTAACACAAATAAATAAGACTTTTTTAAATCTTTAAAAAAAATTCTGAAATTTACGAAATTGAAAGAAATTTAGTTTAATAGCAAATCAATTTTCATCATTGTAAAATAGCTATATAAAAGGAGATTGTTTTTGTTTACTTTTTCTTTCAGCAACATTTATTTTTTATTTGTTAAATATCAAATCAAGTGTAAAACATTAAATATTATCTTCAAGCCTTTAGGCAAAATCCTTTTCTATCATATAAATTTTAGGAATTTCAAGGATTTGTATTGAATGAATAATTAAGTGCATCATTATAGGTTCCATAAAAATATTTCAAAGTAAGTACACTTCGTTTTGTTATAATGAAATAAATTTCAGAATTTAAAATGCTTTTTAACCCCTATTGTAAAAATTTTCTTTTTGTGTTTTCGTGTTCTGTTCCAACAATAATGAATAAAGCTATTGTATATAAGAAATGTCGCTCTTTGAATTATTTATTGAGTACAATTAATTCTCTGAAAGGATATTAATTTTAATTAAATAATTAGTTTCTATTTAAAAATCAAAATCTTACATATTAATAAATATTTTCGAAAATTAATAAAGATGTTTTACGAACAATAAATTTTATTATCGGTACGTTATTTTTATTCTTATATTCAATCCTGAAAGTTTTTAATTCACTCCTCAAGTGTATCAAGAAATTAATTCTTGATACACTTCTCTTACATAATTAAATATTGTTGCGTACTTGGACGTTAGTGAATTGTCCGAGAATGAAAGGCGAAACTTGCAAAAGTTCAGTAGTTTATTTACAGAAAATTCCAGAAAAGTACAGGTCTATAAACCAGGTATAAACTTCAATTTCACCAGTAAACACAGCTTAAATAACAGCTGTCATCTGCAAATCCACAATACAAACTGTATAGCAGTAATTCATAATATAGGAATTGACTATAATTCAAAGAGGCTGAGGACTCCTTCAGTAGCAACGCAAACGTTTGGCGAAATTCAACTGCGATTGACTGCCTTGGCGTGCTCGGCCACCTTTTGTACCCCTTTATCGAACCCGCAAAAATCTAGAAGTTTAACGTAACTCGTTAACCAATCACGTTAGAGCGTCCATCTTTGGTATATCGATAAAAAGGATTTTCTTGCCAAAAGTCACCAAAAAAGTCGCCAAGGAGGAAAGTCGCCAAATCCATTACCTGCCTTATTGGAGCTTTTTAATGCTTTTTAAGGGAAAAATAGTTTATTTTAGCAAACTAGAAATGCTAAAACAAACTAGAAATGCAGAAAATAACCATTTTATCAATTTACTAAGCCTCTTTGAAAGATTTTATACAAAAATAAATACAATTATTTACAAATTCACAACAATATGTATAAGAAGTTATTCTAGATCATGCACTCAAATATATATTGAAGATAAATCGAGTATGAAGAATAAGAAATTTTTAACAACCGCTTAAAAAAAAAAAAAAAAAAAAAAAAAAAAAAAAATACACGCAGTAAATGTTTTGCAGCTAAATAGTAAACACACTCTTTTTTAGGCATTAGAAGTTGGCACGAATGAAATTATAAAATACCACTCGTTTACAAAAGGCAAGACAAATAAACAGATAAAATTTCCTTTAACGTTCTGATATGAACACATTAAATTAAATAGCAAAAACTTGGTAGATGGTAACTAGAAAACATATTAAAATAAAATAATATAATAACATTTTTTCCTAGGAATGCTCTGTTTTTCTAACGAATTAAATTTGCAACCAGAACCCAGTTTATAAATATTAGCGTATTAAACGAGCAATGGTCATAACACTCCATTTGTTTTATCGATTCTTTTATTCAACTCACACCACAATTTTTATAAAGAAAATTTTCTTAAAGATTTTTGCGGTATTTTAGTATAAAAAAATTTAGAAAAATTTTCTTTTTAAAAGTTGTGGTGTGAGTTCAATAAAAGAATCGTAAAAATACAGGAGCGCTATGCCCCCTGATTCAGACAGAGGAATATTTCTTACCATTATTTAAACTAATATTTTATATATAATTTCCTTAAACTGTTAGGGAATTACTAATATCGTTTTTAATGAATATATTAAAAATGTTTTTACAGTATAGTTGATTTTACAATTATTTTCAAACATACAGTTTGAATTCGTGTAGTATACTATGCTTTAAATAAAACAATTGGGTTGTTGTCTATGTTCTACAGGGTGGTTTACTAAAGGCCAGAATAGCTTAATCAGGTGATAATATATAGGAATACAAACAATATTCATCAAATAATGCGTGGTCTAAATTAAAACGCAAGTATGTTAACCAGACTGTTTCGACACTGCATACCTGTCAACATTCTAATTAATATTCCCTAAAATTTTTTTGTTCCGCTTACTTTTTTTTCACACAAGTTTTTTTAAGAGTATTTTTTATTTTTTGTCTTATTTCAATGTAATTACGTTTGGAGAAAATTAGTCTAAATATTAAGTGGTGTGGAAAAAGGGGCAGTTCTAACAATTTTACGGAATATTAATTAGGATGTTAGCAGGTATGCAACTGTTATTTTAGGAACATTAAAAGACACCCTTGTTGTAATGTATATAGAGAAAACTAACGTCATGAATGAAAATATAACCGGAGAAAGAAAAAAAAAATCATAAGGAACAAATCTGAGTTGCAGTGAATGAGTGGTGACGTTTTGCAGTTCTGAAAAAATATTCCAGTGTGAAACCGTTATAACATTTGTAACATACGTAAAAAGTAAATATTTATTTATTTATTTATTTATTTATGGAACTACAAGGGAGAGCACCACAGTATCATCCCAAATGTACAGATAATGTTTTCCACGCAGACAGTTGTCAGGCTCAAAAATATCTGTGCTCTTGCATCGGCAAGTGTGCTTTTGTATTCTTTATTATTTCCCAGCCTGACTGCAAGAGTACAAGGACGTGCAGAACAGCAGTTGTGGAGGAGATGATTTTGAAGACGATTGAAGAACAGACAACTGCAAGCACACGAGCTGTTCAACCTTAAACAATTTCAATGAATCCGAAGGTTATTCTCGTTGCTTAGACTTCGCTTACTAATCTTTTGCAGCAGAGTTTAGAACAGCCAATTTTTGCGGTAATTCTTCTTTTCTGAGGAATGCAATTTTGCTCGAGATGATAATCTAATACCGATAATAAACGCATCTGAACGTTTGAAAATCCACATGCAGTACACCTATACGTACATCAGTGACGTTTCACCATCTATCTTTGTGTAGAACTCATCATCGACTACATAATAGGACTGAATCGTCTGCCAAAACAACTTGGGAAAACAAAAATCGGATGTTTCTGAAAAAGGTATTACAAATGACCTGCAACAGCGTGTGCGATTCCAACACGACGGAGCTTCGTCCCAATTTTGGAAAAAATTTTAGAACTATGAGGCTGTCCCATTTTCAGACTAATGTATTCGACAAGTATAGATGACAAGATCATCCAATGTTTCATGTTTTCATTTGTTTTTGTGGGAACAACTGAATAGTTTGCTCTATGAGCCTCCTTTTGATTTTGTAGAGGATTTAATGTAAATACAGTTGGCAATAAAAGTATCCGAACACTAGCAAAAATTCCTATGTAAAAAAAGTACACTTAATACAGTTTTGTTAAATAAATCCTTGTCGAATCCTGTTCTTAGCTAGTCTAAGAACATGATTCGACAAGGATTTATTTAACAAAACAGTATTAAGTGCACTTTTTTTACAGAGGATCTTTTGCTAGTGCTCGGATACATTTGCTGCCGACTCTACTGCTGACTGATGTTGGGATAGTTTGGGATACGTCTAGACAGTTCAAATACGTCCCTACTCCGCTGTTCTTGTTTATCACTGCTGGCTTGCGGTCGCTCTTTTAAACAACTAAAAAAATATCAATCTATTTTAATGCTTTTGTTATTCTTACATTTTCTCCTTCTATTGTCGATTTTATTATGTTCTGCATATAGCTCATTTGCATTTAATTATATACCATGCATTCTTTTATGAAAATATTTTGTTTGTATGTGAATTACCTTCTCCTAAAATTTCTTCCATCTTTTTTAGTCATTTTGCATATTTTTTCAGTTACTACTTATTTTTACTGGAAAATTTTGCTTTCGAATACTCGCAAACACATCAAAAACTTACACGTATGCTACTAACTGGGGAATTTGAACTAAATTTTGTTTGTTTTAGGCTATTATTGAAAAATTGCTTAACAATAAATTTTAGAACCTGTTTTTTTCTGTTTTTTTCTTTTTGCTTTCTTCCTTTCTTTTTTTTTTCTTTTTTTTTATTTAGCTATTCAAGTTCGTTGTTTACTTTTTTTGGTTGTTCTTTCTTTTCCGACTCTCAAGATAGACAGATTATCTGATTGTGTCGCATCTGGAAAGCTCATAGCAAAGGTTACTTTTGTTTGGGGTTCTTAATTATTTGATATGTAAAACTGAGTAGCTATAAACTTTACATTTTCCAAGCACGATTTTACTGTGGTTGAATAACGTCAAATTGCGGTAGGTACTTTATGCATGTGTATATAGACTGCATACGAAGATTTTTTATTGCGTTTTCTAATAATATACCAATAGCAGGTATACTGCAATTAGGCTAGAGTAATGACCTTATTTATACTATTATTATTTATAAAACTATATTCACTAAATAACTTTAAAGTTAAATCGTGTGATAGTACACGTTATGATTAGTCTTTAAATGGTTACAGTAAAAAAAAAAAAAAATTAAACTTCATGTTGTAAATTTTCACTCTAACCCAACAACAAAATGGCTCAATGCTTTTTGTCTGACTATTGATACTTAAAATTGTGGGAAAAAAAAAAAAAAAGTTTTTACATCAAATTTAAAATACAAGTAACAACAAACTGACTGTTAACATACTGTATTTCACATGCAGCATTGATATAATTTTTCCCCCCACTGTCTCTATTTTTTTTTTATCCCCTTCTGTTTAATCGGTCGGAAAATTTGAATTTTGTTTGTAAAAGGAAAAAAAAAAGTACATAAAAATTGTGCAATAAAAATCTGTCATTTTACAAGTTGACATTTCTCAAATGCATGATATAATTGAAAATATTAAAACTTCACATACAGCTGAATTAATTATCATATTTGTAGGCAATGGACCGATAACGATTTGCATCAAACACAATTTCAATACAGAGTATAATTATGCATGTAAGTTTTTCTAAACACTTTTAAGACATGAAAAGGACATTTTTATATGAACGTACATGGGAAATTCTGAATTTATTTTCCTCAGATTGTTATTGATTTCTTTTAAATCATTTAATGTAACTATACCTCATATTATTTTTTGTACATGTCCCGACAAAAGTAAACGAAACGAAAATTAGAGAGGTTATTTTTTCCCATGTGTCAAATTGTCATCTAATCCATTGGTAAAAATTATTTATTCATAAACGTTTTATAATGCTCCTTTTTTGTTGTATATATTTCTGTTTGTTACATGGTATATAGAAAGTTTATAATAAAAAGAAAGAAATCTATAATTCAATAATTTTGTTATCTGAGAAGAATATTGTAATCATTATATGATGTTTTTCTTAAATTTACAGAAATAATTCTCAGATTTTCGTAATAATTTTGAAATAAAAACTGTAAATTCTTATTTTAGATAAAGTGGAGTGTAAGGTTGATTTTTTATACCAACTATGGGGTAAATGGCAGTGCCGGGAATCGAACCCGGGCTCTCTGCTTATTGTGCGGTTGCTCTATCACTGAACTTCGATGGTTGATAAATAGTTCAGCATTTCTCACATAATATCCGTTGGCAAGGTCACCGTATCTGCAAATGCAGATGTAACAGACGAGAATAGTACACAAGAGAGAACTCCAACAGACCATAAAATTTCAATTTAGAAATTTTATTTATTTATTTTTTTTATACTGATCAACCATGAAAATTAATGTTAGAAAAAGTGGAGTGTAAGGTTGATTTTTATACCAACTATGTGAAGAATTATTGGAGCTGTCCATCGTGCAATATTCTGACGTGTTACATCTGCGTTTGCAGACACGATGATTTTGCCAATGGATAGTATTTGAGAAATGCTGAGCTGGTCATCACTATCAGCCAGTATATATCACTGACAGAGCAGCCAGCGGAGAGCCCGGGTTCGATTCTCGCTCTGGCATTTTTTACATAGTTGGTATAAAAATCAACCTTACACTCCACTTTACCTAAAATAAATTTTCATGCTGATGCATTAATAATAATATTAAATAAATAATTAAAATTTCTAATATAAACTTTTATGTTGAGGCAATCACAAAATTTCTTCTATACAAACTTATTCAGTACAAAATATTTATAAAAATTATTTTCTGTGATGAATGCAGATGATCTTCATCTCAAAGAAGAAGAAGAAGACTAAATTTTGAAGAAAAGTTATGTTATGTCCAGTACATAAATAAAAACTTAGGGAATTTGTAAAAATAAAATAAATAAATAAAAAATAAAGGTAAAGATAAATTTCTTTTAAATTATCATAGATCTATGATTCAATCATTCATTTTAAAAGTATAGACGAGTTCTTTTAGTTGATACCCATATCCAAAACTTACAAACCACCTGTGGGAAGATGGATGATGGGTGTTAATTCGCTTTACAAAAGATTTTCCTGTTTAATCATTACTATTATAAATATATACATTTTCAATTTCACATTAAAAGGTAAAAAATAATTATCACTGTACACATTTATACGAAATTTTTAATATAGTGATATATTAAAAATCATAAAATTAGTATTACAGCGCCATCTATTATTATACACCATATATAATCAGCATCAGTCTATGTCAAGATCCAACTAAATATCAAGTTTGGTAAAATTTCGTCAATTGGTTCATGAGATACAGCGTTCACAAAACTTTTGATACACACACAGATAAATAGATAGGCAGACATTTCCTAACTAGTATGATGTGGCCACCACAAAACTTTTTTTCTACATATTTTAAATCAAATTCTTGCAGTACAAATTATTTTTTAAATTATTAAATTATTTTCCATGATAAATGCAGATGTTTTTTATCTGACAGTTTTTTTCTGACAGTTTTTTACAACAACAAACGTCGAAAAGAAGTCCATTTTGCACCATTATCAGAAGAAATGTGTTTTTTTATCGAAAGTTCTTTTTCGTTAAAAAATGAAAATAATCGATAACTTTGTTTTAAATTATCACACATGTATGGTTTAGCCATTTGTTTTAAAGGTATTGATGAGATCCTTCGAAAGACACCCATATAGAAAACTGACACCTCCCGGGGGTACTTCTCCCCTATGCAAAAACTTTTTTTTTCTTGTTTACTACTACTATTATCAGTAATTCGTATTAATTTTACAATCACACGTTAAAAATCACTCTCATTATACCCACTTATAAGAAATTATATCCTGTACTTCCACGTTAAACATTTGGAAAAAAAGGGGATCACAGCGCCAACTGTTGAGCAATTGATCTTCAAATCTAAGTAGCACCAGTTCATGTCAGGGTCCAACTAAATACCAAGTTTGGTTAAATTTCGTTATTGGTTCGTGAGATACAGCGCCCACGAAATTTGTGGCACACACACACACACACAGATTCACGATAGGCACACAGATACATAGACAGACAGTCATTGTTTAAGATGTCTCAAAGCGGGTAAATCCATCCAAAAGTGGAGTTCGAAAAATTTCACGAATTGAATACTTTCTTTTTATATATATAGAAGAAAGTAAATATTGTGAAATCGTGTTTAGATGATCTCAAACATCTAAATACACCAAAAACTGGTGTCGGAAAATTTTCACGAATCCAGTATTATTGTACATATGGAGGGAAATATTAAATATAGGAATTTCATTTTCTTACATGTTCTATATCTTTTTTTTTTTCTTTTTCTTTTTGAGAATTGTTCAATGATCTCACTCATTAATCTGAAAAATATACTTGAAATTCTTAAAAAAAAAAAAAAAAAAAAAAAAAAAAAAGTATTTTACAATAATAAATTTATTACTTTAGCATAATTCTAACTTAAAAATTCATTTTTAAAGAATAATCACCATTATTTTTTAATAGTATTTTTTAATATAATTAACCACATAATTACTAGGAAATTATTACTATTTATCTCTATTAAAAATTTCTGCTAATGCATAGTCTTAGAAAACCTAAACATTTGGCAAAGGTGCTTTAGAAACAGTTTAAATGAACGAATATATTTATAGTATTAGAGCAGTGTTCGCCAAACTTTTTGACCTCACATACCACCAAATTCCCAATTAAAAAACCCACGAACCACTAAATTTTAATTTAAATTCCCGCTGACCACCAGTGTGTATTATATACCACCAATATGTAACTCTATTAAGAAAAGTAAATATATTTCTAGAGTAATAATCAGAGAATGCCCATTTTATAAATAAGAAATAAATACATTTAATATAAAATTCTGCAGATGTTCGTTTGATTATAAGGAAGCAGTAAGTTCTTATTTAATCGTAGGATCAATGCTTAGAGTTTGCTTGATTGTAATAAAACAATTATAGGGAAAGAACGTGATTAGCTTTTTATTATTTCCGTATTCTAAAAAACTCAGACTAAATACTTCTCTACAGTGATAAATTATTATTTCCATATGTAAAACTGTATTTACTAAATATTGTAATATGTACTTTATATTGTTAGATTATTAAAATCCAATAGTGAAATTACCTTTTTGACGTACAGTTTGAACTTCTGAAGAATTCGAATATTCTGATAAATTTAGAACACTTCCTAGCTAACAAGGAGAGGTCACGACATGGAAAATTCAAATCGAGACGAAATTGCGCAGGATTGTAGTATACTATGAGGGTAACAACATACTAAAGCAGTAGGACCCACTATCCACAAAATTTCGAGAAAAAAGCAGTTAAAGTTTCAGTAAGCTTTAAATACAAGTTATTTCGCAAGAAAACAAGCGCCCCAGTGGTGTGATCTTAAAGCGCGAGTCTGCTAGCTAGACGACTTGGGTTCGAGGCTACCTCGAGACAACAATTTTTTTTTTTTTCTTCTTCTTTAACTTTTTATGTAATCTAAACTTTTTATTTATTTTTACTTTATTTTACAATTCAATTCAAAATTTGAAAATTTTAATAAATTATTTAATTTTCTTGAGTATAAAATAACTTTTTCTGTTTTTAATATTTATAAATTAAAAATACAATAAATTTCTATAACTTAAAAAGTAAAGTTTAGTTTTACAAAACCCTAAATAAGAAACATTAAAAAAAGCCGACAAATATTTAAATAATTAAAAAATAAGCAAGCTGTAAATAAAGTGTAAAATAGTTAGCAGGTGTTACTTAAATCTTGGTTTGAGCTTCCTGCTTTTTTTTTGAATGTGTATAAATTACGTAAACGCTTCTAGCTTGGGTATAATAAAGGGCAGGTGAAATTTTTATTTTGTGCAATGAAGGATAAAAAAAAGGAAGTCGTTATCGAAAAAGAAACGATGTTCATTAACATAAAAAATCTACATTTAAAATCTACATTTAAAGATAACATTTCTTTACCTGTAATAATTTAACAGCATTGTAATCCTATACTATAATTTTTCAAGAAACTGTATTGATTGGAGAAGTAATTATTTAATTTGGATAGTAATTATATATACAATTAAAATGATCATTTCTCTGTATTATTATTTTTTTTTTAAATTTAAAAAACAAAATGTACTATTGTTTGAAGCATACCTAAAATAAAATTAAATATATTTCTATAAATAATCAAAAACAGTTTCTTTAGTTTTACCTTATTTTACAGTTAAAATAAAACTAAAATTTATTTTTTAAGTTATAGAAATTTATTGTATTTTTAAGTTATAAATATTAAAAATAGAAAAATTTATTTATTTTATATTCAAAAAATTAAATAATATGTTATTAAAATTTTCAAATTTTGAATTGAATTATAAAATAAAGTAAAAATAAATAAAAAGTTAAGATTACATGTAAAGTTAAAGAAGAAAAAAAAATGTAATCTCGAGGTAGCCTCGAACCCAAGTCATCTGGCTAGCAGACTCGCGCTTTAGGATCACACTACTGGGGCCCTTGCTCGCTTGCGAAATAACTTGTATTTAAAGATTACTGAAACTTTAAATGCTTTTTTCTCGAAATTTTGTGGATAGTGGGTCCTACTGCTTTAATATGTTGTTACCCTCATAGAATACTACAATCCTGCGGAGTTTCGTCCCGATCTGAATTTTCCATGTCGTGACCTCTCCTTGTAAGTATGAAATTTAGATCTGAAATTCAAAGAGATAACTATGTTTTATACACCCAATTCAAAGCCCCACCAGTGGCCGAGCGGTTTTGTGTTCAAAGCTGGTAAACGTGAGGGGCCGGGTTCGATTCCAGGTCACGCTCGTCAGCATAGCCGTTCTGAGTTTTCCGTTGTTTTCTCCGAAACTTGCGTAAATATGGGCTTGGAATCCTTAGAAAGACCCTCCACGGAGGGCCTCCGTGGAGGGCACTTCTGATACTTCAGTGAAAATTTTGTCCCGAAAGAAAAAAAAAAAAAAAAAAAAAAAAAAAAAGACCAAAAAAAATTAAATGAAAATGAAAATGTTTCGGATCACCCTGTAACAGGTAATGCATAAAATGCGATTTTTCTGTAACATGTGATTATGAGGTTCTTTGTATAATTTTTTTTATGAGGCTACCACACATATTCATAGAAATATAATGATTAATTTAAGAAATTACAATAAATAAATAAATAAATAGTTAATAAAAAGCCACTCTTTTAACTATAACCTGCAAGATATTAAACCGAATACAAAGCCATTTTCAGGAAACTTTACATGCAAATGAGACACAGCACATTGCAATCAGAACGCAAAAATATTAAATATCTAATGAAATATGAGCATTTTTACTAAATAATTTAAACTACGCATGCGCAAGTTTTAACAAAATTCAATTAGCGTAATATAAAAGCCAATAGTATGGAGCTGCTTATTTGAAAACCTAAACAAATATCATGTCAATTCAAGAAGTTGTACGCGAAAGAATTAACGGAATCTCAGATTTTTTCGAAAATAAGGAAAATGATAAGGGAGTTTTATCAATATATATTTACAATCAACGAACACTGTATTACCATTGATTGAATCAAAATGAAGATATGAGTAAAACCGCTTATGGAATATCTTTTATTTGAGAGGAACTGAACAGTACTTCCTTTTATCACGTACAACTTTTTGAATTTACTCAATACATATTTGCGGTTTTTATGTGAGTAGTCCAATACATTTGGCTATTGAATTATGGAAATGAAATTTCTCTACACTGAGAAAAAAAGAAATATACCGCTTTTGTCTAGAATGAATAAGCAGTCATTTTCTAAATACCTAAATTTCATGTATAGATTTTCGAGTTATGCGCATAAGGTAAACAAATAACCTGGATAGACGAAGTGATCGAGAATATCCAATCTACAATTTTCTAGATAGTGAAACAATTTTATGAATGATTGTAAAACAATTTTATAAACAATTTTATGTGAACAATTTTATAAATCTTCTGTATTGTGAGAAATTCTTATTGATTTACTAGAATTATGTTATAAAACAAAAATATAGTTACTAAAACTAGCCTCTTGTGTTCGCGTTTTTTTACAGAGATTTGTAAATGAGATTGAAACCACCATAATATAGAAAAGCGATCTAGAATTCTAATAAAGGTTTTCAAACTCGCCAGCAAATGGAGCTGGAATTTATAAGGATGACATGGACTTTTTTTTACTAGAGCCACGAGTTAGATTCTAAATGTTTATTACATAATTTTTTCACAGTATAAAGGTTGCACATACGCAACTAAAAACTATTTAGTAAAAATGCTTACATTTCATTGCAGATTTAATATTTTTGCATTCTGATTTCAGTGTACTTTGTCTTATGTTCTGTATCAAAATTTCTGAAAATGGCTTTCCACTGGATTTAATACCTTACGTGTTATAATTTAAAAAGTGGTAACTATGCTTGCAGTTTTTTAAAGAAACTGGTATATCTCTATGAATATATGTGGTAGACTCATAAAATTTCATACAGATAATAAATAGGAGTCTCATAATTATATGATACAGCCTCATCCCATTTCGAGCATTACTTTTTATAGGCTAGTCCAAATATTTTCACTTTTATTTATTTTTTTACTGGTCTCCCTTTTACTTTGAAGGCAAACTTTTCACTTGTAATACCCAAAACCACATCTCCTAGCTCAGATCACCCTCTTATGTGTTGTTTTCACAGCGAATACCAATGACGAAACGCATACGTCATCAAAACCCACGATGGCGAAGCGATCGTCATCAAAACCCACGTGACCTCGCACTCAATGAGATTTAGTAATCAACTTTGTCAGTCCGTAGCTGTCTCTCTTTCAGAGAAAATAACAGATTTTTGTCTGAGTGTTTATTATTTTGCAGCGTCCTAAACCATAAGATGTAGTGCCGTTTGGAAAGCGCTGTTTATGCTATTATTTAAAATGCGATCCATGTACTCTGTATTTCTGTCTTCATTAAATTTTGTCATGTGCTACACTGTAAAAAATATGTCCTATTTGCTGCGAGAAATTCTCTGTAATTTGAAAAAATACGTTCTGAGAACGTAATTTTTTTCGTAAATTACGCGTATTTTCTGAAATTACAGAGAATTTCTGCTAGCAAATAGGACATGTTTTTCGCAGTGTACAGTCGTTAGAGAATTATTGTGTCCTATTCTTCCCTGTCATCGTTTTGTTTTAAAATTGGTTTTATGGGAAACAAAATGGTAAATCTTCTTTTTATTGTACGTGCTCTACCAAGCTAAACTAGCTGCCAACAACACGAAGCAGGACACTTTGGTCCCGAGATAATTTTGGTCCCTGGCCATTTTGGTCCCGAGACATTTTGGTCCCTCTAATTTTTTTCTATTTTTTAAATATATGTCAGTTTTTTAATATGATAGCCTATTTGTTGATACGGAAAACTGAAGTGCTCTTAGAATATCTTTAATTAAGAAATATCTTATAGATGAATACGTACATTTTCGACATTACGACTGCTTTCTAGCCATTGAGATTCGGAGAATTTTGTTCTGATTTTTTACGAACATTTTTAATATATTTAAACTTTTTTTTTTATGTAATTGCTCTTTCTTTTCTTTTTCTTTTTCTTTTTTTTCATTTGATTTTGATTTAACTTACTTTAATTGTAATTTAATTTTTAATTTACTATTAGTGACAAAATTTTGTGATTTTAAAAGTATTGTTAATAAGAACAGTAATTTCTAATTAAAAAAGAATCCTCATTTGAATATATTTATTGATAAAGTCTGAATTAATTAAAAAAAAAAAAAAAAAAAAAATTGTTAAAAAAAGTGGGGAAAAGAAAAAAAGAAAATCTTAGAATATTAAATATAATTTGCTTTTAGTGACAGAATGCTGTTTCTTTCAAAGAACGAATTATTGACCTGCTCCCATCATAGACTCTACTTCATAAGCATAAGCTTGTGATCATTTAAGAATTTTTTGAATTTACATATGAAGTTATTCATAGATATATATATGTGTGTGTGTGTGTGAGAGAGAGCGAGAGAGAGAGAGGTGTTTTATTCGATTTGGTTGTGATTTAATTTTTATCATTAATCTAAGAGGAATTTGTTTCAAAATCTGTGTTATATTAATAATAATAATAAAATGCATGTTTGTTTGTCCATGATATTTAATTATGTTAACCACGTACGAGCATATATGTATATAAATTTCTTTTCTTTCAATTACAAAGATTTTATTCTAAAAATGAAAAATGTATGTAGCTCAATATTTAATCAACTGTGCGCATTGCAAACATCAAAGTTTGTAAAATGTTGATGCACAAGATTTTACCTTTTTAGTTTAATCTTATGTTTTAAAATTTATATATATATATATATATTATATCTGTATGACTAAAAACAATGCCCACATTGAAATCACTGAAGCACTTGGGATTCGTTTCACACCTGTTTCTCTAACAGACATCAAAAAGGAATTTCACAGTTTTGTTTCGCCGCATTTGAAAAAAGTAAAAAAAAAAGGGGGGGGGGAGGAACTTTTAATCGAAATTTTCTTAAACAATATTGTAAGGGATTATAAGGGAAGAAAAATGCTTTTCCAATTCTGTGTGATGTATAACTGTTTTCTGTGTTTGACAAATGTATCCGGATTGGCATTTGACAGACACAGATTGATTCATGTGACATTGATATTCATTTTGACATTGATTCATATTTAGCAGATCTGTACAAATTAAATCCCGAGATCATTATTTAGGTTCCTCATATCTTCTTTTATAATTAAAATCTAACATTTAGAGGATGTTTGTATAAATCATCGAATTCCAATAAATTTTGTATTCGAACACTCTAAATTTGAATGTGATATTTAAGAGCCGCATTACAGTGTTTTATTTTAAAAACCTTGTGTTTTATTTAAGCTAAAATTTTCACGACTTTAACAAATTAACAATGCTTAGATCTTCGCTGATATCTAATATGTCCTATAGTTGCATCATTTTCAACAAAGGTTGTATATATTTAACCCTCCAATTGTAAAAAGTATTATTAGTTCTCTTTTGCCCGAAGTTCCCTCATGTATTTGCTGTCCTTTTTCCTTTATCGTACAAAGAAAAATTCTAAATCTCTAAATTTTAGACATTTTTTGAGTTTTATTTGTTACTACAACTTTCTGTTGCAAAATAATATTATTAACAATAATGATGCTGATAATAATAATTTTAACTTTTCCTACCCCCTTGTTTTCAAGTCAAATGACAAGAATTCGAAATATGAAAAACTAATTTCGCTTTATTTATTTATTTTTTTGGTGATACTTTGATTATTCCTGATATCGGGACCAAAATGGCGGGACCAAAACTTCGGGACCAAAACGGCAGGACCAAAACAGCGGGACCAAAATTTCCTCGGGACCAAAGTGGCGGGAACAATTCGGCAGGACCAAAGTGGCGGGACCAAAACGGCGGGACCAAAGTGTCATGCACCCGCCAGCAGCATACACTGAACTATATGGGGTATAAGAAATTCTTCATACTTCTGAAATTTTAAATGATTCTTTCTGCACTTTTTGTGCTATTTGAAAAATATCTAAATTCGAAAGTGTCCGGTCATTTATGGAAAGTTTGTCTATTTATATACTGTATGTATCACATGTCTAAGAAAATTGCTTTCGAATGATATTTAATTTTTCTTAGTCATATGGTAAACAAGTTTTGTATTGGTGCTTAATTTTTCATCGTTCAAATTTTGCTATAATTTTGCATTCTGATGTTCCCTGTATACGGTTCCTTTGTTACTCACATACTTTAAAAACACATAAATGAAGGAAATTCCATTTTGGTATTTTAAAAATCACATTAATGGGATTGCCACTGGAAAAATTTAAAGAACGGTATAAGTAAAATGATAGGAATAACCTGAAATATATACATTTTTTAATTTAATATTTATCACTACAGCTACTATAATCAGATGGGGAGGGGGGTTAAAGGGACTGCAGTCCGGCTCAACTCACATCTTTTTAACAAATAGCAGGTTCTATTCAAAGCAATAATAGACATAACAAAATGAAATAATAATAATAAAAAAAATATAATGTAAAAATTATATTTTGACAAATAATTTGAATATATTTTCAAGTACAATAAAATTTCTGTTACTGACAAAAACGTTTTTTTTCCCCTTTTTAAATACTGGTGATCAAAATCCATAAATAATGATTTTTACATTTTCCCTTGATAAATATAATTATAAGCGTAAATTATTTCCCAATACTTTTTACGCTGTCAATAACACAAGTATAAAAATATGTGAAGTATTTCTTGTAAATGATAAACAAACATTATTGATTCGTCAAATGAAAAAAATCTGGAAATGTATTATGATAAAAATACACAAATAAAGCCTGAAACACAAAGAATGGAACATTGGTTTTTGCTCATTTAAAATGAACTGTTATCAGTTTTTTTTTTCTTAAATATGATATAAAAACATAATGTAAAGATACAAAATAGAAATATTAATACAATACAAAAGAGAACTTACTATAAACATTCTATGTAATTATATGTTAAAAACAAATACATTATTTATGTTAAAGTAAAATATATGTCGAATATTTTAAAAGTATAAAATGCAGATTTCAGTTTTTAAAAATGAAAGAAAACTGTCATCGGAATATGAAATTATATATTTATTTAAAATCACAGTATTTTATTTACAGCGAATTTCTTTAACAAAGTGGTATTAACGCACCTGAACTAGCTCGAGAATGACGAATGATTTTATTTATGCTCTTACTTTCGAAAGATTCGATGTCAAATTTCTTGTTTATATTTATGAACGTTTAATAATTTATAAATACTGATAAAGTTATACATAATAACGACCATAATGTTTAAATACATTTGGAAAATACTATTGATTGAATTTTTGTTGATTATTTGGATAAATTTTACGTTTAATAAAACAAGAAAATAAGTAATACGGAGATTGAAATAGTGGATCAAAATCGATTAAACAGATTTGCCAACAAAGCAAACAAAAAATGTACAAGTAGTAATGCAATGTGGCAAATACAAAAAATTTCATTATCTGTTTTCATTACCCGTTAATCTTTTTGCTCTACTATGTAGTGAAAGACGTGTGGTATTATGCATAGATCCTTCCAAGCTCCAAAATAATCCACGCAACTGAAAAAAGTGTAATGTAATTTACTGCAATTTATACATTTCTTTCTAAATGTTAGTAGAAGTGAAGTTTAATTTACCGTGCAGGTACATAGAAGAAGTAAAATTAGAACACTAATAATAGCGTGTAAAGTTTTTTATCCTTTAAATAAAATTAACGAAATTTTAAAAATATTAAAATATCAATATTTTGACATTTTCTTTTTACTTTGCAACAAGTTTTTGGATCCATACTGAATTTGTTAGAAAAAAAATCTGCATTCCGAAGGTACGATAAATATTCGGTAATGAAAAGATGATATTTGCACTAATTTTTAGCAAAATGTTACAAAATAAAATAAATTATTCTGAGGAAGTTTTTTAAAACTGAATACTCTAGACTAACTTCTTATTAATTAAATATGCAACATAATGAAAGCAATTTTAATTTTGAAAAAGTTTTTAGGAGTGAAAAGTCTGAAATATATTTTAATGAAGAAAAAACCTGCGCAAAAAATGTAAGTTTTATTTTATGTAATTAATTAAGAATAAATATTCTTAAATAATTTTTAATTACGAAAATACTGCACAAGAAAAGTAACTTTTTCTAAGAAAGTTATTAAGAATGAATATTTTGAATTAAATTTTAGCTAAGAAAATGCTGCAGAAAAAATGTGCAGAAAATGCAGAAACTAATTGAAAAAAAGCAATTGTTGTTCTATGAAAGGTATTACGGATTAATACTTTGATTTAATTTTTATTTAAAAAAAAAATGAAAAAAGAATATTATTAAAGAACAAAAAACATTCTGAACTATAAAGATTCTTATTATGAAATTAGGAAGGTTTCATCCTTTCAGTATAGTTGTTACGACATTTATATGTTAATTTCTTTGCAATGCTTTTTATAATATTTTCAACTCTAGCATTTGGTAATGTTAAAGATTCATTAAATATATTTATTAACCTACTATTGTTCCTTTAAATAGTTTGCTAATTAAGGTATATAAGAGAATATCCTATTAAACATATTATTAATACAACGAAACAATTTAAACTATTTTCATGCATTTTACTGTATTTTTATTAGTAACATTGAAAAAGCATTCAATAATGGAAATGAAAAATATTTCATAATTTTTATTAAATTATATATGTTACAAACAAACCAAGATAGCACAAGAAAAAAAAAAAAAAAAGCAAGACATATTTACAGATTAAATGCAACAACGACAATGCCGGTATTTAAACATTTCAAACAAAAATACAGCAAAATTTAAACTTGAAACATTAATATGTCATAGAATTAAAAATTTATTGCAAGACGTATTATTTATAAACAAAAATGCACTGGAAAAAGTAAATAATATAAGCAAAAGCTTCTAGCAAAATATTTAGTTTGTACAAAAAAAAAAAAAAAAAAAAAAAAAAAAGCTGTGATTTATTTTTGCCGTTAAATTAAGGATCGTTTTAAAATAGTCTTCTGTTTTTTTTTAAATAGCAAAAAACATCAGAAATTGTGATATACTCTTGTAATACAACTCTGTAGACTCTTACAGTAATTTATCAAAGTTATTTCATTTAAAATCTTTGTACCTTATGTACGTTAAATAAAAAATTTTCCGTTTGTTTGGTTAATCTTCAAGAAAATTATTTATCATTGACTGCCTCTAATAATTCTAGATCTGATAGGAGGTCCTTATTATCTGTGTTTGGAACAATAAAAGAGATTCTAACGTATGTCGTCATTACATCAGAAGTAATTTGAGCTCATCCATGAAAAAATTATAAATAAGATTGAAATCAAAGTTTTACAAATAAACTTTTATGAGAAGAACTGATTTCCAAATTTATCTTGATGCAAACTGTGTATTTGCTTGTTATCCGCAAATTCCATCCGTGGCAATCTCGTTGAACAAATATATTTTAATCTCGTGCTATTAGTATAAGAAGAATTCTACAACTATCGCTTTTAATTGTTCTTTAAAATTAAGTAAAAATTTAAGCTCAAAAGTCTGTTTATTAGAAAAAAAAAAAAGGAAAAAAAAAAAGGAAAAAAAAAAAAAAAAACATTAAAGAATAATTAAGTAACATTTATAAAATTTTAAGTATTTCGGATTCTCAAATCAATATGGTAATAAGTGATAAAACATTAATGAATCTCCTACTGCTGATTGGGATATATAATGGCAAATCTAAACCATATCTGAAAGTAATCGCTATTTTAACTGTTTTATTTTACCACTTTTCAATAGTTTATTATGTAGTAGCATCTTTTAATTGCATGCTGTACTTACATTTCAAAAGAGGTTTGTCATTAATTTTCTTAGCTGTTCATTCTATACTTATTTGGTATACATTATACATAAAAAAGAAACAAATTTATGCAATACTTCAGAGAATACTCAAGTTTCGAAAACGCTACAAAATCATAAGTACTTCTTCAATTTGTTTGCGTATAATAATAGCGATTATATTTTTTGTACTTTTTATATTAACGCATTATCAAAGTTTTCACATCACCTTCATCTCGCCAGATATAGCAAGATTTTGGTCACTGCAATATGAAATTCCGAAAGGGGAGGTATAACAAATAGCAGGTTCTATTCAAAGCAATAATAGACATAACAAAATGAAATAATAATAATAAAAAAAATATAATGTAAAAATTATATTTTGACAAATAATTTGAATATATTTTCAAGTACAATAAAATTTCTGTTACTGACAAAAACGTTTTTTTTCCCCTTTTTAAATACTGGTGATCAAAATCCATAAATAATGATTTTTACATTTTCCCTTGATAAATATAATTATAAGCGTAAATTATTTCCCAATACTTTTTACGCTGTCAATAACACAAGTATAAAAATATGTGAAGTATTTCTTGTAAATGATAAACAAACATTATTGATTCGTCAAATGAAAAAAATCTGGAAATGTATTATGATAAAAATACACAAATAAAGCCTGAAACACAAAGAATGGAACATTGGTTTTTGCTCATTTAAAATGAACTGTTATCAGTTTTTTTTTTCTTAAATATGATATAAAAACATAATGTAAAGATACAAAATAGAAATATTAATACAATACAAAAGAGAACTTACTATAAACATTCTATGTAATTATATGTTAAAAACAAATACATTATTTATGTTAAAGTAAAATATATGTCGAATATTTTAAAAGTATAAAATGCAGATTTCAGTTTTTAAAACAGAAAGAAAACTGTCATCGGAATATGAAATTATATATTTATTTAAAATCACAGTATTTTATTTACAGCGAATTTCTTTAACAAAGTGGTATTAACGCACCTGAACTAGCTCGAGAATGACGAATGATTTTATTTATGCTCTTACTTTCGAAAGATTCGATGTCAAATTTCTTGTTTATATTTATGAACGTTTAATAATTTATAAATACTGATAAAGTTATACATAATAACGACAATAATGTTTAAATACATTTGGAAAATACTATTGATTGAATTTTTGTTGATTATTTGGATAAATTTTACGTTTAATAAAACAAGAAAATAAGTAATACGGAGATTGAAATAGTGGATCAAAATCGATTAAACAGATTTGCCAACAAAGCAAACAAAAAATGTACAAGTAGTAATGCAATGTGGCAAATACAAAAAATTTCATTATCTGTTTTTATTACCCGTTAATCTTTTTGCTCTACTATGTAGTGAAAGACGTGTGGTATTATGCATAGATTCTTCCAAGCTCCAAAATAATCCACGCAACTGAAAAAAGTGTACTGTAATTTACTGCAATTTATACATTTCTTTCTAAATGTTAGTAGAAGTGAAGTTTAATTTACCGTGCAGGTACATAGAAGAAGTAAAATTAGAACACTAATAATAGCGTGTAAAGTTTTTTATCCTTTAAATAAAATTAACGAAATTTTAAAAATATTAAAATATCAATATTTTGACATTTTCTTTTTACTTTGCAACAAGTTTTTGGATCCATACTGAATTTGTTAGAAAAAAAATCTGCATTCCGAAGGTACGATAAATATTCGGTAATGAAAAGATGATATTTGCACTAATTTTTAGCAAAATGTTACAAAATAAAATAAATTATTCTGAGGAAGTTTTTTAAAACTGAATACTCTAGACTAACTTCTTATTAATTAAATATGCAACATAATGAAAGCAATTTTAATTTTGAAAAAGTTTTTAGGAGTGAAAAGTCTGAAATATATTTTAATGAAGAAAAAACCTGCGCAAAAAATGTAAGTTTTATTTTATGTAATTAATTAAGAATAAATATTCTTAAATAATTTTTAATTACGAAAATACTGCACAAGAAAAGTAACTTTTTCTAAGAAAGTTATTAAGAATGAATATTTTGAATTAAATTTTAGCTAAGAAAATGCTGCAGAAAAAATGTGCAGAAAATGCAGAAACTAATTGAAAAAAAGCAATTGTTGTTCTATGAAAGGTATTACGGATTAATACTTTGATTTAATTTTTATTTAAAAAAAAAAAATGAAAAAAGAATATTATTAAAGAACAAAAAACATTCTGAACTATAAAGATTCTTATTATGAAATTAGGAAGGTTTCATCCTTTCAGTATAGTTGTTACGACATTTATATGTTAATTTCTTTGCAATGCTTTTTATAATATTTTCAACTCTAGCATTTGGTAATGTTAAAGATTCATTAAATATATTTATTAACCTACTATTGTTCCTTTAAATAGTTTGCTAATTAAGGTATATAAGAGAATATCCTATTAAACATATTATTAATACAACGAAACAATTTAAACTATTTTCATGCATTTTACTGTATTTTTATTAGTAACATTGAAAAAGCATTCAATAATGGAAATGAAAAATATTTCATAATTTTTATTAAATTATATATGTTACAAACAAACCAAGATAGCACAAGAAAAAAAAAAAAAAAAGCAAGACATATTTACAGATTAAATGCAACAACGACAATGCCGGTATTTAAACATTTCAAACAAAAATACAGCAAAATTTAAACTTGAAACATTAATATGTCATAGAATTAAAAATTTATTGCAAGACGTATTATTTATAAACAAAAATGCACTGGAAAAAGTAAATAATATAAGCAAAAGCTTCTAGCAAAATATTTAGTTTGTACAAAAAAAAAAAAAAAAAAAAAAAAAAAAAAAAAAGCTGTGATTTATTTTTGCCGTTAAATTAAGGATCGTTTTAAAATAGTCTTCTGTTTTTTTTTAAATAGCAAAAAACATCAGAAATTGTGATATACTCTTGTAATACAACTCTGTAGACTCTTACAGTAATTTATCAAAGTTATTTCATTTAAAATCTTTGTACCTTATGTACGTTAAATAAAAAATTTTCCGTTTGTTTGGTTAATCTTCAAGAAAATTATTTATCATTGACTGCCTCTAATAATTCTAGATCTGATAGGAGGTCCTTATTATCTGTGTTTGGAACAATAAAAGAGATTCTAACGTATGTCGTCATTACATCAGAAGTAATTTGAGCTCATCCATGAAAAAATTATAAATAAGATTGAAATCAAAGTTTTACAAATAAACTTTTATGAGAAGAACTGATTTCCAAATTTATCTTGATGCAAACTGTGTATTTGCTTGTTATCCGCAAATTCCATCCGTGGCAATCTCGTTGAACAAATATATTTTAATCTCGTGCTATTAGTATAAGAAGAATTCTACAACTATCGCTTTTAATTGTTCTTTAAAATTAAGTAAAAATTTAAGCTCAAAAGTCTGTTTATTAGAAAAAAAAAAAAGGAAAAAAAAAAAGGAAAAAAAAAAAAAAACATTAAAGAATAATTAAGTAACATTTATAAAATTTTAAGTATTTCGGATTCTCAAATCAATATGGTAATAAGTGATAAAACATTAATGAATCTCCTACTGCTGATTGGGATATATAATGGCAAATCTAAACCATATCTGAAAGTAATCGCTATTTTAACTGTTTTATTTTACCACTTTTCAATAGTTTATTATGTAGTAGCATCTTTTAATTGCATGCTGTACTTACATTTCAAAAGAGGTTTGTCATTAATTTTCTTAGCTGTTCATTCTATACTTATTTGGTATACATTATACATAAAAAAGAAACAAATTTATGCAATACTTCAGAGAATACTCAAGTTTCGAAAACGCTACAAAATCATAAGTACTTCTTCAATTTGTTTGCGTATAATAATAGCGATTATATTTTTTGTACTTTTTATATTAACGCATTATCAAAGTTTTCACATCACCTTCATCTCGCCAGATATAGCAAGATTTTGGTCACTGCAATATGAAATTCCGAAAGGGGAGGTATAACAAATAGCAGGTTCTATTCAAAGCAATAATAGACATAACAAAATGAAATAATAATAATAAAAAAAATATAATGTAAAAATTATATTTTGACAAATAATTTGAATATATTTTCAAGTACAATAAAATTTCTGTTACTGACAAAAACGTTTTTTTTCCCCTTTTTAAATACTGGTGATCAAAATCCATAAATAATGATTTTTACATTTTCCCTTGATAAATATAATTATAAGCGTAAATTATTTCCCAATACTTTTTACGCTGTCAATAACACAAGTATAAAAATATGTGAAGTATTTCTTGTAAATGATAAACAAACATTATTGATTCGTCAAATGAAAAAAATCTGGAAATGTATTATGATAAAAATACACAAATAAAGCCTGAAACACAAAGAATGGAACATTGGTTTTTGCTCATTTAAAATGAACTGTTATCAGTTTTTTTTTTCTTAAATATGATATAAAAACATAATGTAAAGATACAAAATAGAAATATTAATACAATACAAAAGAGAACTTACTATAAACATTCTATGTAATTATATGTTAAAAACAAATACATTATTTATGTTAAAGTAAAATATATGTCGAATATTTTAAAAGTATAAAATGCAGATTTCAGTTTTTAAAAATGAAAGAAAACTGTCATCGGAATATGAAATTATATATTTATTTAAAATCACAGTATTTTATTTACAGCGAATTTCTTTAACAAAGTGGTATTAACGCACCTGAACTAGCTCGAGAATGACGAATGATTTTATTTATGCTCTTACTTTCGAAAGATTCGATGTCAAATTTCTTGTTTATATTTATGAACGTTTAATAATTTATAAATACTGATAAAGTTATACATAATAACGACAATAATGTTTAAATACATTTGGAAAATACTATTGATTGAATTTTTGTTGATTATTTGGATAAATTTTACGTTTAATAAAACAAGAAAATAAGTAATACGGAGATTGAAATAGTGGATCAAAATCGATTAAACAGATTTGCCAACAAAGCAAACAAAAAATGTACAAGTAGTAATGCAATGTGGCAAATACAAAAAATTTCATTATCTGTTTTCATTACCCGTTAATCTTTTTGCTCTACTATGTAGTGAAAGACGTGTGGTATTATGCATAGATTCTTCCAAGCTCCAAAATAATCCACGCAACTGAAAAAAGTGTACTGTAATTTACTGCAATTTATACATTTCTTTCTAAATGTTAGTAGAAGTGAAGTTTAATTTACCGTGCAGGTACATAGAAGAAGTAAAATTAGAACACTAATAATAGCGTGTAAAGTTTTTTATCCTTTAAATAAAATTAACGAAATTTTAAAAATATTAAAATATCAATATTTTGACATTTTCTTTTTACTTTGCAACAAGTTTTTGGATCCATACTGAATTTGTTAGAAAAAAAATCTGCATTCCGAAGGTACGATAAATATTCGGTAATGAAAAGATGATATTTGCACTAATTTTTAGCAAAATGTTACAAAATAAAATAAATTATTCTGAGGAAGTTTTTTAAAACTGAATACTCTAGACTAACTTCTTATTAATTAAATATGCAACATAATGAAAGCAATTTTAATTTTGAAAAAGTTTTTAGGAGTGAAAAGTCTGAAATATATTTTAATGAAGAAAAAACCTGCGCAAAAAATGTAAGTTTTATTTTATGTAATTAATTAAGAATAAATATTCTTAAATAATTTTTAATTACGAAAATACTGCACAAGAAAAGTAACTTTTTCTAAGAAAGTTATTAAGAATGAATATTTTGAATTAAATTTTAGCTAAGAAAATGCTGCAGAAAAAATGTGCAGAAAATGCAGAAACTAATTGAAAAAAAGCAATTGTTGTTCTATGAAAGGTATTACGGATTAATACTTTGATTTAATTTTTATTTAAAAAAAAAAAATGAAAAAAGAATATTATTAAAGAACAAAAAACATTCTGAACTATAAAGATTCTTATTATGAAATTAGGAAGGTTTCATCCTTTCAGTATAGTTGTTACGACATTTATATGTTAATTTCTTTGCAATGCTTTTTATAATATTTTCAACTCTAGCATTTGGTAATGTTAAAGATTCATTAAATATATTTATTAACCTACTATTGTTCCTTTAAATAGTTTGCTAATTAAGGTATATAAGAGAATATCCTATTAAACATATTATTAATACAACGAAACAATTTAAACTATTTTCATGCATTTTACTGTATTTTTATTAGTAACATTGAAAAAGCATTCAATAATGGAAATGAAAAATATTTCATAATTTTTATTAAATTATATATGTTACAAACAAACCAAGATAGCACAAGAAAAAAAAAAAAAAAGCAAGACATATTTACAGATTAAATGCAACAACGACAATGCCGGTATTTAAACATTTCAAACAAAAATACAGCAAAATTTAAACTTGAAACATTAATATGTCATAGAATTAAAAATTTATTGCAAGACGTATTATTTATAAACAAAAATGCACTGGAAAAAGTAAATAATATAAGCAAAAGCTTCTAGCAAAATATTTAGTTTGTACAAAAAAAAAAAAAAAAAAAAAAAAAAAAAAAGCTGTGATTTATTTTTGCCGTTAAATTAAGGATCGTTTTAAAATAGTCTTCTGTTTTTTTTTAAATAGCAAAAAACATCAGAAATTGTGATATACTCTTGTAATACAACTCTGTAGACTCTTACAGTAATTTATCAAAGTTATTTCATTTAAAATCTTTGTACCTTATGTACGTTAAATAAAAAATTTTCCGTTTGTTTGGTTAATCTTCAAGAAAATTATTTATCATTGACTGCCTCTAATAATTCTAGATCTGATAGGAGGTCCTTATTATCTGTGTTTGGAACAATAAAAGAGATTCTAACGTATGTCGTCATTACATCAGAAGTAATTTGAGCTCATCCATGAAAAAATTATAAATAAGATTGAAATCAAAGTTTTACAAATAAACTTTTATGAGAAGAACTGATTTCCAAATTTATCTTGATGCAAACTGTGTATTTGCTTGTTATCCGCAAATTCCATCCGTGGCAATCTCGTTGAACAAATATATTTTAATCTCGTGCTATTAGTATAAGAAGAATTCTACAACTATCGCTTTTAATTGTTCTTTAAAATTAAGTAAAAATTTAAGCTCAAAAGTCTGTTTATTAGAAAAAAAAAAAGGAAAAAAAAAAAGGAAAAAAAAAAAAACATTAAAGAATAATTAAGTAACATTTATAAAATTTTAAGTATTTCGGATTCTCAAATCAATATGGTAATAAGTGATAAAACATTAATGAATCTCCTACTGCTGATTGGGATATATAATGGCAAATCTAAACCATATCTGAAAGTAATCGCTATTTTAACTGTTTTATTTTACCACTTTTCAATAGTTTATTATGTAGTAGCATCTTTTAATTGCATGCTGTACTTACATTTCAAAAGAGGTTTGTCATTAATTTTCTTAGCTGTTCATTCTATACTTATTTGGTATACATTATACATAAAAAAGAAACAAATTTATGCAATACTTCAGAGAATACTCAAGTTTCGAAAACGCTACAAAATCATAAGTACTTCTTCAATTTGTTTGCGTATAATAATAGCGATTATATTTTTTGTACTTTTTATATTAACGCATTATCAAAGTTTTCACATCACCTTCATCTCGCCAGATATAGCAAGATTTTGGTCACTGCAATATGAAATTCCGAAAGGGGAGGTCCTTATAATCTTTATTGCAGTAACAAACTTAAATTATTTCGTAATAACAATCTTTCCTGTTTTGATGACGTTTATATTAAGTGTTACATTGTACAAATCTGCCGAAATTGTGCAGTTTTACAATACATTTCTTCAGAATCATTTTGATTGCGTCGTGAAATATCAAAATATAGAAATTTTTGCGGATTTCCATAGAGTCAAAAAGATTTTGCGTGAATTGATCTTTGTGATAGATTCTCCTTTATTTTTTATAATCGGTTATTCTTCATGCATTATTTTTGCGTCATTATATGATGTCATACAATTTAAAGGTTTATTTAGTTACATTGAACTTATGGATCCTATAATTGGTTTTATATGTAGTATATCTATTTTGTTGTTGTATTCTTTTAGCAGTTCGATGATCCCACAAAAGCTCTCAGAAGTACGGCTTACTGCTCGCGATAAAATAAATGAACACATTTTAGGCCTTACGCCTTCAATTCCACAAAACATACTGTTGTGCCTCAGACGCATGGAGACAGAAGAAGAAATTTATATTAATGTTTATGGCATGTTCCGTTTAACTAGAACTTTTATTTTAACGGCAATTGGGATTATATTTTCTTATGATTTACTCATCATAAATGCTTTTCTAGTACAATAAATCAAATACGTTTTTCAGAATATGTGACTATTTATTTGTTAAACCGCATTCTTTGTTATTTTAAGACGTTTCATGTCTAATTGTTGTGCACAAAGGTAAAAAGAATTTGTTGAAATACCTAATAGAAATAAAGCTGAACATTAGTAAAAAGGAAAATCTGGTGTGAAGCAACCATTAAGCTTACATTGCACACTATTACACGTATTATATGCATTTGTTGTAGATAATGTGATTAGAAGTCATAAAACTGTCATAACGAAGTAGAAACCTAAAATATTTCCCGTAAGATAAATTTAATAAACGTGTAAAGACACACTGTAAGAAAATTCAGAAACGTTACTGTTATTCATGAGATACGTTCCTGGTTTTAATAAGTTTGGGGCAGGCTCCTGAGAATACCAGGTTTTCGTCCATGAAACGTTCCTGAATTCAGGAACGTGGTATTATTTTGAATGTGTGTATATTTGATGGTTACTGATATTTTCCAGGAACATTACTGGTAAATATTGGGCACATTAGCTGCCCAAAATTTTCCAGGAAAGTGCTGGGATTTTTTTTACAGTGCATATAAAACAATGTTTACAAAGCAAGTTAAAAAATAAGGGGGAAAAATTGAACAGTTATTTTTTGAAACATCAATTTTTGAGATCTAAAAGTGACCTACCTAAGCAGGATAACTGTTAATTTTTCTCTAATAACCATGTAATGTATGAGAAGAGATATCTAAAATGCATTTATGCTACAATTTTTGAGAAAATTGTTATAGCCGTTTTTGAGATGCCAACTTTTACCAGAACTTTGTATACTGAATTATTGGCCGGAAAACAATAATTACATACAAAATAATATTTAAAAGAGAGTTAATAAGGCGAGTTTGAAAAAAAAAAATCCATACTGCCGTTTTTAAAGGAACGCACTTGCGGGACCTGAAATTGAGCTATTTGTACCTGACGTCCATGAATTTTCTTGAACTAACCACAACTATATCATTCGAAAGGACATCTAAGAGAGTGTTTATATAGCAATTCTGAAGAAAATCGTTAGAGCCATTTTTTGAGATACGGACTTACGGTCCCAATTCCCGGTTTAACATATCATACTTCTGGTTTCCCAATTTTCACCAAAATTTGGAAACTTCATCTATACACCAGAACTGTCTTAAATCTGAAGTTTCGTAGTTCTATCTTTATTTGTTTCGGAGATACTATACCCAGAAGATTCTTCACATACCTACGCACACACACTGACCAAATACTAAAAACTACTTTTGTGGACTCTGGAGACCTTGAAAATGGTAAATCAGGTAAAAGATCGATATCGAATTTTTGACAGAATACAATAGTTCCATTACATAGTAAAGTAATGGAAGAAAAAAATGACATTATTGAAAGTCTTACTCAATTTTACGGAAAATACTTTTGTGCCTCGGAAGAACAGAGACTGAAAAAGTCGTTTATATAAATGTTTATGGAATATTCCATTCATTTAGAACTTTTATCTCAACGGGAAATGGAATTACATCATCTTAACATTTGCTTATTATTAATGCTTTTCTCTTTCAATAGGCTAATAATTGTTTAAAGAACATGTGTTTCTTAAAAAGCATATTATATTATTTTACAACATTTTTTAAATAATTGCTACCACGTACCTAATTGTTGAGTGTAATGACAATACGCCCGTTTAAATACGTATGAAAAATAAAGCTCTCCGTAGTAAAAAGAAAGAAAAACGAAAAATCATACATTGATTATTAATACTTTCACACTCATTGGTTATTAATACTTTCCAACTGAACGTACTTGTTGTATCGTAAAACTTTGAATGTTCTTTGTCTACGTTAATATACGACGGACAGACAGACGGACTGAAAGGCATACCAATAGAGTTCATAATCAATCTTAAACATTGTTGAAAAGTATTAAAAATGCTTAACGCAAAAGAAAATTCAGCCATTAGATTCTAATTGCAGCCTTTAATATATCTGAATATTTTAGTGTATACCTGCAGGTTAACGAAATCATATTCTATACAAAGCATTATGTCAGCATATTAAAATTAAATGTCAATTTCTTTATGATTTTTTAGTAGAAAGTTATTTAAACGTGATTTCTAAAAATGGCTGTCCTGAAACGTTACGAGTTGGCTTTTTTTTTTTTTTTTTTTTTCTTTTTGTAAGGGGAGGGAGGGTTAGTCCCTGTACAAAAACCAGTTGTACAGGACCTATTAATGCCATTTCAAATAGGTCCTGTACCATTCTAATGCAATTTCAATACATTCCATGGTGAACTTGGATAACATATACCATTTTTTAAATTTCTGAAAATATTTACGGACCCGGAGAGATAGGCACATGGACAGTTGGACAGACAGATACAAAAATTCAAATCATATTTAATCTTAAAAACCGTTAGAAAGTGTTAAAAATGCTTAATGTAAACGTAAATGCAATTCAGCAAATTTGCAATAAAAACCTTCGATGTAACTGAATATTTTGAGTAGCTCTGTAAATCTTATGCTAACCATACTATCATTCTACAGGAAGCATTCTTTTGTGCATATGAATAACATATTTCAATTTCATTACGATTTGTGCAAAGTACAGTCATTAAAATATGGTTTATAAAAATATCTCTCATAGAACGCATGGCTTTGAAATACTTTCGGGTGTCCCTGTACCCAAACCCGTGGTGGTATTTACTTCATTTTCAACAGGGAACATCCAATAGGGATGTTAGCACTTGTCTCAAGCAACTCAGCTGTATCACTTATATTTTTACCTTTTTCTATAATTAATAGAAGAAAGTATTTGATTCTTAAAAATTTTCGACTTTCGGTTTTCTACGGATTTACGCGTTTTTAGAGGTCCAGAACACGATTACACCATTTTTATAAAATGTCTGTCTGTGTGGTAACAAAAATTTTGTGGCGACTATATCTCTTAGGAACTACTGCAAGGAATTGCATATAAATTTATATGTAGATGCATATTGACCTAAATTAGTGTCTGTTAGTTTCTATGTGTTTGGTGTGAATTGCTCAACAGGTGGCACTGCTATACAGTGGTTTCCACAATTTAAGGGGAGGCTATGTTTCAGTTTCTATTGCGTATAATCAAACAAAACTTGATATGTGAGAAGGAAATTATGAGACATTATGCTGATCCAATTTGAACGTTTATCGGATAAAAGTTGGCTCTGCTATACAACGATTTCCGCAGTGTAAGGGAAGGCTATATCTCAGGAACTACTTCACAGAATTTCACATAAATTTATATGTAGTTGCATCTTGACATAAATTAATGCCTGTCAACTTTTAATGTCAACCACCCAACAAGTGGCGCTGCTATACTGCAATTTTCCTCGGTAATGAGAATGTAATGTGTTCTCGATAATATGTCATTTGTTATGGCATATAACTGTACGAAACCGCCGCCCAGACGGTGTAGTGATTAGAGTCCCTGACTCCTACATGGTTGGGCCTGGGTCCGAATCCCGGAGAAGGCATGGATGTGTTTTAGGGGTAGCGATGCCCGCCCATTGGGTGCCCCTTCACAAGTGGTCATGAAATCAGCGACCCCCCCCCCGGTCAATGCTTATGGCATGTGCACGCGCCATAAAAAAAAAAAAAAAAAAAAAAAAAAAAAAAAAAAACCTGTACGAAGACTGATATGTGAAATAACCACTAGAAAAACGAGATTTTTAAGATGTTATTTATAGAAAATAAAACTGTCTTTATTTGAATATTTAGTGTTAGTTTTCTTTAAGATGAAAATGGTTTGCATTCATCCAGTTAGATAATTTTAATGAATAATAGTTTTAATAAATTATTTGCACTTAGTGAATTAATATAGGAAAATATAGAAGAAAGTCTTGTGGTGGCCACAACATGCTAGTTTTGTATTTGTTTCTATTGTTTCAGCAGAAAGAGTCACTGGTAACTTTTTTTGTGCAATACGTGTAAATTTCTTTAACGTTTGTACAGTTTAAAAATATTAAACTATGTTTAAATATATCAGATTTTTTTGAGTTATAAATCTCAGGACACAAATCAAGTTGTACTATCAATAATGTTTAAACGTGAAATATGTTATAATGAACTGTATTGAAATGTGCTGTTATGAACTGTTTTGAAATATGCTATAATGAATTATTTTGAAATATACTATAATGAATGAATAAATATGAAATTTGCAATAATGAATAAATTTAAAATGAATGAACGAATAAATATGAATATTAATTTTAAGGCATTCTAAAAATATTTAGAAAAACAACAGCGGAGTTAGAGAGATTGAGAAAAAAAAACAAGCCGAATTTATAAACACATTTCAACTTTATTTCAAAGTATTGAAAAAGATTTATTTAATCTTTTGAATTCTACAGCTTGTAATATTAATAAAAAATAAAATTACAGCAATTTTCTCAGAATATAATAGTGTACAACTATTCATCCTTTTTTTTTTTTTTTTTTTTTTTTTTTCTTTAATGATATAAATGAAGTTTTGAATGACTTTTTGCTCTTTAAATAATCCTTGATTTAGAATATTTCATCATGTTCATGTTGCCATGGTTTTACATTTTTCGAAAGTTTAAGAATCTTTATTTTTATCTGCTTTAATATTTTGAAAATGCCTCTCTGTGTATTAGTATAAAAAGGTTCTTTCATCTTTAATATTTTATCAGATATTTTTGGAAATAGTAAAGGTCAAGCATTTTCCTGAATTCATGATTATTTGTAACAAGTATTGATAAAATTTTTAGCAAAAAAAGAAAAAAGAAAAAAATAATTTATTTCATGTTTCATTCTGAATATTTTTTAAAATATATATACAGAGTGGTTCAAAATAAAGTGTCCCTGCTTGAAACACCATAGTGAGGGTAACAGTGGACGTAACGCCTTAATATTGAGCGCGCGTACATATCAAACTATGAGAAAAGAAATAGTAGAAAAATAAAAATTATTTTCAGCAAAGATAGATATAAAATGAGACATTTTGAATGGTTTAAGGTGAGGAAAATGTAAAATGACACCATCAATAAAGAAAAGAATACGAGATACTTATAAATAATTTTATTATTAAATTTTTTTATGCTCCTATTAGATACAACGAGATTTCGCACAACTTTTGAGCAAATTTTGTTGGCTCAAATCACCTCAACGCCAGTGTAATAAGAATTGGGACTATGAACAATTTTTTCTGGCTAGTCATAAAATGTTGTTCGTACGAGCAACTTCTCCTACTGTGATAAGCCAATGAAAAGGAAGCTCCTTACGCGCCGAGAAAAGATAGCACCAGTGGGAATTCTAGCACTGTTGTTTTCTTCGCTCTCCTACGACATCCCCGTTAAAAGAGCGATAAATAGGTGACATGTTCACCATGCAAACAAATTTTTCGAACAATTTTTGACTCAACTTTTGCAACCCTCTTTCGGTTTTCGGCTTCCGAAAATTGGAGCAAAAATTGGCTCAAGTGAAAGTTGAATGAACCGTCTTTGTGTGAAATAGGAGAATTACACACGAACTGTGGTAGTTATGTCAGAATTAGAATATTCTATTCTGAGTGTAGTAATTTCTGTTTGCTATGATGGTATTAAGCGTGGGTGTTAAGTTTGTGCTGACACTACCGTGTCTGTCGGGTTGACAGTTTCTTTGTAAGAACTTTAAAATAAAATTAATTACCAACACCCTTTATTCTTTTCTTTATTAGTAGTGTTATTTGACATTTTCATGCTATAAACCAACCGCAGTGCCTCATTTTTTACCTAGCGGCCATTGTTGAAACTAATTTTTATTGTACTACTAGTCCCAATGTCTGATTTCTGAAACAACATATCCTACACGGATGTGTTGTAAGGTATGCTACCTGATATGTATACCTTTCAAATAGGAATATATTACTTTGACTACTTCAGTTGCCATGGCATATCAAATAGGGTTAATAAAAACGGACTACAGAATTGGCGTGGCGTTCAAAAGTAATAAGTACAAAACTTTTAATAAACAATAGGGTTACTTTAATTTGAATCACCCTCTCTATGCATATGAAACACTGTAGCATTTTCTATAATGTACACAGAAACTTTAAACATTGATACGATTTTGTGTATACAGCTTTTCTATAGGCAACGTAGAAAACGTAGCAAAAATTTAAAGATGTATCATCTAACCGATTAAAACGTTGTAGTAAAATAAGTTTTTTTGAAAGAGGTGGACGTTGAGTGGATTTAATGTTGTAATGGAACTGTGAAGTCGATTATGGAAGCCCCCTTAAAAAATGGACCACGGACTTTCTATCAGAAATCTGATCATCCGTAAAGTTGATGACTCTTCAGCCTTGAAATATCGATACATTATGTTCGAAGTCGAGAACATTTTGAAGGAATGACCGTCTTTAGAGAAGCCGCAAGAGTCAGTAATGCCAGATGGTTGAAAATTATTTCCCCAAACAGGTCTTCAAATTTCCCCAAATCAGGTTTTTTTTTTTTTTTTTTTTGAGAAAAATATCCCTAACTTGATTTGTACTAAAAAAAAAAAAAAAAAAAAAAAAAAAAAAAATATCAAGCAGATTTAAGTGGATGTAAGCTCAGATTTTTCCCCAAATGAAGGCAATTTTTGAGAAAAGTCCCCAAATAACAATAAAGCTATTGAAAATCACTGGTCGTAGGGATAAATCATTTCGTTGCCAACATTGACAGAAAGTTCAAGAACTCCCCAGATTTGTACCCAAAAATTTTAGAATTCCCCAAAAATGTCCCCACAAACATTTGGTCCCCAAAGTTGTTATCAGAAGCCTCAAAACCTCCCAAAATGGGGACAAAATCCCCAATCCGGCATCACTGACAAGAGTGCAAAATAGCAGATATAATGTAACCACATTTCCTACGTCTAGCACTAAAGACGAGTCCAAAAACTTGGAGGGGTGCCAAATTGACCGACAGGTTGGGATTTAGTAAATATCCAGTCATTCGGTGTTCCCTTATCGCTTATTTTATCTCAACGGCAAAGTGCTTCCCCCCTATTTTAACACTGGACTCGTTCAGTCATCACTTGCGCATAGACCATGGGATCACAAGAAATGTGGTTAAAAAAATAGAATTATGTCACGCTTGTCAACAAAAGGCGTTCAGAAGCAGAGTTTTTGAAGGGATTAACCAAAAGCAGGTATTGGTGTAATCACTTTTTTGAATACTACTTTTTGTATGCAACAATCTTCATATTATTCAATCGAAGAAAAACATTGCAAATTATTGATAAATATTTCTGTTTTAAAAAATACTATTATAACAGTGATCGAGCTCTATAACACTTAGCTACTTTTTGTACTATGAAATTACATTTCAGGAGTTTTTTTTAAATTAAAATTGGACAAATAGTTCATGGACAGAAACAATCAACAGTATTAACATACATTATATCTTTTGGCAAAATTTCTCATTGATACAATTTTACATTTTTATGCTGCACTCACCAAAAATAAAATATATATCTTTTTCTTAAAAGCATATAAGTAATGGTTCATATAGAATATCGTTTAAAAAGTATTCACCATTTGTTTGCAAGACCACGCAAACGAATAAGGATAATTAGAGTCTATATCTGGAAATTAATTAAAATGCATTTCAGATGCTACTATTTCAAATTCCGTTTCTCTTGCTGCTCTAAATATAAATACACAATATTGCGCGTATACAATTTACAGACAATACATCAAATTTTTTATCGAATACTCTATTTTATATTGGGTGTAATTGCTGAAAAATATTTATCAAATTATATCATGCTTACAAATGATGATTACTTTCTCTTACAAGGAAACATTCAAAAGGTGTCATCTTCAAAAAATATTGGAAAAAATATATGTGGTTCTACTCTTCATAAAACACCAGAAGGTGAAAAAATTATCGGCTGAAAAATGAATTACAACGACCATAAAAAATGATCGAAATTAAGCATATTTGGCGATTTCAGAGTGTTAGGCAATTGATTTTGAGTACTTGGCGGAGAAGCAAAACACAGTTTTCGTACACGGCAATCTTGGTTCTTAACACCTAACAGCGCTAAATTGCCAAAAATGCTTAATTTCGATCATTGCCAAAAATGCTTAATTTCGACTGGATATTTACTAAATCCCAACCTGTCGGTCAGTTTGGCACCCCTCCAAGTTTTTGGACTCGTCCTCAGTGCTAGACGTAGGAAATGTGGTTACATTATATCTGCTATTCTGCACTCTTGTCAGTGATGGCGGATTGGGGATTTTGTCCCTATTTTGGGAGGTTTTGAGGCTTCTGGGGACAACTTTGGGGACCAAACGTTTGTGGGGACATTTTTGGGGAATTCTAAAATTTTTGGGGACAAATCTGGGGAGTTCTTGAACTTTCTGTCAATGTTGGCATTGTCATTTTCATTTTCTGGTGTTTTATGAAGAGTAGAATCACATATATTTTTTTCAATATTTTTCGAAGATGACACCTTTTGAATGTTTCCTTGAAAGTAGTTCTCAAATTTCCCTAAACAAAGGGTTTTCTCAAAAAATTCCCAACGCAATTTATATTAAAAATGCATTTTTTTTTTTTTTTTTTTTTTTTAAGTTAAAAAATGCTTAATAAATTTAAGCTTATATATATATTTTCCAAACGAAGCTCTTTATAGGGAAAAAAAAAAAAAAAAAACCTCATTTACAAAATTTAACTTTCAACTCACTAGTTTTTCTTTTGGAAGACTCTAAGTCTGAGTAACTTCTGAGTCATCCTCACCTCTAAACATTTGTATTTAACCTATGTGTGTATAAAAACCCTTTTTGGGAACTATATACATGAAAAACAAGACAGCTTAAAGAACTTGCATTGCATCAAACTTTATATTGCATGCCTGCAAGTTTACTTCAGCTAAGATCAAGCATCCAAGTTTACACTGGTCCAGTTTACTTTAAGTTTAATTATTCAAGTAAAGCGAAAATCAATATGTATCAAGAATACACTATGCTTACTAATCAGGCAATACGAAGAGGAAAAAAACGGGATCAATTTATAATCAGAAAATTGAAAATGTTGCTCTTCTCTTTCTGAAGTACCACGCTGGAAAAAAAAAAAAAAAAAAAAAAAAAAAAATATATATATATATATATATATATACATATAACGCCTTCCTCTACAATGAATAAGTGGCCATTTTCTATATCCCTTAACTAGAGACATAGATTTCCGAGCTATGAGCGTAAGGCACGCCCATAAACTGAATAGACCAAATTATCGAGAATTTCTAGAGTACACATTTCTAGATGGTGAAACAATATTCTGAATCATTTGTATTGCCAGAAATTCTCGCTTGATTTTTCTAGAATTGCGTAATAAACCAAGATTACTGTTGCTGAAACCCGTATCTTGTAGTCTCATTTATTTTCAGAGATTTTTAAATAAATTTACCCTCCAGAATATAGGCAAACGCTCTAGAATTCTAATAGTGGCTTCTAGAACTCGCTTTCCAAGGAGACTAGAATTTATAAGGATGACATGGAACTATTTTTTCTAGAGCCACAACTTAGATTCTAGATATCAGTTATAGAATTTTTTCTCAGTACAACCAGAATTAGACCATCATCATTTTTTTTTTTAAATGGGATTTTAGAAAAAGTAATCGTTTGCAAATTTTAAAGAAAACCCTCATATTCTCCCCACCACCTATTCCCCCCCCCCCTCCAAATCGTTGTTCCCAAATATTTCCCCTGAAGCTTGAAAAATCCCCAAGTGTGGCAGCACTGGGGACTGACAATGGAAAATTTTGACCAATATCGGTAAATTTAAAGGGTGGCGTAAATAAAATAATATAAATAAAATGAAATATTTTTTTAAATCTTAAATATTTTGTTAATACAGATACTGTATTTAAATGGGAGATTTAAGAAGCGGTAGTGCGGTTCAACCCCCTTTTTTATATAATTAGCAGGTTCTTTTCAAGACAGTTATTGATCTAATAAAAAATAAAATAAAAAAATAATAATTTTTTGTAACGCAAAAACTGTATTTTAACAAATAATTTGAATTACAATAATTTGAATATATTTTCAAACATAATAAAATTTCTGTTACTGACAAATACGCTTTTTCTTTTTTTTAAAACACTGGTGATCAAAATACATAAATAACGATTTTTCAATACGATTTACGTTTTTACTTGATAAACATGATTATAGGTATAAACTATTTTCCGATACTTTTTCCGCTGGCATTAATTCAAGTAAAAAAATATGCAAACTATTTCTTTTAAAGGACAAACAAATATTACTGATTCATCAAAAAAAAAAAATCTGGAAATGTATTTTTTCTTTCCCTCTATAATATGATAAAATTGCACAAATAAAGCAATTCTCACAAAGACTGGGACCATTGGTTCTTATTTATTTAAAATAAACTGTTATCTGTTTTTTTTCTTAAATATGATACACAAACATAATATGACGATACAAAATACAAATCTTAGTACCAAAAAAAAAAAAAAAGAAAAAAAAAATTACTATAAACATTCCATATAATTATATGTTAAAAAGAAATAAATTATTTTTGTTAAAGTAAAATATATGTCCAATATTTTAAAACTATTAAATGTACATTGCAGTTTTTAAAACAGAAAAAGATATGTCGTGCTGATATGGGATTATTTTTATTTTACCTTACAGTATTTTATTTACAAAGAATTTCTTTAACAAGGAGGTATTAACGGATCTGAACTAGCTCGAGAATGAGGAATGGTTTTGTTTATGCTTTTACTTTCGAAAGATTCAACATAAAATTTCTTGTTTAGTATATTTATGAAAGTTTAACAATTTATAAATATTGATAAATTTATACATAATAATGATAATCGTGTTTAAATACATTTGGCAGATACTATTCAATTGTTGATGACTATTTAGAGAAATTACGTTTAACAGAACAAGAAAATAAGTGATACAGAGATTGAAATACTGTTCAAAATTAATTAAATTGATTTGTCAACGAAGGAAACAAGCAAATAGAAAAAAATAATAGAAGCAATAATGTAATGTTGTAAATGCCAAAAATTTCTATATTTGTTTTTAATTACCGGTTAGTCTTCTCAAACTACCTTGTAGTAGAAGACGATTTGCGTTACTAACTAGTTCATCCGAGCTTAAAAATCATTAACACAACTGAAAAATGTGCACCGTAGTTTAGTGCAAATTATGAATTTCTTTGTAAATGTACAATGGAAGGGGAATTTAGATTACCGTGAAGATTCATAGAAGAAATAGAATTAAAATACATATAAAAGACGTGTGATGTCTTTTCTGTTTTGAAAAAATTAAGTTTGCGAATTTTAAAATTAAATCATAAATATATCGATATTTTTTTTGTTTTGTACAAAGTTTTTCGATGCATACTGGATTTGTTAGAAATAATCTAACTTTTGAGAGTACGATAAATATCCTGCAATGGAGAGATAATTTTTAATGAAATGTTGAAAAAAAAAATTCTATTCTAAAATGGATACTATAGACTAATTTTTGATTAAAATATGCCACATAGTGAAAACAAGTTTAAAATTTAAAAAGTTTTTAAAAGTGAAATGCCTGAAATATTTTTAATAAGGGAAAAGTTACGCAAGAAAAGTAAGTTTTATTTTACGTAAATAATTAATAATGAACATTCTTAAATAATTTTTAATTAAGAATATACTGTACAAGGAAAGTAAGAAAGTTATTAAGAATGAATATTTTGTATTAAATTTTAGCCAAGAAAATGCTACAATATATGAATTGTAGCGTTAAGTGTTTTTCTAAAAATATTATTTAAAATTTATATTCTGTATTAATTTTTCAATTAAGAAAATGCTGCACGAAGAAAATAAAATTTATTCTAAGAAAGCTATTAAGAATTAATACTCTGATTTAATTTTCCCTTAAGAAAATGAAAAAGAATATTGTTAAAGAAGAATAAATGTTCTGAACTATAAAGATTCTTATTATGAAGTTAGGAGGACTTCATCCTTTCTGTGTAGATGATACTACACTTGTATGTTGTTATTTTTTTACAATACTTTTTATAATATTTTCAATTTTAGCGTTTGGTGATGTTAAAAATTCATTAACTAAATTTACTAACCTATTAATGTTCCTCTAAATCGTTTGATAATCAAGATAACTTAGAGAAATAATAATACATAATAATTGTTAATAAAAAAAAAAAAAAAAAAAAACTAATAAGAACTTATAATAAAGGAATTGAAATTTTATTTTTATTTTTATTAATTACTTTAAAAAAAATGAATACTGATAATGAAAAAAAATTCATAGTTTTATTTTAAATTATATATGTGACAAACAAATCAAGAAAGCATGAAGCATGAGAAATAAAAGAAACAAAATATGTTTACGGAGTAAATGCAGTAACGATAATACTGGTATTTAAACAGTTCAACTAAGAATACAGCAAAATTCCTGTTTTCCTGACACAGGTTTAACAGAAAGGATTTCATTTTTTATTAAAATATTGAATATATTAATATAAATAAATATATATATATATATGACTATAAATAATGCAAGCTTGAAACATCAATGCATTATAGAACTAAAAATTTAGTGCAAAACGTATTATTTAAAAACAAAAATGCATGCAAAGAAGTGAAGAATGTAAGCAAAAGCTTCTAACAAAATATTCAGTTTGTGTAACGAGAAAATCAGTAATTTAATTTTTCTGTTAAATTATTGATAGTTTTAAAATAATCTGTTTTCCCATTTTTTGAAAGAAAAACGCATAAACCCATCAGAAATTGTGAGATACTTCTGAAACACAAGACGATAGATTCTTATAGTAATATATCAAAGTTATTTCATTTAAAATCTTTGCAGCTTTTGCATGTAAAATGAAGAACTTTCCGTTTACTTCGGTTATTCTTCAAGAAAATTATTTTTTATTGACTGCCTCAACTAATTATAGATCTGATAGGTCCCCTTTATGTGCGTTGAGACCAATAAAAAAGACTTCAACGTATGTCGTCATTAAACCAGAAGCAATTCGAGCTCATCCAAGAAAAAATCATAAATAAAGTTGAAATCAAGGCCTAACAAATAAACTTTTATGAAAATAACTCATTTCCATATTTATCTTGATATAAAATGTGTATTTGCTTGTTATCCGAAAATTTCATATGTGGCAATCTCGTTCAACAAATATATTTTAATCTTGTGTTATTAGCATAAGAAGAATTCTACAGCTGTAGCTTTTTATTGCTCGTTTAAAAAAAATATAAAAAAATAAGCTTAGGCATTTGTCCCTTAGAAACCACCATTAAAGAATAAATAAATAATATTTAAAAAAATTTAATTATTTTGGATACTCAAGTGAACATGGTAATAAGTGATAAAACATTAATGAACCTTGTAATGCTGATTGGGATATATAATGGCAAAACTAAACTATATCTTAAAGTAATCGCTACTTTAACTGTTTTATTTTACCACTTTTCAATAGTTTATTATGTAGTAGCATCTTTTAATTACATGTTGTACTTTAATTTCAAAAGAGGTTTGTCATGCATTTTCTTAGCTATTTTTTCTATACTTATTTGGTATACATTGTACATAAAAAAGAAACAAATTTATATAATATTTCAGAGAATGCACAAGTTTCGAAAACGTTACAAAATCAAGAGTACTTCTTCAATTTGTTTGCGTATAATAATAGCGATTATATTTTTTGTAATTTTTGTAGTAACGCAGTATCAAAGTTTTCACCCCAGCTTCATATCGTCAGTTTCAGTAAGATTTTGGACACTGCAATATGAAATTCCGAAAGGCTTTAATCTTATAATCTTTACTGCAGTCACAAACTTAATTTTTTTCGTAATGACAATCTTTCCTGTTTTGATGACATTTATATTAAGTGTTACCTTGTACAAATGTGCCGAAATTGTGCAGTTTTACAATACACGTTTTCAGAGTCATTTTGATTGCGTCGTGAAGAATCAAAATATCAAAATTTTTGCAGATTTCTATAGAGTAAAAAAGATTTTTCGTGAATTCATCGCAGCGATCGATACTGCTTTATTTTTCATAATTGGCTACTCTTCAGGCCTTATTTTTGTGTCATTATATGATGTCATACAATTTAAAGATTCATTTAGTTTCACCGAATTTTTGTATCCTACAAATGGATTTATTTGTGGTATATCTATTTTGTTAATGCATTCTTTTAGCAGTTCGATGATCCCACAGAAGCTCTCAGAAGTACGGCTTACTGCTCGCGATAAAATAAATGAACACATTTTAGGTCTCACGCCTTCAATTCCAGAAAACATACTGTTGTGCCTCAGACGAATAGAGACAGAAAAAGAAATTTATATTAATGTTTATGGCATGTTCCGTTTAACTAGAACTTTTTTTTTAACGGCAATTGGAATTATATTTTCTTATGATTTACTCATCATAAATGCTTTCCTAGTACAATAAATAAAGTAGGTGTTTAAGAATGTGTGAATAGTAAAGGACATTCTTTGTTATTTTAAGACGTTTCATGTCTAATTGTCACTACATGTCTAACTGTTGAGTAAAAAAGCATGTACTAAGGTAATAAGTACATACAAATAATAATGTATATGTACTGGGTAATAAGGATTTGTTGAAATTATTTGTTGTATTGGGAATAAAGCTGAACATTTGTGAACAGGAAAAAAGACACACTGAAAGTATTGCTCTTTCAATTTCACGAAAAATACTTTTGTGCCTCGTGAGAACAGAGACAGAAAAAGTCGTTTACACAAATATTTATTGCCTGTTAAGCCTTAAAGTTTTTATTTCAACAGGTATTGGAATTATATCATTTTAAGATTTGCTTATTATAAAGGTTTTTCTGGTACAATAGGATAATAATTGTTTAAAGAACATGTGAACACATTTTCTTAAAAAGTACCTTGAGTTATTTTAAAGCATTTTGTAAATAATTGCTACCACGTGTCTAATTGTTGAGTGTAATGGCAATACGACTGATTGAATACTTACAAAAAATGTAGCTGACCGTTAGTAAAAAGAAAAAAATAATTCATGCGATAAGCATTAATAAATAACAATTGTCAACTAAACGTACTTGCTGTATCGTAAAACTTTGAATGTTGTTTGCTTACATTGACATACGACATACGACGGACAGATAGATTGAAAGGCTTACAAATAGACTAATAGAATTCACAATCAATCTTAAACATTGTTGAAAAGTATTAAAAATGCTTAACGCAAAAGAAAATGTAGCCCTTAGATTCTAATTGAAGAGCTTGTTTCCAAATGGCGTTAAGTCATTTTTTTCGGTTCTTCAAAAAACGTGATTTTGTTATATAAGATTTATTATTGAATTTAATGAAAAGATATTTTTTTACAGTAATCTGTGGATGATAATAACACTAAATTACATGTTTAAAAAAATCCTGATAGTATAGTTATTTAGAAAAAAAAAATGACTTAACCCCTTTTGGAACAAAACTATGACTTACGCCCTTTTGGCACAAACAAATAACGAAATGAAATGACTTACGCCCATTTGAAAGTAATCCAAGTATTTTTTTTTTCATGTAAATACAGCATAAATTTTAGCTATACAATTTTGGAATGTAGTTAGTTACTACAAATCTTTTTCATTTCCAATTCTATTTCTCCATCTTTATCATTATTTTCACTTAGCGTTAGCAGTATCTTTGCAAGATTATTCATAAAAAAAAAAAAAAAAAAATCGTGCAATTTGTTAATTCCCAAAGTGTTAAGTAATTTCAAAACATCTGTTTTTCTTTGCTTGTTTCATGTTGTTTTTTGTTTTTATTTCAGAAGGGGTGCATGGGAGAATTTTTTTCCCCTCGTTTCAGGATCTTTTGACGGCAAAACGAACCACAGTGCATTGTCTTGATTTCCACATCTCGCTTCGTAATTTCCAGTACTTTTGCCTCTGAAATTAAGAAACCTTGTTTGCTTTTCAGACGACTATGCGTAAAAATTTCTCAATCTAAAATATTCCACTGCTTCTTATACTCGAAAAGATTTCCAACTTTAGAGAAATGTTCCAAATTTTAATTAGAGAGTAAAATTGTATCCTCTTATTTAAACTAGTCTCCACTCGGCCGAATATTCTATCTGCTGGTAAGTAGGAATGACCACGCACTGGTAAATAGTATGTGAAGGTGATTTCCTTTTGAGCACCCACTGCTGAAAGCATTCCTATCAAGGTATAATTTTTATTCGTGTGGTAATTCCTGATTTTGCACAGGTCAAAACGTATTGCAATTTCATCTTCTCCTATAAACATTTCCCCTAAAAGTGAATAAAATTTTTTGCTCCGGTGTTTATGAATCGAAAGTTCGATTAACAGGGTCTTTTCTTTTTTCTGTACATTTTTCTGAATTCATTTGCATTTTTTTCCTAATACAGAAGGAACAATTTTTTTTGTCGGGGTTCCAAACCCAAGATTAAAATCTTTTACAAACAAATCATGAAAAAGGTTATAAGTACATTCCTCTTTATATTTTTCTATAGGTTAAAAAAAAAAAAAAAAAAAAAAAAAAAAAAAAAAACTATCTTATTGTGAGAATCTACAACATTTTCCCTTTACTTTTGAGTTTACACCCAAGGCCAGACAAACCACGTGATACCAAGGCACGCTACAATTGGTTAAATTTGATGTAATCTCTTTTGGCACAAAACTTACTTGTGACTTAATACTTTTTGGAAAAAAAACAGAGATTTCACTTTCTGTTTTCATTACGACTAAACTTCGTTTGGAACTTCTACTTATTGAAAATATATTGTTAGACGTGTGCTGCGACCTTTTGCATCGAAAAGTCAATTTTTGAAATTTTTGACTTAACGCCTTTTGGAAACAAGCTCTTCAATTACAGCCTGTAATATATCTGAATATTTTACTGTAGCCCTGTAAATCTGCAGATTAACCATATCGTATTCTATATAAAAGATTATTTCAGCATATTTCTTTATGATTTTTTCAGTACAAAGTTATTTAAATGTGATTTCTAAAAAAGTCTATCTGAAACGCTACAAATTGGCATCTTTTTTTTTTTTTTTTTTTTTTTTGGGGGGGGGGGGGGGGGTTCCCTGTACACAAACTAGTTGTACTAATACCTACTAATGCCATTTTAAATAGGAAACATTCCATGATGAAATTGGATAACACATATAATTTTTTTAATTTCTGTTTACGCACTTTCAGAAATGGATTCTCAAATTTCACGAAATTTTCTTTTATTTTGACGAAACCCTTTCCAGGGAAATATTCCGAGCGAATATTTCGTCAAACTGAGAAAACTACTTTCGTCACTTGTTTGAACATACGAATTTCGTCAAAAGTAAAGATACATTTTTTCATCCTAGTTTCGTAATACAGAATAAAATACAAATTATAGAATTATAAAATTACCTGCAAGATCGTTGTTTTGGACATTAAATCCTAATTATATTTAATGAAAATATAAATAAAACAGAGCAAAGAAATAAAAGTCATTTGGACATTTATTTGACAGCTTTGAGACCTGTAGTTACAATGACGTATGTCTCAATTGATCCATATTTTTACAGAAATTCACAGAAACAAGCGCGCACAATATTTTGTAGACATAGGACATCACAAACATCCATGCCCGCAGTGCAATTCGAAACCGAGACCTGGGAATCCAAAAGGCAGCGCCCTACAGACCGAACCACTAGGCCAGCAAGTAAAAGTCATTGTAACGTAAAGTCGAAAAAATACAGGAAAAAAAAAAAAAAACAATATGGCGGTAATAACAGCTAGCACATGCTATTGTGAGTAAACAGTTTCGTCAAATATTTGAGAGTTCACGTTTCCTCAAAAATCACGTGATCGCTTGACGAAATGGTTGTCAAAAACAACGAAATTAAGCCCGAGGATGTCAGAATCGTCAAAATTGAATATATTATTTCTGAGAGTGCGGAATCTAGGGGTGGGCAGACGGACAGATAGAATGATGAGCAATCGAACAGATAGATACACGAATTGAAATCATCTTTACTCTTAAAAACTGTTAGAAAGTGTTAAAAATGCTTAATGTAAACGAAAATGCTGTTCCAGAAAATTTTAAAAAATAGCCTTTAATGTAATTGAATATTTTTGTGTAGTACTGTATATCTAATAATAATTATACTATATTATATAGAAAGCATTCTTTTGTGCATATGAATAAAATATTTCAATTTCATAAAGGTTTGTGCAAAGTGCAGTTATTAAACATGGCTTATAGAAATACCTCTCGTAGAACGCAATGCTTTGGAATAATTTCGGGCATCCATGTTATACAAACCAGTAGTGATATTTATTCCATTTTCTATAGAATTCATCCGACAGAGAACTTACTTGAATAACATATTTCAATTTCATTAAGATTTGTGTAAGTTAAAGGAATTAAAATATCGTTTATGCAAATACTTCTCATAGAACACAATGCTTTGGAATAATTTAGGGTGTCTCTGTACACGAACCGGTAGAGTTATTCACTCCATTTTCTATAGGGAACATCCGATAGTAAACGTAAATAACATACAAAAGTTTCAAGAAAATCCATGAATATTTACGGGAGTTATAGCGCAGACAGACAGGCAGACGGACAGACGGACAAACTGAAGTCATTAGCACTTCTCAACCTTGTTGTAAACCGTTAAAAAGGAATCTAATTTAGATCTCGCTGAATTCAATTCAACAAAACATACTTTTGCTCTTCAGAGGAATAAAAAGAGAAAAACTAATTTGCATAAATGATTATGGCATGATCCTTTTAACTGCAACTTTCATTTTAACGGAAATTAAAATTATAATGTCTTATGATTTGCTTTTTACCAATTCTTTTCTAGTTTTGCGGGCTAATATATATATATATATATATATATATATATATATTTTTTTTTTTTTTTTAATGACGAATATCGGAATATTTCTTTAAAGCTTTATGCGATATTTTAAGATATTTTGTGTCTAGTTGTCATCGCAGGCCTAACTGCTGAATTCAATAATAATAAGTTTTTGTCGAAATGTCTGTAAGAAATAAAGCTAACTGCTGAAAAAAGGGAAAAATAACACGTTATACGTCTCACTCCTTTAATTCTACAAAAAACATATTCTTATTATTTTTATTATTTTTTGTTTTGTTTTGCCATAGAAGAATTGAGATAGAAAAAGTAATTTATACATCTGTTTATGGTATGTTTCAATTAACTAAAGATTTTTCTTAAAGGCAATTGGAACGATATTTACTTATGATTTATTATCATAAATGCTTGTTTTAAATGGAGTGAAAGATTATGCAAAGATTATGGAGTGAAAGATTATCGCGGAAAACAACAACAACAACAACAAAAAAAAAAAAAAAAAAAAAAAACTATAAATTCAACTGACAAGGAAACATTCAAAAGGTATCGTCTTCAAAAAATATTTAAAAAAAATATATGTGATTCTACTCTTCTTAAAACACCAGAAAGAGAAAAAATTATCGGCTGAAATGATTTACAGCGACCACAAATTTTTTTCAAAATTAAGCATATTTGGCGATTTTACATTGTTAGGCGATTGGTTTTGAGTACTTGGCGGAGAAACAAAACAGGGTTCTGTTCGTATACGGCAATCTCGGTGATAGCGAACGGAACGCCTAACAGCGATAAATCGAGAAATATGCTTAATTTTGATAATTTTTTGTGGTCGCTGTAATTCATTTCAGCCGATAATTTTTTCTCTTCCTGATGTTTTATGAAGAGTAGAATCCACGTGTATATTTTTCAATATTTTTTGAAGATGACACCTTTTGAATGTTTCCTTGTGAGTAAAATTTTCAAAATGTTTGATGCATACAATAATGTTTTTTGTACATGTTACAAAATTATATGCATATGCATTCAAGTATAAGAATGTATAAGACACTGGAAGAAATTACAAAGTCGATTAAATAGCGAGTTAAACTATGATTTATGCAAATTTGTCGGATAGGAAGGCAGCAGAAATAAAACGCATGCGAATGATTTGTTTATTATAATACATTTTAATTAAAATCTATTTTAAAATATTCGGACTAATTACCACATTATATATTACTCTTATTTGTTGATGAAAAAATGGTATAAGGTTTCCGAATTTTTTGGTGGGATATGCAAATTTTTTGCAGTCTGAGAAAGCACAAAATATAAAAGGTAACCAAACATTGCATCTAGGGTTATTTTAATCCTTTTCTTTGCTATTGACAACGATGCCGAGGCAGAAAGAATTGTCTAGTGTAGAACGCGGGAAAATCCTTGGAATGAAACCGAGAGGGATGAGTGGTGCAGCTATTTCCAGGTCTAAGGGTGGGTCTAGAACGGAAGTCAATATATCTTTATATATATATTTCTTTTGTGCGTGTGTATGTCACTGAACTCCTCCTAAACGGCTGGACTGAGTTTAATGAAATTTTTTGTGTGTCTTCAGGTGGATTCGAGAATGGTTTAGATTTACAAATGAAAGTTGTAACTTAATTAGTTCTTTCTTAATTAATTTTTAACCAACTCTTTCAACAACTTTTCCACCTAGATGGCGTGAGTTGTCGTAAACACGATGTCAGAATTTATTTAATGTTGAAATGAAAAATGAATTTTTAACCGTATCTTACGAAGTGTTTAAAATATTTTTTCAAAGTTAATATTTTAGAATCGTAAACACGATGTCAGAATTTATTTAATGTTGAAATGAAAAATAAATTTTTAACCGTAAGTGTTTAAAAAATTTTTCAACGTTAATATTGTTAAAATGTTAAAATTAGTTAAAATGGTATATTCTTTTAAAAAAATTCGTCAATATCCGACGGAGTTATTTTATGTTAAAATGAAAAATGAATTTTTAGGCCATTATTATTTGTGTAGATGGAAAATGTACTAAAAGTTTTCCGAAAAATTTTGCGATCACAAATGTTGACGGATATCCAATATATCGTCGAAGAAATCCCGATAATGGCGGACAATCTTATCATCTATGGCGGTCATCTATGTCAACAACATAGATATTGACATTGATAACCGTTGTGTGGTCCCATATTCGCCTCTGCTGAGCAAAACATTCAATGCTCATATTAATAGCAAGAAATTCAAACTTCTTCACACACCATAAATTTTAAATCAGCACAACCGGTTTCGGAAGGACGTGGCCTTTCTTCATCAGGTGCAAACACGTGCAACTGCCTTGGAGGCAAAAGCAAGACTGAAAGCAGGACAAAATCTAGAGGGAGAGGAGCAACACAAACAACCAATAGGAAACAACATGCAGGACAGGACCAATCAGAGAGGAACACACGTACACACACACCACAAAATGAGGAGTGAGGAAAGGAGTAAACAATTATTATTATTTTTTTTCAATAATATTAAACTAATAAGTAAATTTAATAAAATTTATCCATTAATTATTATTATTTTTATTTAAATTAGAATTATTTTATTATAACTAATATGATGTTATAAACATAATGAAGGAAATTATTTAATTGAATTAAACAAATTTTTCCAGGCTGTAGACAGCAAAGTGGAATCAGATTTTTCATTGACAATTTTATCACGATTAAGGTAAATAACTAAATTTTCTATAAAATGCAGTTCGGAAACGTGTTTGGCATGAAAGATAATTTTGGCACTCTTAAAATTAAAACTATGATCAAATTCCCAACTGTGCTTCGCAATAGAAGATTTAGAAATTTCTTGATTAACAACATACCGAGAATGTTCACGTAAACGACATTCAAGATTTCTTTTAGTTTGACCAATATAAGATAAATCACAGTTATTACAAGGGACATTATAGATAGCCCATTTTTGAAGCTCAGGAACAGGGGATTTGGTTGAAGGGAATTGGAATTTATAAATAAAATCCAATAAAATCCAATAATAATAATTGTTTACTCTTTTCATCCCTCCTCATTTTGTGGTGTGTGTGTACGTGTGTTCTTCTCTGATTGGTCCTGTCCTGCATGTTGCGTCCTATTGGTTGTTTGTGTTGCTCCTCTCTGAATTTTGTCCTGCTTTCAGTCTTGCTTTTGCCTCCAAGGCAGTTGCACGTGTTTGCACCTGATGAAGAAAGGCTACGTCCTTTCGGAACCGGTTGTGCTGATTTAAAATTTATGGTGAAGAAGTTTGAATTTCTTGCTATTGTCTGGACGCCAGTTTTTTTAATTTATTTTTGGTGCTCATGTTAATGTTCAGTTCTGCTGTTCAGTGAAGAGCATCAAATACATTTGCAAGTATGTGAATAAAGGCAGTGATATGGCTGTATTTCGAGTTGAAAATACCAATGTGAATGCTCCTCCGGTGAATAACAACGATGAAATAACACTTTACCAAATTGGCCGGTACGTCAGCTCCAATGAAGCTGTTTGGCGTATCTTTGGTTTCCCAATTCATGAACGGGATCCAGCAGTTCTTCATTTAGCCGTCCATCTTGAAAATGGCCAGCACGTATATTTCACGAGCGAGACAGCGATTCATCGTGCTATAAATCCACCAAAAACTACACTCACCGAATTTTTTGAATTGTGTAATCGTGCGGATGCTTTTGGTGCTTTTGCACGGACATTACTCTATTCAGAAGTACAACGCTATTTCACATGGGCTCCAACAAAAAAATGGATGCCCCGCAAGCAAGGCACGCTGGTTGATGCATGTCCCGGTTTATTCAAATCAAACACCTTGGGACGAGTATTTACAGTCAATCCAAGGCAGACTGAGTGCTTTTATCTCCGACTGTTATTGGTTAATGTCATCGGCCCTTTGTCATTTCAAGATTTGCGTAAATGAATGGACAACAGTATCCAACGTATAAAGATGCATGAGTTGCACTCGGTTTGCTAGAAGACGACAACCAGTGGGAGTGTATGCTTGCTGAAGTAGGACTGAACTGTACAGCAAAACAATATCGTCTACTATTCCCTATAGTGTTGACTACATGTTTCCCGGCCCGAGCGGAGACATTATGGGATCACAAGATTCAATGACTGATGATATATTGCATCAACATCGTTCACTTTGCAACGATCTAACGATAGTATTCAGTGACGCTATGTACAATGAAGCATTGATTGCTATTGAAGATCTTTGCATTATCATTGCCAACTTACCACTCAGTCATTTCGGTATGCATTCAACAAATCGAAATGCATCTGATGTAATAAGCACTGAACTGAATCGTGAACTACAATACAATACTGTAGAAATAGCAGCGATTGTTGCTCGCAATGTCCCACTAATGAATGAAGAACAAAGAACCATTTACGACCGCATCATGCTCGCAGTTTTGGCAGGACAGGGTGGATTCTTTTTTTTGTTGGGCGGGGTGCACCAGGTGGAACTGTCAAAACATTCCTTATTTCGTTAATTCTCGCCAAAATACGATCAAATAATGGCATCGCATTGGCTGTTGCATCATCTGGCATTGCGGCAACTTTATTGGATGGATGCAGAACAGCTCATTCATTATTTAAACTGCCACTAAATATTCAAAATAACCCAGACGCAGTGTGCAACATAAAAAAACAATCGTCCATGGCCACAGTGCTGAAATAGTGTAAAATTCTTATCTGGGATGAATGCACTATGGCACACAAACATTCGATTGAGGCGTCGAACAGGACATTCAAAGATATAAAAAACAACGACAAACTATTTAGCGGCACTCTGTTACTCTTTTCAGGGGATTTCAGACATGCACTTCCCGTTATTCCGCGTTCAACATACGCTGATGAGATCAACGCGGCCTTAAAATAATCGTCATTGTGGCGTAATGTTGAAAAAGTACAACTGAAAGTAAATTTGTGCGTTCAAAAGCTTCGAGATCCATCCGCTGAAACATTCTCAAAACAATTGTTAGATATCGGCGATGGAAAAGTTACTACAGATGAAACTGGATGCATAAAATTACCGACCGATTTCTGCACAATCATTGATTCTCAAGATGCTCTTATTGACCAGATATTTCCCAATGTACACAGACGATACACAAATCATGAGTGGCTGGCAGAAAGAGCAATTTTAGCAGCAAAAAATGTGGACGTCAATGAATTGAATCTCAAGATACAACATTTGTTACCAGGAGACTTGGTGTCATACAAATCTAATGATACAGTTTGCGATGCCACCGAAGCTGTAAATTATCCAACAAAGTTTTTAAACTCATTGGATTTACCAGGCATGCCACCGCATATTTTACAACTGAAGGTTGGATCTCCGGTTATTTTGCTTCGTAATTTGAACCCACAACGGTTGTGCAACGGCACGCGATTAGTCATAAAAAAATTAATGAAAAATGTTATCGAAGCCATCATTTTAAATGACTAATTCCGAGGTGAAAATATATTACTACTGCGAATCCCTATTATACCCACAGATGTGCCAATTCAATTTAAACGCCCTCAATTTCCAATTAGATTGGCATTTGCAATGACTATCAATAAGTCTCAGGGCCAAACGATTTCTGTCTGTGGCTTAGATTTCAGCACATCATGTTTTTCACACGGACAATTATACGTGGCTCTCGAGTGGGCAAACCATCCAGTTTGTATTGGCGAAAGATTGCATAACAAAAAATATTGTACACTCTGTTGCATTAAGGGATTGATATTGTTTTTTAGTAATATTGGGTTAAGTAGCGATATGTATATAATTTTAAAGAATCAATTTTAATAAATTAAAAAAATAAATGATTGGTGTTTTGTTATTTTTATATTATTTCACCGTTCACAGCGCTCCATACATCTTCCACTTATATACCACATCCTTACACACTTACCATAAGTTAGTTATTTTTTTCTAGCAAAATATTCTCTAGAAATAATTTATATGACAAAACAACGTTTGTCGGGTCAGCTAGTATATATATATATATTAATGTAAATAATTTTTCTAAAAATCCTTCAGAGTATAGTAAATGCAAGCGCCCAAGACGACCAAGTACAATTTCAAGGCGACCAAAATCGACCGATTTTCGATGTGCGTGCGATTAAAAAATGCCTTCTTTTGAAATAGTTCGGGCTTTAAGCCTACCGTGTAACATCTGAAATGTTTTAAGTTCCAACCCGAGGGTACACTTGGAAAAATTACAACCTCGTTTCTCAGTGCGATAAATTCAAAATGAGAAACAACAAAACAAATCCCATCTATTGCACTATCTCTTCGCGAGCCTGAAAATATGCATTCGATGCGGAATAGTGTATTTCTCTACTTCTACATCAACAGATTGGCAAGTTGATACACACACACATACATAAAAGATATACATAAATATATTGTTTATAAGGTCCCATCATCCCATCAAGGATCGATAGATTTATCATCCATGTGGTGGTGGAATGGTCAGTACATTGGTTTTCAGATGTAAAGCCGGGATTGAGTCCCATTCGGGATGTTTATAGTGATTTGGAATTTACTTTAAGTCATATATACCAATAAAATAAGCCGAACTCTAAAAAGAAAATCCGTTGAGGGATATTGAAACGAAAATAAGTAGTTTTTCTCTTAAAGTTGATAGACGGGATGCACTGGGTTTGAAAGCAGATCGCGCTCGTCAGCCTGCTCTTAGAACAGGTTGCAACTCTTCGGCAAAATTTGGCTTCCTACTTCTGCCATCTAGCGACTATTTGCTGATTTTTAGCAAAAAATAAAAATTACTCAAGGTATTTGTGATATATGCCGCTTGATGGCAGAAGCAGCGCGTCAAATTTATCTGGATACTTACTTTACTCTTTGTTTCTAAGTGCTTTTAAGTTTTCGCGTTTAACTGGAGTCAATGTTGATGGTGAATACGGCAATGCTGAAAGGAAAAAACCGTATAAAAATTTTTAATTGTCTTAAAAAAATACTGGGTTAGGTTCATTAATGTTGCACAAGAACTGGCCGGTGGACTATTGACGACGGTGTGGAATTCACTTTCAAGGGTCATTCGGAAACATGCAATCACCATTTTGATTTTCGACGAACACGGCTTTCACGCTTCAATAACCCCTACATTACTGCCATAAACCACGCAGTTTCACTGTAGGCAGTGGGTGTAATCAGTAATCCCCAAAAGTATTAATTTTAGAAGCATGGTGGACACTGTAGAAACGATGGATTTAACGTAAACCAGCCGTCACTAAAGCACAAGACGGTCATCAGTCGAGTCGGAAATTAAACCCGCGCTTTTCCAAATACGTGTTCGGAGATCTTTCTATTTGGCTACTGCGGCCTGAAGAAATTAAAGAGATTAATTTGCATTATGATTAATTCATTGGTTTCTCTTGTACAAACAACATAATGCATCAGAAATCTTTTATGACAAAATTAAATTCGAAAACTGAATAAGTGCTTACGTATAGAGTACCGAATGAAATGGTTATTTTTCTTACATATTCCATGAAGCTAGGCATGTTTTTAGTAGCCTATCGTATTATAAGTATGGAGAACTTAGGCAATCGCGAAAATTTTCATCCTTGGTTTTTGACTTTTTTACACGTTTTAAGGTGTAAGAAATCCAAAAATAATAAAATTGTATAGTGTCTGTCTGTAGGGTGTTTGTTTGTTTGTTAGTATGTTAGTGTGTTAGTTTGGGGTGTCTCCGTACACGATATCTTAAGAGTTATTCGAAATTTAATATTCTCTTAACATGGGAGAATAGGGCAAATTTTCGCTTAAACTTGCATTAAAAGGAATAGTTTTACTGTAAAGGTGTCAGACGAGCTTTAAAATATCAGTTGTGAACATAATTAACACTGAAAATCGAAATTTGACACTTTCGTAAGTTATTTTAATTTCTTAACATGGTAGAATAAGACAAAATTGAACATAAATATATATTTTGAGGGATACAATTTTCATAAACATGCCAGACCACATTAAAAATATCATTTATTTCTGTGGCTTGAAAACCATCGACTACACATATTTTAATTTGAAAACTTTGTTAGTTGTTCGAAATTTAAGAGTTTATCAATATAACAGAATAGAGCAGTATTTCAAATAAATTAGCATTATGGGGATCATTGCATTGGAAATAGTATGGCATTGCATGAAAATAAAACTACTAAACTGACCTAATAAAATAACTTAACAAAATGGGATAAAGCAAATGTATCGAAGTGAACAGCGGTTAACTATTAGAAGGGACATTTCAGTTTGTCACCCTGTCGAGGATCGGCCAAATTCATTCCTCCTAACAAATATGAATGAAGTATATTCTATACTAGAAATTTATGAAAACATATAAATGCTGGAGAATTGAATAGAATCCACCTATGCCAACATGTTGTTTAATACATTTATCTGTTTTTTAATTATTTACAAAAACATGACTTTTTTTTAAGTCATTTTAGTTATTCTTTAATATTGTATATTTTATTGTACTTTTTTTCCGTTTTCTGTCGTGTTTTTTTTCTTCATTTTTGCCTTGCAATTGGAAAAAATAAATCAAAGTTTGTGTGACCCAGTAAAACAATAAGCCGTGCTATTTATAATATTTACTATTAGTAACATTTTTTACACATGAAAAATATGTATGAATTTCCTTATATTTTGGGCAGTTTAATAATATTAAAACATGTTTAACAGAGGTACCTGTCATATACCACAATGTATTAGACTTTTTGAGAATCTCTGGATGCAAAGCCGTAATAGTATCAATAATTCTTGAAAATGAAATGTGCTATAATAAATTGTTTTGAAATATGATACAATGAGTGAAAAAATGTGAAATTTTCTGTAATGAATAAATATAAAATGAATAGAATAAACGAATAAATATGTGAATAAATATAAAATATTAAATTTGCTTTAATGAATTTAGACTAATTTTAAGGCCTTCTAAAAATATTTTTGAAATATACAGCGGAGTTAGAGCGATTTACATACTGAGAAAACAATAAGCCGTATATAAAAACATTTTTCAACTTTGTTTCAAAGTATTGAAAAAGACTTGTTTAATCTTTTGAATTCCATAGCTTGTAATATCAACAACAAATAAAATTACAGCAGTATTCTCGGAATATAATAGGAATATAATAGTTCTTGAACATTCATTTTTTTTTTTTTTAATAAGTTTTGAATGACTTCTTCCTTTTTCATGATTTAGAATATTCTATTTAGAATATTTCATCATGTTCATGCTGCCATGGTTTTAAATTTTTCGAAAGTATAAGAATCTTTCTTTTTATCTGCTTTAATACTTTGAAAATGCCCCTCTGTGTATTACAGTGCTGGAAAAAATTATAAAGCCGATAGAAAAATTTACAAAAGTAAAAAAGTAATGGATTTGTTGATAACGCAAATTCTATTTTCATTTGCATGATCAACATCAAAGTAATGCGCATAAACTTTGTTTAGAAAAACGGAATAGGGAACATAAATTATGCTAATTTCTTACAACCAATGAAAAACAACTTGGAAAAAATTATAAAGCCGATGGTTCTAGCCTCCTTTGGCATAATGCCAGACATGAGAAAGCAGGTTCCTAGGAATGTTTAGGTAAATATAAACGTGTTACGTGCATTCATTTTGTATTTGATGTGTTTAATACAATGCCAAGAGGAAAAAAGTTATCCGATGTTGAACAAATTAAAATATTAACTTTAAATGAAGTTGGAATGTCTGGTTCTAATATTGCAAGAAAAATAGGAAGGTCGAAGGCTGCAGTAAACAGTTTTCTCAGAAATCCCGAAGATTATGGCAGTAAGAAGCGTACAGGAAGACCGAAATCCTTAACTGTAAGGCAATCAAGACAAATCCGAAAGCTAGCTTGCGGACAAAAAATGTCGTCTGCCAAATTCAAGAACATTTACAATTACCATGTACAAGCCGAACGGTAAGAAATTTTTTAAGAAGCAATCCCATTGTTCAGTTTAAAAAATTTAAAGGAAAACCCCCTCTTTCGAAGCACCACAAATATGCTCGCTTAAACTTTGCCCGAAAACATTTAACCGAAGGCACAAATTGGAGAGATATTGTCTTTTCCGATGAAAAGAAATTTAATTTCGATGGACCCGACGGCTATAAATATTTTTGGCATGATTTACGACAGGAACCTCATATTTTTTCAAAGGGTCAATTTGGAGGTGGCTCGGTAATGGTTTGGGCTGCATGTGCTGCCAGTGGAACCACTCCAATTGTTTTCATCCATAACAAAATGAATTCAGTTATGTATCAAGATATGTTAGGAGATAATTTATTACCCATTGCTCCTCTTAAAACTTCAGGAGACTGGACATTTCAGCAGGACAACGCTTCCGTTCATGTTTCGAAGTCAACTAAATCTTGGCTGGAAGCTAACCAGGTGAAATGACTTCAATGGCCAGCTGTTAGCCCCGATCTGAATGTAATAGAAAATCTTTGGGGAATTTTAGCCCGAAATGTTTACAAAAATGGACGACAATTCAATTCAAAATTAGATTTGATGAATGCTATTAAAAACTGCTGGAATAATATTGATGCAAGTACTTTGTGTGGTCTGATAGATTCAATGAACAAGAGACTAGTCACAGTTATCGAAAAAAAAAGGGTCTCACATCGATTATTGATGAAATACATGTATCGACTTTATAATTTTTTCCAGCTTTCTTTGTACATAATTTTTTTTACGTCTACTAGCCTTTTGTTATTGTAGTTATTAATAAATTTATTTTTTTCTTTTGTTCCTTGTAGCATATAATATATATGCATGAAATTTTGTAAATGTTTGATCTTTTGTTTTTTAATTATATCATATTTTCAAGTGGCTTTATAATTTTTCTCACCACTGTAATATAGTGAGTTTCTTTCATGTTTGATATTTTGTCAGATATTTTTTAAAATAGTAAAGATCAAGCATTTTCTTGAATTCATGAATATTTATAACGAGTATTGATAAAAATTTTGGGAAAAAAAAAAAATTACTTCATATTTCATTATGCATATTTTTACTTTCTTTTATATTTAATAGAAGAAAGTGTTAGATTCATAAAAATTCAAGTTTTGGTTTCCAATTTACAAGCCCTGAGAAGTTCAGAGCCAGATTTTATCACTTAAAAAAAAAAAAAAATGTTTGTTTGTCCGTTTATTGCGTGTGTGTGTGACAAAAATTTTGTGGCAACTATATCTCAGGAAATATTGCGCGACATTGTATATTAATTTATATGCAGATGCATCTTAACATTAATTAGTTTATAATAACTTTTGGTACCGATCTCACAAGAGTTGGCGCTGCTATACGACAATTTCAGCGATTTAAGGGAAGGCTATGTGTTAAATTCTACGGCGTATAATAGAAGAAAACTTCGTGTATGAAAACTCCATTATAAAATATTATGCTGATTAAATTGCGTGCATATTGGGTGATAGATGGTGCAGCTGTATTGCAATTACTTAAACGCGTCTCATGTGTTCGCATTTATTTACAGAGATTTTTGGATAGAGGCTTTTATTATTCGCTAGCAAAAGGAGCTAGAATTTATAAGGATGACTTGGACCTATTTTTACTAGAGCCACAATTTAGATTCTAAATGTCAGTCACATAGTTTTTTCTCGGTATAAAGATTGCACATACGAAACTAAAAATTATTTAGTAAATATACTTATATTTCATTGCAGATTTAGTACTTTTGCATTCTGATTTCAGTATACTCCGCTTATGTTCTGTGTCAAATTTTGTGAGAATTTCTTTCCACTGGGTTTAATATCTCGCATGTTATAATTTGAAAAGTGTCAATTGTGCTTACAGTTTTTAAAGAAACCGTCATATCTTTTTGAATGTATGTGGTAGCCTCATAAAATTTTATACCGATAATAAATAGGAACCTCATAATCATCCGGTACAGCTGCATCGCATTTCAAGCATTACTTTTTACAGGGTACTCCCGAAATTTTTTTATTTTTATTTATTTTTTTACTGGCCTCTCTTTTCCTCTGAAGGCAAATATTTCACTTGTCCCAACTTTTCCTAAAACCTCATATCTCTAAGGTCAGATCACCCTGTTTTGTTGTTTTCTCAGAGAATGCCAATGACGAAACTCTTACGTAGAAGCGTTTGTCATCAAAACTCACGTGACCTCGAAACCAATGAGATTTAGTAACAAATTTTGTCAGTCAGTAGCAGTTTCTCTTTCAGAGTAGATCGCAGATTTTCATCTGTGTATTTATTATTTTCAAATGTTTTAAACCATAAGATGTAGCGCGGCTTGGACAGCGCTATTTATTCTACCATTTGAAATGTGATCCTTGTACTCTGTATATATTGTGTTTCTGTCTTCATTAAATTTATTCATGTGCTACAGTCGTTTGAAAATTATTGTGTTCTGTTCTTTTCTGTTGTCGTTTTGATTTAAAATTAGTTCTATGAAAAAATGAAATAGTAAACCATTTGTTAATTTAGGTGCTCTATCATGCTAATCTAGCTGCCAGCAACAGACACTGAACTATATGGGGTATAAGAAGTTCTTCATACTTCTGAAATTTTAAGATGATTCAATCAGTACTTTTTACTTTCTCTTACCCATAAGGTAGAGAAAGTACTGTTTTTGGGTCAAATTTTCGAACGCGAATTTTTGTTATATTTACATGTTCTGAGATCCCCTGAATACGAAAATCATGTTTTTAGCAAATGGTCTGTGTGTATGTCTGTGTGTGTGTCTGTGTGTGTGTCTGACTCTTATCAGCATATCTCAAAAACAAATTATGGCAGAAAGTTCAAACTTGGTATTCTAAATGTGTATCATATAAGGATGCCACACTAAATTTGTCGTTAAGATCAAGCAAATGTTTCGTGCACAGGGACACTCAAAACTATTCAAATACATTACGTCTATGGGATAAATTGCAGGTAAGTGGAGTTTAACATGTATAGACTGAAGAGGGGAGCAGCCCCCGCTCACCGTTCGAAGAGCGGTGTTGCTTATAGAACCGAAGTTCACGTGGGCTGTCCCGAGAAGAACCCCTGCAGACCTGCCTGACGTTTATTTAAAAAGCAAGAAGGTTTTACGTAGGCATCGCCAGGCATGAAACCTTACCGCGACAAGGGGCGATGGAAAACAACATAGAAAGAGTACGTGGTCATCGCCTGGCTGAAAGCCACTTCGCGACATTGGGTGATGATAATTTTAGATGGATTGTGCCAGGCCCTTAAGGCCTCTCGCGACAGACGGCACTAGATAAGTTGTCACAGCTCTTGATGTGTACTACAGAGTTCAAGTTTGAATATAATAGTCCAGGTGGTACAATTGGATGACAACATGGATGACAGTATTGCAGAAGAACTGTGCACTAGAATAGTCCAGGTGGTACAATTGGATGACAGTATTGCAGCACAACTGTGCAGAAAACTGATTTTGCAGGGTAATTTGGGTAACAGAGGAGAGAATGAGAGAGTTAGGATTATTGCTAATTTAAACTATAGAGTTTACTTAGTTTTTAAGAGAGGTTTTGAATAAGAGGCTTCCTTGCAAACAGATTTTTGTTTTGGTGACGGGTATTTTGGAAAAGGGTGAGAGGATAAGTAGCTTCATTTGGGAAGAAGATTAGCTGCCAGTGGGAATGGTTAATAATCAGACAAATTGGTTATGTCCATTAATAGGGAGTAAATATTGTTTAGATTTTTAATTAACAGTTTTCTGGTTAAGATATTTTCAAGCCAATTATTTGGTCTTGGAGAGGGATTTCTGAAATGGAACTGTTGAGTTAGGGGGCAAGAGAAATAATAACTTTCGGGAGTTCCCTCCTCACCGCAGGGACACAGGGGGGAGCGTCGGCGATGAAACTTGAAGAGGTGGGATTGAAAGGGGCCATGGCCTGTTAAGAAAGCCGTTATGGGAGGAGTTAGAGTCCATGATTTTATTGAAACCTGTGGGATTAGTGAGAAGGTATATCTACCCTTCTCGCAATTTCGCCACATGTTTTGCCATTTTAAAATGAAGATTTGCTTCAGTTTTAGTTTTACGTAGGAGGGAGGGGCAGGAGAAGATGGTTCTTTTACTGGGAATTCTGTGGCTTCTTTGGCCAGGGAATCAGCAAGTTCATTACCGACTACTTCCCTGTGGGCAGAAACGTGTGCCAGGGTACAGTTAAGGTTAGGGTTCATTAGAGTTTCTTTTATTTCTAGGACTTGTAGGTGTCTGTTCCGGTGGCGAGCAATGGCGAGCAGGCTCGAAAGACTATCACTATAAATACTTAGTTGTTGTTGTTGATTATGATTTACGACCGCCCAGTCTAGGGCTTTTTTAATTGCATAGAGTTCTGCTTGGAATACTGAGTTGTAGTCCTCGAGCCTACCCGCCCACCGATAGACTTCGCTGTCGCCTTCAAGAACACAGAAAGCTAAGGCAACTCCAGCCTCGGTCTTAGAGCCATCCGTGTAGACCGCCACCGGGAGAGAAGGTGAGAAGCTATTTTTTGAACAGTTTGTTATTAGAGGAGCTACATCCAAACCTGGGTGAATTACCCAACTGCAGGTCAGGGTCTGGATGGGAGTTTGGGGAAAGACTATATTAGTGAACTCTTGGTCGTTTAGTTGAAGGATCTTAGTTTTAGTATAGGTTTGGGCGACCAGCAAGGGAGCATGGGGAATCCCAGTGATAACGCTGAGGGCATCAGTGGAGATGGTTTTATACCCTCTTGCAATCTGCAGGAGGAAAGGGCGTTGAGCGGAGTCAAGCGAAGCTCTGGCGTCAGATCTTAAGTGATCTCTCCAGATGCCTGCCCCATAAGTTATTATTTTTTCAATTATTGTTTGATACCATATTTTAAGGAGAGAGGTGGAGTTACCCCACCTCTTTCCTACCATCTTAGTTGAGTTGTGGAAATGACTTAGTGTTTTGAGTCTAAGGTCCTTTACATGGGGCAGCCAGTTGAGGTGTCTGTCGAATGTTATTCCCAGAAGCTTCATGTGATCAACATGCTGGACACTGATACCATCAATTCGCATCTTGGGATTTCTCTTTTTTAGGGATCTGGGGAAAGCCAAAGTTAGGACCTTGGTTTTAGACGGTGAGAGTTTGAGGTCAAACTCTTTAAGGAGCCTGGTAAATAAGGAGAGTGCTTCCTGCGCCTGGTCCTCCAGATCCTTCCTGATACGGCCCGAGAGAATCAGGGTGAAGTCGTCCACATAAGCGAATGTCGTAAAGCCCTCAGAGTTCATGCGCTTTAGCACGCCGTCAGCTATGAGATTCCAGAGAATCGGGCCGAGGCACGAGCCCTGGGGGCAGGCTTTAGTTTGGGGAAATTCTGTGTTTCCCTCGCCCCAGTTAATGATGATTTTCCTTTTAGAAAGGTAAGAGCGAATGACTCCAGCCAGGTTCCCTAGACAGTTGAGTTCCTGTAGTGCTCTGTGAATATCGGGCCACTCTACATTATCAAAAGCACCCTTAATGTCCAAAGAGATGACGGTGGTGTATCTAGAGGCATTACAGCTTACGGTGCAGAAATCATTAATGGCTTGTAAGGCATGTTCGCATCATCTGCCCTCTCTGAAGCCAAATTGGTTTGGATGGAGAAGTTGGTTTGTTTCTACGTGATAGTTAAGCCGGGTTACGATTAATTTCTCGAGCAGTTTTCCTAGGGTAGGTAGGAGGCAGATCGGTCTATAAAATGTGGGCTCAGAGGGGAGTTTCCCTTGCTTCTAGAAATACACCGCCTCACCTCTTCAGAGAATTTCCGGGAAATGATTTAGTCTGAGGCATTGATTGGTCCATATTAGTGATATTTGTGGGATAGTGCTATGAATGTTTCGTACGATTTTAAAATCAATGTTGAAGCTGTAAAGAGTGGATTTAATCTCGGATTCCGTGAAGGGAACATCCGAGGGAGCCGAGAAGGAAGGTTCTTTAAATAGTGGGTATTGTGTTTTGGGGAATAGAGTGCTAGTTAGGAATTCCCGGTTGTTGCGCTTGGAGGAAAGAGCTGGAGGTCTTTCTAGTTTCAACTCTGTGGGGGTGAAAAACTTGGTACTATAAAATTTTTGAGCGGTGCCGAATATTTGTGTTTGTGTGGTGCAGAATTTTTTCCATGCATTGTGTTTAGAGGTATTGATTTGTTTTTTGAAGATGTCCGAATGCTGTTTGATTTTTAGTTTATGTTGTGGTATAAGTGTAGGGTCTAGGTATTTTAACTGTCTTTTCATTGCTGTCAATTTGTTACGCATGGTGCGGAGCAGGGGAGTCCAGAAGGTATAGGTGAAGCGACGTCCCGACTTTTTCAGCCTGAAAGCCGAAGTGGCAGCAGATTGAATAGCGGCAATGAAATTTATTGTGAAGTTTTCTAGTTGGTTAGTGTCCTTTATTGAGCTTAGTTTTTCCAATAGGGGGGGAAGCGAGGTTTAACATTAGTTTATTGAATTTGTTAAATTTTCCGCATTTGGTTGCGAAACGTTTTGATTGGGTTATGGAGGGTTTAGAGATAAGGGAAAAGGTGATATAGTTGTGATCGGAGTTATTAAAGATGTTCAGGACTGTCCAGTCATTCACCCTGGCATAGGTCAACATGTATAGACTGAACAGGGGAGCAGCCCACGCTCACCGCTCGAAGAGCGGTGTTGAGCGCTTCCAGAACCGAGGTTCACGTGGGCTGTCCCGAGAAGAACCCCTACAGACCTGCCTGACGTTTATTTAAAAAGCAAGAGGGTTTTAAATAGGCATCGCCAGGCATGAAGCCTTACCGCGACAAGGGGCGATGGAAAACAACATAGAAAGAGTACATGGTCATCGCTTGGCTGAAAGCCACCTCGCGACATTGGGCGATGATAATTTTAGATGGATTGTGCCAGGCCCTTTAGGCCTCTCGCGACAGACGGCACTAGATGAGTTTTCACAACTCTTGATGTGTACTAGAGAGTTCAAGTTTGACTAGAATAGTCCAGATGATACAATTGGATGACAACATGGGTGACAGTATGCAGAACAACTGTGCAGAAAACTGATTTTGCAGGGTAATTTGGGTAACAGAGGAGAGAATGAGAGAGTTAGGATTGTTGATAATTTAAACTATAGAGTTTATTTAGTTTGTAAGAGAGGTTTTAGTTAGAGGCTTCCTTGCAAACAGATTTTTTTTTTGGTGAAGGGTATTTTGAAAAAGGGTGGGAGGATAAGTAGCTTCATTTGGGAAGAAGATTAGCTGCCAGTGGGAATAGCTATTAATCAGTCAAATTGGTTATGTCCATTAAGAGGGAGTAAATATTGTTTAGTTTTTTAATTAACAGTTTTCTGGTTAAGATATTTTCAAGCCAATTATTTGGTCTTGGAGAGGGATTTCTGAAATGGAACTGTTGAGTTAGGGGGCAAGAGAAATAATAATGTTCGGGAGTTCCCTCCTCACCGCAGGGACACAGGGGAGAGCGTCGGCGATGAAACTTGAAGAGGTAGGATTGAAAGGGGCCATGGCCTGTTAAGAAAGCCGTTATGGGAGGAATTAGAGTCCATGAATTTGTTGAAACCTGTGGGATTAGGGAGAAGGTATATCTACCCTTCTCGGAATTTCGCCACATGTCTTGCCATTTTAAAATGAAGATTTGTTTCAGTTTTAATTTTACGTAGGAGGGAGGGGCAGGAGGAGATGGTTCTTTTACTGAGAATTCTGTGGCTTCTTTGGCCAGGGAATCTGCAAGTTCATTACCGACTACTCCCCTGTGGGCAGAAACGTGTGCCAGGGTACAGTTAAGGTTAGGGTTCATTAGAATTTCTTTTATTTCCAGGACTTGTGGGTGTCTGTTCCGATGGCGAGCAATGGCGAGCAGACTCGAAAGACTATCACTATAAACACATAGTTGTTGTTGTTGATTATGATTTACGACCGCCCAGTCCAGGGCTTTTTTAATTGCGTAGAGTTCTGCTTGGAATACTGAGTTGTAGTCCTCGAGCCTACCCGCCCACCGATAGGCTTCGCTGTCGCCTTCAAGAACACAGAAAGCTGAGGCAACTCCAGCCTCGGTCTTAGAGACATTCGTGTAGATCGCCACCGGGACAGAAGGCGAGAAGCTATTTTTTGAACAGTTTGTTATTAGAGGAGGTACATCCAAACCTGGGTGAATTGCCCAACTGCAGGTCAGGGGCTGGATGAGAGTTTGGGGAAAGACTATGTTAGTGAGCTCTTGGTCGTTTAGTTGTAGGATTTTAGTTTTAGTATAGGTTTGGGCGACCTGCAAGTGGGCATGGGGAATCCCAGTGATAACGGTGAGGGCATCAGTGGAGATGGTTTTATACCCTCTTGCAATTTGCAGGAGGAAAGGGCGTTGAGCGGAGTCAAGCGAAGCTCTGGCGTCAGATCTTAAGTGACCTCCCCAGATGCCTGCCCCATAAGTTATTATTTTTTCAATTATTGTTTGATACCATATTTTAAGGAGAGAGGTGGAGATACCCCAACTCTTTCCTACCATCTTAGTTGAGTTGTGGTAATGACTTAGTGTTTTGAGTTTAAGTTCCTTTACATGGGGCAGCCAGTTGAGGTGTCTGTCGAAGGTTATTCCCAGAAGCTTCATGTGATCAACATGCTGGACACTGATACCATCAATCCGCATCTTGGGATTTCTCTTTTTTAGGGATCTGGGGAAAGCCAAAGTTTGGGCCTTTATTTTTAGATGGTGAGAGTTTGAGGTCATACTCTTTAAGGAGCCTGCTAAATAAGGAGAGTGCTCCCTGGGCCTGGTCCTCCAGATCCTTCCTGATACGGCCCGTGAGAATCAGGGTGAAGTCGTCCGCATAAGCGAATGTCGTAAAGCCCTCAGAGTTCATGCGCTTTAGCACGCCGTCAGCTATGAGATTCCAGAGAATCGGGCCGAGGCACGAGCCCTGGGGGCAGCCTTTAGTTTGGGGAAATTCTGTGTTTCCCTCGCAACAGTTAATGATGATTTTCCTTTTTGAAAGGTAGGAGCGAATGACTCCAGCCAGGTTCCCCGGGCAGTTGAGTTCCTGTAGTGCTTTGTGAATATGGGGCCACTCTACATTATCAAAAGCACCCTTAATGTCCAAAGAGATGATGGTGGTGTATCTAGAGGCATTACAGCTTACGGCGCAGGAATCTTTAATGGCTTGTAAGTCATGTTCGCATGATCTGCCCTCTCTGAACCCAAATTGGTTTGGATGGAGAAGTTGATTTGTTTCTAGGTGATAGTTAAGCCGGGTTACGATTAATTTCTCGAGCAGTTTTCCTAGGGTAGGAAGGAGGCAGATCGGTCTATAAGATGTGGGCTCAGAGGGGAGTTTCCCTTGCTTCAAGAAATACACCACCTCACCTCTCCGGAGAATTTCTGGGAAATAATTTAGTCTGAGGCATTGATTGGTCCATAGTAGGAATATTTGTGGGATAGTGCTATGAATGTTTCGTAAGATTTTAAAATCAATGTTATCTGGACCTGGTGCTTTATTAATGTTGAAGCTGTAAAGAGTGGATTTAATCTCGGACTCCGTGAAGGGAACATCCGAGGGAGCCGAGAAGGAAGGTTCTTGAAATAGTGGGTATTGTGTTTTGGGGAATAGAGTGCTAGTTAGGAATTCCAGGTTGTTGCGCTTGGAGGAAAGAGCTGGAGGTCTTTCTAGTTTCAACTCTGTGGGGGTGAAAAACTTGCTACTATAGAATTTTTGAGCGGTGCCGAATATTTGTGTTTGAGTGGAGCAAAATTTTTTCCATGCGTTGTGTTTAGTGGAATTGATTTGTTTTTTGAAGTTGGCCGAATGCTGTTTGATTTTTAGTTTATGTTGTGGTATAAGTGTGGGGTCTAGGTATTTTAACTGTCTTTTCATTGCTGTCAATTTGTTACGCATGGTGCGGAGCTGGGGAGTCCAGAAGGTATAGGTGAAGCGACGTCCCGACTTTTTCAGCCTGAAAGCCGAAGTGGCAGCAGATTGAATAGCGGCTATGAAATTTAATGTGAAGTTTTCTAGTTGGTTAGTGTCCTTTATTGAGCTTAAGTTTTCCAATAGGGGGTGAGCGAGGTTTAACATTAATTTATTGAATTTATTAAAGTTTCCGCGTTTGGTTGCGAAACGTTTTGATTGGGTTATGGAGGGTTTAGAGTTAAGGGAGAAGGTGATATAGTTGTGATCGGAGTTATTAAAGATGTCCAGGACTGTCCAGTCATTCACCCTGGCATAGGTCTTGGGGTTACACAATGTGAAGTCCGGCCAGCCCTGGGCATCGCGCTTTTGGAATGTTGGTGCTGAATTCTCTATGTTAGCCATGCAGATGTTGTTGGACGCGATGTATTCAATGAGGCTGCGACCTCTGATGTCCTCAGTGGGTGAGCACCATAGGGGGGAGTTAGCATTGAGGTCGCAGCCGCAGACAAAAAGTGTACGTTGAGAGATTAAGTGCTGCCACTCCAAAAGACAAGCCTCAAAGTCCGCAGACGGGTCGGCGTAGGCACTTCCAAGGGTCAGTTCACCCTCCCTCGTGGTTAGTGTAATGAAAACACAATGTTACCCAGTTAAAAGGTGTGTGAAGTTTAGGTTGCTATTTGTGATTATGATGTGTGCTGTATTGTTTTTTGAGCTGAAACTAACCCAGGAAGAGGGGAAGCCATACAGACCACTCCCAACGGTGCAGTAGGCATCCTGCAACAACCCGATATCTATGGAGTTTTTCTCCATGAAATCCCGGGCCGTCAAGTTAGCCGCCTTGTACCCGTTGAGGTTGATCTGCATGAATTTTAAACTGTTGAAATTGTCTGTGGATGACGAATTAGGAGAGGATGTAGACTCTTGGGAAGGAGAGGAGAGAACTTTGGGTTTTTTCTTTCTTGATTTTGCCATTTAAGAGAGAGAAAAGAGCGAAAAAAAAAAAAAAAAAAAGAAAAGGGGGGCAAAGAGGGAAATGAAATGATTTACCCTTGTACTCCTTGAGCTTCTTGAGTTTGACCGAAAGGACCCGATGGCATAAGGTACCGCTGGTTGCCTTCATAGTAACAGTTTGGTGCTAGGTTGGAGCTTCCTTCTCTGAAGAAGTTAGAGGATTGTCCTTGTTGGGAGGCATTCTGGTGTGGCATGAAGAGTGAGAAGGGGTTGAAGAGCCAGGGGAAGGGACTTGGAGGAGCTTGGAGACTTGTTGACTGCCTGCTACGTTGCGGTCTGGAGTTTGAGTAGAAGTTAGATTGTCTAGTTGCGCTTGCATTTGCTGACTGTTTCATGCGGGGTGGTGGTTGGGTGTTTTTGGAGTCTGTAACATTGAACTTTTTATCCAGTGCTTCTCTGCACCTCCTATATTCCTCCTCGTGAACCGGGCAGGAAGGAGAGTATGCAGGATGGTTCGAGTTGAGGGGGCGAATGCCCTTGTTTGCGTTCTTTAGATTTACCCTGGCACAGTTTATACAGCTGGGCTGTTCCTGGCAGTTGTTGTTACGATGCTTTTGAGCACAGTGTGAGCAGTAAAGTTCCTGATTACAGTGTGATGGGGTGTGCTCAAAACTTTGGCAAGTTGAACAGCGGGAAACCTGTGTATGTGGCTTTATCATACACCGCATTAGGCCTAGTGGTAGAAATTTGAGTTTTATTATGGCTTCAGCGATGGGGAGTGGTGCTTGGAAGATGCAGTTGTTAAGTCCCTGCACTTTTGAAGGAGACTGTCTGATGAGCTTTAGTGCGGAATTAGTGGATTGTGTAATGTAGCCCAGATCTTGTAGCTCTGATTTGATTGCATCTTCGGACAGCTCCTCTGGGACTCCCAGGACGATGAATCTTAGTTGTGGGCTTGGCTTCGTCTTGAAGGTGAGATTTTCTGTGAGGGCTTGGTTGCTTGAATAATCCTGGATCAGGGTTTGCGCTTCTTCCTTGGTATTACAGATGATATCCAAGGAGCGTCTGTAGGTGTTGTATTTTATTATTTTAGCTGCCGTTGCAACTCTTGTGTTTCGCATGAGCTTTAAGATTTCAAATCCGCTTAGTGTAGAGTCCTTGGATGTGATGTATATGGTGCTTTGTGTTTTGTTGTAAACGTTGAGGGCTTTGGAATTGTTGCTGAACGACGTTAATTGGGGAGGGCGGCTGGTTGGAGTGGTGTGATGGTGTACTGAATGGTGAGCTTCTTCCAGAGATGGGAAGGCGGGGTCTGAGGCTGCGATGGGCTGTTCGTTGAGTGCAGGCTGTGCTGGGAGGACGTTTTCATAACTGGTTGTTGCTGTGTGGAAGAGGTTGAGGGAGAGTCGTTGGCTTGTGGGTGAATGTGTTTTGTGATTTTTCTAAGTATCTTGTCTTGCTGGGCTGAGATGTGGTCGAGTTTCTCATGGACTTGTTGTTGGTGGTTCTTTAGGATGTCCTGTAAGTTTAGCGTGTGTTGTGGTTCGGAATCTGGATCTTGGGGATTAGTTGATGTGCTGTTTTCTGCTTGCGATTGAATGCTGGTGGTTGGTGCTTCTTCTGTAGATGGTGGTTCCATGTTCGTGTAGGTTTTGAGTCTGGCCATCTTGTGGATCGATCTTATTCGCAAGAAGGCTCTGTTGAGTAAGGCCAGAGGTGCTCTACTACCCTTGGCTCGGACTGTGGCTATAATTTCCATTGCTGCCTTTGTGACAGCGACTATGGATTTGTATTCTTTAAAGTCTTTGCGCGGGTTAAATGAGTCCTTTGATGGGGTGCTGTTGGTTTTCAGGAATTGTTGAGGAGTCATCTGTGAGATCTTCGATTTTTTCTTGCGATTCTTACGTGTTTGTGACCTTGTCGAACACCCTGATTTGAAGGAGTGTGTAGAGTTGTCAGATGAGGTCGAGGAGTCGGAGGCATCATCCTGATCCTCATTGTTATCAAGCACTGCATCAAGTTCTTCTTCTGAATCCGTCATCTTTCAATCTTACGGAGCAGAATGGCAGGTTTGAAGATAGCCTTGAAAAAGGCTTTTTGAGTTTTAGATTCTGTTATCCAAGGAATGAAGTGGGTGGAAAAGATTCTGATTTGAACAATTGAAGTGAATTAACGGAGGAGGCTCGCCGGAGCCCTCGTACCATACCATATTTGTGGGAGAGATTAAAAAAAAAAAAAAAAAAAAAAAAAAAAAGGGCAAGCAAAAACCAGGAGCCTAGACTCCCGAGAATAAATAAGAGAAAATGTTTTTAGATTTGAGAAAGTTTAGATTTGTTACCATCCGACTAGGGCTTTAGAGGAAAAGAAAAAAAAAATCACAGGGGGGGAGACCCAAGTGGTTAAGGAACAAACCCGACACAACACTACAAGCAACAAAACAACGAAAAGAAAAAAAAAACGGGGGGGGGGGAGGGGGGAGTGGTGGCGAACACCAACAGCTACTAGGACAGTAAACTTCGAAAGGAATTCTGTTTTTAATTTTAATTTTTTTTTTTTTTTTAATCATAGAAGAAATTTATTCTCAATAAAAGCATAGGAATTAGTAATTAAGAAGCAAAACTGCATTAATTTGCTAAAGTTATGAAGTTAAGATTGCAATTTATTACGTTTAATTCTCTGCAAAGTACAAATATGTTTTAAATATTTTTAAAATTTTGAAAATGTATCTAAAAGTGGCGCCATCTGTAGGGTCGGATTTTAGTTAATGCGCACAAACTATTATTATTTATTTATTTTAATTTATTTTAGCTAATTTTGTATTAATAGATTTTATTAAATATTTTAAATTAATATTTTATAAGGATACAAATGAAATTTATATACAGCTGTACACTAAGTTTTTTATTTATTATTATTATTATTATTATTATTTTTTTTTTTAAGGTCAAAAGTAAATGAGTAAATAAATAGAACGATAAAAATGATTATTTTATTTTAAATTATTTTTTTTTTCTTTCTTTTTTTTTTTTTTTTTTTTTTTAAGATCGGGAAAAAAAAAAAAAAAAACTTTCTCTTCTTTTTTTTTCCCCTTTTTCTTTCCTTTTCTTCTTTTAATTAATAAAGTATTTAGAATACCAACAAGGTATTTAGTATTACATGTACTTCTTTAGTTTTGAAATCAGAATTCATCTTAAAAATTGTTATTTTGATGATCACAAAAGAACAAAAGTAAAAAAAAAAAATTTTGGGGGGGTTAAAAATTAAATGCATAAATAAATAAAAATTGTAATTATTTAAATGAATAATAAAGAAAAAAAAAATTAAATATAAATAAATAAAAAATTATTATTTTTTTTTTTTTCTTAAGATAAAAAATAAATAAATAAGTAGGTTCCCCTTTTCTTTTCTTATTGTTTTTTTTTTTTTTTTTTTTTTTTTGATAAAATTACTGTTAAGAAATTGTTTAAAAATATGTTTAAGAAATTCGCGGGAAAGTTATACGAATTTCTAACTTAAATTAATTAGAAAAATGAGGGGAATTAAAACATAAAATAAAATGAAGAAGGTTACATAATAATTAAAAATCAATGAAAAATATAGATGGACTGCACTAAACCAAATGAAACGAATATATATTTTTTGTAATAGAGATAGTCAACAGAGGAAAAAAAAGTGTGTATGTAGGAGCCTCGCCTCCCTTCTTGGAGGGAGGGGAGGAAGTCCCCTCTCGAGGGGAGTAAATGTTCAAGATGGGTATATTTCAAAAGAGCTCACCAATACCTTTAAAACAATTGGTTGAACCATTGATCTGTGATATTTTAAAACAAAATTATCAATTTTTTTTTTTTTTTACTTTTACAAATTATTATTATTATTATTATTTTTTTTTTAATATTGAGAATAAAATGGACTTTTTTTGGATATTTGGTGTTATACACTACTTCTCTAATATGGAAATCGTCTGCATAATCATAAAAAATAATTTTTTAAAATAATAATTTTAATAAATAATTTTTAAAAAACAGAATTATTTTTTAGTAACCGAATTAAATTCTATATAAATGTGGGTGCATTAATGAAACGAGGGGCTGAGGGGGGCGATAACCCCCTCACACAGAACTAATTATCATATAAAACTCTTCCGAAGCCTAATTTGAATTGTTTAACATAGGTTTACATAACATCGTTATCTTACCTCTTAATATCCAACCTGTATTTATAGTATTAAATTTCAGGGTAAGAGAAAGTCGTGTGAGTGACACTCCAGATTATTTAACTATTTGAAAAATATCTAAATTCGAAAGTGTCCGGTCATTTATGAAAATACTGTCTATTTATCTAATGTATGTATCACATGTCTAAGAAAATTGCTTTGGAATAATAATTACTTTCTCTTAGTCATATGGTAAACAAATTTTGTATTGGAGCTTAATCTTTCATCGTTTAAATTTTGCTATAATTTTGCGTTCTGAAATTCCCTGTATACGGTTCCCTTGTTACCAACATAATTTAAAAACAAATAAATGAAGAAAATTCCATTTTGGTATTTTAAAAATCACATGCATGGGATTGCCACTGGAAAATTTTTGACCAATATTGGTAAATTTAAAGAGTGGTATAAGTAAAATGATATGAATAACATGAAATATAGATTTTTTTACTTTCTCTTACCCATAAAGTAGAGAAAGTATTGTTTTTAGGTTAAATGTTCGAAAGCGAGATTTTGTTATATTTACACGTTTTCAGGTCTCCTGAATAGGAAAATCATGTTTTTAGAGGTTGGTCTGTGTGTGTGTCTGTGTGTGTGTCTGTCTGTGTGTGTGTGTCTGTGTATTATCAGCATATCTCAAAAGCAAATTATGGCAGAAATTCCAAACTCGGTTTTCTAAATGTGTATCATATAGGGATGTACATTAAGCTTTTCGTTGAGATGAAGCAAATGGTTCGTGTACAGGGACACTCAAATGAATTCAAATACATTACGTCTATGGGGGAAATTGCAGGTAAGTAGAGTTTAACATCTATAGACTGCACTAAATCAAATGAAGCGAATATATATTTTTTGTAATAGAGATAGTCAACTGGGAAAAAAATTTGTGTATGTAGGAGCCTCGCCTCCCCCCCTGGGGGGAAGTCACCCTCGAGGGGAGTAAATTTTCACGATGGGTATCTTTCAAAAGAGCTCGCCAATACCTTTAAAATGAATGGTTGAACCATCGGTCTGCGATAATTTAAAATAAAGTTATAGCTTATTTTCATTAAAAAAAAAAAAAAAAAAAAAAAAAAAAAAATGTAGTATTGAGAATAAATTCAACTTTTTTTTTTGGATATTTAGTGTTATACTACTTCTCTAATATGGAAAACGTCTGCATTATCATAAAAGATAATTTGTTTAAATAATAATTTTAATAAATGGTTTTTAAAAAACAGAATTATTTTTTAATAACCGAATTAAATTCTATATAAATGTAGGTGCATTAATGAAACCGGGGTTGAGGGGGGCGGTAATTCCCCTTAAGCAGAACTAATTATCGTATAAAACTTTTCCGAAGCCTAATTTGAATTGTTTAACATAGGTTTACATAACAGTGCTCGTTATCTTACCTGTTAATCTCCAACATGTATTTATAGTATTAAATTTCAGGGTAAGAGAAAGTCGTGTGAATGACACACCAGAATATTTAATTTAATATTTATGACTACAACTAGTATATTGAGAAGGGGAGGGGGGTTAAGGAGACGGCAGTCCGGCTCAATCCACATCTTTTAAATAAATAGAAGGCTCTTTTCAAAATAATAACATGTATAATAAAATGAAGTAATAAAAAATAATTTTTTATAATGTAAAAACTATGTTTTGACAAATAATTTGAATGTATTTTCAAGTACAATAAAATTTCTGTTACTGCGAAAAAAGTTTTTTTCCCCTTCTTAAACACTGGTGATCAAAACACATAAATAATGATTTTTCAATACGATTTACATTTTCCATTGATAAATATAATTATAGGTATAAATTATTTTCCGATATTTTTTACGCTGTAAATAACGCAAATATAAAATTTTGTAAAGTATTTCCTTTAAATGACAAACAAACATTATTGATTCGTCAAATGAAAAAAATCTAGAAATACATTTTTTTTTCCCTATTTCTCTATATAATGATAAAAAAACATGAATAAAGCTAATCACACAAAGAACGGAACATTGGTGTTTATTTATTTAAAATGAACTATTATCAGTTTTTTCCTTTAAATATGATATAGAAACATAATGTAAAGATACAAAATACAAATATTAGTACAATACAAAAAACAAAATCTTACTGTTAACATTTTATGTAATTATATGTTAAAAGCAAATAAATTATTTGTGTTAAAGTAAAGTATATGTCCAATATTTTAAAATTGTTAAATGCAGATTGCAGTTTCTAAAACAGAAAGAGATCTGTCATCGTGATATGAAATTATTTTTATTTTAACTTACAGTATTTTATTTACATCGAATGTCTTTAACAAAGCGGTATTAACGCATCTGAACTAGCTCGAGAATGATGTTTTTACTTTCGAATGATCCGATATGAAATTTCATGTTTATATTTATAAAAGTTCAACAATTTATAAATATTAATAAAGTTATACATAATAACGATTAATCGTTTTTAAATACATTTGGAAGATACGACTGAATTTTTGAGGATTATTTAGATAAATTTTACGCTTAATAAAACAAGAAAAAAAGCGATAAGAAGATTGAAATACTGGACCAAAATAATTAAACTGATTTCTCAACAAAACAAACAAAACAAACAAAAAATGTATGATTAATAATGCAATGTTGTAAATACCAAAAATTTCTATATCTGTTTTCATTACCCGTTAATCTTCTCAATGTACTATACAGTGGAAGACGTGAGGTATTGTGCCTAGATTCTTCCAAGTTCCAAAATAATCAACGCAACTGAAAAAAGTATACTGTAATTTACTGCAATTTATATATATTTTTTTCTAAATGTTAATAGAAGTGAAGTTTAATTTACCGTGCAGATTCATAGAAGAATAAAATTAGAATGCTAATAAATGCGTTTGAAGTGCTTTATCCTTTATATAAAATTAACTAAATTTATAAAATATATAAACATCAATATTTTGACATTTTCTTTTTACTTTGCAACTAGTTTTTGGATCCATACTGAATTTGTTGGAAAAAATCTGCATTCCGAAGGTACGATAAATATTCGGTTATGAAAAGCTGATTTTTTGCACTAATTTTTAGCAAAATATATTATTCTAAAGGAAGTTTTTTAAAACTGAATAATCTAGACTAATGTTTTATTAAAACATGCATCATAATGAAAGCAATTTCAAATTTTCAAAAGTTTTTAAGAGTGAAAAGTATGAAAAAAGTAGCGCTAAAAAGTAAGTTTTATTTTATTTAACTAATTAAGAACGACTATTCTGAAATAATTTTTAATTGAGAAAATACTGCACAAGAAAAATAAGCTTTTTTCTAAGAAAGTTATCAAGAATGAATATTTTGAATAAAAAATTAAACTAGAAAATGCTGCAGTATTTAAACAGTAGAATTAAGTGAATAACTAAAAATATTATTTAAATAAACATAATGCACTAATTATCGATTAAAAAATGCTACACGAAGAAACTAATTGAAAAAAAGTAATTTTTATTCTATGAAAGCTATTACGAATTAATACTTTGATTTAATTTTTATTTAAGAAAACGAAAAAAGAATATTTTTAAAGAAGAATAAACGTTCTCAACTATAAAGATTCTTATTATGTAGTTAGGAGGACTTCATCCTTTCAGTATAGTTGTTACTACATTTGTATGTTATTTTCTTTACAATGCTTTTTATAATATTTTCAACTTTAGCATTTGGTAATGTTAAAGATTCTTTAAATATATTTATTAACCTACTAATGTTTCTCTAAATAGTTTGCTAATCAAGATATCTAAGAGAAATTCCTATTAAACATATTATTAATACAACGAAGCAATTCAAACTATTTTCATGCATTTTAATACATTTTTAATAGTTACTTTGAAAAAGCATTGAATAATGGAAATGAAAAATATTTCATAATTTTTATTAAATTATATATGTTACAAACAAACCAAGATAGCACAAGGAAAAAAAAAAAAGCAAGACATATTTACAGATTAAATGCAACAACGACAATGCCGGTATTTAAACATTTCAAACAAAAATACAGCAAAATTTAAACTTGAAACATTAATATGTCATAGAATTAAAAATTTATTGCAAGACGTATTATTTATAAACAAAAATGCACTGGAAAAAGTAAATAATATAAGCAAAAGCTTCTAGCAAAATATTTAGTTTGTACAAAAAAAAAAAAAGCTGTGATTTATTTTTGCAGTTAAATTAAGGATCGTTTTAAAATAATCATCTGTTTTTTTTAAATAGCAAAAAACATCAGAAATTGTGATATACTCTTGTAATACAACTCTGTAGACTCTTACAGTAATTTATCAAAGTTATTTCATTTGAAATCTTTGTAGCTTATGTAGGTTAAATACAAAATTTTCCGTTTGTTTTGGTTAATCTTCAAGAAAATTATTTATCATTGACTGCCTCGAATAATTCTAGATCTGATAGGAGGTCCTTATTATCTGTGTTTGGAACAATAAAAGAGATTCTAACGTATGTCGTCATTACATCAGAAGTAATTTGAGCTCATCCAAGAAAAAATTATAAATAAGATTGAAATCAAAGTTTTACAAATAAACTTTTATGAGAAGAACTGATTTCCAAATTTATCTTGATGCAAACTGTGTATTTGCTTGTTATCCGCAAATTCCATCCGTGGCAATCTCGTTGAACAAATATATTTTAATCTCGTGCTATTAGTATAAGAAGAAGTCTACAGCTGTCGCTTTTTATTGCTCGTTAAAAAAAAAAAATAAGCTTAGGCATTCTACAACTATCGCTTTTAATTGTTCTTTAAAATTAATTAAAAATTTAAGCTCAAAAGTCTGTTTATTAGAAAAAAAAAAGGAAAAAAAAAAAACATTAAAGAATAATTAAGTAACATTTATAAAATTTTAAGTATTTCGGATTCTCAAATCAATATGGTAATAAGTGATAAAACATTAATGAATCTCGTGATGCTGATTGGGATATATAATGGCAAAACTAAACCATACCTTAAAGTAATCGCTGTTTTAACTGTTTTATTTTACCACTTTTCAATAATTTATTATGTAGTAGCATCTTTTAATTGCATGTTGTACTTCAATTTCAAAAGCGGTTTGTCATTCATTTTCTTAGCTGTTCATTCTATACTTATTTGGTATACATTATACATAAAAAAGAAACAAATTTATGCAATACTTCAGAGAATACTCAAGTTTCGAAAACGCTACAAAATCATAAGTACTTCTTCAATTTGTTTGCGTATAATAATAGCGATTATATTTTTTGTACTTTTTATATTAACGCATTATCAAAGTTTTCACATCACCTTCATCTCGCCAGATATAGCAAGATTTTGGTCACTGCAATATGAAATTCCGAAAGGGGAGGTCCTTATAATCTTTATTGCAGTAACAAACTTAAATTATTTCGTAATAACAATCTTTCCTGTTTTGATGACGTTTATATTAAGTGTTACATTGTACAAATCTGCCGAAATTGTGCAGTTTTACAATACATTTCTTCAGAATCATTTTGAAAGCGTCGTGAAATATCAAAATATAGAAATTTTTGCGGATTTCCATAGAGTCAAAAAGATTTTGCGTGAATTGATCTTTGTGATAGATTCTCCTTTATTTTTCATAATCGGTTATTCTTCATGCATTATTTTTGCGTCATTATATGATGTCATACAATTTAAAGGTTTATTTAGTTACATTGAACTTATGGATCCTATAATTGGTTTTATATGTAGTATATCTATTTTGTTGTTGTATTCTTTTAGCAGTTCAATGATCCCACAAAAGCTCTCAGAAGTACGGCTTACTGCTCGCGATAAAATAAATGAACACATTTTAGGCCTCACGCCTTCAGTTCCACAAAACATACTGTTGTGCCTCAGACGCATGGAGACAGAAGAAGAAATTTATATTAATGTTTATGGCATGTTCCGTTTAACTAGAACTTTTATTTTAACGGCAATTGGGATTATATTTTCTTATGATTTACTCATCATAAATGCTTTTCTAGTACAATAAATCAAATACGTTTTTCAGAATATGTGACTATTTATTTGTTAAACCGCATTCTTTGTTATTTTAAGACGTTTCATGTCTAATTGTTGTGCACAAAGGTAAAAAGAATTTGTTGAAATACCTAATAGAAATAAAGCTGAACATTAGTAAAAAGGAAAATCTGGTGTGAAGCAACCATTAAGCTTACATTGCACACTATTACACGTATTATATGCATTTGTTGTAGATAATGTGATAAAACTGTCAGAACGAAGTAGAAACCTAAAATATTTCCCGTAAGAGAAATTTAATAAACGTATAAAGACATATAGAACAATGTTTATAAAGCAAGTTAAAAAATAAGGGGGAAAAATTTGTACAGTTATTTTTTGAAACATCAATTTTTGAGATCTAAAAGTGACCTACCTAAGCAGGATAACTGTTAATTTTCCTCTAATAACCATGTAATGTATGAGAAAGGATATCTAAAATGCATTTATGCTACAATTTTTGAGAAAATTGTTATAGCCGTTTTTGAGATGCCAACTTTTACCAGAACTTTGTATACTGAATTATTGGCCGGAAAACAATAATTACATACAAAATAATATTTAAAAGAGAGTTAATAAGGCGAGTTTGAAAAAAAAAATCCATACTGCCGTTTTTAAAGGAACGTACTTGCGGGACCTGAAATTGAGCTATTTGTACCTGACGTCCATGAATTTTCTTGAACTAACCACAACTATATCATTCGAAAGGACATCTAAGAGAGTGTTTATATAGCAATTCTGAAGAAAATCGTTAGAGCCATTTTTGGAGATACGGACTTACGGTCCCAATTCCCGGTTTAACATATCCCACTTCTGGTTTCCCAATTTTCACCAAAATTTGGAAACTTCATCTATACACCAGAACTGTCTTAAATCTGAAGTTTCGTAGTTCTATCTTTATTTGTTTCGGAGATACTATACCCAGAAGATTCTTCACATACCTACGCACACACACTGACCAAATACCAAAAACTACTTTTGTGGACTCTGGAGACCTTAAAAATGGTAAATCAGGTAAAAGCTCGATATCGAATTTTTGACAGAATACAATAGTTCCATTACATAGTAAAGTAATGGAAGAAAAAAATGACATTATTGAAAGTCTTACTCAATTTTACGGAAAATACTTTTGTGCCTCGGAAGAACAGAGACTGAAAAAGTCGTTTATATAAATGTTTATGGAATATTCCATTCATTTAGAACTTTTATCTCAACGGGAAATGGAATTACATCATCTTAACTTTTGCTTATTATTAATGCTTTTCTCTTTCAATAGGCTAATAATTGTTTAAAGAACATGTGTTTCTTAAAAAGCATATTATATTATTTTACAGTATTTTTTAAATAATTGCTACCACGTGCCTAATTGTTGAGTGTAATGACAATACGCCCGTTTAAATACGTATGAAAAATAAAGCTCTCCGTAGTAAAAAGAAAGAAAAACGAAAAATCATACATTGATTATTAATACTTTCACACTCATTGGTTATTAATACTTTCGAACTGAACGTACTTGTTGTATCGTAAAACTTCGAATCTTCTTTGTCTACGTTAATATACGACGGACAGATAGACGAACTGAAAGGCATACCAATAGAGTTCATAATCAATCTTGAACATTGTTGAAAAGTATTAAAAATGCTTAACGCAAAAGAAAATTCAGCCATTAGATTCTAATTGCAGCCTTTAATATATCTGAATATTTTAGTGTATACCTGCAGGTTAACGAAATCATATTCTATACAATGCATTATTTCAGCATACTAAAATTAAATGTCAATTTCTTTATGATTTTTTAGTAGAAAGTTATTTAAACGTGATTTCTAAAAATGGCTGTCCTGAAACGTTACGAGTTGGCTTTTTTTTTTTTTTTTTTTTTTTTTTGTAAGGGGAGGGAGGGTTAGTCCCTGTACAAAAACCAGTTGTACAGGACCTATTAATGCCATTTCAAATAGGTCCTGTACCATTCTAATGCAATTTCAATACATTCCATGGTGAACTTGGATAACATATACCATTTTTAAAATTTCTGAAAATATTTACGGACCCGGAGAGATAGGCACATGGACAGTTGGACAGACAGATACAAAAATTCAAATCATATTTACTCTTAAAAACCGTTAGAAAGTGTTAAAAATGCTTAATGTAAACGAAAATGCAATTCCAACAAATTTGCAATAAAAACCTTCGATGTAACTGAATATTTTGAGTAGCTCTGTAAATCTTATGCTAACCATACTATAATTCTACAGGAAGCATTCTTTTGTGCATATGAATAACATATTTCAATTTCATTAAGATTTGTGCAAAGTACAGTCATTAAAATATGGTTTATAAAAATATCTCTCATAGAACGCATGGCTTTGAAATACTTTCGGGTGTCCCTGTACCCAAACCCGTGGTGGTATTTACTTCATTTTCAACAGGGAACATCCAATAGGGATGTTAGCACTTGTCTCAAGCAACTCAGCTGTATCACTTATATTTTTACCTTTTTCTATAATTAATAGAAGAAAGTATTTGATTCTTAAAAATTTTCGACTTCCGGTTTTCTATGGATTTACGCGTTTTTAGAGGTCCAGAACACGATTACACCATTTTTATAAAATGTCTGTCTGTGTGGTAACAAAAATTTTGTGGCGACTATATCTCTTAGGAACTACTGCAAGGAATTGCATATAAATTTATATGTAGATGCATATTGACCTAAATTAGTGTCTGTTAGTGTCTATGTGTTTGGTGTGAATTGCTCAACAGGTGGCACTGCTATACAGTGGTTTCCACAATTTAAGGGGAGGCTATGTTGCAGTTTCTATTGCGTATAATCAATCAAAACTTGATATGTGAGAAGGAAATTATGAGACATTATGCTGATCCAATTTGAACGTTTATCGGATAAAAGTTGGCTCTGCTATACAACGATTTCCGCAGTGTAAGGGAAGGCTATATCTCAGGAACTACTTCACAGAATTTCACATAAATTTATATGTAGTTGCATCTTGACATAAATTAATGCCTGTCAACTTTTAATGTCAACCGCCCAACAAGTGGCGCTGCTATACTGCAATTTTCCTCGGTAATGAGAATGTAATGTGTTCTCGATAATATGTCTTTTTTTATGGCACATAACTGTACGAAACCGCCGCCCAGACGGTGTAGTGGGTAGAGTCCCTGACTCCTACATGGTTGGGCCTGGGTCCGAATCCCGGAGAAGGCATGGATGTGTTTTAGGGGTAGCGATGCCCGCCCATTGGGTGCCCCTTCACAAGTGGTCATCAAATCGGCGACCCCCCCCCCCCGGTCAATGCTTATGGCATGTGCACGCGCCATAAAAAAAAAAAAAAAAAAAAAAAAAAAAACCTGTACGAAGCTTGATATGTGAAATAACCATTATAAAAACGAGATTTTTAAGATGTTATTTATAGAAAATAAAACTGTCTTTATTTGAATATTTAGTGTTAGTTTTCTTTAAGTTGAAAATGGTTTGCATTCATCCAGTTAGATAATTTTAATGAATAATAGTTTTAATAAATTATTTGCACTTAGTGAATTAATATAGGAAAATATAGAAGAAAGTCTTGTGGTGGCCACAACATGCTAGTTTTGTGTAAATTTCTTTAACGTTTGTACAGTTTAAAAATATTAAACTATGTTTAAATATATCAGATTTTTTTGAGTTATAAATCTCAGGACACAAATCAAGTTGTACTATCAATAATGTTTAAACGTGAAATATGTTATAATGAACTGTATTGAAATGTGCTGTTATGAACTGTTTTGAAATATGCTATAATGAATTATTTTGAAATATACTATAATGAATGAATAAATATGAAATTTGCAATAATGAATAAATTTAAAATGAATGAACGAATAAATATGAATATTAATTTTAAGGCATTCTAAAAATATTTATAAAAACAACAGCGGAGTTAGAGAGATTGAGAAAAAAAAAACAAGCCGAATTTATAAACACATTTCAACTTTATTTCAAAGTATTGAAAAAGATTTATTTAATCTTTTGAATTCTACAGCTTGTAATATTAATAAAAAATAAAATTACAGCAATTTTCTCAGAATATAATAGTGTACAACTATTCATCCTTTTTTTTTTTTTTTTTCTTTAATGATATAAATGAAGTTTTGAATGACTTTTTGCTCTTTAAATAATCCTTGATTTAGAATATTTCATCATGTTCATGTTGCCATGGTTTTACATTTATCGAAAGTTTAAGAATCTTTATTTTTATCTGCTTTAATATTTTGAAAATGCCTCTCTGTGTATTAGTATAAAAAGGTTCTTTCATCTTTAATATTTTATCAGATATTTTTGGAAATAGTAAAGGTCAAGCATTTTCCTGAATTCATGATTATTTGTAACAAGTATTGATAAAATTTTTAGCAAAAAAAGAAAAAAGAAAAAAATAATTTATTTCATGTTTCATTCTGAATATTTTTTAAAATATATATACAGAGTGGTTCAAAATAATGTGTCCCTGCTTGAAACACCATAGTGAGGGTAACAGTGGACGTAACGCCTTAATTTTGAGCGCGCGTACATATCAAACTATGGGAAAATAAATAGTAGAAAAATAAAAATTATTTTCAGCAAAGATAGATATAAAATGAGACATTTTGAATGGATTAAGGTGAGGAAAATGTAAAATGACACCATCAATAAAGAAAAGAATACGAGATACTTATAAATAATTTTATTATTACATTTTTTTATGCTTCTATTAGATACAACGAGATTTCGCACAACTTTTGAGCAAATTTTGTTGGCTCAAATCACCTCAACGCCAGTGTAATAAGAATTGGGACTATGAACAATTTTTTCTGGCTAGTCATAAAATGTTGCTCGTACGAGCAACTTCTCCTACTGTGATAAGCCAATGAAAAGGAAGCTCCTTACGCGCCGAGAAAAGATAGCACCAGTGGGAATTCTAGCACTGTTGTTTTCTTCGCTCTCCTACGACATCCCCGTTAAAAGAGCGATAAATAGGTGACATGTTCACCATGCAAACAAATTTTTTGAACAATTTTTGACTCAACTTTTGCAACCCTCTTTCGGTTTTCGGCTTCCGAAAATTGGAGCAAAAATTGGCTCAAGTGAAAGTTGAATGAACCGTCTTTGTGTGAAATAGGAGAATTACACACGAACTGTGGTAGTTATGTCAGAATTAGAATATTCTATTCTGAGTGTAGTAATTTCTGTTTGCTATGATGGTATTAAGCGTGGGTGTTAAGTTTGTGCTGACACTACCGTGTCTGTCGGGTTGACAGTTTCTTTGTAAGAACTTTAAAATAAAATTAATTACCAACACCCTTTATTCTTTTCTTTATTAGTAGTGTTATTTGACATTTTCATGCTATAAACCAACCGCAGTGCCTCATTTTTTACCTAGCGGCCATTGTTGAAACTAATTTTTATTGTACTACTAGTCCCAATGTCTGATTTCTGAAACAACATATCCTACACGGATGTGTTGTAAGGTGTGCTACCTGATATGTATACCATTCAAATAGGAATATATTACTTTGACTACTTCAGTTGCCATGGCATATCAAATAGGGTTAATAAAAACGGACTACATAATTGGCGTGGCGTTCAAAAGTAATAAGTACAAAACTTTGAATAAACAATAGGGTTACTTTAATTTGAATCACCCTCTCTATGCATATGAAACACTGTAGCATTTTCTATAATGTACACAGAAACTTTAAACATTGATACGATTTTGTGTATACAGCTTTTCTATAGGCAACGTAGAAAACGTAGCAAAAATTTAAAGATGTATCATCTAACCGATTAAAACGTTGTAGTAAAATAAGTTTTTTTGAAAGAGGTGGACGTTGAGTGGATTTAATGTTGTAATGAAACTGTGAAGTCGATTATGGAAGCCCCCTTAAAAAATGGACCACGGACTTTCTATCAGAAATCTGATCATCCGTAAAGTTGATGACTCTTCAGCCTTGAAATATCGATACATTATGTTCGAAGTCGAGAACATTTTGAAGGAATGACCGTCTTTAGAGAAGCCGCAAAAGTCAGTAATGCCAGATGGTTGAAAATTATTTCCCCAAACAGGTCTTCAAATTTCCCCAAATCAGGGTTTTTTTTTTTTTTTTTTTGAGAAAAATATCCCTAACTTGATTTCTACTAAAAAAAAAAAAAAAAAAAAAAAATATCAAGCAGATTTAAGTGGATGTAAGCTCAGATTTTTCCCCAAATGAAGGCAATTTTTGAGAAAAGTCCCCAAATAACAATAAAGCTATTGAAAATCACTGGTCGTAGGGATAAATCATTTCGTTGCCAACATTGACAGAAAGTTCAAGAACTCCCCAGATTTGTACCCAAAAATTTTAGAATTCCCCAAAAATGTCCCCACAAACATTTGGTCCCCAAAGTTGTCATCAGAAGCCTCAAAACCTCCCAAAATGGGGACAAAATCCCCAATCCGGCATCACTGACAAGAGTGCAGAATAGCAGATATAATGTAACCACATTTCCTACGTCTAGCACTGAGGACGAGTCCAAAAACTTGGAGGGGTGCCAAATTGACCGACAGGTTGGGATTTAGTAAATATCCAGTCATTCGGTGTTCCCTTATCGCTTATTTTATCTCAACGGCAAAGTGCTTCCCCCCTATTTTAACACTGGACTCGTTCAGTCATCACTTGCGCAGAGACCATGGGATCACAAGAAATGTGGTTAAAAAAATAGAATTATGTCACGATTGTCAACAAAAGGCGTTCAGAAGCAGAGTTTTTGAAGGGATTAACCAAAAGCAGGTATTGGTGTAATCACTTTTTTGAATACTACTTTTTGTATGCAACAATCTTCATATTATTCAATCGAAGAAAAACATTGCAAATTATTAATAAATATTTCTGTTTTAAAAAATACTATTATAACAGTGATCGTGCTCTATAACACTTAGCTACTTTTTGTACTATGAAATTACATTTCAGGAGTTTTTTTTAAATTAAAATTGGACAAATAGTTCATGGACAGAAACAATCAACAGTATTAACATACATTATATCTTTTGGCAAAATTTCTCATTGATACAATTTTACATTTTTATGCTGCACTCACCAAAAATAAAATATATATCTTTTTCTTAAAAGCATATAAGTAATGGTTCATATAGAATATCGTTTAAAAAGTATTCACCATTTGTTTGCAAGACCACGCAAACGAATAAGGATAATTAGAGTCTATATCTGGAAATTAATTAAAGTGCATTTCAGATGCTACTATTTCAAATTCCGTTTCTCTTGCTGCTCTAAATATAAATACACAATATTGCGCGTATACAATTTACAGACAATACATCAAATTTTTTTATCGAATACTCTATTTTATATTGGGTGTAATTGCTGAAAAATATTTATCAAATTATATCATGCTTACAAATGATGATTACTTTCTCTTACAAGGAAACATTCAAAAGGTGTCATCTTCAAAAAATATTGGAAAAAATATATGTGGTTCTACTCTTCATAAAACACCAGAAGGTGAAAAAATTATCGGCTGAAATGACGACCATAAAAAATGATCGAAATTAAGCATATTTGGCGATTTCACAGTGTTAGGCAATTGATTTTGAGTACTTGGCGGAGAAGCAAAACACAGTTTTCGTACACGGCAATCTTGGTTCTTAACACCTAACAGCGCTAAATTGCCAAAAATGCTTAATTTCGATCATTGCCAAAAATGCTTAATTTCGACTGGATATTTACTAAATCCCAACCTGTCGGTCAATTTGGCACCCCTCCAAGTTTTTGGACTCGTCCTCAGTGCTAGACGTAGGAAATGTGGTTACATTATATCTGCTATTCTGCACTCTTGTCAGTGATGCCGGATTGGGGATTTTGTCCCTATTTTGGGAGGTTTTGAGGCTTCTGGGGACAACTTTGGGGACCAAACGTTTGTGGGGACATTTTTGGGGAATTCTAAAATTTTTGGGGACAAATCTGGGGCGTTCTTGAACTTTCTGTCAATGTTGGCATTGACATTTTCATTTTCTGGTGTTTTATGAAGAGTAGAATCACATATATTTTTTTCAATATTTTTCGAAGATGACACCTTTTGAATGTTTCCTTGAAAGTAGTTCTCAAATTTCCCTAAACAAAGGGTTTTCTCAAAAAATTCCCAACGCAATTTATATTAAAAATGCATTTTTTTTTTTTTTTTTTTTTTTTTAAGTTAAAAAATGCTTAATAAATTTAAGCTTATATATATATTTTCCAAACGAAGCTCTTTATAGGAAAAAAAAAAAAAAAAAAAAAAAAAACTCATTTACAAAATTTAACTTTCAACTCACTAGTTTTTCTTTTGGAAGACTCTAAGTCTGAGTAACTTCTGAGTCATCCTCACCTCTAAACATTTGTATTTAACCTATGTGTGTATAAAAACCCTTTTTGGGAACTATAAAATACATGAAAAACAAGACAGCTTAAAGAACTTGCATTGCATCAAACTTTATATTGCATGCCTGCAAGTTTAATTCAGCTAAGATCAAGCATCCAAGTTTACACTGGTCCAGTTTACTTTAAGTTTAATTATTCAAGTAAAGCGAAAATCAATATGTATCAAGAATACACTATGCTTACTAATCAGGCAATACGAAGAGGAAAAAAACGGGATCAATTTATAATCAGAAAATTGAAAATGTTGCTCTTCTCTTTCTGAAGTACCACGCTGGAAAAAAAAAAAAAAAAAAAAAATATATATATATATATATATATATACATATAACGCCTTCCTCTACAATGTATAAGTGGCCATTTTCTATATCCCTTAACTAGAGATATAGATTTCCGAGCTATGAGCGTAAGGCACGCCCATAAACTGAATAGACGAAATTATCGAGAATTTCTAGAGTACACATTTCTAGATGGTGAAACAATATTCTGAATCATTTGTACTGCGAGAAATTCTCGCTTGATTTTTCTAGAATTGCGTAATAAACCAAGATTACAGTTGCTGAAACCCGTGTCTTGTAGTCTCATTTATTTTCAGAGATTTTTAAATAAATTTGCCCTCCAGAATATAGGCAAACGCTCTAGAATTCTAATAGTGGCTTCTTGAACTCGCTTTCCAAGGAGACTAGAATTTATAAGGATGACATGGAACTATTTTTTCTAGAGCCACAACTTAGATTCTAGATATCAGTTATAGAATTTTTTCTCAGTACATCCAGAATTAGACCATCATCATTTTTTTTAATGGGATTTTAGGAAAAAGTAATCGTTTGCAAATTTTAAAGAAAACCCTCATATTCTCCCCACCACCTATTTCCCCCCCTCTCCAAATCGTTGTTCCCAAATATTTCCCCTGAAGCTTGAAAAATCCCCAAGTGTGGCAGCACTGGGGACTGACAATGGAAAATTTTGACCAATATCGGTAAATTTAAAGGGTGGCGTAAATAAAATAATATAAATAAAATGAAATATTTTTTTAAATCTTAAATATTTTGTTAATACAGATACTGTATTTAAATGGAAGATTTAAGAAGCGGTAGTGCCGTTCAACCCCCCTTTTTATAGAATTAGCAAGTTCTTTTCAAAACAGTTAGTGATCTAATAAAAAATAAATAAAAAAATAATAATATTTTGTAACGCAAAAAATGCATTTTAACAAACAATTTGAATTGCAATAATTTGAATATATTTTCAAACCTAATAAAATAAATGTTACTGACAAATACGATTTTTCTGTTTTTTTAAACTCTGGTGATCTAAATACATAAATAACGATTTTTGAATACGATTTACGTATTTACTTGATAAACATAATTATAGGTGTAAACTATTTTCCGATACTTTTGTCGCTGTCAATAATTCAAGTAAAAAAATATGCAAACTATTTCTTTTAAAGGACTAACAAATATTACTGATTCATCAAAATAAAAAAAATCTGGAAATGTATTATTTTCTAACACTCTATATTATGATAAAAATGCATAAATAAAGCAATTCTCATAAAGGCTGGGCCATTGGTTCTTATTTATTTAAAATGAACTGTTATCGGTTTTTTTCTTAAATATGATACAAAAACATAATGTGACGATACAAAATACAAATATTAGTAGAATAAAAAAAAAAAAGAACTTACTATAAACATTTTATATGTTAAAAAGAAATAAATTAGTTTGTTAAAGTAAAATATATGTCTAATATTTTAAAATTACTAAATGTACATTTCAGTTTTTAAAACAGAAAAAGATATGTCGTCCTGATATGGGATTATTTTTATTTTACTTTACAGTATTTTATTTACAAAGAATTTCTTTAACTAGGAGGTATTAACGGATCTGAACTAGCTCGAGAATGAGGAATGGTTTTATTTAAGCTTTTACTTTCGAAAGATTCAATATAAAATTTCTTGTTTAGTATATTTATGAAAGTTTAACAATTTATAAATATTGATAATGTTATACATAATGACGATAATCGTGTTTAAATACATTTGGCAGATATTATTGAATTTTTAAAGACTATTTAGAGAAATTACGTTTAATAAAACAAGAAAATAAGTGATACAAAGACTGAAATACTGTTCAAAATTAATTAAACTGATTTGTCAACAAAGGGAACAAGCAAATAGAAAAAAAAAATAGTAGAAGCAATAATGTAATGTTGTAAATGCCGAAAATTTCTATATTTGTTTTGGTTTCTATATTTGTTATACTGGATTTGTTAGAAATAATCTAATTTTTGAGAGAACGATAAATATCCGGTAATGGAGAGATAATTTTTGCACTAATTTTTAATGAAATGTTGAAAAAAAAATTATATTCTAAAATGGATACTATAGACTAATTTTTTATTAAAATATGCTACACAGTGAAAACAAGTTTAAAATTTAAAAAGTTTTTAAGAGTGAAATGTCTGAAATATTTTTAATAACGGAAAAGTTACGCAAGAAAAGTAAGTTTTATTTTATGTAAATAATTAATAATGAACATTCTTAAATAATTTTTAACTAAGAATATTCTGTACAAGGAAAGTAAGAAAGTTATTAAGAATGAATATTTTGTATTAAATTTTAGCCAAGAAAATGCTACACTATTTGAATCGAAATGTTAAGTGTTTTTCTACAAATATTATTTAAAATGAAGATTCTGCACTAATTTTCAATTAAGAAAATGCTACACAAAGAGAATTATATTTATTCTAAGAAAGCTATTAAGAAATAATACTCTGATTTAATTTTAACTTAAGAAAATGAAAAAGAATATTATTAAAGAAGAATAATTATTCTGAACTGTAAAGATTCTTTTCTTATTATGAAGTTAATGGGAAGAAATAACTTACGCAAAAAAAGTAAGTTTTATTTTATGTAATTAATTAAGACTAAATATTCTTAAATAATTTTTAATTAAGAATATACTGTACAAGGAAAGTAAGAAAGTTATTAAGAATGAATATTTTGCATTAAATTTTAGCCAAGAAAATGCTACAATATTTGAATCGCAGCGTTAAGTGTTTTTCTAAAAATATTATTTAAAATGAAGATTCTGCACTAATTTTCAATTAAGAAAATGCTACACAAAGAGAATTATATTTATTCTAAGAAAGCTATTACGAATTAATACTCTGATTTAAATTTCCCTTAAGAAAATGAAAAACAATATTGTTAAAGAAGAATAAATGTTCTGAACTATAAAGATTCTTATTATGAAGTTAGGAGTATTTCATCCTTTCTGTGTAGATGATACTACATTTGTATGTTATTATTAATATTTTTTATTACAATGCTTTTTATAATATTTTCAATTTTAGCGTTTAGTAATGTTAAAGATTCATTAACTAAATTTACTAACCTATTAATGCTTCTCTAAATCGTTTGATAATCAAGATAACTTAGAGAAATAATATTACGTAATATTTGTTAATAATAATTGTTAATACAAAAAAAAAAAAAAAAAAAAAAAAAAAAAATAAGAACTTATAAAAAAAGAGTTAAAAAAAAATTGAATACTGATTATGCAAAAAAAATTCATAGTTTTATTTTAAATTATATATGTGACAAACAAATCAAGAAAGCATGAGGCATGAGAAATAAAAGAAACAAAACATGTTTACGGATTAAATGCAGTGACAATAATACTGGTATTTAAACAGTTCAACCAAGAATACAACAAAATTCCTCTTTTCCTGACACAGGATTAACAGAAAGGGGTTTCATTTTTTATTAAAATATTGAATATATTAATATATATATATATATATATATATATATGACTATAAATAATGCAAGCTTGAAACATCAATGCATTATAGAACTAAGAATTTAGTGCAAAACGTATTTTTTAAAAACAAAAATGCATGCAAAGGTGTGAAGAATGTAAGCAAAATCTTCTAACAAAATATTCAGTTTGTGTAACGAGAAAATCAGTAATTTAATTTTGCTGTTAAATTAGGGATCGTTTTAAAATAATCTGCTTTCCCATTTTTTGAAAGAAAAATACTTAAACACATCAGAAATTGTGAGATACTCCTGAAACACAACACGATAGATTCTTATAGTAATATATCAAAGTTATTTCATTTAAAATCTTTGCAGCTTTTGCATGTAAAACTAAGATCTTCCCGTTTATTTCAGTTATTCTTCAAGAAAATTATTTTTTATTGACTGCCTCAACTAATTATAGATCTGATATATGCTCTTTATCTACGTTGAGACCAATAAAAAAGACTTCAACGTATGTCGTCATTACACCAGAAGCAATTCGAGCTCATCCAAGAGTAAATCATAAATAAGGTTGAAATCAAGGCCTAACAATTAAACGTTTATGAAAATAACTGATTTCCAAATTTATCTTGATGCAAAATGTGTATTTGCTTGTTATCCTCAAATTTCATATGTGGCAATCTCGTTCGACAAATATATTTTAATCTCGTGTTATTAGCATAAGAAGAAGTCTACAGCTGTCGCTTTTTATTGCTCGTTAAAAAAAAAAAAAAAAAAAGCTTAGGCATTTGTCCCTTAGAAACCACCATTAAAGAATAAATAAATAATATTAAAATTTTTTTAAGTATTTTGGATTTTCAATTGAACATGGTAATAAGTGACAAAACGTTGATGAATTTCGTAATGCTGATTGGGATATATAATGGCCAAACTAAACTATATCTTAAAGTAATCGCTACTTTAACTGTTTTATTTTATCACTTTTCAATAGTTTATTATGTAGTAGCAAGTTTTAATTACATGTTGTACTTTAATTTCAAAAGAGGCCTGTCATGCATTTTCTTAGCTATTTTTTCTATACTTATTTGGTATACATTGTACATAAAAAAGAAACAAATTTATATAATATTTCAGAGAATACACAAGTTTCGAAAACGTTACAAAATCAAGAGTACTTCTTCAATTTGTTTGCGTATAATAATAGCGATTATATTTTTTGTAATTTTTGTAGTAACGCAGTATCAAAGTTTTCACCCCAGCTTCATATCGTCAGTTTCAGTAAGATTTTGGACACTGCAATATGAAATTCCGAAAGGCTTTAATCTTATAATCTTTACTGCAGTCACAAACTTAAATTTTTTCGTAATGACAATCTTTCCTGTTTTGATGACGTTTATATTAAGTGTTACATTTTACAAATGTGCCGAAATTGTGCAGTTTTACAACACATTTCTTAAGATTCATTTTGATTGCGTCGTGAAGAATGAAAATATCAAAATTTTTGCAGATTTCTATAGAGTAAAAAAGATTTTTCGTGAATTCATCGCAGCGATCGATACTGCTTTATTTTTCATAATTGGTTACTCTTCAGGCCTTATTTTTGTGTCATTATATGATGTCATACAATTTAAAGATTTATTTAGTTTCACCGAATTTTTGTATCCTACAAATGGATTTATTTGTGGTATATCTATTTTGTTAATGTATTCTTTTAGCAGTTCGATGATTCCACAAAAGCTCTCGGAAGTACGGCTTACTGCTCGCGATAAAATAAATGAACACATTTTAGGTCTCACGCCTTCAATTCCACAAAACATACTGTTGTGCCTCAGACGAATAGAGACAGAAAAAGAAATTTATATTAATGTTTATGGCATGTTCCGTTTAACTAGAACTTTTATTTTAACAGCAATTGGTATTATATTTTCTTACGATTTACTCATCATAAATGCTTTTCTGGTACAATAAATCAAATACGTATTGCTCTTTCAATTTCACGAAACATACTTTTACGCCTCGTGAGAACAGAGACAGAAAAAGTCGTTTACACAAATGTTTATAGCCTGTTAAAGTTTTTATTTCAACAGATATTGGAATTATATCATTTTAAGATTTGCTTATTATAAAGGTTTTTCTGGTACAATAGGATAATAATTGTTTAAAGGACATGTGAACATATTTTCTTTAAAAGCACCTTGTGTTATTTTAAAGCATTTTGTAAATAATATCTACCACGTGTCTAACAGTTGAGTGTAATGACAATACGACTGATTAAATACTTACGAAAAATGTAGCTGACCGTTAGTAAAAAAAAAAAAAAAAAAAGAAATTTCATGCGATGAGCATTAATAAATAACAATTGTCAACTAAACGTACTTGCTGTATCGTAAAACTTTGAATGTTGTTTACTTACATTGACGTACGACATATGACGGACAGATAGACAAATTGAAAGACATACAGATAGACTAATAGAATTCATAATCAATCTTAAGCATTGTTGAAAAGTATTAAAAATGCTTAACGCAAAAGAAAATGTAGCCCTTAGATTCTAATTACAGCCTGTAATATATCTGAATATTTTATTGTAGCCCTGTAAATCTGCAGATTAACTATAGCGTATTCTATTCAAAAGATTTTTTCAGTATATTAAAATTTAATGTCAAATTCTTTAGGATTTTTTCAGTATAGAGTTATTTAAATGTGATTTCTAAAAAGGTCTATCTAAGACGCTACAAATTAACAGTTTTTTTATGGGGGGGAGGAGGGTCCCTGTACACAAACTAGTTGTACAAAACCTACTAATGCCATTTTAAATAGGAAACATTCCATGATGAACTTGGATAACATACTACTCCGATTCAAAAAATTAGAATAATGTAAAAAAGAATGAGTTTGATGTTGCTAACGCGTCAATTTGCATACTGCGTCCAGGAAAAAATATATTAAAAGTATCTAATTATCTTCAGAGCATTTATAAATATAACATAAATATTTATTTTTATCTGATACATTAATAATTAACTATTTAAAAAATATTAGAATAATTCAAAGAAATAGAATACCTCGATAGCATGGTTCAAAAAATTAGAATATTCAAATTTTTCTTATAAGTTGAGAGAACGGCTGCGGGATTAACATCTGTGGGACTATAAAATGTGCTCCGTTGAAAATGAAAAGTCGTTTGGCATTTGATTGTAGCGTAGTATTTGCTTAATATGGGACGAAAAAGCGATTTATCTGAGGCTGTGAAATATCGTATTGTGTACTTGCACGAAATAGGAAAAACACAACTTTTTATAGCAAAAGAAGTGAAATGCTCTCAAGCAAGTGTGAGTAGAGTTTTGAGAGAATATTCTAATAATAAGTGTTTTCAAAATAAACACTTTAAAAGTGGTCGAAAGCCAGTAACTTCAAGAAGAGATGAAAGGCAATTGAAAAAGATTGTGAAGAAACATCGTTTTCGGAGTGTGAGATATGTGCATAGAAAATGGAAAGAAATGGGTATAAATGTCTCCAAATCTACAACACTACGACGACTTCGCAAATTAGGTTTTAGATCACGTGTGCCTAAGATAAAGCCATTCTTATCATCTAAGCAAAGGGCTGCTAGAGTTAAATGGTGTAAACAAAGGCTATTTTGGGATCACGACGATTGGAAAAAGATACATTTCAGCGATGAAAGTGTGTTTTGTGTGTCTCACGGAAATCAAGGTATACGTGTCTGGAGACTCAAACATGAAGCTTATAAGAAAGAATGTTTAAAACGTTCGTTTAAATTTGCGACCTCTGTTATGGTATGGGGCTGCATGACTGCTGAAGGCCCAGGCAGGTTGTGTATTATTTCCACAACAGTCAATTCAGAAGTCTATCAAGAAATTCTTGAACATTTCATGATTCCTTCAGCTGAGGATTTATGTGATGACGATTTCTTGTTTCAGCAAGATTCAGCTTCTCCCCACACTTCCAAATCAACAACTAAATGGCTCAAAGAGAAGGACATACCTGTACTCCCTTGGCCTGCAAACTCACCCGATCTAAATCCTATCGAGAATTTGTGGAGAATTATGAAGAAACGACTTCAAGAAGTTGCGCCTAGAGACAAAAAAGAACTTATTTCTAGTATAAAGAGCATATGGGCGAATTTGGATAAAAAAGATTGTGAACCTTTAGTTAAAAACATGCCAAAACGTTTAAGAGCTGTCATTAAAGCTAAGGGTGATGCAACAAAGTACTGATTAGCAAGTAAAAATACTTAGAGTTTAAATTATGTTCAATATATTTTTCATTATTCTAATTTTTTGAACCATGTTAGAAAGTATTCTAATATTTTCAATTTTTTGTTGTTAGCTGATTTAAATATATTTTCTATTTCATTGTAATGTGTTTACATTTTTATAATCTGCAAAATATGCAGATTCATATTATAGTACTTTATATTTGATATTGTTGATTATTTATTTGATAAATTCGATTTTCATTTTCATTTCCCTTGACCATATTTCTTTTCATTATTCTAATTTTTTGAATCGGAGTAGTATATCATTTTTCAAAATTTCTGTTTACGCACTCTCAAAAATGGATACTCAAATTTCACGAAATTTTCTTTAATTTTCACGACACCGTCTCCAGGGAAATACTCCGAGTGAAAAATTTGTCAAATTGTGAAAATGACTTTCGTCACTTGCTTGAACATATGAATTTCGTGAAAAGTAAAGATACATTTTTTCATACTAGTTTCGTGATACAGTATAAAATACAAATTATAGAATTATTAAATTACCTGCGTCGTTGCTTTAGACATTAAATCCTAATTAAATTTAATGAAAATATAAATAAAACGGAGCAAACAAATAATAGTCATTTATTCGACAGCTTTGAGACCTATAGTTAAAATGACTTATGTCTCAATTGATCCATAGTTTTACAGAAATTCACAGAAACAAGCTCTCACAGTATTTTGTAGACATTGGACATCACAAACATCCATGCCTGCACAGAAACCAGAGGTGGTATTTATTCCATTTTCTGTAGAGATCATCCGACAGAGAACTTGAATAACATATTTCAATTGGATTACGATTTGTGTAAATTAAAGGTATTAAAATATGGTTTATGCAAATACTTCTCATAGAACAGAATGCTTTGGAATACTTTAGGGTGTCTCTGTACACGAACCAGTAGAGGAATTTCCTCCATGTCCTATAGGGAACATCCGATAGTAAGCGCAAATAACATATATAAATTTAAAGAAAATCCATGAATATTTACGGGAGTTAGAGCGCGGACAGTCACACAGGTGGACAGACGGACTGAGAGACAAACTGAAATCATTAGCACTTTTCAACCTTGTTCTAAACAGTTAAAAAGGATCTAATTTAGATGACACTGAATTCAATTCAACAAAACATACTTTTGTGCTTCAGAGGAATAAAAAGAGAAAAAGTAATATATACAAATAATTATGGCAGGCTCCTTTTAACCGCAACTTTCATTTTAACGGAAATTAAAATTATAAAGTCTTATGATTTGCTTTTTACCAATGTTTTTCCAGTTTTGTGGGTTAATATTTTTTATGAAGAATATCCGAATATTTCTTTAAAGCTTTATGCGATATTTTAAGATATTTGGTGTCTAGTTGTCACCGCAGGCTTAATTGCTGAATTCGATAATAATAAGTTTATTTCGAAATGTGTGTAACAAATAAAGCTAACTGCTGAAAAAAGAGAAAAATAACACGTTGTAGGTCTCACTCCTTTAATTCTACACAAAACATATTTTTACTAGTTTTTTTTTTATTTTTTGTTTTGTTTTGACTTAGAAGAATTGAGATAGAAAAAGTAATTTATACATCTGTTTATGGCATGTTTCAATAAACTAAAGATTTTTCTTAATGGCAATTGGAACGATATTTACTTTTGATTTAATTATCATAAATTCTTGTTTTAAATGGAGTGAAAGATTATGCAACATCGCGGGAAAAAAAAAAAAAAAAAAAAACTATAAATTCAAAACAAGGAAACATTTAAGAGGTGTCGTCTTCAAACAATATTGAAAAAAAAAATGTGATTCTGCTCTTCCTAAAACACCAGAAAGTGAAAAAATTATCGGCTGAAATGAATTGCAGCGACCACAAAAAATTATCAAAATTAAGCATTATTGGCGATTTCACATTGTTAGGCGATTGATTTTGAGTACTTGGCGGAGAAACAAAACACGGTTCTGTTCGTACACGGCAATCTCGGTGCTTGCGAACTGAGCGCCTAACAGCGATAAATCGACAATTATGCTTAATTTTGATAATTTTTTGTGGTCGCTGTAATGCATTTCAGCCGATAATTTTTTCTCTTCCTGGTGTTTTATGAAGAGTAGAATCGCACATATTTTTTTAAGACGACACCTTTCGAATGTTTCCTTCTGAGTAAAATTTTCAAAAAGTTTGATGTATACAATAATGCTTTTTGTACATGTTACAAAACTATATACATATGCATTCAAGTATAAGAATGTATAAGACTCTGGAAGAAATTATAAAGTCGATTAAACAGTCAGTTAAATTATGATTTACGCAAATTTGTCGGATAGGAAGGAGACAGAAATAAAACGTATGCGAATGATTTGTTAATTATAATCCATTTTAATTAAAATGTAATTTAAAATAGTCGGACTAATTACCACATTACATATTACTCTTATTTGTTGATGGGAAAATGGTATAAGGTTGTCGAATTTTTAGGAGGGATATGCAAATTTTCTGCAGTCTGAGAAACAAGAAATATAAAAGGTAACCAAACATTGCATCTAGGGTTACTTTAATCTTTTTCTTTGCTATTGACAACGATGCCGAGGCAGAAAGAATTGTTTGGTGAAGAACGCTGGAAAATCCTTGGAATGAAAGCGAGTGGGATGAGTGGTGCAGCTATTTCCAGGTCTAAGGGTGGGCCTAAAACGTTAGTCAATATATATATATATTTAAATGTCAATAATTTTTCTAAGCATCCTTCGGAGTATAAACGCAAGCGCCCAGGAAGACAGAGTACACTTTCAAGGCGACAAAAATCAACCGTTTTTCGACGTGCGTGCGATTAAAAAATGCCTTCTTTTGAAAGTGTTCAGGCTTTAAGCCTACCATGTACCAGCTAAACTATCTGAAATGTTTTAAATTCCAACCCGAGGGTACACTTGGATAAATTCCAACTTCGAATACACTTGGCTAAGAAGCACAAATTAGCTCGTTTAGAATTTGCTAAAAAATATGTTGTACTTGGGAATAAATGGAAAGATATAGGTTTTCGGATGAAAAAAATTTATTTTGATTGGCCAAACGGCTTTAAAAAAATACTTGCTTCATATTGAACAGGGAGCAGCCCCCGGTCATCACTCTTGAAGCGATTTTGAGCACTTCTTGGGGGACTACTCGCAGTTTATATAAAAACTCATAAAAAAAAAAAATACATTACTTGCATGATAATAATAAAAAAAAAATAATAATAATAATATTACCTTACTTTTCTAAGCGGTAATATGGAGGGAGTCAGTAATGGTATGGGGAGCAGTTGCTCCTAAGGGCAAGTTACCAACTGTGGTAATTTTAGACAAAATGAATCCAGAACAGTATGAAAATATTCTGGACAATAGTTTGCTGCCCAATACCACTCTAGTTACCAAATGCATTTCCAAGGCACCAAAAATGGATCGTTTTTAGGTGTGCGTGCAATTAAAAAATGCTTTTCTTGAAATTGTTCGCGCTTTAAGCCGCCTACCATATACTAGCCGAACTATATGAAATGTTTTAAGTTCCAACCCGAAGGTACAATTTAAAAAATTACAACCTCGAATACACTTGACTAAGAAGCACAAATTAGTTCGTTTAAAATTTGCAAAAAAATATGTTGTGCTTGGGAATAAATGAAAAGATATAGTTTTTTGGATTAAAAAAAAGAATTTTGACGTTCCAGACGGCTTTAAAAAGTACTTGCATGATATTAAAAAATGATAATACCTTACTTTTCTAAGCGGCAATATGGAGAGATTAGTAATGATATGGGGAAAGTTTGCTGCCAAGCGCACGTTACCAAATGTGGTAATTTTAAACCAAAATGAATGCAAAATGGTATGAAAAGAGGTTGGACGATTGTTTGATGTCCAATACCACTCTAGTTACATTAAGAGATCTGGACATTTCAGCCAGGATAATGCGAGCATCCATGCTGCTCATTCAAAAAAAGCTTTGATTAAGGCAAATGAGGTCCGTCTGCTTGATTGGCCATTCTACAGTCCGAATTTAAACCCATTAGAAAATATCTTGAGCACTCTTGTGCAGTCTGTTTCAAAGGACATGTGGCAATATCGAGGGAAAGACGAACTTATGATTGCAGTTAGCAATGCATGGGAAAATACCAAAAAATAAGCTTTACTTCGACTTAGTTTAACAATGACTGATCGACTGATAAGAGTCATAAAAATTAAATAAATAAATAAATAAAATAAATTTGTAGTATATTGACTTTATATGTTCGTTCACAACTGCTTGATATTATATTTATTTTTGAAATGAAATGCCATCAGATTTTTAAAGTGTCATTATACACTTTGACTACATTTTACAAATGTTCATAACTTACATTTACGTTTTCTAATTTTATTTCTAAGAAAGAGTGATATTAAATTTTTTATGTTTAACTATGTTTTACATCTTTTTCGTTAGTATATTTTGCGACCTTGTATTTTTTCCAGGGCCTTAATAGCAAAATTATATGCATCATTGTTTATATCGTAGAATCGTTATTGTAGAATCGAAGCATTTGAGTGGTAAAGTTATTACTATTATTATTATCATTATCATCATATTACTTCAAAAGTTTAAGCATTATTTACTTCTGTTCTTTCATAAAAACATTAGCAATGCAATTTAACTGATGAACGGGTCAAGTATATAATTACATTTTTTTTAAATATATATTTACTTCTAAACATTACTCATATATTTCTCGATATTAATTCAAATTCTGTGTGCTAAAATGAATGTTTGGAAAAATATAATGTTATAAATATGTCATAAATGTTTTCATACACATCATATCGCATTCAATTTGTAAGTGGATAATATCAAAATAACACCTATATAGCTACAAAATGTTACGAATTTTGGATGCCTGAATTTTTTTATAGACATTTTCGATTTATTACATTACAAAAATTTCTAAAAAAAAAAAAAAAAAAAAAAAAAAAATAAGTACTATAATTCCGAATATTAATCTTCGTTTTGTTTAATACACTCGATCTCGTTTATTGCGACTCCGGGCTCATCCAAAGAATTTTAATATATGCATATATATATATATATATATATATATATATACGTATGTATTTTTTTTTTATTTGTTAATGTCAAAAGTATATAAAACTACAACTGATATAAAATTATATTCTATTTTGAGCATAATTTCGATTAGTGAAAATTGTTTCACGAAATAGTTTTTTTTTTTTTTTAATAAATAAATTTCTTGAAACATTCTCCTGCAAGAATAACTAAAAATTTCTACTATTTTTCTTCGTTTTACAGTACGATAAATTCAAAATGAGAAACAACAAAAGAAATACCTTCCTTTGCATAGGAGCACTACGTTTTCGCAAGCCTGAAAATATGCATTTGATGCGTATTAATTTATTTGTCTACTTCTACGTGAACAGATTGGTTAACTCGTAATCCAAAATCCAAATTAAAATTATAAGCTACACACACACATATAGGGGAGACCCGTGTACCTAGGGCCGCTTTTTTTCAATGCCCAAAAATAGAGTCCTTGACCTGTTTAAAATTATCAAACTGATATGTACATATCTTTAGGACTAATTACTTCCAATTGGGATTAATATAAATACCTAAAATAATAAATTCCGACAAATAGAAGGTTTAAAAAAAAACTTCACTCCTGGCCCTAGGTACAACACCCTCATTGCACCTGGGGCCAGACCTCATTGTACCTAGGGTCATTCTCTCAAATTTAAATTTCACTTTGTAATGAATAGAAAATAAGCACATAAACATGTATTTTATAAAAGAAACAATATTAAGTAGTATATTTATTTATCATAAAATAATTATCATGTTGTTGCCTTAATTTGAAACACGAAATTTTTCACTTTTTTTTTCTTTGGGATATTCTAACAGATGTTTAATTTTTTCAATTTCTTTTTTTTTCTGTAGTGTCTCTTGCATTTCTAGACCTCTCTGGTTTTCGGTCACATCTTTTCTTTGATGTGGGAGGTTTTGCTTTAGGTAAAGGTTTTGCTTAGGTTCGTACCTGTTAAAGCATGACACACGAAAAGATGTTAGATGTTTAAGGTTTCGAAATTTCAACAGGACACGAAACAGAGACAGTTCTATCATTGTTGGTTCACTTTCTTCACGGAAAATCTTTTTTTTTTTTTTTTTTTTTTTTTTAAATTTATGGAGGGATCTTGTCTTTCAGTTACATTTGAACTTAAATATTCATCCTCAGTGAATGTGTTTTGATTCATTGACCATATGCCGGATACACAAAAGCCTTATAAAATGTTTACAGGAGTAAAGGCCGACGGATAGGACGCCAACATTTTCAGCAACGTCATATATAGTGATTGGTTTACCAAGGTTTGCCAGCATCCAATTACTACAGACTGTACTGTGTTTCTTAACACTTTCGCGACCGCTGACGTAAATTCACGTCATTTGAAAATATAAAACTCCACCAGTGGGCGCTTCTTTTGCAATTTGTATGTTATTTGCTTCTAAGAAATATACACGATATTCATATTTGTACAATCAGTATACTATGGATGCAAATACTTTGATTAGAGAGAGTATGATTATAATGAATATCCATTTGTAATATAAATGTGAATACGGAAAATTTTGTTTTAAAAAATTGCAACTTAGGAGAAAAACGCCCACAGGCGGACCTTACTGTCAAAAAGACAAAAACATGCGGTTGCGAAAGTGTTAAAATGTCCAAACACACTGGTCCTAGGTACAAGGCATCAATGCGGCCCTAGGTGCAAGTTTTGGTAACTTCATTCAAAATGCTATCCGCTAAAAAATCCACAAGCAGAGAGGACTAATTAAATTTCTCATTTATTGCTCAATATAAAAAGCAAAATTATACACTAGAAATGAAAGAAAAATATTTGACATGTCTTTGTAAAATAATAAAAGAGATGAGCTGCAAAATTTTACTTCAAATCATGTAATTTCGTTTTCTACATGTAACTTGTCAAAACTTTATCCTCAAAAATTCCAAAGTAGTTGTAAAAGTAGCAATTGGTGTTGTTACTTGCCCAATTGAGTATTAAAACTTAAAATTAAATATTATTCAAATAAAGTGGGTCGGCCCTAGGTACATGATGGCCCTAGGTACACGGGTCTCCCCTATATTGTTTAAAAGGTCCCATTAAGGTTCCAGAGATTTGTTATCCATGTGGTGGTGGAAGGGTCAGTACTCTGGTTGGTTATTAGATGTTAAGTACCGGGATCAAGTCACGGTGTGGATGTTTATAATGATTTGGAACTTAACTTAAGTCATAAATACCAGTCAAATTAGCCTCAATGTAAAAAAAAAAAAAAAAAAAAAAGAAAAGAAAAGAAAAAAAGACCGTTGAGTGATATCTAAACGAAAACAAGTGGTTTTGCTCTTAAAGTTGATAGATGGAATGCACTGAGTTTGAACGCAGCTCGCGCTCGTCATTACGCTCTAAGGACAGGTTGCAACTTTTCAGCAAAATTTGGCTACCATCTAGCGACATTGTTATTCGCTAGATTTTAGCCCAAAGTATTAAAAGCTCAAGGTATTTGAGATACATGCCGTTTGATCGAAGAAGCAGCTCAACAAATTTATCTGGATACTTACTCCTTGTTTCTAGGCGCTTTCAAGTTTTCGCGTACAATCGGAGTAAATGTTAATTGTGAACACTGTCGTTAAAAAAAAAAAAAAATCGTATAAAAAAATTTTAACTGCCTTAAAAAAATACTGGATTAGGTTCATTAATATTGCACAAGAACTGGCTGGTGGACTATTGAAGACGGTGTGGGATTCACTTTGAAGGGTCATTTGGAGACATACTATCATGATTTTGATTTACTGCGGACAAGATGGCTTTCACGCATCAATAAGCCTTACATTACTGCCACAAACCACGCAGTTTGGCACTGGCCAGTGGGTGCAATCAGTAATGCCCAAAGGAATTAATTTTAGAAGCATGGAGAACACTGTAGCAACGATGAATTTAACGTGCACCAGCCGTCATTAAAGCAGAAGGCGGTCTTCAGCTGGGTAGGAAATTAAACCCACATTTTTCCAAATTCGTGTTCGTGGATTTTTCTATTGTCTACTGTGGCCTGAAAATATTAAAGAGATTAATTTGTATTATGATTAATTCATTGATATCTCTTGTACAATATAAAATACCTCTTGTACAACATATTGCATCGGGAATCTTTTATGAAAAAATTAATTTGAAAACTGAATCAGTGCTAACGCATACCATACCTAATGAAATGTTTTTTGTTTTTTCTTACATACTCCATGAAACAAGGCATGTTTTTAGTTCTCCATCATACTATAAGTATGGAAAACTTAGGCAATCGTGAAAATTTTCGAATTTTTTTTTGACTTTTTGCACGTATTCAGGTGTGAGGAATCCGAAAATAACAAATCTGTACAGCGTCTGTCTGAAATGTGTTAGTTTGTTAGTGTGTCAGTGTATTAGTTTGTGGATCTGCGTACACGATATCCCAAGAGTTATTCGAAAGTTACGATTTTCTTAACATGGGAGAAATGGGCAAATTTTTGCTTAAACTTGCATTAAATGGAATAGTTTTACTGTAGAGATGTTAGACCAGCTTTAAAATATCAGTTATGATGCTGGCATGAACATAATTAACTCTGAAAATTCAGGTTTGACCTTTTCGTGTGTTATTGTAATTTTTTTACCATGGCACAATAGGCCAAAGTTTCACATAAACGTCTATTTTGAGGGATACATTTTTCATAAACATGTCAGACTACTTTTAAAATATCATTTTTTATAGCGGGTTGAAACCATTGACTACAAATATTCTAATTTGAAAATTTTATTAGTTGTTCGAAATTAAAAATTTTGTCAATATAACAAAATAGAGCAGTATTTCATATAAATTTGCATTATGGGAATCATTGCATTGGAAATAGCATGGCATTGCATGGAAATTAAACTACTAAACTGACCTAATAAAATAAATTAACAAAATGGAATAAAGCAAATGTATCGAAGTGATCCGGGGTTATCTACTAGGTAGGGCATTTCAGTTTGTCACCGTGTCGAGGATCGGCCAAATTCATTCCTCTTAACAAACATGAATGAAGTATATTCTGTACTAGGAATTTATGAAAGCATATAAACGATGGGAACAGAATAGAGTCCACCTATGCCAACAAGTTGCTTAATAAATTTATCTGTTTTTTATTTATTTGCAAAAACTTGACTTCCTTTAAGTCATTTTAGTTATTATTTAATATTGTACTTTTTTTCTCTTTTCTGTCGTGTTTTTTTTTTTTTTTTTTTTTTTTTTTGCCTTGCAATTGGAAAAAATAAATCAAAGTTTGTGTGACCCATTAAAACAATACCCAATGCTATTTTTAATATATTCTATTAGTAACATATCTAACATTTGAAAAATATGTGCGAATTTCGTTAAATTTTAGGCATTTTTATAATATTCAAATATGTTTAACAGAGGTACCTGTCATATACCCAATGTATTAAAATTTTTGAGAGTCGTCTCTGGATACAAAGCCGTAGTACTATCAATAATGTTTCAATATGAAATGTGCTGTAATAAACTGTTTTCAAATATGGTATAATGAATGAAAAAAGGTGAAATTTTCTGTAATGAATAAATATAAAATAAATAATCGAATAAATATGTGATTAAATATAAAATATTAAAATTGTTTTAATGAATTTAGACTAATATTAAGGTCTTCTAAAAATATTTATAAAATATACAGCGGAGTTAGAGCGATTTGTATACTGAGAAAGCAATAAGCCGTATATATAAGCATATTTAAACTTTGTTTCAAAGTATTGAAAAAGACTTGCTTAATCTTTTGAATTCCATAGCTTGTAAAATCAACAACAAATAAAATTACAGCAGTATTCTCAGAATATAATAGGAATATAATAGTTCTCTAACATTCATTCATTTTTTTTTTTTTTTTTTTTTTTTCGAAATATAAATAAAGTTTTGAATGACTTCTTCCTCTTTCAATAATCCTTGATTTAGAATATTTCCTCATGTTCATGTTGCCATGGTTTGAAATTTTTCGAAAGTTTAAGAATCTTTATTTTTATCTGCTTTAATACTTTGAAAATATCCCTCTGTGTATTAATATAATAAGGTTCTTTCATCTTTGATGTTTTATCAGATATTTTTGGAAATAGTAACGATCAAGCATTTTCTTGAATTCATGATTATTTGTAACGAGTATTGATAAAATTTTTGGGAAAAGAAAAAAAAAATAATTTTATTTCATATTTCATTATGCATATTTTTACTTTCTTTTATATTTAATAGAAGAAAGTGTTAGATTCATAAAAATTCAAGTGTTGGCTTCCGATTTACACGCCTTGAGAAGTTCAGAGCCCGATTTTATCAGTTTTTAAAAAATGTCTGTTTGTCCGTCTATCTGCCTGTGTGTGTGTGTGTGACAAAAATTTTGTGGTAACTATATCTCAGGAAATATTGCGGGACGTTGCATATCAATTTATATGCAGATGCATCTCAACATTAATTAGCTTATTGTAATTTTTGGTGCCGATCGCACATAAGCTGGCGCTGCTATACGACAATTTTAGCGATTTCAGGGAAGGCTATATGTGTTAAATTCCATTGCGTACAATCGAAGAAAACTTGATGTATGGAAAGGCCATTATAAAATATTATGCTGATTAAATTACGTGCATATTGGCTGGTAGATAGTGCAGCTATATTGCAATTAAAATTAAAAACTACTGAAAATTTAAAATTAGAAATTGTTTCACGTGTACGCATATTATATAAAAAAAGTACAAAATCACTTTTAAAAACACGTAAATAAAAATTTCTTTATTAAAACCAGACAGAAAGCTTTTCACTATTATTAAAATAGCATCATCAGGTGTTCTTAAATATCATAGTAGCCAGCAATATATAATTGAAAAGTTCAATACGGTTATAGTTATTACTAAAACACGTCTCTTGTGTTCGCATTTATTTACGAATATTTTTGGATAGGTATTTTTATTTTTTGCTAGCAAAAGGAGCTAGAATTTATAAGGATGACATGGACCTATTTTTTCTAGAGTCACAATTTAGATTCTAAATGTCAGTCACGTAGTTTTTTCCCGGTATAAAGCTTTCACATACGCAGCTAAAAACTATGTAATAAATATAGTTATATTTCAATACAGATTCAATATTCTTGCATTCTGATTTCAGTATACTCTGCCTTATGTTCTGTGTCAAATTTTCTGAGAACGTCTTTCTACTGGGTTTAATACCTTGAATGTTATAATTTGAAAAGTGTTAATTATGCTTACAGTTTTTATAGAAATCGTCATATCTCTTTGAATATATGAGGTAGCCTCATAAAATTTTATACCAATAATACATAGGAGCTCTATAATAATCTGCTACAGCTGCATCGCATTTCCAGCATTAATATTTTCTCTTGTAATACCCAAAATCACATCTCTTAGCTCAAATCCCCCTGTTAGGTTGTTTCCCCAGCGAATGCCAATGACGAAACACTTACGTAGAAAGAGTTCGTTATCAAAACTCACGTGACCTCGAAACCAATGAGATTTAGTAATAAACTTTGTCAGTCAGTAGCAGTCTCACTTTCAGAGGGGATCGCAGATTTTCGTCTGCGTGTTTATTATTTTGCAATGTTCTGAACCATAAGATGTAGCGCCGCTTGGACAGCGCTGTTTATGCTATCATTTAAAATGTGATCCTTGTACTCTGTATACAATGCGTTTCTGTCTTCATTAAATTTTTTCATGTGCTACAGTCGTTAGAAAATTATTGTGTTCTATTCTTCCCTGTCATCGTTTTGATTTAAAAGTAGTTTTATGAGAAAACAAAATGGTAAATCTTCTGCCTATTTTACGTGCTCTACCAAGCTAAGCTAGCTGCCAGCAACATACATTGACCGTATGAGGTATAACCAGTTCTTCATAGTTCTGAAATTTTAAGATGATATGTTCAGTACTTTTTGAGATATTTCAAAAATATCTAAATTCGAAAGTGTCCGGCCATTTATGGAAAGACTGTCTATTTATCAAATGCATGTATCACATGTCTAAGAAAATTGCTTTCCAATGATAATTACTTTCTCTTAGTCATATTGGAAACAAATTTCGAATTAGAGCTTAATTTTTCATTGTTGCAATTTTGGTATAATTTTGCGTTCTGAAGTTTCTTGTATACGGTTTCCTTGTTATCAACATAATTTAAAAACAAATAAATGAAGGAAATTCCTTTTTGGTAAGACCAAGATCGGTAAATTTCAAGAGTGTTATAAGTAGAATGGTATGAATAATATGAAAAAATATATTTTTCAATTTAACAAAATTTATCACTACAGCTACAAGATTGAAATGAAGTTGGGGGGGGGGGGGGGGTTAAGTGGACTGAAGTCTTGCTCATTCCACATCTCTTATATAAATAACAGGTTCTTTTCAAATCAACAATAGGTGTAAGAAATGAAATAATAAAAAATAATTTTTTAAATTGTAAAACTATATTTTGACAAATACTTTAATTATATATTTAAGTACAATACAATTTCTGTTACTGACAAAAAATTTTTTTTCCCCTTTTCAAACAAAATACATAAAAATGATTTTTCAATACGATTTGAATTTCTCCTTGATAAATATAATTATATGTATAAATTATTTCCCGATATTTTTTACGCTGTCAATAACGCAAGTATAAAAATAAGTAAACTGTTTCTTTTAAATGACAAAGAAACATTATCGATTCGTCAGATGAAAAAATCTGGAAATGCATTTTTTTCTATCACTCTATATTATGATAAAAATACATGAATAAAGCAATTCATACAAAGAATGGAACATTGGTTCTTATTTATTTAAAATGAACTATTATCAGTTTTGTTTTTTCTTAAATTTGATGCAAAATATAAGGTAATGATACAAAATATAAATATTAGTGCAATACAAAAAAGAACTTACTATAAACATCGCACGTAATTATACGTTAAAAACAAGTAAATTATTTATGTTAAAATAAAATATATGTTTTATACTTTAAAATCATTAAATGCATGTTGCAGTTTATAAAACAGAAAGTGATCTGTTATCCTGATATGAGATTAATTTTATTTAAACTTACAGTATGTTATTTACATCGAATTTCTTTTACGAAGAGGTATGAACGCATATGTTCTAGCTCGAGAATGGTTGTTTTACTTTCGAAGGATTCGATATGAAATTTCTTATTTATATTTATAAAAAAATAGTAAATTATAAATATTGATAATATTACACATAATAGCGATAATTGTGTTTAAATACATTTGGCAGACACTATTGAATTTCTGATAACTATTTAGAGAAATTTTACTAAAACAAGAAAATAAGTGATACGGCGATTGAAATACTGGTTCAAAATTAATTAAACTGATTTGTCAACAAAGCAAACAAGCAAACAAAAAATATATGATTAATAATGCAATGTTGGAAATACCAAAAATTTCTATATCTGTTTTCATTACCGGTTAATCTTCTCAATCTACTATATAGTGGAAGACGTGAGGTATTGTGCATAGATTATTCCAAGCTCCAAAATAGTCAACGCAACTGAAAACGGTGTACTGTAATTTACTGAAATGTTTATACTTCTTTCTAAATGTTAATAGAAAAATTAACCTCAGGCATTTGTTCCTTAAAGTAAAAAAATAAAAAATAAATAATAGTTAAGCAATATTTATAATATATTAAGCACTTCGGATTCTCAAGTTAATATGGTGATAAGTGATAAAATATTGGTGAATCTTGTAATGCTGATTGGGATTTATAATGGCAAAACTAAGCCATATCTGAAAGTAATCCCTAATTTAACTGTTTTATTTTACCACTTTTCAATAGTATATTGTGTAATAGCGTCTTTTAATTGTATTTTGTACTCAAATTATAAATTTGGTTTGTCATACATTTTCTTAAATGTTCATTCTATACTTATTTGGTGCACATTATACATAAAAAAGAAACAAATTTATGTAATATTTCGGAGGATGCACAAGTTCCGAAAACGTTACAAAATCAAAAGTACTTCTTCAATTTGTTTGCGTATAATAATAGCGATTATATTTTTTGTACTTTTTATATTAACGCAGTATCAAAGTTTTCATCCCAGCTTCATATCACCAGTTACAGTAAAATTTTGGTCACTGCAATATGAAATTCCGAAAGGGGAAGTCCTTATAATCTTTATTGCAATTACAAACTTAAGCAGTTTCGTAATAATAATCTTTCCTGTTTTGATGACGTTTATATTAAGTGTGACATTGCAAAAATGTGCCGAAATTGTGCAGTTTTACAACACATTTCTTAAGAGTCATTTTGATTGCGTCGTGAAATATCAAAACATAGAAATTTTTGCAGATTTTCACAGAGTGAAAAAGATTTTGAGTGAATTGATCTCAGTGATAGAGTCTCCTTTATTTTTCGTAATCGGTTATTCTTCATGCATTATTTTTGTGTCACTATATGATGTTGTACAATCTAAAGGTTTAGATAGTGGCGCTGAACTTTTGTATCCTATAATTGGTTTTATTTCTGGTGTATCTATTTTGATAATGTATTCTTTTAGCAGTTCGATGATTCCAGAAAAGCTCTCGGAAGTACGGTTTACTGCTCGCGATGAAATAAATGAACACATTTTAGGTCTCACGCCTTCAATTCCACAAAACATACTGTTGTGCCTCAGGCGAATAGAGACAGAAAAAGAAATTTATATTAATGTTTATGGCATGTTCCGTTTAACTAGAACTTTTATTTTAACGGCAATTGGGATTATATTTTCTTATGATTTACTCATCATAAATGCTTTCCTAGTACAATAAATCAAATACGTGTTTAAGGATGTGTGAATAGTTATTTCGTAAAGGACATTCTTTGTTATTTTAAGACGTTTCATGTCTAATTGTCACTACATGTCTAATTGTTGTGTAAAAAAAGCATGTACTAAGGTAATAAGTACATACAAATAATAATGTATATGTACTGTGTAATAAGGATTTGTTGAAATATGTATTGGGAATAAAGCTGAACATTTGTAAAAAGGAAAAAAGGCACACTGAAAGTATTGCTCTTTCAATTTCACGAAACATACTTTTGTGCCTCGTGAGTACAGAGGCAGAAAAAGTCGTTTACACGAATGTTTATTGCCTGTTAAGCCTTAAAGTTTTTATTTCAACAGATATTGGAATTATATCATTTTCAGATTTGCCTATTATAAAGGCTTTTCTTGTACAATGGGATAATAATTGTTTAAAGAACATGTGAACATATTTTCTTTAAAAGCCCCTTGTGTTATTTTAAAGCATTTTGTAAATAATATCTACCAGGTGTCTTATTGTTGAGTGCAATGACAATACGACTGATTAAATACTTATGAAAAATGTAGCTGACCGCTAGTAAAAATAAGAAAAAACGAAAATTCATGCAATACTCTTTAATTAATATCACTTTTCAATTAAACGTACTTGTTGTAGCGTAAAATTTTAAATGTTGTTTGGTTACATTGACATACGACCGACAGACAGACAGATTGAAAGACATACAGATGGACTAATAGACATAATCAATCTTAAACATTGTTGAAATGTTTTAAAAATGCTTAACGCAAAATAAAAGGTAGCCCTTAGATTCTAATTACAACCTTTAATATATCTGAATATTTTAGTGTAGCTCTGTAAATCTGCAGGTTAACCATATCGTATTGTATACAAAACATTATTTCAGTATATTAACAAAATGTCAATTCCTTTATGATTTTTTCAGTATAAAGTTATTTAAATGTGATTTATAAAAGTATCTATTCTGAAACCCCACCAATTGACATTTTTTGGAGGAGTGTCCCTGTACACAAAGCAGTTGCACAAGATGTATCTCGCTGAATTCAACCCCACAAAACATACTTTTGTGCTTCAGAGGAATAAAAAGAGAAAAAGTAATGTATACTTACAAATGATTATGGCATGCTCCTTTTAACTGCAAGTTTCATTTTTATGGAAATTAAAATTATAATGTCTTATGATATGATTTTTACCAATGCTTTTCCGGTTAATATATATATATATATATATATAATTATGACGAATGTCGGAGTATTTCTTTAAAGCTTTATGCGGTATTTTAAGATATTTAATGTCTAGTTGTTACCACGGGCGTAACTGCTGGATTCAATAATAATAAGTTTTTGTAAAATGCCTATTAGAAATAAAGCTAACAGCTGAAGAAAAAGAAAAATAACGCATTATAGATCTCACTCCTTTAATTCCACAAAATGAATTTTTTTTTTAAGAAAAAATAATTTATATATCTGTTTATGGTATGTTCCAATTAACAAAAGCTTTTTTTTAATGGCAACTGGAACGAATATTACTTATGACTCAGCAACGTCGCAGGAAAAAAAAAAAACCCTATAAATTTAAGTAAAATTTATGCAAAATTTTCAAAAAGTTGAATTTTCTATATACAAGAATGTTTTTTCTATATGTTACAAAATTTTCTACATATCTATTCAAGTATAAGGATATATAAGGTCCTATAAAAAATTATAGAGTCGATTAAATAGCCAGTTAAATTATAATTTATGCAATTTTTTCGGATAGGAAGGCAACAAAAATAAAACGCATGCAAATGATTTGTTAATTATAATACATTTTAATTAAAATCTAGTTTAAATTAGTCGGACTGATTACCACATTAGATATTACTCTTATTTGCAGATGGAAAAAAGTATAAGGCTGTCGAAATTTTTGGAGCGATATGCAAATTTTCTGCAGTCTGAAAAGCACGAAGTATAAAAGGTAACCTAACATTGCATCTAGGGTTACTTTAATGTTTCTCTTTGCTATTAAAATCGATGCCGAGGCAGAAATAATTGTCTGGTGTAGAACGCGAGGAAATCCTTGGAATGAAAACGAGTGGAATGAGTGGTGCAACTATTTACAGGTCTACGGGTAGATCTAAAACGGTAGACAATATAGATATATATTTTTTCATGTTAATAATTTTTCTAAAAATCATTCAGAGTATGGTAAACGCAAGCACCCAGGAAGACCAAATGCGCTTCCAAGGCACCAAAAATGGATCGTTTTTCGGTGTGCGTGCAATTAAAAAATGCTTTTCTTGAAATTGTTCGCGCTTTAAGCCGCCTACCATATACCAGTCAAACTGTATGAAATGTTTTAAGTTCCAACCCGAAGGTACAATTTAAAAAATTACAACCTCGAATACACTTGACTAAGAAGCACAAATTAGTTTATTTAAAATTTGCAAAAAAAAATATGTTGTACTTGGGAATAAATGAAAAGATATAGGTATTTGGATGAAAAAAAAAATTAATTTTGACATTCCAAACGGCTTTAAAAAGTACTTGCATGATATTAAAAAATGATAGTACCTTACTTTTCCAAGCGGCAATATGGAGAGTTCAGTAATGATATGGGGAAAGTTTGCTGCCAAGCGCACGTTACCAAATGTGGTAATTTTAACCAAAATGAATGCAAAATGGTATGAAAATAGGTTGGACGATTGTTTGATGCCCAATACCACTCTAGTTACATCAGGAGATTTGGACATTTCATCCAGAATAATGCCAGTATCCATGCTGCTCATTCAAAAAAAAAAAAAAAAAAAGCTTGGTTTGAAGCAAATGAGGTCCGTCTGCTTGATAGGCCAATCTGCATTCCGAATTTAAACTTATTCGAAAATATTTGGGGCATACTTGCGGAATTTGTTTCAAAGGACAAGTGACAATATCGAGGGAAAGATGACCTCTTCAATGCGATCAGGAATGCATGCGAAAATACCAAAAAAAAGAAAAACTTTTTTTCGACTTAGTTCAACAATGACTGATCGACTGATAAGAGGCGTTAAAAAAAGTGTAGGATATTGACTTTATATGTTCATTTACAACTCGTCTATCTTATATTTAGTTTTAAATAAAATGCCATGAGATTTTTAAATTGTCATTATATACTTTGTTTATGTTTTACATATGTTCATAACTCATGTTTGTATTTTCCAATTTCATTTCTAAGAAAGAGTGATATTAAATTTTTCATGTTTAACTATGTTTTATACCATTTTTGTTAATATATTTTGCGACCTTATATTTTTTCCAGGGCCTTAATAATAAAATGATATGCAGGAGAGTTTATATTAGTAGAATCGAAGTAGAATCGAAGCATTTGTTTGGTAAAGTTATCGTTATTATTATTATTATTATTATATCATTATCATCCTATTACATCGGAAAGTGAAGCATTATTTACTTCTGTTCTATCATTAAAACATTAGCAATGCAATTTAATTGATGAACGGGTGAAGTATTTAATTACTCTTTTGGTGTATTTATTTCTAAATATTACGCACGTATTTGTCGATATTAATTCAAATTCTGTGTGTTAAAATGAATGTTTGGAAAAATAATTTATTGAAAAAAAAAAAAAAAATGCTGGAATGTAAAAATTGTGTTAAATGTTATCTTTGACCCAGGCTCTTATTTTAAGTACTATAATTCCGAATATTTATCTTCGTTTTGTTTAATACACTCGATCTCGTTTATTGCGACCCCTAGCTTATCCAGAAATTTTTAATATATGTATATATGTATATATATATATGTATACATATATTTATATATATATATATATATATATATATATATATATATACGTATGTATGAATTTTTTTTTTTTTTGTCAATGTTAAAACTCTATTAAACTATACTCATATAAAATTATATTCTATTTTGAGCATAATTTCAATTTACTGAAAATTGTTTACGAAATATTTTAAAGTATTTCAAAGCCTTTATGTTTTTTTTCCCCAATAAATAATTTTCCTGAAACATTCTCCTCCAAAAATAACTAAAAATTTCTACTATTTTTCTTCGTTTCTCAGTACGATAAATTCAAAATGAGAAACAACAAAACAAATACCATCTATTGAACTATCTCTTCGCGAGCCCGAAAATATTGTTGCGTACTTGGGGGTTCGTGAGTTGTTGAATGAAAGGCCAAACGTACAAAAATTCAGTAATTTATTCACAGAAAGTTCCAGAAAAATACAGGTCTATAAACCAAGTTTCAGCTTCAATTCGACCAGTAAACACAGCTTAAACAACAGCTGTCAATAGCAAATCCACAGTACAAACTGTATAGCAATAACACTTGAAGCAAGTCTCTTCCAAAGAGGCTCAAGAGCAATGCAAGCACTAGCGAAGCTGGCTGAAAACTGAACTGATCTGACTCGCCTTGGCGAAGAAAGCAGGCTTATATACTGTTCCATGGAACCCAGATTTTTCGAGAAAACTCTAGAAAGTGGTCAACCAATCAACTTACAGCTTCCATATTTGGTATATCCCTTATAAGGATTTTCTCGCCAAGGTCGCCAAAAAAATCGCCAAGGTGGGGAAAACTCGCCAAATTTGGCGCCAAATCCATTCCCTGCCTTATTGGGGCTTTTTAATGCGTTGTTAAGGGAAAATAAGGTTATTTTAACGCTAAAACGACTAGAAATGCACAAAATTAGCACTTTATCAATTTACTAAGCCTCTTTGAAAGAATTTATACAAAAATAAACACAATTATTTACAATTTTGTAACAATATGCATTCGATGCGGAATAATTTATTTCTCTACTTCTACATCAACAGATTGGCTAGTTGACAATCCAAAATCTAAATTAAAATTATAAGCTATATATATACACACACACATACATAAAAGATATATATAAATATATTGTTTATAATGTCACATCAGGGATCGATAGATTTATCATCCATGTGGTGGTGGAATGGTCAGTACATTGTTTTTCAGATGTTAAGCCGGGATCGAGTCCCATTCGGGATGTTTATAGTGATTTTGAATTTACTTTAAGTCATATGTACCAATGAAATGAGCCGAACTGTGAAAAAAAAAAAAAAAAAATCCGTTGAGGGATATCGAAACGAAAATAAGTAGTTTTTCTCTTAAAGTTGATGGACGGGATGCACTGGGTTTGAACGCAGCTTGCGCTCGTCAGCCTGCTCTAAGGACAGGTTGCAACTCTTCGGCAAAATTTGGCTTCCTACTTCTGCGATCTAGCGATTATTTGCTGATTTTTAGCAAAAAATAAAAAGTACTCAAGGTATTTGAGATATATGCCGCTTGATGGCATAAGCAGCGCGTCAAATGTATCTGGATACTTACTTTACTCTTTGTCTTAAGTGCTTTCGATTTTTCGCGTTTAACTGGAGTCAATGTTGATGGTGAATACGGCAATGCTGAAAGGAAAAAATCGTATAAAAATTTTTAATTGTCTTAAAAAAATACTGGGTTAGGTTCATTAATGTTGCACAAGAACTGGCCGGTGGACTATTGATGACGGTGTGGAATTCACTTTCAAGGGTCATTCGGAGATATACTATTACAATTTTGATTTTCCACGGACAAGATTTCTTTCACGCTTCAATAACCCCTACATTACTGCCATAAACCACGCAGTTTCACTGTAGGCAGTGGGTGTAATCAGTAATCCCCAAAAGTATTAATTTTAGAAGCATGGTGGACACTGTAGAAACGATGGATTTAACGTAAAGCAGCCGTCATTAAAGCACAAGACGGTCATCAGTCGAGTCGGAAATTAAACCCGCGCTTTTCCAAATACGTGTTCGGAGATCTTTCTATTTGGCTACTGCGGCCTGAAGAAATTAAAGAGATTAATTTGCATTATGATTAATTCATTGGTTTCTCTTGTACAAACAACATAATGCATCGGAAATCTTTTATGAAAAAATTAATTCGAAAACTGAATCAGTGCTTACGTATAGAGTACCGAATGAAATGGTTATTTTTCTTACATATTCCATGAAGCTAGGCATGTTTTTAGTACCCTATCGTATTATAAGTATGGAGAACTTAGGCAATCGCGAAAATTTTCATCCTTGGTTTTTGACTTTTTTACACGTTTTAAGGTGTAAGGAATCCAAAAATAATAAAATTGTATAGTGTCTGTCTGTAGGGTGTTTGTTTGTTTGTTTGTTAGTATGTTAGTGTGTTAGTTTAGGGTGTCTCCGTACACGATATCTTAAGAGTTATTCGAAATTTAATATTCTCTTAACATGGGAGAATAGGGCAAATTTTCGCTTAAACTTGCATTAAAAGGAATAGTTTTACTGTAAAGGTGTCAAACGATCTTTAAAATATCAGTTGTGAACATAATTAACACTGAAAATTGAAATTTGACACTTTCGTAAGTTATTTTAATTTCTTAACATGGTAGATTTAGACAAAATTGAACATAAATATCAATTTTGAGGGATACAATTTTCATAAACGTGCCAGACTACATTAAAAATATCATTTATTTCTGTGGCTTGAAAACCATCGACTACACATAGTTTAATTTGAAAACTTTGTTAGTTGTTCGAAATTTAAGAGTTTGTCAATATAACAGAATAGAGCAGTATTTCAAATAAATTAGCATTATGGGGATCATTGCATTGGAAATAGTATGGCATTGCATGAAAATAAAACTACTAAACTGACCTAATAAAATAATTTAACAAAATGGGATAAAGCAAATGTATCAAAGTGAACAGCGGTTAACTATTTGAAGGGACATTTCAGTTTGTCACCCTGTCGAGGATCGGCCAAATTCATTCCTCCTAACAAATATGAATGAAGTATATTCTATACTAGAAATTTATGAAAACATATAAATGCTGGAGAACTGAATAGAATCCACCTATGCCAACATGTTGTTTAATACATTTATCTGTTTTTTAATTATTTACAAAAACATGACTTTTTTTTAAGTCATTTTAGTTATTCTTTAATATTGTATATTTTATTGTACTTTTTTTCCCTTTTCTGTCGTGGTTTTTTTTTCTTTTTTGCCTTGCAATTGGAAAAAATAAATCAAAGTTTGTGTGACCCAGTAAAACAATAAGCCGTGCTATTTATAATATTTACTATTAGTAACATTTTTTACACAGGAAAAATATGTATGAATTTCCTTATATTTTGGGCAGTTTAATAATATTAAAACATGTTTAACAGAGGTACCTGTCATATACCACAATGTATTAGACTTTTTGAGAATCTCTGGATACAAAGCCGTAATAGTATCAATAATTCTTGAAAATGAAATGTGCTATAATAAATTGTTTTGAAATATGGTATAATGAGTGAAAAAAGGTGAAATTTTCTGTAATGAATAAATATAAAATGAATAAACGAATAAATATGTGAATAAATATAAAATATTAAATTTGCTTTAATGAATTTAGACTAATTTTAAGGCCTTCTAAAAATATTTTTGGAATATACAGCGGAGTTAGAGCGATTTACATGCTGAGAAAACCATAAGCCGTATATAAAAACATTTTTCAACTTTGTTTCAAAGTATTGAAAAAGACTTGTTTAATCTTTTGAATTCCATAGCTTGTAATATCAACAACAAATAAAATTACAGCAGTATTCTCGGAATATATTAGGAATATAATAGTTCTTGAACATTCATTTTTTTTTTTTTTTTTTTTTTTAATAAGTTTTGAATGACTTCTTCCTTTTTCATGATTTAGAATATTCTATTTAGAATATTTCATCATGTTCATGCTGCCATGGTTTTAAATTTTTCGAAAGTTTAAGAATCTTTCTTTTTATCTGCTTTAATACTTTGAAAATGCCCCTCTGTGTATTACAGTGCTGGAAAAAATTATAAAGCCGATAGAAAAATTTACAAAAGTCAAAAAGTAATGGATTTGTTGATAACGCAAATTCTATTTTCATTTGCATGATCAACATCAAAGTAATGCGCATAAACTTTGTTTAGAAAAACGGAATAGGGAACATAAATTATGCTAATTTCTTACAACCAATGAAAAACAACTTGGAAAAAATTATAAAGCCGATGGTTCTAGCCTCCTTTGGCATAATGCCAGACATGAGAAAGCAGGTTCCTAGGAAAGTTTAGGTAAATATAAACGTGTTACGTGCATTCATTTTGTATTTGATGTGTTTAATACAATGCCAAGAGGAAAAAAGTTATCCGATGGTGAACAAATTAAAATATTAACTTTAAATGAAGATAGAATGTCTGGTTCTAATATTGCAAGAAAAATAGGAAGGTCGAAGGCTGCAGTAAACAGTTTTCTCAGAAATCCCGAAGATTATGGCAGTAAGAAGCGTACAGGAAGACCGAAATCCTTAACTGTAAGGCAATCAAGACAAATCCGGAAGCTAGCTTGCGAACAAAAAATGTCGTCTGCCCAAATTCAAGAACATTTACAATTACCATGTACAAGCCGAACGGTAAGAAATTTTTTAAGAAGCAATCCCATTGTTCAGTTTAAAAAATTTAAAGGAAAACCCCCTCTTTCGAAGCACCACAAATATGCTCGCTTAAACTTTGCCCGAAAACATTTAACCGAAGGCACAAATTGGAGAGATATTGTCTTTTCCGATGAAAAGAAATTTAATTTCGATGGACCCGACGGCTATAAATATTTTTGGCATGATTTACGACAGGAACCTCATATTTTTTCAAAGGGTCAATTTGGAGGTGGCTCGGTAATGGTTTGGGCTGCATGTGCTGCCGGTGGAACCACTCCAATTGTTTTCATCCATAACAAAATGAATTCAATTATGTATCAAGATATGTTAGGAGATAATTTATTACCCATAGCTCCTCTTAAAACTTCAGAAGACTGGACATTTCAGCTGGACAACGCTTCCGTTCATGTTTCGAAGTCAACTAAATCTTGGCTGGAAGCTAACCAGGTGAAATGCCTTCAATGGCCAGCTGTTAGCCCCGATCTGAATGTAATAGAAAATCTTTGGGGAATTTTAGCCCGAAATGTTTACAAAAATGGACGACAATTCAATTCAAAATTAGATTTGATGAATGCTATTAAAAACTGCTGGAATAATATTGATGCAAGTACTTTGTGTGGTCTGATAGATTCAATGAACAAGAGACTAGTCACAGTTATCGAAAAAAAAGGGTCTCACATCGATTATTGATGAAATACATGTATCGACTTTATAATTTTTTCCAGCTTTCTTTGTACATAAATTTTTTTACGTCTGCTAACCTTTTGTTATTGTAGTTATTAATAAATTTATTTTTTCCTTTTGTTCCTTGTAGCATATAATATATATGTATGAAATTTTGTAAATGTTTGATCTTTTGTTTTTTAATTATATCATATTTTCAAGTGGCTTTAAAATTTTTCTCACCACTGTAATATAGTAAGGTTCTTTCATGTTTGATATTTTGTCCGATATTTTTTAAAATAGTAAAGATCAAGCATTTTCTTGAATTCATGATTATTTATAACGAGTATTGATAAAATTTTTGGGGAAAAAAAAAGATAATAATTTTATTTCATATTTCATTATGCATATTTTTACTTTCTTTTATATTTAATAGAAGAAAGTGTTAGATTCATAAAAATTCAAGTTTTGGTTTACAATTTACAAGCCTTGAGAAGTTCAGAGCCAGATTTTATCACTTAAAAAAAAAAAAAAAATGTTTGTTTGTCCGTTTATTGCCTGTGTGTGTGACAAAAATTTTGTGGCAACTATATCTCAGGAAATATTGCGCGACATTGTATATTAATTTATATGCAGATGCATCTTAACATTAATTAGTTTATAATAACTTTTGGTGCCGATCTCACAAGAGTTGGCGCTGCTATACGACAATTTCAGCGATTTAAGGGAAGGCTATGTGTTAAATTCTACGGCGTATAATAGAAGAAAACTTCGTGTATGAAAACTCCATTATAAAATATTATGCTGATTAAATTGCGTGCATATTGGCTGATAGATGGTGCAGCTGTATTGCAATTACTTAAACGCGTCTCATGTGTTCGCATTTATTTACAGAGATTTTTGGATAGGGGCTTTTATTAATCGCTAGCAAAAGGAGCTAGAATTTATAAGGATGACTTGGACCTATTTTTACTAGATCCACAATTTAGATTCTAAATGTCAGTCACATAGTTTTTTCTCGGTATAAAGATTGCACATACGAAACAAAAAATTATTTAGTAAATATACTTATATTTCATTGCAGATTTAGTACTTTTGCATTCTGATTTCAGTATACTCCGCTTATGTTCTGTGTCAAATTTTGTGAGAATTTCTTTCCACTGGGTTTAATATCTCGCGTGTTATAATTTGAAAAGTGTCAATTATGCTTACAGTTTTTAAAGAAACCGTCATATCTTTTTGAATGTATGTGGTAGCCTCATAAAATTTTATACCGATAATAAATAGGAACCTCATAATCATCTGGTACAGCTGCATCGCATTTCAAGCATTACTTTTTACAGGGTACTCCCGAAAGTTTTTTATTTTTATTTATTTTTTCACTGGCCTCTCTTTTCCTCTGAAGGCAAATATTTCACTTATCCCAACTTTTCCTAAAACCTCATATCTCTTAGGTCAGATCACCCTGTTTTGTTGTTTTCTCAGAGAATGCCAATGACGAAACTCTTACGTAGAAGCGTTTGTCATCAAAACTCACGTGACCTCGAAACCAATGAGATTTAGTAACAAATTTTGTCAGTCAGTAGCAGTCTCTCTTTCAGAGTAGATCGCAGATTTTCATCTGTGTATTTATTATTTTGCAATGTTTTAAACCATAAGATGTAGCGCCGCTTGGACAGCGCTATTTATTCTACCATTTGAAATGTGATCCTTGTACTCTGTATATATTGTGTTTCTGTCTTCATTAAATTTAGTCATGTGCTACAGTCGTTTGAAAATTATTGTGTTCTATTCTTTTCTGTTGTCGTTTTGATTTAAAATTAGTTCTATGGAAAAATGAAATAGTAAACCTTTTGTTAATTTAGGTGCTCTATCATGCTAATCTAGCTGCCAGCAACAGACACTGAACTATATGGGGTATAAGAAGTTCTTCATACTTCTGAAATTTTAAGATGATTCATTCAGTACTTTTTTCTTTCTCTTACCCATAAGGTAGAGAAAGTACTGTTTTTGGGTCAAATTTTCGAACGCGAATTTTTGTTATATTTACATGTTCTGAGGTCCCCTGAATACGAAAATCATGTTTTTAGCAAATGGTCTGTGTGTATGTCTGTGTGTATGTCTGTGTGTGTGTCTGTGTGTGTGTCTGACTCTTATCAGCATATCTCAAAAACAAATTATGGCAGAAAGTTCAAACTTGGTATTCTAAATGTGTATCATATAAGGATGCTACACTAAATTTTTCGTTAAGATCAAGCAAATGGTTCGTGCACAGGGACACTCAAAACTATTCAAATACATTACGTCTATGGGATAAATTGCAGGTAAGTAGAGTTTAACATGTATAGACTGAACAGGGGAGCAGCCCCCGCTCACCGTTAGAAGAGCGGTGTTGCTTATAGAACCGAAGTTCACGTGGGCTGTCCCGAAAAGAACCCCTACAGACCTGCCTGACGTTTATTTAAAAAGCAAGAAGGTTTTACGTAGGCATCGCCAGGCATGAAACGTTACCGCGACAAGGGGCGATGGAAAACAACATAGAAAGAGTACGTGGTCATCGCCTGGCTGAAAGCCACCTCGCGACATTGGGTGATGATAATTTTAGATGGATTGTGCCAGGCCCTTAAGGCCTCTCGCGACAGACGGCACTAGATGAGTTGTCACAGCTCTTGATGTGTACTACAGAGTTCAAGTTTGACTATAATAGTCCAGGTGGTACAATTGGATGACAACATGGATGACAGTATTGCAGAAGAACTGTGCACTAGAATAGTCCAGGTGGTACAATTGGATGAAAACATGGATGACAGTATTGCAGAACAACTGTGCAGAAAACTGATTTTGCAGGGTAATTTAGGTAACAGAGGAGAGAATGAGAGAGTTAGGATTATTGCTAATTTAAACTATAGAGTTTACTTAGTTTTTAAGAGAGGTTTTGAATAAGAGGCTTCCTTGCAAACAGATTTTTGTTTTTGTGACGGGTATTTTGGAAAAGGGTGGGAGGATAAGTAGCTTCATTTGGGAAGAAGATTAGCTGCCAGTGGGAATGGTTAATAATCAGTCAAATTGGTTATGTCCATTAATAGGGAGTAAATAACTGTTTAGTTTTTTAATTAACAGTTTTCTGGTTAAGATATTTTCAAGCGAATTATTTGGTCTTGGAGAGGGATTTCTGAAATGGAACTGTTGAGTTAGGGGGCAAGAGAAATAATAACGTTCGGGAGTTCCCTCCTCACCGCAGGGACACAGGGGAGAGCGTCGGCGATGAAACTTGAAGAGGTAGGATTGAAAGGGGCCATGGCCTGTTAAGAAAGCCGTTATGGGAGGAGTTAGAGTCCATGATTTTATTGAAACCTGTGGGATTAGTGAGAAGGTATATCTACCCTTCTAGGAATTTCGCCACAAGTCCTGCCATTTTAAAATGAAGATTTGCTTCAGTTTTAGTTTTACGTAGGAGGGAGGGGCAGGAGAAGATGGTTCTTTTACTGGGAATTCTGTGGCTTCTTTGGCCAGGGAATCAGCAAGTTCATTACCGACTACTTCCCTGTGGGCAGAAACGTGTGCCAGGGTACAGTTAAGGTTAGGGTTCATAAGAGTTTCTTTTATTTCTAGGACTTGTGTACGCGTCTGTTCCGGTGGCGAGCAATGGCGAGCAGGCTCGAAAGACTATCACTATAAATACTTAGTTGTTGTTGTTGATTATGATTTACGACCGCCCAGTCTAGGGCTTTTTTAATTGCATAGAGTTCTGCTTGGAATACTGAGTTGTAGTCCTCGAGCCTACCCGCCCACCGATAGACTTCGCTGTCGCCTTCAAGAACACAGAAAGCTGAGGCAACTCCAGCCTCGGTCTTAGAGCCATCCGTGTAGACCGCCACCGGGACAGAAGGTGATAAGCTATTTTTTGAACAGTTTGTTATTAGAGGAGCTACATCCAAACCTGGGTGAATTGCCCAACTGCAGGTCAGGGTCTGGATGGGAGTTTGGGGAAAGACTATGTTAGCGAACTCTTGGTCGTTTAGTTGTAGGATCTTAGTTTTAGTATAGGTTTGGGCGACCTGCAAGGGAGCATGGGGAATCCCAGTGATTACGGTGAGGGCATCAGTGGAGATGGTTTTATACCCTCTTGCAATCTGCAGGAGGAAAGGGCGTTGAGCGGAGTCAAGCGAAGCTCTGGCGTCAGAACTTAAGTGACCTCCCCAGATGCCTGCCCCATAAGTTATTATTTTTTCAATTATTGTTTGATACCATATTTTAAGGAGAGAGGTGGAGATACCCCACCTCTTTCCTACCATCTTAGTTGAGTTATGGTAATGACTTAGTGTTTTGAGTTTAAGGTCCTTTACATGGGGCAGCCAGTTGAGGTGTCTGTCGAAGGTTATTCCCAGAAGCTTCATGTGATCAACATGATACCATCAACATGACACTGATACCATCAATTCGCATCTTGGGATTTCTCTTTTTTAGGGATTTGGGGAAAGCCAAAGTTAGGACCTTGGTTTTAGACGGTGAGAGTTTGAGGTCAAACTCTTTAAGGAGCCTGCTAAATAAGGAGAGTGCTTCCTGGGCCTGGTCCTCCAGATCCTTCCTGATACGGCCCAAGAGAATCAGGGTGAAGTCGTCCGCATAAGCGAATGTCGTAAAGCCCTCAGAGTTCATGCGCTTTAGCACGCCGTCAGCTATGAGATTCCAGAGAATCGGGCCGAGGCACGAGCCCTGGGGGCAGCCTTTAGTTTGGGGAAATTCTGTGTTTCCCTCGCCCCAGTTAATGATGATTTTCCTTTTAGAAAGGTAAGAGCGAATGACTCCAGCCAGTTTCCCCATGCAGTTGAGTTCCTGTAGTGCTCTGTGAATATCGAGCCACTCTACATTATCAAAAGCACCCTTAATGTCCAAAGAGATGACGGTGGTGTATCTAGTGGCATTACAGCTTACGGCACAGGAATCATTAATGGCTTGTAAGGCATGTTCGCATCATCTGCCCTCTCTGAAGCCAAATTGGTTTGGATGGAGAAGTTGGTTTGTTTCTACGTGATAGTTAAGCCGGGTTACGATTAATTTCTCGAGAAGTTTTCCTAGGGTAGGTAGGAGGCAGATTGGTCTATAAGATGTGGGCTCAGAGGGGAGTTTCCCTTGCTTCAAGAAATACACCACCTCACGTCTTCGGAGAATTTCTGGGAAATAATTTAGTCTGAGGCATTGATTGGTCCTTAGTAGGGATATTTGTGGGATAGTGCTGTGAATGTTTCGTAAAATTTTAAAATCAATGTTGAAGCTGTAAAGAGTGGATTTAATCTCGGATTCCGTGAAGGGAACATCAGAGGGAGCCGAGAAGGAAGGTTCTTTAAATAGTGGGTATTGTGTTTTGGGGAATAGAGTGCTAGTTAGGAATTCCCGGTTGTTGCGCTTGGAGGAAAGAGCTGGAGGTCTTTCTAGTTTCAACTCTGTGGGGGTGAAAAACTTGGTACTATAAAATTTTTGAGCGGTGCCGAATATTTGTGTTTGTGTGGTGCAGAATTTTTTCCATGCATTGTGTTTAGAGGTATTGATTTGTTTTTTGAAGATGGCCGAATGCTGTTTGATTTTTAGTTTATGTTGTGGTATAAGTGTAGGGTCTAGGTATTTTAACTGTCTTTTCATTGCTGTCAATTTGTTACGCATGGTGCGGAGCTGGGGAGTCCAGAAGGTATAGGTGAAGCGAAGTCCCGACTTTTTCAGCCTGAAAGCCGAAGTGGCAGCAGTTTGAATAGCGGCTATGAAATTTATTGTGAAGTTTTCTTGTTGGTTAGTGTCCTTTTTTGAGCTTAGATTTCCAATAGGGGGGGAAGCGAGGTTTAACATTAGTTTATTGAATTTGTTAAATTTTCCGCATTTGGTTGCGAAACGTTTTGATTGGGTTATGGAGGGTTTAGAGATAAGGGAAAAGGTGATATAGTTGCGATCGGAGTTATTAAAGATGTTCAGGACTGTCCAGTCATTCACCCTGGCATAGGTCAACATGTATAGACTGCACTAAACCAAATGAAACGAATATATATTTTTTGTAATAGAGATAGTCAACAGAGGAAGAAAAAGTGTGTATGTAGGAGCCTCGCCTCCCTTCTTTGAGGGAGGGGAGGAAGTCCCCTCTCGAGGGGAGTAAATGTTCAAAATGGGTATATTTCAAAAGAGCTCACCAATACCTTTAAAACAATTGGTTGAACCATTGATCTGTGATATTTTAAAACAAAATTATCAATTTTTTTTTTTACTTTTAACAAATTATATTATTATTATTATTTTTTTAATATTGAGAATAAAATGGAATTTTTTTTGGATATTTGGTTTTATACACTACTTCTCTAATATTGAAATCGTCTGCATTATCATAAAAGATAATTTATTAAAATAATAATTTTAATAAATTATTTTTTAAAAACAGAATTATATTTTAGTAACCTAATTAAATTCTATATAAATGTGGGTGCATTAATGAAACGGGTGTTGAGGGGGGCGATAGCCCCCTCACACAGAACTAATTATCCTGTAAAACTCTTCTGAAGCCTAATTTGAATTGTTTAACATAGGTTTACATAACATGGTTATCTTACCTCTTATTATCCAACCTGTATCTATAGTATTAAATTTCAGGGTAAGAGAAAGTCGTGTGAGTGACACACCAGATTATTTAACTATTTAAAAAATATCTAAATTCGAAAGTGTCCGGTCATTTATGGAAATACTGTCTATTTATCTAATGTATGTATCACATGTCTAAGAAAATTGCTTTGGAATAATAATTACTTTCTCTTAGTCATATGGTAAACAAATTTTGTATTGGAGCTTAATCTTTCATCGTTTAAATTTTGCTATAATTTTGCGTTCTGAAATTCCCTGTATACGGTTCCCTTGTTACCAACGTAATTTAAAAACAAATAAATGAAGAAAATTCCATTTTCGTATTTTAAAAATCACATGCATGGGATTGCCACTGGAAAATTTTTGACCAATATTGGTAAATTTAAAGAGTGGTATAAGTAAAATGATATGAATAACATGAAATATAGATTTTTTTACTTTCTCTTACCCATAAAGTGGAGAAAGTATTGTTTTTAGGTTAAATGTTCGAAAGCGAGATTTTGTTATATTTACACGTTTTCAGGTCTCCTGAATAGGAAAATCATGTTTTTAGAGGTTGGTCTGTGTGTGTGTCTGTGTGCGTGTCTCTCTCTGTGTGTGTGTGTCTGTGTATTATCAGCATATCTCAAAAACAAATTATGGCAGAAATTCCAAACTCGGTATTCTAAATGTGTATCATATAGGGATGTACATTAAGCTTTTCGTTGAGATAAAGCAAATGGTTCGTGTACAGGGACACTCAAAAGAATTCAAATACATTACGCCTATGGGGGAAATTGCAGGTAAGTAGAGTTTAACATCTATAGACTGCACTAAATCAAATGAAGCGTATATATTTTTTTTTGTAATAGAGATAGTCAACTGGGAAAAAAATTTGTGTATGTAGGAGCCTCGCCTCCCCCCCTGGGGGGAAGTCATCCTCGAGGGGAGTAAATTTTCACGATGGGTATCTTTCAAAAGAGCTCGCCAATACCTTTAAAACGAATGATTGAACCATCGGTCCGCAATAATTAAAAATAAAGTTATAGATTATTTTCATTAAAAAAAAAAAAAAAAAAAAAAAAAAAAAAATGTAGTATTGAGAATAAATTCAACTTTTTTTTTGGATATTTAGTGTTATACTACTTCTCTAATATGGAAAACGTCTGCATTATCATAAATGATAATTTGTTTAAATAATAATTTTAATAAATTGTTTTTAAAAAACAGAATTATTTTTTAATAACCGAATTAAATTCTTTATAAATGTAGGTGCATTAATGAAACGGGGGTTGAGGGGGGCGGTAATTCCCCTTACACAGAACTAATTATCATATAAAACTCTTCCGAAGCCTAATTTGAATTGTTTAACATAGGTTTACATAACAGTGCTCGTTATCTTACCTCTTAATCTCCAACCTGTATTTATAGTATTAAATTTCAGGGTAAGAGAAAGTCGTGTGAATGATACACCAAATTATTTAATTTAATATTTATGACTACAACTAGTATATTGAGAAGGGGAGGGGGGTTAAGGAGACGGCTGTCCGGCTCAATCCACATCTTTTAAATAAATAGAAGGCTCTTTTCAAAATAATAACATGTATAATCAAATGAAGTAATAAAAAATAATTTTTTATAATGTAAAAACTATGTTTTGACAAATAATTTGAATGTATTTTCAAGTACAATAAAATTTCTGTTACTGCGAAAAAAGTTTTTTTCCCCTTCTTAAACACTAGTGATCAAAACACATAAATAATGATTTTTCAATACGATTTACTTTTTCCATTGATAAATATAATTATAGGTATAAATTATTTTCCGATATTTTTTACGCTGTAAATAACGCAAGTATAAAATTTTGTAAAGTATTTCTTTTAAATGACAAACAAACATTATTGATTCGTCAAATGAAAAAAATCTGGAAATACATTTTTTTCCCTATTACTCTATATAATGATAAAAATACATAAATAAAGCTAATCACACAAAAAACGGAACATTGGTGTTTATTTATTTAAAATGAACTATTATCAGTTTTCTCCTTTAAATATGATACAGAAACATAATGTAACGATACAAAATATAAATATTAGTACAATACAAAAAAAAAAAAATCTTACTGTTAACATTTTATGTAATTATATGTTAAAAGCAAATAAATTATTTGTGTTAAAGTAAAGTATATGTCCAATATTTTAAAATTGTTAAATACAGATTGCAGTTTCTAAAACAGAAAGAGATCTGTCATCGTGATATGAAATTATTTTTATTTTAACTTACAGTATTTTATTTACATCGAATGTCTTTAACAAAGCGGTATTAACGCATCTGAACTAGCTCGAGAATGATGTTTTTACTTTCGAATGATCCGATATGAAATTTCATGTTTATATTTATAAAAGTTTAACAATTTATAAATATTGATAAAGTTATACATAATAACGATTAATCGTGTTTAAATACATTTGGAAGATACGACTGAATTTTTGAGGATTATTTAGATAAATTTTACGCTTAATAAAACAAGAAAAAAAGCGATAAGGAGATTGAAATACTGGACAAAATAATTAAACTGATTTCTCAACAAAACAAACAAAACAAACAAAAAATGTATGATTAATAATGCAATGTTGTAAATACCAAAAATTTCTATATCTGTTTTCATTACCCGTTAATCTTCTCAATGTACTATACAGTGGAAGACGTGAGGTATTGTTCATAGATTCTTCCAAGTTCCAAAATAATCAACGCAACTGAAAAAAGTATACTGTAGTTTACTGCAATTTATACATTTTTTTTTTCTAAATGTCAATAGAAGTGAAGTTTAATTTACCGTGCAGATTCATAGAAGAATAAAATTAGAATGCTAATAAATGCGTGTGAAGTGTTTTATTCTTTATATAAAATTAACTAAATTTTAAAAATATTAAAACATCAATATTTTGACATTTTCTTTTTACTTTGCAACTAGTTTTTGGATCCATACTGAATTTGTTGGAAAAAATCTGCATTCCGAAGGTACGATAAATATTCGGTTATGAAAAGCTGATTTTTTGCACTAATTTTTAGCCAAATATATTATTCTAAAGGAAGTTTTATAAAACTGAATAATCTAGACTAATTTTTTATTAAAACATGCATCATAATGAAAGCAATTTCAAATTTTAAAAAGTTTTTAAGAGAGAAAAGTATGAAATAGTTTTTAATGAAGAAAAACCTGCGCTAAAAAGTAAGTTTTATTTTATTTAACTAATTAAGAACGACTATTCTGAAATAATTTTTAATTAAGAAAATACTGCACAAGAAAAATAAGCTTTTTTCTAAGAAAGTTATTAAGAATGAATATTTTGAATAAAATATTAGCCAAGAAAATGCTGCAGTATTTAAAGAGTAGAATTAAGTGAGTAACTAAAAATATTATTTAAAATGAACATAATGCACTAATTATCGATTAAAAAATGCTACACGAAGAAACTAATTGAAAAAAAAGTAATTTTTATTCTATGAAAGCTATTACGAATTAATACTTTGATTTAATTTTTATTTAAGAAAACGAAAAAAGAATATTATTAAAGAAGAATAAACGTTCTCAACTATAAAGATTCTTATTATGTAGTTAGGAGGACTTCATCCTTTCAGTATAGTTGTTACTACATTTGTATGTTATTTTCTTTACAATGCTTTTTATAATATTTTCAACTCTAGCATTTGGTAACGTTAAAGAATCTTTAAATATATTTATTAACTTACTAATGTTTCTCTAAGTAGTTTGCTAATCAAGATATCTAAGAGAAATTCCTATTAAACATACTATTAATACAACGAAACAATTTAAACTATTTTCATGCATTTTACTGTATTTTTATTAGTAACTTTGAAAAAGTGTTGAATGCTGGAAATGAAAAATATTTCATAATTTTCATTAAATTGTATATTTTTCAAACCAAAATAGCACAAGAAAAAAAAAAAAAAAAAAAAAAAAAAAAAGCAAGACATATTTACAGATTAAATGCAATAACGGCAATGCCGGTATTTAAACATTTCAAATAAAAATGCAGCAAAGTTCAATATTGAAACATTAATATGTCATATAATTAAAAATTTATTGCAAAACGTATTATTTATAAACAAAAAATGTACTCAAAAAAGTAAATAATATAAGCAAAAGCTTCTAGCAAACTATTTAGTTTGTACAAAAAAAAAAGCTGTTATTTATTTTTGTTGTTAAATTAAGGATCGTTTTAAAGTAGTCTTCTGTTCAACATCAGAAATTGTGATATACTCTTGTAATATAACACGATACACTATTATAGTAATATATCAAAGTTATTTCAGTTAAAATCTTTCTAGCTTTTGTAGGTAAAAAGCAGAATTTTTCATTTATTTTGGTTATTTTTCAAGAAAATTATTTTTTATTGACTGCCTCAACTAATTCTAGATCTGATAGGTCCTCATTATCTCTGTTTGGATCAACAAAAAGACTTCAACGTATGTCGTCATTACACCAAAAGCAATTCGAGCTCATCCAAGAACAAATCATAAATAAGATTGAAACCCATGCCTTACAAGTAAACTTTTATGAAAAGAACTGATTCCAAAATTTTTCTTGAAGCAAAATGTGTATTTGCTTGTTATCCCCAAATTCCATATGTGGTAATCTCGTTCAACAAATATATTTTAATCTCGTGTTATTAGCATAAGAAGAAGTCTACAGCTATTGCTTTTTATTGCTCATTAAAAAAAACTGAAAGAACAAGCTCAGACATCTGTCCCTTAGAAATAACCATTAAAGAATAAATAAGTAATATATAAAAAAAAAAAAAAAAAAAAAAAAATAAGTATTTCGGATTCTCAAGTGAACATGGTAATAAGTGATAAAACATTAATGAATCTCATAATGCTGATTGGGATATATCATGGCAAAACTAAACCGTATCTTAAAATAATTGCTATTTTAACTGTTTTATTTTACCATTTTTCTATAGTTTATTATATAGTAGCATCTATTAATTGCATGTTGTACTTAAATTTCAAAAGAGGTTTGTTATACATTTTTCTAGCTGTTCATTCTATACTTATCTGGTATACATTATACGTAAAAAAGAAACAAATTTATGTAATATTTCAGAAAATACACAAGATTCGAAAACGCTACAAAATCAAGAGTACTTCTTCAGTTTGTTTGCGTATAATAATAGCGATTATATTTTTTGTACTTTTTATATTAACGCAGTTTCAAAGTTTTCACATCAACTTCATCTCACCAGATATAGCAAGATTTTGGTCACTGCAATATGAAATTCCGAAAGGCTTTAATCTTATAATCTTTATTGCAGTCACAGACTTAATTTGTTTCGTAATAATAATCTTTCCTGTTTTGATGACGTTTATATTAAGTGTTACATTGTACAAATGTGCCGAAATTGTGCAGTTTTACAATACATTTCTTCAAAGTCATTTTAATTGTGTCGTAAAATATCAGAATATAGAAATTTTTGCGGATTTCCATAGAGTAAAAAAGATTTTGCGTGAATTGATATCAGTAATAGATTCTCCTTTATTTTTCATAATCGGTTATTCTTCATGCATTATTTTTGTGTCATTATATGATGTCATACAATTGAAAGCAATACTTAGTTACACTGAACTAATAGCTCCTATAATTGGTTTTATTTGTAGTATATCTATTTTGTTAATGTATTCTTTTAGCAGTTCGATGATTCCACAAACGTTCTCAGAAGTACGGCTTACTGCTCGTGATAAAGTAAATGAACACATTTTAGGTCTCACGTCTTCAATTCCACAAAATATACTGTTGTGCCTCAGGCGAATAGAAGCAGAAAAAGAAATTTATATTAATGTTTATGGCTTGTTCCGTTTAACTAGAACTTTTATTTTAACGGCAATTGGGATTATATTTTCTTATGATTTACTCATCATAAATGCTTTTCTAGTACAATAAATCAAATACGTTTTTCAGAATATGTGAATATTTATTTCTTAAAGCGAATTCGTTGATATTTTAAGACATTTCATGTCTAATTGTTGTGCAGAAACATAAAAAGGATTTGTTGAAATATCTACTAGGAATAAAGCTGAACATTTGTTCAAATCTAGTGTGAAACAACCTCGCGATTTCCATTCCCACTATTACGCGTATTATACGCACTTTTTGGCGATAATGTGATTAGAAAACATAAAACTGACCTAATGAAGTAGAAACTTAAAATATTTCTGGTAAGAAAAACTTAATAAACGTGTAAAGACATGTAGAACAAAGTTTACATAGCGAGTTAAAGAAAAAAAAAAAGAAATGTTAGAGTTATTTTTTGAAACATCAATTTCCGAGAAGTAAAACTGATCTATCAATGCAGGATGACTGTTAATGTTCCTCTAATAACCACGTAATATATGAGAAAGTATATCTAAAATGAGTCTACGCAACGATTTTCAAGAAAATTGTTAGAGCCGTTTTGGAGATACCAACTTTTACCAAAACTTTGTATACTCAAATATTAAACGGAAAACAATACTACACACAAAAGGATATTTAAAAGGGAGTTAATATGGAGAGTTTGAAAAAAACCCGCACAGCCATTTTTAAAGGAACGCACTTTCGAGACCTGAAATTGAGTTATTTATACAGGACGCCTATCAATTTTGTTCAATTAACCAACTATATCATGTGAAAGGACATCTAATAGAGTGTTTATATAACAACTTTAAAAAAAATCGTTCGAGCCGTTTTTCCAATTTTTACCAAAATTTGGAAAAGCTATCTTTACACTAGATTTATCTGAATTTTGAAGTTTCGTAGTTCTATCCTAATTAGTTTCTGAGGTATGATAGACAGAAGATTCTCCACATACATACACACACACACACCGGCCAATTGCCAAAAACTGCTTTTTTGGACTCAGGAGACCTTAAAACGTGTAAATCAAGTGAAAGCTCACTTTCGAATTTTTTGGACCGAATACAATACTTCCATTAACTACGTTAGTCGAATAATGGAAGTAAAAAAAGACTTGAAAATTTTGCTCTTTCAATTCCACGAAACATACTTTGTGCCTCGGAAGAACAAAGACCGAAAAAGTCGTTTGTATAAATGTTTATGGCCTACTCCGTTTATTTAGAGCTTTTATTTCAACGGAAATTGGAATTACATCACCTTAACAATTGCTTATCGTAAATCCTTTTCTGGTTCAATAGGATAACAATTGTATAAAGAACATGTGAATATATTTTCTTAAAAAGCATCTTACGTTATTTAAAAGTGTTTTATGAAAAATTGCTACCACGTGTCTAATATTTGAGTATAATGACAGTACGACTGTTTAAATACGTATGAAAAATAATGCTGACCGCTAGTAAAAAGAAACAAAAACGAAAAATCATGTGACACGTATTGATTATTATTACACTTTCCAACTGAACGTTCTTGTTGTGTCGTAAAATTTTGAATGTCCTTTGTCTACGTTAACATACGACAAACAGATAGACGGACTGAAAGGCATACAGGTAGACTAATATAATTCATAATCAATCTTAAACGTTGTTGGAAAGTGTTAAAAATGCTTAACGCAAAATAAAATGTAGCTCTAATTGCAGCCTTTAATATATCTGAATATTTTAGTGTAGCCTTGTAAATCTGCAGATTAACCCTATCGTATTCTGTACAAAACATTATTTCAGCATATTAACATTAAATGTCAATTTCTTTGAGATTTTTTCAGTAGAAAGTTATTTAAAAGCGATTTATAAATATATCTGTCCTGATACGTTACGAATTGGCTTTTTTTTTTTTTTTTTTTTTTTTTTGGGGGGGGGGGGGGGTTGTACCCAAATCAGTTGTACAGGACCTATTAATGTCATTTAAATAGGTCCTGTACAATTTTAACGCCATTTTAATATATTGTATGGAGAACATGGATAACATATACCATTTTTCAAAATTTCTGAAAATATTTATGAACGCTGGGGGCAGGCAGGCGGACAGATAAGCAGATGGACAGTGAGACAAACAGGTACACGAATTCAAATCACATTTGCTCTTAAAAACGTTAGAAAATGTTGAAAATGCTTAATGTAAACGAAAATGCAATAACAGCAAATTTTGCAATAAAAGCCTTCAATGAAACTGAATATATTTGAGTAGCTCTGTAAATCTAATGCCAATAACACTGTATTCTGTAGAAAGCATTCTTTTGTTTTATGAATAACACCTTTGAAATTCATTAAAATTTTTGCAAAATACATGTATTAAAACCATATGGTTTATAGAAATATCTCTCCTAGAAAGCAATGTTTTAAAATACTTTCTGGTGCCCTTGTACCCAAACCTGTGGTGCTATTTGCTCTATTTTCTATAGAAAACATCTGATAGAGAACTTGAATAAAATATTTCAATTTCATGAGATTGTGTAAAGTAAAGTTATTAAAATATGGTTTATGCATATCCCTCTCACAGAACACAATGTTTTGGAATACTTTCTGGTGCCCCTGCACACAGACCGTGTTCAAACCCTATAGGGAACATCCGATAGTGAACTTGATTAATATATATGAGTTACAAGAAAATCCATGAATATTTACGGGATTAGAGCGAGGACAGACAGATGGACAAATCGAAGTCATTAACACTCTTCAACCTTGTTGGAAAGTGTTAAAAAAGAACCCAATTTAGGTTTCGCTGAATTCAATTCCATAAAAAGTACTTTTGTGCTTCAGAGGAATAAAAACAAAAATAGCAATTTGTATAAATGATTATGGCATGCTTCTTTTAGCTACAACTTTCTTTTTAACGGAAATTAAAAGCATATTTTCTTATGATTTTTTTTTTTTTTTTACCAATGCTTTTTTTGGTTCTGCAGGTTAATATTTTTTTGTGACGAATATTTGAAGATTTATTTAAAGCTTTATGCGATATTTTAAGATATTTAATGTCTAGTTGTTACCACAGGCCTAACTGTTGGGTACAATAATAATAAGTATTGGTCAAAATGCCTTTTAGAAATAAAGCTTACCGCTGAAAAAAAGAAAAAGGACGTGCTTATAGGTCTCACTTTTTCAATGCCACAAAACATATTTTTTTTTTTTGCCTCTGAAGCACAGAGGCAGAAAAAGGGATTTAACTATCTGTATATGATATGTTACAAATAACTAAAGCCTTTATCTTAATGGCAATTGGAAAGATGCACTGAGAAAAAGTTCTGTAACTGACATCTAGAATCTAAATGGTGACTCTAGAAAAAATAGTTCCATATCATCCTCATAAATTCTAGTCCCCTTCGAAAGCGAGTTCTAGAAACCCCTATTAGAATTTTAGAGTATTTGCCTATATTCTAGACGGCAATGTTATTTAAAAATCTCTGCAAATAAATGTGAATGCAAGAGGCGGGTTTCAGCAATTATAATCTTGGTATATTACATAATTCTAGAAAATCAAGCGAGAATTTCTCGCAATACAGAATATTCAGAATATTGTTTCACCCTCTAGAAATGTGTAGACTAGAAATTTTCGATCATTTCGTCTATTCAGTTTATTGGCGTGTCTTATGCGCATAGCTCGGAAATCTATATTTGGTTAAGGGATTTAGAAAACGACCTTTTATTCATTCTAGACGAAGGCGGTACATTTTTTTCTCAGTGTATATACTTATAATTTAATTATCATAAACGTTTGTTTTAAATGAAGTGATAAACGATGCAACGTCGCGTAAATAAACTATAAATTCAATTGAGTAAAATTTGAAAAACTTGAATTCTATATAGAGCAGAATGATTTTTGTTCATGTTATAAAATTCTATACATATGCATTCAAGTATAAGAATATAAAGTAATATTATATGCAAGAGTGTTTATATAAGTAGAATCGAATTTATTTTAACCAGGTTTTTTTTATATGGCAATGTTTTTATTTTATTTTTTATATCGAAAAATGAAGCATTATTTATTTTTGTAATATAATAAAAACACTAGTATATGCAATTAATTGATGATTGAGTCAGGTAATTGATTAAACATTTTGTATATTTACTTCTAAATATCATGCATACCTTTGCCGATAATCATTAAAAATATAATATTTTAGAAATTCATACACATCTTATCGCATTCAATTTATACATGAATAATATCAAAATATCTCAAGGATAGCTACTAAATGTTACGAATTTTGGATACTTGAATTTTTTAACAAATATTTTCGTCTTATATTTTAAGGTAAAGCTAGAAAAGTTTGCTCACAATTGAACTGAAAAAACATAAAAAAAAAGAAGCCAAATATTAATTCTTTCGGTAAACTACTGGTGCATAATTTGGAACTTATCCTCTTTCTATACATTTCCATTACTATTTTGTTGTGGTCTTATAATTTAAAACAACAGCTTTGATAAAACCAGGAGAGCTATGTGCTCAATCTCTCGGTAGGAGTGATTGCGCACACAAACGCTTAATTATAACCACAATTACATTGTTAAAAATAAAAATTGCACATAAATGACATTGTTGTAAGGCATCTGTAAACAAATATTTTTGTATTGGGAGTGGATGTTTCAATTCAATAAGTAAAAAATCAGAAATTTAAAGGAAATTTAAAAAGAATTATAAGATTTTATTTAAAGAAAAAATATTAAATAAACTGAAAAAAAAGGAAAAAAAAAACCCAAACAGATAAAGATTGCAAAATAACATTAAATTAATAAATAACACGTTCAACTTAAAATTAATACTATTCCTTTTCAACTTGAATAGTTTCTTGTTTGCTAACCCAAAGGTATAATTTGTATAAGAACATGAAGGATGTTGCGGTCACTGCGGAGGACAATTAAGTGTACCAACAACCATTTGTATACACGAAGGTCTTTGGCCGGCTGAAGCAATAAATTCAGAACCACATAACTTTAGAACTTACATCTTTTATTCTATGCCAGTACCCTCAGATCATATTCTCCTAAAGAAGATGCTTGTCGCGTGGCTCGGAAATTGGCAACAGTTTAATCGGTAGACAGCGCCACCTGGTATAGATTGCGCGACTTTCTTATTCAACAACCACCAAAAATTTTCAAAAGTGGAATTCGATATAGATAAAAGGCTATTAGAATCGAAGAAACGTCTATTATATCTATCATATATCACTTCCTAAAATTATTGATGACAGTTGAATAAAAAAGTAGTTCAATCTGTACCAGGTGGCGCTGTCTACCGCATGAACTGTTGCCAAGTTTACGAGTAACGCGACAGGCATCTAGTTTAGGAGGCTATGCTCAAATACACCTAACATGTAATGCCAAATAAAACGGAGAATAAATACTGATCCACAAATTTTCCAACGTAAATGCATGACTGGCTATTGAGACAATTCTCCACACCATGCGCAGGCGCGTGATTGGCTTCTTAACATTGGCGCCACATCACGCGCTGCCGCGTGTCTGGAAGAAGTGTTAAACACCACTGACTTTAAATATTCTAATTCGAAAATTTAAGTTATTCGAAATTTAAGATTTTGTCAATATAAAAGAATAGAGCAGTATATAAATTTGCGTTCTTGGGATCGTGGCATTGGAAACAGTTTGGAATTGCATAAAAATTAAACTATGAATCTGACATTATACAATGAATTTACAAAATGGATAAGATAAATGTGTTGAACTGAACAGGGATTACCTGTTTATTATGTGTAGCATTTCAGTCTGTCACTGTGCCAAGGATCGGTCAAATTCATTCCCCTTAACATACATGAATATAGTATATCCTGTACCAGAAATTTCTGAAAACATATATTTGATGGAAAATCCCCCTATGCCAACAAGTTTTCTAATATATTTAAGTATTTGCAAAAACATGACTCCTTTTAAGTTATCTTAGTTATTTTTTAATAATTTCTTCGTTTTTCAATTCACAAAATACTAAAAAGCACTTAGAAAAAAAAAAAAAACGTTTTTTTTTTTTTTTTTTTCCTAATATTGAGAGTAAAATGGACTTTTTTTTGGATATTTAGTGTTACACTACTTGTCTAATATGGAAATCGTTTGCATTATCATAAAAGATAATTTTTTTAAATAATAATTTTAATACATTATTTTTTTTTAAACAGAATTATTTGTTAATAACAGAATTAAATTCTATATAAATGTAGGTGCATCAATGAAACGGGGGGTTGAGGGGGCGGCAGCCCCTCTCACACAGAACTAATTATCGTATAAAACTCTTCTGAAGCCTAATTTGAATTGTTTAGCCTAGGTTTACACGACAGTTTTCGTTATCTTACCTTTTAATCTGCAACATGTATTTATAGTTTTAAATTTCAGGGTAAGAGAAAATAGTGTGAGTGACACACCATATTATTATCTTTATGTTTACATTATTTTATCATTAAGGCATTAGATTCGTAATATTTTTTCCGGTCTAATAAAACTTAATGTGTAACAACCACTCCCCCCCCCCATCTCCAAGCCAACCCCTTAATATGGGTGGAGGTCGATTCCCCTGCTGTATGATATCTTGACAGAAAAAATGGGTCGTTTCCCCTCACCCTTTTTTCGCAGGCACAGGTCGTTTGCCCTGACAGGAAAGGTCCTGTGTCCATGTTTATTATGACTGACATTTACTGATAAGCAGGGGGGAGATGTGTCCTTCATTCTCTTACAGGTGACTTAAATAGTACACACACACGCAAAAAAATAAATAAATAAATAAAAAGTAATATCTCGGAAGAAAATAGTTTTATTTGCATATGTATATTGCATAACTGGTCCTCATGTATAGCAGAATTATTTAATGTGTATGTGCTGTACTTTTATTTTTATTTATCTATTTTTATTTTACCAAAAATTCAAGTATATTGATTTATCAGGTCATGATATTAGAATATAAATTTATTATTTTTGTATTAACAATATTAATAAGATATTTTGTAAAGATTTCGTAAGGAATACAATGGGAGTATTTGATTTCTTATTTTTAGTTTTAAAATAAAATTTTTGTTTGTAATAATTTGCGATAAAAATTTTAAAACTGGGTTGAAGAGAAAAAAAAAATCTTTCAAATGTAAGTCTTTCCTTTTGTTTTTTATTTATCACTATAAATAATTATTTATAACCAACATAAGGACAGAAAGCTTGAATTAATCAATAAACAGTTACATATAGAACTATATGTAAACTATGAACTATGCCTTTTACACGGCAGAAGATATTGAAAAAATTAATGAGTTGTATCTTCTGTATTATTGATGGGTTATGTGTAACAAATATAAACAAACTATAACAGAAAAAAAAAAATAATAATTACTAGAAGAAGAATAAGGAGCAGAATCCATCCCAGACAAGTGGAGACCTTATTGTAGTTGAAATGAAGATAATAATTACTGTAAATTAAAATAATAATAATAATAAGCAAATGAAAATTAAAACTTAACGAGATATTTTTGAAAAATGTAATTAATTTAATTTACATAGTAATTTTATGACCATAATTTAGAAAAGTTTTTTTTTTTTTTTTTTTTTTTTTTTTAATGAGATTAGAGACAATTATAGGATATCAGCAATTGTGTTAGACAACATTTCATATTATGTTATTGAAAGACACTCGTGAAAATGAATTTTAATTTGATATAATAATTTAACTATTATCTAAACTCATCAATAACTTTACTTTTTTTTTTTTTTAAATACAATTATTGTGATGATAATTTAAACTTGTTATGTATTAATTACAGTTATAAATCTTATATTAAAGCTAAAATAGTTATTTAAAACTTTATATGTTATATAGTAGTATAATTTGTAATAAAATTTTTTGCAATATACTTCAAATGAAATAACTTTGCAGTATGAAATACATAGCGTCAAAAATAAGGAAATAAAGTACAGTAATTTTCTTTTTCCTTCTTTATATATATATATATATATATATATATATATATATATAGCTGTAGAGGCCTCTGCTCCTTCTTATGATCTTATACATCAGGCTCCCAGAAAAGCTCATTAACTTTTCAATATCTATTGCTTTAAATAAAGTTTCATTTCCATGTATAATTGTTTAATGATTAAAGTAGGAGTACTATGGATTAATTCATATTTCATTTGAATCTTGAATATATATTTTTAAATTTATAGATAATTTTAGCAAATGTTCATTTGTTTCTCTTGCATTCTACAACTATATTGCATCATAAATAGGCTTATATTTTTTATTGATGGGGATGAAGGGTGAGGTATAAAAAAATTATTTTGTTTTTATTATTTTAGCTTTATAGAAATTTAGGAAAATAATTATATGCGGGTTTTCATTTATGTATTACGTATTTAATTTTCACAAGCCTTCCAGTTTTTTTTACGTTGGTTAATTTATACACTGCTGTTTATCAATGTCAGTTGTTTAATAAACAAAAAAATATTCCCTATTTTTGCTAAATATCAAATGGAGATTTTAAAAATATATTTATTCTGTGTTCATAAATACTAAAGTCTTACAACTTCCAATTGCGTTTGGCATATCTGACATTAACTTTATACAACTGAACTGTAATGAAAAATTTCTGCATTATATATGAATAATAAAGGCACGCGTTTTGAGAAGAAAAGTCTTTTCTCATCAGGCAAAAAATGCGTACTATTCTATAAAGAAGCACAGGAAATCATACTCCGTATTTTATCTAATAAAGGTAAGAGGCGTTTGTTTCCTAATGAAGGAATATTTTGTTCTTTCGAAATACGTTGCCTATATTAATCTTTTATGGCGCATTCAAAAAGTTTTCTGTTTTAATTTATGACTCTGCACTTTATACTATGTGCTTGGCATACGTTTTACATCATTGAAAATAAAGAAAATATTTCATGTGCAAAAATTGAAAATTTTACCAAAATCAGTATTTTAATATTTAAAATTTCAAGTAATTACAGTTTCATACCAGAAATTTTCATATCTCTGATTTAAAATGTGTGCTTGTTACGACTGTTAAATGTTATTTTTTTATTAGAAAGCTAATTTTTGCCTTAAAAGCTAAAGTTCTTGCTTTTTAAGTTTAATTTTTTATTTAAAATTGGTGTATGAAAATAAACTTTTAATATTATTAAAAAAAAAAAAAAAAAAAAAAAAAAAATGCAGGACTTGTAAAAAAAAAATAGTTCGTGAAAATGAAAATTTTTAAGTAAAGGAGTCATAATTGCCAATTTTAGCATTCGTGTTTCCTATAGAAAAATAGCTCTAATCCCTTTGAGAAGTTATATGGATATTTCTAGTTATCTTGAAAAAGAAGTGGAGGGGAAGAATGGGGAAAGATATGTGGGGAACTCGTCAGCGCAATCGACCCGTAAGGGAAAAACCAAATTTCTCTCACCTCCTTAAAATCAGTGGAAACGACCAGGCCCCCTTAATATTCCTCACAGATAACGCGAAACACGTAAATATTTTAAAAGAAAAACCCTTTCATTTTTATTCATTTGTTGTTAAATGTTCTCTCATAATAGAAAAATAAATGTATTTGTGCACGTAATACAAATAAATAAGACTTTTTAAAACCTTAAACAAAATTTCTGAAATTTACGAAATTGAAAGAAATTTAGTTTAAGAGCAAATCAATTTTCATCATTGTAAAATAGCTATGTAAAAGGAGATGGATTTTGTTTTCTTTTTCTTTCAGCAACATTCATTTTTTTTATTTGTTAAATACCAAATCAAGTGTAAAACATTAAATATTATCTTCAAGCCTTCAGGCAAAATCATTTTCTATCATATAAATTTTAAGAATTTCAAGGATTTGTATTGAATGAATAGTTAAGTGAATCATTATGGTTTCCATAAAAATATTTCAAAGTAAGTATTATTCGTTTTGTAAAATGAAATAAATTTAATAATTTTAAAGGCCTTTTAACCACTATAGTAAAAAAAAAAAAAAAAAAAAAAATGAGTGTTTTCTTGTTATATTTCAAAAATAATGAATGAAGCTATTGTATATAAAAAAATGTCGCTCATTGAATTATTTATTGAGTACAATTAATTCTCTAAAAAGATATTAATTTTAATTAAATAATTAATTTCTATTTAAAAATCAAAATCTTACATATTAATAAATATTTTCGAAAATTAAGAAAGATGTTTTACGAACGATAAATTTTATTATCGGTACGTTATTTTAATTCTTTAATTCAACCCTGAAAGTTTTTAATTCACTCCTGAAGTGTATCAAGAAATTATTTCTTCATACACTTTACTTACATAATTGAATGAATGTATAAGAAATTTTTCTAGATCATGCACTCATATATATATTGAAGATAAATCGAGTATCACGTACAAGAAGTTTTTAAACAAGCACTAAATAAATAAATAAATAAATCAATAAATAAAAATAAAATAAATAACTAAAAATAAAAAAAACACGCAGTAAATATTTTGCACCTAAATAGTAAACACACCCTTCTTTAGGCATTAGAAGTAGGCACGAATGAAATTATAAAATACAGCTCGTTTACAAAAGGCAAGGCAAATAAACAGATAAAAGTTCTGATATGAACATTAAGTTAAATAGCAAAAACTTGGTAGATTGTAACTAGAAAACATATTAAAATAAAATAATGCAATAACAATTTTTCCTAGGAATGTTCTGTTTTTCTAACGAATTAAATTTGCAACCAGAACCCAGTTTATAAAAATTAACGTTTTAAACGAGCAGTGGTCGTAACACTCCATATATCCTATCGATTCTTTTATTGAACTGACACCACAATTTTTATAAAGAAAACTTTATTAAAGATTTTTGTGGTATTTTAGTATGAAAAAATTTAGAAAAACTTTCTTTTTAAAAGTTGTGGTGTGAGTTCAATAAAAGAATCGTAAAAAAATAGGAGTGCTATGACCCCTGAATGAGACAGAGGAATATTTCTTACCAGAATTTAAACTAATATTTGATATAGATTTTTCTTAAACTGTTAAGGAATTACTAATATGTTTTTAATGAATATATTAAAAATGTTTTTACAGTATAATTGATTTTACACTTATTTTCAAAAATACAATTTGAATTTGTGTAGTATACTATGCTTTTAATAAAACAATTGGGTTGTTGTCTATGTTCTATAGGGTGAATTAATAAAGCCCAGAATAACTTAATCAGGTGATAGTATATAGAAATACAAACGATATTCATCAAATAATGCGTGGTCTAAATTAAAACGCAAGTATGTTAACCAGACTGTCTCGACACTGCATACCTGCCAACATTCTAATTAATATTCCATAAAATTGTTTAGTTCCGCTTTTTTACTTTCTTCTATATGTAATATAGAGAAAGTATTGGATTCGCGAAAATTTTCGACCTCCTTTTTTTTTTTTTTTTTTTTTTCACACAAGTTATTTTTACAGTGTTATTTTTTTTTTCTTAATTTATTATAATTACGTTTGGAGAAAATTAGTCTAAATATTAAGTGGTGTGGAAAAAGGGGCTGTACTAACAATTTTACGGTATATTAATTAGGATGTTAGCAGGTATGCAACTGTTATTTTAGGAACATTAAAACGACACCCTTGTTGTAATGTATATAGAGAAAACTAACGTCATGAATGAAAATATAACCGGAGAAAGAAAAAAAAAATCTTAATGAACAAATCTGAGTTGCAGTGAATGAGAGGTGACGTTTTGCAGTTCTGAAAGAATATTCCAGTGTGAAACCGTTATAACAATTGTAACATACGTAAAAAGTAAATAAATATTTATTTATTTATTTATTTATGGAACTACAAGGGAGAGTACCACAGTATCATCCCAAATGTACAGAGAATGTTTTCCACGCAGACAGTTGACAGGCTCGAAATTATCTGTGCTCTTGCATCGGCAAGTGTGCTTTTGTATTCTTTATTATTTCCCAGCCTGACTGCAAGAGTACAAGGACGTGTAGAACAGCAGTTGTGGAGGAGATGATTATGAAGACGATTGAAGAACAGACAGCTGCAAGCACACGAGCTGATGTGCCAAAATGCACGACATGGCAGACATTGAAAAATGAGATGTACAACCTTAAACCATTTCAATGAATCCGAAGGTTATTCTCGTCGCTTAGACTTCGCTTACTAATCTTTTGCAGCAGAGTTTAGAACTGCCAATTTTTGCGGTAATTCTTCTTTTTTCTGACGAATGCAATTTTGCTCGAGATGGTAATCTTATACCGATAATAAACGCATCTGAACGTTTGAAAATACACATGCAGTATACCTATATGTACATCAGCGACGTTTCATCGTCTATGTTTGTGTAGAACTCATCATCGACTACATAATAGGACTGAATCGTCTGCCAAAACAACTTGGCAAAATAAAATCGAATGTTTCTGTAAAAGGTATTACAAATGACCTGCAACGGCGTGTGCGATTCCAAAATGACGGAGCTTCGTCCCAATTTTGGAGAAATGTTTAGAACTATGAGGCTGTCCCATTTTCAGACTAATGTATTCGACAAGTATAGATGACAAGATCATCCAATCTTTCATGTTTTCATTTGTTTTTGTGGAAACAACTAAATAGTTTGCTCTATGAGACTTCTTTTGATTTTGTAGAGGATTTAATGTAAATACAGTTGGCAATAAAAGTATCCGAGCACTAGCAAAAATTCCTATGTAAAAAAAGTACACTTAATACAGTTTTGTTAAATAAATCCTTGTCGAATCCTGTTCTTAGTTAGTCTAAGAACAAGATTCGACAAGGATTTATTTAACAAAACAGTATTAAGTGCAATTTTTTACATAGGATCTTTTGCTAGTGCTCGGATACATTTGCTGCCGACTGTACTGTTGACTGATGCTGGGATAGTTTGAGATACGGCTAGAAAGTTCAAATACATCCCTACACCGCTGTTCTTGTTTATCACTGCTGGCTTGCGGTTGCTCTCTTTTAAACAATTAAAAAAATATCAATCAATTTTAATGCTTATGTTATTCTTACGTTTTCTCCTTCTATTGTCGATTTTATTATGTTGTGCATATAGCTCATTTGCATTTAATTATATCTCATGCATTCTTTGATGAAAATTTTTGTTTGTATGTGAATTACCTTCTCCTAAAATTTCTTCCATCTTTTTTAGACATTTTGTGAGGAATTAATCGTGGTCGCCATAGCTCGTTAAGTTAGATTAATCTTAAATTATGACAAAGTCTGATTTCTAAAATAAATAAAGAGCTTTTATTTAGAGCCTAATGAAAAGGTGGGCGTTGGACTATAATCACATTCAGTACCTTTATAAACTTAAAGGGGCAACCTTCATAAATACTCTAACTATAAATAATTAACCATAATTAATCTCAACTGCGTCAACTAACGTCGTTTCCTCTCACGATTATATTAATCTTTCGTTAGTGGGAGGATTCCCTATACCACTATACTACTCGACTATCTTCTACTATTCTACTCTAAGCAGCTAACTCTACTTTCTACTTCCTAAGTAGCTACCTCCTTTCTACTTCCCTCTAAGCCGCTCGCTACTAACTCCTTTGGCCTTCTACTACTTCTCTCTACTACAGTCGGTAACAAAAGTCTCCGAACACTAGCAAAAATTCCTGTATAAAAAAAGTACACTTAATACAGTTTTGTTAAATAAATCCTTGTCGAATCCTGTTTTTAGACTGACTAAGAATAAGATTCGACAAGGATTTATTTAACAAAACTGTATGAAGTGTACTTTTTTTACATAGGAATTTTTGCTAGTGTTCAGAGACTTTTGTTACCGACTGTACTTCTCAAATTTCTTTTTTCCGCGTGGAGCTCTAAATAGACATATTTTTTTCTCCTTCTCAGCTTCTCCTTTTATATAAATCACTTTCCAAAATATTAACATATTACAATTTCGTTCATCCTAGGAACTAACTCCATTCATCAACATAATCCTAAAACTCTGCACATTCACGTGTTATTCGTAAAGTGCGAACTTTATTTGTAGCATTACGTTAACATTGCTTTACCTCACAATTTTGCATATTTTTTCTGTTACTATTTATTTTTACTGGAAAATTTTGCTTTCGAATACTCGAAAATACATCAAAAACTTACACGTATGCTACTAACTGTGGAATTTGAACTAAATTTTGTTTGCTTTAGGCTATTATTTAAAAATTGCTTAACAATAAATTTTAGAACATATTTTTTTCATTTTTTTTTCTTTTTTGTTTCTTTCGTTTTTTATTTAGCTATTCAAGTTCGTTGTTTACTTTTTTTGGTCGTTCTTTCTTTTCCGACTCTCAAGATAGACAGATTATCTGAGTGTGTCGTATCTGGAAAGCTCACAGCAAAGGTTACTTTTGTTTGGTTTCTTAATTATTTGATATGTAAAGCTGAGTAGCTATAAACCTTACATTTTCCAAGCAGAATTTTACTGTGGTTGAATAACGTCAAATTGCGGTAGGTACTTTATGCATGTGTATATAGACTGCATACGAAGAATTTTTATTGCGTTTTCTAATAATATACCAATAGCAGGTATACTGCAATTAGGCTAGAGTGATGACCTTATTTATACTATTATTATTTATAAAACTATATTCACAAAATCCCTTTAAAGTTAAATCGTGTGATAGTATACGCTATGATTACTCTTTAAATGGTTACAGAAAAAAAAAGAAAAAGAAAAGAAATTTTAAACTTCATGTTGTAAATTTTCATTCTAACCCAACAACAAAATGGCTCAATGCTTTTGTCTGACTATTGATACATAAAATTGTGGAAAAAAGAAGTTTTTACATTAAATTAAAAATACAATTAACAACAAACTGACTGTTAACGTACTGTATTTTACGTGCAGCATTGATTTAATTTTTTTTCCCCACTGTCTCTAATTTTTTTTTATCCCCTTTTCTTTGATCGTCGGAAAATTTGTATTTTGTTTGTAAAAGGGAAAAAAAAAAAGTTTATAAAAATTGTCATTTTACAAGTTGACATTTCTCAAATGCATCATATAATTCAAAATATTTGTAGGCAATGGATCGATAACGATTTGCATCAAACACAATTTCAATATAGAGTATAATTATGCATGTAAGTTTTTCTAAAAACTTTTAAGACATGAAAAGAACATTTTTATATGAACGTACATGTGAAATTTTGAATTTATTTTCCTCAGATTGTTATTGATTTCTTTTAAATCGTTTAATGTAAATATACCTCGTATTATTTTTTGTACATGTCTCGACAAAAGCAAACAAAACGAAAATTAGAGAGGTTATTTTCTCCCACGTGTCAAATTGTCATCTAATCAATTGGTAAAAATTATTTATTCATAAGCGTTTTACAATGTTTCTTTTTTGTTGTATATATTTCTGTTTGTTACATGGTACATAGAAAGTTTATAATAAAAAGAAAGGAATCTATAATTCAATAATTTTGTTATGTGAGAAGAATATTGTAATCATTATGATGGTGTTTCTTAAATTTACAGAAATAATTCCCAGATTTTCGTAATAATTTTGAAAATACAACTATAAATTCTTATTTTAGATAAAGTGGAGTGTAAGGTTGATTTTTTATACCAACTATGGGGAAAATGGCAGAGCCGGGAATCGAACCCGGGCTCTCTGCTTATTGAGCTGTTGCTCTATCACTGAACTTCACTGGTTGATAACTAGTTCAGCATTTCTCACATAATATCCGTTGGCAAGGTCACCGTGTCTGCAAAGGCAGATGTACCAGACGAGAATAGTACAGAAGACAGAACTCCAATAGACCATAAAATTTCAATTTAGAAATTTCATTTTTTTTTTTTTTTTTTTTTTATACTCATCAACCATGAAAATTAATTTTAGATAAAGTGGAGGTAATGTTGATTTTTATACCAACTATGTGAAGAATTATCAGAGCTGTTCCTCGTGGAATATTCTGACGTGTTACATATTCGTTTGCAGACACGATTATTTACCAATGGATATTATTTGAGAAATGCTGAGCTGGTCATCAGCCAGTATATATCATTGACAGAGCAGCCGGCCGTTAAGCAGAGAGCCCGAGTTCGATTCTCGCATTTTTCACATAGTTGGTATAAAAATCAACTTTACACTCCACATTACGTAAAATAAATTTTCATGCTGATGCATTAATAGTAATAATAATAATAATAATAATAATAATAATAATAAATAATTAAAATTTCTAAAATAAATTCTTATGTTGAAGCCATCACAAAAATTCTTCTATAGAAACTTATGCAGTACAAAATATTTATTAAAATTATTTTCTATGGTGAATGCAGATGATTTTCATCTCAAAGAAGTATAATACTAAATTTTGAAAAAAGTTATTTTATGTCATGTACATAAATGATAAATAAATAAAAAATAAATAAAACTAGTTTGTTGTAGCCATCACAAAACTTTCTTTTATGTCATGTGATCATTCCATATAACAACGCTGCCTACCTTATCATTTATTATACACAAATATTTAATTCTAGTTTCTCACAATAAAGGTTTTACATATGCAGTTTGGTTCATATTTAAAAAACAAAGCTGAGATGTAGCCATGCAGAAAGGGAGTAATAGCAGCGCCACTTGGTAGCCAGTATACAGAAAAATTAAATCAACTTATTTATTATTATTATTATTATTATGGCCAATCGGAAAGAATAAAAAACAGGAAGTCAAAAATTTCTACAAATCCAATAGCTTCCATAAACATATAAGAAACTTAAAAAAAAAAAAAGCAATTTGGATTTAGAAACAGATTAAAAGATAATCAAATCAGAAGAAAGAGTTTAATACCCGAGATTAATGAAGTTCAAAGGTACACTGTAAATTCCTGTGTCTGAAATTAAATCACATAAGTGTCTTAAATGAGTGGTCATATTTTAAATCATGTCTTAAATTTTTAGACATGTAAGATGTCTTAAGTTAAGACATGAATGTAGCTGGATTTAAGACACTTGAAGTGACTTTAAAAGCAGCCATTTTAACCGTAATTTTTTCATTGTATTGCAATATATATATATATATATATATATTTTTTTTTTCTGATACAATTCTTGCTGATTTTTATGTAAAATGACCTCGTGAATCCGAATATGACTCCCATTTTGCCCAGTCACCCACCGTTTTCTAGAAACACCACAACCTCCCTCAATTCCCCCCCCCCTGTTCGATAATTTTATGACTATGAATTTGATTTGAAGAATGAACAAGAATTAATTTAACACCTAAAAACAAAAAAATATAAAGTTTAAAAAATAACATTAATAACAGATTAAAAATATATATATAAGATATGTAATACATAATTTCAGTGGCAAATCCCCCCCAAAAAATTTTCCCTTGTCGTAAATGTCCATGTTTTAGAATTTTCCAACTCTGTAGTCCCTCAGACGATATTTAAAGGTTAAAATAATCCTCCACCCTCCTAAAAATCAAATTTATAACCATAAAATCACCGAAAAATGATAAAAATAGGGGGACGTTCCTAAAAAATAGCGGGTAATAGGGCAAAATTGGCGTCATATTCGGATTCAGGAGGTCATTTTACATAAGAATATGCTGAAGTGGTATCAGAAGGAATTTCATGCCGAACAGTGTTATTTGGAAAAAAAAAGCATATATATATATGATTGCGTATGATTTAGTTTTCGGTTCAAATATGGATATAGAGTTTCTTAGAGAATAAATAAAATGTTTATGCGAAAACTTCCGACAGGCTGGACTCGAACTGAAGAATTATGGATTCACTAACCGGTAACCAATAGTTATATAGATATGTAGTATTCGTCAAACAAATCGTAAATTTATCGTTTAATAAATTTATCTTTTTTTTTTTTTTTTTTTTTTTTTAAATAAAATTATCGACAATTTTTTTTCTTTTTTTAAATTCATTTCTATTTAAAATTTTATTTGTAGATTTTTTTTTTTCTTTTTGTAAAATGTATGACAAATGTTCGGAAAGTGTAGCCTATATGATAATTTGAAAACAGTTTCTTTTTTCTTCCTTTCATTTTTTTTTTTTTTTTTTTTTTTTAAATTTCTTATATTTAAAGGATAAAATCTTTTTGTAAAAAAATAGAACCGACTCCAAAAATGAACTACTATTCAAACAACTAAAAATGGAAGAAAATTGGCAGAAAATGGAACTGTTAATTGCGCCTAAAAGTATAAAATAATTTCCTTTGAGAAACAACCTATAACAGTACAATTAATCATAACTTTTGAAGTCGGCGCAAAATTAAATAAAATGTAATTAGTTTTTAAAGGTTTGTCTTTAGATCGGTAGCAACAAATGCTGTTGTCTCGAATGATACATTTTAATGTTTCCTTTATTATTTTATCACTCTATACAATTGGTCCATTAGTAGCATCTACATAGAACAGTGAACATTCTTTCTCTCTTGATATACCTTATCAAAATAATCATGATATTCCAAAGAAATTAAATATGTTTGCCAGATAATTTTGCGATTTTTCTTTCACCAAGGACGTCAGATACCAGCATCTTCGCCAACTTTTGCTGCTTATGAAATCTCATTTGTTTTCTTGAATCAAATTAGTTCTCGGTTGCGTTTTGCAGGTAACAATGTGATATGTGTATTTTGAATAGGATTTGATTTTTGTATTGAATAAAGGTATCAATTTTTATTTAATTTTGCGCCGACTTCAAAAGTTATGATTAATTGTACTGTTATAGGTTGTTTCTCAAAGGAAATTATTTTATACTTTTAGGCGCAATTAACAGTTCCATTTTCTGCCAATTTTCTTCCATTTTTAGTTGTTTGAATAGTAGTTCATTTTTGGAGTCGGTTCTATTTTTTTACAAAAAGATTTTATTTTTATCTTTTCAGTGAACACTTATTTATATAGCAGAGCATCAGAAGACGTTCGACGGAAGTTTCACAAATCACAAGTTCCAAGAAAAGTGACATTACTCAAAAAATGGCTTATGTCACTGAAAAATACATGGAATGCACCCAATGTGAACAAAAAAGTTACATCTCCATCTAGAAAGTTATCCACTCGAGAGACAGTTGTGCCAGGTTTATTATAGTCAAGTTATTTTTAAGTTGATTTTTCTCAAATTGTGCATTTTTAAGTTGTGTTACTTTTGTTGCCTTTATCGGATATGAACAAAAAAACGAACATACGTTAAATTAAAAAGTCTTTAGAAATGTAAAGGACGGATATGCTGTATTCGTAACCGAAATTTCTGTTAGGCATATATATTGAACTTTACAGTGAATACGTGTCACCCGCTAAGTTCGTAACGTAAAATTCAAACAAAGAGCAAAATATGCATTGCAGCTGACGGACAGAAGTTTCAACATCGATACTTACATACTGCTTTTACCAGTGTAGCTGCATGCGTTCAGCAGATAGAGTGAGAACAGAATTTTGTGAGTATCCTGTAATTTGTTTATATCTTAATGAAATCATAATGAAACCTATTTCAGGCCAAAATCATTACGGCAGCAAAAAAAGTATTAAAATTAAATCATCTCTTACGAAGTTATAAAATAACAAATTTCAGCAAAAACGAGAAACATGGTTTGCATTGAGAACCTCTCTCTCCCTTTATGAAGTTGGTTTAAAACGTCTATGCGTTAATCGATGTGACCGCTTACAATAACCATACACTGAATTTTACATAGCATAAATGTCACCCACTACGCTACAACATATGCAATGTCGTTCAAGTGTGCACAAAATAGGAAATTGTGAACAAAATGCACGTTTTAAGCGTTCTGTTTTTAGCATTAATGTCTAAACTATCTTTGCGTACTACATCGTTGATGCTCTGCAATTTTATAATTCACTTTTTCCCCTGTCTTGAAACGTTTCCGAGATAGGATCGCTAACTCCACTCTTTTCCCCCAGGTGGCGCTTTATGCGGTTGAATCGCGTAGCACATGTCCACTTTACTATACCTACATACCACTTTTATAACTATAGATGCAGCTGTTCAGCAGTTACAAGAGTCGGGACTGACTTTTTTGGGCACCCTGTATATTCTTTTGGTCGTAAAGATCTTACAATGGGATTTATTTCAGACCAACACCTTTACAATAAAACAAAAAGTATCAAAATCGGATCATCTGTTCAGAAGTTATGATGTAACAAACAAAAACAGAAACGAAAAACATACGCTATGAATTGAGAACCTCCTCCTTTTTGAAGTCGGTTAATTAGAGCATCTCTTACAAAGTTATAAGCTTACAAACACCAATAACAACACATAGCTTGAATTAAGAACACCCTCCTTTTTGAAGTTGGTTGAAAACGACTTTGCGCTAATCGATGTGACCGCTTACAATAACAGTACTTTGAACCACAGAGTATACGTGTCATCCGCTACGCTGCAAGGTGTGCAACGTAGTTCAAGTGTGCACAATGTAGGAAATTGCGAACAAACAACTGCACGTTTTAAGCGTTCTATTTTTAGCAATAATGTCTAAAAACTGTCTTTTCGTAGTAAATCGAAGACTCTACAACTTCGTAATTAACTTTTCTCCCATTTTGAACCGTTTTGAGATAGGAGCGCTAATTCCGCTGTTTTTCACCAGATGGCGTTTTATTTTCCTTAGATTGTAAAGAAGTTATAATGGGACCTATTTCAGACCAAGATCTGTACAACAAAACAAAAAGTATCAAGTAACCGTATTTTGAACTATATAGCGTATGTCTCACCAGCTACGCTACAACGTGAGCAATGTAGCTCAAGTATGTCTAGTGTAAGAAATTGCGAACAAAAAAATGCACGATTTTAGCCTTGTATTTTTAGCATCAATGTCAAAAAAATTTTTTCGTACTAAATCGATGATGCTCTGCAATTTTATAATTTACTTTTTCCCCCTGTCTTGAACCGTTTCCGATATAGGAACGTTACCATGAATGTCAAAACTATCTTTTTGTACTAAATCGGTGACATTCTTCAGCTTTGTAATTCACTTTTTCTTTAGAACAGTTTTCGAGATAGGAACACCAACTCCGCTTTTTTCCACCAGGTGGTGCTGCAAGCGGTTTAACCTTGTACAGCATGGTCACTTTGCTATGCTTACATAACATTTTCATCACTATAGCTGCAGCCGTTTAGCAGTTAAAAGAGTTGGGACTGATTTTTTTGGGCACCCTGTATTTTCTTTAGATCGTAAAAATATTACAATGGGACCTATTGTAGACCAAGACCTTTTCAACAAAACAAAAATTATCAAAATCGGAGCATCCGTTCAGAAGTTATGAGCTAACAAACATAAAAAAAACATACGGTTTGAATTGAGAACCTTCCTTCTTTTTTTGAAGTCGGTTAAAAACTAAGGGAATCTGTTAGAAAAAAAAAAAAAAAAAAAAAAAAAAGGTAAAGATAAAGATAAAAATAAACTCGTTTTAAAATATCATAGATCTATGATTCAATCGTTCATTTTAAAAGTATAGACGAGTTCTTTTAGATGATACCCATATCCAAAACTTACAAACCACCTCTGTGGAGATGGATGATAAGGTATAAGTTTTTCCTGTTTCATCATTACTATTATAAATATATACATTTTTACTTTCATATTGAAAGGAAAAAAATATTTCTCACTATACCCATTTAAACGAAATTTTTAATACAGTGATATTAAAAATAATAAAATCGGTATTACAGCGCAACCTATTGTGCGATTGATCACCATATATAATCAGCGTCAGTCTACGTCAAGGTCCTACTAAATATCAAGTTTGGTAAAATTTCGTCAATTGGTTCATGAGATACAGCGTTCACAAAACTTTTGATACACACACAGATAAATAGATAGGCAGACATTTCCTAACTAGTATGATGTGCCCACCACAAGACTTTTTTTCTACATATTTTTATCAAATTCTTGCAGTACAAATTATTTCTTAAATATTTTAATTATTTTCCATGATAAATGCAGACGTTTTTTATCTGACAGAATTATAACAATAAATGTCGAAAAAAAGTCCATTTTGTACCAACATCAGAAGAAATGTGTTTTTTTATCGAAAGTTCTTTTTCGTAAAAAAATGAAAATAATCGATAACTTTGTTTTAAATTATCACAGATCTATGGTTCAACAATTTGTTTTAAAGGTATTGACGAGATCCTTCGAAAGACACCCATATAGAAAACTGACACCTCCCGGGGTACTTCTCCCCTATGCACAAACATTTTTTTCATGTTTACTACTACTATTACCAGTAATTCATGTTAATTTTACAATCACACGTTAAAAATCACTCTCATTATACCCGCTTATACGAAATTATATCCTATACTGCCATGTTAATTATTTGGAAAAAATGGGATCACAGCGCCGCCTGTTGATCAATTGATCTTCAAATCTAAGTTGCACCATTCTATGTCAGGGTCCAACTGAATATCATGTTTGGTTAAATTTTGTTTATTGGTTCGTGAGATACAGCGACCACGAAATTTGTGGCTCACACACACAGAGATTCACAGATAGGCACACAGACACATAAAAAGATAGTCAAATTTTGTTTAAGATGTCTCAAAGGGGGTAAATCCATCCAAAAGTGGAGTTCGAAAATTTTCCGAAATTGAATACTTTCTTTTTATATATATAGAAGGAAGTAAAAATTGTAAAATCGTGTTTAAACGAACTCAAACATCTAAATATATCAAAAACCGGTGTTTGAAAAAATTTACGAACCCAGTATTATTATACCTATGGAGGAAAATAATAAATTTTAGAATTTCATGTTCTTATATGTTCTATATCATTGTCTTTTTTTTGAGAATTGTTCAATGCCTTTTTTTTTTTAACATTTACTTCCTCACTCATTAATCTAAAAAATATACTTCAAATTGTAAAAAAAAAAAAAAAAAAAAAAAAAATTATAAATTTATTATTTTAGTTTAATTCTGACATTTAAATTCATTTTTAAAGAATAATCACCACTATTTCCTAAGAGAATTTTTTAATATAATTAACCAGATAATAACTAGGAAATTACTTCTATATATCTATTAAAAATTTCTGCTAATGCATATTCTCAGAAAACCTAAAGATTTGGCAAAGGTGCTTTAGAAGTAGTTTAAATGAACGAATTGGTATTAGATCAGTGGTCGCCGAACTTTCGACTTCCCCGACCACCAAATTCCCAATTACTACACCCACAAACCACTAAATTTATTATTTAAATTCCCGCTGACCACTAATAAGAAACGTAAGTATATTTCTTGAGTAATAATCAGAGAATGCCCATTTCATAAATAAGAAATAAATATATTTAATATAAAATTCTGTAGATGTCCGTTTGATTATAAGAAAGCAGTAAGTTCTTATTTAATTTTAGGACCAATGCTTAGAGTTTGCTTGATTGTAATAAAACACTTATAGGGAAAGAACGTGCTTAGCTTTTTATTATTTCCATATAATAAAAAACTCTAAATACTTCTCTACAGTGATAAATTATTATTTCTATAAATAAAACTGTATTTACTAAATATTAAAATTCGTACTTTGCATTGTTAGATTATTAAAATCCAATGGGTAATTACATTTTTGACGTACATTTTGAACTTCTGAAGAATTCGAATAGTCTGATACATTTAGAACAGTTCCTAGCTAAGTATGAAATTCAAAGCGATAACTATGTCTTATACTCCTAATTGAAAGCCCACCATTGGCCGAGAGGGTTTTGTGCTCAAAGCTGGTAGACGTGAGAGATCGGATTCGATTCCAGGTCACGCTCGTCGGCATAGCGGTTATGAGTTTTCCGTGGTTTTCTCAGAAACTTGCGTACATATAGACTTGAAGCCCTTAGAAAGGCCCTCGTCGGAGGGCACTCCGTGGAGGGCACTTCTAATACTTCAGTGAAAATTTTGTCCCGAAAGCAAAAAAAGGACCAACAAAAAATTAAGTGAAAATGAAAATGTTTGGTATCACCCTGTAACAGGTAATGCATAAAATGCGATTTTTCTGTAACATGTGATTATGAGGCTCTTTGTATAATTTTTTTTATGAGGCTACCACACATATTCATAGAAATATAATGGTTAATTTAAGAAATTGCAATAAATTCATAAATAAATAGTTAATAAAAAGTCACTATTTTAAATATAACCTGCAAGATATTAAACCAAATGCAAAGCCATTTTCAGGAAACTTTACATGCAACCTTAGACACAGCACATTGCAATCAGAACGCAAAAATATTAAATATCTAATGAAATATGAGCATTTTTACTAAATAATTTAAGCTACGCATGCGCAAGTTTTAACGAAATTCAATTAGCGTAATATAAAAGCCAATAGTATGGAGCTGCTTATATAAAAACCCAAACAAATACCATGTCAATTCAAGAAGTTGTTCGCGATAAAACTAACTGACGCTCAGTTTTTCTCGAAAAGAAGGAAAATGATAAGAGAGTTTTATCAATATTTATTTACTATGAACGAACACTGTATTACCATTGATTGAATCAAAATGAAGATATGAGTAAAACCGTTTATGGAAATATCTTTCTTTAGAGAGGAACTGAATAGCACATCCTTATATCACGTACAACTTTTTGAAACTAGCAAATGCATATTTACGGTTTTTGTGTAAGTAGCTCAACACATTTGGCTATTGAATTATGGAAATGAAATTTCACTACCCTAAAAAAAAAAAAAAAAAAAAAAAAAAAATGCTTTCGTCTAGAACGAATAAGTAGTCATTTTCTAAATACCTAAATTTCAAGTATACATTTCCTAGATATGCGCTTAAGGTAAACAAATAACCTGAATTGACGAAATGATCGAGAATATCCAGTCTGTACTTTTCTAGATTGTGAAACAATTTTATGAATATTATGAATCCTCTGTATTCTGAGAAATTCTTGTTGATTTACTAGAATTGTGTTATAAAACAAAAATATAGTTACTAAAATTAGCCTCTTGTGTTCGCGTTTATTTACAGAGATTTGTAAATGAGATTGACCCCACCATAATATAGGAAAACGGTCTAGAATTCTAATAGGGGTTTTTAAACTCGATAAAAAATGGAGCTAGAATTTCTAAGGATGACATGGACCTATTTCTTCTAGAGCCACGATTTAGATTCTAGATGTCGGTCACAGAACTTTTTCACAGTATAAAGCTTGCGCATACGCATCTAAAAACTATTTAGTAAAAATGCTTATATTTCATTACAGATTTAATATTTTTGCATTCTGATTTCAGTACACTCTGCCTCATGTTCTATGTAAAATTTTCTCAGAATGGCTTTCCACTGGATTTAATGCCTTGCGTGTTATAATTTAAAAAGTGGTAATTATGCTTGTAGTTTTTTAAAGAAACCGTTATATCTCTATGAATATATGTGGTAACCTCATAAAATTTTATACAGATAATAAACAGGGATCTCATAATCTTATGCTACAGCCGCATCTCATTTCGAACATTACTTTTTATAGGCTACTCCCAAATATTTTCACTTTTATTTTTTATTTTTTAATGGTGTCCCTTTTATTTTAAAGGCTAATCTTTCACTTGTAATACCCAAAACCACATTTCTTATCTCAGAGCATCCTGTTAGGTTGTTTTCCCAGCGAATTCGAATGACGAAACTCTTACGTAGAAGATTTCGTGATCAAAATCCACGTGACCTCGCACCCAATGAGTAATAAACTTTGTCAGTCAGCAGCAATCTCTCTTTCAGAGGGGATCGCAGATTTTTGTCTGCGTGTTTATTGTTTTACAATGTTCTAAACCATAAGATGTAGCACCGATTGAACAGCGCTGTCTATGCTATTATTTAAAATGTGATCCTTGTATTCTGTATCTATTGTGTTTCTGTCTTCATTAAATTTTTTCATGTGCTACAGTCGTTAGAGAATTATTGTATTCTAGTCTTCCCTGTCGTCGTTTTGATTTAAAATTGATTTTATGAGAAAACAAAATAGTAAATCTTTTGTTTATTTTACGTGCTCTACCATAGCCTACTAAACTAGTGGCGTTGCTCGTAAACTTTGTAACCGTTCAAGTGGTAGACAGCGCCACCTGGTACAGATTGCGCGACTTTTTTATTCAACAGCCACCAAAAAGTTTTAAGACTGGGATTTAATATACATAAAAAGCGAATGGAGTCGAAGAAATGTCGATTATATATATCATATATGACTTCTTAAAATTATTCGTGACAGTCGAATAAAAAAGTCGCGCAATCTGTACCACGCGGCGCAGTCTAACGCTTGAACTGTTGCCAAGTTACCGAACCACGTGACAGGCATCTGGTTTAGGAGGCTATGGCTCTACCAAGCTAAGCCAGCTGCCAGCAACATAATCTGAACTATATGGGGAATAACAGGTTCTTCATACTTCTGAATTTTTAAATGATTCGTTCAGTACTTTTTGAGATATTGAAAAAATATCTAAATTCGAAAGTGTCCGGTCATTTATGGAAGGACTGTCTATATATCAAATGTATGTATCACATGTCTAAGAAAATTGCATTCGAATGGTAATTAATTTCTCTTAGTCATATGGTCAACAAATTTTTTATTGGAGATCAATTTTTCGTCGTTAAAATTTTGCTATAATTTTGCTTCTTAAGTTCCCTGTATACGGTTTTCTTGTTACCAACATAATTTAAAAACAAATAAATGAAGGAATTTCCATTTAGGTATTTTAAAAATCACATGCATGGGATTGTCACTGGAAATTTTTGACCAATATCGATAAATTTAAAGAGTGGTATAAGCAAAATGATATGAATAACATGAAATATATATATTTTTTAATTTAATATTTATCACAACAGCTACTATATTCAGATGGGAAGGGGGTTTAAGAGGACAGCAGTCTGGTTCAACCCACATCTATTTAATAAACAACAGGTTCTTTCCAAAACAATAATAGGTAAAAGAAATTAATTAATAAAAAATAATTTTTTGTAATGTAAAAACTATGTTTTAACAAATAATTTGAATGTATTTTCAAGTACAATAAAATTTCTGTTACTGCGAAAAAAGTTTTTTATTTTTTCCTTTTTAAACACTGGTGATCAAAATACATAAATAATGATTTTTTCAATCCGATTTACATTTTCCCTTGATAAATATAATTACAAGTGTAAATTATTTTCCGATACTTTTTACGCTGTCAATAACGCAAGTATAAAAATTTGTAAAGTATTTCTTTTAAATGACAAACAAACATTATTGATTCGTCAAATAAAAAAATTCTGCAAATGTATTATGATGAAAATACATAAATAAAGTATGGAACACAAAGAATGAACCATTGGTTTTTGCTTATTTAAAATGAACTGTTATCAGTTTCTTTTTCTTATATATGGTATAAAAACATAATGTAAAGATACAAAATACAAATATTAATACAATACACAAAAGAACTCACTATAAACATCGCACGTAATTATACGTTAAAAACAAATAAATTATTTATGTTAAAGTAAAATATATGTCCAATACTTTAAAATCATTAAATGCATATTGCAGTTTATAAAACAGAAAGAGTTGTGGCATCCTGATATGAGATTATTTTTATTTTAACTTACAGTATTTTATTTACATCGAATTTCTTCAACGAAGAGGTATGAACGTATCTGTATTAACTCGAGAATGGTGCTTTAACTTTCGAAGGATTCGATATGAAATTTTTTGTTTATATTTATAAAAGTTTAACAATTTATAAATATTGATAATGTTATACATAATAGCGATAATTGTGTTCAAATACATTTGGCAGATACTATTGAATTTCTGATCACTATTTAGAGAAATTTTACTAAAACAAGAAAATAAGTGATACGGCGATTGAAATACTGGTTAAAAATCAATTAAACTGATTTGTCAACAAAGCAAACAAGCAAACAAAAATGTATGAGTAATAATGCAATGTTGCAAATACCAAAAATTTCTATATCTGTTTTCATTACCGGTTAATCTTCCCAATTTACTATGTAGTGGAAGACGTGAGGTATTGTGCATAGATTATTCCAAGCTCCAAAATAATCAACGCAACTGAAAAAGTGTACTGTAATTTACTGCAATTTATACATTTCTTTCTACATGTTAATAGAAGGAAGTTTAATTTACCGTGCAGATTCATAGAAGAAAAAAAATTACAATACTAATAAAAGCGTGGGAATTGTTTTATCCTTTAAATAAAATTAACGAAATTTTAAAAATATTAAAATATCAATATTCTGACATTTTTTCTTTTCTTTTTACTTTGCAACAAGTTTTTGGATCCATTCTGAATTTGTTAAAAATAATCTACATTTCGAAGGTACGGTAAATATTCGGTAATGAAAAGCTGATTTTTTGCACTAATTTTTAGCAAAATATATTATTCTAAAGGAAGTTTTATAAAACTGAATAATCTAGACTAATTTTTTATCAAAATATGCATCATAATGAAAGCAAGTTGAAATTTTAAAAAGTTTTTACGAGTGAAAAGTATGAAATATTTTTTAATGAAGAAAAACCTGCGCAAAAAAGTAAGTTTTATTTTATTTAACTAATTAAGAATGACTATTCATAAATAATTTTTAATTAAGAAAATACTGCGCAAGGAAAGTAAGCTTTTTTCTAAGAAAGTTATCAAGAATAAATATTTTGAATTAAATTCTAGCCAAGAAAATGCTGCACTATTCAAACAGTAGAAAATTAGTGTATTACTGAAAATATTATTTAAAATGAACATAATGTACTAATTTTCAATTAAAAAATACTACAAGAAGAAACTAATCGAAAAAAAGTAATTTTTATTCTATGAAAGCAATTACGAATTAATACTTTGATTTAATTTTTATTTAAGAAAACGAAAAAAGAATATTATTAAAGAAGAATAAACGTTCTCAACTATAAAGATTCTTATTATGTAGTTAGGAGGACTTCATCCTTTCAGTATAGTTGTTACGACATTTGTATGTTAATTTCTTTGCAATGCTTTTTATAATATTTTCAACTCTAGCATTTGGTAATGTCAAAGATTCATTAAATATATTTATTAACCTACTATTGTTTCTCTAAATAGTTTACTAATGAAGATATTTAAGAGAAATTCCTATTAAACATACTATTAATACAACGAAGCAATTTAAACTATTTTCATGCATTTTAATATATTTTTAATAGTTATTTAAAAAAGCATTGAATACTGGAAATAAAAAATATTTCATAATTTTCATTAAATTATAAATGTTACAGACAAACCAAGATAGCACAAAAAAACAAAAAAAGCAAGACATATTTACAGATTACATGCAACAACGACAATACCGGTATTCAAACAGTTCAAACAAAAATACAGCAAAATTCCTGTTTTTCTTAAATAGGTTTAACGGAAAAGATTCCTAACTTTTGTTAAAATATTGAAAAGAGAAAAAAAAATGTGTAACTTTAATTACGTAAACTTGAAACATTAATGTGTCATAGAATTAAAAATTTATAGCAAAACGTATTATTTATAAACAAAAATGTACGCAAAAGAGTAAAGTATATAAGCAAAAGCTTCTAGCAAAATATTTAGTTTGTAAAAAAAAAAAAAACTGTAATTTATTTTTGCTGTTAAATTAAGGATCGTTTTAAAATAGTCTTCTGATTTTTTAAATTAAAAAAAAAAAAAAAAAAAAAAAAAAACACCAGAAATTGTGATATACTCTTGTAATATAACACGATAGGCTATTATAGTAATATATCAAAGATATTTCGGTTACAAGCTTTGTAGCTTTTGTAGGTAAAACGCAGAATTTTTCATTTACTTTGGTTATTTTTGAAGAAAATTATTTTTTATTGACTGCCTCAACTAATTCTAGATCTGATAGGTCCTCATTATCTCTGTTTGGACGAATAAAAAAGACTTCAACGTATGTCGTCATTACACCAGAAGCAATTCGAGCTCATCCAAAAACAAATCATAAATAAAATTGAAACCAATGCCTTATAAATAAACTTTAAAGAAAAGAACTGATTTCCAAATTTATCTTGATGCAAAAAATGTATTTGCTTGTTATCCGCAAATTTCATATGTGGCAATCTCGTTCGACAAATATATTTTAACCTCGTGTTATTAGCATAAGAAGAAGTCTACAGCTATCGCTTTTTATTGCTTGTTTAAAAGAACTGAAAAATTAAGCTCAGGCATTTGTGCCTTAGAAACAACCATTAAAGAATATTTAAGTAATATTTATAAAATTTTAAGTATTTTGGATTCTCAAGTGAACATGGTAATAAGTGATAAAACATTAATGAATCTCGTAATGCTGATTGGGATATATAATGGCAAATCTAAACCATATCTGAAAGTAATCGCTATTTTAACTGTTTTATTTTACCACTTTTCAATAGTTTATTATGTAGTAGCATCTTTTAATTGCATGCTGTACTTAAATTTCAAAAGAGGTTTGTCATATATTTTCCTAGCTGTCCATTCCATACTTATTTGGTATACATTATACAGAAAAAAGGAACAAATTTATGCAATATTTCAGAGAATACTCAAGTTACGAAAACGCTACAAAATTATAAGTACATCTTCAATTTGTTTGCGTATAATAATAGCGATAGTATTTTTTGTACTTTTTATATTAACCCAGTATCAAAGTTTTCACATCAACTTCATCTCGCCACATATGGCAAGATTTTGGTCACTGCAATATGAAATTCCGAAAGGCGAGGTCCTTAAAGTGTTTATTGCAGTCACAAACTTAAATTACTTCGTATTAACAATCTTTCCTGTTTTGATGACGTTTATATTGAGTGTTACATTGTGCAAATGTGCCGAAATTGTTCACTTTTACAATACATTTCTTCAGAATCATTTTGATTGCGTTGTGAAATATCGAAATATAGAAATTTTTGCGGATTTCCATAGAGTAAAAAAGATATTGCGTGAATTGATCTTTGTGATAGATTCTCCTTTACTTTTCATAATCGGTTATTCTTCATGCATAATTTTTGTGTCATTATATGATTTCATACAATTTAAAGGTTTACTTAGTTACATTGAACTTATGGATCCTATAATTGGTTTTATTTGTAGTATATCTATTTTGTTGTTGTATTCTTTTAGCAGTTCGATGATCCCACAAAAGTTCTCAGAAGTACGGCTTACTGCTCGCGATAAAATAAACGAACGCATTTTAGGTCTCACGCCTTTAATTCCACAAAACATACTGTTGTGCCTCAGACGAATGGAGACAGAAGAAGAAATTTATATTAATGTTTATGGCATGTTCCGTTTAACTAGAACTTTTATTTTAACGGCAATTGGGGTTATATTTTCATATGATTTACTCATCATAAATGCTTTTCTAGTGCAATAAATCAAATACATTTTTCAGAATATGTGACTATTTATTTCTTAAAGCGAATTCTTTGATATTTTAAGACATTTCATGTCTTATTGTTGTGTACTAAGACAATAAGGATTTGTTGAAATATCTACTAGGAATAAAGCTGGACATTTGTACAAATCTAGTGTGAAACAACCACACGACTTCCTTTACCCACTATTACGCGTATTATACGCACGTTTTGGCGATAATACGCACTTTTGGCGATAAAAACCTAAAACTGACATAATGAAGTATAAACCTAAAATATTTCCGGTAAGAAAAACTTCATGAACGTATAAAGACATATAGAACAAAGTTTACTAAGCGTAAAAAGAAAAAAAAAATGGTAGAGTTATTTTTTGAAACATTAATTTCCAAGATCTAAAACTGACCTATCTATGCAAAATGACTGTTAATGTTCCTCTAATAACCATGTAATATATGAGAAAGGCTATCTAAAATGTATTTATGTTACAATTTTCGAGAAAATCGTTTTAGCCGTTTTTGAGATCTTTTACCAGAACTTTGTATACTGAATTATTGACCGGAAAACAATAGTTACATACAAAATAATATTTAAAAGAGAGTTAATATGGCGAGTTTCAAAAAAAAAAAAAAAAAAAAAAAAAAAAAAAAAAAATCCATACTGCCGTTTTTAAAGGACCGCACTTGCGGGACCTGAAATTGAGCTATTTATACCAGACGCCCATCAATTTGCTTGAACTAACCAACTATATCATTCGAAAGGACATCTAGTAGAGTGTTTATATAGCAATTCTGAAGAAAATCGTTAGAGCCATATTTTGAGATACGGACTTACGGTCCCAATTCCCGGTTTCCCATACCCCACTTCGGATTTTCCAATTTTCAACAAAATTTGGAAAATTCATCTGTACATCAAAACTGTCTTAAATCTGAAGTTTCGTAGTTCTATCTTTATTTGTTTCGGAGATATGATACCCAGAAGATTCTCCACATACATACACATACACACACTGACCAATTACCAAAAACTACTTTTGTGGACTCTGGAGACCTTAAAACTTGTAAATCAGGTGATAGCTCGATATCGAATTTTAGACAGAATACATTAGTTCCATTACATATGGTAGTAAGGTAATGGAAGCAAAAAATGACATTATTGAAAGTCTTACTCTTTCAATTCTACGGAAAATACTTTTGTGCCCCGGAAAAACAGAGACTGAAAAAGTCGTCTATATAAATGTTTATGGAATACTCCATTCACTTAGAACTTTTATTTCAACGGGAAATGGAAGTACATCATCTTAACATTTGCTTATTATTAATGCTTTTCTCTTTCAATAGGCTAATAATTGTTTAAAGAACATGTGTTTCTTAAAAAGCGTATTATGTTATTTTAAAGCATTTTTTAAATTATTGCTACCACGTGTCTAATTGTTGAGTATAATGACAATACGACTGTTAAAATACGTACGAAAAATAAAGCTCACCACTAGTAAAAAGAAACAAAAATGAAAAGTCATACATTGATTATTAATACTTTCACACTCATTCGTTATTAATACTTTCCAACTGAACGTACTTGTTGTATCGTAAAACTTTGAATGTTCTTTGTCTTCGTTAGCATACGACGGACAGATAGACGGACAGAAAAGCATACCAATAGAGTTCATAATCAATCTTAAACATTGTTGAAAAGTGTTAAAAATGCTTAACGCAAAAGAAAATTCAGCCCTTAGATTCTAATTGCAGCCTTTAATATATCTGAATAGTTTAGTGTATACCTGTAAATCTGCAGGTTAACCAAATCGTATTCTATACAAAGCATTATCTCAAGCATATTAAAATTAAATGTCAATTTCTTTATGATTTTTAGTAGAAAGTTATTTAAACGTGATTTCTAAAAATGTCTGTCCTGAAACGTTATGAGTTGGCTTTTTTTTTTTTTTTTGGGAATGGGAGGGGGGTTTAGTCCCTGTACAAAAACCAGTTTTACAGGACCTATTAATGCCATTTCAAATAGGTCCTGTACCATTTTAATGCCAATTCAATACATTCCATGGTGAACTTGGATATCATATACCATTTTTAAAATTTCTGAAAATATTTACGGACCCTAGGGACGGGCGGACGGACAGATAGGCACATGGACAGCTGGACAGGCATATACACAAATTCATATCATATTTACTCTAAAAAACTTTTAGAAAGTGTTAAAAATGCTTAATGTAAACGAAAATGCAATTCCAACAAATTTGCAATAAAAACCTTCGATGTAACTGAAAATTTTAAGTAGCTCTGTAAATCTTATGCTAATCATACTATAATTCTATAGGAAGCATTCTTTTGTGCATATGAGTAACATATTTCAATTTCATTAAGATTTGTGCAAAGTACATTTATTAAAATATGGTTTATAGAAATACCCCTTATAAAACGCAATGCTTTGGAATACTTTCGGGTGTCCATGTACACAAACCAGTGGTGGTATTTACCCCATTTTCTGTAGGGAACATCCGATAGTGACCCTGATTAGAGAACTTATGGATGGAGAAATAGAAGTCAATAACACTTTTCAACCTTGTTGGAAAGTGTTAAAAAAGAACCCATTTTAGTTTTCGCTTAATTCAATTCCACAAAATGTACTTTTGTGCTTCAGAGGAATAAAAACACAAATAGTAAATTTGTTTAAATGATTATGGCATTCTCCTTTTAACAACAAATTTCATTTTAAATGAAATTAAAATTATATTTTCGTATGAATTTTTTTTTTTTCTTTACGAATGCTTTTTTGGTTCTGTAGGTTATTTTTTTTTTTTTTTTTTTTTTTTTTTTTTTTGTGACGAATATTTGAATATTTCTTTAAAGCTTTATGCGGTATTTTAAGATATTTAATGTCTAGTTGTTACCACAAGCCTAACTGTTGGGTATAATAACAATAAGTCTTTGTCGAAATGCCTATTAGAAAAAAAGCTAACTGCTAAAAAAAGAAAAAGAACGCGCTGTACGTCTCACTTCTTCAATTTCACAAAACATGTTTTTTTTTTTTTTTTTTGACTCTGAAGAATAGAGACAGAAAAGGTAATTTCAATATCTGTTATGGTATGTTCCAAATAATTAAAGCTTTTATCTTAATGGCAATTGAAACAATATTTACTTACGATTTAATTATCATGAATGCTTGTTTTAAATGAAGTGGTAAACTATGCAACGTCGCGTAAATAAACTATAAATTCAATTGAGTAAAATTTACAAAATGTTGAATTCCATATAGAGTAGAAGGATTTCTGTACATGTTATAAAATTCTATACATATGCCTCCAAGTATAAGAATATATAGTAATATTATATGCAAGAGTGTTTATATAAGTAGAATTGAATTTATTTTAACCAGGTTTTTTTATATGGCAAAGTTTTTATTTTATTTTTACTTCCTTATACAAAGTATAAGGAAGTATAGTAATCCCGATTTGCGAAATGGATTTTGTATTTCACATTGCTCGAAAACGAATGATCGCTGAATGTTGCCAATTTATACGTGTGACTGTCATGATGTATAGTTGTACACCTGCAAGTGTCGTCTGAACACGAGCTCTCGTTTTAGAGATATAAGCGATTTTACACGATTTTTCGTGACGTCTGTATGTGTGTGTGTGTGTCTGTGTGTGTGTGTGTGTGTATGTCGCATAACTCAAAAACGGTTGGACGTAGAAAGTTGCGAATTGGTACATAGGTTTGTTATAACATCTAGTTGTGCACCTCCCGTTTTGGACTTTGTATGATTTTCCGTTTTGGAGATATTTAGGAAAGTTAGGTTCATAATGACAAAAATACATAGGTTTTGGCCATAATGTATCAAAAAACGGTAATAACTCAAAAACGGTTGAACGTAGAAAGTTGCGAATTGGTACATAGGTTTGTTATAACATATAGTTCTGCACCTCCCTTTTTGGACTTTGTATGATTTTCCATTTTGGAGATATTTAGGAAAATTAGGTTCATAATGACCAAAAATACATTGGTTTTGGCCATAATGTATCAAAAAACGGTAATAACTCAAAAACGGTTTGGACAAATCTTGCAATTTAACTGACTTCCCGACTAGCTAGACATTTGAAACTTTCAGAAAAGCTCAGAACACGTTTACAATGCGTTTTTTTAATATTTTTGGCCAACTGTTTCCGATACCTGCTGCCTTCGGCAGCGTTACCAGTACAAATCTTGCAATCGATTTTTAACTAACTTCCCGACTAGCTAGACATTTAAAACTTCCAGAAAAGCTCAGAACACGGTGACAATGCATTTTTTAAATATTTTTAGCCAATTGCTTCGTGTCACTGCTGCCTTTAGCAGCGTTTATATGATTCAACAGAAAATCTATTTAACTAACTTCCCGTTCCCGACTAGTTAGAGATTTGAAACTTCCGGAATAGTTCAGAAACACGGTGAAAATGCATTTTTTAACACTTTTATCCAATTGTTTCGGATCCGAAGTCCCCCCCCCCAAGGCACAACTTTGACATGAGTCCCCCCCAAGGTACAACTTTGACATGAGTCCCCCCCAAGGCATAACTTTGACATGAGTCCCCCCAAGGTGCAACTTTGAAATAAGGCCCCCCAAGGCCCAACTTTGACATGAGTCCCCCCAAGGCACAACTTTGACATGAGTCCCACCCCCAAGGATTTTAAAATGAGTCCCCTCAAGGCACAATTTTATTTATTTATTTTTTTTTTTTTTTTTTTTTTTTACGTATGCATGCATTTTTTTAAAATATTTTTAGCCAACTGTTTCGGGTCCAGTGACAATATTTTTTAACATTATGTATATTTCTAAAAGTGTATAAGGAAGTCATGTGGTGCCCACATCAGATTTTTTTATATCGAAAAATTAAGCATTATTTACTTTTTGTACTATAATAAAAACACTAGTATATGCAATTAATTGATGATTGAGTCAGATAATTGACTAAACATTTTGTATATTTACTTCTAAATATCATACACACCTTTGCCGATATTTATTAAAAATATAATATTTTAGAGATTCATACACATCTTATCGCATTCAATTTGTACATGAATAATACCAAAATACCTCAAGGATAGCTACTAAATGTTACGAATTTTGAATACTTGAATTTTTTAACAGATATATTTGTCTTATATTTTAAGGTAAAGCTAGAAAAGTTTGCTCACAATTGAACTGAACGTCATAAAAAATCCCAAATATTAATTTTTTTGGTAAACTATTGGTGCATAATTTGGAACTTATCCTCTTTCTATGCATTTCCATTACTATTTTGTTGTTCTCTTATAATTTAAAACAACAGCTTTGATAAAACCAGGAGAGCTATGTTCGCAATCTTCAGTATGTTTAACCATAGCCACCTAAACAAAGATGCCCGTCGCGTTGCTCGGAAACTTGGCAACAGTTTAATCGGTAGACAGCGCCACCTGGTATAGATTGCGCGACGCTTTTATTCAACAACAACCAAAAATTCTTTTAAGTGGGATTTGATATACATAAAAGGCTATTAGAATCGAAGAAACGTCTATTATATATATCATATATCACTTCTTAAAATTATTGATGACAGTTGAATAAAATAATAGTTAAATCTGTAACAGGTGGCTCTGTCTACCGCTTGTACTGTTGCCAAGTTTACGAGTAACGCGGCAGGCATCTAGTTTTGGAGGCTATGCTCAGATACACCTAACATGTAATGCCAAATAAAACGGAGAATAAATACTGAGCCACAACTTTTCAAACGTAAATGCATGACTGGCTATTGAGACAATTCTCCACACCATGCGCAGGCGCGTGATTGGCTTCTTAACATTGGCGCCACATCACACGCCGCCGCGTGACTGGAAGAAGTGTTAAACACTACTGACTTTAAATATTCTAATTCGAAAATTTAAGTTATTCGAAATTGAAGATTTTGTCAATATAACAGAATAGAGCAGTATATAAATTTGCGTTCTTGGGATCGTTGCATTGGAAACATTATGGAATTGCATAAAAATTAAACTATGAATCTAACATTATAAAATAAATTTACAAAATGGATAAGATAAATATGTCGAACTGAACAGGGATTACTTATTTATTATGTGTAGCATTTCAGTCTGTCACCGTGCCAAGGATCGGTCAAATTCATTCCCCTTAACACATGAATATAGTATATCCTGTACCAGAAATTTCTGAAAACATATATTTGATGGAAAACTGAACAGAGTCCACCTATGCCAACAAGTTTTCTAATATATTTAAGTATTTGCAAAAACATGACTCCTTTTAAGTTATCTTAGTTACTTTTTAATAATTTCTTCGTTTTTTAATTCACAAAATACTAAAAAGCACTTAGAAAAAAAAATCGTATTATTATCCCCCCCCCCCCCTAATATTGAGAGCAAAATGGACTTTTTTTTTTGGATATTTAGTGTTACACTACTTCTCTAATATGGAAATCATCTGCATTATCATAAAAGATAATTTTTTTAAATAATAATTTTAATAAATTATTTTTTAAAAACAGAATTATTTTTTAATAACTGAATTAAATTCTATATAAATGTAGGTGCATTAAAGAAACGGGGGGTTGAGGAGGGCGGTCGCCCCCTTCACACAGAACTAATTATTTTATAAAACTCTTCTGAAGCCTAATTTGAATTGTTTAACATAGGTTTACATGGCAGTTCCCGTTATCTTACCTCTTATTCTGCAACCTGTATTTATAGTTTTAAACTTCAGGGTAAGAGAAAATCGTGTGAGTGACACACCAGATTATTATCTTAAATTAAAATTATTTTATTATAAAGGTATTAGATTCTTAATATTTCTTTCGGTCTGATAAAACTTAATGTGTAACGCTCCACCCCCCCCCCCCCCACACACACACACACTCCAAGCCAACCCCTTAATATTTCTTCAGAGATAACGCGAAACACGTAAATATTTTAAAAGATAAACCCTTTCACTTTTATTCATTTGTTGTTAAAAGTTCTCTCATTATTGAAAAATAAATGTATTTGTGCACGTAATACAAATAAATAAGACTTTTTAAAACCTTAAACAAAATTTCTGAAATTTACGAAATTGAAAGAAATTTAGTTTAAGAGTAAATCAATTTTCATCATTGTAAAATATCTATGTAAAAGGAGATTGATTTTGTTTTCTTTTTCTTTCAGCAACATTGATTTTTTTATTTGTTAAATATCAAATCAAGCGTAAAACATTAAATATTGTCTTCAAGCCTTCAGGCAAAATCCTTTTCTATCACATAAATTATAAGAATTTCAAGTATTTGTACTGAATGAATAGTTAAGTGAATCATTATAGGTTCCATAAAAATATTTCAAAGTAAGTATTATTCGTTTTGTTATAATGATATAAATTTAATAATTTTAAAGGCTGTTTAACCGCTATTGTAAGAATTTTCATTTTGTGTTTTCATGTTATGTTCAAAAAATAATGAATGAAGCTACTGTATATAAGAAATGTCGCTGTTTTGAATTATTTATTGAGTACAATTTATTCTCTGCAATGATATTATTATTTTTAATTAAGTAATTAGTTGCTATTTAAAAATCAAAATCTTTCATATTTATAAAAATTTCCGGAAATTAATAAAGATGTTTTACGAACAATAAATTTTATTATCGGTACGTTATTTTAATTCTTTAATTCAACCCTGAACATTTTTAATTCACACCTGAAGTGTATCAAGAAATTATTTGTTGATACACTTCACTTACATAATTAAATATTGTTGCGTACTTGGGGGTTCGTAAGTTGTTCAAGAATGAAAGGCGAAACTTGCAAAAGTTCAGTAGTTTATTTACAGAGAATTCCAGAAGAGTACAGGTCTATAAACCAGGTATAAACTTCAGTTTCAACAGTAAACACAGCTTAATAACAGCTGTCAACTGCAAATATACAGTACAAACTGTATAGCAATAACTCATATAGCAATTGACTATAATTCAAAGAGACTCAGGACTCCTTCAATAGCAACGCAATCGTTTGGCGAAACTCAACTGCGACTGACTGGCTTGGCGCGCTCGGCCACCTTTTATACCCCTTTATCGAACCCAGAAAATTCTAGAAGTTTCACGCAACTTGTTAACCAGTCTCGTTAGAGCGTCCATCTTTAGTATATCGATAGTAAAGATTTTCTTGCCAAAAGTCGCCAAAAAACTCGCCAACTTTGGTGCCAAATCCATTACCTGCATTATTGGAGCTTTTTTATGCTTTTTTAAGAGAAAAATAGGCTATTTTAATGCTAAAACAAACTAGAAATGCAGAAAATTAACATTTTATCAATTTACTAAGCCTCTTTGAAAGAATTTATACAAAAATAAATGCAATTATTTACAAATGCATAACAATATGCAAAAGAAGTTATTCTAGATCATGCACTCAAATATATATTGAAGATAAATCGAGTATGTAGAATAAGAAATTTTTAACAAGCGCTAAAAAAAAAAAAAAAAAAAAAAAAAAAAAAAAAAAAAAACACGCAGTAAATGTTTCGCATGTAAATAGTAAACACGCCCTACTTTAGGCATTAGAAGTAAGCACGAATGAAACTGTGAACTATATTAAAATAAAATAATATAATAAGAATTTTTTCTAGGAATGATCTGTCTTCCTAACCAATTAAATTTGCAACCAGAACCTAGTTTATAAAAATTAGCGTATTAAACGAGTAGTAGTAATAACACTCCATATATTGAACTTTTATTGAACTCTCACCACAATTTTATAAAGACAATTTTTTTAAAGATTTTTGTGGTATTTTAGTATGAAAAAATTTTGATTTTTTTTTTTTTTTTAAGTTGTGATGTAAGTTCAATAAAAAAAATCGTAAAAATATAAGAGCGCTATGAACCCTGAACCAGACAGAGGAATATTTCTTACCAGAATTTAAAGTAATATTTGATATGTAATTTTCTTAAACTGTTAGGGAATTACTAATATGGTTTCTAATGAATATATTAAAAATGTTTTTACAGTATAATTCATTTTACAATCATTTTCAAAAATACGGTTTGAATTTGTATAGTATCCTATGTTTAAAAAAAAAAATCTGGAGTGACTCCACTCGACTTTCTTAACATTGAGTAATTAACGGTTTTGTAGATAAAGTAAAGTGAGAGGAGTTGTCAAATAAACAAAAGAGAAAATTATAATAGGGTATTTGAGAATTTTTCTTTATATAGTACACGATGTTTAATTTAACGCTGTTTTACCGAACACGTAGCTCATAATCATAAAGAATATTTCGTTGCGTCCCTTAAAAAACCTACATATGCTAGATTCACAAAAATACTTATAGTTAGTGCAATAGTGACTTATAATATTTATATAATTTTTCAGTTCCATCGGATAAGGCATTTAGACGCTATCGCAGTTTAAAGTTTGAGCCCATATGACACAATGATAAAGAAATTTGCATTTTGTTCCTGTAAAAAGAACCATAAGTGCTAGATTCTCTAAAGTTCATAAAATTCGCGTACGATGACGTATAATATATATATACATTTTCAGTTCATTTGAATAAGGCGTTTAGTCGCTGTCGCACTTTAAATAAATTGATCCTATAGGTCATAATTGATGAAAATTTTTTATTTGTGTCCCTGTAAATCTCGTTAAGTGCTAGATTCACCAAAATATATACAGTTTGTGTGATGGTGACCTATAACTTGTATATAAATTTCCACTCAAACGAGTAACTCATTTAGATGCTATCGCCCTTTAAATAATTTCACCCCATAATTATTCAGAATTATTTGTTGTGTCCCTGTAAAAAAACTGCAAGTGCTAAATTCACCAAAATCAATACAGTTCGTGCACATGTGACCTATAACATGTGTACAAATTTTTTGCTCAGTTTAATAAGGCGTTTAGACGCTATCGCACTTTTCAAAATTTGGTCCCATAGGCCACAATGATAAAGAATATTTCTTAGTGTCCCTGTAAAAAGACTATGGGTACCAGATTTTCCAAAATCTATACAGATTTAGTAACTGTGACCTATAATTTGTGTATAAAGTTTTTGCTCAATCGAATAAGACGTTTAGATGCAATCGCACTTTTAAGATTTTGCTCCCATAGGACGTAATGATAAAGAATTTTTCTTTGTGTCCCTGTAAAAAAAACTATAAGTGCCATATTCATCAAAATGAGTAGGGTTCGTGCTACGGTGACTAGCAACATGCGTACCAACTTACAGCTCATTCCAACAAAGCGTTCAGACGCTAGCGTGTTTACTCACACACATATACACACACTTACATGCACACATACATACATACATCATCGTAAAAATAGTGAAAACGGACTCAGGGGACCTCAAAAACTATAGAAACGCCAAGATCCCGAATTCGGATTTTTGACATGATTACAATACTTTCCTTACATATTTACATTCGGAAAGTAACAATTGGGTTGTTGTCTATGTTCTATAGGGTGATTTAATAAAGCCCAGAATAGTTTAATCAGGTGATAGTATATAGAAATACGAACAATATTCATGAAATAGTGTGTGGTCTAAATCAAAACACAAATATGTTAACCAGGCTGTTTATAACACACTGCATATCAACATTCTAATTGATATTCCGTATAATTTTTAGTCCCGCCTCATTTTTTTTTTTTTTTCTTTTCACATCAGTTTTTTTAGAGCATTTTTCTTCTTATTTCATCGTAATTACATTTGGAAAAAATTACTCTAAATATTAAGTGGTGTGGAAAAAGGAGCAGTACTAACAATTTTACGGAATATTAATTAGGATGTTAGCAGGTATGCAACTGTTATTTTAGAAGCATTAAAGCGACATCTTTGTTGCAACGTACAGTCGGAATCGAATCATGTTCTTATCGAATCATGTTCTTAGACAGACTAAGAACAGGATTCGACAAGGATTTATTTAACAAAACCGTATGAAGTGTACATTTTACATAGGAATTTTTGCTAGTGTTTTGATACTTTTGTTACCGACTGTATATGGAGAAAGTTAACGGTCATGAATGAAAATATAACGGGAGAAAGAAAAAGAAATCGTAAGAAACAAATCTGAGTTGCAGTGAGTGAGAGGTGACGTTTAGCAGTTTTGAAAAATTATTCCAGTGTGAAACCGTTATAACAATTGCAACGTACGTAAAAAGTAAATATGCGTTTCTTTCTTTCTTTTTTATGGAGCTACAGTGGAGAGTACCACAGTAGCATCACAGATTTACAGAGAATGTTTTCCACACAGGCGGATGACAGGCTCGAAAATATCTGTGCCCTCGCATCAGCAAATGTGCTTTTGGATCTGTTGACCGGTTAAGAAACTTGCCTCAAATGGATCGATACCTTCGAGCATTGGGAAGTTTGATCTGTTGACCGGTTAACAGACTTACTGAGGCGACGACTGAACAAGTCATCAGTCAAAGAAATTGCAGATAAAGAAATTTTATCACTGTTTATGTAATTTTTTCGCTTTTTTTTTTAAATTATTATCGCATTGAACTTGAAGTAAATTGTTAAATGTACTAAATAAAAGGTTATTTTCTTTCAATATTGATTCTGCGTTTTCTAAATCTCCCATTTCTTCTACACAGCGCCACATGTTCCCCTAGCGGTAACTTTTGGAACTAATAGTTTTTTTAGTGCAATCCTTCGCCCCTGTTTTGTTAAATTATCCTACAAAATTTGGCGCCATTAGCGCTATTAGGTCACTCTACAGGACACTGTAAACACTGTCAGTTTAATTATGGCCATTCAATATTTTCACTGGAAAATTTTGCTTGCGAATACTCGCAAGCACATCAGAAACTTACACGAATACTACTAACTGTGAAATTTGAACTATAAATTTTGTTTGTTTTAGGCAATTATTTAAAAATAACTTAAAAATAAATTGTAGAACCCCCTTTTAAAAATTTTTTTTAAGCTATTCAAGCTTGTTGTTTATTTTTTTTTGGTCATTCTATCTTTTCCTACTCTCAAGATAGGCAGACTTTCTGAGCTTGTTGTATCTGGAAAGCTCACAGCAAAGGTTACTTTTGTTTTGAGTTCATAATTGTTTGGTATATAAAGTAAAGCTGGGTAGCTATAAACCTTACATTTCCAAGATCAATTTTACTGTGGTTGAAGAACTTCAAATTGAGGTAGGTACTTGATGCATGTGTATATAAACTGCACATGAATAATTTTCATTGCGTTTTCTATTAATATACCGATAACAGATGTGCTGCATTTAGGCTAGAGGGATAACCTTATAAAACTGTATTCACAAAATCTTTCATTGCGTTTTCTGTTAATATACCGATAGCAGGTGCGCTGCAATTAGGCTAGAGTGATAATCTTATAAAACTGTATTCACAAAATCCTTTTAAAGTTAAATGGTGCGATAGTACACGCTATGATTAGTCTTTAAATGATTATGGTAAAAAGAAAAAAAAAAGAAGATGGAAATAAATTTTAAAATTCATGTTATAACTTTTCCCTCTAACCCAACAACAAAATGGCTCAATGTCTTTGTCTGACTACTGATAGTTAAAATTGTAGGGAAAAAAAGTTTTCACACCAAAATTAAAGTACAATTAATAGCAAACTGACAGTAAACATCCTGTATTTTACCTGCAGCATTGATTTAATTTCTTTTCTCATTGTCTCTAATTTTTTTTTTATCCCCTTGTATCTAATTGGTCGGGAAGTTAGTATTTTGTTTGTAAAAAAAAAAAAAAAAAGTAAATAAAAATAGTGCAATAAAAATCTGTCATTTTACGAGTTGACATTTATCAAATGCATCATATAATTCAAAATATTAAAATTTCACATATAGCTGAATTAATTATCATATTTGTAGGCGATGGATCGATAACGACTTGTATCAAACACAATTTCAATATAGAATATAATTATGCATGTAAGTTTTTCTAAACACTTTTAAGGCATGAAAAGAACATTTTTATATGAACGTACATGAGAAATTCTGAATTTATTTTCCTCAGATTGTTATTGATTTCTTTTAAATCGTTTAATGTAAATATACCTCGTATTATTTTTTGTACATGTCTCGACAAAAGCAAACGAAACGAAAATTAGAGAGGTTATTTTCTCCCATGCGTCAAATTGTCATCTAATCAATTGGTAAAAATTATTTATTCATAAACGTTTTACAATGCTCCTTTTTTGTTGTATATATTTCTGTTTGTTACATGGTATATAAAAAGTTTATAATAAAAAGAAAGAAATCTATAATTCGATAATTTTGTTATCTGAGAAGAAAATTGTAATCATTATATGATGTTTTTCTTAAATTTACAGAAATAATTCCCAGATTTTCGTAATAATTTTGAAAATACAACTATAAATTCTTATTTCAGATAAAGTGGAGTGTAAGGTTGATTTTTTATACCTACTATAGGGAAAATGGCAGAGCCAGGAATCGAACCCGGGCTCTCTGCTTACTGTGCGGTTGCTCTATCACTGAACTTCACTGGTTGATAACTATTTCAGCATTTCTCACACAATATCCGTTGGCAAGGTCACCGTGTCTGCAAATGCAGATGTAACAGACGAGAATAGTACACAAGACTGAACTCCAATAGAGCAATAAATTTCAATTTAGAAATTTCACTTATATATATATTTTTATACTCATCAACCATGAAAATTAATGTTAGATAAAGTGGAGTGTAAGGTTGATTTTTATACCAACTATGTGAAGAATTAATGGAGCTCTCCCTCGTGCAATATTCTGACGTGTTACATCTGCGTTTGCAGACACGATGATTTTGCCAATGGATAGTATTTGAGAAATGCTGAGCTGGTCATCACCATCAGCCAGTATATCTCACTGACAGAGCAGCCGGCCGTTAGGCGGAGGGCTCGGGTTCGATTTTCGTTCTGGCATTTTTTACATAGTTGGTATAAAAATCAACCTTACACTTCACTTTATCTAAAATAAATTTTCATGCTGATGCATTAATAATAATAATAATAATAATTATAATAAATAATTAAAATTCCTAAAATAAAATCTTATGTTGAGGGAATCACAAAATTTCTTCTATACAAACTTATTCAGTACAAAATGTTTATTAAAATTATTTTCTATGATGATTGCAGATGATTTTCCTCTCAAAGAAGTATAATACTAAATTTTGAAAGAAAGTTATTTTATGCCCTGTACATAAATGAAAACTAAGGAAATTTGTAAAAAATAAATAAATAAATAAATAAAGATAAATTCGTTTTAAATTATCATAGATCTATGATTCAATCATTCATTTTAAAAGTATAGACGAGTTCTTTTAGTTGATACCCATATCCAAAACTTACAAACCACCTGAGGGAAGATGGATGATGGGGTGTTACTTCGCTTTACAAAAGATTTTCGTGTTTAATCATTACTATTATAAATATATACATTTTTAATTTCACATTAAAAGTAAAAAATAATTCTCACTGTACACATTTATACGAAATTTTTAATATAGTGCTATATTAAAAATCATAAAATTCTTATTACAGTGCCACCTATTGTGCGATTGATCACCGTATATAATCAGCATCAGTCTATGTCAAGGTCCAACTAAATATCTAGTTTCGTAAAATTTCGTCAATTGGTTCATGAGATACAGCGTCCACAAAACTTCTGATGCCCACGCAAATAAATAGATAGGTAGAAATTTCCTAACTAGTATGATGTGGCCATCGCAAGACTTTTTTTCTACATATTTTTAATCAAATTCTTGCAGTACAAATTATTTTCTTAAATTATTAAATTATTTTCCATGATAAATGCAGACGTTTTTTATCTGACAGAATTATAATAATAAATGTCGAAGAAAAGTCCATTTTGTACCAACATCAGAAGAAATGTGATTTTTTATCGAAAGTTCTTTTTCGTTAAAAAATGAAAATAATCGATAACTTTGTTTTAAATTATCTCATATCTATGGTTCAACCATTTGTTTTAAAAGTATTGACGAGATCCTTCGAAAGGCACCTATATAGAAAACTGGCACCTCCCCGGGGTACTTCTCCCCTATGCACAAACTTTTTTTTTCTTGTTTACTACTACTATTATCAGTAATTCGTATTAATTTTACAGTCACACGTTAAAAATCACTCTCATTATACCCACTTATACGAAATTATATCCTGTACTTCCCCGTTAAACATTTGGAAAAAAAGGGGATCACAGCGCCAACTGTTGAGCAATTGATCTTCAAATCTAAGTAGCACCAGTTTATGTCAGGGTCCAACTAAATACCAAATTTGGTTAAATTTCGTTATTGGTTCGTGAGATACAGCGCCCACGAAATTTGTGGCACACACACACACAGATTCACGATAGGCACTCAGATACATAGACAGACAGTCATTGTTTAAGATGTCTCAAAGCGGGTAAATCTATCCAAAAGTGGAGTTCGAAAAATTTCACGAATTGAATACTTTCTTTTTATATATATAGAAGAAAGTAAAAATTGTGAAATCGTGTTTAAACGATCTCAAACATCTAAATACATCAAAAACTGGTGTTGGAAAATTTTCACGAATCCAGTATTATTATACAAATGGAGGGAAATATTAAATATAGGAATTTCATTTTCTTACATGTTCTATATCTTTTTTTTTTCTTTTTCTTTTTGAGAATTGTTCAATGATCTCACTCATTAATCTGAAAAATATACTTGAAATTCTTTTAAAAAAAAAAAAAAAAAAAAAAAAAAACTATTTTACAATAATAAATCTATTACTTTAGCATAATTCTAACTTAAAACTTCATTTTTAAAGAATAATCACCATTATTTTTTAATAGTATTTTTTAATATAATTAACCACATAATTACTAGGAAATTATTACTATATATCTCTATTAAAAATTTCTGCTAATGCATAGTCTTAGAAAACCTAAACATTTGGCAAAGGTGCTTTAGAAACAGTTTAAATGAACGAATATATTTATAGTATTAGAGCAGTGTTCGCGAAACTTTTTGACCTCACATACCACCAAATTCCCAATTAAAAAACCCACGAACCACTAAATTTTAATTTAAATTCCCGCTGACCACCAGTGTGTATTATATACCACCAATATGTAACTCTATTAAGAAAAGTAAATATATTTCTAGAGTAATAATCAGAGAATGCCCATTTTATAAATAAGAAATAAATTCATTTAATATAAAATTCTGCAGAGGTTCGTTTGATTATAAGAAAGCAGTAAGTTCTTATATAATCGTAGGATCAATGCTTAGAGTTTGCTTGATTGTAATAAAACAATTATAGGGAAAGAACGTGCTTAGCTTTTTATTATTTCCATGTCATAAAAAATTCAGACTAAATATTTCTCTACCGTGATAAATTATTATTTCAATATGTAAAACTGTATTTACTAAATATTGTAATATGTACTTTATATTGTTAGATTATTAAAATCTATTGGGAAATTACATTTTTGACGTACAGTTTGAACTTCTGAAGAATTCGAATATTCTGATAAATTTAGAACAATTCCTAGCTAACAAGGAGAGGTCACGACATGGAAAATTCAAATCGAGACGAAATTGCGCAGGATTGTAGTATACTATGAGGGTAAATACACACTAAAGCAGTAGGACCCACTATCCACAAAATTTCGAGAAAAAAGCATTTAAAGTTTCAGTAAGCTTTAAATACAAGTTATTTCGCAAGAAAACAAGCGCCCCAGTGGTGTGATCTAAGCGCGAGTCTGCTAGCCAGACGACTTGGGTTCGAGGCTACCTCGAGACAACAATTTTTTTTTTTCTTCTTCTTTAACTTTTTATGTAATCTAAACTTTTTATTTATTTTTACTTTATTTTACAATTCAATTCAAAATTTGAAAATTTTAATAAATTATTTAATTTTCTTGAGTATAAAATAACTTTTTCTGTTTCTAATATTTATAACTTAAAAATACAATAAATTTCTATAACTTAAAAAGTAAAGTTTAGTTTTACAAAACCCTAAATAAGAAACATTAAAAAAAAAACGACAAATATTTAAATAATTAAAAAATAAGCAAGCTGTAAATAAAGTGTAAAATAGTTAGCAGGTGTTACTTAAATCTTGGTTTGAGCTTCCTGCTTTTTTTTGAATGTGTATAAATTACGTAAACGCTTCTAGCTTGGGTATAATAAAGGGCAGGTGAAATTTTTATTTTGTGCAAGGAAGGATAAAAAAAAGGAAGTCGTTATCAAAAAAGAAACGATGTTCATTAACATAAAAAATCTACATTTAAAATCTACATTTAAAATCTACATTTAAAGATAACATTTCTTTACCTGTAATAATTTAACAGCATTGCAATCCTATACTATAATTTTTCAAGAAACTGTATTGATTGGAGAAGTAATTATTTAATTTGGATAGTAATTATATATACAATTAAAATGATCATTTCTCTGTATTATTATTATTTTTTTAAATTTAAGAAACAAAATGTACTATTGTTTCAAGCATACCTAAAATAAAATTAAATATATTTCTATAAATAATCAAAAACAGTTTCTTTAGTTTTACCTTATTTTACAGTTAAAATAAAACTAAAATTTATTTTTTAAGTTATAGAAATTTATTGTATTTTTAAGTTATAAATATTAAAAATAGAAAAATTTATTTATTTTATATTCAAAAAAATTAAATAATATGTTATTAAAATTTTCAAATTTTGAATTGAATTATAAAATAAAGTAAAAATAAATAAAAAGTTAAGATTACATGTAAAGTTAAAGAAGAAAAAAAAATGTAGTCTCGAGGTAGCCTCGAACCCAAGTCATCTGGCTAGCAGACTCGCGTTTTAGGACCACACCACTGGGGCCCTTGCTCGCTTGCGAAATAACTTGTATTTAAAGATTACTGAAACTTTAAATGCTTTTTTCTCGAAATTTTGTGGATAGTGGGTCCTACTGCTTTAATATGTTGTTACCCTCATAGTATACTACAATCCTGCGGAGTTTCGTCCCGATCTGAATTTTCCATGTCGTGACCTCTCCTTGTAAGTATGAAATTTAGATCTGAAATTCAAAGAGATAACTATGTTTTATACACCCAATTCAAAGCCCCACCAGTGGCCAAGCGGTTTTGTGTTCAAAGCTGGTAAACGTGAGGGGCCGGGTTCGATTCCAGGTCACGCTCGTCGGCATAGCCGTTCTGAGTTTTCCGTTGTTTTCTCCGAAACTTGCGTAAATATGGGCTTGGAATCCTTAGAAAGACCCTCCACGGAGGGCACTCCGTGTAGGGCACTTCTGATACTTCAGTGAAAATTTTGTCCCGAAAGCAAAAAAAAAAAAAAAAAAAAAAAAAAAGACCAACAAAAAATTAAAAGAAAATGAAAATGTTTGGGATCACCCTGTAACAGGTAATGCATAAAATGCGATTTTTCTGTAACATGTGATTATGAGGTTCTTTGTATAATTTTTTTTATGAGGCTACCACACATATTCATAGAAATATAATGATAAATTTAAGAAATTACAATAAATAAATAAATAAATAGTTAATAAAAAGCCACTCTTTTAACTATAACCAGCAAGATATTAAACCGAATACAAAGCCATTTTCAGGAAACTTTACATGCAACATGAGACACAGCACATTGCAATCAGAACGCAAAAATATTAAATATCTAATGAAATATGAGCATTTTTACTAAATAATTTAAACTACGCATGCGCAAGTTTTAACAAAATTCAATTAGCGTAATATAAAAGCCAATAGTATGGAGCTGCTTATTTGAAAACCTAAACAAATATTATGTCAATTCAAGAAGATGTACGCGAAAGAATGAACCGAATCTCAGTTTTTCTCGAAAATAAGGAAAATGATAAGGGAGTTTTATCAATATATATTTACAATCAACGAACACTGTATTACCATTGATTGAATCAAAATGAAGATATGAGTAAAACCGCTTATAGATTATCTTTTATTTGAGAGGAACTGAATAGCAATTCCTTTTAACACGTAAAACTTTTTGGAATTAAAATATACATATTTGCGGTTTTTACGTAAATAGCTCATTACATTTGACTATTAAATTATGGAAATGAAATTTCTCTACACTGAGAGAAAAAAAATAGACCGCTTTCATCTAGAATGAATAAGCAGTCATTTTCTAAATACCTAAATTTCATGTATAGATTTTCGAGTTATGCGCATAAGGTAAACAAATAACCTGGATAGACGAAGTGATCGAGAATATCCAATCTACACTTTTCTAGATAGTGAAACAATTTTATGAATGATTGTAAAACAATTTTATAAACAATTTTATGTGAACAATTTTATAAATCTTCTGTATTGTGAGAAATTCTTATTGATTTACTAGAATTATGTCATAAAACAAAAATATAGTTACTAAAACTAGCCTCTTGTGTTCGCGTTTATTTACAGAGATTTGTAAATGAGATTGAAACCACCATAATATAGAAAAGCGATCTAGAATTCTAATAAAGGTTTTCAAACTCGCCAGCAAATGGAGCTGGAATTTATAAGGATGACATGGACTTTTTTTTACTAGAGCCACGATTTAGATTCTAAATGTTTATTACATAATTTTTTCACAGTATAAAGGTTGCACATACGCAACTAAAAACTATTTAGTAAAAATGCTTACATTTCATTGCAGATTTAATATTTTTGCATTCTGATTTCAGTGTACTTTGTCTTATGTTCTGTATCAAAATTTCTGAAAATGGCTTTCCACTGGATTTAATACCTTACGTGTTATAATTTAAAAAGTGGTAACTATGCTTGCAGTTTTTTAAAGAAACTGGTATATCTCTATGAATATATGTGGTAGACTCATAAAATTTCATACAGATAATAAATAGGAGTCTCATAATTATATGATACAGCCTCATCGCATTTCGAGCATTACTTTTTATAGGCTAGTCCCAAATATTTTCACTTTTATTTATTTTTTTACTGGTCTCCCTTTTACTTTGAAGGCAAACTTTTCACTTGTAATACCCAAAACCACATCTCCTAGCTCAGATCACACTCTTATGTGTTGTTTTCACAGCGAATACCAATGACGAAACGCATACGTCATCAAAACCCACGATGGTGAAGCGATCGTCATCAAAACCCACGTGACCTCGCACTCAATGAGATTTAGTAATCAACTTTGTCAGTCCGTAGCTGTCTCTCTTTCAGAGAAAATAACAGATTTTTGTCTGAGTGTTTATTATTTTGCAGCGTCCTAAACCATAGGATGTAGTGCCGTTTGGAAAGCGCTGTTTTAGCTATTATTTAAAATGCGATCCATGTACTCTGTATTTCTGTCTTCATTAAATTTTGTCATGTGCTACACTGTAAAAAATATGTCCTATTTGCTGCGAGAAATTCTCTGTAATTTGAGAAAATACGCTCTGACAACGTAATTTTTTTCGTAAATTACGCGTATTTTCTGAAATTACAGAGAATTTCTGCTAGCAAATAGGACATGTTTTTCGCAGTGTACAGTCGTTAGAGAATTATTGTGTCCTATTCTTCCCTGTCATCGTTTTGTTTTAAAATTGGTTTTATGGGAAACAAAATAGTAAATCTTCTTTTTATTGTACGTGCTCTACCAAGCTAAACTAGCTGCCAACAACACGAAGCAGGACACTTTGGTCCCGAGATAATTTTGGTCCCTGGCCATTTTGGTCCCGAGACATTTTGGTCCCTCTAATTTTTTGCTATTTTTTAAATATATGTCAGTTTTTTAATATGATAGCCTATTTGTTGATACGGAAAACTGAAGTGCTCTTAGAATATCTTTAATTAAGAAATATCTTATAGATGAATACATACATTTTCGACATTACGACTGCTTTCTAGCCATTGAGATTCGGAGAATTTTGTTCTGATTTTTTACGAACATTTTTAATATATTTAAACTTTTTTTTAATGTAATTGCTCTTTTTTTTTTTTTTCTTTTTCTTTTTTTTTCATTTGATTTTGATTTAACTTACTTTAATTGTAATTTGATTTTTAATTTACTATTAGTGACAAAATTTTGTGATTTTAAAAGTATTGTTAATAAGAACAGTAATTTCTAATTAAAAAAGAATTCCCATTTGAATATATTTATTGATAAAGTCTGAATTAATTTAAAAATAATAAAATACAAAAAAAAAAAAAAAAAAAAAAAAAAATTGTTAAAAAAATGGGAAAAAGAAAAAAAGAAAACCTTAGAATATTAAATATAATTTGCTTTTAGTGACAGAATGCTGTTTCTTTCAAAGAACGAATTATTGACCTGCTCCCATCATAGACTCTTCTTCATAAGCATAAGCTTGTGATCATTTAAGAATTTTTTGAATTTACATATGAAGTTATTCATATATACATATATGTGTGTGTGTGTGTGTGTGTGTGTGTGTGTGTGTGTGAGAGAGAGAGAGAGAGGTGTTTTATTCGATTTGGTTGTGATTTAATTTTTATCATTAATCTAAGAGGAATTTGTTTCAAAATCTGTGTTATATTAATAATAATAATAAAATGCATGTTTGTTTGTCCATGATATTTAATTATGTTAACCACGTACGAGCATATATGTATATAAATTTCTTTTCTTTCAATTACAAAGATTTTATTCTAAAAATGAAAAATGTAAGTAGCTCAATATTTAATCAACTGTGCGCATTGCAAACATCAAAGTTTGTAAAATGTTGATGCACAAGATTTTACCTTTTTAGTTTAATCTTATGTTTTAAAATTATATATATATATATATATAATATATCTGTATGACTAAAAACAATGCCCACATTGAAATCTCTGAAGCACTTGGGATTCGTTTCACACCTGTTTCTCTAACAGACATCAAAAAGGAATTTCACAGTTTTGTTTCGCCGCATTTGAAAAAAGAAAAAAAAAGGGGGGGGGGGAGGAACTTTTAATCGAAATTTTCTTAAACAATATTGTAAGGGATTATAAGGGAAGAAAATGCTTTTCCAATTCTGTGTGATGTATAACTGTTTTCTGTGTTTGACAAATGTATCCGGATTGGCATTTGACAGACACAGATTGATTCATGTGACATTGATATTCATTTTGACATTGATTCATATTTAGCAGATCTGTACAAATTAAATCCCGAGATCATTATTTAGGTTCCTCATATCTTCTTTTATAATTAAAATCTAACATTTAGAGGATGTTTGTATAAATCATCGATTTCCAATAAATTTTGTATTCGAACACTCTAAATTTGAATGTGATATTTAAGAGCCGCATTACAGTGTTTTATTTTAAAAACCTTGTGTTTTATTTAAGCTAAAATTTTCACGACTTTAACAAATTAACAATGCTTAGATCTTCGCTGATATCTAATATGTCCTATAGTTGCATCATTTTCAACAAAGGTTGTATATATTTAACCCTCCAATTGTAAAAAGTATTATTAGTTCTCTTTTGCCCGAAGTTCCCTCATGTATTTGCTGTCCTTTTTCCTTTATCGTACAAAGAAAAATTCTAAATCTCTAAATTTTAGACATTTTTTGAGTTTTATTTGTTACTACAACTTTCTGTTGCAAAATAATATTATTAACAATAATGATGCTGATGATAATAATTTTAACTTTTCCAACCCCCTTGTTTTCAAGTCAAATGACAAGAATTCGAAATATGAAAAACTAATTTCGCTTTATTTATTTATTTTTTTGGTGATACTTTGATTATTCCTGATATCGGGACCAAACTGGCGGGACCAAAACGGCGGGACCAAAACGGCAGGACCAAAACAGCGGGACCAAAATTTCCTCGGGACCAAAGTGGCGGGAACAATTCGGCAGGACCAAAGTGGCGGGACCAAAACGGCGGGACCAAAGTGTCATGTACCCGCTAGCAGCATACACTGAACTATATGGGGTATAAGAAATTTTTCATACTTCTGAAATTTTAAATGATTCTTTCTGCACTTTTTGTGCTATTTGAAAAATATCTAAATTCTAAAGTGTCCGGTCATTTATGGAAAGTTTGTCTATTTATATAATGTATGTATCACATGTCTAAGAAAATTGCTTTCGAATGATATTTAATTTTTCTTAGTCATATGGTAAACAAATTTTGTATTGGTGCTTAATTTTTCTTCGTTCAAATTTTGCTATAATTTTGCATTCTGATGTTCCCTGTATACGGTTCCTTTGTTACTCACATACTTTAAAAACAAATAAATGAAGGAAATTCCATTTTGGTATTTTAAAAATCACATTAATGGGATTGCCACTGGAAAAAATTAAAGAACGGTATAAGTAAAATGATAGGAATAACATGAAATATATACATTTTTTAATTTAATATTTATCACTACAGCTACTATATTCAGATGGGGAGGGGGGTTAAAGGGACTGCAGTCCGGCTCAACTCACATCTTTTTAACAAATAGCAGGTTCTATTCAAAGCAATAGTAGACATAACAAAATGAAATAATAATAATAAAAAAAATATAATGTAAAAATTATATTTTATAAATATAATAAAATGATATTTATTATATATAATAAAATGAAGTAATAAAAAATAATTTTTTATAATGTAAAAACTATGTTTTGACAAATAATTTGAATATATTTTCAAGTACAATAAAATTTCTGTTACCGACAAAAACGTTTTTTTCCCCTTTTTAAATACTGGTGATCAAAATCCATAAATAATGATTTTTACATTTTCCCTTGATAAATATAATTATAAGCGTAAATTATTTCCCAATACTATTTACGCTGTCAATAACACAAGTATAAAAATATGTGAAGTATTTCTTGCAAATGATAAACAAACATTATTGATTCGTCAAATGAAAAAAATCTGGAAATGTATTATGATAAAAATACACAAATAAAGCCTGAAACACAAAGAATGGAACATTGGTTTTTGCTCATTTAAAATGAACTGTTATCAGTTTTTTTTTCTTAAATATGATATAAAAACATAATGTAAAGATACAAAAGAGAAATATTAATACAATACAAAAGAGAACTTACTATAAACATTCTATGTAATTATATGTTAAAAACAAATACATTATTTATGTTAAAGTAAAATATATGTCGAATATTTTAAAAGTATAAAATGCAGATTTCAGTTTTTAAAACAGAAAGAAAACTGTCATCGGAATATGAAATTATATATTTATTTAAAATCACAGTATTTTATTTACAGCGAATTTCTTTAACAAAGTGGTATTAACGCACCTGAACTAGCTCGAGAATGACCAATGATTTTATTTATGCTCTTACTTTCGAAAGATTCGATGTCAAATTTCTTGTTTATATTTATGAACGTTTAATAATTTATAAATACTGATAAAGTTATACATAATAACGACAATAATGTTTAAATACATTTGGAAAATACTATTGATTAAATTTTTGATGATTATTTGGATAAATTTTACGTTTAATAAAACAAGAAAATAAGTGATACGGAGATTGAAATAGTGGATCAAAATCGATTAAACTGATTTGCCAACAAAGCAAACAAAAAATGTACAAGTAGTAATGCAATGTCGCAAATACCAAAAATTTCAATATTTGTTTTCATTACCCGTTAATCTTTTTGCTCTACTATGTAGTGAAAGACGTGTGGTATTATGCATAGATTCTTCCAAGCTCCAAAATAATCCACGCAACTGAAAAAAGTGTACTGTAATTTACTGCAATTTATACATTTCTTTCTAAATGTTAGTAGAAGTGAAGTTTAATTTACCGTGCAGGTACATAGAAGAAGTAAAATTGGAACACTAATAATAACGTGTAAAGTTTTTTATCCTTTAAATAAAATTAACGAAATTTTAAAAATATTAAAATATCAATATTTTGACATTTTTTTTTTTTACTTTTCAACACTTTTTTAGATCCGTACTGAATTTGTTAAAATTAATCTACATTCCGAAGGTACGATAAGTATTCGGTAATGAAAAGATGATATTTGCACTAGTTTTTAGCAAAATGTTACAAAATAAAATAAATTATTCTGAGGAAGTTTTTAAAATCTAAATACTCTAGACTAACTTCTTATTAATTAAATATGCAACATAATGAAAGCAATTTTAATTTTGAAAAAGTTTTTAAGAATGAAAAATCTGAAATATATTTTAATGAAGAAAAACCTGCGCAAAAAATGTAAGTTTTATTTTATGTAATTAATTAAGAATAAATATTCTTAAATAATTTTTAATTACGAAAATACTGCACAAGAAAAGTAAGTTTTTCTAAGAAAGTTATCAAGAATGAATATTTTGAATTAAATTTTAGCCAAGAAAATGCTGCAGTATTTAAACAGTAGAATTAAGTTTTTTTTTTTTTTTAATAAAAAATATTATTTTAAATGTACATGCTGTATAAATTTTCAATTAAATAATGTTACAAGAAGAAACTAATTGAAAAAAAGCAATTGTTGTTCTATGAAAGGTATTACGGATTAATACTTTGATTTAATTTTTATTTAAGTAAACGAAAAAAGAATATTATTAAAGAAGAATAAACGTTCTGAACTATAAAGATTCTTATTATGTAGTTAGGAGGACTTCATCCTTTCAGTATAGTTGTTACTACATTTGTATGTTAATTTCTTTGCAATGCTTTTTATAATATTTTCAACTCTAGCATTTGGTAATGTTAAAGATTCTTTAAATATATTTACTAACCTACTATTGTTTCTTTAAATAGTTTGCTAATCAAGATATATAAGAGAAATTCCTATTAAATATATTATTAATACAACGAAACAATTTAAACTATTTTCATGCATTTTACTGTATTTTTATTAGTAACATTGAAAAAGCATTGATTACTGGAAATGAAAAATATTTCATAATTTTTATATGTTACAAACAAACCAAGATAGCACAAGAAAAAAAAAAAAAAAAAAGCAAGACATATTTACAGATTAAATGCAACAACGACAATGCCGGTATTTAAACATTTCAAACAAAAATACAGGAAAATTTAAACTTGAAACATTAATATGTCATAGATTTAAAAATTTATTGCAAGACGTATTATTTATAAACAAAAATGTACTGAAAAAAGTAAATAATATAAGCAAAAGCTTCTAGCAAAATATTTTAAAATAATCATCTGTTTTTTTTAAATAGCAAAAAACATCAGAAATTGTGATATACTCTTGTAATACAACTCTGTAGACTCTTACAGTAATTTATCAAAGTTATTTCATTTGAAATCTTTGTAGCTAGCTTATGTAGGTTAAATACAAAATTTTCCGTTTGTTTTGGTTAATCTTCAAGAAAATTATTTATCATTGACTGCCTCGAATAATTCTAGATCTGATAGGAGGTCCTTATTATCTGTGTTTGGAACAATAAAAGAGATTCTAACGTATGTCGTCATTACATCAGAAGTAATTTGAGCTCATCCATGAAAAAATTATAAATAAGATTGAAATCAAAGTTTTACAAATAAACTTTTATGAGAAGAACTGATTTCCAAATTTATCTTGATGCAAACTGTGTATTTGCTTGTTATCCGCAAATTCCATCCGTGGCAATCTCGTTGAACAAATATATTTTAATCTCGTGCTATTAGTATAAGAAGAATTCTATCGCTTTAATTGTTCTTTAAAATTAAGTAAAAATTTAAGCTCAAAAGTCTGTTTATTAGAAAAAAAAAAAAAAAAAAACATTAAAGAATAATTAAGTAACATTTATAAAATTTTAAGTATTTCGGATTCTCAAATCAATATGGTAATAAGTGATAAAACATTAATGAATCTCCTACTGCTGATTGGGATATATAATGGCAAAACTAAACCATATCTGAAAGTAATCGCTATTTTAACTGTTTTATTTTACCACTTTTCAATAGTTTATTATATAGTAGCATCTTTTAATTGCATGCTGTACTTCAATTTCAAAAGCGGTTTGTCATTCATTTTCTTAGCTGTTCATTCTATACTTATTTGGTATACATTATACATAAAAAAGAAACAAATTTATGCAATACTTCAGAGAATACTCAAGTTTCGAAAACGCTACAAAATCATAAGTACTTCTTCAATTTGTTTGCGTATAATAATAGCGATTATATTTTTTGTACTTTTTATATTAACTCATTATCAAAGTTTTCACATCACCTTCATCTCGCCAGATATAGCAAGATTTTGGTCACTGCAATATGAAATTCCGAAAGGGGAGGTCCTTATAATCTTTATTGCAGTAACAAACTTAAATTATTTCGTAATAACAATCTTTCCTGTTTTGATGACGTTTATATTAAGTGTTACATTGTACAAATCTGCCGAAATTGTGCAGTTTTACAATACATTTCTTCAGAATCATTTTGATTGCGTCGTGAAATATCAAAATATAGAAATTTTTGCGGATTTCCATAGAGTCAAAAAGATTTTGCGTGAATTGATCTTTGTGATAGATTCTCCTTTATTTTTTATAATCGGTTATTCTTCATGCATTATTTTTGCGTCATTATATGATGTCATACAATTTAAAGGTTTATTTAGTTACATTGAACTTATGGATCCTATAATTGGTTTTATATGTAGTATATCTATTTTGTTGTTGTATTCTTTTAGCAGTTCAATGATCCCACAAAAGCTCTCAGAAGTACGGCTTACTGCTCGCGATAAAATAAATGAACACATTTTAGGCCTCACGCCTTCAATTCCACAAAACATACTGTTGTGCCTCAGACGCATGGAGACAGAAAAAGAAATTTATATTAATGTTTATGGCATGTTCCGTTTAACTAGAACTTTTATTTTAACGGCAATTGGGATTATATTTTCTTATGATTTACTCATCATAAATGCTTTTCTAGTACAATAAATCAAATACGTTTTTCAGAATATGTGACTATTTATTTGTTAAACCGCATTCTTTGTTATTTTAAGACGTTTCATGTCTAATTGTTGTGCACAAAGGTAAAAAGAATTTGTTGAAATACCTAATAGAAATAAAGCTGAACATTAGTAAAAAGGAAAATCTGGTGTGAAGCAACCATTAAGCTTACATTGCACACTATTACACGTATTATATGCATTTGTTGTAGATAATGTGATTAGAAGTCATAAAACTGTCATAACGAAGTAGAAACCTAAAATATTTCCCGTAAGATAAATTTAATAAACGTGTAAAGACATATAAAACAATGTTTACAAAGCAAGTTAAAAAATAAGGGGGAAAAATTGAACAGTTATTTTTTGAAACATCAATTTTTGAGATCTAAAAGTGACCTACCTAAGCAGGATAACTGTTAATTTTTCTCTAATAACCATGTAATGTATGAGAAAGGATATCTAAAATGCATTTATGCTACAATTTTTGAGAAAATTGTTATAGCCGTTTTTGAGATGCCAACTTTTACCAGAACTTTGTATACTGAATTATTGCCCGGAAAACAATAATTACATACAAAATAATATTTAAAAGAGAGTTAATAAGGCGAGTTTGAAAAAAAAAAAATCCATACTGCCGTTTTTAAAGGAACGCACTTGCGGGACCTGAAATTGAGCTATTTGTACCTGACGTCCATGAATTTTCTTGAACTAACCACAACTATATCATTCGAAAGGACATCTAAGAGAGTGTTTATATAGCAATTCTGAAGAAAATCGTTAGAGCCATTTTTTGAGATACGGACTTACGGTCCCAATTCCCGGTTTAACATATCATACTTCTGGTTTCCCAATTTTCACCAAAATTTGGAAACTTCATCTATACACCAGAACTGTCTTAAATCTGAAGTTTCGTAGTTCTATCTTTATTTGTTTCGGAGATACTATACCCAGAAGATTCTTCACATACCTACGCACACACACTGACCAAATACTAAAAACTACTTTTGTGGACTCTGGAGACCTTGAAAATGGTAAATCAGGTAAAAGCTCGATATCGAATTTTTGACAGAATACAATAGTTCCATTACATAGTAAAGTAATGGAAGAAAAAAATGACATTATTGAAAGTCTTACTCAATTTTACGGAAAATACTTTTGTGCCTCGGAAGAACAGAGACTGAAAAAGTCGTTTATATAAATGTTTATGGAATATTCCATTCATTTAGAACTTTTATCTCAACGGGAAATGGAATTACATCATCTTAACATTTGCTTATTATTAATGCTTTTCTCTTTCAATAGGCTAATAATTGTTTAAAGAACATGTGTTTCTTAAAAAGCATATTATATTATTTTACAACATTTTTTAAATAATTGCTACCACGTACCTAATTGTTGAGTGTAATGACAATACGCCCGTTTAAATACGTATGAAAAATAAAGCTCTCCGTAGTAAAAAGAAAGAAAAACGAAAAATCATACATTGATTATTAATACTTTCACACTCATTGGTTATTAATACTTTCCAACTGAACGTACTTGTTGTATCGTAAAACTTTGAATGTTCTTTGTCTACGTTAATATACGATGGACAGACAGATGGACTGAAAGGCATACCAATAGAGTTCATAATCAATCTTAAACATTGTTGAAAAGTATTAAAAATGCTTAACGCAAAAGAAAATTCAGCCATTAGATTCTAATTGCAGCCTTTAATATATCTGAATATTTTAGTGTATACCTGCAGGTTAACGAAATCATATTCTATACAAAGCATTATGTCAGCATATTAAAATTAAATGTCAATTTCTTTATGATTTTTTAGTAGAAAGTTATTTAAACGTGATTTCTAAAAATGGCTGTCCTGAAACGTTACGAGTTGGCTTTTTTTTTTTTTTTTTGGAAGGGGAGGGAGGGTTAGTCCCTGTACAGAAACCAGTTGTACAGGACCTATTAATGCCATTTCAAATAGGTCCTGTACCATTCTAATGCAATTTCAATACATTCCATGGTGAACTTGGATAACATATACCATTTTTTAAATTTCTGAAAATATTTACGGACCCGGAGAGATAGGCACATGGACAGTTGGACAGACAGATACAAAAATTCAAATCATATTTACTCTTAAAAACCGTTAGAAAGTGTTAAAAATGCTTAATGTAAACGTAAATGCAATTCAACAAATTTGCAATAAAAACCTTCGATGTAACTGAATATTTTGAGTAGCTCTGTAAATCTTATGCTAACCATACTATAATTCTACAGGAAGCATTCTTTTGTGCATATGAATAACATATTTCAATTTCATTAAGATTTGTGCAAAGTACAGTCATTAAAATATGGTTTATAAAAATATCTCTCATAGAACGCATGGCTTTGAAATACTTTCGGGTGTCCCTGTACCCAAACCCGTGGTGGTATTTACTTCATTTTCAACAGGGAACATCCAATAGGGATGTTAGCACTTGTCTCAAGCAACTCAGCTGTATCACTTATATTTTTACCTTTTTCTATAATTAATAGAAGAAAGTATTTGATTCTTAAAAATTTTCGACTTCCGGTTTTCTATGGATTTACGCGTTTTTAGAGGTCCAGAACACGATTACACCATTTTTATAAAATGTCTGTCTGTGTGGTAACAAAAATTTTGTGGCGACTATATCTCTTAGGAACTACTGCAAGGAATTGCATATAAATTTATATGTAGATGCATATTGACCTAAATTAGTGTCTGTTAGTGTCTATGTGTTTGGTGTGAATTGCTCAACAGGTGGCACTGCTATACAGTGGTTTCCACAATTTAAGGGGAGGCTATGTTGCAGTTTCTATTGCGTATAATCAATCAAAACTTGATATGTGAGAAGGAAATTATGAGACATTATGCTGATCCAATTTGAACGTTTATCGGATAAAAGTTGGCTCTGCTATACAACGATTTCCGCAGTGTAAGGGAAGGCTATATCTCAGGAACTACTTCACAGAATTTCACATAAATTTATATGTAGTTGCATCTTGACATAAATTAATGCCTGTCAACTTTTAATGTCAACCGCCCAACAAGTGGCGCTGCTATACTGCAATTTTCCTCGGTAATGAGAATGTAATGTGTTCTCGATAATATGTCATTTGTTATGGCATATAACTGTACGAAACCGCCGCCCAGATGGTGTAGTGGTTAGAGTCCCTGACTCCTACATGGTTGGGTCTGGGTCCGAATCCCGGAGAAGGCATGGATGTGTTTTAGGGGTAGCGATGCCCGCCCATTGGGTGCCCCTTCACAAGTGGTCATCAAATCAGCGACCCCCCCCCCCCCGGTCAATGCTTATGGCATGTGCACGCGCCATAAAAAAAAATAAAATAAAAAAAAAAAACCTGTACGAAGACTGATATGTGAAATAACCACTAGAAAAACGAGATTTTTAAGATGTTATTTATAGAAAATAAAACTGTCTTTATTTGAATATTTAGTGTTAGTTTTCTTTAAGATGAAAATGGTTTGCATTCATCCAGTTAGATAATTTTAATGAATAATAGTTTTAATAAATTATTTGCACTTAGTGAATTAATATAGGAAAATATAGAAGAAAGTCTTGTGGTGGCCACAACATGCTAGTTTTGTATTTGTTTCTATTGTTTCAGCAGAAAGTGTCACTGGTAACTTTTTTTGTGCAATACGTGTAAATTTCTTTAACGTTTGTACAGTTTAAAAATATTAAACTATGTTTAAATATATCAGATTTTTTTGAGTTATAAATCTCAGGACACAAATCAAGTTGTACTATCAATAATGTTTAAACGTGAAATATGTTATAATGAACTGTATTGAAATGTGCTGTTATGAACTGTTTTGAAATATGCTATAATGAATTATTTTGAAATATACTATAATGAATGAATAAATATGAAATTTGCAATAATGAATAAATTTAAAATGAATGAACGAATAAATATGAATATTAATTTTAAGGCATTCTAAAAATATTTATAAAAACAACAGCGGAGTTAGAGAGATTGAGAAAAAAAAACAAGCCGAATTTATAAACACATTTCAACTTTATTTCAAAGTATTGAAAAAGATTTATTTAATCTTTTGAATTCTACAGCTTGTAATATTAATAAAAAATAAAATTACAGCAATTTTCTCAGAATATAATAGTGTACAACTATTCATCCTTTTTTTTTTTTTTTTTTTCTTTAATGATATAAATGAAGTTTTGAATGACTTTTTGCTCTTTAAATAATCCTTGATTTAGAATATTTCATCATGTTCATGTTGCCATGGTTTTATATTTTTCGAAAGTTTAAGAATCTTTATTTTTATCTGCTTTAATATTTTGAAAATACCTCTCTGTGTATTAGTATAAAAAGGTTCTTTCATCTTTAATATTTTATCAGATATTTTTGGAAATAGTAAAGGTCAAGCATTTTCCTGAATTCATGATTATTTGTAACAAGTATTGATAAAATTTTTAGCAAAAAAAGAAAAAAGAAAAAAAAAAATTATTTCATGTTTCATTCTGAATATTTTTTAAAATATATATACAGAGTGGTTCAAAATAAAGTGTCCCTGCTTGAAACACCATAGTGAGGGTAACAGTGGACGTAACGCCTTAATATTGAGCGCGCATACATATCAAACTATGGGAAAATAAATAGTAGAAAAATAAAAATTATTTTCAGCAAAGATAGATATAAAATGAGACATTTTGAACGGTTTAAGGTGAGGAAAATGTAAAATGACACCATCAATAAAGAAAAGAATACGAGATACTTATAAATAATTTTATTATTACATTTTTTTATGCTCCTATTAGATACAACGAGATTTCGCACAACTTTTGAGCAAATTTTGTTGGCTCAAATCACCTCAACGCCAGTGTAATAAGAATTGGGACTATGAACAATTTTTTCTGGCTAGTCATAAAATGTTGTTCGTACGAGCAACTTCTCCTACTGTGATAAGCCAATGAAAAGGAAGCTCCTTACGCGCCGAGAAAAGATAGCACCAGTGGGAATTCTAGCACTGTTGTTTTCTTCGCTCTCCTACGACATCCCCGTTAAAAGAGCGATAAATAGGTGACATGTTCACCATGCAAACAAATTTTTCGAACAATTTTTGACTCAACTTTTGCAACCCTCTTTCGGTTTTCGGCTTCCGAAAATTGGAGCAAAAATTGGCTCAAGTGAAAGTTGAATGAACCGTCTTTGTGTGAAATAGGAGAATTACACACGAACTGTGGTAGTTATGTCAGAATTAGAATATTCTATTCTGAGTGTAGTAATTTCTGTTTGCTATGATGGTATTAAGCGTGGGTGTTAAGTTTGTGCTGACACTACCGTGTCTGTCGGGTTGACAGTTTCTTTGTAAGAACTTTAAAATAAAATTAATTACCAACACCCTTTATTCTTTTCTTTATTAGTAGTGTTATTTGACATTTTCATGCTATAAACCAACCGCAGTGCCTCATTTTTTACCTAGCGGCCATTGTTGAAACTAATTTTTATTGTACTACTAGTCCCAATGTCTGATTTCTGAAACAACATATCCTACACGGATGTGTTGTAAGGTGTGCTACCTGATATGTATACCTTTCAAATAGGAATATATTACTTTGACTACTTCAGTTGCCATGGCATATCAAATAGGGTTAATAAAAACGGACTACAGAATTGGCGTGGCATTCAAAAGTAATAAGTACAAAACTTTGAATAAACAATAGAGTTACTTTAATTTGAATCACCCTCTCTATGCATATGAAACACTGTAGCATTTTCTATAATGTACACAGAAACTTTAAACATTGATACGATTTTGTGTATACAGCTTTTCTATAGGCAACGTAGAAAACGTAGCAAAAATTTAAAGATGTATCATCTAACCGATTAAAACGTTGTAGTAAAATAAGTTTTTTTGAAAGAGGTGGACGTTGAGTGGATTTAATGTTGTAATGGAACTGTGAAGTCGATTATGGAAGCCCCCTTAAAAAATGGACCACGGACTTTCTATCAGAAATCTGATCATCCGTAAAGTTGATGACTCTTCAGCCTTGAAATATCGATACATTATGTTCGAAGTCGAGAACATTTTGAAGGAATGACCGTCTTTAGAGAAGCCGCAAGAGTCAGTAATGCCAGATGGTTGAAAATTATTTCCCCAAACAGGTCTTCAAATTTCCCCAAATCAGGTTTTTTTTTTTTTTTTTTTTTTGAGAAAAATATCCCTAACTTGATTTCTACTAAAAAAAAAAAAAAAAAAAAAAAATATCAAGCAGATTTAAGTGGATGTAAGCTCAGATTTTTCCCCAAATGAAGGCAATTTTTGAGAAAAGTCCCCAAATAACAATAAAGCTATTGAAAATCACTGGTCGTAGGGATAAATTATTTCGTTGCCAACATTGACAGAAAGTTCAAGAACTCCCCAGATTTGTACCCAAAAATTTTAGAATTCCCCAAAAATGTCCCCACAAACATTTGGTCCCCAAAGTTGTCATCAGAAGCCTCAAAACCTCCCAAAATGGGGACAAAATCCCCAATCCGGCATCACTGACAAGAGTGCAGAATAGCAGATATAATGTAACCACATTTCCTACGTCTAGCACTGAGGACGAGTCCAAAAACTTGGAGGGGTTCCAAATTGACCGACAGGTTGGGATTTAGTAAATATCCAGTCATTCGGTGTTCCCTTATCGCTTATTTTATCTCAACGGCAAAGTGCTTCCCCCCTATTTTAACACTGGACTCGTTCAGTCATCACTTGCGCAGAGACCATGGGATCACAAGAAATGTGGTTAAAAAAATAGAATTATGTCACGCTTGTCAACAAAAGGCGTTCAGAAGCAGAGTCTTTGAAGGGATTAACCAAAAGCAGGTATTGGTGTAATCACTTTTTTGAATACTACTTTTTGTATGCAACAATCTTCATATTATTCAATCGAAGAAAAACATTGCAAATTATTAATAAATATTTCTGTTTTAAAAAATACTATTATAACAGTGATCGAGCTCTATAACACTTAGCTACTTTTTGTACTATGAAATTACATTTCAGGAGTTTTTTTTAAATTAAAATTGGACAAATAGTTCATGGACAGAAACAATCAACAGTATTAACATACATTATATCTTTTGGCAAAATTTCTCATTGATACAATTTTACATTTTTATGCTGCACTCACCAAAAATAAAATATATATCTTTTTCTTAAAAGCATATAAGTAATGGTTCATATAGAATATCGTTTAAAAAGTATTCACCATTTGTTTGCAAGACCACGCAAACGAATAAGGATAATTAGAGTCTATATCTGGAAATTAATTAAAGTGCATTTCAGATGCTACTATTTCAAATTCCGTTTCTCTTGCTGCTCTAAATATAAATACACAATATTGCGCGTATACAATTTACAGACAATACATCAAATTTTTTATCGAATACTCTATTTTATATTGGGTGTAATTGCTGAAAAATATTTATCAAATTATATCATGCTTACAAATGATGATTACTTTCTCTTACAAGGAAACATTTAAAAGGTGTCATCTTCAAAAAATATTGGAAAAAATATATGTGGTTCTACTCTTCATAAAACACCAGAAGGTGAAAAAATTATCGGCTGAAATGAATTACAACGACCATAAAAAATGATCGAAATTAAGCATATTTGGCGATTTCAGAGTGTTAGGCAATTGATTTTGAGTACTTGGCGGAGAAGCAAAACACAGTTTTCGTACACGGCAATCTTGGTTCTTAACACCTAACAGCGCTAAATTGCCAAAAATGCTTAATTTCGATCATTGCCAAAAATGCTTAATTTCGACTGGATATTTACTAAATCCCAACCTGTCGGTCAATTTGGCACCCCTCCAAGTTTTTGGACTCGTCCTCAGTGCTAGACGTAGGAAATGTGGTTACATTATATCTGCTATTCTGCACTCTTGTCAGTGATGCCGGATTGGGGATTTTGTCCCTATTTTGGGAGGTTTTGAGGCTTCTGGGGACAACTTTGGGGACCAAACGTTTGTGGGGACATTTTTGGGGAATTCTAAAATTTTTGGGGACAAATCTGGGGAGTTCTTGAACTTTCTGTCAATGTTGGCATTGACATTTTCATTTTCTGGTGTTTTATGAAGAGTAGAATCACATATATTTTTTTCAATATTTTTCGAAGATGACACCTTTTGAATGTTTCCTTGAAAGTAGTTCTCAAATTTCCCTAAACAAAGGGTTTTCTCAAAAAATTCCCAACGCAATTTATATTAAAAATGCATTTTTTTTTTTTTTTTTTTTTTTTTTTTTTTAAGTTAAAAAATGTTTAATAAATTTAAGCTTATATATATTTTTTCCAAACAAAGCTCTTTATAGGGAAAAAAAAAAAAAAAAAAAAAAAAAAAAACCTCATTTACAAAATTTAACTTTCAACTCACTAGTTTTTCTTTTGGAAGACTCTAAGTCTGAGTAACTTCTGAGTCATCCTCACCTCTAAACATTTGTATTTAACCTATGTGTGTATAAAAACCCTTTTTGGGAACTATAAAATACATGAAAAACAAGACAGCTTAAAGAACTTGCATTGCATCAAACTTTATATTGCATGCCTGCAAGTTTAATTCAGCTAAGATCAAGCATCCAAGTTTACACTGGTCCAGTTTACTTTAAGTTTAATTATTCAAGTAAAGCGAAAATCAATATGTATCAAGAATACACTATGCTTACTAATCAGGCAATACGAAGAGGAAAAAAACGGGATCAATTTATAATCAGAAAATTGAAAATGTTGCTCTTCTCTTTCTGAAGTACCACGCTGGAAAAAAAAAAAAAAAAAAAAATATATATATATATATATATATATATATATATATATATATATATATATATATATATATATATATATATATATATATATATATACATATAACGCCATCCTCTACAATGAATAAGTGGCCATTTTCTATATCCCTTAACTAGAGATATAGATTTCCGAGCTATGAGCGTAAGGCACGCCCATAAACTGAATAGACGAAATTATCGAGAATTTCTAGAGTACACATTTCTAGATGGTGAAACAATATTCTGAATCATTTGTACTGCGAGAAATTCTCGCTTGATTTTTCTAGAATTGCGTAATAAACCAAGATTACAGTTGCTGAAACCCGTGTCTTGTAGTCTCATTTATTTTCGGAGATTTTTAAATAAATTTGCCCTCCAGAATATAGGCAAACGCTCTAGAATTCTAATAGTGGCTTCTAGAACTCGCTTTCCAAGGAGACTAGAATTTATAAGGATGACATGGAACTATTTTTTCTAGAGCCACAACTTAGATTCTAGATATCAGTTATAGAATTTTTTCTCAGTACATCCAGAATTAGACCATCATCATTTTTTTAATGGGATTTTAGGAAAAAGTAATCGTTTGCAAATTTTAAAGAAAACCCTCATATTCTCCCCACCACCTATTTCCCTCCCCCCCTCCAAATCGTTGTTCCCAAATATTTCCCCTGAAGCTTGAAAAATCCCCAAGTGTGGCAGCACTGGGGACTGACAATGGAAAATTTTGACCAATATCGGTAAATTTAAAGGGTGGCGTAAATAAAATAATATAAATAAAATGAAATATTTTTTTTAAATCTTAAATATTTTGTTAATACAGATACTGTATTTAAATGGGAGATTTAAGAAGCGGTAGTGCGGTTCAACCCCCTTTTTTATATAATTAGCAGGTTCTTTTCAAAACAGTTATTGATCTAATAAAAAATAAATTAAAAAAATAATAATTTTTGTAACGCAAAAACTGTATTTTAACAAATAATTTGAATTACAATAATTTGAATATATTTTCAAACATAATAAAATTTCTGTTACTGACAAATACGCTTTTTCTTTTTTTTTAAACACTGGTGATCAAAATACATAAATAACGATTCTTCAATACGATTTACGTTTTACTTGATAAACATAATTATAGGTGTAAACTATTTTCCGATACTTTTTGCGCTATCAATAATTCAAGTAAAAAAATATGCAAACTATTTCTTTTAAAGGACAAACAAATATTACTGATTCATCAAAATAAAAAAAAATCTGGAAATGAATTTTTTCTTTCACTCTATATTATGATAAAATTGCACAAATAAAGCAATTCTCACAAAGACTGGGACCATTGGTTCTTATTTATTTAAAATAAACTGTTATCTGTTTTTTTTCTTAAATATGATACACAAACATAATATGACGATACAAAATACAAATCTTAGTACCAAAAAAAAAAAAAAAAAAAAATTACTATAAACATTCCATATAATTATATGTTAAAAAGAAATAAATTATTTTTGTTAAAATATATGTCCAATATTTTAAAACTATTAAATGTACATTGCAGTTTTTAAAACAGAAAAAGATATGTCGTGCTGATATGGGATTATTTTCATTTTACCTTACAGTATTTTATTTACAAAGAATTTCTTTAACAAGGAGGTATTAACGGATCTGAACTAGCTCGAGAATGAGGAATGGTTTTGTTTATGCTTTTACTTTCGAAAGATTTAATATAAAATTTCTTGTTTAGTAAATTTATGAAAGTTTAACAATTTATGAATATTGATAATGTTATACATAATAACGGTAATCGTGTTTAAATACATATGGCAGATACTATTCAATTTTTGATGATTATTTAGAGAAATTACGTTTAACAGAACAAGAAAATAAATGATACAAAGATTAAAATACTGTTCAAAATTAATTAAACTGATTTGTCAGCAAATCAAACAAGCAAAGAGAAAAAATTAGTAGAAGTAATAATGTAGTGTTGTAAATGCCAAAAATTTCTATATTTGTTTTAATTACCTGTTAGTCTTCTCAAACTACCTTGTAGTAGCAGACGATTTGCGTTACTAGATAGTTCATCCGAGCTCCACAACTGAAAAATGTGTATCGTAGTTCAGTGCAAATTATGCATTTCTTTCTAAATGTACAATAAAAGTGAAATTTAGATTATCGTAAAGATTCATAGAAGAAATAGAATTAAGATACAAATAAAAGACATGTGATGTCTTTTCTGTTTTGAAGAAAAATAAGTTAGCGAATTTTAAAATTAAATTATAAATATATCGATATTTTTTTCGTTTTGTACAAAGTTTTTCGATGCATACTGGATTTGTTAGAAATAATCTAACTTTTGAGAGTACGATAAATATCCGGTAATGAAGAGATAATTTTTGCACTAATTTTTAATGAAATGTTGAAAAAAAATATTCTATTGTAAAATGGATACTATAGACTAATTTTTATATAAAATATGCCACATAGTGAAAACAAGTTTAAAATTTAAAAAGTTTTTAAAAGTGGAATGTCTGAAATATTTTTAATAAGGGGAAAGTTACGCAAGAAAAGTAAGTTTTATTTTACGTAAATAATTAATAATGAACATACTTAAATAATTTTTAATTAAGAATATACTGTACAAGGAAAGTAAGAAAGTTATTAAGAATGAATATTTTGTATTAAATTTTAGCCAAGAAAATGCTACAATATATGAATTGTAGCGTGAAGTGTTTTTCTAAAAATATTATTTAAAATTAATATTCTGTATTAATTTTTCAATTAAGAAAATGCTGCACGAAGAAAATAAAATTTATTCTAAGAAAGCTATTAAGAATTAATACTCTGATTTAATTTTCCCTTAAGAAAATGAAAAAGAATATTGTTAAAGAAGAATAAATGTTCTGAACTATAAAGATTCTTATTATGAAGTTAGGAGGATTTCATCCTTTCTGTGTAGATGATACTACATTTGTATGTTATTATTATTTTTTTTACAATGCTTTTTATATTATTTTCAATTTTAGCGTTTGGTAATGTTAAAGATTCATTAACTAAATTTACTAACCTATTAATGCTTCTCTAAAACGTTTGATAATCAAGATAACTTAGAGAAATCATAATAAATGTATTGTTAATACAAAAAAAAATAAATAAATAAATAAAAATAAAAATAAAAATAAAAGTAATAAAAATAAAATATAATAAACTAATAAGAACTTATAAAAAAAAAAGAATTGTAATTTTTTTTATTAATTACTTGAAAAAAATTGAATACTGATTATGCAAAAAAAATTCATAGTTTTATTTTAAATTATATATGTGACAAATCAAGAAAGCACAGGCATGAGAAATAAAAGAAACAAAACATGTTTTCGGATTAAAGCAGTAACGATAATACTGGTATTTAAACACTTCAACCAAGAGTACAGCAAAATTCCTGTTTTCCGGACACAGGTTTAACAGAGAGGGCTTTCATTTTTTATTAAAATATTGAATATATTAATATAAATAAATATATATGTATATAACTATAAATAATGCAAGCTTGTAACATCAATGCATTATAGAATTAATATTTTAATGCAAAACGTATTTGTAAAAAACAAAAATGCATGCAAAGAAGTGAAGAATGTAAGCAAAAGCTTCTAGTAAAATATTCAGTTTGTGTAACGAGAAAATCAGTAATTTAATTTTGCTGTTAAAATAGGGATCGTTTTAAAATAATCTGCTTTCCCATTTTTTGAAAGAAAAATACATAAACACATCAGAAATTGTGAGATACTCCTGAAACACAACACGATAGATTCTTATAGCAATATATCAAAGTTATTTCACTTAAAATCTTTGAAGCTTTTGCATGTAAAATGAAGAACTTTCCGTTTACTTCGGTTATTCTTCAAGAAAATTAATTTTTATTGACTGCCTCAACTAATTATAGATCTGATAGGTCCTCTTTATGTGCGTTGGGACCAATAAAAAAGACTTCAACGTATGTCGTTATTACACCAGAAGCAATTCGAGCTCATCCAAGAATAAATCATAAATAAGGTTGAAATCAAGGCCTAACAAATAAATTTTTATGAAAGTAACTGATTTCCATATTTATCGTGATGCAAAATGTGTATTTGCTTGTTATCCGCAAATTTCATATGTGGCAATCTCGTTCAACAAATATATTTTAATCTCGTGTTATTAGCATAAGAAGAATTCTAGAGCTATCGCTTTTTATTGTTCGTTTAATAGAAACGAAAAAATAAGCTTAGGCATCTGTTCCTTAGAAACAACCATTAAAGAATAAATAAGTAATATTTATAAAGTTTTAAGTATTTTGGATTCTCAAGTTAACATGGTAATAAGTGATAAAACATTAATGAATTTCGTAATGCTGATTGGGATATATAATGGCAAAACTAAACTATATCTTAAAGTAATCGCTACTTTAACAGTTTTATTTTACCACTTTTCAATAGTTTATTATGTAGTAGCATGTTTTAATTGCATGTTGTACTTAAATTTTAAACGAGGCTTGTTATGCATTTTCTTAGCTATTTATTCTATACTTATTTGGTTTACATTATACATAAAAAAGAAACAAATTTATATAATATTTCAGAAAATACACAAGTTTCGAAAACGTTACAAAATCAAGAGTGCTTCTTCAATTTGTTTGCGTATAATAATAGCGATTATGTTTTTTGTAATTTTTATATTAACGCAGTATCAAAGTTTTCACACCAACCTCATCTCACCAGATGTAGCAAGATTTTGGTTACTTCAATATGAAATTCCGAAAGGCTTTAATCTTACAATCCTTATTGCAGTCACAAACTTAAATTTTTTCGTAATGACAATGTTTCCTATTTTGATGACGTTTATATTAAGTGTTACATTTTACAAATGTGCCGAAATTGTGCAGTTTTACAATGCACTTTTTCAGAGTCATTTTGATTGCGTCGTGAAATATCAAAATATAAAAATTTTTGCAGATTTCTATACAGTAAAAATGATTTTTCGTGAATTCATCGCAGTGATAGATACTGCTTTATTTTTCATAATTGGTTACTCTTCAAGCGTTATTTTTGTGTCATTATATGATATCATACAATTTAAAGGTTTATTTAGTTGCACTGAATTTTTGTATCCTATAATTGGATTTATTTGTGGTATATCTATTTTATTAATGTATTCTTTTAGCTGTTCGATGATCCCACAAAAGCTCTCAGAAGTACGGCTTACTGCTCGCGATAAAATAAATAAACACATTTTAGGTCTCACGCCTTCAATTCCACAAAACATACTGTTGTACCTCAGGCGAATAGAGACAGAAAAAGAAATTTACATTAATGTTTATGGCATGTTCCGTTTAACTAGAACTTTTATTTTAACGGCAATTGGTATTATATTTTCTTACGATTTACTCATCATAAATGCTTTCCTAGTACAATAAATTAAATACGTGTTTAAGAATGTTTGAATAGTTATTTCGTAAAGGACATTCTTTGTTATTTTAAGACGTTTCATGTATAATTGTCACTAAATGCCTAATTGTTGTGTAAAAAAGCATGTACTGAGGTAATAAGTACATACAAATAATAATGTATATGTACTGTGTAATAAGGATTTGCTGAAATATGTATTGGGAATAAAGCTGAACATTTGTAAAAAGGAAAAAAGACACACTGAAAGTATTGCTCTTTCAATTTCACGAAACGTACTTTTGTGCATTGTAAGAACAGAGACAGAAAAAGTCGTTTACACAAATGTTTATAGCCTGTTAAGCCTTAAAGTTTTTATTTCAACAGATATTGGAATTTAGGATTTGCTTATTATAAAGGTTTTTCTGGTACAATAGGATAATAATTGTTTAAAGAACATGTGAACATATTTTCTTTAAAAGCACCTTGTGTTATTTTAAAGCATTTTGTAAATAATATCTACCACGTGTCTAACAGTTGAGTGTAATGACAATACGACTGATTAACCCTTTCCGGCGCGAGACAAATCGGATCATTTAAATTATACTGCCACCGGAATTTATGAATTAAATTAAACTAAAAGAAATTTCAAATTTTAAGGTTAAAAAAACTGGCCTTTTCTTATATGTTATAAACTTAATTTTTTGCTAAACAATTTCCGGGATGAATTTTTTCAGCTGGATCTTAAATTTTGCGTCCTCGCAGCGAGGACACCGCGCGTTAAGGGGTTAAATACTTAAGAAAAATGTAGCTGACCGTTAGTAAAAAGAAAAAAGAAAGAAATTTCATGCGATAAGCATTAATAAATAACAATTGTCAACTAAACGTACTTGCTGTATCGTAAAACGTTGAATGTTCTTTTCTTACATTGACATACGACATACGACGGACAGATAGATTGAAAGGCTGTGGTAATTTTAGACAAAATGAATCCAGTACAGTATGAAAATATGCTGGACAATAGTTTGCTGCCTAATACCAATCTAGTTACATCAAGAGATCTGGACATTTCAGCCAGGATAATTTCGAGCATCCATGCTGCTCATTCAAAAAAAGCTTTGTTTAAAGCAAATGAGGTCCGTCTGCTTGATTGGCCGTTCTACAGTCCGAATTTAAACCCATTAGAAAATATTTGGAGCGCACTTGTGCAGTCTGTTTCAAAGGACATGTGACAATATCGATGGAAAGATGACTTCTTCAACGCGATCAGGAATGCATGGAAAAATACTAAAAAAGAAACTTTATTTCGACTTAGTTCAACAATGACTGATCGACTGATAAGAGTCGTTGAAAAAAAAAATGTAGGACATTAACTTTATATGTTCATTCACAATTCCTCGTCTTATATATATTTTTAAGATGAAATGCCATCAGATTTTTAAATTGTAATTATATACTTTGTTTATGATTTACATATGTTCATAACTCATGTTTATATTTCCCAATTTCATTTCTAAGAAAGAGTGATATTAAATTAAATTTTTCATGTTTAACTACGTTTTATACCTTTTTTGTTAGTATATTTTGCGACCATATATTTTTTCCAGGGCCTTAATAATGAAATGATATGCAAGAGTGTTTTTATTAGTAGAATCGAAGTAGAATCGAAGCATTTGTGTGATAAAGTTATTATTGTTATTATTATTATTATATCATTATCATCATATTACATCGAAAAGTGAAGCATTATTTACTTCCTGTTCTGTCATCAAAACATTAAATTGATGAACGGGTGAAGTATTTAATTACTTCTTTTGTGTATTTATTTCTAAATATTACGGACGTATTTGTCGATATTCATTCAAATTATGTGTGTTAAAATGAATGTTTGGAAAAATATAATATTATAAATATGTCCTATATGTATTCATACATATTTTATCGCATTCAATTTGTAAGTGGATAATATCAAAATAACTCCTACATAGCTAAAAGTGTTACAAATTTTGGATGCCTAAGTTTTTTTATAGACATTTTAGATTTATTTCATTACAGAAAACTTCTAAAAAAAAAAAAAAAACTACTGGTATGCAAAAATTGTATTAAATGCCACATGCTCTTACTTTAAGTACTATAATTCCGAATATTAATCTTCGTTTTGTTTAATACACTCGATCTCGTTCATTTGCGACTCCGGGTTTATCCAGAAATTTTTAATATATGCATGTATATATTAAAAAATTATATTAATATATACATAAATATATAAAATTATATTAAATGTATATATATATATATATACATATGTATGTTTTTTTTTTTTTTTTTTTTGTTAATTTTAAAACTCTATAAAACTATAAATGATATAAAATTATATTCTATTTTGAGCATAATTTTAATTTAGTGAAAATTGTTTCACGAAATAGTTCAAAGAATTTCAAAGCTTTTATGGTGTTTTTTTTTTTTTTTTTTTTTTTTTTTGGCAATAAATAATTTTCCTGAAACTCTCTCCTCCAAAAATGTTTAAAAATTTCTACTATTTTTTTTTCGTTTCACAGTACGATAAATTCAAAATGAGAAACAACAATACAAATACCATCCTTTGCATAGGTGCACTATCTCTTCGCGAGCCTGAAAATAGGCATCAAAATCCAAATTAAAATTATAAGCTATATATATATGCACACACACACATACATATAAGATATGTATATATATATATATATATATATATATATATATATATTGTTTATAAGGTCCCATCAGGGATCGATAGATTTATCATCCATGTGGTGGTGGAATGGTCAGTACTTTGATTTTCAGATGTTAAGCCGGGATCGAGTCCCATTCTGGATGTTTATAGTGATTTGGAATTTACTTTAAGTCATATATACCAATAAAATAAGCCGAACTCCGAAAAAAAAAATCCGTGGAGGGATATTGAAACGAAAATAAGTAGTTTTTCTCTTAAAGTTGACAGACGGGATGCACTGGGTTTGAACGCAGCTCGTGATCATCAGCCTGCTCTAAGGACAGGTTGCAAATTCTTCGGCAAAATTTGGCTTCCTACTTCTGCCATCTAGCGATTATTTGCTGATTTTTAGCCAAAAATAAAAAGTACTCAAGGTATTTGAGATATATGCCGCTTGATGGCAGAAGCAGCGCGTCAAATTTATCTGGATACTTAATTTACTCTTTGTTTCTAAGTGCTTTCAATTTTTCGCGTTTAACTGGAGTCAATGTTGATGGTGAATACGGCAATGGTGAAAGCAAAAAATCGCATAAAAATTTTTAATTGCCTTAAAAATATACTGAGTTCGGTTCATTAATGTTGCACAAGAACTGGCCGTTGGACTATTGACGACGGTGTGGAATTCAATTTCAAGGGTCATTCGGAGACATATTATCACAATTTTGATTTTCCACGGACAAGATGGCTTTCACGCTTCAATAACCCCTACATTACTGCCATAAACCACGCAGTTTCGCACTGACCAGTGGGTGCAATCAGTAATCTCCAAAAGTATTAATTTTAGAAGTATGGTGGACACTGTCGCAACCATGGATTTAACGTACACCAGACGTCAATAAGCACAAGACGGTCATCAGTTGAGTCGGAAATTAAACCCGAACTTTTCCAAATTCGTGTTCGGGGATCTTTCTATTTGGCTACTGTGGCCTGAAAAAATTAAAGAGATTAATTTGCATTATGATTAATTCATTGGTTTCTCTTGTACAAAGAACATAATGCATCGGAATTCTTTTATGAAAAAATTAATTCGAAAGCTGAATCAGTGCTTACGTATACAGTACCTAATGAAATGGTTATTTTTTTTACATATTCTATGAAACTAGGCATGTTTTTAGTACCCCATCATACTATAAGTATGGAGAACTTAGGCAATCGCGAAAATTTTCGTCCTTGGTTTTTGACTTTTTTACACGTTTTCAGGTGTGAGAAATCCGAAAATAACAAAATTGTAGGGTGTTTGTTTGTTTGTTTGTTAGTGTGTTAGTTTGTGGGTCTGCGTACACGATATCTCAGGAGTATTCGAAATTTAATATTTTCTTAACATGGGAGAATAGGGCAAATTTTCGCTTGAACTTGCATTAAAAGGAATAGTTTTGCTATAAAGATGCCAGACCAGCTTTAAAATATCAGTTATTATGCTGGCATGAATATTATTAACTCTGAAAATTCAAATTTGACACCTTCGTAAGTTATTTTAAATTCTTAACGTAACACAATAGCTCAAAATTGCACATAAACGTCGATTTTGAGGGATACGTTTATCATGAACATGTCAGACCACTTTTAAAATATCATTTTTTATAGTGGCTTGAAAACTCTTGACTACAAATATTCTAATTTGAAAATTTTATTAGTTGTTCGAAATTAAAGATTTTGTCAGTATAACAGAATAGAGCAGTATTTCATATAAATTTGCATTATGGGGAATATTGCATTGGAAATAGTATGTCATTGCATGAAAATTAAACTACTAAACTGACCTAATAAAATAACTTAACAAAATGGGATAAAGCTAATGTATTGAAGTGAACCGGGGTTAACTATTAGGAAGGGCATTTCAATTTGTCACCGTATCGAGGATCCGCCAAATTCCTTCCTCTTACAAAACATGAATGAAATATATTCTGCACTAGAAATTTATGAAAACATATAAACGATGAGAACTAAATAGAGTCCACATATGCCAACAAGTTGTTTAATAAATTTTTGTGTTTTTTAATTATTTGCTAAAACATGACTTTTTTTTAAGTCATTTTAGTTATTCTTTAATATTGTTTATTTTATTGTACTTTTTTTCTCTTTTCTGTCGTCTTTTATTTTATATTTCTTTTTCTTTTTTGCCTTGCAATGGGCTCTTCCCACCTGACGTCAGAGGTCACATGATAGATGAAAAACAAATAGCAGACGAAGTCTTGTTAATCTAGAGCGATTGCTAAAATAACATATTTTCTATTTTTATTTTTGATCAATCGTATTTAAACTGTGTTATTTTTTATACATCATCATTTTTAATCCATTTTATATCATTATTCATCATCTTTCGTTTGCTGTATACATTTACAATCATCATTTAGTTTATACCTGTTATTGATGTTCATGAGGACCATGTTTAAATACTCTGATTTTTGGTACTTAAATCAGTGACTGTGCAATATCGTACTACGTAAATCCATTTAGACCAGTAACTAAGTTAATTAACTTGTTGTAACACCTTTATGCAATTCAATTAAATGAAAACATTTTATAATCCAGAAACATTCCAAAGAACAAGCTATTATTTATTGCTAGATCAGTTAATGTTACAGTTACACTACAATATACAAAAATCGATTCTTATAAGTAAAAATAAATAAACACATAAAATGTTTTTTAAAAATTATTAAATTTACAAATACAATTATTCTACTGTTTACAAATGCACAATATTACTTTTATTTTATTTTATATTAAATATTAAAATTTTTGTTCTTAAGAACAATATTTAATTGAATTCGATTCTCAGAATTCGTTTATTCGTTTTCCTCTATCACGTGATTGAGCAGACGATGCTGGGAAGAGCCCATTGGAAAAAATAAATGAAAGTTTGTGTGACCCAGTAAAACAATAACCAGTGCTATTTATAGTATATTCTATTAGTAACATTTTTAGTTCCCCATCATACTATATGTATGGGGAACTTAGGTAATCGTGAAAAATTTCGACCTCGATTTTTTGACTTTTTTATACGTTTTCAGGTGTGAAGAATAAGTAAATGACAAAATTTGTATGGTGTCTGTCTGTAGGGTGTCTGTTAGTGTGTTAGTCCGTTAGTGTGTTAGTCCGTTAGTTTGTTAGTCTGTTAACACAATATCTCACGAACAAGTGATCGCAGAGAGGTCAGATCAGTTTTAAAATATTACTTTTGATACTGGCAAGAACCCTATTCATTTGCAACATTCGAATTAAAAAAATTCGTAAGTTATGAGAAATTTATGATTTTCTTAACATGGGAGAATAGGACAAAAATTCACTTAAACACGTGCATTAAATGGAAACTTTTTACTGTAAAAATGTCAGACCAGTTTTAAAATATCAATTTTAATGTCGGAAGGAACATCAGTAACTATAAATATGCTACTTTGAAAGTTTCGCAAGTTATTGGAAATTTACGAATTTCTTAACATGACAGTATAGGGCAAAATTTCACATAAACGTCAGTTTTGAGAGATATTTTCAGCGTAAGGATGTCAGACTACTTTAGAAATATTATTTAGGACACTGGCATGAATATTAATGACTATGAATTTTCTAATATAAAAGTTTCGTAAGTTCTTGGAAAATTACGAATTTCTTAACATGGTAGAATCGAGCAAAATTTCACATAAACGTCAATCTTGAGGGATATTTTCATCGTAAAGATGTCAAACCACTTTTTAAATATTATTTTGGAAACTGGCATGAATATTATATGATTTTTCCAATTTAAAAAATTCGTAATTTATTTGGAATTTACGATTTACTTAACATGTCAGAATAAGGCAAAATTGAGCATAAACTTCCAGTTTGAGGATCATAAATACATTAGACAACTTCAAAATTACATTTATGATATTTGTTTGAACATGAATGAATACAAATATGCTAATAGAAAAATTTCGTAAATTATTCGTAATTTACGATTTTATCAACATAGCGAAATTGTAAATTTTTCATATAAATATGAATTTTGAGCATTATTGCATTGGAAATAGTAGCAAGAAAATTAAACAAAGGAATTGACCCTTGTAAAATAAATTAATAGATTAGAATGAGATAAATAAATCGAAGTGAACAGTGGATAGCCTATTAGGCGGGGATTTCATTCTGTCACTGTATCAAGTTTTGGTCAAATTCATTTTTTTTAACATGATTATAATATGTCTCGCACTAGAAATTTATGAGAACATAAATATGATGGGGAACTGAGCAGAGTCCACCTATGCCAACTAGTTTACATATGAAAAATAGGTGTGAATTTTGTTAAATTTTAGGCAGTTTAATAATATTAAAATATGTTTAACAGAGGTACCTGTCATATACCGCACTGTATTAGAATTTTTTAGAGTCGTCTCTGGATACAAAGCTGTAGTACTATCAATAATGTTTCAGTATGAAATGTGCTACAATAAATGGTTTTGAAAAAGGGTATAATGGGTGGAAAACGGTGAAATATTCTGTAACGAATTAATATAAAATGAATTAACGAATAAATATGTGAATAAATATAAAATATTAAATTTGCTTAAGGAATTTATACTAATTTTAAGGCCTTCTGAAAATATTTATGAAATATACAGCGAAGTTAGAGTGATTTACATACTGAGAAAACAATAAGCCGTATATATAAACATATTTAAACTTTGTTTCAAAGTATTGAAAAAGACTTGTTTAATCTTTTGAATTCCATAGCTTGTAATATCAACAATAAATAAAATTACAGCAGTATTCTCAGAACATAATAGGAATATAATAGTTTTCGAACACTCATTTTTTTTTCTTTTTTCGAAATATAAATAAAGTTTTGAATGACTTCTTGTTCTTTAAATAATCCTTGATTTAGAATATTTCATCATGTTCATGCTGCCATGGTTTTAAATTTTTCGAAAGTTTAAGAATCTTTATTTTTATCTGCTTTAATACTTTGAAAATGCCCCTCTGTGTATTAATATAGTAAGGTTCTTTCATGTTTGATATTTTGTCAGATATGTTTTAAAATAGTAAAGATCAAGCATTTTCTTGAATTCATGATTATTTATAACGAGTATTGATAAAATTTTTGGAAAAAAAAGATAATAATTTTATTTCATATTTCATTATGCATATTTTTACTTTCTTTTATATTTAATAGAACAAAGTGTTAGATTCATAAAAATTCAAGTTTTGGTTTCCAATTTACAAGCCTTGAGAAGTTCAGAGCCAGATTTTATCAGTTTAAAAAAAAAAGTCTGTTTGTCCGTTTATAGCCTGTGTGTGTGTGTGACAAAAATTTTGTGGCAACTATATCTCAGGAAATATTGCGGGATGTTGCATATCAATTTATATGCATATGCATCTTAACATTAATTATTTTCAGATAACTTTTGGTGCCGATCGCACAAGAGCTGGCGCTGCTATACGACAATTTCGGCGATTTCAGGGAAAGCTATGTGTTAAATTCTACTGCGTATAATCGAAGAAAACTTTATGTATAAAAAGGCCATTATAAGATATTGTTGCGTTCTGGGGGGTTCGCGAGTTGTCCGAAAATGAAAGACAAAACTTGCAAAAATTCAGTAATTTATTCACAGAAAGTTCCAGAAAAAGACAGGTCTATAAACCAAATATCAGCTTCAATTCAACCAGTAAACACAGCTTAAACAACAGCTGTCAATAGCAAATCCACAGTACAAAGTGTATAGCAATAACACTTAAAGCAAGTCCCTTTCAAAGAGGCTCAAAGCAATGCAAGCATTAGCGAAGCTGGCTGAGAACTGAACTGAACTAGCCTTGGCGAAAAAAAAAAAAAAAAACAGCTGTTATATACCCCTGTAGAAAAGTGTGGAAAGTTCCAGAAATTTCCATATCTCATCAGCCAATGAGATTAGAGCTTCCATATTTGGTATATCCCTAATAAGGATATTCTCGCCAAGGTCGCAGAAAAAATCGTCAAGGTGGGAAAAACTCGCCAAAGTCGCCAAAAGGCGCCAAATCCATAACCTGCCTTATTGGGACTTTTTAATGCGTTTTTAAGGGAAAATAAGGCTATTTTAACGCTAAAAGGACTAGAAATGCACCAAATTAGCACTTTACCAACTTACTAAGCCTCTTTGAAAGAATCTATACAAAAATATACACAATTATTTGCAATTTTGTAACAATATTATGCTGATTAATTTGCGTGCATATTGGCTAATAGATGGTGCAGCTATATTGCAATTACTACAACGCGTCTATTGTGTTCGTATTTATTTACAGAGATTTTTGGATAGGGGTTTTATTATTCTCTAGCAAAAGGAGCTAGAATTCATAAGGATGACATGGACCTATTTTTACTAGAGCCACAATTTAGATTCTAGATGTCAGTCGCATAGTGTTTTCTGGGTATAAAGCTTGCCCATACGAAGCTAAAAACTATTTAGTAAATATACTTATATTTCATTACAGATTTAGTATATTCTGATTTCAATATACTATGCTTATGTTCTGTGTCAAATTTTCTGAGAATTTCTATCCACTGGGTTTAATATCTCGCGTATTATTATTTGAAAAGCGTCAATTATGCTTACAGTTTTTAAAAAAACCGTCATATCTCTTTGAATATATGTGGTAGCCTCATAAAATTTTATACGAATAATACATAGGAGCCTCATAATCATCTGGTACAGCTGCATCGCATTTCGTACATTACTTTGTACAGGGTACTCCCAAATATTTTTATTTTTATTTATTTTTTTACTGGTCTCTCTTTTCCTTTGAAGGCAAAATTTTCACTTGTCCCGACTTTTCCCAAAACTTTTTCCCAAACCACATATCTCTTAGGTCAGATCACCCTGTTTTGTTGTTTTCCCAGAGAATGCCAATGACGAAACTCTTACGTAGAAGCGTTTGTCATCAAAACTCACGTGACCTCGAAACCAATGAGATTTAGTAACAAATTTTGTCAGTCAGTAGCAGTCTCTCTTTCAGTGTAGGTCGCAGATTTTCATCTGCGTATTATTATTTTGCAATGTTTTAAACCATAAGATGTAGCGCCGCTTGGACAGCGCTGTTTATTCTACCATTTGAAATGTGATCCTTGTACTCTGTATATATTGCGTTTCTGTCTTCATTAAATTTAGCCATGTGCTACAGTCGTTTGAAAATTATTGTGTTCTATTCTTCTCTGTTGTCGTTTTGATTTTAAATTGGTTTTATGGGAAAATGAAATAGTGAACCTTTTGTTAATTTAGGTGCTCTATCAAGCTAAGCTAGCTGCCAGCAACAGACACTGAACTATATGGGGTATAAGAAGTTCTTCATACTTCTGAAATTTTAAGATGATTCATTCAGTACTTTTTACTTTCGAATTTTTGTTATATTTACATGTTCTGAGGTCCCCTGAATACGAAAATCATGTTTTTAGCAAATGGTCTGTGTGTATGTCTGTGTGTACAGTCGGTAACAAAAGTGTCCGAACACTAGCAAAAATTCCTATGTAAAAAAAGTACACTTCATAAGGTTCTATTAAGTAAATCCTTATCGGATCATGTTCTTAGACTGACTAAGAAGAGGATTCGACAAGGATTTATATAACAAAACCGTATGAAGTGTACTTTTTTTACATAAGAATTTTTGCTAGTGTTCGGACACTTTTGTTACCGACTGTATGTCTGTGTGTGTGTCTGACCCTTATCAGCATATCTCAAAAACAAATTATGGCAGAAAGTTCAATCTTGGTATTCTAAATGTGTATCATATAAGGATGATACTCTAAATTTTTCGTTAAGATCAAGCAAATGGTTCGTGCACAGGGAAACTCAAAAGTATTCAAATACATTACGTCTATGGGAGAAATTGTAGGTAAGTAGAGTTTAACATGTATAGAATGAACAGGGGAGCAGCTCCCGCTCACCGCTCGAAGAGCGGTGTTGAGCGCTTCTAAAACCGAAGTTCACGTGGGCTGTCCCGAGAAAACTCCCCTGCAGACCTGCCTGACGTTTATTTAAAAAGCAAGAAGGTTTTACATAGGCATCGCCAGGCATGAAGCCTTATCGCGACAAGGGGCGATGGAAAACAACATAGAAAGAGTACATGGTTTTCGCCTGGCTGAAAGCCACCTCGCGACATTGGGTGATGATAATTTTAGATGGATTGTGCCAGGCCCTTAAGGCCTCTCGCGACAGACGGCACTAGAGGAGTTGTCACAGCTCTTGATGTGTACTAGAGAGTTCAAGTTTGACTAGAATAGTCCAGGTGGTACAATTGGATGACAACATGGATGACAGTATTGCAGAAGAACTGTGCACTAGAATAGTCCAGGTGGTACAATTGGATGGCAACATGGATGACAGTATTGCAGAACAACTGTGCAGAAAAACTGATTTTGCAGGGTAATTTGGGTAACAGAGGAGAGAATGAGAGAGTTAGGATTATTGCTAATTTAAACTATAGAGTTTACTTGGTTTTTAAGAGAGGTTTTGAATAAGAGGCTTCCTTGCAAACAGATTTTTGTTTTGGTGACGGGTATTTTGGAAAAGGGTGGGAGGATAAGTAGCTTCATTTGGGAAGAAGATTAGCTGCCAGTGGGAATGGTTATTAATCAGTCAAATTGGTTATGTCCATTAAGAGGGAGTAAATATTGTTTAGTTTTTTAATTAACAGTTTTCTGGTTAAGATATTTTCAAGCCAATTATTTGGTCTTGGAAAGGGATTTCTGAAATGGAACTGTTGAGTTAGGGGGCAAGAGAAATAATAATGTTCGGGAGTTCCCTCCTCACCGCAGGGACACAGGGGAGAGCATCGGCGATGAAACTTGAAGAGGTAGGATTGAAAGGGTCCATTGTCTGTTAAAAAAGCCGGTATGGGAGGAGTTAGAGTCCATGATTTTGTTGAAACCTGTGGGATTAGGGAGAAGTTATATCTACCCTTCTCGGAATTTCGCCGCAAGTCTTGCCATTTTAAAATGAAGATTTGTTTCAGTTTTAGTTTTACGTAGGAGGGAGGGGCAGGAGGAGATGGTTCTTTTACTGGGAATTCTGTGGCTTCTTTGGCCAGGGAATCAGCAAGTTCATTACCGACTACTCCCCTGTGGTCAGAAACGTGTGCCAGGGTACAGTTAAGGTTAGGGTTCATTAGAGTTTCTTTTATTTCCAGGACTTGTGGGTGTCTTTTCCGGTGGCGAGCAATGGCGAGCAGGCTCGAAAGACTATCACTATAAACACTTAGTTGTTGTTGTTGATTATGATTTACGACCGCCCAGTCTAGGGCTTTTTTAATTGCGTAGAGTTCTGCTTGGAATACTGAGTTGTAGTCCTCGAGCCTACCCGCCCACCGATAGACTTCGCTGTCGCCTTCAAGAACACAGAAAGCTGAGGCAACTCCAGCATCGGTCTTATTGATATCCGTGTAGACCGCCACCGGGACAGACACTATTTTTTAAACAGTTTGTTATTAGAGGAGCTACATCCAAACCTGGGTGAATTGCCCAACTGCAGGTCAGGGGCTAGATGGGAGTTTGGGGAAAGACTATGTTAGTGAGCTCTTGGTTGTTTAGTTGTAGAATCTTAGTTTTAGTATAGGTTTGGGCGATCTGCAAGTGAGCATGGGGAATCCCAGTGATAACGGTGAGGGCATCAGTGGAGATGGTTTTATACCCTCTTGTAATCTGCAGGAGGAAAGGGCGTTGAGCGGAGTCAAGCGAAGCTCTGGCGTCAAATCTTAAGTGACCGCCCCAGATGCCTGCCCCATAAGTTATTATTTTTTCAATTATTGTTTGATACCATATTTTAAGGAGAGAGGTGGAGGTACCCCACCTCTTTCCTACCATCTTAGTTGAGTTGTGGTAATGACTTAGTGTTTTGAGTTTAAGGTCTGTCGAAGGTTATTCCCAGAAGCTTCATGTGATCAACATGCTGGACACTGATACCATCAATCCAAATCTTTGGATTTCTCTTTTTTAGGGATCTGGGGAAAGCCAAAGTTAGGGCCTTGGTTTTAGACGGTGAGAGTTTGAGGTCAAACTCTTTAAGGAGCCTGCTAAATAAGGAGAGTGCTTCCTGGGCCTGGTCCTCCAGATCCTTCCTGATATGGCCCGAGAGAATCAGGGTGAAGTCGTCCGCATAAGCAAATGTCGTAAAGCCCTCAGAGTTCATGCACTTTAGCACGCCGTCAGCTATGAGATTCCAGAGAATCGGGCCGAGGCACGAGCCCTGGGGGCAGCCTTTAGTTTGGGGAAATTCTGTGTTTCCCTCGCCCCATTTAATGAGGATTTTTCTTTTTGAAAGGTAGGAGCGAATGACTCCAGCCAGGTTCCCCGGGCAGTTGAGTTCCTGTAGTGCTGTGTGAATATGGGGCCACTCTACATTATCAAAAGCACCCTTAATGTCCAAAGAGATGATGGTGGTGTATCTAGAGGCATTACAGCTTACGGCGCAGGAGTCTTTAATGGCTTGTAAGGCACGTTCGCATGATCTGCCCTCTCTGAACCCAAATTGGTTTGGATGGAGAAGTTAGTTTGTTTCTAGGTGATAGTTAAGCCGGGTAACGATTAATTTCTCGAGCAGTTTTCCTAGGGTAGGAAGGAGGCAGATCGGTCTATAAGATGTGGGCTCAGAGGGGAGTTTCCCTTGCTTCAAGAAATACACCACCTCACCTCTTCGGAGAATTTCTGGGAAATAATTTAGTCTGAGCCTTTGATTGGTCCATAGTAGGAATATTTGTGGGATAGTGCTATGAATGTTTCGTAAGATTTTAAAATCAATGTTATCTGGACATGGTGCTTTATTAATGATGAAGCTGTAAAGAGTGGATTTAATCTCGGACTCCGTGAAGGGAACATCCGAGGGAGCCGAGAAGGAAGGTTCTTGAAATAGTGGGTATTGTGTTTTGGGGAATAGAGTGCTAGTTAGGAATTCCAGGTTGTTGCGCTTGGAGGAAAGAGCTGGAGGTCTTTCTAGTTTCAACTCTGTGGGAGTGAAAAACTTGCTACTATAAAATTTTTGAGCGGTGCCGAATATTTGTGTTTGTGTGGTGCAGAATTTTTTCCATGCGTTGTGTTTAGTGGTATTGATTTGTTTTTTGAAGATGGCCGAATGCTGTTTGATTTTTAGTTTATATTGTGGTATAAGTGTAGGGTCTAGGTATTTTAACTGTCTTTTCATTGCTGTCAATTTATTACGCATGGTGCAGAGCTGGGGAGTCCAGAAGGTATAGGTGAAGCGACGCACAGTGGATCGAAGTATAGGCAGTGGAGAACATAGGAAGGTTATGGTATTATTATTATCTATGTATGATGTTTTTTGTCACCTTTCGATTTAAATATGTATATATGTATGATACTAAAAGCGATTCTATGATTTTTTTTAACCCTTTATAAGGCCAAAGGAATATTTTCCCCACCAAATTTGTTATCATTTTATTCAACTAGCACCATTTTTTTTTAAATAATGATTCCTGTGAATCTTTTCTGTAGAAAAATATCAGTATAAATATTATTTTTATAATATTGGTGCGAAAAAAATAAAAAATAAATAGTCATTTGTGACAATTCTGCTTATGCTAATACAATGGGTTATGAGAAGTTTGTGATTAACTAAGAGAATAATGTGTCAAAATTAAAATTAATTATTTCTAATAAGCTAAATGAATTTTTTTCTTTACACCAATTTTTATTCGTGAAATTAGTTTAATGTACCATTTGAGGAAAAAATGCCATTATAAAGGGGTTAAACGGTATCATATTTTTTTGCTGCAAACAGGAATTTAGAAACATACATGATAAAGAAACAAATGTTGCAAAAAAGAAGCGAATAAAAGGAAAAATGAAAATTTCGTGAAGAAAATCTACATTTATAACACAATTACCGTAATTTCTGGTAGATAAGCCGCAGGTAAGATGTGTCATTTTTCCACCAGAAATTTTATTTAATAGAGAAATCTGTACCTTTTCAAAGGAAGAGCTCGTACAAATATAAATTTATTTATCAATTGAAATTTCTGGTGCAAAACTGGATTATATAACCTGCGGGGTATCTACCAGAAATTACAGTAATTTAGCACACAATGTTAAATATATCATCACATTACTGCTTCTTTTTTTTTTTTTTTTTTTTTTTTGTAGTATTTCAATAGAAAACTCATGCAAGCATTCACTGACAAACTCTATGAAAAATTCACATTTGTCTTTATTTTTATTGCACAGAAACTTTTACTTTAAATCGTAATATGGATTATAATATTTAATTTTAACATTTAGCAATTGAACACTAAATATTTATTTAATTTAAACATTTTATGACAGCAACCATTTACATTTCCTTCCTTTTTTGGGTCTAAAGGTACTTTTCAGTAGCTTTAAAGTAAAATTAATTATTTTATTAAATATTTTAAAAAATAAGAAATAATTTCTGATTTAGCAAATCTATTTTAATCATCTAATTTCTATAATATTTTCACTATAAAAATTTTAATATATTTTCTGTCATTAATGAATACAGTTATTCAGATAAATTTCTCGATTGATAATTTGGCGGTAAACAGAATAAAAATTTATTTTTCTCCAAAAGTGGCGATTTGTGGCGAAAATCCTTTTCACAGATTAAAATGTATACTTTTGGGAGTAGTAAAAGGTGTTCACTAGCACCTTGTGTTGGTATTTTAAAGCATTTTGTAAATAATACCTACCACGTGTCTAATTGCTGAGTGTAATGACAATACGACTGATTAAATACTTATGAAAAATGTAGCTGACCGCTAGTAAAAAGAAGAAAAAAAGGAAAATTCATGTAATACGCTCTAATTAATATCACTTTTCAACTAAACGTACTTGTTGTATCGTAAAACTTTAAATGTTGTTTGGTTACATTGACATACGACCGACAGATAGACACATTGAAAGACATACAGATAGACTAATAGAATTCATAATCAATCTTAAACATTGTTGAAAAGTCTTAAAAATGCTTAACGCAAAATAAAATGTAGATCTTAGATTCTAATTACAGCGTTTAATATATCTGAATATTTTAGTATAGCTCTGTAAATCTGCAGGTTAACCATATAGTATTGTATACAAAACATTATTTCAGTATATTAACAAAATGTCAATTTCTTTAAGATTTTTTCAGTATAAAGTTATTTAAATGTGATATATAAAAGTATCTATTCTGAAACCCCACCAATTGACATTTTTTGGGGGAGTGTGCCGGTACACAAAGCAGTTGCACAAGATGTATTAATGCCATTTCATGCACATTCCATGGTGAACTTGGATAACATATATCATTTTTCAAAATTTCTGTTAACGGAAGCTGGGGGAGGGCAGACGGACAGATAGGCAAATGGGCAAACGGACAGATAAATACACGAATTGAAACCATATTTACTCTTAAAATCAGTTAAAAAGTGTTAAAAATACTTAATGTGAACAAAAATTCTATTCCAGAAAATTTTCAAAAATAGACTTTAATTAATTGAATATTTTTGTGTAGCCCTGTATATCTAATGCTAATCATACTATATTGTATCGAAAGCATTATTTAGTGTATATGAATAACATATTTCAATTTCATTAAGATTTCTGCAAAGTATAAGTTATTTAAATATGGTTTATAGAAATACCCCTCACAATGCTTTGGAATACTTTCGGGTGTCCATGTACACAAGCCAGTGGTGGTAGTAATTCTATTTTCAATAGAAATTATCCGAAAGAGAACTTGAATAACATATTTCAATTTCATTAAGATTTGGGTAAAGTACAGGTATTAAAATATGGTTTATGTAAATACCTCTTACAGAAAATAATGCTTTGGAATATTTTCGGGCGTCCCTGTACACAAACCAGTAGAGGTATTCACTCCATTTTCTATAGGGAACATCCGATAGTAAACATAAATAACATACATAAGTTTCAAGAAAAGCCATGAATATTTACGGAAGTTAGAGCTCAGACAGACAGGCAGATGGACAGACGGACAAACTGAAGCCATTAGCACTTTTCAACCTTGTTGTAAACAGTTTAAAAGGAATCTAATTTAGATCTCGCTGAATTCAATTCAACAAAACATACTTTTGCTCTTCAGAGGAATAAAAAGAGAAAAACTAATTTGTATAGATGATTATGGCATGATCCTTTTAACTACAACTTTCATTTTAAGGGAAATTAAAATTGTACACGAACCAGTAGAGGTATTCACTCCATTTTCTGTATGGAACATTCGATAGTAAACTTGAATAACATTTATCAGTTTCAAGAAAATTCATGAATATTTACGGGAGTTAGAGCGCGGACAGGCAGACAGATAAACCGAAGTCATTTACACTTTTCAATCTTGTTGTAAACGGTTAAAAAGGACGTAGTTTGGATCTTACTGAATTCAACTCCACAAAACATACTTCTGTGCTTCAGAGGAATAAAAATAGCAAAAGTAATATATACAAATGATTATGGCAAGCTCCTTTTAACTGGAACTTTTATTTTTAGGGAAATTAAAATTATAATGTCTTATGATATGATTTTTATCAATGCTTTTCTAGTTCTGTGGGTTAATATATATATATATATATATATATATATGACGAATATCGGAATATTTCTTTAAAGCTTTATGCGATATTTTAAGATATTTAATGTCTAGTTGTTACCATAAGCGTAACTGCTGGATTCAATAATCATAAGTTTTTGTAAAATGCCTATTAGAAATAAAGCTAACTGCTGAAAAAAAAGGAAAAATAATGCATTCTAGATCTCACTCCTTCAATTCCACAAAACGTGTTTTATTATTATTTTTTTTTTGGTTTAAGAAAAGGTTATTTATATATTTGTTTATGGTATGTTCCAATTAACTAAAGCTTTTTCTTAATGGCAACTGGAAAGAAATTTCTTAATGACTATACAACGTCGCAGAAAAAAAAAAAAAAAAAAAAAAAAAACCTATAAATTTAAGTAAACCTTTTAAAAAGTTGAATTTTCTATATAGAAGAATGTTTTTTCTACATGTTACAAATTTTTATACATATCTATTCATGTATAAGGATATATAAGGCCCTGGAAAAAATTATAGAGTCGATTAAATAGCCAGTTAAACTATGATTTATGCATTTTTTTCGGATAGGAAGGCAACAAAAATAAAATGTATGCAAATGATTTGTTAATTATAATACATTTTAATTTAAATCTAATTTAAATCTGTTGAACTGATTACCACATTAGATATTATTCTTATTTGCTGATGGATAAAAGTATAAGGCTGTCGAAATTTTTGGAGGGATATGCAAATTTTTTGCAGTCTGAAAAGCACGAAGTATAAAAGGTAACCTAACATTGTATCTAGGGTCACTTTAATGTTTCTCTTTGCTATTAACAACGATGCCGAGGCAGAAATAAATGTCTAATGTAGAACGCGAGGAAATCCTTGGAATGAAAAAGAGTGGAATGAGTGGTGCAGATATTTCCAGGTCTACTGGTGGATCTAAAACGGTAGTCAATATAAATATATATTTTTTAATGTTACTAATTTTTCTAAAAATCATTCAGAGTATGGTAAACGCAAGCGCTCAGGAAGACCAAATGCACTTCCAAGGCGCCAAAAATGGATCGTTTTTCGGTGTGCGTGCAATTAAAAAAATGCTTTTCTTGAAATTGTTCGCGCTTTAAGCCGCCTACCATATACCAGCCGAACTATATGAAATGTTTTAAGTTCCAACCCGAGGGTACAATTTAAAAAATTACAACCTCAAATACACTTGATTAAGAAGCACAAATTAGCTCGTTTAGAATTTGCTAAAAAATATGTTGTGCTTGGGAATAAATGAAAAGATATAGAGTTTTGGATGAAAAAAAAAATAATTTTGACGTTCCAGACGGCTTTAAAAAGTACTTGCATGATATAAAAAAATAATAATACCTTACTTTTCCAAGCGGCAATATGGAGAGTTCAGTAATGATATGGGGAAAGTTTGCTGCCAAGGGCACGTTACCAAATGTGGTAATTTTAACCAAAATGAATGCAAAATTGTATGAAAAAATGCTGGACGATAGTTTGATACCCAATACCACTCTAGTTAAATTAGTAGATTTGGGCATATCAGCCAGGATAATGCCAGCATCCATGCTGCTCATTCAAAAAAAAAAAAAAAAAAAAAGCTTGGTTTGAAGTAAATGAGGTCAGTCTGCTTGATAGGCCATTCTGCATTCCGAATTTAAACTTATTCGAAAATATTTGGGGCATACTTGCGCAATTTGTTTCAAAGGACAAGTGACAATATCGAGGAAAAGATGACCTCTTAAACGCGTTCAGGAATGCATGGGAAAACACCAAAAAAGAAAGTTTATTTCGACTTAGTTCAACAATGACTGATCGACTGATAAGAGGCGTTAAAAAAAAGAAAAGAAATTTGTAGGATATTGACTTTATATGTTCATTCACAACTCGTCTATCTTATATTTATTTTTAAGATGAAATGCCATCAGATTTTTAAATTGTCATTACATACTTTGTTTATGTTTTACATATGTTCATAACTCATGTTTATATTTTCCAATTTCATTTCTAAGAAAGAGTGATATTAAATTTTTCATGTTTAACTACGTTTTATACCTTTTTTGGTAGTATATTTTGCGACCTTATATTTTTTCCAGGGCCTTAATAATAAAATGATATGCAAGAGTGTTTATATAAGTGGAATCGAATGCATTGTGTGATAAAATTATTATTATTATATCATTATCATCCTATTACATCGAAAAGTAAAGAATTATTTACTTGTGTTCCATCATCAAAACATTAGCAATGCAATTTAATTGATAAACGTGTGAAGTATTTAATTACTTTTTTTGTGTATTTACTTCTAAATATTACGCACGTATTTGTCGATATCCATTCAAATTCTGTGTGTTAAAATGAATGTTTGGAAAAAAAAAATGTTATAAATATGTCATAAATGTCTTCATACATATATTATCGCATTCAATTTGTAAGTGGATAATATGAAAATAACTCCCACATAGCTACAAAATGTTACGAATTTTGGATGCCTGATTTTTTTTATAGACATTTTCAATTTATTGCATTACAGAAAACTTCTTAAAAAAAATCATAAAAAAATTATTGAAAAAAAAAAAAAAAAAATACTGGTATGCAAAAATCGTGTCAAATGTTATCTATGCCCCAGGCTCTTATTTTAAGTACTATAATTCCGAATATTAATTTTCGTTTTGTTTAATACACTCGATCTTGTTTATTGCGATTCCTAGCTTATCCAGAAATTTTTAATATATGCATATATATATATATATATATGTATGTATGTATGCATTTTTTGTTTTTGTTTTTTTGTTAATGTTAAAACTCTATTAAACTATAATTGATATAAAATTATATTCTATTTTGAGCATAATTTCAGTTTAGTGGAAATTGTTTCACGAAATAGTTTAAAGTATTTTAAAGCTGTTTTTTTTTTTTTTTTTTTTTTTTTCATTAAATAATATTCCTGAAACATTCTCATCCAAAAATAACTAAATATTTCTACTATTTTTCTTCGTTTCTCAGTACGATAAATTCAAAATGAGAAACAAGAAAACAAATACCATCCTTTGCATAGGTGCACTATCCCTTCGCGAGCCTGAAAATATGCATTCGAAGCGGAATAATTTATTTCTCTACTTCTACATCAAAAGATTGGCTAGTTGACATTCCAAAATCTAAATCAAAATTATAAGCTATATATATACAGACATACATACATATAAGATCTATGTAAATATATTGTTTATAATGTCCCATCAAGGATCGGTAGATTTATCATCCATGTGGTGGTGGAATGGTCAGTACTTTGGTTTTCAGATGTTAAGCCGGGATCGTGTCCCATTGGGGATGTTTATAGTGATTTGGAATTTACTTTAAGTCATATATACCAATGAAAAGAGCCTCACTGAAAAATAAATAAATAAATAAATCCGTTGTGGGATATCAAAACGAAAATAAGTAGTTTTTCTCTTAAAGTTGATAGACGGGATGCACTGGATTTGAACGCAGCTTGCACTCGTTAGCATGCTCTAAGGACAGGTTGCAACTCATTGGCAAAATTTGGCTTCCTATTCGTCCATCTAGCGACTATTTGCTGATTTTTAACCAAAAAATAAAAAAGTACTCAATGTATTTGAGATATATGCCGCTTGATGGCAGAAGCAGCGCGTCAAATGTATGTGGATACTTACTTTACTCCTTGTTTCTAAGTGCTTTCAAGTTTTCGCGTTCATCCGGAGTCAATGTTGATGGTGAATAAAGCCGTAAAAGAAAGGAAAAAAACGTATAAAAATTTTTAATTGCCTTAAAAAATACTTGTTTAGGTTCATTAATGTTGCACAAGAACTGGGCGGTGGACTATTGACGACGGTGTGGAATTCTTGTGTTCGCGTCTCATGTGTTGGCATTTATTTACAGAGATTTTTGGATGAGATTGACCACGAGAATATAGTAAAAGGGTCTAGAATTCTAATAGGGGTTTTTATTATTCGCTAGCAAAAGGAGATAGAATTTATAAGGATGACTTGGACCTATTTTTACTAGAGCCGCATTTTAGATTCTAAATGTAAGTCACATAGTTTTTCCTCGGTATAAAGCATGCACATACGAAGCTAAAAACTATTTAGTAAATATACTTATATTTCATTACAGATTTAGTATTTTTGCATTTTTATTTTAGTGCACTCTGCTTATGTTCTGTGTCAAATTTTCTGTGAATTTCCTTCCACTGGGTTTAATATCTCGCGTGTTATAATTTGAAAAGTGTCAATTATGCTTACAGTTTTTAAAGAAACCGTCAAATCTTTTTGAATGTATGTGGTAGCCTCATAAAATTTTATACCGATAATAAATAGGAACCTCATAATCATCTGGTACAGCTGCATCGCATTTCAAGCATTACTTTTTACAGGGTACTCCCAAAAGTTTTTTTTTTTTTTTTTTTTTTTTTTTTACTGGCCTCTCTTTTCCTCTGAAGGCAAAATTTTCACTTGTCCCAACTTTTTCCAAACCTTTTCCCAAAACAACATATCTCTTAGGCCAGATCACCCTGTTTGGATGTTTTCCCAGCGAATGCCAATGACGAAACTCTTACGTAGAAGCGTTTGTCATAAAAAATCACGTGACCTAGAAACCAATGAGATTTAGTAAAAAATTTTGCCAGTCAGTAGTTGTCTCTCTTTCAGAGTAGGTCGCAGATTTTCATCTGCGTATTTATTATTGTGCAATGTTCTAAACCATAAGATGTATCGCCGCTTGGATAGCGCTGTTTATTCTACCATTTGAAATGTGATCCTGGTACTCTGTATATATTGTGTTTCTGTCTTCATTAAATTTAGTCATGTGCTACAGTCGTTTGAAAATTATTGTGTTCTATTTTTCTCTGTTGTCGTTTTGATTTAAAATAAGTTCTATGGGAAAATGAAATAGTAAACCTTTTGTTAATTTAGGTGCTCTATCATGCTAAGCTAACTGCCAGCAACAGACACTGAACTATATGGGGTATAAGAAGTTCTTCATACTTCTGAAATTTTAAGATGATTCATTCAGTACTTTTTACTTTCGAATTTTTGTTATATTTACATGTTCTGAGGTTCCCTGAATACGAAATGGTCTGTGTGTATGTCTGTGTGTATGTCTGTGTGTATGTCTGTGTGTGTGTCTGTGTGTGTGTCTGACCCTTATCAGCATATCTCAAAAACAAATAATGGCAGAAAGTTCAATCTTGGTATTCTAAATGTGTATCATATAAGGATGCTACTATAAATTTTTCGTTAAGATCAAGCAAATGGTTCGTGCACAGGGAAACTCAAAAGTATTCAAATACATTACGTCTATGGGAGAAATTGCAGGTAAGTAGAGTTTAACATGTATAGAATGAACAGGGGAGCAGCCCCCGCTCACCGCTCGAAGAGCGGTGTTGAGCGCTTCTAAAACCGAAGTTCACGTGGGCTGTCCCGAGAAAAACCCCCTGCAGACCTGCCTGATGTTTATTTAAAAAGCAAGAAGGTTTTACATAGGCATCGCCAGACATGAAGCCTTATCGCGACAAGGGGCGATGGAAAACAACATAGAAGGAGTACATGGTTATCGCCTGGCTGAAAGCCACCTCGCGACATTGGGTGATGAAAATTTTAGATGGATTGTGCCAGGCCCTTAAGGCCTCTCGCGACAGGCGGCACTAGAGGAGTTGTCACAGCTCTTGATGTGTACTAGAGAGTACACATTCAAGTTTGACTAGAATAGTCCAGGTGGTACAATTGGATGACAACATGGATGACAGTATTGCAGAAGAACTGTGCACTAGAATAGTCCAGGTGGTACAATTGGATGGCAACATGGATGACAGTATTGCAGAACAACTGTGCAGGAAAACTGATTTTGCAGGGTAATTTGGGTAACAGAGGAGAGAATGAGAGAGTTAGGATTATTGCTAATTTAAACTATAGAGTTTACTTGGTTTTTAAGAGAGGTTTTGAATAAGAGGCTTCCTTGCAAACAGATTTTTGTTTTGGTGACGGTTATTTTGGAAAAGGGTGGGAGGATCAGTAGCTTCATTTGGGAAGAAGATTAGCTGCCAGTGGGAATGGTTATTAATCAGTCAAATTGGTTATGTCCATTAAGAGGGAGTAAATATTGTTTAGTTTTTTAATTAACAGTTTTCCGGTTAAGATATTTTCAAGCCAATTATTTGGTCTTGGAGAGGGATTTCTGAAATGGAACTGTTGAGTTAGGGGGTAAGAGAAATAATAATGTTCGGGAGTTCCCTCCTCACCGCAGGGACACGGGGGAGAGCGTCGGCGATGAAACCTGAAGAGGTAGGATTGAAAAGGGCCATGGCCTGTTAAGAAAGCCGTTATGGGAGGAGTTAGAGTCCATGATTTTGTTGAAACCTGTGGGATTAGGGAGAAGGTATATCTACCCTTCTCGGAATTTCGCCACAAATCTTGCCATTTTAAAATGAAGATTTGTTTCAGTTTTAGTTTTACGTAGGAGGAAGGGGCAGGAGGAGATGGTTCTTTTACTGGGAATTCTGTGGCTTCTTTGGCCAGGTAATCAGCAAGTTCATTACCGACTACTCCCCTGTGGGCAGAAACGTGTGCCAGGGTACAGTTAAGGTTAGGGTTCATTAGAGTTTCTTTTATTTCCAGGACTTGTAGGTGTCTGTTCCGGTGGCGAGCAATGGCGAGCAGGCTCGAAAGACTATCACTATAAACACTTAGTTGTTGTTGTTGATTATGATTTACGACCGCCCAATCTAGGGCGTTTTTTAATTGCGTAGAGTTCTGCTTGGAATACTGAGTTGTAGTCCTCGAGCCTACCCGGCCACCGATAGACTTCGCTGTCGCCTTCAAGAACACAGAAAGCTGAGGCAACTCCAGCATTGGTCTTAGAGCCATCCGTGTAGACCGCCACCGGGACAGAAGGTGAGAAGATATTTTTTGAACAGTTTGTTATTAGAGGAGCTACATCCAAACCTGGGTGAATTGCCCAACTGCAGGTCAGGGGCTGGATGGGAGTTTGGGGAAAGACTATGTTAGTAAGCTCTTGGTCGTTTAGTTGTAGAATCTTAGTTTTAGTATAGGTTTGGGCGACCTGCAAGTGAGCATGGGGAATCCCAGTGATAACGGTGAGGGAATCAGTGGAGATGGTTTTATACCCTCTTGCAATCTGCAGGAGGAAAGGGCGTTGAGCGGAGTCAAGCGAAGCTCTGGCGTCAGATCTTAAGTGACCTCCCCAGATGCCTGCCCCATAAGTTATTATTTTTTCAATTATTGTTTGATACCATATTTTAAGGAGAGAGGTGGAGAAACCCCACCTCTTTCCTACCACCTTAGTTGAGTTGTGAAAATGACTTAGTGTTTTGAGTTTATGGTCTGTCGAAGGTTATTCCCAGAAGCTTCATGTGATCAACATGCTGGACACTGATTCCATCAATCCAAATCTTGGGATTTCTCTTTTTTAGGGATCTGGGGAAAGCCAAAGTTAGGGCCTTGGTTTTAGACGGTGAGAGTTTGAGATCAAACTCTTTAAGGAGCCTGCTAAATAAGGACAGTGCTTCCTGGGCCTGGTCCTCCAGATCCTTCCTGATACGGCCCGAGAGAATCAAGGTGAAGTCGTCCGCATAAGCGAATGTCGTAAAGCCCTCAGAGTTCATGCGCTTTAGCACGCCGTCAGCTATGAGATTCCAGAGAATCGGGCCGAGGCACGAGCCCTGGGGGCAGCCTTTAGTTTGGGGAAATTCTGTGTTTCCCTCGCCCCAGTTAATGATGATTTTTCTTTTTGAAAGGTAGGAGCGAATGACTCCAGCCAGGTTCCCCGGGCTGTTGAGTTCCTGTAGTGCTGTGTGAATATGGGCGCACTCTACATTATCAAAAGCACCCTTAATGTCCAAAGAGATGATGGTGGTGTATCTAGAGGCATTACCGCTTACGGCGCAGGAATCTTTAATGGCTTGTAAGGCATGTTCGCATGATCTGCCTTCTCTGAACCCAAATTGGTTTGGATGGAGAAGTTGGTTTGTCTCTAGGTGATAGTTAAGCCGGGTTACGATTAATTTCTCGAGAAGTTTTCCTAGGGTAGGAAGGAGGCAGATCGGTCTGTGAGATGTGGGCTCAGACGGGAGTTTCCCTTGCTGATAGAAATACACCACCTCACCTCTTCGGAGAATTTCTGGGAAATAATTTAGTCTGAGGCATTGATTGGTGCATAGTAGGAATATTTGTGGGATAGTGCTATGAATGTTTCGTAAGATTTTAAAATCAATGTTTAAGCTGTAAAGAGTGGATTTAATCTCGGATTCCGTGAAGGGAACATCCGAGGGAGCCGAGAAGGAAGGTTCTTTAAATAGTGGGTATTGTGTTTTGGGGAATAGAGTGCTAGTTAGGAATTCCCGGTTGTTGCGTTTGGAGGAAAGACCTGGAGGTCTTTCTAGTTTCAACTCTGTAGGGGTGAAAAACTTGCTACTATAAAAGTTTTGAGCGGTGCCGAATATTTGTGTTTGTGAGGTGCAGAATTTTTTCCATGCATTGTGTTTAGAGGTATTGATTTGTTTTTTGAAGATGGCCGAATGCTGTTTGATTTTTAGTTTATGTTGTGGTATAAGTGTAGGGTCTAGGTATTTTAACTGACTTTTCATTGCTGTCAATTTGTTACGCATGGTGCGGAGCTGGGGAGTCCAGACGGTATAGGTGAAGCGACGTCCCGACTTTTTCAGCCTGAAAGCCGAAGTGGCAGCAGATTGAATAGCGGCTATGAAATTTATTGTGAAGTTTTCTAGTTGGTTAGTGTCCTTTATTGAGCTTAATTTTCACAATAGGGGGGGAACGACTGCACTAAACCAAATGAAACGTATATATATTTTTTGTAATAGAGATAGTCAACAGAGGAAGAAAAAGTGTGTATGTAGGAGCCTCGCCTCCCTTCTTGGAGGGAGGGGAGGAAGTCCCCTCTCGAGGGGAGTAAATGTTCAAGATGGGTATATTTCAAAAGAGCTCACCAATACCTTTAAAACAAATGGTTGAACCATTGATCTGTGATATTTTAAAACAAAATTATCAATTTTTTTTTTACTTTTAACAAATTATTATTATTATTATTATTATTTAATATTGAGAATAAAATGGACTTTTTTTTGGATATTTGGTGTTATACACTACTTCTCTAATATGGAAATCGTCTGCATTATCATAAAAGATAATTTTTTTAAATAAAAATTTTAATAAATTACTTTTTAAAAACAGAATTATTTTTTAGTAACCGAATTAAATTCTATATTCGCCCCCTCACACAGAACTAATTATCATATAAAACTCTTCCGAAGCCTAATTTGAATTGTTTAACATAGGTTTACATAACATCGTTATCTTACCTCTTAATATCCAACCTGTATTTATAGTATTAAATTTCAGGGTAAGAGAAAGTCGTGTGAGTGACACACCAGATTATTTAACTATTTGAAAAATATCTAAATTCGAAAGTGTCCGGTCATTTATGGAAATACTGTCTATTTATCTAATGTATGTATCACATGTCTAAGAAAATTGCTTTGGAATAATAATTACTTTCTCTTAGTCATATGGTAAGCAAATTTTGTATTGGAGCTTAATCTTTCATCGTTCAAATTTTGCTATAATTTTGCGTTCTGAAATTCCCTGTATACGGTCCCCTTGTTACCAACATAATTTAAAAACAAATAAATGAAGAAAATTCCATTTTGGTATTTTAAAAATCACATGCATTGGATTGCCACTGGAAAATTTTTGACCATTATTGGTAAATTTAAAGAGTGGTATAAGTAAAATGATATGAATAACATGAAATATAGATTTTTTTACTTTCTCTTACCCATAAAGTAGAGAAAGTATTGTTTTTTGGTTAAATGTTCGAAAGCGAGATTTTGTTATATTTACACGTTTTCAGGTCTCCTGAATAGGAAAATCATGTTTTTAGCGGTTGGTCTGTGTGTGTGTCTATGTGTGTGACTGTCTGTGTGTGTGTGTCTGTGTATTATCAGCATATCTCAAAAACAAATTAAGGCAGAAATTCCAAACTCAGTATTCTAAATGTGTATCATATAGGGATGTACATTAAGCTTTTCGTTGAGATGAAGTAAATGGTTCGTGTACAGGGACACTCAAAAGAATTCAAATACATTACGTCTATGGGGGAAATTGCAGGTAAGTAGAGTTTAACATCTATAGACTGCACTAAATCAAATGAAGCGAATATATTAGGTAGATTCCTTATAGGAGATCTACCTATTGCAATGGTCCTTATGACACGACTTCTGAAAAATTTCTTCATATCTTCACCGATCATGACCCCTAGAACCCAAAACCACCCTCCGTTCAAAAGTTTATATATATATATATATAGGTATATATATATATATATATATATATATATATATATATATATATATATATATATATATATATATATATATATATGTATAACGCTTTTTCCCATGTTAAGTTGTGAACACGATAACTGGAGTAATTTTTATTAGGTAGATTCTTTATAGGAGCAACCTATTGCAATGGTTCTCATGACACGACTTCTGAAAAATTTCTTCATATCTTCACCGATCATGACCCCTAGAACGCAAAACCACCCTCCGTTCAAAAGTTTATATATATATATATATATATATATATAGGTATATATATATATATATATATATATATATATAGTAATATAGAAATGCAGAAATATATAAACAAATGAATGAAATTAAATGTATAAATATATATACAAAAATGAATGAAATTATACCCCAAAAAACACTGAGATCTTCATCAGGGAGGCCCCTCAGTGTAGGTGTGAATGAGAAATTTCTGAAAGGACAGTAGCTATAAGCTATTAACTATGCCCCCAACTTCTCACCAAACAGAAAACCACCAATAACTGAAGAGAAATCAAACATACATATAATGTATAAAACTACTAAAAATATTTTATAAAATTATCAAATTGTAAAAGTTACAAAATTACATCAATTCATTTTAAAAAAATATATACAATACAAAAGAGAATTACTGAAGGTAAACAAGAAAGTATAAAAAGAAATAAAAATTACAACCCTTCAACTTCTTTATATATATATATATATATGTATAACGCTTTTTCCCATGTTAAGTTGTGAACACGATAACTGGAGTAATTTTTATTAGGTAGATTCCTTATAGGAGATCTACCTATTGCAATGGTTCTCATGACACGACTTCTGAAAAATTTCTTCATATCTTCACCGATCATGACCCCTAGAACCCTAAACCACCCTCCGTTCAAAAGTTTATATATTTATATATATAGGTATATATATATGTATATATATAACGGGTGATTCAAAATAGATGTTACAGCAATTATCTCGTAAACTAAGAAAGATAGAAACATACTTCCAATTACAAAATTAGAGCAAATTGAGAGTAGATTTCAGATATGGCATTTTTTTTTGTCAAAGGGGCTGTATATATATTAAATACGAAATTTAATTTTTATACGGCCCCTCCTATCATGCGACTTATATTTAGAAAAATATTCTCCTCGCTCTAACAAGCAAAATAAAAAAAAAAATCATCTCTCTAGGTCAAAATCTCGCTGAGTTATTGCAATTTGAAAATGATGACTTACACCACTTTTTTTTTCAATTTTGGCATCTATTTTTCGACGCCAACGGGTCACTTTAGAGGGATATCTATGAGATGAGAAAAATTAAAAAAAGATCCTTTATTTTAACATAAAAACTAAAATCGTTCAAACACGGGAAATCAACTGTTTTAAGAATTTAATGCAAATTTACATCATTTCGTATTGCTAAAAAATTTAATAGTTAAATTTCTTAGGGGTTTCCTGCAAATTAAAACACGTTAAGTGAGGGAAAAAACTAAAAGACTAGCAAAACCGTGTGAAATTTTCGCGCTTTATTTTTACCACTTTCCATCATGGTTGATAAATTTAATGACTTCGGCTCTTTAACAATTCCAGCAAGATTGAAAATTGTTAATGACTTCGATTTGTCTGTCTGTCCATCCGTCTTTCTGTGTGTCTGCGTTCTAACTCCCGTGAATATTCATAGAATTTTCTGAAACTGATATATGTTATTTGAGTTCACTATCGGATGTTCCTTATTGAAAATGGAGTGAATACCTCTGTTAGCTTGTGCACAGGGACACCCAAAAGTATTCCAAAGCATTGTGTTCTATGAGAGGTATTTTTATAAACCATATTTTAATACCTTTAGTTTATGCATATATTAATAAAATTGAAATACGTTATTATAGTTTTCTATCGGATATTTTCTATAGAAAATGGAGTAATCACCATCACTGGTTTGTATACAGTATTGTTTGTTCTCACTGGTTTGCACACAAAAATATTCAGTTACGTTAAGGGTTATTATTGGACATTTGCTGGAATTGCATTTTCGTTTACATTAAACATTTTCTAACAATTTTTAACTGTGAATAAGATTTCAATTTGATTTTTTTTTTTTTTTTGCTTACTGTCCATCAGTCCGTCTGCCCGCCCCCAGCGTCTGTAAATATTTTCAGAAATTTTCAGAAATGATATATGTTATTCAGGTTTACTATATGATATTCCCTATTTAAAATGGCATTAATTAATTCTCTACAATTAGTTTATGTACAGGAACGCACAAAAAATGCCAATGGAACAGATATTCTTATAAATTACATTTAAATAACTTTAAACTGTAAAAATCATAAGGAAATTCATACTTATTGTTAATATTCTAAAATATTGTTTTGTATAGAATATGATATGGTATAGATGTATAAATCTATGTCTGGGGGGTTACCGCCCTACTCAACCCCCGTTTAGTTATAGTGCCTATTCTTATCAAAACAAAAATCAAGTCTGTTATCAATTTACTTGAAACTTGCAAACCTTCATCAACTTTTCAAGTGGCAACTAGATATGGAATCCAAAGTACAAATTCGCATTTCCTGTAGTTATTACTTTCTCATACTCATAAGGTGGAGAAAGTATTGTTTTTGGGCCAAAAACAAGTGAGTTTTTGTTATATTTAGACGTTTTGCGGTCCCCTGTATATGAAAATCGTGTTTTTAGAGGTTGGTCTGTGTGTGTGTCTGTCTGTTATCAGTTTATCTCAAGAACAAATAGCAGCAGATATTCCAAACTTAGTATTTTAAATATGTATCATATAGGGATGCTCATTGAGAGGAAGCAAATGGTTCGTGTACAGGGACACACAAGAATATTCAAATACATTACGTCTATGGGGAAAACTGCAGGTAAGTAGAGTTTAACACCTATAGACTGCACTAAACCAAATGAAATGAATATATATTTTTTATATGCATAAAAACATGCCTCATGTAGAATATGGTAGGGAAATCATTCACTGTTCATTTACAGGGCTACACAAAATAACTAGATTATAATGCGACAATAGCTGAAAATTGATGAAAGTGCATTTTAGGTTGTGCCGTATATTTTTACTATAGGTTTATATTTAGGTGCACTTTGTGGTTTGTACATATTCTTCAAAAGATATACAGGGCTGCAAATATTTAAGCTATAATATTCTTTTTTATTGTTAGTGAAAGTGCTTTACTATAATATTTTACCATGTCCAGGAAAGCTGCTCAGGAATCGAAATGAATTCCTCATAGACATATGATAAATAATGTATGTTTTTAAGCTAAATATGCATCGCTTGTGTTTTGTGTATTTACACGTTTTAAGGCTTCTTTATTACCAAAGCCAAGTTTTTTAAAGTTTGGTTATTGCCTGCATCTAATAATTTCAGGAAACGAATAATTTCAGGACATCCCTCCTCACACAGAACTATTTATAATATAAAACTCTTCCGAAGCCTAATTTTAATTATTTTAACATAGGTTTACATAACAGTACTTTTATGTTACCGCTTAATTTCCAACCTGTATTTATGGTATTAAATTTCAGGGTAAGAGAAAGTCGTGTGAGTGGCACACCAGATTATTTTTTCTTAAATTATGCTGAAAATTCATATATATACAGATCAACGAATAAAAATTTACCCTTCGTATTCAGGAGGCCTCAAAATGTGATATTATACAGAAGGAAAATCGCTCTCCAAAAGCTACTTTGTTTACAGTATGGGTATGAGAAATTAATTTCGAGTTCTGTGTCACCAGTGTTCTTCGAAACAAAAATGCAGCAAATACTTACACCAATTACATTTAATAATAATAACAATAATAATAATAAATGTTTACCTTAATTTTGGGTAGCCCTGTATATTGTCTATAAACTATATACACATGACTTTGTGTACGTAAATTTAGTGTTATATGTAAAACGAGTAACACAAAATGAAATACACTTCCAGCAATTCCCAAGTATAGCTTCAATATATCGAAATACTCTGGGTAACCCTGTAAATGAATGATGAATGGTTGCTATACCAGAATCTACATAAAGCATGCTTTTATGCGTATATATTTTTTTTCTTTTCATTTTGTTTAAGGCAGTCTATACATGTCACTCTGTACTCATGAGAAATTTCGCTCACAGACGTAATGTATTTGAATTCTTTTGGACGACCCTGTAAAAAATCAATTGTCTGATCGTAACGAATACTTTAGTGAAGCACCGCAATGTGATACGTATTTAGAATATCGAATTTGGATTTTCTGCTACTATTTGTTCTTGAGATATTATAATAACACATAGATACACACACACAGAGAGAGAGAGAGAGAGACCAACCGCTAAAAACATAATTTTTGAATTCAGAGGATCTGAAAACGTGCAAATATAACAAAAGTAAATTTTCGGAAATTTGACTCAAAAACAATCCTTTCTTTACACCGAGTTTAGGAGTAAGAGAATGTATAAAGAAAGAAAAATGAATTTTAAAATTCCCTTTTAGTACTTATATTATTCATAAATTTTATTTGTTAAATTATCAATGAGTATTCTCTTGTGTATTCACTAGGGGAAAAAGAGACATAACAGGTTAAAATAGCCGTCTTTCCCTGAATGATTTCTTTTTCTCCCCCCCCCCCAAACGCTGATCAACGTGTGCCTTATTACAAAAGCAATAGTAATTACAATTTCTCACTTTTGGTACAACCCCTTAAGACTTGGCGAAAAATGCTAGAATTTTCAAATTGCAATAACTCAGCGAGATTTTGACTTAGAGAGATGATTTTTTTTTTTTTCATTGTTAGAGCGAGGAGAATATTTTTCGAAATATAAGTCATATGATAAGAGGGGCCGTATAAAAATTAAATTTCGTATTTAATATGTATACAGCCCCTTATACAAAAGAATGCCATATCTGAAATCTGCTCTTAATTTGCACCAATTTTGTAATTGAATGTTTGTTTCTATCTTTCTTAGTTTACGAGATAATCGCTGTAACATCTATTTTGAATCACAACACGATAACTGGAGTAATTTTTATTTAAATTTAACCAGCTCGGGATAGGTTGTCAGGACAGTAAAAATCTCGGTCGAGTTCGTAGATGGGGTATCCTGCTCAAAGGGGGTGGAAATGGTGGGGGGTGGAAATTTTCATTTGCCCATAATTTCTTTAATATTGAAAATAGGAAAATACTTCAAACCAGGCGAATTACCGCCTTACCCTAAAGAACAACTTTTGCATTTAAACTTTTTCGATAACTTCAATTGCTTCAAAGTTACAAGTTAAAAAGTGATTTTTATTGTGATGAAGCCGACATTTTCTATAGCTTTCATTGCAAAAATTTATAATCTGATGCTTATGTCACGTGCAAATGATAATAAAAAAGATCACTGAAAATATAATAAAATTTTAATCGTTTTTAAACAATATAATAATCCGATTTTTTTTTAAAAAGTTTAATTTAACAGAAAATATGACGTCACAATTGCTACAATGTACTGAGAAAAATGAAATAAAATTTTATCCGTGATTTTAAACAAATAAATAAAAGTTAATAAAAAAATAAGTAAATAAAATCAACATATCTTAGGGCTAAGCAACGAGATATATAGAGTGATAAATGGTAACCCTTGAGAGGGTCCAAGATGAGTCATGTGACATGCTCTCCTTGCACCTGCGTATTCAGTGGTTTCCTTGGTAACAGCTCATTTTCAGTAAATTTCTATGGCAACGGTTTCAATGTTTTTGTTTACTTTACGTAGTTTAATATTCTTTTGTTCTAAACCATTTTGATTTTGATTTTACTTCTTTTTTATTTCGTGTAAGTGAACTTTAACCGACAAAATGCTTAAAAATAGTTGAAAAATTATTATTTGTTGTTAAATTTAGCTCTTTAAAAGTTTAAATTTTCTTTTATAAACACTTTTAAACTTTGTTGAGAAACGATGAAAAAAAAGGTATTTTATTATTTATTATAATGTGAAATATGTGTAAAATTATTTTAAAAACAATTTATTTCGGTCATAGGACTGTCATGTTACCTAATAATAATGATAATTTGTCGAACTGATATTTTAAATGCCAAAAAATGCGATAAAGGGCCAAACACAGCAACCTATTGGAGCATGTCACGTGATTCATCTTGAACCACGGAAAGCTAATCCTTCATCCATTGAATCAGCACTCTAATTTATATATCTCGTTGGGGCTTAGCAGATTTAGACTTTATGACATAGATGCTATAATTTAAAAGATAAATGTCGTCGTTAAAAAAAAAAATCTTGTAAATCGATGCTAAACGAATTAAATTGGCATGGTAGAAAAGGTAATAAATTTGGGGACATTTAGGTATCCCTTTAACAAATGAACTAGCGACGATTTAATGAATTTTCCGTTGAAGTTTATTTTCATGAAAATTTAAATTTAAATTTAAGTATGTCAATACTCGAATTCCCTTATTTTGATAAATAAAATTATACCATTTAAAAAAAAATAAAGAACACTCTTTTTATTGAAAAATGGACTATAAAGGTTTTAGAAAACTATAACATACTTTTAAATCTTTATTAAAAAAAATTAATTGTTGCCACTCGACATTATACAAATACATCCAAATCCTGTGTCACATACAATAGTTTTGTATAAGTATAGATTTTTTGTTTGTCCTTGGAACCTGCCCCTGATGGGAAAGGTGCCTGGAAACACTTGTATCTAGTATTGTCATTGATTATGAAGTCGTGTGCAAAATTTCAGGTCCTTTGGACGACAAGAAGTTGCCGAAAATTGAATTGCAAAATTCCATTATATACATTAATAGTTGCATATCAAGTTAATAAAAGTGTGTTAATTAAAAACCTTGTTAAACGCTTTAATTAATCATTTAAAAATATAAAATTAAAACTAGTACATAACCCCGTCAAAAATGACGGAATGTGAAATCAGTTTAGGTAGTGAATCAACGAATGCTTTGCCAGCTTCGCTGGACACTATATTTAAAGGGGACTAATGTGCAAGTTGCACCTGACGGGACTAATATGCAAGTGGTAAATGACGGGACTAATGTGTAAATTGCACCGAACGAACAAACTATTTCTTTTAACGAAAATACCTACTAACCCTGGACGATAGGTCTAATATAACGTATCATATTATGTATCGTATTTATCGTAATATAACTCAGTACTTATTTCGCTTCCTTCTTCGACTCATTTTAATAAGTATTTTTTATATGCATGGTCTTATGCCCCCCCCCCCAAAAAAAAAAGAAATATAATATATATATATATATAACAATAACTGGTAAACTTTTTTGGCAACAATCATAAATTTAAATGTCCAATTTTGAAATTATTTTCACATTTTAATTAATTCTAAAATATCTAATCAAAACTTCGTTACAAATAAGATACCAAATGAAAGGTACCATATTTGTAACGAAGTAACCTTAGGTACCTTATTTGCAACGAGATATATAAAGTAGAGTGATAAATGGTAACCCTTGAGAAGGTCCAAGATGAGTCATGTGACATGCTCTCCTTGCACCTGCGTATTCGGTGGTTCCCTTGGTAACAGCTCATTTTCAGTAAATTTCTATGGCAACGGTTTCAATGTTTTTGTTTACTTTACGTAGTTTAATGTTCTTTTGTTCTAAACCATTTTGATTTTGATTTTACTTCTTTTTTATTTCGTGTAGTTGAACTTTAACCAACAAAATGCTTAAAAATAGTTGAAAAATAATTATTTGTTGTTAAATTTAGCTCTTTAAAAGTTTAAATTTTCTTTTATAAACACTTTTAAACTTTGTTGAGAAACTATAAAAAAAAAAGGTATTTTATTATTTATTAAAATGGAAAATATGTGTAAAATTATTTTAAAAACAATTTATTTCGGTCATAGGACTGTCATGTTACCTAATAATAATGATAATTTGCCGAACTGATATTTTAAGTGCCAAAATAGCGATAAAGGGCCAAACACAGCAACCTATTCGAGCATGTCACGTGATTCATCTTGAACCACGGAAAGCTAATCCTTCATCCATTGAATCAGCACTCTAATTTATATATCTCGTTGCTTATTTGTAACCTTATTTATTTTAACTAATTTGATAAATATGACGTCACAATCAACTGTTTGTTTATATCAGATAAGTACATTATCAAGATTGCAAGGAAATGCTGCAATAACTATTAGCGCATAATTTTTATGATTGAATTTTATATTACATTTTAATTTTATCCTCCATGGGTATTTTAGAATTACAATGGTAGTTATAAACTTTCGTTGAAATCTTTCTACATATTGAGATTAAGGGAAAAGTGTAAGCACAAAAATTTTTTTAATTTTGAAAGATCTTTCTAATAATGTAACATTTATGCAGATTAATAAAAAATTAAATAACTAAATAAAAATACATAGCATTTCTAAGAAAAAAAAAATCTACCAAAAATCTCTGTTTTGAAGCGGTCTAACCGGAATTGTTCCTGACAGAAGATGGTCATTATTATTATTAATAATACGTCAATCTTAATACAAATATCGTTTGTGGTGAATAGTTTAGAATGTCAGTTTAGGCAAGAATTTAGAATTTACGATTGAGAGTAATATGTTACAGCTTCCTTTGACTTTTTATCTTGTCGAAACAAGATATTGGTCTGTGAAGAAATATGAGGTTTTCGCGTGGAAAGAAAATATAATGACACCAAAGCTGCATTTCTCCATCTCCAAGCTCGCCAAGTCAAAAATTTCGTCGTCAACTATCAACTTTTGCCGCCAAATCACAAATTTCCTTGCTAAGTCGCAAGTTTTGTCACCAAAATCTCGCCAATTTACTAAATTCATAACAATTAACATTGAAATTCAGCGGTGCCAAATGGTCAAATGTTAACTAATGTTAATGTTCCAGCTTATGTGAACCAAAACAGTTTCACTTTACAACTTTTAACTCATCTGACAATAAGAATCACAAAAACACAATACAAAACTTTCAATAATTCAATAAAAATTACAATGAAATAACTATCCAAAAACCGCTACCACTTATCTGTATTTGGCTTGACCATAGCAACGCCAGGCTTACCAGAACTAGTAAGATCACAAGTGCATTTTCACGTTTCTATTACTTTTTCTTTTAAAAGAAAGATGTTGAACAACAGTTATATGGATTTTAAATAAAAAATATAATTTTGATTAAGCTTGGGTGGGGAGGGGGGTGTAGCCCAATAGCCCCCTCCGGGATTCACCATTGCTGGGATTGTATATCTTTAAGTGGTTTTATTTGTTGAATGATTATGAGCTTGAATTTTAAAAGATTGAAACATGTACAAACCAATAAATTTAGCCTAAAATTTTAAGTAGAATGAATAAAACCCTTTTGTAGTTGAAAATTAAATTTCTTGAAAACAGAATAGCGACATTAATAATGCAATGTGTGTGAACAAAGCCATTGGCTAGGTATTAATGCATATGTAAAATTTCTTTACAATTGTAACATTAACGTAAAGGAATCTACCTTTGCCTTTAAGCTTGCCGAAAAGGGATTTTTTTTTTTTTTTGTAACAGAGATAGTCAACTGGGAAAAAAATTTGTGTATGTAGAAGCCTCGCCTCCCCCCCTGGGGGGGAAGTCCCCCCTCGAGGGGAGTAAATTTTCACGATGGGTATCTTTCAAAAGAGCTCGCCAATACCTTTAAAACGAATGGTTGAACCATCGGTCTGCGATAATTTAAAATAAAGTTATCGATTATTTTCATTAAAAAAAAAAAAAATGTAGTATTGAGAATAAATTCAACTTTTTTTTTGGATATTTAGTGTTATACTACTTCTCTAATATGGAAAACGTCATCATTATCATAAAAGATAATTTGTTTAAATAATAATTTTAATAAATTGTTTTTAAAAAACAGAATTATTTTTTAATAACCGAATTAAATTCTATATAAATGTAGGTGCATTAATGAAACGGGGGGTTGAGGGGGGCGGTAATTCCCCTTACACAGAACTAATTATCTTATATAACTCTTCCGAAGCCTAATTTGAATTGTTTAACATAGGTTTACATAACAGTGCTCGTTATCTTACCTCTTAATCTCCAACCTGTATTTATAGTATTAAATTTCAGGGTAAGAGAAAGTCGTGCGAATGACACACCAGATTATTTAATTTAATATTTATGACTACAACTAGTATATTGAGAAGGGGAGGGGTTTAAGGAGACGGCAGTCCGGCTCAATCCACATCTTTTAAATAAATAGAAGGCTCTTTTCAAAATAATAACATGTATAATAAAATGAAGTAATAAAAAATAATTTTTTATAATGTAAAAACTATGTTTTGACAAATAATTTGAATGTATTTTCAAGTACAATAAAATTTCTGTTACTGCAAAAAAAGTTTTTTTCCCCTTCTTAAACACTGGTGATCAAAACACATAAATAATGATTTTTCAATACGATTTACATTTTCCATTGATAAATATAATTATAGGTATAAATTATTTTCCGATATTTTTTACGCTGTAAATAACGCAAGTATAAAATTTTGTAAAGCATTTCTTTTAAATGACAAACAAACATTATTGATTCGTCAAATGAAAAAAATCTAGAAATACATTTTTTTCCCCTATTACTCTATATAATGATAAAAGTACATAAATAAAGCTAATCACACAAAGAACGGAACATTGGTGTTTATTTATTTAAAATGAACTATTATCAGTTTTTTCCTTTAAATATGATACAGAAACATAATGTAAAGATACAAAATACAAATATTAGTACAATACAAAAAAAAAAAAAAAAAAAAAAAAAAAAAAAATCTTTCTGTTAACATTTTATGTAATTATATGTTAAAAGCAAATAAATTATTTGTGTCAAAGTAAAGTATATGTCCAATATTTTAAAATTGTTAAATGCAGATTGCAGTTTCTAAAACAGAAAGAGATCTGTCATCGTGATATGAAATTATTTTTATTTTAACTTACAGTATATTATTTACATCGAATGTCTTTAACAAAGCGGTATTAACGCATCTGAACTAGCTCGAGAATGATGTTTTTACTTTCGAATGATCCGATATGAAATTTCATGTTTATATTTATAAAAGTTTAACAATTTATAAATATTAATAAAGTTATACATAATAACGATTAATCGTGTTTAAATACATTTGGAAGATACTATTGAATTTTTGAGGATTATTTAGATAAATTTTACGCTTAATAAAACAAGAAAAAAAGCGATAAGGAGATTGAAATACTGGACCAAAATAATTAAACTGATTTCTCAACAAAACAAACAAAACAAACAAAAAATGTATGATTAATAATGCAATGTTGTAAATACCAAAAATTTCTATATCTGTTTTCATTACCCGTTAATCTTCTCAATGTACTATACAGTGGAAGACGTGAGGTATTGTGCATAGATTCTTCCAAGTTCCAAAATAATCAACGCAACTGAAAAAAGTATACTGTAATTTACTGCAATTTATACATTTTTTTTTTCTAAATGTCAATAGAAGTGAAGTTTAATTTACCGTGCAGATTCATAGAAGAAATAAAATTAGAATGCTAATAAATGCGTGTGAAGTGTTTTATCCTTTATATAAAATTAACTAAATTTTAAAAATATTAAAACATCAATATTTTGACATTTTCTTTTTACTTTGCAACAAGATTTCGGATCCATACTGAATTTGTTGTAAAAAATCTGCATTCCGAAGGTAGATAAATATTCGGTTATGAAAAGCTGATTTTTGCACTAATTTTTAGCAAAATATATTATTCTAAAGGAAGTTTTTTAAAACTGAATATTCTAGACTAATTGTTTATTAAAACATGCATCATAATGAAAGCAATTTCAAATTTTAAAAAGTTTTTAAGAGTGAAATGTATGAAATATTTTTTAATGAAGAAAAACCCGTGTAAAAAAGTAAGTTTTATTTTATTTAACTAATTAAGAACGACTATTCTTAAATAATTTTTAATTAAGAAAATACTGCACAAGGAAAGTAAGCGTTTTTCTATGAATATTTTGAATTAAATTTTAGCCAAGAAAATGCTGCAGTATTTAAACAGTAGAATTAAGTGTATAACTAAAAATATTATTTAAAATGAACGTAATGTACTAATTTTCGATTAAAAAATGCTACATGAAGAAACTAATTGAAAAAAAAAGTAATTTTTATTCTATGAAAGCTATTACGAATTAATATTTTGATTTAAATTTTATTTAAGAAAACGAAAAAAGAATATTATTAAAGAAGAACAAATGTTCTGAACTATAAAGATTCTTATTATGAAATTAGGAGAACTTCATCCTTTCAGTATAGTTGTTACTACATTTGCATGTTATTTTTTTTACAATGCTTTTTATAATATTTTCAACTTTAGCTTTTGGTAATGTTAATGATTCATTATATATATTTATTAACCTGATAATGTTCCTCTAAATAGTTTGCTAATGAAGATATCTAAGAGAAATTCCTATTAAACCCATTATTAATACAACAAAACAATTTAAACTATTTTCATGCATTTAAATATATTTTTATTAGTTACTTTAAAAAAAAAGCATTGAATACTGGTAATGAAAAATATTTCACAATTTTCATTAAATTATATATGTTACAAACAAACCAAGATAGCACAAGAAACAGAAAAAGCAAGACATATTTACAGATTAAATGCAACAACAATATCGGAATTTAAACAGTTCAAACAAAAATTCAGCAAAATTCCTGTTTTTCTTATAGGTTTAACGGAAAAGATTCCTAATTTTTGTGAAAATATTGAAAAAAAAAAAAAAAAAGTATAACTTTATTTAATGTAAACTCGAAACGTTAATATGTCAAAGAATTAAAAATGTATTGCGACACGTATTATTTAAAAACAAAAATGCACGCAAAAAAGTAAAGAATATAAGCAAAGGTTTCAAACAAACTATTTAGTTTGTACAACAAAATAAAAAGCCGTAATTTATTTTTGGTGTTAAATTAAGGATAGTTTCTGTTTTTTTTTTTTTTAAATAGAAAACACCAGAAATTGTAATATACTCTCGTAACAGAAGACGAAATACTCTTATTGTAATATATCAAAGTTATTTCATTTAAAATCTTTTTAGCTTTTGTAGTTAAAGCGCAGAATTTTCCGTTTGTAGTGGTTATTCTTCAAGAAAATTATTTTTTATAGGCTGCCTCAACTAATTATAGATCTGATAGATCCTCATTATCTGCGTTTGGAACAATAAAAGAGATTTCAATGTATGTCGTCATTACATCAGAAGCAATTTGAGCTCATCCAAGAAAAAAATCATAAATAAGATTGAAATCAAAGTCTTACAAATAAACTTTTATGAAAAGAACTGATTTCCAAATTTATCTTGATGCAAACTGTGTATTTGCTTGTTATCCGCAAATTCCCTACGTGGCAATCTCGTTGAACAAATATATTTTAATCTCGTGTTATTAGCATAAGAAGAATTCTACAGATATTGCTTTTTATTGCTCATTAAAAAAAAACTGAAAGAAAAAACTCATGCATCTGTCCCTTAGAAATAACCATTAAAGAATAAATAAGTAATGTTTAAAAAAAAAAAAAAAAGTATTTCGGATTCTCAAGTGAACATGGTAATAAGTGATAAAACATTAATGAATCTCATAATGCTGATTGGGATATATAATGGCAAAACTAAACCATATCTTAAAATAATTGCTATTTTAACTGTTTTATTTTACCATTTTTCTATAGTTTATTATATAGTAGCATCTATTAATTGCATGTTGTACTTAAATTTCAAAAGAGGTGTGTTATACATTTTTCTAGCTGTTCATTCTATACTTATTTGGTATACATTATACGTAAAAAAGAAACAAATTTATGTAATATTTCAGAAAATACACAAGATTCGAAAACGCTACAAAATCAAGAGTACTTCTTCAGTTTGTTTGCGTATAATAATAGCGATTATATTTTTTGTACTTTTTATATTAACGCAGTTTCAAAGTTTTCACATCAACTTCATCTCACCAGATATAGCAAGATTTTGGTCACTACAATATGAAATTCCGAAAGGCTTTAATCTTATAATCTTTATTGCAGTCACAGACTTAATTTTTTTCGTAATAATAATCTTTCCTGTTTTGATGACGTTTATATTAAGTGTTACATTGTACAAATGTGCCGAAATTGTGCAGTTTTACAATACATTTCTTCAAAGTCATTTTAATTGTGTCGTAAAATATCAGAATATAGAAATTTTTGCGGATTTCCATAGAGTAAAAAAGATTTTGCGTGAATTGATATCAGTAATAGATTCTCCTTTATTTTTCATAATCGGTTATTCTTCATGCATTATTTTTGTGTCATTATATGATGTCATACAATTGAAAGCAATACTTAGTTACACTGAACTAATAGCTCCTATAATTGGTTTTATTTGTAGTATATCTATTTTGTTAATGTATTCTTTTAGCAGTTCGATGATTCCACAAACGTTCTCAGAAGTACGGCTTACTGCTCGTGATAAAGTAAATGAACACATTTTAGGTCTCACGTCTTCAATTCCACAAAATATACTGTTGTGCCTCAGGCGAATAGAAACAGAAAAAGATATTTATATTAATGTTTATGGCTTGTTCCGTTTAACTAGAACTTTTATTTTAACGGCAATTGGGATTATATTTTCTTATGATTTACTCATCATAAATGCTTTTCTAGTACAATAAATCAAATACGTTTTTCAGAATATGTGAATATTTATTTCTTAAAGCGAATTCGTTGATATTTTAAGACATTTCATGTCTAATTGTTGTGCAGAAACATAAAAAGGATTTGTTGAAATATCTACTAGGAATAAAGCTGAACATTTGTTCAAATCTAGTGTGAAACAACCTCGCGATTTCCATTCCCACTATTACGCGTATTATACGCACTTTTTGGCGATAATGTGATTAGAAAACATAAAACTGACCTAATGAAGTAGAAACTTAAAATATTTCTGGTAAGAAAAACTTAATAAACGTGTAAAGACATGTAGAACAAAGTTTACATAGCGAGTTAAAGAAAAAAAAAAAAAATGTTAGAGTTATTTTTTGAAACATCAATTTCCGAGAAGTAAAACTGATCTATCAATGCAGGATGACTGTTAATGTTCCTCTAATAACCACGTAATATATGAGAAACTATATCTAAAATGAGTCTACGCAACGATTTTCAAGAAAATTGTTAGAGCCGTTTTGGAGATACCAACTTTTACCAAAACTTTGTATACTCAAATATTAAACGGAAAACAATACTACACACAAAAGGATATTTAAAAGGGAGTTAATATGGAGAATTTGAAAAAAACCCGTACAGCCATTTTTAAAGGAACGCACTTTCGAGACCTGAAATTGAGTTATTTATACAGGACGCCTATCAATTTTGTTCAATTAACCAACTATATCATGTGAAAGGACATCTAATAGAGTGTTTATATAACAACTTTAAAAAAAATCGTTCAAGCCGTTTTTCCAATTTTTACCAAAATTTGGAAAAGCTATCTTTACACTAGATTTATCTGAATTTTGAAGTTTCGTAGTTCTATCCTAATTAGTTTCTGAGGTATGATAGACAGAAGATTCTCCACATACATACACACACACACACCGGCCAATTGCCAAAAACTGCTTTTTTGGACTCAGGAGACCTTAAAATGTGTAAATCAAGTGAAAGCTCACTTTCGAATTTTTTGGACCGAATACAATACTTCCATTAACTACGTTAGTCGAATAATGGAAGTAAAAAAAGACTTGAAAGTTTTGCTCTTTCAATTCCCCGAAACATACTTTGTGCCTCGGAAGAACAAAGACCGAAAAAGTCGTTTGTATAAATGTTTATGGCCTACTCCGTTTATTTAGAGCTTTTATTTCAACGGAAATTGGAATTACATCACCTTAACAATTGCGTATCGTAAATCCTTTTCTGGTTCAATAGGATAACAATTGTATAAAGAACATGTGAATATATTTTCTTAAAAAGCATCTTACGTTATTTAAAAGTGTTTTATGAAAAATTGCTACCACGTGTCTAATATTTGAGTATAATGACAGTACGACTGTTTAAATACGTATGAAAAATAATGCTGACCGCTAGTAAAAAGAAACAAAAACGAAAAATCATGTGACACGTATTGATTATTATTACACTTTCCAACTGAACGTTCTTGTTGTGTCGTAAAACTTTGAATGTCCTTTGTCTACGTTAACATACGACAAACAGATAGACGGACTGAAAGGCATACAGGTAGACTAATATAATTCATAATCAATCTTAAACGTTGTTGGAAAGTGTTAAAAATGCTTAACGCAAAATAAAATGCAGCTCTAATTGCAGCCTTTAATATATCTGAATATTTTAGTGTAGCCTTGTAAATCTGCAGATTAACCCTATCGTATTCTGTACAAAACATTATTTCAGCATATTAACATTAAATGTTAATTTCCTTGAGATTTTTTCAGTAGAAAGTTATTTAAAAGTGATTTCTAAAAATATCTGTCCTGATACGTTACGAATTGGCTTTTTTTTTTTTGGGGGGGGGGGGGGCTTGTACCCAAATCAGTTGTACAGGACCTATTAATGTCATTTAAATAGGTCCTGTACAATTTTAACGCCATTTTAATATATTGTATGGAGAACATGGATAACATATACCATTTTTCAAAATTTCTGAAAATATTTATGAACGCTGGGGGCAGGCACGCGGACAGATAAGCAGATGGACAGTGAGACAAACAGGTACACGAATTCAAATCACATTTGCTCTTAAAAAACGTTAGAAAATGTTGAAAATGCTTAATGTAAACGAAAATGCAATAACAGCAAATTTTACAATAAAAGCCTTCAATGAAACTGAATATATTTGAGTAGCTCTGTAAATCTAATGCCAATAACACTGTATTCTGTAGAAAGCATTCTTTTGTTTTATGAATAACACCTTTGAAATTCATTAAAATTTTTGCAAAATACATGTATTAAAACCATATGGTTTATAGAAATATCTCTCCTAGAAAGCAATGTTTTAAAATACTTTCTGGTGCCCTTGTACCCAAACCTGTGGTGCTATTTGCTCTATTTTCTATAGAAAACATCTGATAGAGAACTTGAATAAAATATTTCAATTTCATGAGATTGTGTAAAGTAAAGTTATTAAAATATGGTTTATGCATATCCCTCTCACAGAACACAATGTTTTGGAATACTTTCTGGTGCCCCTGCACACAGACCGTGTTCAAACCCTATAGGGAACATCCGATAGTGAACTTGATTAATATATATGAGTTACAAGAAAATCCATGAATATTTACGGGATTAGAGCGAGGACAGACAGATTGACAAATCGAAGTCATTAACACTCTTCAACCTTGTTGGAAAGTGTTAAAAAAGAACCCAATTTAGGTTTCGCTGAATTCAATTCCATAAAAAGTACTTTTGTGCTTCAGAGGAATAAAAACAAAAATAGCAATTTGTATAAATGATTATGGCATGCTTCTTTTAGCTACAACTTTCTTTTTAACGGAAATTAAAAGTATATTTTCTTATTTTTTTTTTTTTTTTTTTTAACCAATGCTTTTTTTGGTTCTGCAGGTTAATATTTTTTTGTGACGAATATTTGCAGATTTATTTAAAGCTTTATGCGATATTTTAAGATATTTAATGTCTAGTTGTTACCACAGGCCTAACTGTTGGGTACAATAATAATAAGTATTGGTCAAAATGCCTTTTAGAAATAAAGCTAACCGCTGAAAAAAAGAAAAAGAACGTGCTTATAGGTCTCACTTTTTCAATGCCACAAAACATATTTTTTTTGTCTCTGAAGCACAGAGGCAGAAAAAGGGATTTAACTATCTGTATATGATATGTTACAAATAACTAAAGCCTTTATCTTAATGGCAATTGGAAAGATGCACTGAGAAAAAGTTCTGTAACTGACATCTAGAATCTAAATGGTGACTCTAGAAAAAATAGTTCCATATCATCCTCATAAATTCTAGTCCCCTTCGAAAGCTTGTTCTAGAAACCCCTATTAGAATTTTAGAGTATTTGCCTATATTCTAGACGGCAATGTTATTTAAAAATCTCTGCAAATGAATGTGAATGCAAGAGGCGGGTTTCAGCAATTATAATCTTGGTATATTACACAATTCTAGAAAATCAAGCGAGAATTTCTCGCAATACAGAATATTCAGAATATTGTTTCACCCTCTAGAAATGTGTAGACTAGAAATTTTCGATCATTTCGTCTATTCAATTTATTGGCGTGCCTTATGCGCATAGCTCGGAAATCTATATTTCGTTAAGGGATTTAGAAAACGACCTTTTATTCATTCTAGACGAAGGCGGTATATTTTTTTCTCAGTGTATATACTTATAATTTAATTATCATAAACGTTTGTTTTAAATGAAGCGATAAACGATGCAACGTCGCGTAAATAAACTATAAATTCAATTAAGTAAAATATGAAAAACTTGAATTCTATATAGAGCAGAATGATTTTTGTTCATGTTATAAAATTCTATACATATGCATTCAAGTATAAGAATATAAAGTAATATTATATGCAAGAGTGTTTATATAAGTAGAATCGAATTTATTTTAACCAGGTTTTTTTTATATGGCAATGTTTTTATTTTATTTTTTATATCGAAAAATGAAGCATTATTTATTTTTGTAATATAATAAAAACACTAGTATATGCAATTAATTGATGATTGAGTCAGGTAATTGATTAAACATTTTGTATATTTACTTCTAAATATCATGCATACCTTTGCCGATAATCATTAAAAATATAATATTTTAGAAATTCATACACATCTTATCGCATTCAATTTATACATGAATAATATCAAAATATCTCAAGGATAGCTACTAAATGTTACGAATTTTGGATAGTTGAATTTTTTAACAAATATTTTCGTCTTATATTTTAAGGTAAAGCTAGAAAAGTTTGCTCACAATTGAACTGAAAAAACATTAAAAAAAAAAGCCAAATATTAATTCTTTCGGTAAACTACTGGTGCATAATTAGGAACTTATCCTCTTTCTATACATTTCCATTACTATTTTGTTGTGGTCTTATAATTTAAAACAACAGCTTTGATAAAACCAGGAGAGCTATGTGCTCAATCTCTCGGTAGGAGTGATTGCTCACACAAACGCTTAATTATAACCACAATTACATTGTTAAAAATAAAAATTGCACATAAATGACATTGTTGTAAGGCATCTGTAAACAAATATTTTTGTATTGGGAGAGGATGTTTCAATTAAATAAGTAAAAAATCAGAAATTTAAAGGAAATTTAAAAAGATTTATAAGATTTTATTTAAAGAAAAAATATTAAATAAACTGGAAAAAAAGGAAAAAAAACCCAAACAGATAAAGATAGCAAAATAACATTAAATTAATAAATAACACGTTCAACTTAAAATTAATACTATTCCTTTTCAACTTGAATAGTTTCTTGTTTGCTAACCCAAAGGTATAATTTGTATAAGAACATGAAGGATGTTGCGGTCACTGCGGAGGACAATTAAGTGTACCAACAACCATTTGTGTACACGAAGGTCTTTGGCCGGCTGAAGCAATAAATTCAGAACCACATAACTTTAGAACTTACATCTTTTATTCTATGCCAGTACCCTCAGATCATATTCTCCTAAAGAAGATGCTTGTCGCGTGGCTCGGAAATTGGCAACAGTTTAATCGGTAGACAGCGCCACCTGGTATAGATTGCGCGACTTTCTTATTCAACAACCACCAAAAATTTTCAAAAGTGGGATTCGATATACATAAAAGGCTATTAGAATCGAAGAAACGTCTATTATATCTATCATATATCACTTCTTAAAATTATTGATGACAGTTGAATAAAAAAGTAGTTCAATCTGTACCAGGTGGCGCTGTCTACCGCATGAACTGTTGCCAAGTTTACGAGTAACGCGACAGGCATCTAGTTTAGGAGGCTATGCTCAAATACACCTAACATGTAATGCCAAATAAAACGGAGAATAAATACTGATCCACAAATTTTCCAACGTAAATGCATGACTGGCTATTGAGACAATTCTCCACACCATGCGCAGGCGCGTGATTGGCTTCTTAACATTGGCGCCACATCACGCGCTGCCGCGTGTCTGGAAGAAGTGTTAAACACCACTGACTTTAAATATTCTAATTCGAAAATTTAAGTTATTCGAAATTTAAGATTTTGTCAATATAAAAGAATAGAGCAGTATATAAATTTGCGTTCTTGGGATCGTTGCATTGGAAACAGTTTGGTATTGCATAAAAATTAAACTATGAATCTGACATTATAAAATGAATTTACAAAATGGATAAGATAAATGTGTTGAACTGAACAGGGATTACCTGTTTATTATGTGTAGCATTTCAGTCTGTCACCGTGCCAAGGATCGGTCAAATTCATTCCCCTTAACATACATGAATATAGTATATCCTGTACCAGAAATTTCTGAAAACATATATTTGATGGAAAGTCCCCCTATGCCAACAAGTTTCCTAATATATTTAAGTATTTGCAAAAACATGACTCCTTTTAAGTTATCTTAGTTATTTTTTAATAATTTCTTCGTTTTTCAATTCACAAAATACTAAAAAGCACTTAGAAAAAACAAAACAAAAAAAAAAAAAAAACGTTTTTTTTTTTTTTTTTTTTTTTTTTTTTTTTTTTTTCCTAATATTGAGAGTAAAATGGACTTTTTTTTGGATATTTAGTGTTACACTACTTGTCTAATATGGAAATCGTTTGCATTATCATAAAAGATAATTTTTTTAAATAATAATTTTAATACATTATTTTTTTTTAAACAGAATTATTTGTTAATAACAGAATTAAATTCTATATAAATGTAGGTGCATCAATGAAACGGGGGGTTGAGGGGGGCGGCAGCCCCTCTCACACAGAACTAATTATCGTATAAAACTCTTCTGAAGCCAATTTGAATTGTTTAGCCTAGGTTTACACGACAGTTTTCGTTATCTTACCTTTTAATCTGCAACATGTATTTATAGTTTTATATTTCAGGGTAAGAGAAAATAGTGTGAGTGACACACCATATTATTATCTTTATGTTTACATTATTTTATCATTAAGGCATTAGATTCGTAATATTTCTTCCGGTCTAATAAAACTTAATGTGTAACAACCACTCCCCCCCCCCCATCTCCAAGCCAACCCCTTAATATGGGTGGAGGTCGGTTCCCCTGCTGTATGATATCTTGACAGAAAAAATGGGTCGTTTCCCCTCACCCTTTTTTCGCAGGCACAGGTCGTTTGCCCTGACAGGAAAGGTCCTGTGTCCATGTTTATTATGACTGACATTTACTGATAAGCAGGGGGGAGATGTGTCCTTCATTCTCTTACAGGTGACTTAAATAGTACACACACACGCAAAAAAATAAATAAATAAATAAATAAATAAAAAGTAATATCTCGGAAGAAAATAGTTTTATTTGCATATGTATATTGCATAACTGGTCCTCATGTATAGCAGAATTATTTAATGTGTATGTGCTGTACTTTTATTTTTATTTATCTATTTTTATTTTACCAAAAATTCAAGTATATTGATTTATCAGGTCATGATATTAGAATATAAATTTATTATTTTTGTATTAACAATATTAATAAGATATTTTGTAAAGATTTCGTAAGGAATACAATGGGAGTATTTGATTTCTTATTTTTAGTTTTAAAATAAAATTTTTGTTTGTAATAATTTGCGATAAAAATTTTAAAACTGGGTTGAAGAGAAAAAAAAAAATCTTTCAAATGTAAGTCTTTCCTTTTGTTTTTTATTTATCACTATAAATAATTATTTATAACCAACATAAGGACAGAAAGCTTGAATTAATCAATAAACAGTTACATATAGAACTATATGTAAACTATGAACTATGCCTTTTACACGGCAGAAGATATTGAAAAAATTAATGAGTTGCATCTTCTATATTATTGATGGGTTATGTGTAACAAATATAAACAAACTATAACAGAAAAAAAGTAATAATAATTACTAGAAGAAGAATAAGGAGCAGAATCCATCCCAGACAAGTGGAGACCTTATTGTAGTTGAAATGAAGATAATAATTACTGTAAATTAAAATAATAATAATAATAAGCAAATGAAAATTAAAACTTAACGAGATATTTTTGAAAAATGTAATTAATTTAATTTACATAGTAATTTTATGACCATAATTTAGAAAAGTTTTTTTTTTTAATGAGATTAGGGACAATTATAGGATATCAGCAATTGTGTTAGACAACATTTCATATTACGTTATTGAAAGACACTCGTGAAAATGAATTTTAATTTGATATAATAATTTAACTATTATCTAAACTCATCAATAACTTTACTTTTTTTTTTTAAATACAATTATTGTGATGATAATTTAAACTTGTTATGTATTAATTACAGTTATAAATCTTATATTAAAGCTAAAATAGTTATTTAAAACTTTATATGTTATATAGTAGTATAATTTGTAATAAAAGTTTTTGCAATATACTTCAAATGAAATAACTTTGCAGTATGAAATACATAGCGTCAAAAATAAAGAAATAAAGTACAGTAATTTTCTTTTTCCTTCTTTATATATATATATACTAGCTGACCCGACAAACGTTGTTTTGTCATATAAATTATTTCTAGAGAATATTTTGCTAGAAAAAAATAACTAACTTATTGTAAGTGTGTAAGGATGTGGTATATAAGTGGAAGATGTATGGAGCGCTGTGAACGGTGAAAGAATATAAAAATAACAAAACACCAATCATTTATTTTTTTAATTTATTAAAATTGATTCTTTAAAATTATATACATATCGCTACTTATAGCAATATTACTAAAAAACAATATCAATCCCTTAATGCAACTGAGTGCACAATATTTTTTGTTATCCCATCTTTCGCCAATACAAACTGGATGGTTTGCCCACTCGAGAGCCACGTATAATTGTCCGTGTGAAAAACATGATGTGCTCAAATCTAAGCCACAGACAGACATCGTTTGGCCCTGAGACTTATTGATAGTCATTGCAAATGCCAATCTAATTGGAAATTGAGGGCGTTTAAATTGAATTGGCACATCTGTGGCTATAATAGGGATTCTCAGTAGTAATATATTTTCACCTCGGAATTAGTCATTTAAAATGAGGGCTTCGATAACATTTTTCATTAATTTTTTTATGACTAATCGCGTGCCGTTGCACAACCGTTGTGGGTTCAAATTACGAAGCAAAATAACCGGACATCAAACCTTCAGTTGTAAAATATGCGGTGGCATGCCTGGTAAATCCAATGAGTTTAAAAACTTTGTTGGATAATTTACAGCTTCGGTGGCATCGCAAACTGTATCATTAGATTTGTATGACACCAAGTCTCCTGGTAAAAAATGTTGTACCTTGAGATTCAATTCATTGATGTCCACATTTTTTGCTGCTAAAATTGCTCTTTCTGCCAGCCACTCATGATTTGTGTATCGTCTGTGTACATTGGGAAATATCTGGTCAATAAGATCATCTTGAGAATCAATGATTGTGCAGAAATCGGTCGGTAATTTTATGCATCCAGTTTCATCTGTAGTAACTTTTCCATCGCCGATATCTAACAATTGTTTTGAGAATGTTTCAGCGGATGGATCTTGAAGCTTTTGAACGCACAAATTTACTTTCAGTTGTACTTTTTCAATATTACGCCACAATGACGATGATTTTAAGCACGCGTTGATCTCATCAGCGTATTTTGAACGCGGAATAACGGGAAGTGCTTGTCTGAAATCACCTGAAAAGAGTAACAGAGTGCCGCCAAATAGTTTGTCGTTGTTTTTTATATCTTTGAATGTCCTGTTCGACGCCTCAATCGAATGTTTGTGTGCCATAGTGCATTCATCCCAGATAAGAATTTTACACTATTTCAGCACTGTGGCCATGGACGATTGTTTTTTTATGTTGCACACTGCGTCTGGGTTATTTTGAATATTTAGTGGCAGTTTAAATAATGAATGAGCTGTTCTACCTCCATCCAATAAAGTTGCCGCAATGCCAGATGATGCAACAGCCAATGCGATGCCATTATTTGATCGTATTTCGGCGAACATTAGAGAAATAAGGAATGTTTTGCCAGTTCCACCTGGTGCACCAAAAAAGAATCCACATTGTCCTGCCAAAACTGCGAGCATGATGCGGTCGTAAATGGTTCTTTGTTCTTCATTCATTAGTGGGACATTGCGAGCAACAATCGCTGCCATTTCTACAGTATTGTATTGTAGTTCACGATTCAATTCAGTGCTTATTAAATCAGATGCATTTCGATTTGTTGAATGCATACCGAAATGACTGAGTGGTAAGTTGGCAATGATAATGCAAAGATCTTCAATAGCAATCAATGCTTCATTGTACATAGCGTCACTGAATACTATCGTTAGATCGTTGCACCGTGAACGTTGTTGATGCAATATATCATCAGTCATTGAATCTTTGTGATTATCCCATAATGTCTCCGCTCGGGCCGGGAAACATGTAGTCAACACAATAGCGAATAGTAGACGATATTGTTTTGCTGTACAGTTCAGTCCTACTTCAGCAAGCATACGCTCCCACTGGTTGTCGTCTTCCAGCAAGCCGAGTGCAAGGCATGCATCTTTATACGTTGGATACTGTTGTCCATTCACTTTACGTAAATCTTGAAATGACAAAGGGCCGATGACATTAACCAATAACAGTCGAAGATAAAAGCACTCAGTCTGCCTTGGATTGACTGTAAATACTCGTCCCAAGGTGTTTGATTTGAATAAACTGGGACATGCATCAATCGGCGTGCCTTGCTTGCGGGGCATCCATTTTTTGTTGGAGCCCATGTGAAATAACGTGGTACTTCTGAATAGAGTAATGTCCGTGCAAAAGCACCAAAAGCATCCGCACGATTACACAATTCAAAAAATTCGGTGAGTGTAGTTTTTGGTGGATTTATAGCACGATCAATCGCTGTCTCGCTCGTGAAATATACGCGCTGGCCATTTTCAAGATGGACGGCTAAATGAAGAACTGCTGGATCCCGTTCATGAATTGGAAAACCAAAGATACGCCAAACAGCTTCATTGGAGCTGACGTACCGGCCAATTTGGTAAAGTGATATTTCATCGTTGTTATTCACCGGAGGAGCATTCACATTGGTATTTTCAACTCGAAATACAGCCATATCACTGCCTTTATTCACATACTTGCAAATGTGTTTGATGCTCTTCACTGAACTGCAGAACTGAACATTAATATGAGCACCAAAAATAAATTAAAAAAAACTGGCGTGCAGACAATAGCAAGAAATTCAAACTTCTTCACACACCATAAATTTTAAATCAGCACAACCGGTTTCGAAAGGACTTTGCCTTTCTTCATCAGGCGCAAACACGTGCAACTGCCTTGGAGGCAAAAGCAAGACTGAAAGCAGGACAAAATCCAGAGGGGAAGGAGCAACACAAACAACCAATAGGAAGCAACATGCAGGACAGGACCAATCAGAGAGAAACACACGTACACACACACCACAAAATGAGGAGGGAGTTAAGGAGTAAACAATTATTTTTATTGTATTTTATTGCATTTTATTTATAACTTCCAATTCCCTTCAACCAAATCCCCTGTTCCTGAGCTTCAAAAATGGGCTATCTATAATGTACCTTGTAATAACTGTGATTTATCTTATATTGGTCAAACTAAAAGAAATCTTGAATGTCGTTTACGTGAACATTCTCGGTATGTTGTTAATCAAGAAATTTCTAAATCTTCTATTGCGAAGCACAGTTGGGAATTTGATCATAGTTTTAATTTTAAGAGTGCCAAAATTATCTTTCATGCCAAACACGTTTCCGAACTGGATTTTTTAGAAAATTTAGCTATTTACCTTAATCGTGATAAAATTGTCAATGAAAAATCTGATTCCACTTTGCTGTCTACAGCCTGGAAAAATTTGTTTAATTCAATTAAATAATTTCCTTCATTATGTTTATAACATCATATTAGTTATAATAAAATAATTCTAATTTAAATAATAATAATAAGAATTAATGGATAAATTTTATTAAATTTACTTATTAGTTTAATATTATTGAAACAAAATAATAATAATTGTTTACTCCTTTCCTCCCTCCTCATTTTGTGGTGTGTGTGTGTACGTGTGTTCCTCTCTGATTGGTCCTGTCCTGCATGTTGATTCCTATTGGTTGTTTGTGTTGCTCCTCCCCCTCTAGATTTTGTCCTGCTTTCAGTCTTGTTTTCCCTCCAAGGCAGTTGCACGTGTTTGCACCTGATGAAGAAAGGCCACGTCCTTTCGAAACCGGTTGTGCTGATTTAAAATTTATGGTGTGTGAAGAAGTTTGAATTTCTTGCTATTAATATGAGCATTGAATGTTTTGCTCAGCAGAGGCGAATATGGGACCATCCAACGGTTATCAATGTCAATATCTATGTTGTTGACATAGATGAACGCCATAGATGATAAGATTGTCCGCCATTATCGGGATTTCTTCGACGATATATTGGATATCCGTCAACATTTGTGATCATGAAATTTTTCGGAAAACTTTTAGTACATTTTACATCTGCACAAATAATAATGGCCTAAAAATTCATTTTTCATTTTAACATTAAATAACTCCGTCGGATATTGACGAATTTTTTAAAAGAATATACCATTTTAACTAATTTTAACAATATTAACGTTGAAAAAATATTTTAAACACTTACGGTTAAAAATTCATTTTTCATTTCAACATTAAATAAATTCTGACATCGTGTTTACGATTCTAAAATATTAACTTTGAAAAAATATTTTAAACACTTCGTAAGATACGGTTAAAAATTCATTTTTCATTTCAACATTAAATAAATGCTGACTGCGTGTTTACGACAACTCACGCCATCTAGGTGGAAAAGTTGTTGAAAGAGTTGGTTAAAAATTAATTAAGAAAGAACTAATTAAGTTACAACTTTCATTTGTAAATCTAAACCATTCTCGAATCCACCTGAAGACACACAAAAAATTTCATTAAACTCAGTCCAGCCGTTTAGGAGGAGTTCAGTGACATACACACGCACAAAAGAAATATATATATAAAGATATATATAGCTGTAGAGGCCTCTGCTCCTTCTTATGATCTTATACATCAGGCTCCCAGAAAAGCTCATTAACTTTTCAATATCTATTGCTTTAAATAAAGTTTCATTTCCATGTATAATTGTTTAATGATTAAAGTAGGAGTACTATGGATTAATTCATATTTCATTTGAATCTTGAATATATATTTTTAAATTTATAGATAATTTTAGCAAATGTTCATTTGTTTCTCTTGCATTCTACAACTATATTGCATCATAAATAGGCTTATATTTTTTATTGATGGGGATGAAGGGTGAGGTATAAAAAAATTATTTTGTTTTTATTATTTTAGCTTTATAGAAATTTAGGAAAATAATTATATGCGGGTTTTTACTTATGTATTACGTATTTAATTTTCACAAGCCTTCCAGTTTTTTTTACGTTGGTTAATTTATACACTGCTGTTTATTAATGTCAGTTGTTTAATAAACAAAAAAATATTCCCTATTTTTGCTAAATATCAAATGGAGATTTTAAAAATATATTTATTCTGTGTTCATAAATACTAAAGTCTTACAACTTCCAATTGCGTTTGGCATATCTGACATTAACTTTATACAACTGAACTGTAATGAAAAATTTCTGCATTATATATGAATAATAAAGGCACGCGTTTTGAGAAGAAAAGTCTTTTCTCATCAGGCAAGAAATGCGTACTATTCTATAAAGAAGCACAGGAAATCATACTCCGTATTTTATCTCATAAAGGTAAGAGGAGTTTGTTTCCTAATGAAGGAATATTTTGTTCTTTCGAAATACGTTGCCTATATTAATCTATTATGGCGCATTCAAAAAGTTTTCTGTTTTAATTTATGACTCTGCACTTTATACTATGTGCTTGGCATACGTTTTACATCATTGACAATAAAGAAAATATTTCATGTGCAAAAATTCAAAATTTTACCAAAATCAGTATTTTAATATTTAAAATTTCAAGTAATTACAGTTTCATACCAGAAATTTTCATATCTCTGATTTAAAATGTGTGCTTGTTACGACTGTTAAATGTTATTTTTTTATTAGAAAGCTAATTTTTGCCTTAAAAGCTAAAGTTCTTGCTTTTTAAGTTTAGTTTTTTATTTAAAATTGGTGTATGAAAATAAACTTTTAATATTATTAAAAAAAAAAAAAAAAAAAAAAAAAAAAAAATGCAGGACTTGTAAAAAAAAAAAATAGTTTGTGAAAATGAAAATTTTTAAGTAAAGGAGTCATAATTGCCAATTTTAGCATTCGTGTTTCCTATAGATAAATAGCTCTAATCCCTTTGAGAAGTTATATGGATATTTCTAGTTATCTTGAAAAAGAAGTGGAGGGGAAGAATGGGGAAAGATATGTGGGGAACTCGTCAGCGCAATCGACCCGTAAGGGAAAAACCAAATTTTTCTCACCCCCTTAAAATCAGTGGAAACGACCAGGCCCCCTTAATATTCCTCACAGATAACGCGAAACACGTAAATATTTTAAAAGAAAAACCCTTTCATTTTTATTCATTTGTTGTTAAATGTTCTCTCATAATAGAAAAATAAATGTATTTGTGCACGTAATACAAATAAATAAGACTTTTTAAAACCTTAAACAAAATTTCTGAAATTTACGAAATTGAAAGAAATTTAGTTTAAGAGCAAATCAATTTTCATCATTGTAAAATAGCTATGTAAAAGGAGATGGATTTTGTTTTCTTTTTCTTTCAGCAACATTCATTTTTTTATTTGTTAAATACCAAATCAAGTGTAAAACATTAAATATTATCTTCAAGCCTTCAGGCAAAATCATTTTCTATCATATAAATTTTAAGAATTTCAAGGATTTGTATTGAATGAATAGTTAAGTGAATCATTATGGTTTCCATAAAAATATTTCAAAGTAAGTATTATTCGTTTTGTAAAATGAAATAAATTTAATAATTTTAAAGGCCTTTTAACCACTATAGTAAAAAAAAAAAAAAAAAAAAAAAAAAAATTGAGTGTTTTCTTGTTATATTTCAAAAATAATGAATGAAGCTATTGTATATAAAAAAAATGTCGCTCATTGAATTATTTATTGAGTACAATTAATTCTCTAAAAAGATATTAATTTTAATTAAATAATTAATTTCTATTTAAAAATCAAAATCTTACATATTAATAAATATTTTCGAAAATTAAGAAAGATGTTTTACGAACGATAAATTTTATTATCGGTACGTTATTTTAATTCTTTAATTCAACCCTGAAAGTTTTTAATTCACTCCTGAAGTGTATCAAGAAATTATTTCTTCATACACTTTACTTACATAATTGAATGTATGTATAAGAAATTTTTCTAGATCATGCACTCATATATATATTGAAGATAAATCGAGTATCACGTACAAGAAGTTTTTAAACAAGCACTAAATAAATAAATAAATAAATCAATAAATAAAAATAAAATAAATAACTAAAAATAAAAAAACACGTAGTAAATATTTTGCACCTAAATAGTAAACACACCCTTCTTTAGGCATTAGAAGTAGGCACGAATGAAATTATAAAATACAGCTCGTTTACAAAAGGCAAGGCAAATAAACAGATAAAAGTTCTGATATGAACATTAAGTTAAATAGCAAAAACTTGGTAGATTGTAACTAGAAAACATATTAAAATAAAATAATGCAATAACAATTTTTCCTAGGAATGTTCTGTTTTTCTAACGAATTAAATTTGCAACCAGAACCCAGTTTATAAAAATTAACGTATTAAACGAGCAGTGGTCGGAACAATCCATATATCCTATCTATTCTTTTATTGAACTGACACCACAATTTTTATAAAGAAAACTTTATTAAAGATTTTTGTGGTATTTTAGTATGAAAAAATTTAGAAAAACTTTCTTTTTAAAAGTTGTGGTGTGAGTTCAATAAAAGAATCGTAAAAAAATAGGAGTGCTATGACCCCTGAATGAGACAGAGGAATATTTCTTACCAGAATTTAAACTAATATTTGATATAGAATTTTCTTAAACTGTTAAGGAATTACTAATATGTTTTTAATGAATATATTAAAAATGTTTTTACAGTATAATTGATTTTACACTTATTTTCAAAAATACAATTTGAATTTGTGTAGTATACTATGCTTTTAATAAAACAATTGGGTTGTTGTCTATGTTCTATAGGGTGAATTAATAAAGCCCAGAATAACTTAATCAGGTGATAGTATATAGAAATACAAACGATATTCATCAAATAATGCGTGGTCTAAATTAAAACGCAAGTATGTTAACCAGACTGTCTCGACACTGCATACCTGCCAACATTCAAATTAATATTCCATAAAATTTTTTAGTTCCGCTTTTTTACTTTCTTCTATATGTAATATAGAGAAAGCATTGGATTCGCGAAAATTTTCGACCTACTTTTTTTTTTTTTTTTTCACACAAGTTATTTTACAGTGTTATTTTTTTTTCTTAATTTATTATAATTACGTTTGGAGAAAATTAGTCTAAATATTAAGTGGTGTGGAAAAAGGGGCTGTACTAACAATTTTACGGAATATTAATTAGGATGTTAGCAGGTATGCAACTGTTATTTTAGGAACATTAAAACGACACCCTTGTTGTAATGTATATAGAGAAAACTAACGTCATGAATGAAAATATAACCGGAGAAAGAAAAAAAAAATCTTAATGAACAAATCTGAGTTGCAGTGAATGAGAGGTGACGTTTTGCAGTTCTGAAAGAATATTCCAGTGTGAAACCGTTATAACAATTGTAACATACGTAAAAAGTAAATAAATATTTATTTATTTATTTATTTATGGAACTACAAGGGAGAGTACCACAGTATCATCCCAAATGTACAGAGAATGTTTTCCACGCAGACAGTTGTCAGGCTCAAAAATATCTGGGCTCTTGCATCGGCAAGTGTGCTTTTGTATTCTTTATTATTTCCCAGCCTGACTGCAAGAGTACAAGGACGTGCAGAACAGCAGTTGTGGAGGAGATGATTATGAAGACGATTGAAGAACAGACAACTGCAAGCACACGAGCTGATGTGCCAAAATGCACGACATGGCAGACATTGAAAAATGAGATGTACAACCTTAAACAATTTCAATGAATCCGAAGGTTATTCTCGTCGCTTAGACTTCGCTTACTAATCTTTTGCAGCAGAGTTTAGAACTGCCAATTTTTGCGGTAATTCTTCTTTTTTCTGACGAATGCAATTTTGCTCGAGATGGTAATCTTATACCGATAATAAACGCATCTGAACGTTTGAAAATCCACATGCAGTATACCTATATGTACATCAGCGACGTTTCATCGTCTATGTTTGTGTAGAACTCATCATCGTCTACATAATAGGACTGAATCGTCTGCCAAAACAACTTGGCAAAATAAAAATCGAATGTTTCTGTAAAAGGTATTACAAATGACCTGCAACGGCGTGTGCGATTCCAAAATGACGGAGCTTCGTCCCAATTTTGGAGAAATGTTTAGAACTATGAGGCTGTCCCATTTTCAGACTAATGTATTCGACAAGTATAGATGACAAGATCATCCAATCTTTCATGTTTTCATTTGTTTTTGTGGGAACAACTAAATAGTTTGCTCTATGAGACTTCTTTTGATTTTGTAGAGGATTTAATGTAAATACAGTTGGCAATAAAAGTATCCGAGCACTAGCAAAAATTCCTATGTAAAAAAAATACACTTAATACAGTTTTGTTAAATAAATCCTTGTCGAATCCTGTTCTTAGTCTAAGAACAAGATTCGACAAGGATTTATTTAACAAAACAGTATTAAGTGCAATTTTTTACATAGGATCTTTTGCTAGTGCTCGGATACATTTGCTGCCGACTGTAGTGTTGACTGATGCTGGGATAGTTTGAGATACGGCTAGAAAGTACAAATACATCCCTACACCGCTGTTCTTGTTTATCACTGCTGGCTTGCGGTTGCTCTCTTTTAAACAATTTAAAAAATATCAATCAATTTTAATGCTTATGTTATTCTTACGTTTTCTCCTTCTATTGTCGATTTTATTATGTTGTGCATATAACTCATTTGCATTTAATTATATCTCATGCATTCTTTGATGAAAATTTTTGTTTGTATGTGAATTACCTTCTCCTAAAATTTCTTCCATCTTTTTTAGACATTTTGTGAGGAATTAATCGTGGTCGCCATAGCTCGTTAAGTTAGATTAATCTTAAATTATGACAAAGTCTGATTTCTAAAATAAATAAAGAGCTTTTATTTAGAGCCTAATGAAAAGGTGGGCGTTGGACTATAATCACATTCAGTACCTTTATAAACTTAAAGGGGCAACCTTCATAAATACTCTAACTATAAATAATTAACCATAATTAATCTCAACTGCGTCAACTAACGTCGTTTCCTCTGACGATTATATTAATCTTTCGTTAGTGGGAGGATTCCCTATACCACTATACTACTCGACTATCTTCTACTATTCTACTCTAAGCAGCTAACTCTCCTTTCTACTTCCTAAGTAGCTACCTCCTTTCTACTTCCCTCTAAGCCGCTCGCTACTAACTCCTTTGGCCTTCTACTACTTCTCTCTACTACTTCTCAAATTTCTTTTTTCCGCGTGGAGCTCTAAATAGACATATTTTTTTCTCCTTCTCAGCTTCTCCTTTTATATAAATCACTTTCCAAAATATTAACATATTACAATTTCGTTCATCCTAGGAACTAACTCCATTCATCAACATAATCCTAAAACTCTGCACATTCACGTGTTATTCGTAAAGTGCGAACTTCATTTGTAGCATTACGTTAACATTGCTTTACCTCACAATTTTGCATATTTTTTCTGTTACTATTTATTTTTACTGGAAAATTTTGCTTTCGAATACTCGAAAATACATCAAAAACTTACACGTATGCTACTAACTGTGGAATTTGAACTAAATTTTGTTTGCTTTAGGCTATTATTGAAAAATTGCTTAACAATATATTTTAGAACCTGTTTTTTTATTTTTTATTTTTTCTTTCTTCCTTTCTTTCTTTCTTTCTTTTTTTTTTTATTTAGCTATTCAAGTTCGTTGTTTACTTTTTTTGGTCGTTCTTTCTTTTCCGACTCTCAAGATAGACAGATTATCTGAGTGTGTCGTATCTGGAAAGCTCACAGCAAAGGTTACTTTTGTTTGGGGTTCTTAATTATTTGATATGTAAAGCTGAGTAGCTATAAACCTTACATTTTCCAAGCAGAATTTTACTGTGGTTGAATAACGTCAAATTGCGGTAGGTACTTTATGCATGTGTATATAGACTGCATACGAAGAATTTTTATTGCGTTTTCTAATAATATACCAATAGCAGGTATACTGCAATTAGGCTAGAGTGATGACCTTATTTATACTATTATTATTTATAAAACTATATTCACAAAATCCCTTTAAAGTTAAATCGTGTGATAGTATACGCTATGATTACTCTTTAAATGGTTACAGTAAAAAAAAAAAAAAAAAAAGAAAAAGAAAAGAAATTTTAAACTTCATGTTGTAAATTTTCATTCTAACCCAACAACAAAATGGCTCAATGCTTTTGTCTGACTATTGATACATAAAATTGTGGAAAAAAGAAGTTTTTACATTAAATTAAAAATACAATTAACAACAAACTGACTGTTAACGTACTGTATTTTACGTGCAGCATTGATTTATTTTTTTTTCTTACTGTCTCTAATTTTTTTTATCCCCTTTTCTTTGATCGTCGGAAAATTTGTATTTTGTTTGTAAAAGGAAAAAAAAAAAGTTTATAAAAATTGTCATTTTACAAGTTGACATTTCTCAAATGCATCATATAATTCAAAATATTAAAATTTCACATATAGCTGAATTAATTATCATATTTGTAGGCAATGGATCGATAACGATTTGCATCAAACACAATTTCAATATAGAGTATAATTATGCATGTAAGTTTTTCTAAAAACTTTTAAGACATGAAAAGAACATTTTTATATGAACGTACATGTGAAATTTTGAATTTATTTTCCTCAGATTGTTATTGATTTCTTTTAAATCGTTTAATGTAAATATACCTCGTATTTTTTTTTGTACATGTCTCGACAAAAGCAAACAAAACGAAAATTAGAGAGGTTATTTTCTCCCATGTGTCAAATTGTCATCTAATCAATTGGTAAAAATTATTTATTCATAAGCGTTTTACAATGTTTCTTTTTTGTTGTATATATTTCTGTTTGTTACATGGTACATAGAAAGTTTATAATAAAAAGAAAGGAATCTATAATTCAATAATTTTGTTATGTGAGAAGAATATTGTAATCATTATGATGGTGTTTCTTAAATTTAAAGAAATAATTCCCAGATTTTCGTAATAATTTTGAAAATACAACTATAAATTCTTATTTTAGATAAAGTGGAGTGTAAGGTTGATTTTTTATACCAACTATGGGGAAAATGGCAGAGCCGGGAATCGAACCCGGGCTCTCTGCTTATTGAGCTGTTGCTCTATCACTGAACTTCACTGGTTGATAACTAGTTCAGCATTTCTCACATAATATCCGTTGGCAAGGTCACCGTGTCTGCAAAGGCAGATGTACCAGACGAGAATAGTACAGAAGACAGAACTCCAATAGACCATAAAATTTCAATTTAGAAATTTCATTTTTTTTTTTTTTTTTTTTTTTTTTTTTTATACTCATCAACCATGAAAATTAATTTTAGATAAAGTGGAGGTAATGTTGATTTTTATACCAACTATGTGAAGAATTATCGGAGCTGTTCCTCGTGGAATATTCTGACGTGTTACATATTTGTTTGCAGACACGATTATTTTGCCAATGGATATTATTTGAGAAATGCTGAGCTGGTCATCAGCCAGTATATATCATTGATAGAGCAGCCGGCCGTTAAGCAGAGAGCCCGAGTTCGATTCTCGCATTTTTCACATAGTTGGTATAAAAATCAACTTTACACTCCACATTACGTAAAATAAATTTTCATGCTGATGCATTAATAGTAATAATAATAATAATAATAATAATAATAATAAATAATTAAAATTTCTAAAATAAATTCTTATGTTGAAGCCATCACAAAAATTCTTCTATAGAAACTTATGCAGTACAAAATATTTATTAAAATTATTTTCTATGGTGAATGCAGATGATTTTCATCTCAAAGAAGTATAATACTAAATTTTGAAAAAAGTTATTTTATGTCCTGTACATAAATGAAAACTTAGGGAATCTGTTAGAAAAAAAAAAAAAGGGTAAAGATAAAGATAAAAATAAACTCGTTTTAAAATATCATAGATCTATGATTCAATCGTTCATTTTAAAAGTATAGACGAGTTCTTTTAGATGATACCCATATCCAAAACTTACAAACCACCTCTGTGGAGATGGATGATAAGGTATAAGTTTTTCCTGTTTCATCATTACTATTATAAATATATACATTTTTACTTTCATATTGAAAGGAAAAAAATATTTCTCACTATACCCATTTAAACGAAATTTTTAATACAGTGATATTAAAAATAATAAAATCGGTATTACAGCGCAACCTATAGTGCGATTGATCACCATATATAATCAGCGTCAGTCTACGTCAAGGTCCTACTAAATATCAAGTTTGGTAAAATTTCGTCAATTGGTTCATGAGATACAGCGTTCACAAAACTTTTGATACACACACAGATAAATAGATAGGCAGACATTTCCTAACTAGTATGATGTGCCCACCACAAGACTTTTTTTCTACATATTTTTATCAAATTCTTGCAGTACAAATTATTTCTTAAATATTTTAATTATTTTCCATGATAAATGCAGACGTTTTTTATCTGACAGAATTATAACAATAAATGTCGAAAAAAAGTTCATTTTGTACCAACATCAGAAGAAATGTGTTTTTTTATCGAAAGTTCTTTTTCGTAAAAAAATGAAAATAATCGATAACTTTGTTTTAAATTATCACAGATCTATGGTTCAACAATTTGTTTTAAAGGTATTGACGAGATCCTTCGAAAGACACCCATATAGAAAACTGACACCTCCCGGGGTACTTCTCCCCTATGCACAAACATTTTTTTCATGTTTACTACTACTATTACCAGTAATTCATGTTAATTTTACAATCACACGTTAAAAATCACTCTCATTATACCCGCTTATACGAAATTATATCCTATACTGCCATGTTAATTATTTGAAAAAATGGGATCACAGCGCCGCCTGTTGATCAATTGATCTTCAAATCTAAGTTGCACCATTCTATGTCAGGGTCCAACTGAATATCATGTTTGGTTAAATTTTGTTTATTGGTTCGTGAGATACAGCGACCACGAAATTTGTGGCTCACACACACAGAGATTCACAGATAGGCACACAGACACATAAAAAGATAGTCAAATTTTGTTTAAGATGTCTCAAAGGGGGTAAATCCATCCAAAAGTGGAGTTCGAAAATTTTCCGAAATTGAATACTTTCTTTTTATATATATAGAAGGAAGTAAAAATTGTAAAATCGTGTTTAAACGAACTCAAACATCTAAATATATCAAAAACCGGTGTTTGAAAAAATTTACGAACCCAGTATTATTATACCTATGGAGGAAAATAATAAATCTGAGAATTTCATGTTCTTATATGTTCTATATCATTGTCTTTTTTTTTTGAGAATTGTTCAATGCCTTTTTTTTTTTAACATTTACTTCCTCACTCATTAATCTAAAAAATATACTTCAAATTGTAAAAAAAAAAAAAAAAAAAATATATAAATTTATTATTTTAGTTTAATTCTGACATTTAAATTCATTTTTAAAGAATAATCATCACTATTTCCTAAGAGAATTTTTTAATATAATTAACCAGATAATAACTAGGAAATTACTTCTATATATCTATTAAAAATTTCTGCTAATGCATATTCTCAGAAAACCTAAAGATTTGGCAAAGGTGCTTTAGAAGTAGTTTAAATGAACGAATTGGTATTAGATCAGTGGTTGCCGAACTTTCGACTTCCCCGACCACCAAATTCCCAATTACTACACCCACAAACCACTAAATTTATTATTTAAATTCCCGCTGACCACTAATAAGAAACGTAAGTATATTTCTTGAGTAATAATCAGAGAATGCCCATTTCATAAATAAGAAATAAATATATTTAATATAAAATTCTGTAGATGTCCGTTTGATTATAAGAAAGCAGTAAGTTCTTATTTAATTTTAGGACCAATGCTTAGAGTTTGCTTGATTGTAATAAAACAATTATAGGGAAAGAACGTGCTTAGCTTTTTATTATTTCCATATAATAAAAAACTCTAAATACTTCTCTACAGTGATAAATTATTATTTCTATATATAAAACTGTATTTACTAAATATTGTAATTCGTACTTTGCATTGTTAGATTATTAAAATCCAATGGGAAATTACATTTTTGACGTACATTTTGAACTTCTGAAGAATTCGAATAGTCTGATACATTTAGAACAGTTCCTAGCTAAGTATGAAATTCAAAGCGATAACTATGTCTTATACTCCTAATTGAAAGCCCACCAGTGGCCGAGAGGGTTTTGTGCTCAAAGCTGGTAGACGTGAGAGATCGGATTCGATTCCAGGTCACGCTCGTCGGCATAGCGGTTATGAGTTTTCCGTGGTTTTCTCAGAAACTTGCGTACATATAGACTTGAAGCCCTTAGAAAGGCCCTCGTCGGAGGGCACTCCGTGGAGGGCACTTCTAATACTTCAGTGAAAATTTTGTCCCGAAAGCAAAAAAAGGACCAACAAAAAATTAAGTGAAAATGAAAATGTTTGGTATCACCCTGTAACAGGTAATGCATAAAATGCGATTTTTCTGTAACATGTTATTATGAGGCTCTTTGTATAATTTTTTTTATGAGGCTACCACACATATTCATAGAAATATAATGGTTAATTTAAGAAATTGCAATAAATTCATAAATAAATAGTTAATAAAAAGTCACTATTTTAAATATAACCTGCAAGATATTAAACCAAATGCAAAGCCATTTTCAGGAAACTTTACATGCAACCTTAGACACAGCACATTGCAATCAGAACGCAAAAATATTAAATATCTAATGAAATATGAGCATTTTTACTAAATAATTTAAGCTACGCATGCGCAAGTTTTAACGAAATTCAATTAGCGTAATATAAAAGCCAATAGTATGGAGCTGCTTATATAAAAACCCAAACAAATACCATGTCAATTCAAGAAGTTGTTCGCGATAAAACTAACTGACGCTCAGTTTTTCTCGAAAAGAAGGAAAATGATAAGAGAGTTTTATCAATATTTATTTACTATGAACGAACACTGTATTACCATTGATTGAATCAAAATGAAGATATGAGTAAAACCGTTTATGGAAATATCTTTCTTTAGAGAGGAACTGAATAGCACATCCTTATATCACGTACAACTTTTTGAAACTAGCAAATGCATATTTACGGTTTTTGTGTAAGTAGCTCAACACATTTGGCTATTGAATTATGGAAATGAAATTTCACTACCCTAAAAAAAAAAAAAAAAATGCTTTCGTCTAGAACGAATAAGTAGTCATTTTCTAAATACCTAAATTTCAAGTATACATTTCCTAGATATGCGCTTAAGGTAAACAAATAACCTGAATTGACGAAATGATCGAGAATATCCAGTCTGTACTTTTCTAGATTGTGAAACAATTTTATGAATATTATGAATCCTCTGTATTCTGAGAAATTCTTGTTGATTTACTAGAATTGTGTTATAAAACAAAAATATAGTTACTAAAATTAGCCTCTTGTGTTCGCGTTTATTTACAGAGATTTGTAAATGAGATTGACCCCACCATAATATAGGAAAACGGTCTAGAATTCTAATAGGGGTTTTTAAACTCGATAAAAAATGGAGCTAGAATTTGTAAGGATGACATGGACCTATTTCTTCTAGAGCCACGATTTAGATTCTAGATGTCGGTCACAGAACTTTTTCACAGTATAAAGCTTGCGCATACGCATCTAAAAACTATTTAGTAAAAATGCTTATATTTCATTACAGATTTAATATTTTTGCATTCTGATTTCAGTACACTCTGCCTCATGTTCTATGTAAAATTTTCTCAGAATGGCTTTCCACTGGATTTAATGCCTTGCGTGTTATAATTTAAAAAGTGGTAATTATGCTTGTAGTTTTTTAAAGAAACCGTTATATCTCTATGAATATATGTGGTAACCTCATAAAATTTTATACAGATAATAAACAGGGATCTCATAATCTTATGCTACAGCCGCATCTCATTTCGAACATTACTTTTTATAGGCTACTCCCAAATATTTTCACTTTTATTTTTTATTTTTTAATGGTGTCCCTTTTATTTTAAAGGCTAATCTTTCACTTGTAATACCCAAAACCACATTTCTTATCTCAGAGCATCCTGTTAGGTTGTTTTCCCAGCGAATTCGAATGACGAAACTCTTACGTAGAAGATTTCGTGATCAAAATCCACGTGACCTCGCACCCAATGAGTAATAAACTTTGTCAGTCAGCAGCAATCTCTCTTTCAGAGGGGATCGCAGATTTTTGTCTGCGTGTTTATTGTTTTACAATGTTCTAAACAATAAGATGTAGCACCGATTGAACAGCGCTGTCTATGCTATTATTTAAAATGTGATCCTTGTATTCTGTATCTATTGTGTTTCTGTCTTCATTAAATTTTTTCATGTGCTACAGTCGTTAGAGAATTATTATATTCTAGTCTTCCCTGTCGTCGTTTTGATTTAAAATTGATTTTATGAGAAAACAAAATAGTAAATCTTTTGTTTATTTTACGTGCTCTACCATAGCCTCCTAAACTAGTGGCGTTGCTCGTAAACTTTGTAACCGTTCAAGTGGTAGACAGCGCCACCTGGTACAGATTGCGCGACTTTTTTATTCAACAGCCACCAAAAAGTTTTAAGACTGGGATTTAATATACATAAAAAGCGAATGGAGTCGAAGAAATGTCGATTATATATATCATATATGACTTCTTAAAATTATTCGTGACAGTCGAATAAAAAAGTCGCGCAATCTGTACCACGCGGCGCAGTCTAACGCTTGAACTGTTGCCAAGTTACCGAACCACGTGACAGGCATCTGGTTTAGGAGGCTATGGCTCTACCAAGCTAAGCCAGCTGCCAGCAACATAATCTGAACTATATGGGGAATAACAGGTTCTTCATACTTCTGAATTTTTAAATGATTCGTTCAGTACTTTTTGAGATATTGAAAAAATATCTAAATTCGAAAGTGTCCGGTCATTTATGGAAGGACTGTCTATATATCAAATGTATGTATCACATGTCTAAGAAAATTGCATTCGAATGGTAATTAATTTCTCTTAGTCATATGGTCAACAAATTTTTTATTGGAGATCAATTTTTCGTCGTTAAAATTTTGCTATAATTTTGCTTCTTAAGTTCCCTGTATACGGTTTTCTTGTTACCAACATAATTTAAAAACAAATAAATGAAGGAATTTCCATTTAGGTATTTTAAAAATCACATGCATGGGATTGTCACTGGAAATTTTTGACCAATATCGATAAATTTAAAGAGTGGTATAAGCAAAATGATATGAATAACATGAAATATATATATTTTTTAATTTAATATTTATCACAACAGCTACTATATTCAGATGGGAAGGGGGTTTAAGAGGACGGCAGTCTGGTTCAACCCACATGTATTTAATAAACAACAGGTTCTTTCCAAAACAATAATAGGTAAAAGAAATTAATTAATAAAAAATAATTTTTTGTAATGTAAAAACTATGTTTTAACAAATAATTTGAATGTATTTTCAAGTACAATAAAATTTCTGTTACTGCGAAAAAAGTTTTTTATTTTTTCCTTTTTAAACACTGGTGATCAAAATACATAAATAATGATTTTTTCAATCCTATTTACATTTTACCTTGATAAATATAATTACAAGTGTAAATTATTTTCCGATACTTTTTACGCTGTCAATAACGCAAGTATAAAAATTTGTAAAGTATTTCTTTTAAATGACAAATAAGCATTATTGATTCGTCAAATGAAAAAATTCTGGAAATGTATTACGATAAAAATACATAAATAAAGTATGGAACACAAAGAATGAACCATTGGTTTTTGCTTATTTAAAATGAACTGTTATCAGTTTTTTTCTTATATATGGTATAAAAACATAATGTAAAGATACAAAATACAAATATTAATACAATACACAAACGAACTCACTATAAACATCGCACGTAATTATACGTTAAAAACAAATAAATTATTTATGTTAAAGTAAAATATATGTCCAATATTTTAAAAGTATTAAATGCAGATTGCAGTTTATAAAACAGAAAGAGTTGTGTCATCCTGATATGAGATTATTTTTATTTTAACTTACAGTATTTTATTTACATCGACTTTCTTTAACGAAAAGGTATGAACGCATCTGAACTAGCTCGAAAATGGTGCTTTTACTTTCGAAAGATTCGATATGAAATTTCTTGTTTATATTTATAAAAGTTTAACAATTTATAAATATTGATACTGTTATACATAACAGCGATAATTTTGCTTAAATACATTTGGCAGATACTATTAAATTTTTGATGAATATTTAGAGAAATTTTACTAAAACAAGAAAATAAGTGACACAGAGATTAAAATACTGGTTCAGAATTAATTAAGCTGATTTGTCAACAAAGCAAACAAGCAAACAAAAACTTAATGATTAATAATGCAATGTTGCAAATACCAAAATTATCAATATCTGTTTTTATTACCCGTTAATCTTCTCTATCCACTATGTAGTGGAAGACGTAAGGTATTGTGCATAGATTATTCCAAGCTCCAAAATAATCAACGCAACTGAAAAAAGTGTACTGTAATTTATTGCAGTTTATACATTTCTTTCTAAATGTTAATAGAAGTGAAGTTTAACTTAGCGTGCAGATTCATAGAAGACATAAAATTAGAATACTAATAAAAGCATATGAAGTATTTTATCCTTTAAAGGAAATTAACTAAATTTTAAAAATTTTAAAATGTCAATATTTTGACATTTTCTTTTTACTTTGCAACTAGTTTTTGGATCCATACTGAATTTGTTAGAAAAAAAATCTGTATTACGAAGGTACGATAAATATTCGGTAATGAAAAGCTGATTTTTTGCACTAATATTTAGCAAAATGTTACAAAATAAAATAAATTATTCTATAGGAAGTTTTTTAAAACTGAATACTCTAGACTAATTTTTTATTAAAATATGCATCATAATGAAAGCAAGTTGAAATTTTAAAAAGTTTTTAAGAGTGAAAAGTATGAGATAGTTTTTAATGAAGAAAAACCTGCGCAAAAAAGTAAGTTTTATTTTATTTAACTAATTAAGAATGACTATTCTTAAATATTTTTTAATTAAGAAAATACTGCACAAGAAAAGTAAGTTTTTTTCTATGAATATTTTGAATTAAATTTTAGCCAAGAAAATGCTGCAGTATTTAAACAGTAGAAAATTAGTGTATTACTAAAAATATTATTTAAAATGAACATAATGTACTAATTTTCGATTAAAAAATGCTACAAGAAGAAACTAATCGAAAAAAAGTAATTTTTATTCTATGAAAGCAATTACGAATTAATACTTTGATTTAATTTTTATTTAAGAAAATTAAAAAAGAATATCATTAAAAAACAAAAAACGTTTTGAACTATAAAGATTCTTATTATGAAATTAGGAAGGTTTCATCCTTTCAGAATAGTTATTACGACATTTGTATGTTAATTTCTCTCCAATGCTTTTTATAATATTTTTAATTCTAGCATTTGGTAATGTTAAAGATTCATTAAATATATTTATTAACCTACTATTGTTTCTCTAAATAGTTTGCTAATCAAGATATCTAAGAGAAATTCCTATTAAACATATTATTAATACAACGAAGCAATTCAAACTATTTTCATGCATTTTAATACATTTTTAATAGTTACTTTAAAAAGCATTGAATACTGGAAATAAAAAATATTTAATAATTTTCATTAAATTATAAATGTTACAAACAAACCAAGATAGCACAAGAAACAGAAAAAGCAAGACATATTTACAGATTAAATGCTACAACGACAATACCGGTATTCAAACAGTTCAAACAAAAATACAGCAAAATTCCTGTTTTTCTTAAATAGGTTTAACGGAAAAGATTCCTAACTTTAGTTAAAATATTGAAAAGAGAAAAAAAAATGTGTAACTTTAAATACGTAAACTTGAAACATTAATGTGTCATAGATATAAAAATTTATTGCAAAACGTATTATTTATAAACAAAAATGTACTCAAAAAAGTAAATAATATAAGCAAAAGGTTCTAGCAAAAATTTTAGTTTGTTAAAAAATAAAAAAAAACTGTGATTTATTTTTGCTGTTAAATTAAGGATCGTTTTAAAATAGTCTTCTGTTTTTTTAAATTAAAAGAAAAAAAAAAAAAAACACCAGAAATTGTGATATACTCTTGTAATATAACACGATAGGCTATTATAGTAATATATCAAAGATATTTCGGTTACAAGCTTTGTAGCTTTTGTAGGTAAAACGCAGAATTTTTCATTTACTTTGGTTATTTTTCAAGAAAATTATTTTTTATTGACTGCCTCAACTAATTCTAGATCTGATACGTCCCCATTATCTCTGTTTGGACGAATAAAAAAGACTTCAACGTATGTCGTCATTACACCAGAAGCAATTCGAGCTCATCCAAAAACAAATCATAAATAATATTGAAACCAATGCCTTATAAATAAACTTTAATGAAAAGAACTGATTTCCAAATTTATCTTGATGCAAAAGTTGTATTTTCTTGTTATCCGTAAATTTCATATGTGGCAATCTCGTTCGACAAATATATTTTAACCTCGTGTTATTAGCATAAGAAGAAGTCTACAGCTATCACTTTTTATTGCTTGTTTAAAAGAACTGAAAAATTAAGCTCAGGCATTTGTGCCTTAGAAACAACCATTAAAGAATATTTAAGTAATATTTATAAAATTTTAAGTATTTTGGATTCTCAAGTGAACATGGTAATAAGTGATAAAACATTAATGAATCTCGTAATGCTGATTGGGATATATAATGGCAAATCTAAACCATATCTGAAAGTAATCGCTATTTTAACTGTTTTATTTTACCACTTTTCAATAGTTTATTATGTAGTAGCATCTTTTAATTGCATGCTGTACTTAAATTTCAAAAGAGGTTTGTCATATATTTTCCTAGCTGTCCATTCCATACTTATTTGGTATACATTATACTGAAAAAATGAACAAATTTATGCAATATTTCAGAGAATACTCAAGTTACGAAAACGCTACAAAATTATAAGTACATCTTCAATTTGTTTGCGTATAATAATAGCGATAGTATTTTTTGTACTTTTTATATTAACCCAGTATCAAAGTTTTCACATCAACTTCATCTCGCCACATATGGCAAAATTTTGGTCACTGCAATATGAAATTCCGAAAGGCGAGGTCCTTAAAGTGTTTATTGCAGTCACAAACTTAAATTATTTCGTATTAACAATCTTTCCTGTTTTGATGACGTTTATATTAAGTGTTACATTGTGCAAATGTGCCGAAATTGTTCACTTTTACAATACATTTCTTCAGAACCATTTTGATTGCGTTGTGAAATATCGAAGTATAGAAATTTTTGCGGATTTCCATAGATTAAAAAAGATATTGCGTGAATTGATCTTTGTGATAGATTCTCCTTTACTTTTCATAATCGGTTATTCTTCATGCATAATTTTTGTGTCATTATATGATTTCATACAATTTAAAGGTTTACTTAGTTACATTGAACTTATGGATCCTATAATTGGTTTTATTTGTAGTATATCTATTTTGTTGTTGTATTCTTTTAGCAGTTCGATGATCCCACAAAAGTTCTCAGAAGTACGGCTTACTGCTCGCGATAAAATAAACGAACACATTTTAGGTCTCACGCCTTTAATTCCACAAAACATAATGTTGCGCCTTAGACGAATGGAGACAGAAGAAGAAATTTATATTAATGTTTATGGCATGTTCCGTTTAACTAGAACTTTTATTTTAACGGCAATTGGGATTATATTTTCTTATGATTTACTCATCATAAATGCTTTTCTATTACAATAAATTAAATACTTTTTTCAGAATGTATGACTATTTATTTGTTAAAGCGCATTCATTCTTTGTTATTTTAAGACGTTTCATATCTTATTGTTGCGCACAAATATAAATAAGATTTGTTGCAAAATCTACTAGAAATAAAGCTGAACATTTGTAAAAAGAAAATCTGGTGTGAAGCAACCAAAGAACTTCCATTGCCCACTATTACACGTATTATATGCATTTTTTGTAGATAATGTGATTAGAAGTCATAAAACTGTTATAACGAAGTAGAAACCTAAAATATTTCACGTAAGAGAAATTTAATAAACGTGTAAAGACATATAAAACAAAGTTTACAAAGCAAGTTAAAAAATAAGGGGGGGAAAATGATAGAGTTATTTTTTGAAACATCAATTTTTGAGATCTAAAAGTGACCTACCTAAGCAGGATGACTGTTAATTTTCATCTAATAACCATGTAATGTATGAGAAAGGATATCTAAAATGCATTTATGTTACAATATTTGAGAAAGTTGTTATACCCGTTTTTGAGATGCCAACTTTTACCAGAACTTTGTATACTGAATATTTGACTGGAAAACAATAATTACATACAAAATTATATTTAAAAGAGAATTAATATGGCGAGTTTAAAAAAAAACCCATACTGCCGTTTTTAAAGGAACGCACTTGCGGGACCTGAAATTGAGCTTTTTATACCTGACGCCTATCAATTTTCTTGAACTAACCAACTATATCATTCGAAAGGACATCTAATAGAGTGTTTATATAGCAATTCTGAAGAAAATCGTCAAAGCCATTTATTGAGATACGGACTTACGGTCCCAATTCCCGGTTTCCCATATCCCACTTCTGGTTTTCCAATTTTCACCAAAATTTAAAAAATTCATCTGTGCACCAGAACTGTCTTAAATCTGAAGTTTCGTAGTTCTATCTTTATTTGTTTCGGAGATATGATACCCAGAAGATTCTCCACATACATACGTACACTCACTGACCAAATACCAGAAACTACTTTTGGGGACTCTGGAGACCTTAAAACTTGTAAATCAGGTGAAAGCTCGATATCGAATTTTTGACAGAATACAATAGTTCACAATTACAGTACAATAGTATACAATTACATAAGGTAGTTAGGTAATGGAAGCAAAAAATGACATTATTGAAAGTCTTACTCTTTCAATTCTACGGAAAATACTTTTGTGCCTCGGAAGAACAGAGACTGAAAAAGTCGTTTATATAAATGTTTATGGAATGCTCCTTTCACGTAGAACTTTTATTTCAACGGGAAATGGAATTACATCATCTTAACATTTACTTATTATTAATGCTTTTCTCTTTCAATAGGCTAATAATTCTTTAAAGAACATGCGTTTCTTTAAAAGCACCTTGTGTTTTTTAAAGCATTTTGTAAATAATTGCCACCCCGTGTTGAGTATAATGACATAATTGTTGAGTATAATGACAATACGCCCGTTTAAATACGTATGAAAAATAAAGCTCTCTGTAGTAAAAAAAAAAACAAAAACGAAAAATCATACATTGATTATTAATACTTTCACACTCATTGGTTATTAATGCATTCCAACTGAACGTACTTGTTGTATCGGAAAACTTTGAATGTTCTTTTTCTTCGTTAACATACGACAGACAGATAGACGGACTGAAAAGCATACCAATAGAGTTCTTAATCAATCTTAAACATTGTTGAAAAGTGTTAAAATGCTTAGTGCAAAATAAAATTCAGCCCTTAGATTCTAATTGCAGCCTTTAATATATCTGAATATTTTAGTGTATACCTGTAACTCTGCAGGTTAACCAAATCGTATTGTATACAAAGCATTATTTCAGCATATTAAAATTAAATGTCAATTTCTTTATGATTTTTTAGTAGAAAGTTTTTTAAACGTGATATCTAAAAATGTCTGTCCTGAAACGTTACGAGTTAACTTTTTTTTTTAGGGGGGGGGGGGTTAGTCCCTGCACAAAAACCAGTTGCACAGGACCTATTAATGCCATTTCAAATAGGTCCTGTTCCTTTTTAATGCCATTTTAATACATTCCATAGTGAACCTGGATAACATATACCATTTTTAAAATTTCTGAAAATATTTAAGGACCCTGGGGGTGGGCGGACGGACAGATAGACACACGGACAGTTGGACAGACAGATACAAAAATTCAAACCATCTTTACTCTTAAAAACTGTTAGAAAGTGTTAAAAATGCATAATGTAAACGAAAATGCAATTCTAACAAATTTGCAATAAAAACCTTCAATGTAACTGAATATTTTAAGTAGCTCTGTAAATCGTATGTTAATCATACTATAATTCTATAGGAAGCATTATTTTGTACAGATGAATAACATATTTCAATTTAATTAAGGTTTGTGCAAAGTACAGTCATTAAAATATGGTTTATAAAAATATCTCTCATAGAACGCAAGGTTTTGGAATACTTTCGGGTGTCCCTGTCCTCAAACCCCTGGTGGTATTTACTCCATTTTCTGTAGGGAACATCCGATAGTGACCTTGAATAGAGGGCTGACAGATGGAGAAACTGAAGTCAATAGCACTTTTCAACCTTGTTGTAAACTGTTAAAAAAGAACCTAATTTAGTTTTCGTTCAATTCAATTCTACAAAATGTACTTTTGTGCTTCAGAGGAATAAGAACAGAAATAGTAAATTTGTTTAAATGATTATGGCATTTCCCTTTTAACTACAAATTTCATTTTAAATGAAATTAAAATTATATTTTCATTTTCATTTTTTTTTTTTTTTTTTTTTTTTTGTGACGAATATTTGAATATTTCTTTAAAGCTTTATGAGGTAAGATATTTAGTGTCTAGTTGTTACCACAAGCCTAACTGTTGGGTATAATAACAATAAGTCTTTGTCGAAATGCCTATTAGAAAAAACGCTAACTGCTGAAAAAAGAAGAAAAAGAACGCGCTGTAGGTCTCATTTCTTCAATTTCACAAAACATGCTTTTTTTTTTTGCCTCTGAAGAATAGAGACAGAAAAAGTAATTTAAATATGTGTTATGGTATGTTCCAAATAATTAAAGCTTTTATCTTAATGGCAATTGAAGCAATATTTACTTATGATTTAATTATCATAAATGCTTGTTTTAAATGAAGTGGTAAACTATGCAACGTCGCGTAAACTATAAATTCAATTGAGTAAAATTTTCAAAATGTTGAATTCCATATAGAGTAGAATGATTTTTGTACATGTTATAAAATTCTATACATATGCCTTCCAGTATATGTATATATAGTAATATTATATGCAAGAGTGTTTATATGAGTAGAATTCAATTTATTTTAACCAGTTTTTTTTTTTTTTTTATATGGCAAAGTATTTATTTTATTTTTTATATTGAAAAATGAAGCATTATTTATTTTCGTACTATAATAAAAACACTAGTATATGTAATTAATTGATGATTGAGTCAGGTAATTGATTAAATATTTTGTATATTTACTTCTAAATATCATGCATACCTTTGCCGATATTCATTAAAAATATAATATTTTAGAAATTCATGCACATTTTATCGCATTCAATTTGTACATGAATAATACCAAAATATCTCAAGGATAGCTACTAAATGTTACGAATTTTGGATACTTGAATTTTTTTACAGATATTTTTGTCTTATATTTTAAGGTAAAGCTAGAAAAATTTGCTCACAATTGAACTGAACGTCATAAAAAAACCCAAATATTAAATTTTCGGTAAACTATTGGTGCATAATTTGGAACTTATCCTCTTTCTGTACATTTCCATTACTATTTTGTTGTTCTCTTATAAGTTAAAACAACAGCTTTGATAAAAGTAGGTGAGCGATGTTGCGCAATTTCTCCTTATAAGGTAGGAATGATTGCGCACACAATCGCTTAATTATAACAACAATTACATTGTTAAAAATAAAAATTGCACTTAAACTACATTGTTGTAAGGCATCTGTAAACAAATATTTTTGTATTGGGATCGGATGTTTCAATTCAATAATTAAAAAATCAGAAATTTAAACGAAATTTAAAAAGAACTATTAAATTTTATTTAATGAAAAAACATTAAAGAAACAGAAAAAAAGAAAAAAAAAGAAAAAAAACAGATAAAGATTGCAAAATAACATTAAATTAATAAATAACACGTTTAACTTAAAATTAATACTATTCCTTTTCAACTTGAATAGTTTCTTGTTTGCTGATCCAGAGGTATAATTTGGATAAGAACATGGAGGATATTGCGGGCACTGCGGAGGACAATTAAGTGTACCAACAACCATTTGTGTACACGAAGATCTTTGGCAGGCTGAAGCAATAAATTCAGAACCGCATAACTCTAGAACTTGCATTTAACTTTTATTCAATGCCAGTACCATAGCCTCCTAAACTAGATGCCTGACGCGTGGCTCCGAAACTTGGCAGCAGTTGAAGCGGTAGACAACGCCACCTGGTACAGATAGCGCGACATTTTAATTCAACTGACACTAATAATTTTAAGAAGTGATATATGATATATATAATCGACGTTTTTTCGATTCTATTCACCTTCTTTGTATTTCAAATTCCACTTTTAAAAATTATTGGTGACAGTTGAATAAAAAAGTCGCGCAATCTGTACCAGGTGGCGGTGCCTACCGCTTCAACTGTTGCCAAGTTTCCGAGCAACGCGACAGGCATCTAGTTTAGGAGGCTATGCCAGTACCCTCAGATCATATTCTCCTAAACAAGATGCCTGTCACGTGGCTCAAAAATTGGCAGTAGTTTAATCAGTAGACTGCGTTACCTGGTATAGATTGCGCTACGTTTTTATTCAACAACCACCAAAATTTTTTTAAAGTGGGATTCGATATACAGAAAAGGCTATTCGAATCGAAGAAACGACTGTTATGTATATCATATATCACTCCTTAAAATTATTGATGACACTTGAATAAAAAAGTAGTTCAATCTGTACCAGGTGGCGCTGTCTACCGCTTGAACTGTTGCCAAGTTTACGAGTAACGCGACAGGCATCTAGTTTAGGAAGCTATGCTCAGATACACCTAACATGTAATGCCAAATAAAACGGAGAATAAATACTGATCCACAACTTTTATAACGTAAATGCATGACTGGCTATTGAGACAATTCTCCACACCATGCGCAGGCGCGTGATTGGCTTCTTAACATTGGCACCACATCACGCGCTGCCGTGTGACTGGAAGAAGTGTTAAACACCATTGACTTTAAATATTCTAAATCGAAAATTTAAGTTGATCGAAATTTAAGATTTTGTCAATATAACAAAATAGAGCGGTATATAAATTTGCGTTCTTGGGATCGTTGCATTGGAAACAGTTTGGAATTGCATAAAAATTAAACTATGAATCGGACATTATAAAATAAATTTACAAAATGGATAAGATAAATGTGTTGAACGGAACAGGGATTACCTATTTATTATGTGTAGCATTTCAGTCTGTCACCGTGCCAAGGATCGGTCAAATTCATTCCCCTTAACATACATGAATATAGTATATCCTGTACCAGAAATTTATGAAAACATATATTTGATGGAAAACTGAACAGAGTCCACCCACGCCAACAAGTTTTCTAATATAATTAAGTATTTGCAAAAACATGATTCCTTTTAAGTTATCTTAGTTATTTTTTCTATAATTTCTTCGTTTTTTAATTCACAAAATACTAAAAAGCACTTAAAAAATCGTTTTTTTTTTTTTTTTTTTTTTTTTTTTTTTCTAATATTGAGATTAAAATGTACTTTTTTGGATATTTAGTGTTACACTACTTCTCTAATATAGAAATCGTCTGCATTATCATAAAAGATATTTTTTTAAAAATAATAATTTTAATAAATTATTTTTTAAAAACAGAATTATTTTTTAATAACCGAATTAAATTGTATATAAATGTAGGTGCATTAATGAATCGGGGGGTTGAGGGGGGGGGGTAGCCCCCCTCACACAGAACTAATTATCGTATAAAACTCTTCTGAAGCCTAATTTGAATTGTTTAGCATAGGTTTGCATGGCAGTTCTTGTTATCTTACCTCTTAATCTGCAACCTGTATTTATAGTTTTAAATTTCAGGGTAAGAGAAAATCGTGTGAGTGACACACCAGATTATTATCTTTATGTTTATATTATTTTAGTACTAAGGCATTAGATTCGTAATATTTCTTCCGGTCTAATAAAGATTAATGTGTAACCCCCCCCCCCACTCTAAGCCAACCCCTTAATATTTCTTCACAGATAACGCGAAACACGTAAATATTTTAAAAGATAAACCCTTTCGTTTTCATTCATTTGTTGTTAAAAGTTCTCTCATAATAGAAAAATAAATGTATTTGTGCACTTAACACAAATAAATAAGACTTTTTTAAATTAAAAAAAAAAATTCTGAAATTTACGAAATTGAAAGAAATTTAGTTTAATAGCAAATCAATTTTCATCATTGTAAAATAGCTATGTAAAAGGAGATTGTTTTTGTTTTCTTTTTCTTTCAGCAACATTGATTTTTTATTTGTTAAATATCAAATCAAGTGTAAAAGTGTAAAACATTAAATATTATCTTCAAGCCTTTAGGCAAAATCCTTTTCTATCATATAAATTTTAAGAATTTCAAGGATTTGTATTGAATGAATAATTAAGTGCATCATTATAGGTCCCATAAAAATATTTCAAAGTAAGTACACTTCGTTTTGTTATCTATAATAATAAAAGAAGATGTCTGTCTGTCTGTCTGTCTGTCTGTGCATCTATACGTTCAGCCCCTACTGAACGCAGAAGTATAAAATTTGACATACGGGTGCTCAGAAGCCTTCCCGAGTTGATAGTCAAAACAGAATTTAAAAATTTTAATTAGTTGCGGAGATATTAATTAAAATGTAGACCTATGTCTTAATCAAAAAGCGATCTCAATGCCTCAGAATTCACCTCAATTGCATAAAAGTAGATATTTTAACGGAGTTAAAAGCAGAAAAAAATGAAAAATAAATTAGAAATATTAGTCCGATCATTACGAATTTGGTACCAAATGAAAAGGGAATTTTTTCCGAATCTAAGAGTGCAAGCGGCTTATCGATACATCAATTAGATTTTTTAAAATTAACTAAACTATGAAATTTAGTTGGCAACAGGCAGACGATTTTCTAAGCGGTCTCGATCGGAAACAAAACACATACGAGACAACTGTCTGATGAAAACGGAAATGGTTCTAATCAATTAAGATATCATGTGTTTTATACTGGGGGGAAAAATAGCAATTTTAAATTTTTTTCAAATTTTCATTCACGTTACATTTGAATTAATATTCGGCCTAGACAGCATATTATAAAGCTACTGTTCAATTTTCATGAAAATATATGAATAATTAAAAAAATGACATATTTATTGGAAAAAGATTGTCTTCTTTTATATTTTGCAGTATTTGCAGCCGTCGAAATTTCGTAGTATGTAGTTTTAATGCCCGATAATTCGATTGTGAATATTTTTGAAAGAGTACGATTATTATGGAGGGCTTGAGGGAGAGGGAAAAAAGGCAAAAAAAAGAGTTACAGCGTTTGAAATTGGTTGGCATATTAAGATTTTAAGGCAAGGTATTTGGTTTTCTTTTTTATCTCAGCTTCTAATTAAAATAATTTCATGAGTAATACATCTGTTTCAGCGTGGATCGTACTTTCGATTCACGCTTTCAGCCCCCCGACTCGCAGTTGGCTTTTTGCCAAATGAGAGGTGATTTTTTCTCTCTTTGAGAATGTTACTTTTTTTAGTTTTTGTTTCTCGGCCTGTCTTAAACAGGAAGTATTTTATTTTACTCTTGAACATGAAAAGTTATGATTTACATATCTTGATCTTGGCTCCTTTATGGAGAAACAATATTATCGCCTGAATAACTACTGAATTAATTTATAATTGTGAATTCTTCTTAAAAATACTGCAAATAGTAATTTTATTTGTGTGTTTAATTTCTGCAATAAAGTAAATAAGCTCTCCCAACCTGACTAGATTTTCTGACTGAAATTGAACACGTGAATTACAGATTTATGGATTAAGAAGTGTTTTGTGATATATAATTCTGCATTTTTTCATGGTACGAATTTTTTCATTGCGCAGTATTTTTTCAACATCATTTGAAAGCTTTGTTGATTTGGAATTGAACAGTAGATTACAGAAATTTCTACCGCCAGATGGCGCTGAAATATTTTAAAATTTCAATATTTCAAATTCTAATTATTATTATATTATTTTTAATACATCATTCGAAAGATATTTTAAAGTTCTTTTATATTATCGAAAGTATTATTCGAGATTTTACCCGATTTACACGTTTTAAGGTTTCCTGTTTAGGTTTTCTTTTGTATCTCAGCTACTAATTAAAATATTTTCACAAGTAATACATCATTTGAAAGGTTTGTTGATTTAGAATTGAACAGTAGATTACAGAAATTTCTACCGCCAGATGGTGATGTAATATTTTAAAATTTCAATATTTTAAATTCTAATGAGCGAGGAAGGTGTTGTATGTTCTAAAACAGGAAAAGGCGCCGCAGGCGCCACCGAGCGGGACTTTGCTAAAGTCAGAAATTTGAAAGATCATAACATGGTGAGCGAACAGGCTGTTTCAGACATTAAAAGTGGCAGAGGGCGCCGCAGGCTACCGAGCGGGAATTTAATGCGATTAAACTTTTCAATAAAGATATTCTTACTATATGTCAATAAGCTGTTGTAAAATCTGAAACGGGAAAAAGGCGCCGCAGGCGCCACCGAGCGGGAGTTTCATAAAGTCGGATTTTTCAAGGATCGCGAACCAGCTGGTCACCGAAGGCAGCTAGTAATGAAATAAATTTAAGAATTTTAAATGCTTTTTAACCCCTATTGTAAAAATTTTCTTTTTGTGTTTTCGTGTTCTGTTCCAACAATAATGAATAAAGCTATTGTATATAAGAAATGTCGCTCTTTGAATTATTTATTGAGTACAATTAATTCTCTGAAAGGATATTAATTTTAATTAAATAATTAGTTTCTATTTAAAAATCAAAATCTTTCATATTAATAAATATTTTCGAAAATTAATAAAGATGTTTTACGAACAATAAATTTTATTATCGGTACGCTATTTTTATTCTTATATTCAATCCTGAAAGTTTTTAATTCACTCCTCAAGTGTATCAAGAAATTAATTCTTGATACACTTCACTTACATAATTAAATATTGTTGCGTACTTGGACGTTCGTGAATTGTCCGAGAATGAAAGGCGAAACTTGCAAAAGTTCAGTAGTTTATTTACAGAAAATTCCAGAAAAGTACAGGTCTATAAACCAGGTATAAACTTCAATTTCACCAGTAAACACAGCTTAAATAACAGCTGTCATCTGCAAATCCACAATACAAACTGTATAGCAATAATTCATAATATAGGAATTGACTATAATTCAAAGAGGCTGACGACTCCTTCAGTAGCAACGCAAATGTTTGGCGAAATTCAACTGCGATTGACTGCCTTGGCGTGCTGGGCCACCTTTTGTACCCCTTTATCGAACCCGCAAAAATCTAGAAGTTTAACGTAACTCGTTAACCAATCACGTTAGAGCGTCCATCTTTGGTATATCGATAATAAGGATTTTCTTGCCAAAAGTCACCAAAAAAGTCGCCAAATCCATTACCTGCCTTATTGGAGCTTTTTAAAGCTTTTTAAGGGAAGAATAGGTTATTTTAGCGCTAAAACAAACTAGAAATGCAGAAAATAACCATTTTATCAATTTACTAAGCCTCTTTGAAAGATTTTATACAAAAATAAATACAATTACTTACAAATTCACAACAATATGTATAAGAAGTTATTCTAGATCATGCACTCAAATATATATTGAAGATAAATCGAGTATGAAGAATAAGAAATTTTTAACAACCGCTTAAAAAAAAAAAAAAAAAAAAAAAAAAAATACACGCAGTAAATGTTTTGCATCTAAATAGTAAACACACCCTTTTTTAGGCATTAGAAGTTGGCACGAATGAAATTATAAAATACCACTCGTTTACAAAAGGCAAGACAAATAAACAGATAAAATTTCCTTTAACGTTCTGATATGAACATTAAATTAAATAGCAAAAACTTGGTAGATGGTAACTAGAAAACATATTAAAATAAAATAATATAACAACAATTTTTCCTAGGAATGTTCTGTTTTTCTAACGAATTAAATTTGCAACCAGAACCCAGTTTATAAAAATTAGCGTATTAAACGAGCAATGGTCATAACACTCCATTTATTTTATCGATTCTTTTATTCAACTCACACCACAATTTTTATAAAGAAAATTTTCTTAAAGATTTTTGCGGTATTTTAGTATAAAAAAATTTAGAAAAATTTTCTTTTTAAAAGTTGTGGTGTGAGTTCAATAAAAGAATCGAAAAAATACAGGAGCGCTATGACCCCTGATTCAGACAGAGGAATATTTCTTACCATTATTTAAACTAATATTTTATATATAATTTTCTTAAACTGTTAGGGAATTACTAATATGGTTTTTAATGAATATATTAAAAATGTTTTTACAGTATAATTGATTTTACAGTTATTTTCAAAAATACAGTTTGAATTTGTGTAGTATACTATGCTTTTAATAAAACAATTGGGTTGTTGTCTATGTTCTACAGGGTGTTTTACTAAAGCCCAGAATAGCTTAATCAGGTGATAGTATATAGAAATACAAACAATATTCATCAAATAATGCGAGGTCTAAATTAAAACGCAAGTATGTTAACCAGGCTGTTTCGACACTGCATACCTGCCAACATTCTAATTAATATTCCATAAAATTTTTTAGTTCCGCTTTTTTTTTCCACACAAGTTTTTTTAAGAGTATTTTTTATCTTTTTTCTTATTTCATTGTAATTACGTTTGGAGAAAATTAGTCTAAATATTAAGTGGGGTGGAAAAAGGGGCAGTACTAACAATTTTACGGAATATTAATTAGGGTGTTAGCAGGTATGCAACTGTTATTTTAGGAACATTAAAACGACACCCTTGTTGTAATGTATATAGAGAAAACTAACGTCATGAATGAAAATATAACCGGAGAAAGAAGAAAAAAAAATCATAAGGAACAAATCTGAGTTGCAATGAATGAGTGGTGACGTTTTGCAGTTCTGAAAAAATATTCCAGTATGAAACCGTTATAACGATTGTAACATACGTAAAAAGTAAATATTTATTTATTTATTTATTTATGTAACTACAAGGGAGAGTGCCACAGTATCATCCCAAATGTACACAGAATATTTTCCACGCAGACAGTTTACAGGCTCGAAAATATCTGTGCTGTTGCATCGGCAAGTGTGCTTTTGTATTCTTTATTATTTCCCAGCCTGACTGCAAAAGTGCAAGGACGTGCAGAACAGCAGTTGTGAAGGAGATGATTATGAAGAAGATTGAAGAACAGACAACTGCAAGCACACGAGCTGTGGGTAATTATTCTTGATGTGCCAAAATGCACGATATGGCAGTCATTGAAGAATGAGATGTACAACCTTAAACAATTTCAATGAATCCCAAGGTTATTATCGTCGCTTAGACTTGCTTACTAATCTTTTGCAGCAGATTTTAGAACTGCCAATTTTTGCGATAATTCTTCTTTTTTCTGACGAATGCAATTTTGCTCGAGATGATAATCTAATATCGATAATAAACGCATCTGAACGTTTGAAAATTCACATGCATTATACCTATACGTACATCAGCGACGTTTCACCGTCTATGTTTGTGTAGAACTCACCATCGACTACATAATGGGGCTGAATCGTCTGCCAAAACAACTTGGCAAAACAAAAATCGGATGTTTCTGTAAAAGGTAATACAAATGACCTGCAACGGTGTGTGCGATTCCAACACGACGGAGCTTCGTCCCAATTTTGGAGAAAGTTTTAGAACTATGAGGCTGTCCCATTTTCAGACTAATGTATTCGACAAGTATAGATGACAAGATCATCCAATCTTTCATGTTTTCATTTGTTTTTCTGGGAACAACTGAATAGCACTCTGCTCTATGAGAATAGCACTCACTCTGCTGAATTTGCTCTATGAGACTTCTTTTGATTTTGTAGAGGATTTAATGTAAATACAGTTGGCAATAAAAGTATCCGAGCACTAGCAAAAATTCCTATGTAAGAAAAGTACACTTAATACAGTTTTGCTAAATAAATCCTTGTCGAATCCTGTTCTTAGTTAGTCTAAGAACATGATTCGATAAGGATTTATTTAACAAAACAGTATTAAGTGCACATTTTTTACATAGGATCTTTTGCTAGTGCTCGGATACATTTACTGCCGACTGTACAACTGACTGATGCTGGCATAATTTGGGATACGTCTAGATAGTTCAAATACGTCCCTACACCGCTGTTCTTGTTTATCACTGCTGGCTTGCGGTCGCTCTTTTAAAAACTTAAAAAAATATCAATCAATTTTAATGCTTATGTTATTCTTACGTTTTCTCCTTCTATTCTCGATTTTATTATGTTGTGCATAATAGCAGGTATAGTGCAATTACCCTAGAGTGATGACCTTATTTATACTATTATTATTTATAAAACTATATTCACAAAATCCCTTTAAAGTTAAATCGTGTGATAATACACGCTATTATTAGTCTTTAAATGGTTGCAGTAAAAAAATAAATAAAGAAATAAAAAGAAATAAAAGAAATTTTAAACTTCATGTTGTAAATTTTCACTCTAACCCAACAACAAAATGGCTCAATGCTTTTGTCTGACTATTGATACATAAAATTGTGGAAAAAAAAAGTTTTTACATTAAATTAAAAATACAATTAACAACAAACTGACTGTTAACATATTGTATTTTACATGCAGCATTGATTTAATTTTTTTTTTCCCACTGTCTCTAATTTTTTTTTATCCCCTTTTGTTTGATCAGTCGGAAAATTAGTATTTTGTTTGTAAAAGGAAAAAAAAAAAAAAGTAGATAAAACTTGTGCAATAAAAATCTGTCATTTTACAAGTTGACATTTCTCAAATGCATCATATAATTCAAAATATTAAAATCACATATAGCTGAATTAATTATCATATTTGTAGGCAGTGGATCGATAACCGATTGTATCAAACACAATTTAAATATAGAGTATAATTATGCATATAAGTTTTTCTAAACACTTTTAAGACATGAAAAGAACTTTGCTATATGAACCTACATATGAAACTTTGAATTTATTTTCCTCAGATTGTTATTGATTTCTTTTAAGTCGTTTAATGTAAATATACCTCGTATTATTTTTTGTACATGTCTCGACAAAAGCAAACGAAACGACAATTAGAGAGGTTATTTTTTCCCATGCGTCAAATTGTCATCTAATCAATTTGTAAAAATTATTTAATTATAAACGTTTTACAATGCTCCTTTTTTGTTGTATATATTTCCGTTTGTTACATGGTATATAGAAAGATTATAATAAAAAGAAAGAAATCTATAATTCAATAATTTTGTTATCCGAGAAGAATATTGTAATCATTATGATGGTGTTTCTTAAATTTACAGAAATAATTCCCAGATTTTCGTAATAATTTTGAAAATACAACTATAAATTCTTATTTTAGATAAAGTGGAGTGTAAGGTTGATTTTTTACACCAACTATGGGGAAAATGGCAGAGCCGGGAATCGAACCCGGGCTCTCCGCTTATTGTGCGGTTGCTCTATTACTGAACTTCGATGGTTGATAACTAGTTCAGCATTTCTCACATAATATCCGTTGGCAAGGTCACCGTATCTGCAAATGCAGATGTAACAGACGAGAATAGTACACAAGAAAGAACTCCAATAGACCATAAAATTTCAATATAGAAATTTCATTTATTTATTTTTTTTATACTCATCAACCATGAAAATTAATGTTAGATAAAGTGGAGTGTAAGGTTGATTTTTATACCAACTATGTGAAGAATTATTGGAGCTGTCCCTCGTGCAATATTCTGACGCGTTACATCTGCGTTTGCAGACACGATGATTTTGCCAATGGATAGTATTTGAGAAATGCTGAGCTGGTCATCACTATCAGCCAGTATATATTACTGACAGAGCAGCCAGCGGAGAGCCCGGGTTCGATTCTCGCTCTGGCATTTTTTACATAGTTGGTATAAAAATCAACCTTATACTCCACTTTACATAAAATAAATTTTCATGCTGATGCATTAATAATAATATTAAATAAATAATTAAAATTTCTAATATAATCTTTTATGTTGAGGCAATCACAAAATTTCTTCTATACAAACTTATTCAGTACAAAATATTTATTAAAATTATTTTCTGTGATGAATGCAGATGATTTTCATCTCAAAGAAGTATAATACTAAATTTTGAAGAAAAGTTATTTTATGCCCTGTACATAAATGAAAACTAAGGAAATTTGAAAAAAAAAAAAATAATAAATGAATAAATAAATAAATAAAAATAAATTCGTTTTATCATAGATCTATAATTCAATCATTCATTTTAAAAGTATAGATGAGTTCTTTTAGATGATACCCATACCCAAAACTTACAAAACACCTGTGGGAAGATGGATGATGGGGTGTTACTTCGCTTTACAAAAGATTTTCCTCTTTCATCATTACTATTATAAATATATACAATTTTTATTTCACATTGAAAGGAAAAAATTAATTCTCACTATATCCATTTATACGAAATTTTTAATATAGTGCTATATTAAAAATCATAAAATCGGTATTACAGCGCCATCTATTGTGCGATTGATCACCATATATAATCAGCATCAATATATGTCAAGGTCCTACTAAATATCAAGTTTGGTAAAATTTCGTCTATTGGTTCATGGGATACAGCGTTCACAAAACTTTTGATACACACACAGATAAATAGATAAGCAGACATTTCCTAACTAGTATGATGTGGCCACCACAAGACTTTTTTTCTACCTATTTTTAATCAAATTCTTGCAGCACAAATTATTTCTTAAATTTTTAAATTATTTTCCATGATAAATGCAGACGTTTGTTATCTGACAGAATTATAACAATAAATGTCAAAAAAAAGTCCATTTTGTCCCAACATCAGAAGAAATGCGATTTTTTATCGAAAGTTCTTTTTCGTTAAAAAATGAAAATAATCGATAACTTTGTTTTAAATTATCACAGATCTATGGTTCAACCATTTGTTTTAAAGGTATTGACGAGATCCTTCGAAAGACACCTCTATAGAAAACTGACACCTCTGGGGGTACTTTTCCCCTATGCAGAAACTTTTTTTTTCTTGTTTACAACTACTATTACCAGTAATTCGTATTAATTTTACAATCACACGTTAAAAACCACTCTCATTATATCCACTTATACGAAATTATATCCTATACTGCCATGTTAAATATTTGGAAAAAATGGGATCACAGCGCCACCTGTTGAGCAATTGATCTTCAAATCTAAGCAGCATCAGTTTATTTCAGGTTCCAACTAAATACCAAGTTTGGTTAAATTTTGTTTATTGGTTCGAGAGATACAGCATCCACGAAATTTGTGGCACACACACACACAGAGATTCACAGATAGGCACACAGATACATAGACAGACAGTCAAATCTTGTTTAAGATGTCTCAAAGCGGGTAAATCCATCCAAAAGTGGAGTTCGAAATTTTTCACGAATTGAATACTTCCTTTTTATATATATAGAAGAAAGTAAAAATTGTAAAATCGTGTTTAAACGAACTCAAACATCTAAATATATCAAAAACAGGTGTTTGAAAAAATTTACGAACCCAGTATTATTATACCTATGGAGGAAAATAATAAATTTGAGAATTTCATGTTCTTATATGTTCTATATCATTGTCTTTTTATTGAGAATTGTTCAATTGCCTTTCATATTAACATTTATTTCCTCACTCATTAATCTAAAAGATATACTTCAAGTTGTAAAAAAAAAATTATAAATATATTATTTTAGTATAATTCTGACTTTTAAATTCCTTTTTAAAAAATAATCACCATTATTTCCTTATAGTATTTTTTTTTATAATTAACCAGATAATTATTACGAAATCATCTCTATATATCTCTATTAAAAATTTCTGCTAATGCATATTCTTAGAAAACCTAAACATTTGGCAAAGGTGCTTTAGAAACAGTTTAAATGAACGAATATATTTATAGTATTAGAGCAGTGTTCGCCAAACTTTTTGACCTCACATACCACCAAATTCCCAATTAAAAAACCCACGAACCACTAAATTTTAATTTAAATTCCCGCTGACCACCAGTGTGTATTATATACCACCAATATGTAACTCTATTAAGAAAAGTAAATATATTTCTAGAGTAATAATCAGAGAATGCCCATTTTATAAATAAGAAATAAATATATTTAATATAAAATTCTGCAGAGGTTCGTTTGATTATAAGAAAGCAGTAAGTTCTTATTTAATCTTAGGATCAATGCTTAGAGTTGGCTTGATTCTAATAAAACGATTATAGGGAAAGAACGTGCTTAGCTTTTTATTTTTTCCATATTATAAAAAACTCAGACTAAATACTTCTCTACAGTGATAAATTATTATTTCCATATATAAAACTGTATTTACTAAATATTGTAGTTCGTACTTTACATTGTTTAGATTATTAAAATCCAATGGGAAATTACATTTTTTACGTGCATTTTGAACTTCTGAAGAATTCGAATAGTCTGATAAATTTAGAACAGTTCCTAGCTAAGTATGAAATTCAAAGCGATAACTATGTCTTATACTCCCAATTCAAAGCCCACCAGTGGCCGAGAGGGTTTTGTGCTCAAAGCTGGTAAACGTGAGGGGCCGGATTCGATTCCAGGTCACGCTCGAGTTTTACGTGGTTTTCTCCGAAACTTGCGTAAATATAGGCTTGGAGCCCTTAGAAAGACCCCCCCCCCCCACGGAGGGCACTCCCGCTCAGGCCTAGGATCTTAGAATAGCCAATCGGCCTTACTCCCCAAACACCAACATCCAATTAAAAAATCTGTGATAAAAAATTATTGAATTTATCCACTCTACCTGGAAAATTGTTTAATGTTGTGGAAAAAGCTTAATGTTATGAGTATGAGTAACTGAAAAAATCCTGAAGCTAAAAATAGAATCGGTATAATTGCTAATAAAACATTTAAAAATGTATATTCAACAGATTTCTGCGGACCACCAAAATTTTCTTGCGGATCATTAGCGGTCCACGGACCATCGGTTAATGACCATTAAGTTAGAGTGTATTTAGCATAGCTAAATTATTATAATCTACCAACACGCACAATAACGTATAAATGAATATACATTTTTTTTTTTTTTTTTTTTTTTTTTACACACAACCTTCAAAGAAAAGTTTTGTAAGTTGGCAAAAAAAAATTAACTTTTAAAATGTGCTGAAACAAAATAATATTAACAAAATAGTTTCCATTGAAATACAAACGAAAGTATACATTTTCTTTTTATAAAAAGTTATTTTTTAATTACAAGTATACAAAATTTATAGTAAAACTAAACAAAAAATGTTTTTTGAATGAACAAATAAATAAATAAAAAAATTAATTAATTAATTAAAAAATAATAATAATAAAAACCTTAGTAAAATCTTGTAAATTTGAGTTGCTATAATGAAACTTATTTCACTTCCCTTACCCGACTACCATAGGTAATGGAAGTTTTGTATTAGGTAAAAAAAAAAAGTATCGATCTTTTACCCGAATTACATGTTTTAAGGTCTCATGAGTTCAAAAAAAATGATTTTCAGCAATTGGTCAGTGTGTGTGTATGTATATGCGGGAGTATGTATGAAATATTTTTATTATTATATCCTAAAACTTGTGAAGTTTGCGTTGATGCAAACACCATCTTAACTTAATTAGATCACTAAATGGATAAGTAAGAGAACACAAGACTTGAATTAACAATAACTAAAGTTTATTTGAGCAGATTAATGGGGAGGGTGGCCTGGCAATTAAACTAGCTCAGTCAGTATATTACTCAATCAATATATATATATCAACAATTAAATTAGACTATCTTAAATATCTCACCCCAACAAGCAATTGAAGGTGTACCGACGGTTGCACTTGTAACAACACTGCTGCGACATCACTTTCGATCAGAGGATTCCCTACAGGTCGAAATTCACTTTCACTAGCGCTAGCCAATACTCATACTAACACTCATCACAACTTATTCCTCACTCCTCTAAATCTCAACTACTCAATACTCGCCAAAATAAGACTTTCCGCAATTCACTATAATACTCCAATATCCACACTATAATACGCTCCAACATCCACTATCATATCCTCCAACATCCACACCCATCTACTAAAACCATCGCCAGTTTATACTTCTTCCTACACCCTCCTCTCTCTTCATTTCAATCCGTCCTTTTAAAATCACTTCTAATTTATCTAACATTCAAAATCTAAGTCTTTCATTGCAGCACCCTGCCGACACAAAACTAACTCGACCTCAACCTTCACCGAGCAACTAGCGACGAAGCGATTTTAACCGTCCCCACTTTCTACTTTGCTGGATCCAGCTTAATTAAAAGAACTGTGGTGACGTTCTGACGTCTCAACCTCACAAACTAACAAAGATAGAGCTACAAATATTCGGAATTTAGAAAGGTTCTGTGCATAGATGATTTTTACAAATTTTGATGAAAACTGAAAACCAATAGTGAGACGTTGGAAACAGAATGCGGGACAGTAAGTCCGTATCTAAAAAACAGCTTTAACGATTTTCTTCAAAGTTGCTAAATAAACATATTATTAGATGACTTTTCGTAAGAATTGGCCGGTTAGTTTAGGAAAATTGATAGGCGTCCTGTTTATGTACATCAGATTCAGGTCCTGTGCGTGCCTTTAAAAACGGCAGTACGAATCTTTTTTAAATCCGACAGATATCCTTTTGTATGTAATTATTGTTTTCCGATCTAAAATTAAGTATACCAAGTTCTGGTGAAAGTTGGTATCTCAAAAATGGCTCTAATTATTTTATTGAAAATTGCTACATGAACACTTTTTAAGTATCCTTTCTCATGTATTACGTAGTTATTACTGGAAAATGAACAGTCATGCTGACTAAGTAGATCAGTTTTGGATCTCGGAAATTGGTGTTTAAAAAAAAAAAAAAAAAAAAAAAAAAAAAGGGGGGGGGGGGCTTTAAAGATTTTTTTTTCTTCTAACTCGCTGTGTAAACTTTGTTTTATGTGTATTTATAGGTGTATCAGGAAACCTTAGGAAAATTTTTAGATGTCTTCTTTGTTAGGTCAATTTTATGTCTTCTGATCATATTACCTCCAAAAGTTGCATATAATACGTGTATTTGGTGATAATGTAGCTGATTGGAAACAGATAGTGTGGTGTTGTTTAAAAGTGGTTGTTTCACACTAGAACTTTTTACTCCTAGTAAAAATTTTGTTTATCACAACAAAATAGTCTAAAAAATGTAGTTTCAACTATAGATATAGTAATATATATATAGATCAAACCCCATGTTATCGAGAAAAATATTTTGAGGCAGAAAAAAAATTCTAAAATTAGCCATTAGAGAGTATTGAAAAAAAGAATAAAAGGAAAAATGAATTTGAAACAGTATCTGGAGTTTTTCATTCACCTTTAGTAAATAAATTATTCATAAATTTTATTTACTAAATTATCCATGTGTATTCCTGTGTGTGATTTACTCGGGGAAAGGCAGCCATTAGAGTGAGTTTTCCAGAAAAAAAAAGCCTCACTTTTTCCCTCTCGCTGATCAATCTATGTCTTATTACTATATCTATAGTATTAACCAAATTCTTTTTCTGCATATGTAGTTAGTAGCTCCATTAAAATGTGTCTTGCAGTTAAAGCAAAACCATTTAATAATAATAATAATAACTCATTTTATGTTCGAAAAGAAAAAATGAGAAAATTAGTAAAATTAAAATTAAAACTCAATCAGATTTCAAGTTTAGTTTTCTTTAGAAAGTTTTGATAACCTTCAGCGTATTTTTGAAACTACTTGACTCCAGTGAAAAGAATTTTTGATCTTGCATCTTCCTGCGACAAGAGGCACTTTAAAGATTTCAGACTTTGATAAAAGAGGCTCATTAAACACTATTAATCATGTAAGAAAAAATGGAAAATAATAATAATAATAATATAAAAATTACGGATTGTTTAAGATAAATGCGCTTGTCATCCGAATTCTATACTAAAGATGAATTATTAAATATGAAATTTCGAAAAAAAGCCGATATAAAAAATATTGAAATTGGATTATTGATGTACTTTTAATATTTAAAATTTAAATATTTAGAGTTTAAATGACACATTTTTATTATTAATATTATTTTTTTAGTGACGCTATTTTAACCCTTTGTAAGGCCTTTTTTCTAGCATCTTATATTAAAATATCTTTGAATTTGAGAATGATTTGAAAAAAAGTTTAATAGATAAAGTTATTGCGACTTGTCAGAGAGCGCAGTATGTATTCTCGCCAACAGCGAAAACACATATTATTTTACAGGGAAAATTGTTTATTGAATTATTTATTACCAAAAGTATTTGTTTTTAAATTTCGTTTCATACTAGGAAACATTCACACAACTAAATTTGTCCTCTTTGTTCAAAAACTGATTTTTAAAATTTTTAATATTTCATTTTACAATTAAAAAAGGAACTATCATGAAGTTCGGTTGTCGGTGAGGGTATTTATCATTATCTTTTATAAAATATGGGAAGAATATTATAAGTTTCAATAAAATTATTAAATTTCATAATAAACTAATTGGTTTTAAACACAAAAAATTTGATAAGCTGTTATTGTCTTGCTCCTTTTAGTTGAATTCTAAGTTTTTATTTATTCTTTTCTTTAAATATGTTTTTAACGCTTTGCTTGCGGATCACGTAAAATTACCTTTTTCATGAAAAATAAACTCCGCCTTTTGACGTTTCTCTAAAAAAAAAATACTTAAAAAAAAAAAAAAAAAAAAAAAAAAAAGAAATAAAGGAAAAAAAGGAAAAAAAGAATTTACTTGTTTGTGTTTAACACTTTATAAGCTGTTACTGTATATATATGCTAGGGACATTTACAGAATCAATTACTATGAATAAAACTTGAATAATTTAATCATGAATAAATAAAATCACGTTTTAGAGCAACGCCAAAAGGCGGGGCTTACCGTTCAAAATAGGAAAGTTCCTCGATGACAATGTGTTAACAGCCATACAAAGAAAATTTCAGGAAACAACGATCACGTTATAACGAGCTACTCACATGCTATTGCAAAGAATATTTTAGTACTTTTGAGAAGCACTTTAGAAGAAAAATAACAGAATAAATGGTGAAATAGTTTTTTACGACTTTCTTATTTAAAAAAAAAAAATAAATAAATAAAAATAATTCAAATTTTACCTTTTGACAAATAAACAATGCAGAATATCATGCGCCCAAAAAATACTATTTAATTTGGCTCTACTGTAAGTATGGTTGTAACATTCTAACCTTTTAGCATTTTGTCCGTTCTGGGGAAAAAAAGTCTTAAACCATATTTTTGAAATGATATTTCTTAATATAATATAATATGATGTGAATATAAACTAATTTAATAAAGTAAAATTATTCATACACAACACAGTTGATATCCCATTGAAAAGTAGAGTTAAAAAAAAAAAAATAACGTAAAATATTTCTTTTAAAAACTCTTTTTATGTTGAAATAATATTGTTCAGAATAATATAGAGATTAAACTTAAAACGAAACCAAATTCCAAAGCAGGTTTCTTAAAAAATTGTCGGTAACCTTCTACGTGTTGTCTGAACTACCTGACTGTTGAAAAATAATTTTTGACCTTGCGACTTCCTGAGACAAGAGGCACTTCAAAGATATTAAACTTTGATAAAAGAGATCCACTCTACATTTTAAACTATGAAAGCGGTATAAAAATCACGGAAATAAAAAAAAGACCATTTTAAAGGTTAAGAAAAATTACATTTGCCTTTAAAAGGACGTATTATAATTTAACTATTTGCATAATTTTTTGAAAAAAAAAAAATAATAATAATAATATAATATATTTAAAATAAGTCATAAAAAGTTTAGAAATTTTTAGAATTATTTCAATAGAAATAGACCTATAGCAATTACTTATTTTACCTCTCTATATCTATCAATCTTCCTCTTTCTCTGTATATATATGTATGTATATATACAGAGGCTGTTCGCGCATTTTTTAGACGATTTTATTTCGCAGTAAGAAAAAATCGTTTGCATGGAGAATTTTATTTTCACAACAGTTATATTTTTGGAAGTTTTATTTATCTTCTGATATTTAGAATTTTTGTTTAGATGCAAAAATGCGCTTTAAAAATGGCAGTGGATGGAAGGATAGGTTTCCGCTCTTTCCAAAGATAGTTTTTAGTGTAATCTTTATGAAAAGCATTTATCAGGAGAAAAATGGAGAAATGTTGCAACAACAGAGGAATCTTGGGTCTATTTAAGTGGTTGCAATAAAAAAAGGTCAATTTATTATCATAAAAGTGGAGAAAAAAAAATTGCTACCTGGCTTAAAGCATCAAAAGAGAGTTTTTCTAAAGGATTTATGATGGTTTTTCATACAAGCGCAAGATAAAAGCAAAAAAATGTGACAAAAATGTCAAAATCAACTCTAAATACTCTCAAGAACATATTTTAATTCCAATTTTTAAAAATGAAAATCCAGATCTTTATCCACAATGCTATCAATCCGTTGAACTGCATCAAGACAAAACAAGCAGCCACACATCGCAATCCGCAATTGTTTTTCTAGAAAAAAATGGAACAAAAAACGGGATTTAAAACCATACCCTTCACTGACATTCTTGCTAAATCTTCTGATGTATCACTGTTGGATTTTTGTGTTTTTCGACTCTTAAAATCAACATTATCCAAACACCGACCTACAACGCTTTGTGGACTCTGGAAAGCCGTTCAAGAGGAGTAGAAAAATATACCTCTTCCAATATTATAAAAAGCATTATTATCATAGAAATTATGATGTAGAATGTTAGTTAAGAACAAGGGCTATCAAACTGAACAAATAAAACTCGAAATATGAGTGAAATTGCTTCAGTACACTCCATCAAAATCGTCTAAAAAATGTGCGAACAGCCTCTGTATATATATATATATATATGAATATATGAAAACCTTTACAAACATTGCAATTGGTAAAATGATAAATATCACATAAAGAAGCGATTTTTTTTTTTTTTTTTTTTTTTGGGGGGGGGGGGGGGGTTGATAAAATAAATGAAAAAAGCATATAATATCAATATTTATCGGGGGCTTTGATTAAATATTGTATGCAAAATAGGTGCAATTTCTGTTGCTCTGTAGTCGCATTGCCAAAAATTTACAGAATTCAAAGCCTTATTACACCTAAAACAACGTTACAAAAGAGGGAAAAAAAAAATGAAAAAAAAATGAAACCCGTAAATCAAGATTTAAAACATAAAATTCAGAGAAAGGTGAAAAAAAATCATATGAAGGTGAAATAAAAGTTAATATATATAATACATAATTTGGCATCACAATAACTTCAGAAATAATGAATCAAATTGAACCAAAGTTGAACAATGGATTTTTCTTATAAATATCTTGGATGATTTTGAAGGGCAACTTGCTTCGCCATTTTTTCCAAGTAAAGTGGCAGCCACTTGAAATTTTCAAACTCATATCCTGATGAGCGCATTTAAGATCGGATTTGCTTAAATTTCGATATATACATAGCATATATAAAGGTCTACAACAAGTCTATTAATGAATTTGATCCGCTGCCTTTTTTTCAAAATGGTGGCCACTTAAAATCAGGCTGCCAACAGAAAATTTGTTATCATAAAAAATTATTAAATACTGAACTAATTCGAGTCAAAGTCGGACAGTGGACCGATAACATGAATATCTTGTATGATCTCTCAGTGCAACTTACTCCGCCATACTGTTTACAAGCGGAAGCCACTTGGAGAAATTTCTAACTTGCAACTTTATCGTAACTGATTGTGTTATTTGTGTATCAAACATAGGTTTCAAACTTATCAAAATTTCTAACTTGCATAGTGAAATGCATACAGTGTAGACACCAGTGGCGTATCGTGAGTGACCTTTTGGGTATGCTCCATACTGGTGGCTAGGAACAGCTCGTTATCATGGAAAGCTCGTTCATTTGATTAGCTGATTTAATGTTGTAATATCTACGTTGTTTCTCGAAACAAGCGAATTAGCCAATAAGATGCTTAAATATCAGTTTTAATGTACTGTTTCTAACTACGCATGTGGAGCATGCCCTAAACGTCATTCACAATACGCCCCTGGTAGCCACGTTTGTGAAACTAGCAGCGAGGGCGAGTCCAGAAAGTTGGAGGTGGGCCAAATTGACCGACAGGAGGGGATTTCATAAACATCTAGTAATTCGGCGCACTGTTAACGCTTATTTTCTCTGAACCAGATGACTGTCACCCCTATTTTAACACTGGACTCATTGACTTGTTGAGTTAACATTTGCCCAGAGGTTTCCATGGTTTCATGAAATGTGGTCGAAGAATATACAATTTTGGATTGGCTTCATCTTCGATGCATATGTAACCCAAAAAAGGGTCTTCATCAAGTTTATTAAGGAATTTGATTCACCATCTTGCTTCAAAATTGTGGCCACTTGAAATCAGACTGCAACTTAAAAATTTGTCATCACGATAACTTTTGAGACACTGAATTAATTCCAACAAAAGTTAGAGAATGACCTTATCTTATAAATATCTTAAGTATGTTTGCTGGACAGCTTGCCCTGTCATTTTGTTTGTAAGGGGCAGTCACTTAAAAATTTCAAACTCACTTCAACATACATAAAGCCAAAATTATTTAAATCTCAATATATACGAGTACATAGCTTTTATCTTGGTTTCTACCAAATTTATTTATGAACCGGAGCCGGCTTCTTGTTCATTTTGTTTTAACAGGATGGTCACTTGAAAATTTGTCATCTCGATAACTACCGAAAATTGAATCAATCCAAACCAAAGTTGGATAGTACACTTATCCTAAATATATCTTGTCTATTGAACAATTTGAACTGTTATGTTGTTTCCGAATATTATTCACTTGGAAATTTTCAGTTTTACAAAAAAAATGTATTTATGAATTATGTATTCATGAATTAAATATTTATGAACCCTTATGCACAAAATCCGTATCATGCTTTCAAATAAGCTCATTCAAAAACTTGATCCGCCATCTTGTTTGTAAATGGTAGCCGCCATTTGGAACGATTTGTTACCATTTATATTTTATGCGTATATTTGCTACTGCAATATCTAACTATATACTGCTGCGGCAATATCTAACTATGTACTACTGCTGTAATACCTAATATACTAAACTCTAACATAAAACATTAGCATAATGTACCTCTTTGAACATACCATTGATGGATATAATAATAAAATTAATTAAATAAAATCTATCTTAGGGGTATTTTTAAATAGTGCCATGTCATTGGCAGCGCTAACAAGTGAAATTTTTCCAAGAATGTTTGTTTCATACGTAGTTGATTAAGGAATTATTATTTATTTTAATTTAATATTGTTTAAAAATGGGCTACAAAATGAATATATATATAATTTTTAAAGTATTCATCTTGATAAATTTATGAAAATTATATGCTTTTGCATCTTGCAAAATGACCAGATGCCCTTATATTATTATTTATTTATTTATTTATTTTTATTTTATTATTTTTTTTAATAAAAATATTATATGCGGTATAAAATTCATGTTCATGAAAATATTTTATGCTAAACCAATCTTTTTTAAACTAAAGAAAACAAATCCTTTTCACACAATTATATTCTTAACAAGATTAAAAATTATACATTAAAAAATGATGCTTAGATGATAGAGCATTATTGAGTGAAAATGATTTCCTGAAAGTAATTCACCATTTAAAATTGAAATAAAATTTCTCTTTTACTGAAATGATTTATTAATATCATGGCTTTCTGTTGATGTCATTTTAAAATGTCTGTTTGGGTATAATAACACGAGTTAAAAAAAAAAAAAAAAAAAAAAAAAAAAAACACGAACAACGCTGAATCGCTATAGCTTAACGAGAGGCACCGGTAAGATAAGAATCTTGGAAAAATGCATTAATATAATCTTATAGCCATATCACACGAGAGATTTTTGCACAACACTTTGCTAAGCACAACACAGCAGCGTATGGGGAAAGATTCAAGTTCAGCGGGTAATCAACTTGTTCGACTGTGTTTTGGAAAATTTTATCACATTGTGTTCAGTAGAAAGCTAAGCGAAACAGGGGTTCAAAAGTTTTAGTCTCAAAATAAAAATCTCTCATCAGTACTCTTTACCAGACTTTTTCCATGATATACAATCGCAATAAATTACTTCAGAAATATGATACAAATTATTGATAAAATTATATAAGTGTTCTGTCTTGGTTGGTTGGGTTTTACGTCGCACTAGTGCTGCGCAATTGGTAATTGGCGACGGTCTGGGACTCACCCTTAGAGGTGGTCCGGAGACATGCCACAACAATTTTGATCCTCCATGGAAACGGATGGCTCTCCCGCTTCGGTGACCTCCAGAGGTATAATTTTGATGGTGTTCCGTCTTGAGAAGGATCCCTTCGGTGAAGGATCAAAATTGTGATGGCATGGCTCCGGACCACTTCTAGGAGTGAGTCTCAGACCGTGGCCAATCGTTCATTGCGCAGCACTAGATTCACGTAAAAACCCAACTAACCAACCGTCTTGCACCCCTGGAGCGAAATCTGTCGTGTGATAAGACCATCTGAATCATTAAAATATATCATTATAAGCAACATTTTTTTTTTTTTTTTTTGTAGCAAAATATTTTATACTAAATGAATTATAGCATAATATTATGAATTATAACATTATTTTTATAATGAAAAAAAATATACATATCGCTTTTACCTAATGAAATTTTTTATATTTTCAAATTTATTCTGTATTTAATGTTTTAGAGATGTATGCAAAATCTTGAGTTATGAGTTTATAAAAATATATAAAACAATAAAAATCATAAATCATATAAGAAAACTATGATTTATGGACCTTGAAAAATAACATCAAAATCCTCTTAAACTCAATGTTGAAACTTCTTTTTGATATATTCGTCATATATTAAAAAAAAAAAAAAAAAAAAAAAAAAAAAAATCACAATAATATAATTTAAACCGAATACATCTATTAAATAAATAAATAAAAAATATCCTCTTTCACTTAATTAAATTCTCGATATCGCGAAATTTATGGGCCATTAAATGATGCGTAGAAAATAAAGAATTATTGAATGATTAGTATTATCTAAAAAATCAATCTAAAATATGATTCACAACGGAAAACTATACTTCATGTATCACTATTTACATCGTTAAAGTGCTTTATATGCATCGTTAAACTTGGCGTAAGTAACTAGGAAGTCCATTAAGGACTAATCTGTTTTGCTGTTAGCATGCATTTTTTATAAATATTATTTAATATTGTATGTTTAATAAAATAATATTTTCAGTGTTATTTAAACCTTTTAACCCTTTGCGGGGATTTGCAGGAATTTGTGCTGCCATAGTAGCACCACAAATGTTCGATTTTCCCGGTAGAATCCCAAATGTTCGATTGGTTGATAGATTGGGTTTAACGTCGCACTAGTACTGCCACTGCGCTACGGATGTCCGATTGGAATGATGTCAAGTGAATCCAGAGGTAAAGGCCTATGATAATTATGGTAATTCTCGCACTTTGCGTAGTGATACAGTAGCAGTACAAATTTGGTTTTCAAAGTAGAACCACATATGTTTGATTGGAATCATGTCAAAGGAATTCGGAGTAAAAACATGGCTAAAAAGAAGAGAATGTTTATCAAACCATTCCTTACCGACTCGCCCTTTATGACGTGGAGCATTAATCTACTGGTGAAAGCCATCAACAGCCGGGAACACTGTTTATGAACGTGCGCACGTGAAGTCTATGTAGTTGATGGATCATAATATACCCCATGGAAACATTTCTCACACCATAATATTGTTACCATCGCCTTGTATCAGGTCTACTATACAAAGCACGTGCCTGGGTTTTCGTTGATATATCGGCGTACCAGCACTCATCTGTCAATGTTATTCACCAGAAAACAAAATTCGATGGACTAGATGGCTTTCTTCTATGGTCCAATGCCGACGTTCTTTAGCCCACTGCAGGTAGAGAAAATTACCACTGGCGAATAAATTGATGGAATTCTCCATTCACATGATATTATGTTCGCATGTTACAAACTGAGTTACAAATTTTGTCAAAAATGTACAGTCGGGGAAAAAAAAAACGCAACACCCGCTGTAATTTCGTTATTAATTGACGTTGGAGCATCTAATAGACATCATTAAAAAGGAAATTAAAAGCAATTTCTGAATATGTCGTCAAATTTTGAATTAGGGGTCATCTACATATTGAACTGAGCGCCAACTTTGATTTTTTCAATAGCAAGATGCAATTTTGACTTCATTTTCGAATTTCTGAGAGTCTGGCAGTGCGGAAAAGTATACTATTTGTATACTTTATCTTCAGTATTTAAGAAGTTATAATCAAAAATGTGTTAGGGGGTTATCTATAAATGTAGAAAAATAAAATTAAGATCCTGTAAGAAATAGAGAAAATTTTAATAATTCACACCGGAAATCTTTCAGTAAAAAGATAATTATAGAAATTAATAAAACGTTGCCTCTTTACCAGTTCTTTAATTATTCTGAATTCAATTTTTTAGATTTGTATATACTTCAGTACTTTTTTAGATATTTTTAGGTCTATTTAAATACATTACACTTTCGATTAGTCCATACAGTGCTCTTTGAAAAAAGTGCAATATTTTTCAAGTAAAAGTGTCTATTATGGCTGTACTGATCACCAATAAAGCTTAAATTTTCTTTCGTAGGTGTAACATAATATACGAAATGAAATAATATATATATATATATATATATATATATATATACACAACAACGCAAAAACTAAATCTTTTCGGATAAACTATTGTAAGGGTTCATGAAGTAAATATTAAACAATTTTAATCGCACTTACCAGTTTTGGGTCAGTTGAACTCTACGGAACTGTACGATTCGTTTTAAAACTTCTATGAAAATATAATTTTTTAATAACCCTTTCGCGATTGCTTACGTAGATGCACGCCATTTGAAAATCTGTAATTCTGTCAGTGGGCGTTTATTTCGTAATTTGTGTGTTACATATTTCTTAAGTGTGTACCCAGTGTTCATATTCTTGCAATAAAATATACTATGGATAGAAATATATTGATTAGAAAGAATATAATTATAATGTATATCCATTTGTAATATAATTGTTAATACAGAAAATCTGTTTTGAAATATTTTATTTTGAGAGTATAACGCCTGTAGGCGGGTCTTACTGTCAAAAAGACAAAATCCTGCAGTCGCAAAAAGTATTAAAATATATTTATAAAAGCTAAAGTATGTTTTTAAAAATGTATAAAGTTAAAATATATTAATAAAATTTTAAAGACTAAACTGTCCTTGAAATAATAATCGTCCCCATACAAAATAAATAAATAAATAAAATAAAATAAAGCAATATATGAAGCAAATGATTAAGCCTTTTTTAACTCTGACGGTAGTTAAGAAACGATTTTACAAGTATGTCTTGCATTCCAATTCTATTCGTTTTTTATATTTGGCAATATCACATTAAACCTATTTTTCTATTTAAAACAGTAAACCCCGCTTATTTAGTTAATTTTTTTTTCTAGTGTTTGTTTAAAAGATTCAAAATTTATCACCAATTACCCGATGAAGTATATCCCGCTTGTGCATATTTTTGTTAACATAAAATAAGGGCTTAACACGAATACTCAATGTCACATTTACTTATCTTTTCTGTATTGTTTTGTTTTAAAGAACGATGAAGGCGGGGCTTGTCTTCTTTAGAAAACAGGAATTCTTGATGCTAACAATAATGTCTAAAAATCATCATTTTTGTTTCATTTCTTTGAGTTTGACGTTGTTGTTATATAATTTGACACATAAATAAATAATAAACATATTTTGTTTAATTTTCCTTGTTATTTTTTAAGATTTGATTCGTTATCTCATGCAAAACTTTATAAGAGACGGCCCCTTAAACCACTCCAAAAGAAAGATTTATTTATATCTTGAAAACTAATAACTGGAATGAGCTGCAAATTTGCACACCCATATTTTTCAGCATTAGGATTCATTTTATGTAAAAATTAATATAGGTCATAATTCATAATTTTTATGAATATGAATTTATTAATATTTTTCAGAATTAAAAATATTTTTCAGAATCAAAAGTAATGGTGGATTATGTTTGGGTTTCTTCACTTTATCTCGTAAAAAAAAAATTATATCGATCAAGTAATTTTTTGTGAAGATATTAATAAAAGTTTGAAATATGAATTTAACATTAGCACCTTCAAACTTTGAACGCTTATAACTCTATGAAAAAATAAGTAAAATATACAACCAATATACTTTTTCGCGTTGTCGTGATCCCAGGAATTCAAATATAAAATAAAAATAGGGTGTTACCATTGAAAAAATCAAAGTTGGTGCGCGTTTTAATATGTAGACGACCCCCAATTCAAAATTTCAGTTCATTTTCTGAAACTACTCACAATTCCCCGTCGAATGATATCAATTACATTTCTCTACATCGATTAGGAACGAAGTTACGTTGAGTGTTGCGTTTTTTTTTTCCCCGACTGTACATCGAAAAATACAAAGTTGTAATCATATCGGAAAAATTACATTTTATCCTAAATAATTACATAAAAGTAATTTTAGGTTTTTCTTTTTCTTTTCTTTTTTTTTTTTTTTTACGGAGGAAATTTTTTTATCCTGTAAGAATTTATCTAAAGCTTCAAAAAATCTTTTTCCATCTGATTAAATTCTTGCTAGTGTTAAATTTAAACACTTTGAAGTAATGCTCTGGAAAAATTGAAGTATTCAGTGATAAAATTTTTCCGAAAATACATTAATCAATCAAAAACGTGAATAATCTAATAAATGTATGATTTATATAACTTGGATAATAACCATCAGAAAGTGATAAATGAACGCGTCGGATTTTGCTAAATAAATGATCTGTTATAATTTAAATTAAATGACACTTTTTCAATTATTCCGTGCTTAAAAGTTACTTTTTTTTTTCACCAGAATTTTTCTTTTTAAATCGAAAATCGATACTACAATGGAATTGCTGACAGATTTCCTATCAGTTTGAAGTAATTTCAAAAGATGAATCGATTTCATTGTTGTCCGATACAGTAATTCATCATTCGGTAATCTTTTCGAATATTAGAAAATTGGTACATTAAACAAAGATATATATATCAATACGTTGTTAATTTCTTATGGGAAATACAACCTTTTTCCGCGTTATAGACAAAAAAGGTATTTGAAACACATCTTTTTAGTTACTTAAGCGTATGCTTTAAAAATATATGCAATAAAATTTATGATAGTAATTAATGTAATAATGATTATAATAATTAATGAGGATCAATATTAAACTTCATTATAATAATTAATGAGGATTTTGTGAGGTGGTACTTTAGTGTACCACTGGTACTTAGAGGTTTAAAAAGACATTTGAACCTTAAAAATGTGTAAAAAAAAAAAAAAAAAGTATTCACTTTACATATTTTTTATATTTTTTCTAAGATAGGTGGGATATTCTTAAAGCAACACAGGAACAAATCTTAACACACGTGAAGATTGTGCAAAATACCAAGCAAAAAATAGCGGGAGCACGCTATAGTAAGCTTTCTGGAACAAAACCATCTACATGTAGCATCTATAGTGCTTTATAATAGGTTAAAGTGAGGTACATAGTACGTTGTATTCTTATAAATATCATTGACACTTCTTCCAAAAATTGTACTTTTCACACTTTTAAACCAATATTACGATGGAAAGTCATTAAGTAAGTCACAAAAGATAATAACAAAAATATTTACCATCATAATCACTTGGAAACAATTTTCATTTTTCCACATAATCTGCAGGCACGTTGATGCACTTATCCTATCGTTTTATCAGAGCCCCGATTCCAGCTGTATAAAATTCTTCGGGTTGCTGTCTCATCCACAGTAGGATTTTATGTTGAACGTCGTCGTCATCTGAAAATTGTTTGCCTCCAAGATGTTGTTTCAGTGGACCAAACGAAGGAAAATCGCTTGGGGCTAAGTCTGGGCTGTAAGGTGGATGCTGTAGCATCCATAAACTGGTAACATTTCTTTATAAATATTTTTTGATTCAAGTCCTTTTGCCCACAAAAATCGGACCACAGCACGCTGCTATACTATCGTACAATCATTCAGCACCATCGCCATTTTTGAAATTGCATTACGCATGCGTGTGCATGTTACCTACTCAATATGAATTGAATATCATAAAGCTGTATGTTGCTGCCATCTATCACCATTCTTTGTGGATATCTGTTACTACTTTAAATCATGCCATATGCATTTGTGCCTTACTTAATGACTTACCCTCGTACTTTAAAGTACTGTCGGAGGATTAAGGGTGGTTAAGGTATTTTAGTTGGTGTAGGTATTAAGGCCGATTGACTTACGAGGGCCCTAAGCCTTGATTGCGTGCTCTTCAAAGAAATCTTTCTAAAGGAAAAAATTAATTGATTGACATCCAGAAACTAAATTGTGTCTTTAGCAAATAAGGCTCTATGCCATACTTATTAATTCTAGTTCCCTTTGCTAGCGAGTTCTAAAGAATTCTAGAACATTTTCCTATATTATCGTGGTCAAACTTATTTAAAAATCTCAAATAAATGCTAATTTTAATAACTATAACCTTTTTTATAACCCAATTCCAGAATATGTAAATATTTCTAGTAATACAAAGGATTCGTAATCTCCACATGATTCATAATATTGTTTCACCATCTAGAAAAGTATGGATTGGAAATTCTGGATAATTTTGACTATTTAGATTATTTGTTAACCTTTAAAATTATATTTCTAGTTTACGGTTTCAGAAAATGACTACCTATTCGTTCTAGATGGAGGTGGTATATGTTTTTCTCTAAGTGTTCTTTTTCGTATATACGCGAATTTAAAAGAAACTGTGTCTACAGTAATGGGTGAAATTTACACACTAGCTTCCGGAGCACAAGCTTCCGGCCACTAATGAGGCAAAAATTAAAAAGGAAAAAGTTTAATTCATTTTCGTAACTCATTTACTTTAACAGGTTTCAATTTCTTCTGAAACAAAAATAAAAAAAAAAACTATTTAAAAATTTCTAGTGTGAAACAACCACACGACTTCCATCACCCACTATTACACGTATTATATGCGCTTTTTGGAGAAAATGTAATCAAAAAACATAGAATTGACCTAATAAAACAGACAACTGAAAATTTTTCAGTAAGAGAGAGTTAATACACGCGTAAAGACGTATAAATCAGAGTTTACATAGCGAGTTAAAAAAAAAAAATATTTTTTTTTTTTTTCTTGAAACATCAATTTCTAAGATCTAAAACTGATCTATCTGGATGACTATCAATTTCCCTGTAATAATCACGTAAAGCATGGAAAAAGATATCTAAAGTGGGTTTATGTAATAATTTTCAAGAAAATCTATAGAGCCGTTTTTGAGATACCGACTTTGCCAAAACTTGGCATATTCAATTTTTGACCGGAAAACAACAGTTACATACAAAAGGATATTTAAAAGAGGGTTTATATTGCAAGTTTGAAAAAAAAATCCCTACAGTTGATTTGAAAGAAGCGCGCTTGCAGTACCTGAAGTTCAGCTATTTATACAGGACGCTTATCAATTTTCCTGAACTAACCATACTATATCATTCGAAAGGACTTCTATTAAAATGTTTATACAGTAATTTTGAAGAAACTCGTTGGAGCCGTTTCTGAGCTACGGACTTGCGGACTCACTTCCGGTTTTCCATTTCTCACCGAAATTTAAAAATTCATCTGTACACCAGACTTGTCTTAAACCTGATGTTTCGTAGTTCTATCTATTAGTTTCGGAGATATAATAGTCAGAAGATACTAATTTGGCATTAGGTTTTTACTTACAAGAATGAATTTTTCACTTATCAGTAGGTTTTGAATAATAAAAGAATTCTGATTTTACATAATATTTCAAGATAGTTTGAGATAATAATTAGTACAATTGGATTTTGGTGGACATCTTGGTAAATTCAAGGTGTTCACTGAGAAAAAATTCTGAAACTGACATCTAGAATCTAAATTGTGGCTCTAGAAAAAATAGTTCCACGTCATCCTTATAAATTCTAGTTCCCTACGAAAGCGAGTTCTAGAAACCCCAATCACAATTCTAGAGCGTTTGCCTATATTATCGAGAGCAAAGTTATTTAAAAATTTCTGCAAATAAATGCGAATACAAGAGGCGGGTTTCAGCAACTACATTATAATCTTGGTTTATGACCCAATTGTAGAAAATCAAGCGAGAGTTTCTCTCACAAGGAAACATTCAAAAGGTGTCGTCTTTAAAAAAATTCGAAAAAAAAAAAAAAAATGTATGCGATTCTACATATAACACCAGAAAGTGAAAAAATTATTGGCTGAAATGAATCAGAGCGAACACAAAAAATTATCAAAATTAAACATTTTTGGCGATTTAGCGCTGTTAGGCGATCAGTTCGCTAACACCGAGATTGCCGTGTACGAACAGAACCGTGTTTTGCTTCTCTGCCAAGTACTCAAAATCAATCACCTAACAGTATGAAATCGCCAAATATGCTTAATTTTGATAATTTTATTTATTTATTAATTTATTTTTTGTGGTCGCTGGATATTCTGGTCGCATTTCAGTCGATATTTTCTTCACTTTCTGGTGTTTTATGAAGAGTAGAACCACATATATATATTTTTTTTCAATATTATTTGAAGACGACGCCTTTTGAATGTTTCCTTGTTAGTACAAAAGATTCATAATATTCAAAATATCCAGAATATTATTTCATCATCTAGAAATATGTAGACTAGAAATTCTTGATCATTTTGTCTATTCAGTTTATTGACGTGCCTTATGCGAATAGCTCGAAAATCTATATTTCCAGTTTAGTGATTTAGAAAGTGACCACTTATTCATTGTAGATAAAGGCGGTATAATTTTTTATTTCAGTGCAATACTGTAAATGGCAATAACGCAAAATCGCTGTTTAAAAAAAAAAAAAACAGCCCCATCATACTAAAAAAAAAAAAAAAAAAAAGACTTTTTAATTTTGTTTAAAATGTTCCTATCCAGCCGCATTAAATTTTGTTACATGTATAAGAGTAAAACAATTTTAATCTAATGAGCGTCTTAAATAATGGCAAAATTGTAATGTAGTTTTCATTGCATTCTCTTTAATATATTAATATTTTGGTGAGATATAATCTCAAAGAACATTTAATTAAACCGTTTTTTACTTTCTTCTGTATGCATATATAGAGAAAGTATTGGATGTACACTGCGAAAAAAAAAAAAAATCCCGTAAGATTACGGGAAAAGCCCGGCAGCAGATTCCAGACAAAGCCCATAAAAAAAAAAAAAAAAAAAAAGTTTTTAAGGGCATAATGTTTTATTACCGGCATGTAACATAATTTAAGATCGCACTTAATTTGTGGTCTAGACTTTTTTCTTTTTTACGGGCTCTGTCTGAAATCTCTGCTGCTGGGCTTTCCCTGTAACCTTACATGTTGTATTAGGTTGATTTCTTTAGAAATCGACCTATTGCAATCACTTCGTTTATCTATCTATCTATCTATCTATCTATCTATAATGAAAATATTGTCATCACGATAACTCCCGAAATAATACTTTAAATGGAACCAAATTTGGACAGTGAACTGATCTTATAAATATCTTGAATGAGTTTCTTAACCAAGTTGCTCCGACTTTTTGTTTTCAAGTGGCAGCCACTTGAAAATTTCAAACCGACATTGTAAAAAGCATATTTAAAGCAAGATTTGCTTGAATTTTGATGTAAATACAGGTCACATAAGGGTCTCAATGAAGTTTATTAATGAAGTTTATCCGCCATTTTTTATAAAGTGGCAAATATTTTAAGTTAAGTGGGACCACTTGAAAGCAGGCTACCATTTGAAAATTTAAAATCACTATAACTTCCGAAATAATACTCCAAATCGAACAAAATTTAGACAGTGTCTTAACTTATCTTATAAACATCTTAGAGGAGTTTATTTACCAAGTTGTCCGCCATTTTGTTTTCAAGTGGAGACCACTTGAAATTTTCAAATTCAAATTGTAAAAAGCGTATTCCGAAATTGTTTGAAATTTGATTTAAATATAGACCACATAAGGGTCTCAATGAAGTTTATTAATGAAAGTTATCCGTCATTTTTAATAAAGTGGTAGATATCTTAAGTTAAGCGGGGCCACTTGAAATCACTCTACCACTTGAAAATTTAAAATCACAATAACTTCTGAAATAATACTCCAAATCGAACCAAATTTGGATAGTGTTTTAACTTATCTTATAAATAACTTAGATGAATTTGTTAACCAAGTTGCTCCGCTATTTTGTTTTTAAGTGGAGACCACTTGAAAATTTCAAATTCAAATTGTAAAAAGCATATTCCGAATTTTTTTTATTTTGATGCATACATAGATTATACAAGTGTCTCAAATAACTTTATTAATGAACTTTATCCGCCATTTTCAATAAAGTGGCGGATATTTTAAGTTAAGCGGGACCACTTGAAATGAGGCTACCACTTGAAAATTCAAAACCATGATAACTTCCGAAAAAATACTCGAAATGGAACCAAATTTGAACAGTGTCTTAAATTATCTTATAAATATCTTAGATGAGTTTGTTAACCAAGCTGCTCCGCCATTTTGTTTTCAAGTGGAGACCACTTGAAAATTTGAAATTTAAATTGTAAAAAGCGTATTCCGAAATTGTTTTAATTTTGATGTAAATACAGACCACATAAGGATCTCAATGAAGTTTATTATCAAACTATATCCGCCATTTTTAATAAAGTGGCAGATATCTTAAGTTAAGCGGGACCACTTGAAATTAGGCTCCCACTTGAAAATTTAAAATCACGATAACTTCTGAAATAATACTCCAAATCGAACCAAATTTGGACAGTGATATTATAATAATAATTATCTTGAATGTTTTCACTGGGCAACTTGTCCCGACATCTTGTTTCTAAGTTCCAGCCACTTGAAATCACACTGCCACTTGAAAATATGCCATCACGATAACTTTTAAAATACTAAACTGATTCAAATAAAAGTTGGATGGTGAACTTATGGTTCAAATATCTAGGATAAGTTCACTTGGTGACTTGATCCGCAATTTTATGTCCAAGTGGCTGCCACTTGAAAATTTTTCAATATATTAACTTTAGTAATACAGAATCAATTCGCATCAAATTTGGGCAGTGGATTTATCCTTCAAATATCTCAAATAAGTTCTCTGGGCATCTCACTCCGCTTTTTTTTTCGAAGTGGTGCCACCTGAAAATTTCTTATGACGATAATTTTTGAAATACTGATTTAATTTGAACAAGAAGTGGACAAGGAACTTATACAAGTATACTGGATGATTTCGCTGGGCAAATTGTTTTGCCATTTTGTTTCCAAGTTGCAACCACTTAGACTGCCACTTGAAAATTTGCCATAAAATTAACTTTTGAAACACGGCACTGATTTAAACCATAGTTGGACAGTGAACCTATGCTTCAAATATCTTGGACATGTTTGCTTGTCAACTTGTTCCACTGTATTGTTTCCAATTGGCGGCCACTGGAAAATTTGTTATCACGGTAACTTTAGAAATACTTAATCAATTCAAATCAAAGTTGAGAAATGGATTTATCATTCAAACAACAAAAATCTAGAAAATTTACGTAACTCGTGAACCAATCACGTTATTGCGTCCATCTTTGGTATATCGATAATAAGTATTTTCTCGCCAGAAGTCGCCAAAAAAGTCGCCATATGGGAAAAATCGCCAAATTTGTCGCAAAATCCATTACCTGCGTTGCTGGATCTTTTTAATGCGTTTTTAAGGAAAAATTAGGCTATTTTAATGCTAGACAAGCTAGAAATGCAGAAAACTAACATTTTATCAACTTACTCTCTGCCTCTTTGAAAGAATTTCTACAAAAAAAATTATTTTCAAATTTGAAACGATATTTTAGATGAGGAATTTTCTCTGCCATTTTGATCGAAGTGCCAGCCACTTAATTTTTCAACACGATGACTTTTGAGATTTTGAATTAATTCGAACTATATGTGAACAGTAGAATTATCTCACAAATACATTTCATATATTTGTCAACTTAACTCACCATTTTGTTTACAAGCGCCAGCCACTTGAAAATTTTAAATTCACATAAAAAGGTATTTATGAACCGATTTGCTTAAAAATCCATATGTGCATAGCCTACATGAATATTTCTACCAAGTGCATTAATAATTTGTAGCCGCCATTTTGAAACAAAATGACGGCTACTTGATAAGGAAAAAGAAATCAACCTACCCTTCCGAAGAAGCCGGAAGGACTTGTTTTTACAGTGTAGCGAAAATAAATTTTCGTGGGAATTCACCAACACCCTCTTAAAAAAATCTGGAGTGACTCCACTCGACTTTCCGAACATTAAGTAACTACTAACAGTTTTGTAGATAAAATAAAGAAAGATGAGTTGCTAAACAAACAAAAAAGAGTAAGCCATAACAGACTGTTTGAGTATTTTTCTCCATATATCACACGAGGTTTTATTTAACGCTACTGAACTTTGAGCCCTTAGATCATAAGGATAAAGAATTTTTCGTTGTATCCCTGTAAAAATCTATAAATGCTAGATTCACCAAAATGCTTATAGTTAGTGCAACAGTGATTTATAATATTCATACAAATTTTCAGCTCAATTGAATAAGGCGTTTAGATGCTATCGCTGGTCTCATAGGCCATAAAGATAAAGAATTTTTCTTTGTCTCCCTGTAAAAAAACTGTAAGTGCTAGATTCACCAAAATCTATACAGATTGAGTATCTGTGACCTATAATATGTGTATAAAGTTTTTGCTCAATTGAATAAGGCGTTTAGATGCTATCGCACTTTTAAAAATTTGGCAAAGAATTTTTCTTTGTGTCCCTGTAAAAAAACTATAAGTGCTAGATTCTCCAACATCTATACAGATTGAGTATCTGTAACCTATAATATGTGTATAAAGTTTTTGCTCAATTGAATAAGGCGTTTAGATGCTATCGCACTTTTAAGATTTTGGTCCCTTGGCCATAATGATAAAGAATTTTTCTTTGTGTCCCTGTAAAAAAACTATAAGTGCTAGATTCACCAAAATCTATAGGGTTCGTACTATGGTGACTTACAATATATGTACCAACTTTCAGCTTATTCGAACAAAGCGTTTAGACGCTAGCGTGTTCACTCACAGACATACACACATACATACACACATACATACACACATACATACACACATACATACACACACACATACATACATCATCGTAAAAATAGTGAAAATGGACTCGTTGGACCTCGAAACGTATAGAAATATCAAAATCTCGAATTCGGATTTTTGACATGATTACAATACTTTCCTCACTATAGTGTTCGGAAAGTAAAAAACTGAGTTATTTCACCATGTCAAGTACACTGTTAAAAAATGCAACTTTGCTACTAGAAATTCCATGTAATTTGAGAATATAGTCGTAAATTACGGAAAAATTACGTTAACAAAACATATTTTTCTGTCCTTACAAATAATTTCTGGCCGCAAAGTGGCATTTTTTTAAACAGTGTAGAAGTTATCTTTTTTTAAATCGATTTGAGTTAAAAATGCAATTCTTTGAGCTAATTACTAGTTTTTTATTTAAGTGAACTTAAGTTATCGATATTTATCCATACTTGAGTACAGTCGGTAACAAAATTGTCCGAACACTAGCAAAAATTCCTAAGTAAAAAAAAGTACACTTCATACGGTTTTGTCAAGTAAATCCTTATCGAATCGTGTTCTTACACTGACTAAGAACTGGATTCGACAAGGATTTATTTAACAAAAACGTATGAAGTGTACTTTTTTTACATAGGAATTTTTGCTAGTGGTCGGACACTTTTGTTACCGACTGTAATTTCTGGTCATTCATCCACTTGTAAGGGACAACATTGCTCTGACTATAACGCATTTCTTCAGTACCACGCAAGTGCAACGGGCAACGTCATTGCAAAGTTATCCAGTTTATTAAAATCATTAATTAAAATCATTGATAAAATAAATAAATTACTCAAATACAATCATTAACTCAAGTTTGAGTGCATTATGTTAACTCATTCAACTTAGTAAATTTAACTCAAGATGAGAGGGCACATTCCTTCTAGACAAATGAGTGAAAATTCTCGCTCAAGTTGAGTTATTTTCATTCATTCATTTTAAGAGAGCAACCACGTTAAAGTTGCAATATGTTATCTCTCTAAGAAATGCATTTTATGTGAAAAACGGGTGCATTTTATTAGAGTACAGTCGGTAACAAAAGTGTCCGAACACTATTAAAAATTCCTATGTAAAAAAAGTACACTTCATGCGGTTTTGTTAAATAAATCCTTATCGAATCATGTTCTTACATCGACTAAGAACAGGATTCCAAGGATTTATTTAACGAAACCGAATGAAATGTACTTTTTTTACATAGGAATTTTTAATAGTGTTCGGACACTTTTGTTACCGACTGTACCAATTATTTTTACAAGACTAAATTTATATGATAATAGATTTTATAGGTTTTGTTATATCATACAGTAACAGTTTTATAACTTGCATATAAAAAATATCTTCATCGTTTAGAGCAGCTTATAGATGTTACTGTACTTACCAAGCACTTACTTCAGGGGTGGAACACGGGTGCAAAACTCATACCGGTATTTCTTTAAGAAATTTCTCTACCTATACTATCGTTGATTTAAGAAGTAGAAAATTTTGTTACATTGGTAGTGGTATAAGTTATGCACCCATATTCCACCCCTGTTACTTTCACTGTACATACCAGAAATTTCATCTTTGATCTGAACGAAAAATGTAGTGTAGCATCACTATATGTCACTGAGAAAAAAAAAAGTATGTCGCTTCCATCTAGTACGAATAAGTAGTCATTTTCTGAAACCCTAAACTAGAAATATAGATTTACAAACTATTCGTATAATGTAAATAAATAACCTGCATAGAAGAAATGATCAAGAATTTCTAGTCTATATATTTCAAATGGTGAAACAATATTATGAATATTATAGAGATTACAAATCCTTAGTATTTCGAGAAATTCTCGCTCGATTTACTCGAACTGGTTCATAAACAGAGATTATAGTTACTAAATCTCGTCTTTTGCGTTCGCATTAATTTGCAGATATTTTTAAATAAATTTGACCACGATAAAAAAGAAAAACGATCTGGAAATCTGATACAGGTTTATAGAACTGGCTAGCATATTGAACTAAAATTTATAAGGATGACATGTAACAATATTTACTGGAGACACGATTCAGTTTCTAAATGTCAGTTATAGAATTTTTTCTCAGGGGATACAGATTTAGAACATCAAATTTAAAATTTCTATACTTAATTGTTCATGAGATGAGCTGATAACAGACAAACAGACAGATACACATACAGACCAACCACCATAAACATGATTTTCAGATTCAGGGGTGCTCAAAAGTGTAAATATAGCAAAAACTCAATGTTGAAAATGTGACTCAAAAACAATACTTTCTCTAACGTATATATGAGTAAGAGAAAGGTAAAAATGTGACCAAATTGCTTAAAAACATACGAACAAATAATGTAAGCCTTAGTTTTTCGAAATAATAATAATAATAATTGCAATATATAACAAATCATTTTGGCTCAGATGTAAAAAAGAAGTTTTATTTTGTTCTTCTCTTTAAGCAGTCGCCATTTTGAAACAACATGGCGAATGACGTTGATCGTGAACAACTTTAAGAAAAACAATTATTGAAATCTTTTTTTTTTTTTTTTTTTTTTTTTTTTTAACATTTAAATAAAAGCATATGAGCAAATAATAATGAAGGAAGAAATTTAATAACAATAATAAGAAAACCTTAGGTATTACTGATGATAATGAAAAGTAACTCGAAATAAAACAATATACTAAATAAATACATTTAATTAAGCCAGGAACAAGATGCAAGTCATTTTGAAAAGCTTCCTAAAATAAATAACATAAAATCTTCTTTATTTTATGGAAATGAGATACTTTGACTCCGTTATTCAGAAAAAGAAAGAAATCTTTAAATTAAAATGAATAAGTCATATTTTAGTAAGAAAACAGTATAGTATGATAAACAGCCTTTCATTAAAATGACTTTTCATGAAGTCGAATGTATTAGTAGGGAGTATTTTTGTTTTGAAAGCATTAAAAGAAAGATAATAAAATATGATAATTTTAAAAGTCCAATTTAAATACAACAATATGTTATAGAGAAACAAACTTCGATATAAAATAAAATTTAATCTACATTCATGAATATATAGGAATAAAAAGAATTAATTGTTTAAAGTTCAGTGCACTAAGATAAATTTTCATTTGCAAAATTGTTTCACATTTGAAAATTTATTGTCTGTGAAGAAAGTAATATTCTAATGAACTAAAGTCGCTTTCAAAAATAAATTGTCATGAGAGTAATGTATAAGCATGGAATATTTTTATTGTGGAAATATAAAAAGATAGATAAATAAGAGTTCTTAAAAAAAATCATCATCATTAAGCAATTATTCTACAACAATTGCTTTTACAACAATAAATAATCTGGTGTGGTATGTATACAACTTTCTCTTACCCTACATTTCAATAACCTAAAGACACACTGAGAAAAAAAAGTATATATATAACCGACATCTAGAATCTAAATTATGGCTCTAGTAACAATGGTTCCATGTCATCCTTATAAATTCTTGCCCCGTTTGAAAGCGAGTTCTAGAAGCCCCTATTAGTATTCTAGAGCGTTTGCCTATAATATAGAAGTCAAACTTATTTAAAAATCTCTGCAAATAAAGGCGAATACAAGAATAGAGTTTTACTATCTATAATCTTGGTTTATAACCCAATTTTAGAAAATTAAGCGATAATACAAATTATTAATAATATTCAGAATATTGTTTCACTATCTAGAAATGTATAGACTAGAAATTCTCGATCATTTCGTCTATTCAGTTTATTGGCGTGCCTCATACGCATAGATGGGAAATCTACATTTCTAGTTTAGGGATTTAGAAAATGACCACTTATTCATTCTAGATGAATGCGGTATATTTATTTTCTCAGTGCAGATTGCAGATTAAGTGGAAAAATAACAAGTACTATATCGAAACCTACGTTAAAAAAATATACTAGGTTGAGGGACTGTTTGAAAAATAATTCTATATATGTGAACTACCTTTCAACAGTCTGTTATTAAGTTTAAAAGTTTATTTCAAATTCTTCAGAAAATTTTTCATCCGCCCCACACTTTGAAACATATCATACTTGATCTAATATTTCAAGTAGCAACCTGATATGAATTATAAGATACAACATTTGAATTGCCTGCAATTATTTAAATTGCGCTGGAAACAGAGATACACAAAGATCAATTATTAAAAATTTGACTTCAGTATTCAGAAAACCTCAAAACATGTAAATATATAAAAAACAAATCCGAAAATTTAATTTAAAATAATATTTTATTTAGCGTTTGGCTATGAGGCGTTAATATTTATTATTGAGCAATTTTTCTGGAGGTGGTAAATTTCTTGGACATGGTTATATTGAATAAAAAAGAATGTTTTTGCTTAATTACTGCTAGACCTATATATCTTCTATAAATTATGTACACATCACAGAAAGTACTACCTAAATACAGTCCTCTATTAATAACAACAACACAACCAGGAATGCATTTACATCAGTGTCCGTATACAATCCAACTATATTCGAGAACTTTTCTGTAGTCTTGTAAACGTGAATTATTTTCGTACCTTATTCTACATGAAACATACTTTTATGCATGAAAAAAAAAAAAAAAAAAAAAATATATATATATATATATATATATATTCCTTTTATTTTGCTCAGTGCAGCCTATAGATTTTAAACTGTGCCTATGAAAGATTTTGTTTATTGATGTATTTCTTCTCTTGGATGTCCTTGTACATAAGAATCATTTCCTTGATCTCAAAGAAAAGTATTGTGTAACATCCATAAATGATAAAGATTTAGAATACAGTTTGGACTTCCCTCTATTACAATGCGTCTCATAAACATAGAAATAGGTGATTTTTTTTTAAATAATATTTCAAAAAATAAAGCAATAATCACGAAAAATATACACACATATATATAAGCATGTAGAATCAAAATATAAATGTATATATATCTATATATTAATAGGCAAGCATAAAATTTGTTGTCCCTTTTTAACATATTAATTATGGGAGTAGAGGGTTGAAAATGGTATCATTCGAAAGGTATGGTTACCCGGAAGGTGCGAATACAAATATTATTTTCTTACGATGTCAAGAAGGTATTTAAAAATACATTTATTTTTTATGCATTTTCCCCCATTTTTCCCTTTTATACACGTATTCTTTCACATTAAAAAATACCTAAAAGTAGAAAGTTGTTAAATCTGGCAATTTCATAAAGCTCAAATAAAACCATAGACACAGTAATTTGTATAATGTAGCATCACTATACGCAAGCGAAGTGATGACGTCACTGTCTGTCCATGGAGCCATGTAAAATATTTTCTATGTTAATTGTCCATTGAATTTTTTGTAAAAAATTATTAAAAAATAACGGAAATTATCTGCCGATTTTAATTCCGATATTTGGGTATAGTTATATATAAGTTACTGTCTACATGTGTTTCATTGAGTTATTTTTTCTGTAAAATTGATAAAATTTTAATTTAAAATCACAAAACTCCAGAAAAAAAATGGCAAACTTCCAGTTTCGAATGTAAACATAAACATTTCATTTCAAAGGGTGATATTTAAACAATAAATATTCAACTAATATACTAAATAAAAGGAAAATGGATTTGTTACTAACTGCTGCATGTATAAGTAGACGATACGGAAAAAATTCCGATTTCCGTTTTCTGCTGAATTTACATGTTTTGAGCTTTCTTTACGTTTCAATTAACTGAAATTGGCTACTTATTTTTTAAAAAAGTGTCTTTATTGCTAGCTTTTGTGGGTAAAAAAGCAAGTAGAAGATACATAAAAACTTTTGATTTCCAGTTTTCGATGAATTTACACGTTTTGAGATTTCCTTGCATTTTAATTAAGTGAAATTAGTGAAATTGACTACTTATTTTTATTTAAAAAAAAAATGGATTTATTATTCTTTTCTCTGCATATATAAGTAGAAAATATAAGATTCAGAAATGTTTTAGATTTCCAGTTTTCGATGAATTTACACGTTTTGAGATTTCCTTGCATTTTAATTAAGTGAAATTAGTGAAATTGACTACTTATTTTTATTTTTTTAAAAGTGGATTTATTATTCTTTTCTCTGCATATATAAGTAGAAAATATAAGATTCAGAAATGTTTTAGATTTTCGGTTTTCCATAAAGTTACACGTTTTGAAATTTCCCGAACTCAATTCGACCATTTTTAAAAAATATCTTTTTTTTTTTAATTCAAACACTGTACTTTATGAACCAATCGAATTAATTTAACAGAATTTGATACTTGGTTGGACCTTGGTCTGACATGGTACCTATTAGCTTCTGGGCTGTATCACACAACAAGGGGCGTTTTCACGTTGCGATTTTCTCTCATTTCAAGAAAGGCTAACATCTACAGAGAGAAATAGTTATATTAAGTAAAACTCTGCTGATTCAGTTAGAGTGAATATTGGCAAACAATTGCCGCAGCTGTGTTGCAATTGCATTCCGTTTAGGACAAGGCAATAACTTTGCTTTGCCTCGCTTTGCAAAAAAAATGGTCGAGTTTCGACCACTGGGCAATACTAGTATATATATATAAAAAAAAAAAAAAAAAAAAAACATATATATATATATATGTTATTTCAATTTTGGATCCATTGTTTTGAAATATTTTGAAAATAATATCGGGCATGCTTAGAACTAGAGTTTGGAGAATGTGTGGCTGCAATGAGTACTACCTCTGCTCTACTTGTTGCTTTAATTTCTTAATAGACAACAACTGAAGATCATGGGCATACATCTCTCGTGCAAATACTTCCCAAAGGTTTTCAGTTGGATTTAGGTCTACATTAAAGCACTAGATTAGAGGTCGCCAGTCATATTATATTGAAAATGGATACCAATTATTCAAACCCTCGTCGCCAGATGCGGCGACCATTATATATATATATATATATATATATATATGTGTGTGTGTGTGTGTGTGTGTAATCAAAAGCAGGGAATAAAATGCCAACATTTGCCGGCAACTACGGAATCAAAGTAATTCCTACGGGGAGCAATCGGAAACTGATATTGCTTCTCAAAATGTTAAAAAAAAAAAAAAAAGAAAAAAAAAAAATCGACGATTCTCTCAAATTTAATTAATTACTTCTTTTTCTATTTATTTACTTTTTAGCTTTGAACGCAAGGACGACTTCAAAAATTTTAATGAACGTATTTGGCATCTAAAACTGAAAAAAATTGTCTCAATTTTGGAAAGCATCGCTATCGATAATTATCCATCCAAGAAACAATGAAAGTTGAAAAGAAAAGTGCGAAATGTATTGATTAACATCGAAATAATAGCCAATTTTTGCAACTGATTGCTATTAAACGTAAATTTTGTGAACGGACGGTATAATGTTTCTTTACTTCAATTAATAGGCCGCAAAGTCATCTATTACAAAAAATGACTTGAAGAATCGCGAATTTTATAAATTCGTGATGAAATAATTGTATAGTCTGGCAATAATTTGTTTTATAAAACTTAAATTTTGACAATTAGCCCCAGAATAAGTACGCATTTCAATAATGAGCCATAAAACTATTGGTGAATAACGTTGTAAAAAGGTTGAATTTTATATATTTTCGACGAAACAAAAGGTTATTTTTGCAATTATTTACGTCATCGAATGTAAATTTTGATAGTTATAGCAGCGAAATAGTTTCATATTTTAATAATAGGACACAAAATTGTTGCGTATTTCAAAAAATACGTTGCGTATTTCAAAAAGCGCGATTTTTATCTAATCAGTGCCCGCAGCGGTCCTATATTTTGAGGTGTGTTTTATTTTTTTAATACCACTATTTATTTATAAATTTTTTGTCAAGATTTTAAAGCTAAAACAGTATGTAAAAGTATACTTATTAATTAAAGTCGTGGGAAAATAATAAAATGCATTTAAAAATATAGGAGTGCTGCGGGCACTGTCTAATGGAAACGAAATAATTGCATATTTCGGAAATAATCCACAAAAAATCATATATTTTTGGAATCAGCTTAAAAGAAATGCGCGAATTTTATTGATTAGTGGTGAACTTACATCTAAAAGTTGCTACCAAAAGTTCAAAAGTGGCTACCATTTTTTATTCGTCTGGTAGCCAGTGGCTACCATTCATAATTGTTATTCTAGAGCAATAGTCTATACTGATGGCTGGCCATTCTATATCAACAACTTAATTTTGTATAAACCAAGCTTTTGTTGAGTAAGAGGAGTGAATCGACGCATCGTCTTGTTGGAATTTCCAGTTTTACCCCTTAGGATATTTCCAGTAAAATGGAGATAACTTTTGAGGACATTTTAACAATCCCCAGAGCAATGTCGAACATTAATAAAATCAATTTCAGAAATATCCTTCATTCCGTTCAAACATATGACGCCTTACACCATGAGACACCCCCTCCTTCTTGCCGACTGGAGAACTCATGAGGTTCTCGTCATAGATCATGAATCTAGTATGCCGAGGTATTAGGACCAAACTAAGGCTCCTATATGATACGAGCTGGCGCAGTGTCCGCCATTATTTAGGCCGTCTGGGAAAACGTTGGCGGTAGAAAAAGCTAGATTACATGATTAGCGTTGTTATCACCTTTAAACTTCTATACAGATCATGTGAGCTAGAACTTCTTATCACGAAACAAACCATTTGGCAATTTTAAGAACATCGCCAACATTCTCAAAACTGCAACCCTTCACGTTAAAGGAAATGCAATTTTAAAGTTAATATTAAAAGAATTTAAAAACAATAACTTAAAAAAAAAAAACAGTACATTCATATTAAATTTGTCAAAGAACTTTGAAAATAAAATGAAATAAGTTGAAAATAAGGGAAATCTTACGCTATAAAGTTGTGCTCCTGCTCAGGGTATCCACGAGTTACATCTACAATTTATAATCCACTTTTCCCTTTTTTCTGGATTAGAAGAAAATATAAACAGGCGGTGCCCTTTTCTGGAATTATTCGTGCAATTTATTGCCGCAAAACCACAAATAATAAATCGTTAGCTGGTCTTGTGGCCTAAAAAATGGCGGATGCGTCAGCCTATCAATGTATGAGTTCCAAATTAAACAAATGGTATATTTTTTCGTCACTGAAGAACCATTCATCCGTCCAACGACGAGAACTTCATAAGTTCTTTTGTCTCATTATATATCATGTTCTAATAAATCTTTTTTTTTTTAAATAACTCGTCGTGAAGTGCAATGTAGTAGTAGCAAATATTTTTATTCTCAAAGATTACAAGGGGTTCAAAGGTTTTAAGAAAAGCACATTTTATTTTTTAATTATTTTTAATTTATTAAATAAAATTTGTCAGTAAATATTTTGTGCATATAAAAGAGCAACATCGTATTTCATAAATGTTTCATTAAAAAGTTTGGACCAACCGTTGGTACTAGGTTTTCAGACACTCTTCAAAAAGAAATGTCTACGCGGTGGCGAGGATAAATCATGATAGCTTTATCTGAAAAAAAAAAAAAACTAATTCTTTTTTTTTTCCTGTTAGTAGATAAATATAGTTCGCGCTTGAACGTAGAATATATATAAATATATATATATATATATATATATATATATATATATATATATATATATTTTAATCAAATTTGAAATTTTGGCAGACTTGTAAGCAAAAACAACAACCACACTTTTTGGTATATTTTACTTAAAGTGTTAGTTGTAATAATAATAATAATAATCTGGTGTGTCACTCACACGACTTTCTCTTACCCTGAAATTTAATACTATAAATACAGGAGATTAAGAGGTAAGATAACGAGTACTGTTATGTAAAAATATGTTAAACAATTCAAATTAGGCTTCGGGAGAGTTTTATATGATAATAAGTTCTGTGTGAGGGGGGGGGCTATCACCGCTTTAACCCCCCGTTTCATTGATGCACCTACATTTATACATAGAATTTAATTCGGTTATTAAAAAATAATTCTGTTTAAAAAAAATAATTTATTAAAATTGTTATTTAAACAAATTATCTTTTATGATAATGCAGATGATTTCAATATTAGAGAAGTAGTATAACACTAAATATCCAAAAAAAAGTTGAATTTATTCTCAATATTACATAAAAAAAATAAAAATGAAAAATGAAAAAAATCGATCATTTTGTTTTAAATTGCCGCAGATTGTTGGTTCAACCATTCGTTTTAAAGGTATTGGCGAGCTCTTTTGAAAGATACCCATCATGAAAATTTACTCCCCTCGAGGGGGGACTCCCCTACCCAGGGGGAGGGGAGGCGAGGGCTCCTACATACACAATTTTTTTTTCCCAGTTGACTATGTGTATTACAAAAAATATATATTCGTTTCATTTGGTTTAATGCAGTCTATAGATGTTTAAACTCTACTTACCTGCAATTTCCCCCATAGATGTAATGTATTTGAATACTTTTGAGTGTCCCTGTACACGAACCATTTGTTTCATCTCAACGAAACGCTTACTGTAGCATCGCTATATGATACACATTTGGAATACCGAGTTTGGAATTTCTGCTACTATTTGTTCTTGAGATATGCTGAGAACAGACACACAGACCATTCGCTAAAAACATGATTTTCGTATTCAGGGGACCTCAGAACATGTAAATATACCAAAAACTCATGTTCGAAAATTTGACCCTAAAACAATACTTTCTCGACCCTATGGGTAAAAGAAAGTAATAATAATAAATCTTCGTTCAAGCAACAGACAAATCTATTTTGAAAAAAAAAAAAGGACAACATTTCTATAAGAACGGTGCATTAGTTTTTGAGAAATCGACTCTTCTGAATTAAAAAAATGGTGTTTTCATAAAAAAGGAGAATAAAGTTTTAAGTAGAAATAAAATTAACCTAATGTGGGAAATTTTCAAAAAGCTCCCTTTTTAGATCTTTATTTCGACTGTCTTGAAACTTTGGGGAAATATTCTATATAAATTGTGTTATTAGATTAAATAATAATAATGATTTTTTTTAATTTTGGAACCTGTTTAACCCTTAAAGTTTTAAAAGAAAGACCATAAAAGGAGTTCTTTAAAAGTTGATTCAATTTAAATACAACAATAAAAAGTGTTACACAGAAACAGAAACTTAAATATAAAATACAATTTAATTTTTATTTTTAAATGTATGGAGACATACGAAATTAATTGCTTGAAGTTACTGGTTCATTTATTTTAAACGAATATGTGATTTTTCAATTTTAATTACTTTTTCAGAATTCTGTTAGAAAGTAATTATTAGGTAAACCTTTATTATTCCCTAATTAGTATTTATAAATTAATTTCTTTTAAAGAATTGGTTTTATTTTATTTACAATTACATTTAAAATTTACCACAAAACATTTAAAAAAGTTTAATAATTCTTTTCTGTCTAAAAAGAAAATATTTAAATTTTTTTTTATCTATGCAAATGTATTCACGAAGTCTTGAAAAAGAAACAGAGACTAAATACTATTTATTCAACATTACTAATAAAAAGAAGATAAATGTACTCTGGATATAAAGAGTAAAACATGAGGACAAAAGAAGGCTTTTTATTTAAAAAGGTTTATTGCAATCCTAAAAAAATATTTTCCATTGAAATTTCTTTACAGCAAAGGTTCATTAAGAAAACTTGTGTATATTTAATACATCTGTCTTTGAATAAATATTTTCAAAATATGAATTAAAGTAAAAAATGTTTTTGAAAGAAAATTAACAAGCCTAACGATGTAATGTTACTTTTGTTAGACTATATTCATTTTATATAAAAAATTATTTGGAAAATGCTATTTCAGGTAAGATTAAATTAATCAAAAAATGCTATTTTATATTATTCTCTTAAGTAAAGATTCATTATCACTAGTGTTAGGTTATTTGTTTATTTGTTTATATTACATACTTGTAATTGTGCGATTTTTTTTTTTTTTTTTCATTAAGGGCCCGCTTCAATCACCGCCGCCGGAAACAGACGCTAATGTTATTCTATGGGGAAATTTTCTTACACATAACTTATTAACTAATACATATTTTTAAAGTCTGTTTTCACATTCTGAAAATTCTCAGCTCTTACATTGACAGACTTTTTTTTTTTTTGAAAATTACTAACTTATTTTTACTTCCATTACCCTACTACCGTAGGTAATGGAAGTATTGTATTCGGTCTGAAAATTCTATATCGGGTTTTCACCTGATTTACACGTTTTAAGGTCCCCTGAGTCCAAAAAGTGGTTTTTGGCAATTGGTCAGTGTGTATGTATGTGTGTATGTGTGTATGTATGTGGAGAATCTTCTGGCTATTATAGCTCAGAAACTAATTAAGATAGAGCTACGAAACTTTAGAATTCAAATACGTCTGGCGTACAGATGAAATTTCCAAATTTTGGTGAAAATTGAAAAACTGGAAGTGGGACATCGGAAACCGGAAGTTGGACCGTAAGTCCGTATCTCAAAAACGGCTCTAACGATTTTCTTCAAACTTGCTATATAAACACTCTATTAGATGTCCTTTCGAATGATATAGTTGGTTAGTTCAAGAAAATTGATAGGCGTCCTGTATAAATAGCTCAATTTCAGGCCTCCCAAGGGCGTTCCTTTAAAAACGGTTGTACGGATTTTTTTCAAACTCGCCATTTTAACTCAATTTTAAATATGCTTTTGTATGTAATTATTGTTTTCCTGTCAATAATTGAGTTTAACCGGAAATGGGACATCGGAAACCGGAAGTGGGACCGTAAGTCCGTACCTCAAAAACGGCTCTAACGATTTTCTTCAAATTTGCTATATAAACACTCTATCAGATATCCTTTCGAATGATATAGTTGGTTAGTTCATGAAAATTGATGGGCGTCCTGTATAAATAGCTCAATTTCAGGCCTCGCAAAGGCGTTCCTTTAAAAACGGTTGTACGGATTTTTTTCAAACTCGCCATTTTAACTCACTTTTAAATATGCTTTTGTATGTAATTATTGTTTTCCGGTCAATAATTTATTTTTTGTGAAAGTTGGTATCTCAAAAACGGCTCTAACGATTTTCTTTTTTGGTCACTTTTATGTTTTCTGATCACATTATCTCTCAAAAATGCATATAATACATGTAATAGCGGGTAATGGAAGTTGTGTGGTTGTTTCACACCAGATTTTTTTATATTTTATTTCGAAGCTGCAAAATACGAATTTTCAATATGTGATTTTTTTTCATTTTGCAATTTCAAAATAAAATATTTAAAAAAAAAAAAGTACATTTTTAAAAAAGGTCCGTCAGTTTAACAGTTGGGAATTTTCTGAATGTGAAAACAGAATGTAAAAGTATGTATTAGTTAATAAGTTATTTGTAAAGAAAAATTTCCCATAGAATAACATTGGCTCGGGCTTCCGGCGGCGGTAAGTGAAGAGGGCCGTTAAGCGAAACGTAGCTAAGCGTCGACGATGGCTTCAGGTATTAGGTATCAGGTATCGTGTGCTCACCCTTATCCCGCTTCGTTTTTTCTACTTTTATATTTTTCCTCTACCTCCTCACAGGTATTAGTTTTTTTTTTTTCCACACTTGTGATTTTTTCCCGTGTGTTATTTTCTATGGATAGTTGATATTTCCCCCCCCCCTCCCCCCTGTTTATCTCTTTCTAAAGTGCTCTCATATCCGAAATTGATTATTCTTTCGTCTCATACTATTAAAAACCGATTTTATGTATGTCCTGCTATCGCCTTTAAATAGACTCGGAACATACCAAAAGATGTGATATGACTAAAGCATATCAAGTTGATTCTTTCAATAAAGTTTTTCCAATTAGTTTGATATATATATATATATATATATATATATATATATAATGAAAACCTTTTCAAATATTTCAGTAGATGATACCTCATGAAGAATTAAATAAAAATGAATAAAGATTTCTGAAAAAAAAAAAAAAAATCTTTTATTTAAAACATACAACATCAATACTTTTTCAAGGGCATAGATTGATTGTTTCATGCAAATTAGGTGATATTTCTGTCTTACTGTGTGCATATTGCTAAAGATTTAAAGTAAGCTATGCCCTATATCACCCAAAGGACGTGTAATTAATGTCAAACTCAACGAGAAAGAGGAAAAAACAACAGAAACCAATAGATACACATATTTTTAAATTCCACAATCACCAATATTATAAAAAAAATAAAAATAATTCTATGAATGAATAATAAAACCAAAATTATTACTTACTTTACAATTGTAAAAATCGTCGAAAATGACTCAAACGTACCACAACAGGCACGAGGCTGAATATGTTTATATATATATATATATATATATATATTGACTCACAACTCACAGCGAGTACAATATAAAAGGCATAACGTCCTCCAACAGCAGCTACAAATGACTAAAGCAGTTGGGAAACCTTTAAGTATAAAATTATACGTAATCCAACAAAATAAGTTTTTGAGCGATTACAATAAAGTTTTTGTTCATAAAGCGATATAAAAAATAGTAATTAGTATACATTTTTTTTTTTTTTTTTCGAAAATTTATTTAAACCGTTAGTAGTCGCTATAAACAGCGCCACCTATTACAGATTGCGCACTTTTTATTTAAGTGTCACCAATAATTTTAATAAGTGATGTGATCGAAGTTTCTTCGATTTTATTCGCGTATTATGTATATCAAATGCCACGTCTAAAAATTTTTGGTTGCTATTGAATAAAAGAATCTGTCAACACTGAAAGATGGGCGGCAAATCGACCAACTAGCGACTACTAACGGGTTAAATACAGTGACCAGCGAAGCAAGCGAAACTTACTAATATCACTTAAAATATGTTTGCTTATACCTTTTTAAATACTTTTCAAACTTCAAATTTAGAATATTCATTATTATCTTTGTTAAGGATTACAAGTTTTATATCAATAAAACACGGGTTCGAAAAAAGTATTGTTAAACCATTACCTTTCATTAATTCTACTTTTTGTGAGGTTTACTTACGACTGAAAACATTTAAGTGGGTTACACTGTACTGGTGAATATAGTTGGTGAAATTCAATAAATATTGTAAATTATAACGCTATTCTTTGTACTCAGCCGCAACAGGCATCATTCTTCAAAGAAATCGTAAATATAGAGAACGCACAATTTTCGTTTTCTTATTTTGGCGTATATTACAACACTACATACCGCAGCTTACGTACCGACCAACGAAAATATAATTAAAGTTTAATAAAACTTTGAAAATTTTATCAAATATTTACGCAATATTTTAACGATATAAATCATTGTTAATCATTTTTGTACCTTTTGGTTATAGATTTCTTAGAGTTTTTAGTAATACAGTCAGATCAATAATTATTCTTAAAACTAAAAAACAACTGTAAATATAGCTTTCTAAAAACCCTCGTTCTTGAATGTAACGAAAAAAAATTATTATTATTATTATCTATATTAATAAAATCAGACTTTTGTCTGTAAATTTGTCAGAATCAAAAAATTTTGCGCTAACTTCACGTTTCACAGATCATGAAAGCCGAAAGTGACTTCAGAAAATTTTGCCTGTGTGTGTATGTCGTGGTGTCTGTATGTCGCTTTTTTGTGTCCGGGTATCACGCGAGAAACACTAAACGGAATTCAACGGCACTTGGCAGGAATTTAGGTCTTCACCCAACTTAAAATTATATCTATAGAAATTTTCAAAATGTTGATTAGATTTTTAATTGTGGGCAGAAAACGCCTGCGCATGCGCCATAAAGATTTTGTCAGTAAAACGCTTTGAATAATATATATATATTTACGTTTTAGACAACAAGTAACCTCAAAATGATTTGGGAAATTTTTCTATGTGTGCATGGGAGATGGAGAGGTATGTATAATGTTTTGAATGAGTAAATTTGACAAAGAAACTCGACCTTTTATTTGTTGTTATTTATTTATTTATTTATTTATTTAAATTGTGCGTCATCTTACGCACGCGATATCTTTCTCTTTCTGTTTTTTGGAAAGTTGTTTCCAAAATTGATATTTCAATATTAATTGATCACAAAGAAGAGTGTTCTTTTACATGACTTGGGTACAGCTTTAGTACAGTACCCAATTGCTGATATTTTAATTTTGTCTCTTTCGCGATAATTTAAAATAGCTATAGCAGTGACGTTAGAAAAGACCTTGGCGAGAAACGACAAAGCTCCTTCAGTGCCAAATTTCCAATTTCGCCAATTTGGGGCTACTAAAGCTGCTTCAAAATGTAATTATTTCCTCTATTTTATAACACATTTAAATTGAACATGTGTATTTTTAATCAAAATTTTTTGTTTAAAAAAAAAAATAAATAAATAAACAACTAAAATTTCTAATAATAATTTCCATTACCTACCTTAATTTTTTGTAATTATCAAAAATACTTTTTTATTCGTACACTAATTTTTATGAGAATACTTTGCATTTCTCTCTCTTTACATGTATATGTTACGGTAAAAGTGATTAATCTGGGGATTATGCATAATTACCGGTTATTATGCATAATCCCCGCTGAAGTTTGGTGAATGTGATTAATTACTCAATATTTGTCACATTTACCGGTTATTTTATAAAATCCCCAACGCGTAATGGCGAATGCGATAAATTCTGATTAATGAATTTTGAAATAGAAGTATTCAGTATTTTTCTTTTATTTTTATGTACGGAACGCGTACAGACCGCAATAGTGGCTGCTGCAGTACAAAATTTTGCATATTTTTTCAGATTCATGTATTTTGAGATAGAGGTATCAAGTGAAGATTTTTTTTGTTTGTTTTCATGTACGCAAAGCGTACAGACGCTCGCAATGCTGGCTGCTGCAGTACAAAATTGTACATATTTTTCGGATTCATGCATTTTGAGATAGGGATATCCAATGATTTTTTTTTTTTTTTGTTCTTTATGTAAGCAAAGCGTACAGATGTTCGCAACACTGGCTGCTGCAGTACAAAATTGTGCATATGTTTCAGATTCATGCATTTTGAGATGGAGTATCCAGTGATTTTTTTTTCATGTACGCAAAGCATACAGACGTTTGCAACACTGACTGCTGCAGTACAAAATTGTGCAAATGTTTCAGATTCATGCCTTTTGAGACAGGACTATCCAGTGATGTTTTATTTTTGGTTTTCATGTACGCAAAGCGTACAGACGTTTGCAACACTGGCTGCTGCAGTACAAAATTGTGCATATGTTTCCGATTCATGCCTTTTGATACAGGAGTATCCAGTGATGCTTTTTTGGTTTTCATGTACGCAAAGCGTACAGATGTTCGCAATACTGGCTGCTGCAGTACAAAAGTGTGCATGTTTTTTAGATTCATGCATTTTGAGATAGGGTTATCGAGTGATTTTTGTTTGTTTTTCATGTACGCAAAGCGTACAGACGTTTTCAACACTGGCTGCTGAGTACAAAATAGTACATATGTTTCAGATTCATGCATTTTGAGATAGGGGTATCCAGTGATGTGGGTATCCACTCAGCATTGCGAACATCTTACGCTTTGTGTACATGAAAAAAAAAAATCACTGGTTACCCCTAAATCAAAATGCATGAATCTGAAACATATGCACTATTTTGTGCTGCAGCAACCAGTGTTGTGAATGTCTGTACGCTTTGCGTACATGAAAACAAAAACAAAAAACGTCACTGGATACCCCTATCTGAAAATGCATGAATCTGAAAAAACATGCAAAATTTTGTACTGCAGCAGCCACTATTGCGGTCTGTACGCTTTGCGTACATGGAAACAAAAGAAAAATACTGAATACTTCTATCTCAAAATGCATGAATCTGAAACACATGCAAAATTTTGTACTGCACTAGCCAGTATTGCTAACGTCTGTACGCTTTGCGTACATGAAAACAAAAAATAAATTTCTTAATACTCCTATTTCAAAATTCATTAATCAGAATTTATCACAATCCCCATTACGCGTTGGGGATTTTATAAAATAACCGGTAAATGTGATAAATACTGAGAAATTAATCACATTCACCATACTTCAGCGGGGATTATGCATAAAAATCGGTAATTATGCATAATCCCCAGATTAGTCACTTTCACCGTTACATATCTAACAACTAAAGTAACGGGATGCATCGAATTCCCCGTAGGGGGCATTGAAGGTTATACGACACAACAATTACGTACATTTAGAAAGTGTTAATAATCAATTCGCACAGCATGATTTTTCGTTTTTGTTTTCATAATAATTTTTCCCACAGAAAATGAATATTTATTATATCTTGAAATTCCATTGAAATTACAAAATGCTTACAATTGTTAACACATTCTCTAATTCTGTGGGTTACTTACTGTTCGTTTAATTTTACATGCTGTTATATTCTGTTCGAAGTTTCCTGAATTACATACAATTAAGCAGTTAATATTATCAGTTGTAAAATAACTATTAAAACAATTTATAACATTAACTATCAACTACAATAATGAAAGTTAAAAACAATAAAATGAATAATTAATTACTCTGTTTATTCATTCATAGTACATATGTGTTATGTTAAAAGTTTACAATCGTCTTCATTATTATTTATTCATTCAGTACTTTTGTGAAACATCATTTGCATTGCGAACTTACTTTAAATTTAAATTCAGCTGTGCATTTTACCCAATTTAGAAATCAGCTCTGAAAATAAAAGACATAAACACTATTTATAAATGCAAATATATTCATTCTGAGATTAAGAAGAAACTAAAATAAGCATTTCAATCTGTGTTAATGTTTATGAGAATTTAAATGGATCTAAACAAAGAATGTATAAAATAGTTATTTACGTGAAACTATTTGGAAGTTGCTACTGATTTTTTTTTTTTTTTTCCTTCTAAAATTTACTTTTTTTAATTCTGAAGTATCAGTTCTATTATGTATTACTTTTTTTTTTATGTGAAGACAGATGAATTAGAAAGTGTAATATAAAATTTATTACACATATTCTGAAGAGATTTTAACTTATGCCAGAATTTTTCATTTTGTTTCTTTTTTCTTAGATCTATAATTTAAAATAGTTTTTAATTAATTTCTTTCTGAAATATTCAAAGAGATTCCTTTTAATGGAGTCGTTTAAAAGAATGGTTGATACATAAATGTTTTTATTTTTATTTTATTTTATTTTATTTTTATTTATTTATTTTATTTTTATAAATTAGGTACTGTCTTTAAGTTATGAAAAGTTACACACATATGTACTAAAATATAATAATATTAAGTATATTAAAATTTCTCGAAAAATATTAAAATTTAATCATATGAAATTAAATATTTTATTTTGATATACAGTTGAACCTCGTTAACGTGAACACTGTTAATGTGAATTACTTTTAATATGAACTGTGTCTACAAACCCCGTCAAAATGAAGATTAGTTTAGTTACATGAAGATTAGTTACTGATAGCATGAACTACTGATAACTACTGATAGAATTTCTTCTTTACTAGACATGGAAATAGTCCTAATCGCGATCCGCTTGAAAATGTGTCGTCTATAAAAAGGCGGGGGAGAGGGAAGAGGATTCGAAATTTGCAGCCTATAACTCTGCCAGGACTAGGAAAAATTATTTGTGATACTAGGCACATTGAATTTTCTGAGATTTATATTAAAACTATGCCATTGCACATTAAAACACTAATTCCATATAAAGATGGAATTAACCCAATGCAGAATACATATTTTTACAAAAATATAGGTTAGATCTAACAAATAAATAGCTTTATTTCATATATTAAAGTATAACTTGTTTATTTTATATAATAAATCATAATAGAATACAAAGTGGATGGTTATAGCATTATGTTCAAAAAGAAAGTTTTATACAGATTTTTAAAAAGTACTTCGTAGAGTTCAATAAAACGAATTATTAAATCGAAAATGTACATAGGTATCATTTCATCAGTTTGGTATTATGCAAACAAGACTGTTTTATATGTTTCAAACATTAATTTTAAAGTTATTACAAATAAAAAAGGTCTAAGTCATTTTTTCTGCAGTGCGGCTTTTTTTTTTTTTTTTTTGTCGCTTAGTGTATATAAATGATCCGTACAATTTTAATATGGTTTTTATTTTAAAAGATTTGTTACACTTTTTATTAATATTTCAGAAAATTGAAAAAACAATTTATGCACATCATTTTATGACGCAGCTGTAATTTACTTTTCTTTAAATATTAACTATCTAAAATCTCACAATATGTTTTTCATAAAAAAAAAGTTAAACTATGCACAAATATGCATCTAGAATTATACAGGGTGATTCATGAAGAAGTATACACTTTCCAGATGTTGTAAATCTGTAACAGTCATAGACACGCACTACCTCATCAAACCATAAGAAAGGTGTAATCTTAAAGTTTGTGTCTTGTCCCTGACGGAAGTGCTATAGACAATAGCGTGCGTGTCATGTAACTAGTGAGTCAAAATGGTGGCATCTGAAGTGGAGAAGCCTTTTTGTGTTCTTGAATTTAGTAAAATGGAGTTTCCAATTGTTGTGCAACGGCATTTTCGATCATGATTCGGAAAAGAAGCTCCAACTACAAAATCTATCTATCATTGGCATGAAAAATTTAAAACTACTGGCTGTTTGTGCAAAGGTAAAAGTCGCAAGAAGTCGCGAATAGAGTTTGCAACACCATTCCAAATGGCCACCCGATGGCCACCCAAAAATCCTAGCGCGTATCAGACCCAGCAACTTTAGAAACAACCAATTTTTGAGCCGATTTTGACCTCGACGAAAACACCGTAGAGGTTATAATAGACAAGTGAAAAGTTGGATGAAAGAAGACTAACTTTCATCCAATTTTTTCTTGGCGCGAATAAAATACGCAATGATTAGTGTTAAAATTCCCTTTCATTTGTGTAAAATATCGCATTATTATTTCTATTTTGATCTTTGTTACAACTATTGTCATAACGCCATACGAAAATAAAAACGATTAATTCAAAATTCTTATCATTTAACGGTAAAACAAATGTGCTTAACGATAATATTTCTTGTTCAAATCTCCACTTTAAACGATTCCCGTGTTCCGCCAACTTCGAATTATGACGTATCAAAATAGCGCATCCTGATTGGATGACTCTGTGGAAAAACTGTGTGCAGAGACAATTTTATCAAGACAGCTCTGAAAAAGTTGGGCAAGTTCGGTGTGCGCTATCACACTATGATTACAGACAATTTTTCTCGAAAAATCGGCGCTGATCAGTGGTTGGCTCTAAAATCAACTATAAAGTCGTTGTGTCTGATACGCGCTTTGTGATTTCTTCCTGTGGGTGTACGTGAAGGACAAGGTATTCGTACCTCCCCTTCCTCTTGCTGAAACAGCGTATCGCAGCCACTACCGATGGACTTGATTCAGATAACTTGGACGGAAATGGATTACTGGTTCAATATGTGTCGTGCGACTAAGGGGGTCATACACAGAACATCTGCGATTGTCTCTAATAAAATTTTATATAATCCCATACAATTCTATTACAGGTAACATATAATATCCTACATATTGTTCTTGATTTATAGTTATTTGAAACTGTATACTACTTTATGAATCATCCTGTATATTGTTGCGTATTCTGGGTTCGTGTATTGTCCATGAATGAATGACAGTTCTTGCCGAGGTTTAAAACTTTTTTACAGAATATTCTAGAACATTACAAGTTTATCAACAATATATCAGCTTCAGATACAAAAGAAAACACAGCTTAAACCATAAAGATTACAATATAAAATCAAAAACATAACACACAGTATTGTTTGTTTTCGTTAGCTGTGACTCACCTATGCGCATGCGTGAGGTCTGCATTGATTTTGTTAAAATAGGGTAGAAGCGTAGAAGATGAGAGAATGTTTACATTTTACGAGTGAGAGATAAGTTGCGGTTTCTTTTTTCTTTTTTTTTCTTTTCAGGACATTATTGAATTTTGAGGCGATACTTCTTCGTTATATTCGTATAAAGGCAAAATGCTGATTTTTCCCCCTTGTAATTTTTAAATAAGTGTAGAAGATCAGTTTTATTCTTCGATGCAAAATAAAATCCGTAAACTTAAAAGTAAATGCCTGTTTTCTTTCTTCTTCTTCTTTTTTTTTTTTTCAGTTAAAATTATTTTTATTTGCTTACTTGATCTCTAAATTCGTACTATATCTGTCATACCTGAACACTTGTTTCATGCACTGATTATAGTAGTAAATTAATTAAAAATGACTTAAATTAGGTAAAATTTACATAATTCATTAATAAAAGAAGAGAAAAAGAACAACGTTTACAGTAGACTTTACCTGTAGTAAAAGTAATATATTTTTTTCTTTTAAATTATACTGCTAAAATAAAAATACCATATTTTTGGATCTCTATTTTACAGAAATTTACAGAAAATCGTATTTAAATCAAATCATTAGATTTTTTTATCATGATTATTTTACACCTTTTATTTTTCGCGCATATTGTCATATAAATTACATTAAATAAAATATTGTTAATTAAAATTAAAAATTAAACTTTAAATTCGCGTAAAAAGGTAAAATAAATATTGAAGACTCATAAAAAGAAAACGAACACGTGTAGAACGAAAAGCGCATTTGGCTAAGTGCCCATCTCATTCAACGCATCACCCCTTTTCCGAGTAGGATCGTTCCGCGAGAGGTAGACATGGTTTACGAAAACGGACAGTATAAATTGGTATTCAGTAGCAGAGGCAAAAAGTTCTCAACATCGCAAACACTTGCCTTCAACTGACTGGAACATTCAAAATTCGATATATTTGTAGACTAGCATATTTTCAGAAGTTTTGGGTTATTTCGTGAAATATTCGAAATATTCAAAATCTTTGGTAATCTATATATAAATAATAAGAATTTTCTCGCCAAATTCGCCATAAAATCGCCAAAGGGCGATAAACTCAACAGTATGGCACCAGATTCGTCGCCAAGACTATTTTTGCTTTAGTAAAGTTTTTTAATGGCTTTCTAAAAGGAAATGAGTTATTTTAACGCCAAATCAAAGCGGACACTTGTAAAATTAACATTTTATAACCTAGCTAAGTCTTTTTAGATAAATTACATAAAAAAAGAAATATTATTTACAAATTATATCAGTATATCTCCATTTCATCACTTAATAAATCATCTAATATGAAAAAAAAAAAAAGAAAAGAAAGAAAGAAATACAATCAATTTTATTCTGCGTTAATGTCTTCCTGGAAAACTGCACAAAAAAAACTCTTTAATCAATAATACTGTTAATAAAAATATTTAAAATATACCCTGATTTTATTTACATAGAGTAAAGAGTAAAAAGTAACAATTTAATTAAAAATTGTTGACGTGATACTAATGGATATTTAAATAAAAGGCTCATTAGCCGATGTATACTTAAAAAAATACTTTAATTAAAAATTATTCAAGCCCTGGTCATTAAAAAATATATATATGTGTTCCGTAAGAGTATAAAGATGTTAATGATGTAAAGGCTTTTTTTTTTTTTTTTTTTTAAATAATAAAAAGTGGTCCCAAAATAATTTTAAAATTCTTCACCCGAAAGTAAATTTAAAAAGAAAAAACACATTTAAAAAATAACTTTTTTAAAAAAGTATTTGAAATTAATTTAAAAACAAAAAAAAGACCGCCCACTCAGGCTTCGTACGTACCCACTATTTTCCCTTAGATTTTTTTTTAGGACTAGTATTAACAAAGAATTTTACTTCTTATTAAATTTACATGCTTAATCTATGATAAAAATTTATGTTAAAACATAGTGGTAGAAGACTGAAGGGAAATATATGAAACGTACGAATCCTGTTAGTTGTTAAAATGACTGTAAAAATCTACATTGAGCAAGCGATTTTCAAAAATTTTTATAGAAATATTCCATCCAATTTTTTTAATAAGACAATTCAGAAAATATATACGAAGCGATGTGTTTGACATTTTTTAATTTCCCGTTGATGGAAAATGACATAATTTTAAAAAGAAAACCCCTAAAACGCACAAATGAGGATTAGTTGTTTCGGATTAAAATGAATGCATGACACTTCACCAGGCGCGTACACGTGAAAAACTCAAAGCTAGAAGGAAATGTATGGAGTAAGATAATAAAGCAAAATAAAATGCAAAATTATTTCAGTCTGAAACAAATATTGTATTTTAGGATGTTTTGTTGCCGAAACGTCAGTGGAAGCCTACATGTGGAGACTCAAAAAGATTTTGGGTTCTGTTTGTCTGTCTGTGTGTCTGTCTCGCGATAGCAGCCTCAAAAATCACGCCGTTGAGTTGCAATTTGGTACACATGTTCATGAATCACACAGAATTACCTGTATAGTTTTGAGTGTGTATTATATTTGTAGTTCGTGTACAGGGACACACCAAAATTTTTCTTATCATTACGGCCTATGGACAGAATTCATATGTTCTGCAATAGCGGCCGCAGAATTTCTCCGATTGCCTTTCACAGATTCAAGCTCTGTATAGAAATAGCTGCATAATTTTTTTTATGTCTATATTATTTATGAATTATGTACAAGGACATGCCAAATTTTTCCCTATTTTATCAGCTTAAGGGATGAATTTCGTTTAAACGCATTTTAATGCAGTTACTCTGCTTTCAACAAAATGAAATTAGCGTACATTAATGAGATGCTTAAACTCATGTTTTCTGTAGAAAATATGTGTGCTTAGGCTTCATAATTAATGTACAGGACCTTACAAAAGTGTTCCGCCAATGTCACGTAATCATCTAAATTATGCCAAATTTCGAACAATTTCTCATGAAAAACGTAGATCAAGTTTAATAGTTTTTACTAGTGTATACACAGTTTGTTGTTCGTTTTCAGAGACACCCAAAAGAATTTCGTTACATTAGAGCCTATAGAAAAACTTTTATTCAAGCGCATTTTAACGCATTTGTACTACATTCAACATAATGAAATTAACATACATTAAAAAAATGCTTAAAAACATGTTTTATCTGAAAATAAAATATGTATAGACTAAATAGTTTATTTAGAGGATCACACAACGGAATTCCGATGACAATCTGTATACATCCAAATGAGCTCAAATTTGATTGAAATGTTAATGAGTTATAATTAATTAAGTGTATTCTTTTTATTGCTGTATATAATAACTGGTTCCTCTTCAGGAACACAAAAAAGAATTTTGTACTATTAGGGTCTATAGACGGTAATTCTGAAAAATATATTTTAACCAAGTTACACCCTATTAAATATAATGAAATGTTGTTCTAAAGTTTAAAAGCATGTTTTTTTCTGAAAAATTGTGGGTATAGAATTAGTAATTAGTTTAGAAGTTACATAATATATATATATACAGATATATACAGATAAACATAGAAAGAGAGATACAGCAGGGAAGGGGGGGTTAAGGGGGCTTTCGTCCCCTTTAAAAACGTATGTGTTTATATAGCGAGTCAATCGCTATATATTATATAATAAGGAATAAATAAAATTATATGTTGAATAATGTGGGATGCAAATAGGACGTTGAGGCTCCTCACTTGCTGATCCACAAGTTTATAAAGTTCTTATTATTGTCAGATTAACAATTTCTAGAAGTCATTAGGTGATATCTCGTCAGGTAAAAGAAAGACTGTTGTAAGTGTTGCTCAATTATTTCAATCCAAATCAATTTTTGTTTTTTATGGTGTTTTGTTTGTAAATTTCTTATTATTGTCACACTAATATTTTCTAGAAAGTATTAGGCAGTCCTTCATCACTGGGTCCGCGGTAGCCTCGTTGTTAGAGCAGCGATCTCGTGATTGGACGATTGTGGATTGATACTCGGGCTGAAGGAAGACTGTTGTGCACATTAATGATGGGTGGTGCACGTATAATCCGTCGTGGCTGCAATGTTTTCCCATCAAAATTATGCATCTGTGAAGGAGGAGGGGGCACCGAAGCGAGAGAGCAATCCAACCAAGGAGGATCAAAATTACAGTTGCATGTCTCTATATCCCTCTCAAGGGTGTGTCCCATACCGTCACAAATTGCGCATAGCGTAGCACTACTGCGACGTAAAATCCATTTGTTCACTTACCCTCCTTCATCTTTCAGAAATGCTTAATCAGACCAAAGAAACACTATGAAGGAGCTGCAAATTATTTCAACTCTAAACAATTGTTGTATACAGGGTGTCCACAAATTCTCTTTATAACTTCAAATTCATAAACAATATCTTTTTATGAGATATGAAAAGGAAATTTATTACAGATACTGAATTAAAAATTAAAGCTTTTATTAATTATCGTTTTGAGTATATTAGATAAAGTTTTGAAGAGGTAGAGGCCCAATGTATAAAAATGGTTATTCCTCAAGAAAAAACCCAATGTGGTGGTGTCGCCTGACATGCACTGGAGTCATTGGACCGTTTTTCTTCGTAGAGAAATCAATAAGTATAGGAGTGTAACTAGACTTTTTAACTGAATTTGTGGCACCACTGTTAAATTGTCATTAACTAAACGCTATTTTTCCACTAAGATGTTGCACCGCTACTTTAGGTTCTTGATGTTCGTAATTTTCTTGGTGAAACAGTTCCAGATCTGTAGATTGGACGAGATGACACAGTTTCCTGTATGTTCTATGTGTCCTGTATGTTTTTATATGTTTTAATGATGAAGCAACATTTCATATTTCAAGGAAAATCAAACACATAATGCGAGATTCTGGGACACAAAAATCTCTATGAAGTAGGAAACTTACGAGGATAGTCCGAAAGTGACTGTGTGGTGCGGCCAGATATGCAGTGGAGGCATTGGACCGTTTTTCTTCGTAGAGAAATCCGTAAGTATAGGAATGTAACTAGACTTTTTAACTGAATTTGTGGCACCATCGTTAAATAGTCATGAACTAAACACTATTTTCCCACTAAGATATTGCACCGCCACTTTAGATTCTTGATGTTCGTAATTTTTTTGGTGAAACAGTTCCAGATCTGTAGATTGGACGAGATGACACAGTTTCCTGGCTATCTTGTTCACCTGGTATCCCAGCCCTGGATTTCTTTCTATGGGGATATATTAACGATTGAACAAATATACAGGATATTAGTGATCTGAAGTAAAAGTTATCATAAACGCCATCGGCACCATTGATAAAACTTGTTGGAGTTTATTAATTGCTGTAAAAAAACTTTAAGAATTACGTCTTAAAATAAAATAATTTTTAAGTTTGTATCTATCTGTTCAGTATTTTGTTTATTAAACGCCTGTATTTGTAAAGAGACTTTTTGTGCAATCTGTATTTTACGGCGTTTTATTTATAAAGTTCTTATTATTGTCAGATTAACATATTCTAGAAACTATTAAATCGTATTCTGGGTATCTCAACGTATGTAGAACCATCAGAAACAGAAAATTAAAAATTTTCATGCATATAACAATACCTTGTAAATATGAATCTTAGAGAAATTTAAATTGTATTACGAGCTGTGATTAACCAAGTTTTGAATTTTATCAATCATGAATAATTTACTATGAAATTGTAAACTCACATACGTTACGAATTAACTCTCTGCGACAAAAGCGATTCGAAAAATCAAAATAAACGCTTATAAATACCTTCTGAAAGCAATTTTGCAATTTTATTTATTCTAGGTTCTAAATTCATTAAGAACATTTTAGAAATATCACATGAAACACGTCATAATTTGAAATATGAATATTCATATTCAAATAGTCTTAAGAAAGGTTTAAGGAAAATATGGAATGAATTATTTAAATTAGTATGTCTCTGTTAATTTATTTCCTACTTTGTTAAAATATGTTAAACGGAATATTGAAATTAATGAAATATAGTCAACTAAAATGGCTTAATTCATTTATAAAATTATTTCAAAAGTTTTAAATAAAACGCAGTAAATAACTTTACATTTAAGTGTTATGTTGTGAATGTAATATTAAATTATTTTAATTTAAATAATCTCTAGAAAATAAAGAGTTAAATTGAACACGTGTCATTTCTTAAATATGTTTAAAACACTTTAAACACACGTAAATATAAATTTATTTAAAAGATGTTATTTTTTTTTTATCCAAAGCTTTTCGCTTTAACATTAAAGCATCATCAGGGATTTATGATTCAAAAAACTGCGCAATGGAAACGAATCATAAATCCCTGATGATGCTTTAATGTTAAAGCGAAAAGCTTTGGATAAAAAAAAAAAAAAAAAAAAAAAATTAACATCTTTTAAATAAATTTATATTTACGTGTGTTTAAAGTGTTTTAAATATATTTATATAATTAAATTATTTATTGTTTTAGAGATAGAGTGAAACCATCCTTAGAGTGTCACCCAAAATGCCATTAAACCTGAAAATATCCTCTCACCTCGTAGCGAATTGTCAAAATATATAACTTGCTACTTTTTTACTTTCTGAACATGCACATGTAAGGAAAGTATTGTAATCATGACAAAAATTCGATTTTGAGATTTTGGTGTATCTATACATTTTGAAGTGCTTTGAAGTTCACTTTTGTTATTTTTGCCGTGATATATGTATGTGTGTATGTATTGGAGTAAACACGATAACGTCTAAACGCTTTCATCGATTAATCTGAAACATGGTACGGATGTTATAGATCACCATAGCACGAACCGTATTGGTTTTGGTGAATCTAATACTTACAGTTTTTTTACAGAAACACAAAGAACTCAAATTATTTGAAGAGCAATAGAGTTAAGTTAAACAATATACTATTTAGGGAAAAATACTCAAACAGAGTATTATAATTTTCTCTTTTGTTTATTTAAGGACTTCTCTTACTTTAATTTATTTAAATAACCATTAATTACATAACATGCCGAAAGTCGAGTGGAGTCACGCCAGATATTTTTTTCATGTGACCATCATATGAACGAATATTTATTCAGTGATGCCAGATGGTCGAAAATTATTTCCCCAAACAGGTCTTCAAATTTCCCCAAATCAGGGGTATTTTTCGAAAAAATCCCCAACTTGATTTCTACTAAAAAGGGAAAATAAAAATTTTTTCAAAAAAAAAAAAAAATATATATATATATATATATCAACCAGATTTAAGCCATAGAAAGTTCAGATTTTTCCCCAAATGAAGGCAATTTCTGAAAAAAAATTCCCAAATAACAATAAAGCTATTGAATGTCCCTAGTCGTAGGGAAAAATCATTACCTTGCCAACATTGACAGAAAGTTGAAGAATTCCCCAGATTTGTCCCCAAAAATTTCAGAATTCTCCGAAAAAGTCCCCACAAATATTTGATCCCCAAAATAGTCCCCAGAAGCGACAAAAATTCCCAAAATGGGGACAAAATCCCCAATCTGGCATCGCTGTATTTATTCACTATATAATGATTGCGTATTTCTACAATTTAATGTAAATCAAGTCGCAGAGTTGTCGTCTGCGTGATTATTCTTTTTTTTTTTTTTTTTTTTTTAATTCTAAGTTAAAATGTAATGTTTATATTCTGTATATATTGTGTATTCATTAAACTTTGTCATGTGCTAAAATGGTTGCGGAGTCTTCATCTGAGTCTTCATCTTTTTATTCGACACCTCAAATTAAATTGTTTTTATGGAAAAGCAAAGAATAATTAGTCTTATGTCTACATTGAGTGCTCTACCAAGCTAGCCAGCAATATAAATGTATTTAAATGAAGAATTTATTTCGATGTGAATCCAGGATTTCGTTTTCGTGAAAATAAACACTTTCATCCCTGTCTAAATCGGGATTACAATACTTCCCGATACTTTGTAAAACACAGCAAATAAATAAATTGATTAAAATAAATTAAAATAATATAGAAAGAAAGAAAGAACATAAAATTAATTTACCATTTTTATATTTAAATATTCTAGCTGCAGATTAAAAAATCTGGAGTGACTCCACTCGACTTTCCGAACATTGTAAATTAACAGTTTTGTAAATAAAGTGAAGAAAGAGGAGTTGTTAAACAAACAAAAGAGAGAAAACCATAATAGAGTGTTTGAGCATTTTCCTCCATATATTACACGATGCTTTATTTAACGCTACTGAATTTTGAGCTCATAGATCATAATGATAAAGAATTTTTCGTTGTGTCCCTGTAAAAACCTACGAGGGGTGATCCAAAAAAAAGTTTACAAGGCAAATGAAAAAGTATTTATTAACAATAGAAACAAGATGCAATGGGAATCAAGAGACACATCTGGCCTTCACTTTTCCACATAGTTGCCATACCTGTTTAGGCATTTGTCAGAACGTTAGACCAACTTGTTTATCCCGTCTTGGTAGTAATCAGGGCCCTGCTCATTGAGCCATTTCTCCGCAGCTGTTTTCACTGAATCGTCTGAGGTGAACCGTGTTCCGGATAAGTTTCGCTTCAACGCCGGAAAAAGGAAATAGTCACTTGGAGCCAAATCGGGGCTGTATGGGGGGGTGATTCCAGACCTCCCACTTGAACCTTTGCAGCAATTCCTGAGTCTGGCGAGCTGTATGGGGCCTGGCATTGTCATGCAGAAGCTCATTGCTTTGTCCCCGTATACCTCAACGATTTGTCTGTGAATTTCGGATGCGGCCACATTCTTGGCCCATAAGAATCGAATTACGGCTCGCACCTCTATGTGAGACCACTTTTCCAGACGTCGTGCCATTACTGTCGCTCTTAGGTATCTGCGTACTGACGCTACTTACTCGTAGAACCGCTGTAGGACAACTAGCGCCATCTGTCAACCACCCTGGGTGGAAATATTCGCTCCACAATTATTACGTTTCAAATGCTTCTGCTTGTAAACTTTGTTTTGGATCAACCCTCGTATAAATGCTAGATTCACCAAAATGCTTATAGTTAGTGCAACAGTGATTTATAATATTCATATAAATTTTCAGCTCAATTAAATAAGGCGTTTAGATGCTATCGCAATTTTAAAAGATTCACCACTTTTAGATTCACCAAAATCTGTACAGTGTGTGCAACTGTGACCTATAACATGTGTACAAATTTTTTGCTCAGATTAATAAGGAGTTTAGACGCTATCACACTTTTAAAAATTTCGCCCCATAGGCCATAATGATAAAGAATTTTTCTTTGTGTCCCTATAAAAAAACTATAAGTGCTAGATTCTCCAAAATCTATAGAGTTCGTACTATGCTGACTTACAATATACGTACCAACTTTCAGCTTATTCCAACAAAGCGTTTAGACGCTAGCGTGTTCACTCACAGACATACACACATACATACACACATACATATACACACACATACATACGCACACACATACATACATCATCGCAAAAATAGTGAAAACGGACTCATTGGACCTCGAAACGTATAGAAACATCAAAATCTCAAATTCGGATTTTTGACATGATTACAATACTTTACTCACTATAGTGTTCGGAAAGTAAAAAGCAAAACTGAATTATTTAATCAATAATGCCACTAACAAAATAAAGAAAATTAGGCGCAGTAAAAAGTCTCCGTTTAATTATAAACTAAAAAGAAGCACACTGCTAATTGCTTGCTTTCATTAAAATTTATTGGTAAAGAACGGCTCATTAGAAAAATTTTATCTATACTCATAAAAGTCTTTCTCCAATAAAGAATTTAAAGTTTTTTCACATTTTGTTTATAAAAGGATTATGTATTACAAAAAATATTTAGAAAGAATTAAATTGTTTAAAAATGGCCATATTTTAAACATTCTTTTAAAAATTTTAGTCCAGAATGGTTATTATTTTCAGTCTGGAAAAAAATAATATCTTTAAAAATAATTAAGATTAAAAACTATTAAAAGTTTAAAATTATAAAACATTTCACGTGTATAAATAATATAAAAGGTAACAAAACCACTTTAAAACACGTATATACAATATTTTTATTAAAAACTACACAAAGCTTTTCGCTATCATACTAATAGCATCATCAGGTGTAATTACGTTACATAGAAACTAGCAATATATAAATAAAGAAGTTCAAATGATTTAAAGTTACGGTTACAATAAAAATTTAAATTTACAGTTACAATAAAAATTATTATTTTCAGTATTTTTTTTTTTTTTTTTTTTTTTTTTTTTTTTTTTCTATGAGCACAACGCGTGCCAAATTTTAGGAAGTGATGCAGCGTCCTTGGAGTTAATAACATTATTGTATTTGATAATATTTATGGCTTCTGTTATTAGCAGGTCTTGAAAGTCTCGAGGGGCTGAAATAATTTCGGACTGGGTCCACATAGGAATAGCATCAGGGTGTTCGTACAGAAAGTCTACTAGAATTGTCTAGAAAGTCTACTTCTACTAGAAAGTCTACTTCAATTCTAGTAGACTTTCTGTACGAACACCCTGATGCTATTCCTATGTGGACCCAGTCCGAAATTATTTCAGCCCCTCGAGACTTTCAAGACCTGCTAATAACAGAAGCCATAAATATTATCAAATACAATAATGTTATTAACTCCAAGGACGCTGCATCACTTCCTAAAATTTTTTACACGCGTTGTGCTCATAGAGGAAAAAAAATACTGAAAATAATAATTTTTATTGTAACTGTAAATTAAAATTTTTATTGTAACCGTAACTTTAAACCATTTGAACTTCTTTATTGATATATTGCTAGTTTCTATGTAACGTAATTACACCTGATGATGCTATTATTATGATAGCGAAAAGCTTTGTGTAGTTTTTAATAAAAATATTGTATATACGTGTTTTAAAGTGGTTTTGTTACCTTTTATAAAATCTTTAAAAATAGCTTAACATGTCATTGGCTTAATAATAAAGATCCATCGTTTTTAGTATAAAGATTGACGGTTCACTTCATGCTTTAAATACAAAGCTTTATTACAGCACCTGATTTTTAATGTTTATTGACTAATGGAAACAGGAGTGAAATTGATTCACCTTTTCAGCACTATTATTTTTATTTAGAAATATTTAGAGCATTTTTACATTCATATTTAGTTATTATTAAAGAGAATAGTGATTACTATTAAAAAATAGTGGTGGAAGTTTTCCGTAAAAATACGGAAATCTTTCATCCCAAGATAGAAATTACTCGTAAAACTTTCGCGACCACTGATGTAGATTCACGTCATTTGAAAATTTGTAACTCCACCAATGGGCGTTTCTTTCGTAATTTGTATGTTCAAGGATGGAATACGGGCGCACATTTCATACCGGTATTTGTTTAAGAATTTTTTCTACCTATAATATCGTTGATTTAAGAAGCAGAAAAATTTTCTTACGCTGATAGTAGTATGAGTTCTGCACCCGTGTTCCATCCCTGCATGTTGTTCATTTCTTAAGTAAATAATCGATATTAATATTTTTACAATGAAATATACTATGGATATAAATATTTTGATTAAGAAGAATATAATTATATTGTATATCCATTTGTAATATAAATGTGAATACAGCAAACTTTGTTCTGAAATATTGTAACTTGGGAGAATAACGACTATACAGGCGAACTTTATTGCCATAAAGACAAAAGCATGCGGTCGCGAAAGTGTTAATATATTGTCGTCATGATATTTTCTTATTTAGAGCAGTAAGTTCCGCATAGGCGGCTTTCTACAACGTTTCATTATTTAACAAAATAATTTTATGTATTTGTGATAAAATCAATTAAACTATACTCTCAGCAATTGATACGATAGGTGCCGCTGACGTATATATATACCGGTGGTACTTAAATTCTTTAACATGAATGCGTAAAATCCTGTTTTAATACTTCGTGGAAAAGAGTATACAAGTAGCCGACAGCAAAAAATAAAAGACCTATGTTTTTAGGGGTTCCTCTAAAACAATATATTAAAAAAGAAAAAAAAAAAAATGGAAAAAAGATTTGGCGTATGCTGTTAACGTATTAGGTGCCGTAGGCTTATAGTACATATGAGAGTGGTATTTAATGCTTAAATTGCTGTGAACAAAATTTAAATGATTTTAACACTTGTACATAAAAATATTTTGGTTGAATGCTGTAACGATTTGAAGGAACGTCAAAAGGTGGGACTTACTGTTTGAAATTCGAAAATCTGCCAACGGCAAAACGTGAAAAGTGTCGTTTAAGAGGAACGCCTAAAGACGAGACTCTTTTTTTTCTTTTTTCTTTTTTTTTTTTTTTTTTCTTAGTCGAATTTTACATTACCTGCAATCTACATATTACGAAATGGTTCAATTTCTCGTATGCGGGAAAAAGTTCGTAAACAAATGGGCATGTTCACAGTAATAATAGTATTATAGTATACGGAAAATATTCTCGAAAAAATTCACTAAGACAATAAAAGTTATTGCATAACTGGCCACTTTCGAGGCCGCTGACGTAGATTCATGTCATTTAAAAATCCGTAACTCCGCCAGTGGGCGTTTCCTTCGCAGTTTCTTAAGAATATACCCTATATTCATATCTGTACAATCAATATACTATGGATACAGATACTTTGATTAGAAAGAGTATAATTATAATATATATCCATTTCCTATTATAAATGTGAATACAAAAAATTTTGTTCTGAAATGTTGTAATATGGAAGTATAACGCCCACAGACAGACCTTACTGTCAAAAAGTTAGAAAAATGCGGTCGCAAAAGTGTTAATATTCTGTAAAATTATCTGAAACATACGTTTTGAAAAATTTTCTTCAAATGTATTGAGTGAGTGCAAAAGCTTTACTCTTTTTTATTACCCATAAAGAAGAGCAAATAAACGCAAAATGAACGGTACCTATTATTGTGCGTAATCCCCATTGCTATCTAATAACCTCTTGCAAACTTTTTGGTAGGAGATGAATCCCACGGCTGTAAAATTCCGGCGGTTTTGAGTAAAAAAATCTTGGATGGCAGTTTTCACAGCAACAAGATCATCAAAGGTTTTCTGACAGAAGGAATTGTTCAACGCACGAAATAAGTGATAGTCAGTTGCAGCCAAGTCAGGAGAATAGGGAGGGTGGGATAAAACCTCCCAATCAAAGCCCAGTAACTTTTGGCGAGTGATGACAGCAGCATGTGGCCTGGCGTTATCGTGCTGAAGGATAACACCGGGGCGATTGATGACACCTGGCCGCTTTGCTACAACATTTGAATGCAGCCTATCAATCTGTAGACAGTAGAAGGCAGCATTGATGGTTTGGTTGAGTGGCAGAACCTCTCAGTGAATTATTCCCTGCACATCCCACCATACTCTCAGTAATACCTTCTTTGGATGAAGTTCAGCTTTCGAAATCGATGCAGGCGGATCAGAAGGACGACATACAGATCTATGACGCTTTACGTTACGGTACATAACCCACTTCTCATCTCCTGTCACAATTCGTGTCAAGAATAGGTCATTTTTGTAACGGGAAAGCAAAGAAACACAGGTGGCAATTCGGTCACCCTGTTCATTAGCTCTCAGGTTATGTGGAACCACGGAAGAAGAGTCTATAGGAATTAAAACTAGATAGGGCAGCGAGCACGGGAACATAAGCTTTCCTTTCCGCATTAATTCAGCCCAGTCCAGGAAAGCGATTCCATCGCCGCCTGGTGTAGTATCTTCGAAACTTCTCGGAAGAAAGGGAAAGCCCGCCCCTTCGGCTTCAGTCATCCAACGAACGAACAGCCAAAAATGTGAAAACGCGCTGATTGGTGTATTTTCGAGATTTGGTCGCCCTCTATCTCTAAGATGAAAATTACTACCTTTCCGTAACATACGTAATACATCCTTCTCTTTAAATCCGTGTGTGGAACCCAAAGATCCAACTTTCTCGTAAAACGTAATTTAAGCAGCCGTCTCTCGACCGTTGTTTGGTGTACGTTGAAAGTCTCCGGTAATGTTTGCATGGTTGAATTCGGGTTGTTACTTATGGCTTGGTCAATATCATCCTCTTCAACGTGTGATGGCCGTTCATTCCTAGCATGATCTTGCCAGTTTCTGTCTACATCCCTAAATTTATGAAACCATCGACGATATGTGCTTTCGTCTATTGCATCCTCCCCAAAAACTTGACAAACATTGCGACATGCTGCGGCTGTCGTACTCTTTTTATCGAACTCGTATAACAAACAATGTCTTATATGTCAAGGCCATGGTGCTTTTTACAATTCATTTATTTACTTTTGAGTGGCAACAGAGTTTTTTTTGTTTTTTGGTTTTGTGTTCGAATGTAAAAATTGTCCGATGCTAAAGTTTGAATTCTGTGATGTTTTTCCCTTTTGAATAAACCTTTTTTTTGTGATTTTGCATTTACAGTCCTTTGATATGTGGATAGCATAATAGATATTCTTTATCAAAAAAGGAATAATGTAAAAGTTTTGGTACCCTCGGCGGGACTGTAAATGCAGTTAATTGTGAATATGGCTAATTTAGAAAATTTGTAAAAAGCTAAAAAGGCTGAAAGAGCCGCTTTCTCGAAAGCATATAATAAAGTTGAAGAATTGATAGCCTCACAAGATGTTGATCTTGCAGAACTGGAATCAGAATTGAGTGTTTTTAAATCGAAAGTTGATCGCCTGGAAGTAACGCATGCAAGTATTCTTGAAGTTCTCTCTGAAAAAGAATTTGACACAGAATTCGAAATAATTGAAGATTATTGTGATAAAGCAATAAGAATTGAAACAAAAGTAAGAAGAATAATTGATCGCCATAAAACTGTAAGTACTGCTTTTAGTCCACTTCAGAGTGAATCTGTTATTGTTAATTCTGTAGAAAATTATTATTACCCACGAAACCGCCGACCAACCCGAAGGTTTATGGCCGGCCCGAAGGCCCAAGGACGGTCGGAAAAAGAAGCATCCACCATCTAACCAAAACTCAGCCAGGAGAACGAACCCAGAAAACCAGCAGGAAAAAAAAAAATTTGGAAAAATCAAAAGTACAGACTCACATGGAAGTGTTACATACAAAGCCAATAATACAAAAGCATAAAACAGTAGAACAAAAACAATCGTACTGAACAAAATGTCAAGCAGCGTGAATACAAATATACAGGAACACGCAAAACAGCAACAGAAATTCCCATAAAGTAACAAAGACCATATAGCCAAAATACAAAAACAGTATTAAAAATAGCAATAAGCACAAAGTTTAAAATACAAAAATATAAATACAGCTAAAATAACCCAAGTTAACAAACTACAAGGTTAAAAAGGTTAAAACAACAGTTTAAAAGTTAAAACAATGCATAGCAAAAGCAAATACCAAAACATTAGAATAAAACACTAAAAGTAAAATACAACAGTTAAAAACAAGAACCTAAAATATATTAAGATACAGGAACAAGCGATAAAACTACATAACAATTACAAATAAGCAACAGCAAGACACCATTTACAATCCAAACAAATCAAGAGCCTAAAATTTATAAGTAATAAAAGTAAAACATTCGTTCAAATGATTATAGATGGAAGCAGCTCGTTTACACCAGAACCTAGAATTATCTATTCTCTGAAAGTAGTCACCAAGACTCTCTGCAGTATCTCTCTTAATACATTGACCAGAAAAGGAACAGCTAGTCGTCATGTAGTGCAGAGAATCGCCAAGAGAGCCACAAGGACAATTTGGACTATCCCTATATTTAGCTTTATAGTGCAAATAATAGGGAAAAGCACCATGACCAGTAGCGAAGTAATAAAGAACTTGATTCTTTAGTTTAAAATCAAGAGAAACGGTAGGAAAAATGCTAAAAGTAAGTCTGCCATTATCTGAAGAATCCCACTCACGTTGCCAAGCAATTTTCAGGTCATTGTTCAGAAATTTCTTAATAAGTGAGTTAGGATAGGGAATAACCACTCTATTACCAGTAACACAAGCATTCTTGGCCAAGAAATCTGCAATTTCATTACCCAAAATACCAGTATGTCCCCTCACCCATTTAATTACCACATTACTATCACAGGTTTGAATGAGGTCCAGGACATCCTTAATTAACATGGTACTAGGATAAAGGTTTCTACAAGCCTGAATAGAAGAGAGATTATCAGTGAGAATAACAACAGAATTGAAATTTGCATCCTTTAACCAAGTAAGCGCTTCTTTAATAGCAATCAGTTCAGCTTGAAAAACAGAGTTATATTCCCTGAGCTTCAGCAAATCAAATTTAATAATATCATTATTGTAAATAGCAACCCAGGCAGCACCAACACCCTCATCCGTCTTACTGCCATCAGTGTAAATCCTGAGCAAATCATTACTGTCCAGATCAGCTAAATTTTCAAAATCTCTACACAAACCCGACGAGTCAATGTTATACTTGAAAAGTCTTTTATCAAAGTCATTTTTATCATAATAATCACCATCAAAATATAGAGATTTATCGCCATAACGGACATTGTACTTCTTAATAAGCCTCTCCGCCTCCAAAGTCACGGGAGGAACCCCAGTAAGATGACGAATAGCATCAGTGGAGACTTATTTATAAAAATGACAAATATGGATAATGAACGTACGCTGGCAGGAATTCAACTTTCTAACACCATGACAATTCAGCCTAGGATACCACGCCTCAGCAGCATATAGGATTTTGGGCAAAATCACAGTATAATACCAGAGCTTCTTCATAGCAGGCCTGATACCCCAAGTAGCACCACTAATTCTTCTAATATTTTTACTAATGTCATAAATCGTATCCCAGATAGTCTCGACATGAGGAAGAAAACTCAACTTGCAGTCAATCAGGACACCCAAGAAAACATGAGCGTCGACGACCTTGATTGAAGAGTCCTTTATCTTAAAGATCGGGGGACGATTAGGGGAAAGACTAGCAAATACAACACTCTTAGTTTTTAACGAAGAAACGACCAGGTTCCTCGACTCCACAAAGTCACTAAAGATATTTATATTTTGGTTTGTGATATATTCAAGTTGGGCTCTAGAGTTACCTGAGCACACCATCACAAAATCATCAGCGTAACCAAATAAAGAAACCATATTCAGATCAAAACAGCCAAAAATTTTGTTAATCAGAATTAGACAAAGGATGGGCCCCAAACAGGACCCCTGGGGACAGTCCCTATCAACTTTATGAAAGTCATTCAAAAATAAACATTTAACATACCTGTTACACAAATAGCTGGCAATAATGTTACGCAAGTAGACAGGCACACCAAGATCATTTAGTTCCGCAAGAATAAACTCCCAACTCGCATTATCAAACGCACCAGTAATATCGAAGAAAGTGGCCGAAGTATACTTATAATTTCTCTTCCTAGCCAGAATATCATCAATAAGACTCTTAAGGCACATAATCGTACTACGACCCTCCCGGAAACCAAACTGAAGGTAGGGCAAGATATTTTCATTCTCCAAAAAATAGTTCAGTCTACCAACAATTATCTTCTCAAAGACCTTGCTAATATTAGATAGCAGACAAATCGGTCTATATGATTTCTGATTGGTAGCCACTGTATTGAGTTTTGAGAAGAAAACAACGTTACCCCTTTTCCAAACCCTAGGAAAATAACCCATGTTCAACAATTTGTTAAAGATAGAAATAAAAAGGTTTGGGATTTGGTTAAAAATGTACACAATAAATCTTACATCAAATTTATCAGGGCCAGGGGCCTTGTTTTAGTAGATAGTTTTAGTAGTGTTCTGTAGAAAATATTAGAGAGAAAAGAAGGTTTAAATTACCAAGATTAGAATAACGACGGTTTGATGGTAATGTTAAAGAATGGCTTTATTTTTGGAGCCAATTTGAAAAAATTCATAACGATTGTACTATAGTTAATTCTGATAAAGTTCAGTATTAATTACAAGCTACTGTTGAAGGATCTCGAGCTAGAGAGGTTACTGAAAGTTTTCCACCAACTGGCGATAATTATATAAAAGCAATTGATTGTTTGAAAACCCGTTTCGGTCGTGATGACTTACAAATTGTAATTTACATTAGAGAATTATTAAAATTAGTTTTGAAGAATGCCAATTCAAAATTTTGTTCAAACAATTTATGTGTACTGTATGATAATCTCGAACAGTAAATTCGTGCACTGGAAACACTTGGTGTTACAACTGATAAATGTGCAGCATTACTTTATCCTTTGGTTGAATCGTGTATGCCTGAAGATTTCCTTAGAGCTCGGCAGAGAAGCTCACATTTTGATCATGGCAATGATCCAAAAAAAAGGCTTGACAGTTTGTTAGCCTTTTTAAAAACGGAAGTAGAATCTGAGGAAAGAATTAACTTAGCTATGGCTGGTTTTGATTTGAATGATTCTTCTTGTAAAGGGAATAAAGAAAACAGAGGAAAAATTTGTACCGCTGCTAGTTTGTTAACTAATAATGCACGTGCAGAGAAGTTGTGCACTTTCTGCAATGGAAAACATGAATCGATGAATTGCTTTAAAGCACGAAAAATGTCATTTAATGAAAAAATAAAAATTTTAAAGGATAAAGGTTATTGTTTTAGATGTTTAAAAGTTGGCCATAGGGCAGAAAAATGCCGATGTTTTGTGAAATGTACTATTTGTAACAGAACACATTTTGCTATTATGTGTACAGAATCAAACAAAAGTGTAAATAAGTCTACATCAAATAATCCGGAAAAGGAAATTAAAGAGCAAAATAAATCTGTGAATTTGGCATCCATATCCAAATCTCCGCAAGTTTTGCTGCAAACTTTGAAAGTTAATTTAAAATATAAGAACAGTATTTTAGTTGTGAGAGCACTGTATGATTCCGGATCTCAAAAATCGTACGTTAGAAGAGAGATAGTATCTAAGTTAAATTTGAAACCTCTGCGTCAGCAACGTTTGTCTTATTCACTTTTTGGAGGTGAAAAGAGCAACAACGAACTTCATAATGTATATAAAATTGAACTAGGAAGCTTAAATGGAAATTTTTACTGCAATTTTGATGTAGTTGATCAAGAAACTATTTGCAATGATGTTCCCTCTGTTTCGTGTGGCCCATGGATTGATGAATTAAGATGTATGAATATACACATTTTTGATACAGAAGATAATTTGGGTCCAATTGATGTTCTCATTGGAGCAGATATTGCAGGTAGACTTTTTACTGGAAAGAGAAAAGTTCTATCTAGTGGGCTAGTAGCTGTGGAATCCTATCTAGGATGGACACTTATGGGGAAAACCAATTCACCTTCTGAAAAAGAAGATACTACTATGATGGTAATTTCCTTGTTTGTTAGAGAAGCAACTATTTCCGATCTTTTTAGTCTGGAAGTTTTAGGAATAAGGGATCCTGTCGAAATGAAGACCAAAAAAGAGAACGAGTATTTGACCAAGCTATATTTTGAAGAAACATTAAGAATTAATGAAGATGGAAGATATGAAATTGCTCTTCTGTGGAAAGAAGATCATCTTCCCCTACCCACCAATAAAGGACTAGCCATGAAAAGATTAATAACATCAACTAGAAAATTACATCAAGAAAATTTGTATATAGCTTATGATAATGTGTTTAAGGAATGGGCTTCATTAGGTATAATTCAAGATGACCCAATCCAATCATCATCTCACCCTTTTGAACACTACTTACCTCATAGACCTGTTGTGAAACAACATGGAACTACGAAAGTGCGTCCAGTTTTTGATGCATCTGCAAGACAAGTCGAATCACCATCATTGAATCAATGTTTAGAATCTGGACCTAATTTATTAGAATTAATCCCTGATCTTCTTCTTAGATTTAGAGAACATAAATGTGGAATTGTTGCTGACATCGAAAAAGCATTTCTACAGATAAGTGTACGACCAGAAGATAGAAATTATCTTACGTTTTTTTGGTTGAATGAAAAAGAAAATAACCATCCTAAGATAATGCGGCATTCTCGTGTGGTGTTTGGTGTGAAAAGTAGCCCTTTTCTTTTAGGAGCTGTGTAAGAGCATCATTTGAAAAAATATCTCAATAATTCAAAATATAATCAAAAATATGTTGAGATTATTTTTCGAAGTTTTTATGTAGATGATCTAGTTACAAGTTTAAATAACAAATCAGAAATATTACCATTTGTTGAACAGTCTCGTCATATTTTGATTGATGGAAAATTCAATTTAAGAGGATGGAAGTATACAGGAGATGAAGATTCAGAACAGGTTACTTCTGTTTTAGGATTGCTTTAGAATCGCAGAGAAGACGAACTGAAGATCAATTTGGATTGGTTGAATACATACAGACTTGAAATTGTATCGAAGAGAGTAATTCTTTCTGTTACGCAAAGAGTTTTTGACCCAATTGGGTTTTTATGCCCTGTCCTCTTAGTTCCCAAGCTAATGTTACAAAAAATGTGGAAAGACAATATCCCGTGGGATAAGGAAGTTGAAGAAAGTATGAGACGAGAATTTGTAAGATGGTTTGAAGGTTTGAATATCTTGAAGAATTTGACTATTGTTCGTTGTTTTTTTCCTGATGTAACTAGTCAATATAGCATTAGCATTCATACGTTTTGCGATGCTAGTCAATTTGCTTACGCAGCAGCTGTTTTCATTCGCATCGAATATGCTGACGTTTATGTAACTCTTTTGGCAGCGGAATCAAGGGTTGCCCCAGTTAAACCCATCGCTATTCCTCGTGTCGAATTACTAGCTGCAACGGTGGGAGCTCGATTATGTAAATTCGTACTCAGTGGGAAGGTATTGAACAACATTTCTGGACAGATTCAACTACTGTATTGAGCTGGATTCAGCGTGAAGAAAATTGGGCTGTTTTTGTCAACAATAGAACACAAGAGATCAGAAAATTAACTGATTCTACCCTTTGGAAACATCTTCCTGGAGCTCAAAATCCAGCCGACTTGCCTTCAAGGGGGTGCTCTGCCCAACAACTCTCAGACAGTAAATGGTGGGAGGGATTGACTTGGCTTCGAGAAACTAAAGATAAATGGCCTGTCACCAAACCTATTTTCAATGAGACAGCATCTGTTACTTTAAAAACTAGAAGTGGGAGAGTGGTCAACATCCTCTAAAATTGGACTTACAAAACTTTATTTATCTTCTGAACTTTAAAATTGTGGTGAAATTCCTTGAAATAACAAGTAGAAATGTGTTGTTTTATTGTATTTTGAAATTTTCATTTTATTATTTGTTTTTTAATATAGTTAAGTTGCCTTCCGTCAACTTAAGGTGGGAGGATTTCAAGGCCATGGTGCTTTTTACAATTCATTTATTTACTTTTGAGTGGCAACAGAGGTTTTTTTGTTTTTTGGTTTTGTGTTCGAATGTATAAATTGACCGATGCTAAAAGTTTGAATTCTGTGATGTTTTTCCCTTTTGAATAAACCTTTTTTTTTCTGATTTTGCATTTACAGTCCTTTGATAGGCGGATAGCATAATAGATATTCTTTATCAAAAAAGGAATAACGTAAAATTTTATGCTCCATGTTACACTCTCTGATATATATATTTGAAATGATTAACTTTCTGAGACACGATGCATTTATATGTGAGGCATCCACACGTCTGATTGGCCGACGATTTGCGTCGTTACAATGTCATATGTGACGTCAATTCCATTGAAAATTTTCATGTACAAAAACGGGTTGAACTTTCTCACTCACCCAATAGTTACGTTTAAATAAGAAGAAAAATACTCTATAAAAGTGGTGTGAAAAAAAAAAAAAAAAAAAAAAAAGGCGTGTACTAGCAATTTTACAGAATGTTATTTAGCAAGTTGTCAATTATGTTGTTGGTATTTGCTGCTTTTTTTTTTTTTTTTTTTTCCTATTTTTTCTGCAATGGACAACCCTCGAGCGGAATCGATCGAAAATAGATGAGCCTATTACCTTTTGCGAGGCAACGGTAGCTTATAAGAAATTGATCTAAAATAAGTTAATATTATTCTAATTAATTTTTCAATATTTTTAGGTAAGCCTGTGTTTTTTCCAACTTTTGACTGCGTTAACATGATTAATAAATCTGAATGCAAACTAAAAAAATATCATTTTCACAAATCTTTAAAAATTGAAAGGCGGAGATTTCGAGAAAGGGGTGGAAAAGTCGACAGAAACTGTTACGTAGTTCTGCCAGTATTTCTAATATTCTGGAACATTAATAATATCCGCCTTTTAATCATATCAATTTTTTGTGGAGAATTTCCTACAGTGCGTAATTATGCTTAAATAAAAAATAAATAAATAAATAAATAAATAAATAAACACTTTTAAAAACGTGGTATGAAAAAATGCGGGTACTAATTATGCTCTGTAGTTGACCTTTTATTTGACATTTGACCTTTCATTTTACTTGTTACTATTTCATTATAAATTGACCTTTTATTCTTTCCGGTGTTAGCCGATTTTTTTATCAACACACTTGTGAGTGTGAGTTTTTTTCTTTTTTCTTTTATGCTTTTTTCTAGGGTTTTTTAGCCTTTTCCTCCCGTTTTTTACATTCTAAAGGTGCGGTGGTTAATTAAATTAGAAATTAAAAATGTTGCATAAGTACTAAATTTTCTTGTTTTTTTTTTTTTTTTTTTTTTTTTTTTTTTCTCAATAGAAATTTCATACCGTAAAATTTTTATAAATGTTTTATGTTTATTTAATTTTATTTATTCAGCTATAATACATGTTACAGATTTCTTATTTAAAATACAGGGTACAAAAGCTAATTATAAAAATAGAAATGTTGGAAGCTATGATTTTGGATTATGTGATCGTACACTCCAAGAATGTTACCTGTGATAAAATAGAAGAATATTTTCCTAAATAATAAATGCTCATTTTGGTGTGTGATGGGCGGTTGAAGTGAAACAGGTGAACACCAAAAATGATAAATGGAAAAGGCTTAAAAATTATTTCAATTAAATAAGTATGCATTTTAGAAGACAAAAGAAAGAAAGAAAGAAAGAGAAAAGAAAAACATACATTACACTAGTTAGCGACCCTCAACAGAGAGAGACTGGACACTGAACAAAAATGGCGGACGTTAAACCAGTGATCACTCGATAACCTAATGTACTTTTACCAGAATCTGACATTTTTGTTTTATTTAAAATCACGTTAAAATGGTTTTGAGTATCTTCAAACAACGTTGTACAGAGTCATTCAAGTCATTTTCATAGCGTAAGGGTATCATATATAACAGACTGAAAAAGCATGGCGGATCGACCGGCGGGTCGATGTCCAGTTTTTTATCATATGTAGTGTGTCTGAGAGACTGACCATTGAACAAAAATGTTTCGTTTAATGACCACTAGATTGCTGTAGAACATAATATACTTTTACCGAGTCTGACACTGTCCTTTTAATTAAAATCACGATAAAATGGTTTTGTGTATCTTCAGACAACGTTGCGCAGAGTCATTCAAGACATTTTCATAACGTAAGGGTAACATATATAACAGACTAAACAAACATGGCGGATCGACCGGTGGCTCAATGTCCAGTTTCTTATCATGTAGCGTGTCTCAGAGACTGCACATTGAACAAAAATATTTCGTTCAATGACCACTAGATCGCTGTAGAACCATAGCCTGCTAAACTAAATGCTTTCCGCATGGCTCGGAAACTTGGCAACAGTTCAAGCGGTAGACAGCGCCACCTGGTACAGATTGCGCGAATTTTTTATTCAACAGCCACCAAAAATTTTTAAAAGTGGGATTTTATGTACATAAAAGGCGAATAAAATCGAAGAAACGTCATTTATATATATCATATATCACTTTAAAAAAAGTTTGGTGGCTGTTGAATAAAAATGTCGCCCAATCTGTACCAGATGGCGCTGTCTACAGCGTGAACTGTTGCCAAGTTTCCGAGCCACGCAGAAGACATCTAGTAGTTTAGGAGGCTATGGTAGAACATAATATACTTTTACCGGAATCTGACACTTTCCTTTTAATTAAAATCACGGAAAAATATTTTTGTTTACAGACAGCCATGCAGAGAATCATTCAAGACATTTTCATAGCGTAAGGGTATCAAACATAAGAGACTGATCAAACATGGCGGATCGATCGGTGGGTCAATGTCCAGTTTCTTATCATGTAGGGTTTCTAATTGCACTAACACTGCAGCGTCCTCTATTGGCAAATCCTGTAACCAACTTTGCAAACCGATGTATTTAATATTCGATATCTACCTATTTAATGTATTATCAGTTTGTCTTTATTTCTATAACTATTTTAAAATTATGTTATTTCAAAATAAGGCAGACCTTTAGTGAAAACCCTGTGGATAATAAACAGAATATGTACAATTCTGTTTACTGTTATTAATTATTTTAAATTTCATATATTGTCTATTGCTTAATTAAAAAAATATATAGAACAAAAGAATTTTTGCTTAAAAAAATTATAAAATCATTTTATTAGAGTAATCTGTATTTCAGAAAGAATGAAAAGTTCATCATGCTCATCGCATAGATATATATGGAAATCTTTTTTTTTTTAATTTCGGAGTAGAGTTATAATAACAGGGCTGCAGCAGACCCCCCCCCCCCTTTTTTTTTTTTAATTCTTTATTCTTTTCGTACCACAGTTTCCAGAAAAAAAATATATATATATTTTTACCCCCCCCCCCCTTCCAAAAAAAAAAAAAAAAAAAAGTAACGATAGGGTTAAAACATTACTTTGTTTAACTATTTATAATAATATATAAGTGATTTATAATACTTTTCTGGAGTAGAAGTATTAGTTTTTAAATTTTATTTTAAATTTATTTATTTAATTATTTATTTTTGAAAAATAGCAGTTTGCCTGCATAAATTTATTATAAATTTTATATTACGGAAATACTGGCACGAAAATGATAATAAAAATCTGATGTGGGCACCACATGACTTCCTTATACACTTTTAGAAATATACATAATGTTAAAAAACATTGACATTGGACCCGAAACAGTTGGCTAAAAATATTTTTAAAAAAATGAATTATCACCGTGTTCTGAGCTTTTCTGAAAGTTAGTTAAAAACCGATCCAAGATTTGTACTGGTAACGCTGACGAAGGCAGCAAGGACCCGAAAAAATTGGCTAAAAGTATTTTTAAAAATGCAGTTTCACCGTATTCTGAACTATTCTGAAAATTTCAAATGTCTAGCTAGTCGGGAAGTTAGTTAAATAAATTTTCTGTTGAACCATATAAACGCTGTCGAAGGCAGAAGTGACCTAAAACAATTGGCTAAAAATATTTAAAAAATGCATTGTCACCGTGTTCTGAGTTTTCCCGGAAGTTTTAAATGTCTAGCTAGTCGGGAAGTTAGTTAAAAATCGATTGCAAGATTTGCACTGGTAACGCTGCCGAAGACAGCAGGGACCCTAAACAGTTGGCTAAAAGTATTTAAAAAATGCATTTTCACCGTGTTCTGATCTAGTCTGAAAGTTCCAAATGTCTAGCTAGTCGAGAAGTTAGTTAAATAATTTTTCTATTGATTCACATATACGCTGCTAAAGACAGCAGGCATTAGAAACAGTTGACTAAAAGTATTAAAAAAAGGCATTGTTGTTGCATTCTGAACTCTTCTGAAAGTTTTTAATCTCTAGCTAGTCGAGAAGTCAATTAAATTGCAAGACTTGTCCAAACCGTTTTTGAGTTATTACCGTTTTTTGATACATTTTGGCCATTATGAACCTAATTTTCCTAAATATCTCCAAAACGGAAAATCATACAAAATCCAAAAAGGGAGGTGCACAACTAGATGTTATAACAAACATATGTACCAATTCGCAACTTTCTACGTCCAACCGTTTTTGAGTTATGCGACATACTCACACACACACACACACTGACACACACACATACAGACGTCACGAAAAATCGTGTAAAGTCCTTTATATCTCTAAAACGAGAGCTCGTGTTAAGACGACACTTGCAGGTGTACAACTAGACATCATGACAGTCACACGTACAAATTGGCAACATTCAGCGATCATTCGTTTTCGAGCAATGTGAAATGCAAAATCTATTTCGCAAATCGGGATTACTATACTTCCTTATACTTTGTATAAGGAAGTAATAATGATAATAATAATAAGAGTCGCGTGTGGCATCCCTGTAATAAATAAAAAATTGAAATGTTTATGAATGTTAAAAAAAAAAAAAAAAAAAGAAAAAAAAAATATTATAAAAATATTGCCAATTTTTTTATGTGTAATATTGTTGCCACATACTTTAAAAATTTATCAAGTTTTTCGTTATTTTATATTTTCTTCTTTTGCTTTTATTTTTTTAATCAAAATCTACGAGTGTATTTTTGCAATATAGAACATTGGCGCACATTTTTTTTTTCTTTACCAAATTTAACTCATACTTCAAAGAACAAAAATAGTTCTTCATTTTAGTGTTACATGTAAAAATTATATTTAATGCACATATAAATAAAAATTCAGTGTAATATATAATCTCTTTAATGAATTCGTAATTTGAATTCTACTCAAAAACAAAGCAAAAACAAAAACAAAAACAAAAAAAGCATAAAATTCCATTTTCTTTCTGCAAATATAAACAAAGAGTTAAACAAAAAATATTACTTTGATCAATAAGGATTTTAATGAAAAAGAGGAGCTAAACATCAAGAGTAAAAAAAAAAAATCATTTAATTAAAAACAGTCGAGTCGACGCTAATGGCTAGTTTTCATTAAAATTTATTTGAAAAAGAAGGGTCATTAAGAAAGTTTGTTTACACTCATAAAATTTCATTTTAAATAAAGATTCTGAAGATACTTCCGAATAAATCGTGATAAAGAGATTGTTCTGTAAAAAAAAAAAAAAAAGAAAAAAAGAAAAAAAAAAAGAAAAGAAAATAGAAAACAGAAAAATAGCGAAAAGGCCGTAACAATGTAACTTTAATTAAATGAGAACATTTAGCCCCCCCCCCCCTTTTTTTAAATAAATATATTAGTTTCCTTTTTATACTTCATAGCAACATTGTTTATGTAAATTTAAATTATATGCATAAAATTACAAACTAACAAGTTTGTAAATATTCTTCTAATGTTTACAATAATTCAATGCATTACAAATAATCGCAAAAATTTATTAAAGAGTTAAAATTACGCAAAACGTCTGTATATAAAAAAATAATGTGTACAGTATTGTAGTTCATATACAGGGTAACATCAAACATACATACTACAATCTATTAAAGAAAATTGTTTTGATATTTCCATGACAAAATTTTAGAAAATGTTTATAAGTTTTACGTTTTAAACACACGCACACTGCTAAAAATTCCAAACGAGAAATTACTGGAAATTATTTACCTTCGTTCTTATGTAAAATTCTAACAAAACAGTAAACAGAAGTGTTAAAGTTTTATAATGCATGTATTATGCATGTATTAATGTTTTATTATGAATGTATTTTAATTCTATCACTGTTTCCTAGAAATAGTAAATTTATACTTTAGATAAAATAATTTAAACCACCCTTGTTATTTGTGCATTTTTACACTCGAGTAACGCATCTTGAGGTAAGAATGTCGCTGACTATGACCTGTCAGAAAACTATATGCATTGTTATTTTCAGCAAGTTAAAAAGTGTCTGGGTTCCACCTAGACCCCAAGTCATACTGATAGGTTAAAAAACTACTGTTATTTAATTTCTTTGTTTATAGTAATATATAAAGGATTTATAATATTTTTTATGAAGTAGATATAATAATTTTTAAATTTTTATTGAAAAATAAAACAATTAAAAAAATATAAATATAAAATAAAAACTAATGATGGATATTGAGAATCGTTGTCATTTATTTTTAACTGAAAATTATAGTAAATTTACGGGGGCTCTAGAAAAATATTTTAGAAAATTTACGAAAAAATATTTAGTCTATCAGTTACATTGAGAATATATTCTATGACTGACATCTCGAAACTAAACTGTGGTTCTAGTAAAAACACTGTCAAAAGAAATATACTGCCTTCATCTAGAATGAATAAGTGGCCATTTTCTAAATCCTTTAACTAGAAATATAGATTTCCTAGCAATGCGCATAAGGCACGCCAATAAACCGAATAAACGAAATTATCGAAAATTTCTAGTCTACACATTTCTAGATGGTGAAACAATATTCTAAATATTCTGAATATTCTGAATCTTTTGTATGGCGAGAAATTCTCACTTGATTATCTAGAATTGGGTCTTAAACCAAGATTATAGAACCCGCCTCGTGTTCGCATTTATTTGGAGGTATTTTCAAATAGGTTTGACCTCGATAATATAGACAAACTCTCTAGAATTCTAATAAGGGTTTCTAGAACTCGCTTTCAAAGTGGACTCGAATTTATAAGGATGACATGGAGCTATTTATTCTAGAGCCACAATTTAGATTCTAGATGTCAGTTACAGAATTTTTTCTCAGTGAATAGTTTCATGTCATCCTTATAAATTCTAGTTCCCTTTGCAAGCGAGTTCTAAAATCTCCTATTAGAATTATAGAGCGTTGTCCTGTATTATCGGGATCAATATCATTTAAAGACCTCTGTAAATCAATGTGAACACCAGAGATGAGTTTTAGTAACGATAATTTTATTTTATGACTCAATTCTGTGAAATAAAACGAGAATTTCGTGCAATATAAAGGGCATATAATATTCATGATATTGTTTCATCATCTAGAAAAGTTTAGACTAGAAATTCGTGATCATTTTGTCTATCTAGATTATTTTTTTACCTTATGCGCATAGCTTAGAAGTCTATATTTCTATTTAGGGATCTAGAAAGTGACTACTTATTCGTTCTAGATAAAATGAATTCCAAAGTAACGGACGTTACATAACACACACAAAATAAATGCTGAAAAGGATTAATGGGCCTCATAAACATGTGTACCAAATTACAAGTGAATAGCATGAGTTTTGCGGTCGCTATCGCGGAGCATACAAATTCTTCCCATAGGCCGTAATGGTAAGAAAAATTTTGGTGTGTCCCTGTACACGAACTACAAATGGAATACACACTCAAAACTATACAGCTGATTCCGTGGAGCTCATGAACACGCGTACAAAATTTAAACTCAATAGCGTTGTTACGTAGTTTCTTCACGCAGAGGTGATCGTTGATTAGTGGAAATATCTGCAAGGAAATGTAAATTAGCAATAAATTCAAGCCGAAGTCCAATTGCTGTCATCAAGAAGCTTTTATTGAATAACTTTTCCAAAAAGGTCAAGGATTAACATTTCCAACAACTTTGTACAGAGCGTTGAAAAACGTTGAATAATGATGTACATAATTCCAAGATTGAACGTTGAGATTGTCGCATGAGATGGGGGAGAGAGCGAACGTAATTACGTCGTTACTATACTATGATCTGGAGCAGTTCTGAGTTCCTTACACTCGAACAGATCAGAGATGTCTGAAGAAAAAGAGCCAAATTTTAGAAAAAAACAGCCAAAAGAATGCCAAGCTATTTCTTTGTCTTTACAATATATTAATACAAAATTTTGAATATAAAAATGTCGTTACATCGATTTGGCATAAAAAGCATCGCCAGGTATGAGTCATCTTTAACGTACGAAAAACAACCCCTTTGCTAGACGCCAGTTGGTCGATGACAATCCATTATAAATCTATTTTTAGAACTATAATGACCTGCTTGAAATAATAATAGCTTTTAATATAAATATGAGGGTAATAAATATAAACTGAAATGATTGCTTTTTTATTTTATTAATAGCTATTTATGCTAGGAAAATGCTGATAACGAATTTTAAATTACCCTGCCAAAAATAAATAATTATAGCTAAATTGGTTTAATCCATTCAGGGAAAAAGTAAAAACGGAATTCTTTTTCAAAAGCCCTGATATAAAAATTGCTTTATGTTATTCCTAGAGCAATGTGTTTGTAACCATAAAGGACAAAGAACACTATTAAATGAAAGATTTTGATTTGTAAATAAAACGGGAAATTCTATATAATTAATTAATTGAATTACATAAATTTAAAAGGATTTTTTTTATATTATCTATATTAATCCCTCCTTTTTGTTATAATATTAAATTTGAATAAATAAATAAACTTTTAAAGGACATATGTGTGAACCCTCACACATATATCTCCCCTTCGACTGGAAAGCAAAAAAAAAAAAATTGAAAGGTAATGCAAAAATATCGCTCTCTCTCACATCAAGGCAAATACATACTATAAATTTCAACATAACTTTCTATATAAAACCAATATTACTTCAAAAATATTTTTCATATTACAAAGTGGCTAATAATGTAAAATTAAACATCAAATGTATAACACCAATGATTAATTAGAACTTGTTTTTACAGGACATAATTATCTTTCATAAGATGCAAGAAAGTATATTGAAATCATGACATTATAATTATAAAATAAGCAATGCAATGTAGTATTTATAATAATTCACAGCTGTATGACAATGTATTTATTCAACAAATTTTTGAAAATGTATGACAATTGAAGGTAAGGAAAAAAAATCAATAATTACAAAAGTAAAATATTTTATGTATTTAAAGTTTATAGACTATGTTAATTTGCTTGAAACTATTTATTATTTACTAATTTTATTATTAATTTCAATATAATAATATTTTAATGAGATATTTTGGTATGAAAAAATTTTTTAGAATATAAAGAAATTACCAGAATGTCAATATGTGAAGACCTAAAATTTATACAAATTGAGCCAGTGTGCGTGTGAATCAGTATATAAATCATAATTGACATCGTGGGTTGTGAGGCCACAGCCAAAAATAACGTACTGAGTTAGGGTGTGATGCAGAAGAGGCATATATTGTGTGTAAATAAAATTACAGCAAGCATCCTGCAACACGACATAATTAAATGTCTTTTGTTTGTATAAAGTGAATTGAGAAAAAAAATAAAAAAAAGCCCAATCAATAAAATAATAGGACCCATAGTACGCAGTCTGGAAAAATTTTAAAAGAAAAATGTAATTAGATTTTTTTTTCTTTATAAATGTTCAACTATAGTTAATTATTTCTAAAGAAAAAAATCTGAACTAAGTTCATTTTTCAAACATTATGTGGTTTAAAATAATGAAGAATGATACCACTATATTATTAATTCTCCTTTCCCTAACAAATATAATAATTTATAAAACATGAATCACAATTGAAAAGTGTAAATTGTCAACGTGGACAAATTCTAATAATATTTTTTATGTATTATTCGTGATGTTTGTATTGAATAATCATTAAATAATTGTGAAATACAAAATGTTAAACTTGTTAAGTATGCATGATATGATACCTTTTTTTTTTTTTTTTTGGTGTGTGTGTGTGTGTGTGTATTTAGATCACTTACGTCTTGGACGAAGATGTGTAAATGACTTATTTCTTATTAGTACCCATACATTTTTTAATATTTATTTATTTATTTATTTTTATTTCTTATGTATATGTGTGACAGCACCCAAAAGGGATTTGGTAAATTTGAAATGTCTAATAGTATAAGACATTGTTTACCTCTCAATTAAGAATAATCTTATTGATATGCAATCAGAAGAATGTGTGTGTACAAGATTGAAAATAAAATGTGTGTGTGTAAGAAAAAGTACACATATGAAACAACATTGTAAAAAAGAAACATGTCAATACATAATTTTTAGAAAAAGAAAAAGATGTGATATTGTAAAAATGTAATTCTGTATTTTATGTATACATGTATTGTAAAATTCGTAAGTTGAAGTATAAAAGATCCCTTAAAAATTAAAAGAAAATGTAATAAGTACAAGCAACTATTTAAAATGTATCAAAGAAATATAAAATTAGCAAATAGTAATTGATAAAATTACAATGTTAGCATTAGTTAAATTTGTTTGTTTATTTGTTTATTCTTTATAAAATATTGCAAGGTAAGCCATGTGAAATAATGTGTAAGATGGATAAAATTTTATCAGTATTATTATTTTTATTATAAATAATTTATCTTTTATAAATCTCTAACTATATTTTATAAAAGTAGAATAACAAAAACTAAAATTAAAATATTGCTGATCACCTGACATGTGAACCATGACATGCCAAACAATTAAGTCAGAGAAAAGTGTATAAACTCCGAACAGAACATGGCTGAATAATTGGGTTGTGAGGCCAATTAAAACATGCCATAATGTGTGAAATGTGTCAAAACGTGTAAAAATGTGTAAAATAACTATTGAAAAATTTGTCATTTAACCGTACCCCAAATTAGTCAAATGACAATGAAGTTCTGACCCAAAAGTAAGCATATATAAGAACACATGTACATAATGCAGCAAAATATATATAGAAAGAAACGCATAATTCTGTTACTTATTTTTGAACTTTTAATTTGAAGTATGTAAGGTGAAAAGTTTTTTTTTTTTTTTTTTTTTTTTTTTTTTTTTAAACATGTATGAATATTGCATGAGTGTGCATATGTTGAAAGTGTACATATTTTATATTCAAGTACATGCAGTAAAATAATCAATACAATGTGTGTTTATTTATTTGATTTTGTTAGTTTTTTTTTTTTTTTTTTTTTTTTTTTTGTTATGTATATATATATATATTTTTTTAGTAAAACAATTAGCGAATGCTTGAAAAAAATAATGTTTGAATAATAAGATAAATGTAAGATGTGGTTTACCCAACACAATTTTCGGTGTTGAAAATTTAAACTTATAGTCAAATATCAGCACATTATATAAAAACAATCTGCATAATATATAGACCAAAGCAACACAATTGTGTTAACAGGGAGTGTGTGTTTATGTATATTTATTTATTTATTTATTTATTTATTTTTAACAAGAAGCTGTGATAACATAGTTAAATTAATTTGAATTTTTTTTTTTTTTTTTATAAAAATGCGAGATTAAAATTCTCAATAACTTTCAATTATGTCCGTAAACATTCTAGAATGGTATTACTGATGAAAAAAAATATAGCCACAATATTATTATTTATGATCTCTGATGACATAAATAATTTAATTAATAATGAAATAAAAAAAATGTGCACATGAAATTGATAAAAAAAAATGTCATGACAATATAAACTTCTAATGAGTTCAACGAGGCCTCTTAAAATGAGCTTAAAATCAATATAAAGACTAGCTACAAGGGCTATCATAAATGCTCATATCAAATTCCATAAAAACTCGAGTAAAGGAAGCATAAATAACTTCTCAATAAAAGATGAATTCAAATTGTTCATCAAGTCGACTAAAAAAATATTAATCATAATCAGCTGATATCTATAAAAAAAAACAAAAAAATATTTTCTCAAAAGTTGCGCAGTAAATGTTATTCCAAAAAAATGATGCATCGTATACATTTAAGGCCTGATATCTGATGTTATACAACTAGCTAGTAATTATATATATGTATATATATATATTCATATTAATGAATACATATTAATAAAATATAAAAAGATACACATATGAATAAGAATATAAACCAAAAATATTAATGAGTAATTATGAATAAATAAGTGTATATATGATTATTTAACAAAGTGCCATTATATTTACAGAAACACATAAAAACATTATCATTATCTTTTTTTATTATTATTTTATTCACCTTTATTTATTTTTTTTTTTTTATGATGAGTGATAGATGTGCATCTTAATATTTGAAAAAGACTAAAAATGTTGAAAATTTATGTCCCAACAAACTATTTTCACTATTGCCTGAATGTAAAGAGTGTTTATTTATATATTTATCTGTTGGCTTCTCAGTTCCTTTATTTATATATATTGTTTAATAAGCAGACTTCAGTTGTAATAAATGAAAAATAAATAAATTTGATGTGTGCAAAAAGATAAAAATGTGTTATTGCACAAAGTGTTAAAAAGAATCTAGGCATAGCAAACTAAAAAGAAAGTGAATTTTGAATGAATGTGTAAATTTATAACAATGTGTGAGAATGAGAACATCATGCATGTAAAATATTATGAGCAGAAAAGTCTTTTATTAAGAACAGCTAATTTACTGTAATAACATAACCCTGTCACATTTACATACTGTGAACAAATGTAAAAAATATGAAAAAATATTGAATAAATAAAGATTGAATGTTTCTCAATTTAATTACCCTATTTTATTTATTTATTTATTTTTATGTTTATGTATGTGTATGGAAAACAAATGCAGAACTGTTAATCTAGCAAAGTAAATATTTCGTATAAATGAAAATAAAATTCTAACAAAAAGGTAAAATTGTGCAATGCAAGGTAATCAAGGCAGATCTCTCCCCATAAAGAAATCTGGCCAGGATTTCCAAAGAAAGAAATATACCCCGAGTACCAAACAAACACTATTACATTCAAGACGTCGTTAAATGCAACAGTGGTGCACAAAATCATAAAATTTAAATCTTAAAATGGGAAACGTATAAAACTTTTGAGATGTAGAAAATAAAAATTATAATGTGTACAAATTAAATTATCATTAAAAACTTTACAACTCGATATTATTTAATAGAACCTATAAATAGTGTATGTATAAAAACATGATTGAAAATGTGTTAGTGTAAGAGAAAAATTTTATTACAAACGTCCGAAAACAAATATTTCTAAAGTTTCAGGATGAGCGAAACCAATCAATTTATCGATGATTAATTACTAATATTCCCCACAAGAATTGAAAGATCAATTTTATGAAAATGTGAAATGTGTAAATGCAAAATATTTGTAAAAAAAAAAATGTGTTTGTAAGTGTGTAAATAGTGGGAAATGCTCACCTGCCGCTTATAAACATCTAGTCCCGAACGATTGCAAAAAAAAAAAAAAAATTCTTACTTACATTATTTTAACTTTTTTTTTTTTTTTTTTTTTTTTTTTTTTTGTTAAAGTTATAAAATGTACATGTAAAGAAAAGATGCCTAAAATCATAATGTACAATTGAAGTATTTTGAAATGTTTAGCAAGAAGATATGAGAACATTTTAACGAAGGGCTAGCCTATTTGTGACAACAATGTAAACTATGTGTGAAATAAATTTGTTTGAGTGTAAAACAAGAATGAAGAAAATAAAAATTAGAAATAAGTTTTAAAAATATAAAACAATGTATAAATAGACAATACTTAAAAAAAAATTTATGGTGTTTATAAAATAAAGTAAACCATATTTCAGATACAAAAGCCAATATAATTTATTTAGAATTCAGCCTGAAATACTGAGAACAGATTTAACTCGTTTATCTTCTTATTCGATATAAACAACTTTGATTATAGATGTGCAATTAAACATCACTCTTTTCAGAAGTGAAAAAGATGAGATATTATAATATTTATTACTTATTAAGTCTAGATATTCTATATTTTTCTTTCAAAGAGTAAATTTATTTGAACTTTAATAATATATAAAGTCGATAAAATGTATATATATTCATGTGCATTTCAAATTATCTAACAGAAAACTCAAAAATTTCACATTTTCTAAAAGAAATTATTATGAATCTAAAAAAATGATTTTTTTATAAAATTGATAATGTATATACCTGTATGGATTACCCAACATTTTAATATACAGATTAAATACAAGAAAAAAAAAAGTAGAACGTATAAATAAGCAAGAGTACTAGTATACAAGTAAAAATTATAATATTAATAAAACGAGAAAAATATAAATTTAAAATTATTAATACACATATTTTTTAATTAATAATTACTAAACTTGCCTGCTCCACTCAAAAATTATTTAAGTGTTCTAGAATATACAAAGTTTAACTCTTTATTCATTTATTTCAAGACCAAGGAAAAATTACTTACCAATCTTGAAAAATCAATTTTTTTTTTTTTTGAAGCATTGCAATTCTTATATTTTGCGAAACGAAACTTATATTCATTACAGCAACTTGCTCCTCCATGACAAAATAGTTCGTTTTCCTAAACTAACACTAACTATCGAAGTTTTGAAGGAAAGTTTCAAATACAAAAGTACGTAGTTGTCTTTTCGAACGAAGGGAAAAATACTGCTATATGTTTAAGGTTTTCCTCCTGTATGAATGCGTAGATAATAATGGAATGTCACATTTTTTGTGATTGTACGAAAATGACGATTTTTAATATAAAATTTCTTAACGCAGATAACAAAAGTATGTTTTGTATACGTGCGTAGAAAACAGCACACACAGGGAGAACCGATCCAGGCATGCAAATACAGCAGCCCCTGCCAGGGATGGAAATGCACTATCACTAGAAAACGAAAAAAATACCGAGAACTCTATTTTACTATTACCGTAGAATTTTCGCTTACGAATCCTGATTAGAGAGGTGTAAAATCTGAGGCGGCAATTATTTTCTTAAGTTGAACAGAAGAAACCACAAGTGGCAAAAATGTAGAATATCACCGTATTGTTTGGCGTGAATTTTGATCAGGATTGCTTGAATGGAAAATATCCGAATACGATGAAGGTTATATTGGGTCCGAAACAGCTGCTAGTAAATCGAGAGAATGGCAAACACTCCTAAGTACTGTCGCCCGAACAGAAAGACCGGAGTTGGAAAGTCTTTTATCCAGAAAACTTCTCCTTAAAATATAATAATTCTTGGATTTTTCTTTAGCAAAATTCATTATACAATAAATTTCTTCTTTAGTCCTTTTGAAATTTTCAAAACAAAAAGTGTAAATAGTTTCTTCAGTTTCACCTACTTCTAAGCACCATTCTAGAGTCTTTGAAAGTTTTTCAAAACCAAAAACGTGACTTTGAAGCTTTTCCATGGCAAAGTTTAAGCAACAACTTGCGAAAAATATTTAATAAAATATATATAAGAATAAATACAGCCCCTCTCCCCCATGTCGACCAATCTCAACTCCTGGTGCTTTGGCACCAATTTATGTTACGAAGTTTATTGACGCAGTAGGTGATCGTTGATTAGTGGAAATATCTGCAAGGAAATGTAAATTAGCAATAAATTCAAGCCGAAGTCCAATTGCTGTCATCAAGAAGCTTTTATTGAATAACTTTTATAAAAAGGTCAAGGATTAACATTTCCAACAACTTTGTACAGAGGGTTGAAAAACGTTGAATAATGATGTACATAATTCCAAGGTTGAACGTTGAGATTGTCGCATGAGATGGGGAAGAGAGCGAACGTAATTACGTCGTTACTATACTATGATCTGGAGCAGTTCTGAGTTCCTTACACTCGAACAGATCAGAGATGTCTGAAGAAAAAGAGCCAAATTTTAGAAAAAAAACAGCCAAAAGAATGCCAAGCTATTTCTTTGTCTTTACAATATATTAATACAAAATTTTGAATATAAAAATGTCGTTACATCGATTTGGCATAAAAAGCATCGCCAGGTATGAGTCATCTTTAACGTACGAAAAACAACCCCTTTGCTAGACGCCAGTTGGTCGATGACAATCCATTATAAATCTATTTTTAGAACTATAATGACCTGCTTGAAATAATAATAGCTTTTAATATAAATATGAGGGTAATAAATATAAACTGAAATGATTGCTTTTTATTTTATTAATAGCTATTTATGCTAGGAAAATGCTGATAACGAATTTTAAATTACCCTGCCAAAAATAAATAATTATAGCTAAATTGATTTAATCCTTTCAGGGAAAAAGTAAAAACGGAATTCTTTTTCAAAAGCCCTGATATAAAAATTGCTTTATGTTATTCCTAGAGCAATGTGTTTGTAACCATAAAGGACAAAGAACACTATTAAATGAAAGATTTTGATTTGTAAATAAAACGGGAAATTCTATAAAATTAATTAATTGAATTACATAAATTTAAAAGTTTTTTTTTTTTTTTTATATTATCTATATTAATCCCTCCTTTTTGTTATAATATTAAATTTGAATAAATAAATAAACTTTTAAAGGACATATGTGTGAACCCTCACACAAGCGTGTATTTTTGCGGCTGCTATCGCGCGACAGACAGACAGACACACAGACTAAACCCAAAATATTTTTGAGTCTCAACAAAGGGTCTCCACTGACATTTCGACAAAACTTGCAAATTATTAGCTTGATTTTTGCGGTGGCTATCGCGGTACATACAAATTCTTCCCATAGGCCATAATGATAAGAAAAAGTTTGGTGTGTCCCTGTATATGAACTACAAGTATTAGAATACACACCTGAAACTATACAGCTAATACTATTGGGCTCATGAACATGTGTACCAAATTTCAAATCAATAGCGTTATTTTTGCGGCCGCTGTCGCGTGACAGACACACAAACAAGCAAACAAACACACAGGCAGATCCCAAAAGCATTTTGAGCCTCAACAGAGGGCCTCCACTGACGTTTCGGGAACAACATCACAAGACATGCATGTAATTTACAGTCGGTAACAAAAGTGTCCGAACACTAGCAAAAATTCCTATGTATAAAAAGAGAACTTCATACGATTCTGGTAAATAAATCCTTGTCGAATCCTGTTCTTAGTCAGTCTAAGAACATGATTCGATAAGAATTTATTTAACAAAACCGTATGAAGTGTTCTTTTTTTACATAGGAATTTTTGGTAGTGTTCGGACACTTTTGTTACCGACTGTATCATACTCTTGCTATAAGAATTTAGTCATTTGTTGCTGTAAAAAATTTTAAAAAAGTTTTGTCACAGACGTTACTGGATGTAACAAATGTTACATTATATGACAGGCATGTTTATACATACGCTGAATTATAAATTAATAGTTAAAATGTAAACACTAAACTTCTTATAATAGAATTACAAAAGTTACATTAAAATCATTTTAAGTTCAATCAATTCATGCAATAATCTATAAACCTAGCATTATAAATATTTAAAAAAAATCAATTTTTAGCACAAATATAATTTAAAGGTATATATATATATGTAGTTACAATATACATTTTCCCATCACTTTTCCCACAATCAAATTCTAGATACTACAAGCTTTCCAATGATATACAATAACATTTATGGATATTTGTTTTAAATGATTTTCTGCCATATTGGTTTTATGTTAGATGGAATTCACCTAAAGGCGATTTTTTTTTCAGTGTATTAATCACACATGTTAGGAATCCCACATAATACACTCTTGAATTAAAATTCATTGCTGCAACACTCTCTCTGATGATTTCGAAATTTACTTTCTATATAAAAATAAATAATGAAAATTACATTTCATTTTTTCTATGCAAATATCGACAAGAATTTAAACAAAAAATCTTACCCCAATCAATAACGTTCTTAATGAAAATGATGCGCCAAACATAAAGAGTGAAAAAACAGTCATTCAATTAAAAGTAGTTGAGTCGACGCTAATGGCTTGTTTTCATTAAATTTTCGTTGAAAAAGAAAGCTCATTAAGAAGGTTTGTTTACACTTATAAAATTTACTTTTAAATAAAGATTCTGAAGATTTTTTTTAAAGGAAAGCGAGAGAGAAAGACATTGTTTTGCATAAAAAGAAATCTGAATAATCTAATGACTTCATGAAATAATTTTAATAAAACAAGAACCTTTAATATTTTTAAATGAATGTATTTTTTGTTTGTTTACATTTTCTAGGGGCATTACTTATGAAAGTTTGCCTTCTTAAATGCATATCATTCTATGGTTCCTGAGTACCGATATTTCCTATAGAAATGTTTTATAAACTTTTATGTTGTCGTTGTTATTGTTTCTAATCGCCAATGTATTCTGATGAAATCAGACCAGATCCAAGAATCCATTAACACTCAGAAACTTGATAACGAGAAAGGGTGAAGAATAAATTTCTTCCCAAAGAAAACCCAAATAGTCCAAGATAGGATCCACAGAAGCCTGGTGTTAATAACATATTGGGCAAAAAGGGTAGTTTTTTTTTTTTTTTTTTTCCCTTAGAAAAAAAGGCATTTTAGGTAGCCGCTGGCGAGACGCAAGAGGCTGATACTGTTTCGTATCACATGAAAGGGATAAAGATAGTACAGTCGGTAACAAAAGTGTCCGAACACTAGCAAAAATTCCTATGTAAAAAAGGTACACTTCATACGGTTTTGTTAAATAAATCCTTGCCAAATCCTCTTTTTAGTCATTCTAAGACCATGATTCGATAAGGATTTATTTAACAGAACCTTATGAAGTGTAATTTTTTCACATAGGAATTTTTGCTAGTTTTCGAACACTTTTGCTACCGACTTTAGGTTGTAGGTTTTAAGGCTGATTGACTACGCGAGGGTTTTAGGCTTATAGGAGGAATGCATTTGTGGGGTCTTTTTAAGGAGTCTTAGCCCGTATTTATGCGAGTTTAGGAGAAAACCACAGAAAACTCTGAACGACATGAAAGGGATAAAGATAGACCCTTATACCAGTGGTGAATGGGGAGCACAAGCCAATCCATTTTATTTTGAGATTTTTTTCTGAGAGAACTATTCTAGGTAAGTTCTGAAGAAGAGGGGTTTATGTGACTGAAGATTTTTTTTACAAGATTGTCTGCCAATTCATTCTTGTAGGATAAGCTTTAACAGCAGTATTTTGTGATTAAACAAAGCGAAAGTTTCTACAAAAAATATCGGTATGAAAGATCGTAACACTCGGCAACTAGGTATATGTATAAAATTATGCATTAACCCGTTAGTAGTCGCTATAGACAGCGCCACCTATTAAAGATTGCGGACTTTTTATTTAACTCTCACCAATAATTTTAAGAAGTGATGTGATCGACGTTCCTCCCATTTTATTCGTGTTTTATGTATATCAAATGCTACTTCTAAAAATTTTTGGTGGCTATTGAATAAAAAAATCTGGCAACACTGGAGGATGGGCGGCAAATCGACCAACTAGCGACTACTAACGGGTTAACTAACTGCAAACAATTTGGCAACGTTTAAACATTGCTAACCACCACAAAATGATAATAGAAACTTAATATTGCGTAGTGCTTGTTTCTGTTAAAAATTATTTGCCAAGCAATTGTAGTTCATATAGAAGATAGTATTAAAAATGTCTTGTGCATTACGATCGATGAAAGATAATCCCACTTGCCGTTATCCCACTTTCTTGTAGTAATTTTTGGAATAGTTTAACAATTTTAGGTTACATCTATAGAGTAAAAAATTTCAACATACAAAATTACTGGAAATTACTTTTTTTAAATTTTTTACATAAAATTATAGATAAAAGTAATTGTAGATTTTAAAAATTCATTTTTATTTTTGAATATTTTCATGGGTAATAATTTTTTAATTAATTGTTGATGGGATTATATGAGTTATTTATAATACTATTTCTGAAAAAAAAAAAAAAAAAAAGCCCATTTTAAATTTCTATTGAAAAAAAAAGTTAATTAATTAAAATTAGAAAATTTAAAATTTAAAATTTAAAATATAGAATTAAAAAATTGTATACCGAGAATCCTGATTATATATTGTGCGTATTTGGGGTTCGTGAGTTGTCTTGGACTGAAAGGCGAAACTTGCAGAAGCTCAAAAGTTTATTTACAGAAAATTCTAGAAGAATACAGGTCTATAAACCAAGTACCAATTTCAGTTTCACCTGTGAAAACAGCTCAAATAACAGCTGACAACAACAAATTCACAGTACAAACTGTATCAGAGTATTAACATACACAGCAATGCCCTGTAAACAAGAGATTAGGCTTCTTTTTATACCATTCTATAAAACATAAAACCTAGAATGTTCTTGTAACTCGTAGAATATTCAAGTTAGAGTTTCCATATTTGGTATATCGATAATAAGATTTTCTCGACAAAGTCGCCAAAAAATCACCAAGGAGCGAAAAAGTCGCCAAATTTGGCGCCAAGGCCAATGCCTGCCTTGTTGAAGCTTTTTAATGTGCTTTTAACGGGAAATGAGCTACTTTAATGCGAAAGCAGACTAAAAATGCAGAAAATTAACATTTTATAACTTGACTAAGCCTCTTTGAATGAATTTACATAAAAACAACTGTAATTAATAACATATTCTTAACAATATTTTCACCAGGAAACTGTAATATATTAACAGAGGCTCTGAATAAATATTTCAGCAAATTTACGGAAAATTTTTAGAGTTTATTAGTCCCACATGTACAAATCACATATAATGCCCTCGTAAATTATAATTCATTGAATTTAACATTCTTTCTTACGAATTAGAAATTTACTTTCCATTTACAGAAAGGGGGAAAAAAAGTAAAAAAGATAGAAAATTAAGTTTCATTTTCTATATCCAATTACAGATAAAGAGTAAATAAAAAATGTTACTCCAGTCAATAAGCTTTTAAATTAAAAAAAGACGCAACGAACATAAAGCGTAAAATAATAACCATTTAATTAAAAACAGTTGAATCGATGCTAACAACTTGTTTTCATTAAAATTTAATGAGGTTTACGACTTTTTCATAGAAAAATCAAAAACTCGTTAATAAAGTTTTTTCACACTGATAAAAATACATTTTAAATAAAGATTCTGGAGATTTTTTCCGAGTAAATCGAGCGAATGATTTTTTCCGCATATATAAGAAACCACCGCTAACGATGTCACAAAATAATTTTATCTAACTGAGAATTTTAACATTAAAAAATGCACTTTTTTCTTTGTCTACATTTTATAGCAACATTGTTTATGAAAATGTACCCTACATTCATAACTGCGAGGTTTTCGGTTTTTGAATACCTGTATTTATACAGAAGTTTTTATAAGCTTTTGTGGAATTTTTCTATGGTTAAATAAGGCAGGAATTCCCAATATAGGTATCTAATTGCTGTAACACTTGGAGTTATGTATATTTTATACTATTAAGTGAGCAATATTTGTATATATATTTCACTGTTCTCGAAAACGGTAGCTCGGACAGTCACAAGATTTAACACAAAGGTGCCCCCCGAAGGATCATTGTGCACATCGAAGTCAGAATTTCGAATTTCTGTTTAGTTTTCTTTTAATTAATAAAAATATGAAAATAATAAGCTAATAATAGCAAAAAATTAGCCATTTAAATTTAATCCGTAATTTTATTGTTGCCAAAAAAAAAAAAAAGAAAACGAGTATATTGTTTTTTCCAACAGGAAAATAAATACATTTATCTAAACATGAACAATACTACACACTACTGATCGCAGAGCTTCCAAATTTGGCATATAGGTACCTAGGACCCTGCAAGTGTGCACCTCATCGAGATTTTTTCGAATTTCGAATCTGAATTTTTTAAATTAATGTTTTTTCGATTTTAAACATTGGCTTTTATGTTTCATTTTTCATGAATTTATTCTTCGATTGTAATCGTCTGCGTATCTTAGCAACGGCCATATTATGCAATTTATTTTTTATTTAATACATTTATTTGAGGGCGAATCTTTTTTCTCTTTTTAATTTATTATATTTATTGAAAATAAAATGGTAATGCAGTAGAAAAAATTAAATATATTAAATTTAAAATTTAAAAACGTATTTATAACAGTTATGTTTATGTATAATTTTTGTAGTATAACAACAATTATTTTTCATTTGTTAATTTAATATCTTTAAAAGTTTTTTTTTTCTAATTTATAGTATTTGTCAGGAAATAATGGTAGTATATAGTAGAAAGGATTAAACTGATTGGAATTTATTTGTTTTTTATGTATTTAATTCCTTCTAAAAGAAAATCTACTTTTTATTTTATTTCATTACATTGGTCGGAATCAAATTGTAATACAGTGTAAATAGCATGAGCAATAAAATACTTGGTTCAAAAACTAAAATATTTCATAGACGCTGAGATACAGTTATCTTTAAAATCGTAGTTCTTAAATAATTGCAGACCCACCTATCGTCAATAAATACCCATATTGAAATACACAGGAAAGATATTTCTGCAGGCAGTGGGAACCTGCTCCCGATACAGTGCGGGCAGAGAAAGAGATGCCGTAGTTAGAGATGGGATAAATAGTTACTTTTCAGTAATAGGTTACTTCGTTCCACACTTCCTTTGGTAATAGGTTTTTGCAACATATTATTTTTATAACCTATTACTTTTTAGTTTACATATGGCTAATGTCTTTCTAATCCTTTCTGGATGATATACAATATATACATGTGTCCTACATAGTGGATTCTGTTCATGTTTTTAAGTCAGAATGCTTTCGAATAGTAATTTTCACTTTATTTAACACTAGAATTTCTTCAAAAAGTGTCAAAATTTTACACAAACGCTTGTCCCAATCGAGTAAGCTTAAGGTTCATTAAACCAATTCCTTTAAACACGAAAACAGAATATTTCAAATAATATCAAGAAACACGTACACGAGAGCCGTTTTCTGAAGGAAAAAAAAAAAAAAAGAATTCTCATATTTTAAGCCATATATGTAATTAAGAAACGATTAAATAATTATGGCAAATTTTTAAGAAACATCTTTAAGGCATCCCAAATTTTAAACTACCGAGTGACTCTTTCTTTCGATTTTCCGAAGAACTTAAACTTTCCAGATTGACAAGAAAATTAATGTTTTTTACTCATATTTAGCAAACAGTCATTTTGAATATGTTTTCTAAAATTAGAAACACTTGTTAAAAAATATAGATTTTGCTTACAAAAATTTCATAAAATGATGTATTTTCTCAGACACTTAATTTTAACGTAAGAGCATAATTAACTATTCTTAACACCTTTACTCATTTTAAATCTTAAAAAAATAGTCTCAAGAAAAAATCAGATTAAAAAAAAAAAAAAAAAGTGAAGAAAAGCTAAATAGTAAAAATAAATAAATAAATAAATATTCAATTTTCTTCTCAAATTATTCTTAATAAAACCACAATAAATGCTGTATGCCATTACGCATTTTCAATATCATCTGCTATAAGCAATTGAAATATAAACAAACACTCCTTCCTTTCAATTATCAAACTCCCGTCCCGAAACATCTGTTTCCAATACGCAAGCGAAGCCGAACCTAGTGTAATGCCTTTCCTCACCTTCATGACGAAATAGTAATCAGCATCTAATAATCGCCCCTTACCTATGTCATGCTAGCTGCATAAATTAACACTATTTCGTTAAACCGTGGTATCAAAGTTTTTTATTCAAACGATTTTATTATCCCATGAAAAATAATCAACACCAAATAAAATCATTTCTAAATTAATATGAGCACGATGTTATTTGTCCTAAACGTTAAAATTATCTTGCTTATTAAAATTATTTTGATTAATATATTTCACAAGGAATATTCCGTAATACATTCTAGAAAATATTATCATTACAAAATTATCGTTAAAAAAATAATACAGCTGCAGCTGTATAATTTTTTTTAACGATAATTTTATGAACTTGGAAATGGAAAGATATTACTAATTCAGAATATCACTGAGTAACAGATTGCATGAAATCGTCTGTGTTCCTTACTGAGATTTCTGACCTATTTTTTTTTTTTTTTTTCAGACGTGATGTAACGAATCGATTCGAACATCTGCGCGGAAAGTCTGATGCGAGTCTTTAGCCGGCGTTCATAATATTGTTTTTGTATTTTGTAAATAAAAAAAATAAAATAAAAGAAATAATAATTATATAAAAGAAATAATTCAAGCTTTTTACTTGTATAATGGTGTATTATATCAGTTTTATCGCCACAAATTTCTTGTCTATTTCGAGTGCAGAGATAAATTTGAAAATATTATTTTTTTAATAGGATATTTTTTGTAATATATTACTGTGCTAATCGGCTACAATGCAATAATAATATTACTTATTATGTTACGTGAAATAACGCCCATCTCTAGCTGTAGTCAGCGAGTACCCGATGCGAGGTCTAGAACGATTCCAATGTAATTATTTTAGTTTTTATTTATAATGTGATGTGAAAAATAAATAATGATCCAATTCTTTTGGAGATTCATTTAAATATAGTGGCCAGCGAAGCGGGCATAGCCTGCTAGTAAATAAATAAATATATATATATGTATATGAGCCATCCCATAAGTCTGTAGACATTTTAAAAATTCATAACTACTGAATGAATCCATAGAATTGAACGCAGTTTGAGAATTCTCGTAAAAAGGGATTTTTTGGTTTAAAAAAAAAAAAAAAATAATAATAATAATAATTAATCTATTTGTAGATAGAGGGCACTGTGCGTGACAAGATCACACATTTTCTTGAAAAACTGTACCTATTCGCATGCAAATGTTTACAGACACATAAATTCTGTTCTATGTGTCCGTCGTCAACACCAATTACAGTTTGCAAATGAGTTATAACACTGCTAATTGTGGCTTCAGTCGGCAGTTCTTGAAAGAGGGAAAATATCCTTACTAATAAAATAACGCTTTATACATCAAGTCAGCATCGCAAATAAAACTTCATGTATGCACAAGTAGGAGGCAAAATAAAAAATAAACTGTTCTAATCGCAAAATTGTACAATTTATAGGACTTTCACTTGCATATTTTTCTTTCACATCAATGGAAAAAATTTAACTGTATGTCTAACTGTCGTCAACTCGACAAAAACTTTAACTATATTTTTTTCTTTACCAAAAAAAAGGGGAAAAACAAAGGAAAAAAATAACGCCGTTCACGAGAATGATTTTTTCGCAAACTGCGTTCAATTCTATCAATGGACAATATTCCTGTGACGTCACAATAGGCAAAATCACCGAACACGTGGACGATATTTTGTAAACAAATTAAATTCAAGATGTCATTTTATTGTTGCGCATAACATTTTCCTAAATATTTCTCTAGTGAAACTTAATAATCAGATAACTGTTCAAACAAGAACAAAAGAGAAATGTAAACAACTGAATCGAATGATAAAGTTAAGACTATTCCATATCGTAAAATTGCAGAACATTTTATGTATACACACACACACATATATATAATGAATAAAAGATTAATAAGAACGTTTTATACACACACATACATATATATAGACATTAAAGCTTAAATAATTATAATTTCAATCACTTTAATAAAGGAATTTATTAAATGGAACATCCATTTAAATTTGTTAACATCGCCACAGTTCACATGGCAACTTTTAACATTACATATGTTGATTAATATTAAAGTATATTACACAAAAACTGGATTAAAAATAAAACAAAGGTATCACTATATCACTCTTACTCCAATTTCATGTAATTTGCAACTCTTATAAATAATACTGCAAGATAAAAATTTGCATGCCACAATGCTTTGCTATGGTAGAGTTGAGGATTGTTTGCCTAACCAGCTGATATTCTTGTAGCCTCGAACCCAAAGTGAGAATATGGTCCATTCATTCAATGGACCATATTCCTCCTTTGGGTTCGAGACTATAAAAAATCAGCTGTTTTCGGAAAACAATTCTCAACTCTACCATAACAAAGCATTGTGGCCTACAAATTTTTATCTTGCAATATTATTTATAAGAGTTACAGATTATATGAAATTGAAGTAAGAGTGATATAATGATACCTTTGTTCTGTTTTTAATCCAGTTTTAGTAATATACTTTAATATTAATCAACATATGTATTATTAAAAGTTGCCATGTGAACTGTGGCGATGTTAACAAATTTAAATGGATGTTCCATTTAATAAATTATTTTATTAAAGTGATTGAAATTCTAAGTATTTAAGCTTTGTTGTCTATATATATGTGTGTGTGTGTATAAAATGTTCTTATTAATATTTTATTCATTATATGTATGTGTGTATATACATAAAATGTTCTGCAATTTTACGATGTGGAATAGTCTTAACTTTATCATTCGATTCAGTTGTTTACATTTCTCTTATATTCTTGTTTGAACAGATATCTGATTATTAAGTTTCATTGGAGAAATATTTAGGAAAATGTTATGCGTAACAATAAAATGGCATCTTGAATCTAATTTGTTTACAAAATATCGGCCACATGTTCGGCGAGTTTACCTACTGTGACGTCACAGGAATATTGTCCATAGTTTTGATTTTTTTAAATCTCTACAGGCTTATGGGACACCCTGTATATATATATATATATATATATATATATATATATATATACATATATATATACAAATATACAATTTTACAACTATTTTTTCAAAGTGTACAACATCGGAATACTTTACAGATAATTACCATAAAATTTTAATAGAAAGTTTATATTATGCAGTACTTTTTTTGTTATGAAAATTATGCGTGTTGTAATATACAGTATGGAATAAAAAATTTTGTAGATAAAGATCCATCAAAGATAATTGACTTGCTGTTATCATTATTTTTATAAAAATTTTTGAAATAGTTTCTAAATTTTAAATTATATACACACCGATCATAATTGCAAAAGGAAAACGACTGGAAATTAATTGCTGAAACGTCAGTGGAGGCCCTCTGTTGAGACTCAAAACGGTTTTGGGCAGTGTCTGTCTGTCTGTCTGTCGCGCGATAGCGGCCGCAAAAATAGCGCTATTGATTTTAAAATTGGTACACATGTTCATGAGCCCCACGAAATCAGCTGCATAGTTTTTGGTATGTATTCCATTTGTAGTTCGTATACAGGGACACACCAAAGTTTTTCTTATCATTACGGCCTATGGGAGGAATTTGTATGTATCGCGGTAGCGGCCGCAAAAATAGCGCTATTGACTTGAAATTCGGTACACATGTTCATGAGCCCTACGAAATCAGCTGTATAGTTTTTGGTATGTGTTCCATTTGTAGTTCGTATACAGGGACACGCCAAAATTTTTCTTATCATTACGGCCTAAGGGAGGAATATGTATGTATCGTAATAGCGGCCACAAAAATCACGCTATTAAATTGCAATTTGGTACACATATTCATGAGCCCAACGGAATTAGCTGTATAGTTTTAGGTGTGTATTCCATTTGTAGTTCGTGTACAGGGATACGCCAAAGTTTTTCTATCATTACGGCCTATGGGAAGAATCTGTATATACCGCGATAGCCACTGCAAAAATCAAGCTATTGACTTCCAATTTTTGCCGAAACGTCAGCGGAGGCCCTCTGTTGAGACTCAAAAGGATTTTGTGTTCCGTCGGTTCGTCTGTCTCTCTGTCTGTCGTGCGATAGCGGCCGCAAATATCACGCTATTGACTTAAAATTTGGTACACATGTTCATGATCCCCACGAAATTAGCTGTATAGTTTTGGGTGTGCATTCCATTTGTAGTTCGTGTACAGGGATACGCCAAAGTTTTTTTTTTATCATTACGGCCTATGGGAAGAATTTGTATGTACCGCAATAGCGGCCGCAAAAGTCCTTCGATTGACTTGCAAATTGGCGCACATGTTCCAGCTTTGCATATAAGTAGCTGTATCATTTTTATTGCTATATTGTTTATAAACTGTGTATAGGGACACGAAAAAATTCTTAACATTACGGTGTAAGGGGTGAATTTCTTTTAATCGCATTTTAATACAATTACTTTGAAATGAAGAAAATGAAACTAGCGTACGTGAGTAAGATGCTTAAACTCATGTGGTTTGAAGAAAATATGTGCTCTTAAGCTTTCTAATTAATGTACAGGACCTTACAAAAGTGTTCTAACAATGTCACGTAGTCATCCAAACGATGTTAAATTTGGAACAATTATTAATTTTAAACGCAAAATAAACCGAATAGTTTTTACTGGTGTATACAATGTTTATGGTTTGTTTACAGAGACACAGGAAAGAATTTCGCAACATTTGAGCCTATGTACAAACTTTTATTTAAGCGTGCTTTTTAATGCGTTTATGCTGAATTGAACTTAATAAAATTAACATACATTATAAAGATGCTTAAAATTATGTTTACTCTTAAAAAAAGGTTATGTATAGACTAAATAATTTATGGGACCACACAAAATATTTCCGAGTATGTACTGTAATTATCCAAATGATGTCAAATTAGTTTGAAAAATTAATGAGTTATAATTAATTAAGTTTATTCTTATTATTGGCGTTTATAATGACTGTGGATACTTTTCCGGGATACATAAAATAATTTCGTACTATTACGGTCTATAGTCGATATATCTTACAAGTTTATTTTAACATGGTTACACCCCATCAAATATAATGAAATTTTATTAGAATTTTAAAAGCATGTTTTCCTGTTGATAGTTGTGGGCATAGAATTGGAAATTAGTTTAAAGGTTACGCAAAATATTTCCGATATGCTATGTAATTTTTTTTTTTTTTTTTTTTTTTGTATGAAAATTGGTATTTATGAATTTCAGGGAAATAGTACAAGACCGTCGTTTATTAAGAATGCATATTGTTGCGTACTTGGGGGTCCGTAAGTTGCCCGAGAATGAAAGGTGAAACTTGCAAAAATTCAGTGATGTATTCACAGAAAGTTCCAGAAAAATACAGGTCTATAAACCAAGTATCAGCTTCAATTCAACCAGTAAACACAGCTTAAACAACAGCCGTTAACAGCAAAACAACAGTACAAACTGTTTAGCAATAACACATAAAGAAAGTCTCATCCAAAGAGGCTCAAAGCAAAGCAAGCATTTGACGAAACTGACACAGATCTGACACGGACCGCCTTGGCAAAAAAATGCTCCTTTTATACTTTTCTATCGAACACAGACTGTTCTGGAAAATTCTCGTTTCTCATAATGAGATTAGACCTTCCATATTTGGTATATCCCTAATAAGGATTTTCTCGCCAAGGTCGCCAAAAAATCGCCAAGGAGGGAAACAGTCGCCAAATTTGGCGACAAATCCAAATCTTCCCTTATTGGAGCATTTTTAAGTGTTTTTAAGGGAACATTAGGCTATTTTAACGCTAAAACGACTAGAAATGCTCAAAGTTAGCATTTTATTAACTTTACTAAACCTCTTTGAAAGAATTTATACAAAAATAAATGCAATTATTTACAATTCGTAACACTTTATAAGATATACAAATAGAGATACAGCGGGGGGTTGAGGGGGGCGGCAGCCCCCTCAGAAATGTATCTGATTATGGTAACAAGTCGATCGAATCAATATATACGATTATATAATAAGTAATAAATAAAAATGACCTATTGAATATTGTCTGATGTAAATAGGACGTTGAGGCTCCTGGTCTGCAGATCCACAAGTATTTATCTTCATTTTTACGTAAAATTATAGGTGAAAGTAAACGGAGATGTTAAAAATTCTATTTTTATATACATTTTAATATCTATTAATATTTTAATTAATTAAGATTTTACTTTTAGTATATATGTGATTTATAATACTATTTATGAATATATATATTGTTATAGATTGTAGAAAGCAAGAAAATAGACGAGGAAATGTTATTATAATCCACAAGAAACAAATATATAGGTACGACTAGTAATACAGGGTAATTATAATTAAAGTTACGAATTCAAAGCATTATAATTTTAAAACTACCCATGAGAACGATTTGATATTTTGCCAGAGCAATCGTGAGGCAATGAAATTTTGTTTGGCAAAAGGAAAAAATAAATAAATAAATAAAATAAAATAAAATAAAAAATAGTTCCAAAATGTGCCGTTAATTATCCGTAAAGCATTTGTTTCATGAAGCTCCTCTTTTTCTCTTTTCACTATGACAGTTTCCGCTGCAAACTCATACTATTGTCTTTTTGCTAAAAAAAATTGTAGTAAAACCCTTGAAGTAAATTGTTTTCTGCAATCCCATTGTGTTGCTAACAACATTCCTGTATTTAACGAGTCCATTTAGAGGTTTCCCCTGACAATACCCTGAAAGCGCCATCTATAGGAACATGTTGGAACTGCTTTTTTCCTTCCTCAAACAAAATTCCATTGCCTCACAATTGCTCTGGTAAAATATCAAATAGCTCTGATGGGTAGTTTTAAAATTATAGCGTTTTGAAATCGTAACTTTAATTATAGTCACCCTGTAGTTTCATTTAAGATTTTAAAAATATCACAATGCTCACATGAGAAATATCATCTCCCCAAAATCCAATATAACAAAAACAGGAAAAGATTTAAAAACAAAGGGTAAATTACAAATTGACAATAAATTAGAGTTTCAATTCATACCACACTTTAACAAAAAAGAAAGGATAATAAACTTATTAAAAACGTTTGAAGCAAGTAAAACATTTTCAAAAGGGGAAGTGTTTAATCATCAGGCTCAGACAACATTTCAGAGAGCATACAAAGTCAAGATTTCATACAATAGTAGCCATTTTAAGCCAAATACAGGGTGCTAGCAATCTTGCATGAAAAAGCAAATAAATTTAAAAGATGAAATGAATAAATGTAAAAACTAGCATGTTGTAGCCACCACAATACCTTCTTCTATATTTTCCTATACAAATTCACTCACTAAAAATATTTTATTCAAACTATTATTTATTAAAATTATCTAACATAGTGAATGTGAATTATTTTCATCTTAGAGAAAACTAACACTAAATATCCAAAGAAAGACGGTTTTATTGTCTATAAATAACATCTTAAAAAATGCGTTTTTATAATGGTTATCTCACATATCAAGTTTCGTACAGTTTTATGCCATACAACTTGAGATACAGCCTTCCTGTTATCGAAGAAATTTCCAGTATAACAGCTCCATCTATTTGCCTATAAACATCTAACTAGAACCAGCATGATGTCTCAAAATGGTTTTCTCACACATCAAGTTTTGCTTGAATATACGCAATAGAACCTGATATATAACCTCCCTTTGAATTACGCAGCGCCATCTGTTGAGCAGCGCCATCTGTTGAACAGTTGACACCAACAGGTGATAGGCACTAATTTAGGTCAAGGTATATATAAATTTATATGCATCTCTGAGCAGTAGTTCCGGAAATACAGTCGCCACAAAACTTTTGTCACACACACACAGACAGACAGACGAACAGACAGACATTTTGTAAATATGGTGTTCTAGACCTCTCAAAACGTGTAAATGCGTCGAAAACTGGAAGTTGAAAATTTTTGCGAATCCAATACTTTCTTCTATTGAATAAAGAAGAAATTAATAATGATAATTGGGAAATTACCAAAGATATAGAGCAATGAAAAAAAAAAAAAAAAAAAAAAAAAAAAAGGACACAAGTGCGTTTGCAGCAGGCTATGAAGTTGAATTGATCAGTATAAAGATCTAAGGAAGAAACTCAATTAATTTACTTTTACTGTAACACATATATGAATCAAATTATAGTACATTATATAATTTAAATACAAGATGATTCTGAACACCACATACGAACTTGGAAGAGAGGCAGAAAACACCAATAGGAATCAGAATCTTATAGAAATGCAAGGTTCCAAATGCAATGGTGGCGCTACAGTCGTGCTTTTGATGTCAGCATGCACAGGTTGCTCAGTGTAGTCGGCGGCTATTGAATGTTCCCTATGGTAGTCGCGTAACCCCAAGATCACCTGATTTATCGTCCTTTGAATTTTTATTTGTGGGGTGTTATAAAGGCCATTATCTGTGAAACGCTAATAGATTCTGAAATGGGACTTTTTTCAGGAATCGTCTTCGCAGCTGCTACAATCCGAGAATCGTTCGATATTTTGGAAAATGTTGACAAAACCATGCAGTGTGGGTGCCAATCGTACGTGATTTCCGATTTGCAGAATTTAGAACAACTTATGTAATCATTTCTAATCGCTGTATTTTTATTTTCTAGTAATCAAATGCTTAATACTATATTTTGTATTTTTTCCTTGCTTTGTCTTTATGTTACTTTATCACTTAGAGACGGTTTTGGGGACACTGCTTTTCATGTAATTTGATCCATAATAATGTTTTCTACCTCCCTTTCAAGTTCAGTCCTCTCCTTTTTAACAGAAATACCCCCATATACTTTAAAAAACATTAATAAAATAAAATAAACTTATGTATAGATATGTATTGTTTTATTATTCTGTAAATGAATTTTCTGCTGTGACGCTAATCATTGACAATCAAATCCATGACCGTATGGATAGTGTTCATCCCCAATATCAAACGAGAGCCAGATTTGGATGAATTAGGAAGAATGTAGTAGATATTTTAATTAGCCCTAGCCAAAACTATAAATAAATAATGAATGATAAATAATGAATTCATGGCTGAAGATGCTAATTGACAACCCTGAATGTGAGAGACATCAAAATCAATGTAGGGGATATCATCGAAACATTACATATTTAACAAATGTGTACAACATATGTACAACGCATTACATATGTAAGTGCCCCTGGAAAGGAATAACACTGAATGATACATCGATCAACCCCGGTCTTTAAAATATTGTAAGGTAATCTTTGGAAACAAGAGTCTCTTCATTTTTATCCGACCTGAGGACCAGTTATGTCGCTTCAAAGCTCTATCGAAGTTGCCAAAAATAATGTGCTAAAAATTTCCACAATCGAGAAAGGATTGGTCATAGATCTGTCTCAAATCTATGTTGTACATCGAGAAGTTAACATTTTATGACTAATTTAAACAGCTGAATATATTTGTATGGACCGACAAACATTGCAGCAGTTTAAAGTATCTTGATTGTAGATGTATTGACTTGAAATATCAAAGTTTTTGTTTTATAAATTCGGCTTAAAAAAAAAAAAAATCGCTATTTTTATTAGCATGATATGTTAACCCTTATAGTTTCATTGAAGTTTCAGTGACTTTAGATAGTTTATAATAAGCATCAAATGATATCAGATATTTCATAACCCCCTCCCCCTCAATACTAGCTCCATTTCTATTTTCTTCATATTTTGCTAGATAGGGCTTTTATTTGCGATTGTTTATGTTTGACATATAGTTATAGACTTTTGTTCTATCTACCGAACAGTTCATATTTCTTCATTGGACAAAGCATTTCGTGAGCATGACCCCTAAATCCTAGATCACAGTCATTCAGATTCAATCCTGGGATTATTAAAACAGATTTTTAAACAATCCTACGGACCTGTATATAGTTCATTTGTTCATCAGATATACTTTCCACAGAGCGTCTGTAAAAACAATTCCGTACAGTTAGATGCTTACTAACCCTTTAGATTAAACCATAAACAAATTAGTTTTTAATACTGTACAGAAGAATCAAATATATAATATTTTATCTCGTAAAATGATAACAAGTTTCTGTTATCAATTTTAGTTATATTTAAAATTAATTTAAATAAATGATATTTATTAAACAATATCTTTACAAAATAAATTAATCTTATCTTTAATTTAAAAATTATTTACTATTCAGATTGAGTTGTAAAGTGAGTTAATTTTCATAAAACTAAATAATATGGTGTGTCACACACACGACTTTCTCTTACCCTGAAATTTAATACTATAAATATAGGTTGGAGATTAAGGGGTAAAATAAAGAGTACTGTTATGCAAAACGATGTTAAAACAAGTCAAATTTGGCTTCGGAAGAGTTTTATATGATAGTTAGTTATGTGTGAGGGGGACTACTGGCCCCTCAACCCCCCGTTTCATTGCTGCACCAACATTTATATAAAATTTAAATCTGTTATTAAAATTAAAAGTTCACTTAAAATTATTCATAAAACTTTCATACGCAACAATCCTCGAAACTTACGATTCTTGAACAAACTTTTCTAGTAACAAACTTATATTAATTCAAAATATATTTGGATCTTCGGAAATCCTTCCTTCTGAAGTTATCTAAGAAGCCCAGACAAAGACCAAACGTTAAAAAACTTGACTTCGGTTTTCAGGAAGCCTCAAAATGTGTAAATACGCAAAAGACAAGCAGTGAATATTTAGCTTGAAAACATACATTATTTACCATATGTCTAGGTGGAATTTATTTCAATTCCTCAGCAGCTTACCTGGACATAGTAAAATATTATAATGAAGCACTACCACTAACAAGAAAAAAGAATGTTATCGATTAAATATTTGCAGCCCTGCATATATTTTGAAGATTATGTACAGACCACATGGTGCACCTAAATATAATCCTATTGTAATAATACACAGCACAACCTGAAATACACTTTTGTCAATTTTCATTGCTGCACCAACATTTATATAAAATTTAAATCTGTTATTAAAATTAAAAGTTCACTTAAAATTATTCATAAAACTTTCATACGCAACAATCCTCGAAACTTACGATTCTTGAACAAACTTTTCTAGTAACAAACTTATATTAATTCAAAATATATTTGGATCTTCGGAAATCCTTCTTTCTGAAGTTATCTAAGAAGCCCAGACAAAGACCAAACGTTAAAAAACTTGACTTCGGTTATCAGGAAGCCTCAAAATGTGTAAATACGCAAAAGACAAGCAATGAATATTTAGCTTGAAAACATACATTATTTACCATATGTCTAGGTGGAATTTATTTCAATTCCTCAGCAGCTTTCCTGGACATAGTAAAATATTATAATGAAGCACTACCACTAACAAGAAAAAAGAATGTTATCGATTAAATATTTGCAGCCCTGCATATATTTTGAAGATTATGTACAGACCACATGGTGCACCTAAATATAATCCTATTGTAATAATACACAGCACAACCTGAAATACACTTTTGTCAATTTTCAACTATTGTCGCACTATAATCTAGTTCTTTTGTGTAGCCCTGTAAACGAAACGTGAATGATTTCCCTACCATATTTTACATGAGGCATGTTTTTACGCATATAAATATATATATTCATTTCGTTTGGTTTCGTGCAGTCTAATAGATGTTACACACACACACACAGAAATTTCCCCCACAAACGTAATGCATTTGAATTCTGTTGGGTGTCCCTGTACGTGAACCATTTTTTTCATATCTACGAAAAGCGTAGTGTAGCATCCCTATAGATCATAAACATTTAGAATACCAAGTTTGGATTTTCTGAAAATATTTGTTCTTGGGATATGCTGATAACAGACAGACATACACAGACCAACCGCTAAAAGCATGATTTTCGGATTCAGGGGACCTCAAAGCGTGTAAATATAACAAAAACTCACTTTCAACAATTTGACGAAAAAACAATACTTTCTCTACCTTATGGGTAAGAGAAAGTAAAATAAGTTTAACATACTAATAGGTTTAATATACTTTAAACCTATTTAATATATTTTAAACTAAGTATTTAGAGAAATAATGTTATATATGGACAGTAACAATTACTTTATTATGGTACATTATTTAAATATATACGCAAAAAGAACAGGGAAATTAATTAACACAAAAAACTCGTTTAATAAACAAATTCTGAACCCTGACGGTTGTGAATTGTTTGTTTTCATTATCCAAGACATGATTTATGAGTTGAAAGCACTTTTTAAGATAATATGTTTATTTTCGTTGAAATTCATTTTAATTAAGCTTAGAAAGTTTGTAATTTATGATTTAGAAAAAATTCCATATTGAAAAGGATCTTATTAAAACCTCGGAAATATTTTTCGAAACTTACTTTCTTATTTGTATGGTGGCATCACTTAATTATCATCTCCCATTATTGTAATGAAAAAGAATGGATTTTATCGTTTAAGCAAGGCAAGGCAGAGTTGAATTGATAATACCTGAACCGGAATATGTTGCGTAACAAAACACAAAAATTAATTTGTTATTATTAGAAAAATCAAGGTTTTTTAAATGTCGTTGATCCTATATGATTTTATGGAATTCCCATTTTTTTTTTTTTTTTTTTTTAAAGGAATTAATGGGATTATTTCAAGAAATTAAAATATATTTTAGAGAAGATATAGTGACTTGAGAGGAAATCGCCAAATGAAAATAAATAAAATAAAATTATAATGTACAAGAAAATATACATAGAGACATTATATATATATATATATATCTAAATAAAATAAAATAAAAATCTAATATCTTGGCTGAAACTTTTTAGTTCCCTATCATACTGTAGTATGATCATAGATATAGTAATATACATAGATCTATCATCCCCATGTTAACGTGCAAAGATTTTTGATGCCGAAAACGTTTTTGGCATCAGCCATAAACAACAATGGAATAGAATGTTGATATCATAGATATAGTAATAAGACATGGTTGATATATATTGAAAATGCCGAAGTACTGCGCGGCTTTTAATTGTAGAAATAAATTTATGAAAGGAAGTGGAATAAGTTTTCATAAGTAAGTTAAATTTAACTAATTTATGGTGTTGGTGTTGGTGTTAGGGATTAAGGCCGATTGACAACACTGGGGTCCTAGGCCTGAGGGGGGAGGGCCTTCCGTGGAGGTCTTTCTTAGGGGTCCTAGCCCGTATTTACGCAAGTTTCGGAGGAAACCACGGAAAACTCCGAAAGGCTAGGTCGACGAGCGCGACCGGGGATCGAACCCGGCACCTCACGTCTACCAGCTTTGAGCGCACTTAACTAATTTATGAAAAATATGATTCTTTATAATCAGTTGCTTTGTTATTATGGTTTAAATACTGTTTTGATTTTTAATGGAATATTTTTTTTTAAATTTTAATATTTTTTAAGTTTTTATATTAGTAAGTAATATCGAATTTTCAAAATTCTTTTAAATGTAGTTAGCAGTGGCAGAGGTAAAACCCGCTTGTTTTAATACATTATAACTAGTATTACCACTAGACTTTCTTCTCTATTTAATCCTATACAAATTTATTCAATACAAATTATTTATTAAGTTATAATTTATTAAAGATATTTTCCATGATGAATGCAGACGATTTTTTTCTTAAAGTAGTATAATAATAAATGCTGAAAAAAATCATTTTTGTGCAGACATGAAAAGATATACAGTCGAATCTTGTTAACGTGAATCTCAAGGGGAATCAAATATCTGTTCATCTTATCAGTAGTTCATGCTATCAGTAACTGATTGTCATATAACTAAAGTAATCTTCATTTTAACGGGGATTGTGGTAACAGTTCATGTTAAAAGTAATTCACGTTAACGAGGTTCGACTGTATATATATATATATATGTCTATACTATATATACATTATATATAACATTAAAAATAAAAGAAATCGGTAGCTTCGTTTTAAATTAATACAGATGTATGGTTCAACCATTCGTTTTAGAAATATTGACGAGTTCTTTCTAAAATATTCACATTGAAAATTTACACAGGCCCCGGGGGAAGAGCACTTCCTTCTCAGGAGGAAAGCAATGCTTCTACATGCACACATTTTTTTTTTTTTTTTTTTTTCAAGTTTATTACTACTATTATCAATAATTCATATAAATTTTACATTCATGCGTTAAAAAGAACTCACATTATATACATTTATATGAAATTTTGTCCTATACTGTCATGTTAAGTACTTAGACTTTAGTACTTAGTCTTGTTTTTCAACCGGCGGATGATACGTTAACAGCGCATGCAAATTTTTCTGAGAAAGAGGATAAGTTAAACCAATTCTTCATCCGTAAATCATTTTACTCTTACTTTCTTGAAATTCATTATGTGTATTTCCGAGTAAACCCAATTTCTACAATATTTTGCAACAGGAAAATAAAGGGTTAACAGCTAAAGCAGTATTTCCTGTAAATGAGGATAAGTTTAATTAATTTTTCATCCCAAACACTTATCAAAATTATTATATTTATTTCCAAGTAAACCCGATTTTTGCCATATTTTTCCTCATTAATATGCAATTTTTGTCATATTATTCCAAGTAACCAACAAATAAAGGTCTAACAGCAAACCATGATTTTTATGAAGATGGGGATCAGACTAATCGTTTTTTTACCCCAAAAAACACTTAACTCCAAGCTTCCATCAAAATCGTTAAACCCATTTTCGAAAAAACCCAATTTCTGCCATATTTCCCAAACGGTAATTAAAGGGTAAACAGTAGACGCGAATTGCCCTGGGGATGAGGATATGCCTAATTGATTTTATACCTCTAGAAACACTTAATCAAAGACTTTCTTCAAAATCATTACATCCCTTTCCGAGTTAACCCAAATTCGGCCGTATTTCTTAACCGGTTGATAAAGGGTTAACAGTGAGCAGGAACTTTTCTGAATCGAAGAAAAAATCTAATTTGCACCAAATATCTATCTGTTTATCTATCTATCTACCTATATATATATACATATATATAGAAAGAGATGCCAAGTTATTACGGATTTCCGTAATCTTAATACCAGAAATTTTTTTATGTATTCCTTTGTAATAACACTGCTCGGCATGAAAATTGTATCTGACACCATTTCAGCCCACTCTTATGTAAAATGACCTCCTGAATCCGAATATGATCACCATTTTGCCCAATCACACACCGTTTTCTTGATACGCCCCCTCCCCCATTTTTATCATTGTTTGATAATTTTATACTCATCAGTTTGATTTGGAGAGCAACGATGATTATTTTAACCGTTAAATGTCTTCTGATCTGAGGAACTACAGTGGTAGAAAGTTCTGAAACACGAACATTTGTAGTAAGGAGGATACTTGAGAGGATTTGTGCCCAGAAAAAAAAAAAAAAAAAAAAAAAAAAACACTTAACCCTAAAATTTAATCAAAATCGTCACATTCACTTCCGAGTAAACCCATTTAATGCTATAAATTTCGACTGGCCGTTAAAGGGTTAACACGATTTTTTCTGAAGATGAGGATATGTCCATTCGTTTTAGCTCTCTAAAGAACACTTAATCTCAAACTTTTATAAAAATCGTTATATCCATTTCCGAGTAAACCTAATTTCTATTATATGTTGCGACTGGTCGTTAAAGGGTTAACGCGAATTTTCTTGAAGATGAGGATATGTCCAATCGCTTTATCTCTCTAAAGAACACTTAATCTCAAACTTTTATAAAAATCGTTATATCCATTTCCGAGTAAACCTAATTTCTATTATATGTTGCGACTGGTCGTTAAAGGGTTAACGCGAATTTTCCTGAAGATGAGGATATGTCCAATCGCTTTATCTCTCTAAAGAACACTTAATCTCAAACTTTTATTAAAATCGTTATATCCATTTCCGAGTAAACCTAATTTCTATAATATGTTGCGACTGGCCGTTAAAGGGTTAACGCGAATTTTCCTAAATATGAGTATATGTCCAATCGCTTTATCTCTCTAAAGAACACTTAATCCCAAACTTTTATAAAAATTGTTATATCCATTTCCGAGTAAACCTAATTTCTATTATATGTTGCGACTGGACGTTAAAGGGTTAACGCGAATTTTCCGGAAGATGAGGATATGTCCAATCGCTTTATCTCTCTAAAGAACACTTAATCTCAAACTTTTATAAAAAGCCGTTGCATCCATTTCCGAGTAAACCTAATTTCTATTATATGTTGCGACTGGCCGTTAAAGGGTTAACGCGAATTTTCCTGAAGATGAGTATATGTCCATTCGCTTTATCTCTCAAAAGAACACTTAATCCCAAACTTTTATAAAAATCGTTATATCCATTTCCGAGTAAACCTAATTTATATTATATGTTGCGACAGGCCGTTAAAGGGTTAACACAAATTTTTCTGAAGATGAGGATATGTCCAAACGTTTTAGTTCTTAAAAAAAAAAATAATAATAAAAAAAAAAAAAAGACACTTAACTCCAAACTTTAAACAAAATCCAAACTTTAAACAATATCCATTTCTGATTAAACTCAATTTCTACTACATGTTGCGATTGGCAGTTAAAGGGTTAACACTAATTTTCTTGATGCTAAGGATGTTCCAATTGTTTTAGGTCTCTAAAAAGCACTTATCCCAAACTTTTATTAATATCTTTCTAACCATTTCCGAGTAAACATAAATTTCTACTCTATACAGTTGGTAACAAAAGTGTCCGATTGCATTGCGATTGGCAATTAAAGGGTTAACTCTAATATCTCAAAAGATGAGGATAAGTCCAATAGTTTTTTCGACCATAAAAACTTCTAACCAGACAGAAATAGTAGACAGAAACGATAAATTTCTTTAAATGTCGTTATTCCATACAAAAAAAAAAAAAAAAAAAAAAAAAAAAAGAAGAAGAAGAAAAGAAAAAGAAAAGAAGAAGAAAAGAGAGAAAGAAAAATTAGTATCTGGAGTTTTTTCATTCATCTTTAGTACGTAAATTATTCATAAATTTTATTTGCTAAATTATTTGTGTGTATTCCCGTGTATATTCAGACGGGGAAAGACATCCACAAGAGAGTAAAATGGCCGTCTTTTCCCGAAAAAAAAAGGCATCACTTTTTCGGCCTCGCTGATCAATCTATGTCTTATTACTATATCTATGAGTATGATAGGGAACATACAGTAGAACTTGGATAATTCGAAGTTGAAGGGACCAGAAAAAAATTCGAAATATCCAAAAATTCGAATTACAAATACTATTTTGTCAAAAAAAGTGATAAATTAAAAAATTAAAACTCTACGATCAGAGATTTAACACATAAACTTTATATCTATGAATACCGCTACATTACACGTTTCAACCGCCCCCCCCCCCCCCCCATTAAATCAATATTTTTTACGAGCTTAAATATTCAACACTTTTTAAGAAATAGTCAAATATTTTTTATTTCTTTTTTAAGCAGAATCTTTGTGTCATAGCATATGACCTGATACAAAAATAGAATCTTCTACATTACACATGACTTTCAATTCACAAAAACCTCGAAGTTCATACATATGCACCATATCTTCTGGTGCACTAGCTAGGGGCTTCTATTGTATTTTCTTATCCTTCTTTTGAAAGACAATAAAAATTGATAATGCACTTCAGATGAGTAAAAACTCAGGAACAAATTTTACTGTAATATTTTTAAGGTAATCGTATGGAAAATTCGAATTATCCAAAATAGAATTCGAATTATCCACGATTTTTTAACATTGTTTTAATACAAAATTCAAGGGACCGTGCAAAATATTCGAATTATCCAAAATTTCGAATTAAATAAGTTCGAATTATTCAAGTTTCACTGTATTAGAAACTTAGGTATGCGTGATTTTTTTTTTCACAGGTTTTGAGGTCTGACTAATCCAAAAATCATAAAATAGATGTGCTGTCCTTATCTACGGCGATATGTTAGCTTGTTAAACCGTCAGTGTGTTAATTCGTTAGTTTGTTAGTCTGCGTACACATTATCTCAAGAAAGAATGACACTTAACTGATATTTTAAAACTGGTCTGAATTCGTACCAGTTTTAAAATATCCTTTATGTTATTGACAAGAACATCATTTATTTTCAACATTCTAATTTGAAAACTACTCAAGTTATTGGAAATTTTGATTTTCTTAACATGAGATGATACCGAAAATTTTCGAATAAGGAATATGAAGAATATTTTCTACATAAAAATGTCAGATCAAATTCCAAATATCAATTGCGATTATGGCATGAACAACAATAATTGTGAACATTCCCCTTTGAAAGCTTTGTAAGTTATTCCAAATTCGCTATAATTCTATTTACCCTTTAAATGTCCCGGGCGTATGCATCTATCTCACTAAGCCGATGCGTTAACTGACCTGGGAGTATATATACGCTTTTTGAAAGTACGATATTTTGTGTTGGACTGCTACCAATGGAACTAGTTCCACAGTTTTGGAATTCAATAAAATAATCTTAAATGTGAGCTTGATAGTGTTTATGGTGGATTTACTTATTTCAGAGAAGCGGGGAGTGGGAGGATTCGGAAAAGGAATGTTTCTGGAACAGTGAACGCGCCTGTGTGAAAAATGGTAGCACTGGGAAGCGTACCTCATAAATTTTCCCCGCCAGGTAAGGGGTTAACATGGTTGACCCACCAGTGGCTGAGGTGTTCTGGACGAAGGTGGTGGAAGAAAGGGGTGGGGCAGTGATGCCAGATTGTAGATTTTGTCCCCATTTTGGGGATTTTTGAGGCTTCTGGGGACAATTTTGTGGACCAAATGTTTGTGGGGACTTTTTTGGGGAATTCTAAAAATTTTGGTGACAAATCTTTCTGTCAATGTTGGCAACGTAATGATTTATCCCTACGTACGACTAGGGACTTTCATTAGCTTTATTGTTATTTAGGGATTTTTTTCAAAAATTGCTTTTGTTTGAGGAAAAAAATATCAGCTTAAATCTGCTTGATAAAAAAAGATATATATATATATATATATATATTTTTTTTTTTTTTTGAAAAATTTTTTATTTTCCCTTTCTAGTAGAAATCAAGTTGGGGATTATTTCGACCCCCCCCCCCTGATTTGGGGAAATTTGAAGACCTGTGTGCGGAAATAATTTTCGACCATCTGGAATCACTGGGGTGGGGTTCGAACCAAGGTCGCGTTCGGTCTAGCTATTCAGTCTTCCCTGTTTTTTCGACAAATCATTTTCATATGGTCTAGGACCCCTTTGAAAGATGCCGACAGACCATCCATGCGTTTTGTGCAGACAATTCTTCTAGCCGCTATATCACTACCACCGCCCCACCTACAGTCTTGGACAAAAATGTAAAGCCGTTTGAGTTTTGAAATGGAACGGGGCAAAAATAATGCCGCTTGGGAAGTTTATTAAGTCTAATAAAAACAATGTATAGAAAGATTCTATGATTTATGAGGTATAACTTCTATAACTTCGAAAGTAATCAATAAAGATTTTAAAAAAATAACAAGAATTTATTTTTTAAATAATTAAAAAATAAAAAATAAAATGGAACAGCTTTTGTTATAGCACCCCTTAAAAATTTTGAAATTTGGCCCGGATATAGCTCGGAAATTTCTTGCCAAGATCTTTACATACCTGAAAAGCGATATCCATTTTAATTGATCACTAAAATGACAATAAAAATTTAAAAGCCGAAAAAGGGCTCCTATGCTATAGCTATGCTAATGAAATTTTAAGAAATGAATGTAGTCACCGATGCTAGAGAATAAAACACAATTAAACTGAGAAAAATTTCTGTAATTGACATCTAGAATCTAAATCGTGACTCTAGTAAAAGTAGTTCTATGTCACCCTTATAAATTCTAGTTCCCTTTGAAAGCGAATTCTAGAAATCCCTATTAGAATTCAAGAGCGTTTGCCTACACTGTTAAAAATTTCTGTAATATTAATGTAAATATTTATCCAGAGTCTTTGTAATTCTTAGTTAAAAGTGAGTAATCGAGATTCTCTACCGTTATCCTGTATTTTTACCTAATTTTATTATTTAATTTTTTAATTAAAACTGAAAATGACTGTTTCTACTTTAGAAAAAGCATTCTATTCTCAACAATAATTAATTTAATTAATATTAGTTATTAAAATGAATGTATAAAATAAGTTTTTTAACATCTCCGTTTATTTTTCTCTGTAATTTAACGTAAGACTTAAGATAATAGATTACACAGAGTTTTCTGTTGAAATTTTTAACAGTGTATAATATCGAGGTAAAACTTAATTAAAAATCTCTGTAAATAAGTGCGAATACAAGAAGCGAGTACCTATAATCTTGATTTATGACCTAATTCTAGAAAATCGAGTGAGAATTTCTTGCAATACAAAGGATTCAGAATATTCAGAATATCATTTCACCATTTACACTGTTAAAAATTTCAACAGAAAATTCTGTGTAATCCATTATCTTAAGTCTTATGTAAAATTACAGAGAAAAATAAACGGAGATGTTAAAAAACTTATTTCATTCATTCATTTTAATAAGAAATATTAATTTAATTAATTATTGTAGAGAATATATTTCGGACTTGGAATGCTTTTTCTAAAGTAGAAACAGTCATTTTTAATTTTAATTAAGTAATTAAATAATAAAATTACGTAAAAATACAGAATAAAGATTGAGAATCTCGATTATTCACTTTTAACTAAGAATTACTGTAAATTTACAGAAACTCTGGATAAATATTTACATTAAATTTACAGAAATTTTTAACAGTGTAGAAATATACAGACTAGAAATTCTCAAACATTTCGTCTATTCATCTTATTGTTGGGCTTTATACGCATAGCTCGGAAATCTTATTTCTAGTTTAGGGATCTAGAAAAAGACTACTTATTCGTGGTAGATGAAGGTGGTATATATATATTTTTTTCTCAGTGTACAGCATGCCTTTATGTGAAAGAATATATTAAAGTAAATCCTACTAAACTAAATTAAATTTTTTAATTAAATTCTGCTTTGTGCTTACTATCATTATTATTATTATATTTGATTATTTATTTTCAAGCACATATGGTGGAAAACATTTTAAACAAAATATCTCAATTTCACTAATTATCTAAAACTGTCAAATGTTTCTAAAAGAAAGAATCTTAACATTTTTAATGATTTTCAGTGTCACTTTTGAAAACATAGCAGGAGAAGTTTAATTAAGAAAATAAGCAATAAAAAGTAAGAAACAATTGTCCCTTAGTTTAGAATTACTGAGTTCTTCAGATATGTATAAAGTCAAGCAAGTTTAAGGAGTTAGAAAACTCTCTTATGATAATTTGTGTTTACTGTAATTAAGTTTTAATTTAAGCGTTGGTAATGTATCCCTAATGATAAGCTCTGCATACTGTAATTAAGTTTTAATTTATGTGTTAGAGATGTACAGTTTTTGAAAAATGAAGAAAAACTAATAATTTATACAAAGAGTTTAAATAAGTTTTCATAAGAATCAAGACTTTTTTCTTAAATTATCATAGCGTAATTGGTATAAATGAAGAAAGAAAAATATTGCTATGATTTTCGAAGATGAATTAGTATTTTAATTTATCATAAATATTACAATATTAAAGATGTAATATAGTGATTAACAGTTCATAGTTTGAAAATTGCCGAATTCGGTTGAAAAGTATTTAAACTGAATTATAATTTGCGAGCTAACGTTCTTCCAACTGAAAAATACATATTTGATGGGAGTATTATATTATTTAATTAAATGAAAGGTCTTCCTTTCTTTCTCCTTCTTTTTTTTTTTTTTTTTTTTTTTTTTTTTTTTGCTTCAATATATAATTTTCTTTATTAAAAATTTATAATTAGCATTAGAGGTTTGAGTACAGTGACTCACAAAGAAATTTTACACGTAATGGTCTAAAAGAGGCAATAAGAAAATATTTTATAACCTAGGTAAACTATGTGCTTTTTCTTTCAGGTAATTATGTTAAAAACTAGTTAGTTGTAGGGCGACTAAGACGCCCGTTGAAAAATAATCATTTCATTTTATTTATTTCTCACTTCAAATAATTCATTTGCTAGAAAGCCCGTGCGAAATTTTCGTACTTTATTTATCTCTTCGTTACCTTTAAAATTTAATAATACTAGCAAGCCTGTGCGAAATTTCCGCACTTTTATTTCTTTTCTTATTTACCTTTAAAATTTGAAACTAGAAATATTATACCAATTTCACCATCAAATTAAAATTTTACTTAATAAGTAGCCAAATTATTATTAGAACCAAATCTACATTGTGCAACAGTAAAACTAAAATCATTCAAAGAACGATTTAAAAATAAAATTCATGGTTGACAACCCAGTTTTCACAATTCCGCAGCAGTACAGTTTTAGTATAGGACCCCCATGACGACTTTTAAATTTATCTCGTCATGTTGGCGATAACTTTTTATTTATTTATTTTGGCACAGTTTTTTGTAATAATAATAATAAGAAGAAGAAGAAGAATTTTTCTTTTGATTACACTTTTCATGATTGTATTTTTTAGTCAAGTTATCATAATAATTCAGATCCTGTCTTTAAAGTATTGTTAGTTTAAAATGGCGCTTGCAAAGATTCTGAAGGTACAACTTTTAAAAATACATTTTTCCATAAAATAATCTCATCAGACAAATGTCATCTTTTTTTTTTTTTTTTTTTGATCTTTCAGCTGAGTCCGCGTGCATAAATATTATTCATTTATTAATGTTGTTTATTTATTTATTTATTTTTCCCTAGCGTATTTTATTAATTACATCACTATCGTATCGTTTTAACAAAATATAACCGAAATTGGTCCACATTAGAGAAATATTATATAGATTATTATTATTTCATAGACGTCATTTTTTCATATGCATGACCAAATCTAATATTATATATATATTATTATTATTATTATTATTATTATGCTGAAAAAAAAGGCAACAATTAAAAATTTAAATATCTATTTTAAAGCTGTTATTTTCATATTTTAATTAATTTTTAAAAATCTAATCAAAAATTCGTTACATATAAGGTACCAAATGAAATGGGCGATTTTTTTCTGAATCCATCGGATTCAACAGCTTATCGATTGGAGAATTAGATTCTTTAAAATTAAATAAAGTATGAAGATTAGGTAGCAATTTGCGTTCACACACAGAGTCCAAGGAAATCTGTTAATTCTTTTTATGCGTGACAGAATCAGGCACTGATGAGCGTAAATATATTTCAAAATTAGTGTAAAAGAAATTTTAATAATTATCCAAAAATGTCAAATGCTTTAAAAATGAAACATTTTTAACATTATAACAATTATAAGCATCATCGTGTTTGAATATACAGTATGAAAATTGATTAACAATGTAAATAAAACACGAGAAAAATCGTCGCTTATTCCAGAATAGCTGCGTTGATGAGATATGCTTATATTAAAGCTTGATTAATGGGTTTGAAGACTTTGTTAGATGATAATTTTTCCATCCTCTTATTATGTGTTAATTAAAGTGTCGGAGGTCACATTTTGTGTGTGGGGAAAGAGTAGAAAATAATTAATTTTTTGTAAATAATAAAAATATTTCTAAAAAATGTTTTGCAATTCATAAAAAATTATTTAGTGTGACACTCAAACTGCTTTTTTTTAACCATACATTATTATAGATATATAATAACACTGCTCGGCATGAAAATTGCCCCAACATCATTTTGGCAAATTCTTATGTAAAATGGCCTTCTGAATGCGTCTATTTAGCCCTATCATCCACCGTTTTTAGGGACGGCCACCTATCTTTATCCCTTTTCGGTAATTTTACGGGTATAAATTTCACTTTTTTTTTTGGGGGGGGGGGGGATAATTTTAACTGTTAAACATCTTCTGGGGGCTACAGAGTTGGAAAATTCTAAAACACCAACATTTCCGACAAAGATAAAATTTAGGAGGGGATTTGTAAATAAAATTATGTATTACATTTTCTATATATTTTTTAATCTATTATTAAAGTTTTTTATTAAACATTTTATTTTTTTATTTTTAAGCGTTAAATTAATTCTTTTTTATTCTCCAAATCAAATTCATGGCCATAAAATTACCGAACAGTGATAAAAATTTGGGGAGGGGGTGGTGTCCCGAGAAAACTTTCGGCGACTGGGCAAAATGGAAGCCGTATTCGGATTCAGGCGGTCATTTTACATAAGAATGAGCAAGAATGGTATCATGTATAGATTTTTTTTTTTTTTTTTTTTTTTTTTTTTTTGCAGCACAGTGTAATATGTTGCATGAGAGATACTGTAGCTGAGCATCTGGTGCGTTTTAACCGTTTATCTTCAGACGGTAAAGGGCCGCGGTAGCCCAGTCGGTAGAGCGCCGGCCTCGTAATTCGAAGATTGCGGGTTCGGTACTCGAGTCGGCCAAAGACCGTCGTGTACACTAATGGTGGCTGGTGCACGTAAAATCTGTCGTGGTCGCAATGTCCTCCATGTTCCCACCAAAAATTATACCTCTGAGGGTCACCGAAGCGGGAGAACCATCCCTTCCATGGAGGATCAAAATTGCGATCGCACGTCTCCGGACCACCTCTAGGGGTGAGTCTCAGATCGTCGCCAACTGCCCATCTGCGCAGTTACAAACATACATACAGGAGAAGCTAATAAAAGCGTGTTAAAAAGACGCTCAAATATGTACAATATCCGTATTGATAAATCTGTGTTTTGAATAAATCGATTAGAAACAGCATTATTACTATGTATATTTTATTACGTACTAATTTGCATGAAAAAAAAAATGTTTGCTAAAAACTCAATATTCAATAAAAGCCACGCCCACATCTGATAAAAAAACAATAAAAATGCAACCAGTTCTTAAAAGGTTAAGATAAAATTTGCGACCATGGGCTCCTATGCAATTCTGTATCCCTATGATGCGCCCTAATTCCCCTTAAAGTTTGGCCAATGAATTCAGGGACACCACGTAGACATCATTTTAACCTCACTACATAGCACTAGACGGTACATGTAGCCAATTTTGTTCAAGAAACGAATTTATAGCGTGCTATCGCTGGGCATTTCATCATAAGGAACATAAAAAGTGAATACATTTTTATCATTTTTACTTTCTCTTACCCATAAGGTAGAGAAAGTATTGTTTTTGGGTCAAATTTTCGAACGCGAGATTTTGTTACATTTACACGTTTTGAGGTCCCCTGAATACGAAAATCATGTTTTTAGCAAATGGTCTGTGTGTCTGTCTGTTATCAGCATATATCAAAAACGAATTATGGCAGAAAGTTCAAACTTGGTATTCTAAATGTGTATCATATAGGGATGCTACAGTAAGCTTTTCGTTAAGGTCAAGCAAATGGTTTGTGTACAGGGACAATCAAGAGAATTCTAATACATTACGTCTATGGGGGAAATTGCAGGTAAGTAGAGTTTAACGTCTATAGACTGCACTAAACCAAATGAAACGAATATATATTTTTTGTAATAGAGATAGTTAACTGGGAAAAAAAATTGTGTATGTAGGAGCCTCGCCTCCCCCCCGGGGGGGGGGGGGAAGTCCCCCCTCGAGGGGAGTAAATTTTCATGATGGGTATCTTTCAAAAGAGCTCGCCAATACCTTTAAAACGAATGTTTGAACCATCGATCTGCGATAATTTAAAACAAAGATATCGATTTTTTTCACTTTTTTTTTTTTTTTTTTCTTTATATTGAGAATAAAATGGACTTTTTTTTTTTGGATATTTAGTGTTACACTACTTTTCTAATATGGAAGTCGTTTGCATTATCATAAAAGATAATTTTTTCAAATAATAATTTTAATAAATTATTTTTTAAAAAGAGAATTATTTTTTAATAACCGAATTAAATTTTATATAAATCTAGGTGCATTAATGAAACGGGGGGTTGAGGGGGCGGTAGCCACCCTCACACAGAATTAATTATCACATGAAACTCTTCCGAAGCCTAATTTGATTTGTTTAACATAGGTTTACATAACATGGTTATCTTACCTCTTAATCTCCAACCTATATTTATAGTATTAAATTTCAGGGTAAGAGAAAGTCGTGTGAGTGACACACCAGATTATTTTAAGATCTTAATACCTTTTTCGACTTTTATGTACCAGTGGTGCACTGAAGTATGCTATCTCCCGAAATACTCATTAATTAATACGATGATGTGATATGCATAACTTTTATTACATAATCTCTAAAAAATACTCTTGACTAAAAATATGTATTTCAAATACATTTTTATCTCGTTCACAAAGTGGTAGATAAAGATTTAAATAATATTTCGAAAGAGTTTTTAAAACAATTTTATATGGTATAAATTTCTATATGCGTGAGGCTCCCACGCCTCTCACTACCGTTTGAATATTGCAACTGTTTTCAAAAAACATTTGTGAATTTTATGAAAGTTTAAGATTTATTCCAATTCAGAGAATATATCCGAAAAAAACGTACTAAAACTCACTGGACTAATTTTCAGTAGCCCTGTATATCTATATATATGAACAGCTAAGAGATTACTCTGGACTCTATTTGTCTGTGTGTGGACGCAAATTGCCACCAAATTTTCATACTTTAGTTCATTTTAAAAAATATCATTGTCCGATCTATAAGCTGTTTAATCAGACGGATTCAGAAAAATCGGCCGTTTTATTTGGTACCTTACTTGTAACGAAATTTTGATTTTTTTAAATTAATTAAAATGTAAAAATAATAACCTGGTAATAGATTAAAAATTGCACATTTAAATTTTTAATTGTTGCCCCCCCCAATAATAATAATAATAATAATAATAATAATAATAATAATAATAATAATAAAAATAAATAAATGAATAAAAAATAAAATAAAAATAAAAATAAAATTGTAAGTTTTTTTTTTTTTTTTGTCAGCATAAAATGAAATATGCTTTCACGCGAAAAATAAAAAAAATATTAAATATTAAATTTGATCATGCATATGAAAAAATAAAAAGATGAAAATGAAGTTAAAATAATAATAATAATAATAATAATACACCTCAATTTTAGATTTTTTTTTCCCATTTTGTTTAAATAGAATGTTTTTGGCACGGATGAATCGCACTTGGCATGAAAGCTAATTCAGCATTATATTAAAGAGCTTTACTTATTAATAATCCTGGGTAATTTAAAAAATTTTGATGCTGAAATAGATCGGACATTTTTCGCCAAGGACTCCATTTTCGCAAAAGCCACTTTAAGCCAAGTAGCGCATCAAAAATATAAATAAATTATAAAATATTGAAAAACAGAAAAGAAAGAACAGGTAAGGAAAAAGAAAAGAAATGAAAAGAAACAGAAAAATTAATCACATAAAGTATGTATTTTTGTCTAAAGTGGCGATAAAATTTCAAAAGTCGCCAAGGTGAGCTATATTAGGACTGTACCATGATCAGATTTACATATTTCATTATATCATTATTTACTCCTCTATATACCAACTACTATTAACTAATTCAACTACTATTATAACCACAAAAATTGTTTCATGCGATAGACGTAATCGATCATAGGGCATTGTAATATTATATTAGGCGCGAAATTGTTGTCATTTCATGGTTGATCGAATAAATCAAATAAATATAGAAAATTACATGAAAGAAAATATTATCTACGCCACGTATAGTGTTGTTAATATGTAACTGGGATTCAAATATAAAATTGCTACTTCAATTTTTTCGATACTGTCCGTTTCGGAAGTGTCATCGGATAAGCACCCAAATGGAAACCCACTGGTAAGCTATTGTCACAGACAATAGACACAGACACCCGAAAGTTAGAGAATGAGTGTGTCGCTGCCGAAGGCAGAGAGGAACCAAAGCGAGCTTTAGAACAATTTCATGATTTATTTATTTATTTTATTTTATTTTTAATTTAATTTAATTTTTGTTTATAAAGCGATATAGAAAAAACTTTCCTTTAAATACAGTGACCAGGAAAGCGGGCAGAGCCTTCGCTGATTCACTACCTTCATTGATTTCATAAATGTAAAAACTATTTCATTAACAAATTTTGATTTATTGGCACTCAAGCTGCATCTGGCTGAGTTTAGTACATCCCGAGTTTGATTTTAAAAATTTCCCCGCATTCGTTCCCGAACCGGGGTTTTTCTAGTTATCTATAAATTATATACTTTAACTTGGCGCAGCACATACACATTTATATGAAATACGTTTCAGAAGTGATTATACACTTTAAGCCAATGTGAAATATAGCACTAATATTTCAGAATTCGTTTGTGTGGCCCTGTAAATGATAGTAGAATATTTTTTATACTTTCTCTTATTCTTTCTGAGTTCATAAGTTTTATTAATAATATATATTTTTTTTTCATAAAAAGAACTTTTGTAACGTGGGTTAAATGTAAAATAATTGGATGTTCAAATTAAATACGTACCGTGTGAAAAAATCAAAGAAATTACTGTTCTGGAAAATATCTAAAATCTTTCCCATTCTTTTGCTAATTTCTTTAATTTAAACTTTATTCAAATAAATTTTTGACATAAGTTTCCCAATATACCTGACATGCATCCTATGTAATAAAGTAAATAAATAAAACAAGACTATGGATGAATTTAATTTAGTACGACAGGACTAATGATATTTGTGTTTTAACACCCTTAAAAAAATAAAAATGAAAAAGTAATAGAGGGTGTTCAGTAAAATTCCTAAACACACATTCAAATAGTATATTGATTTTTAATTCCAAATAAATTATTGGAATTTGAATGCATTGATTGTATAGCATCTTCCACTAATTGCGTAATACTTATTTACGAAATATTTTAATTTTTAAAATAATCTTAAAAACAATTTCGCATTTTTTGTTAATAATCAACAGTGTTAGTTTCTACAGAACAAAACATAATATTAATATATATGTATAAACTGATTATTCGATATTTAAATTATACTCAAAATTCATCACAGATTAATTAATATAATATCGACCAATATAATCAACCAAGACCCGTTGGCTATTTGGTCAGAGAACAGAACTACTAGCCCGAAGATGATGGTGAGTTGAAAAAATAAAATATATATATATATATATATATATATAAATTTTTTTACGGATTTCACAAAATATTTTAAGACAGATTTGGTTCAAATTAGAGAATTAAATAGTAAAATTAGAGAGAGTATATTAGAGTATTAGAGTAAGAGAGGAAATAGAGATAGAGTAAGAGTTTTAGAGAATTAAATAATAAAACTGGATATTAGCAGGCATTTTTGAAGTGGAACAATATAAATTGGTAACTACGCAAAATAGCAGATTGAAAGAAACAGTCTTGTCGTACTAAAAATACTTGAAAACATTTATCTAAATATTCAGAAATATTTAGCCAAGAACCGTTGACTGTGTGGTCAGAGTACAGAACTACGCACCTGAAGGTTGTGCGTTCGATCCTCACCGATGGGAAGAGAAAAAAAAAAATACATATAGAGGTTTTTACGGATTTCACAAAAAAATTTAAGATAGAGAAAGAAATTAAATGGTAGAACTAGATATTGGAACACTATAAATTGGTAACGATGCAAAATGCCAGATTGAAAGACATAGTCCTGTCGTACTAATAAAATGAAATTAATTTAAATTAATATTTCTTTCACGCATTCGCAGTAAAAAAATATTTACTGTAAATAATCATATCTCAGAGGAAACAACACGTGTGAAATTTATGTTTCAAATAGTATGTCTGGAATGTTTTGTCAATATTTCGGAAAGTTTTGTAAAATTTTGTTGCAATCCATTCTTGTCATAAGCAAAAATCCTGTCAAAAATAAATAAGTAGAATAATAATTATAAATAGAATAATTTTTGAAAAAAAAAATCTGGCCAAATAATTGTGCGATTCCCACAAAAACGCATACAAATGTTGCACATAATAAGTAAAATCTTGTCTTAAAGTAATTTGTACCTTCTGTGATACAGGGCTTTACTTCATTTTATGATTATTCCCCTAAATGCACTTGTGATTAAACCTATAATAGAAAATGTGAGTTTGTAAATGTTCTTTGCACGCCCGAAGTTCAAGGCCCTTTCGTACGATATTCTTTTTCGAAATTAAAAAAAAGAGGGTTTCAATTTAAGAAATTGCCAAGTCATATTTAAGGTGAATTCAACATTGTAATTTGTTGCTTATTATTGAAAGTCATAATATCTATATATTGTTACGAATTTGTAAATAATTCGTTGTTATTTGTATGTAAATTCATTCAAAGAGGCTTAGACCAGTGTTGGGCATAATTGATTAAAAAGTAATTGAATTACAATGAAATTACAATTATAATTATTTTACTGTCAATAAATTAACAAATAATTGACTACAAATAAATTGAATAAGTAATTCAATTTATTTGTAATAATTCAATTTATTTGTAATCAATTTTTTGTTAATCGATTGACAAAAAAAATTAAAATTGTAATTCAATTGTAATTCAATTACTTTTTAATCAATTACGCCCAACACTGGCTTAGATAGGTGATAAAATGTTAATTTTCAGTCTTTCTAGCTTGTTTTCGCATTAAAATAGCTTATTTTTCCGCTAAAAACACGTTAAAAAGGATCATTAAGGCAAGTAACGGCTTTGGTTTTAAATTTGGCGACTTTTTCGCTTCTTGGCGACATTTTTGGTGACATTGACGAGAAAAATCCTTATTATCGATATACCAAATATGGAAGCTCTAACTTGACTGGCTGCGAATTTTCTGGAATTTTCCACATTTTTCTAAACGGGTATTTAAGAAATTCTTTGCGCCAACTGAGTCAGTCTCAGTTTAGTTTCTCGCAAACTACCTTACGATAAAGAGCTCAGAGCCTCTTTGGATTACAGTTGATTGATTACTGTATGTTAATGCTCTGATGCAGTTTGTAGTGTGAATTTGCTATTGACAGCTGTTGTTTAAGCTGCGTTTACTAAAGAAAGTGAAGTTGATACTTGGTTTATAGACCAATAATCTTCTCGAATTTTCTGTAAATAAACTTTTCAGCCTCTAGAAGATTCATCTTTCATTCTCGGACAACTTACGGACCCCCAGGTACGCAATAATATTATGGGGTTATAAAGTCACTAGGTAGCAGCATATATAAAAGGTTTTGTTTTTAATCAAATCGTTTCTAGAAAGATTTTTTTTTTTTTTTTTTTTTTTTTTTTTTTGGCGGGGGGGGGGGGGGGAGATAATATTAATATTATTAAAGTAGTATCATATTGTTTTTCAGAATATCTCATAATGTTAATAAGAAACTTACAAAAAACTTTGTTGCGTTTTTTGATTTGATTACACAAGTCTGCGACGCAATTTTTTTTCTTAGAGGTGATGTTTTTCCTGGTGTATTTTTTGATGCTGATTAAGGGAATGCTATTCAAAAATTTCCATCCCGTACAGTTTTGACAAAAATAGTTTTTTTTTTTTTTTTTTTTAGTTTAAAACTCCATTTTTTCGACTCCCATATAAATTATTTCCCCGAAAATCTGTATGACGTGAGTGAAGAACATGGATAGCTATTTCATTATCAAAGAAATGTAGAGGAAATATCAAGAACGATGGAGTGTTAACATATTAGCAAATTATTGTCCAACGCTGCGTAAAGAATCCCCTTCTAAAGGCTCTGAAGCCGCGCACAAGAGCAAAAGCTCTAAATGGAGTTTTGATGTAAAGGAATTGATTTAAAAGATAATGTGTAAATAATAACCTATTTTGATGCATTTGATATGTATAAATAGTTATGAATTCTTTATAGCCTATTTGTTAATTTTTCAGATCTTCATCCTTAGTTTGTGAAAATAGCCCTTACGTGATATGAGGAAAAGACAAGGATTTCTGAATTCAGCATATCAAAACACATTAGAGACACCATAACATAGCACAAAAGAAAAAAAAAACTATGGATGAAATTCTGTCTATAACAGAATTTAATTTAGTACGACAGGACTACTTATATTTGTATTTTAACACCCTTTAAAATAATAGTAATAATAATAATAATAATAATAATAGCTCAGTAAAATTCTTAAACACATATTCTAATAATGTATTGATATTAATTCCAAAATTAATTAATAAAATTTTAATGCCTTAATTGTATAGTATCTTCCCCCAATTGCTTAATATTCCTTTACTAAATATTTTATAGCAAAATATTCTTAAAAACAATTTCGTATTTATTATTAATAATTAACGGTTTCAATTTCTACAGAACAAAACATAATATAAATATATATATATATATATAAACCAATTACTCGATATTTAAATTATACTGAAAATTCTTCACAGATTAATTAATATTAATCCATTAATTTCGCCAAAAATATAATTAATATCAATATACTCATCTTATAAATCGGAAAATAACATATATTTTAAATAAATTTCACAGTTTTAGTCTAAAAATGTCTGTAAACACCAGTCTAAATAATCAGGATATATTCAGACAAGACCTGTTGGCTCTGTGGTCAGAGTACACAACTACGAACCCGAAGGTTGTGAGGTCGATCCACACCGACGGGAAGTGCAAAAAATAATTATATAAATATATGTGAAAGATTTTTATGGTTTTCATAAAATATTTTGAGATAGAGTAAGAAATTGAATGGTAAAACTGGATGTTGGCAAGCATTTTCGGAGTGGAACACTGTAAATTGATAACGACGTAAAATGGCAAATTGAAAGAAATAGTCCTGTCGTACTAATAAATTAATAAATAATATTATAGTTTTAAGAAATTAAAGAACACGCTTTTATAGAAATGTGAACTAAAAAGCACAAAATATCTATCTTAGTATTAAAATGCAGGGTAAAAGAAAATCGTGTGAGTGACACACCATAATATTTACATACATTTAAATCTTTAATTAAAATAATTTAGAATTAAACAAAAACCATTTTTAAAAAATCTCCCCTGACTGGGATCGAACGCTAGACCTTTAGGTTCGTAGCGCGGAGCTATACCTCAACGCCACGGCGTTCACGTAGGGAAAGTCTTTTTTTACAATATAGATTTTTTGTTTGCTCCCAGAGCGTTTACAAACAAACATACAGACATACATACAAACATACATACAGGTGAAGCTAATAAAAGCGTGTTAATAAATAAATAAAAGTACGATTTTGTGGATTTGTGTTATATGATCTAACTTTCAAATCCATGTATCTCAGAAGTTCATAAATGTGGTCTAACACTCTTGCCGCAACCCCTTCAAATTTCCTACTGCAGTTCTACCGAGTTTATCTAGGGACTTATCTTTTCACGGTCTCCCCCTCAGCCAACGCATCAATAAAATATAATTGTGGACTTTTATGGTCTCTTCTGGGTATATATATCCCTGAATTTCCAGAAAGAACTCTTGCATTCATATAGGCTAACGTGAATCCCTATAAATTTTATGTACGCATAATATCAAAGATAAAATTTCGATATAACTTTTGCTCTATAAATAACTTAATATGCGAGAAGATTAAATACATTTCACAGGTTTCTAACAAATGGTCAAAAGAAAAAAATTTCTTGAAATTTTGATGTTAAAATTTGAGGATTAGGATATTATGTGAAAGGAAAAATTTAAAATAGTATTTAAAGTTTTAGACTTATGAATTAAAAAAAAAAAAAAAGTATATCTTTGTTATGTGTTTTCCTAAATATTTTTTCAAATTAATTCTGATATACGAATTATTATTACTAGCAAACCCGTGCGAAATATTCGCACTTTGTTTCTTTTCTTATTTACCTTTAAAATTTGAAACTCATAAATGTTATACCAATTTCACCACCTAATTAAAATTTTAATTTACCAGAAGCCAAATTATTATTAAAACGAAATCAATATTGTACAATAGTGAAACCAAAATCATTCAAAGAAAGGTTTCAAAATAAAATTCATGGTTCACGACCCAATTTTCCTACTTCCTCAGGCAGTGCAGTTTTAATATAGGACTTTTCACGACACCTTTTAAATTTTTGTCGTCATGTTGGCGATAACTTTTATTAATTTTGATATATATATATATATATATGTATATACACACACACACACATATATATATTCCATATGGTAGTAGAAGCAAAGAATGAGAACGAAGAATAGTTAGTCAAACAATTCACCAAATAGGCATACACACGCCAAACAAAGCAACAAGATTTCCCAAATTGATTCAATTATCAAGTTCAACAATAGCACTGACGCAAATCCACTTTACAACAATACCTGTTGAAAATTGAAATAGGACCTTGTAATTAAACTCTGATGAAAAGAAGATTGCCTCTAGGACAATATTTCAAGGTAAAAAAAGAGAACCCTGTAATGAACAATAATTACCCATTAAGCGCAGTAGAAGCCAAGCAACAGACACAAGATCACCAAAACTACAAAGACCAATAAAAATGAACAAATTCTCCATGTAGGAGAAACTCAGAAAAGTGAAAAAAAAAATCATCAGGGGATGAAATACACATATCCAAAGAAACCATATTTAATTTTTAACAGCCCGCAAAACAAACGATACAACAAACCAACCCAACCAAATCCCAACAGAAAAACTCAAACTAATCGAAATGCAGAGAAAAAAAAAAAAAAAAAAAAAAAAAAAACAAGAAAGGAAGGAAGGAGGCAAGCGGCAAGCCTTGTGACTTGCCTGTGGGGTTAAACTAGTTTTACGTCGGCAACACTCCCCCAGCCTACTAAGACCAGATTAGGAGACATATGGATGAAAAAAAGGGCAAAACCCCATAGCAATTAAAGAACAATGAAACCATGAAATCCACTGATTTTTTACGAACCCATAACAAAAAAGAACCCCGAAATGAATCAAATGAAACAATGACAAATTATTTTCCAGAAAAACAAAAACAGAAAACCCTCCAGAAAAACAAAAACACACCATGAACCTAAAAAGTAATAAAACCAAAACCTAAACCCGCAAGAAAAAATCACCCCGAAATGAAATAGAGGCAATTTAGACAAAATCCATCCTGATGTATTGAAACACCAACCAGAAAAAATAAATTAAAATCAAAACACGTGCTCAAAAACTGAATTCAAAACACGAGAAAAACAGAGAACTTAACAGGAGAAAATGGCATTTTAGAAGTTGAGTTGTATCATTCCTTGATAACTTATTTAATAACAAATTTTCAACCAATTAATTTTTGGAATAAAATTAAATGCAGCAATCCTTCCCTCATTTTTTTTTAGTTTAATTCAACATCCCATTCAACCATCCAACCAACAACCCCACCCAAACTCCTTAATCAAACATCTGTCCACCCATCCTCCAAAATAAATAAATAAATAAATAAAATAAAATAAAATAATTCCTATTTTGATTACATTTTATGATTGTATGTTTTTTAGTCAATTTATGACACACAGGTTCATATTCTGTATATATCTTTAAAATATTGCTAGGTTTAAAATAACGCTTGCAAAGATTGTGAAGAAACAACTGTTAAAAATACATTCTTTCGTGAAATAATCTCATCAGACAAATGTCGTCATTTTTTCTTATTAGTCCATTGAGCTAAGTCCGCGTGCTTAAATATTGTTTATGTATAAATATTATTTTTTTATCCTCGTGAATCGTATCGTTTCGACAAAAAGTAATTGAAACTGGTCCACGTTAGAGAAATATTATATAGATTATTATTATTATTATTAATATTAGTAGTAGTAGTAGTAGTTTCTGTAAGTCTGCCGTATAATTTTCTATATTATAAACTATATTTTAAACAACTTATTTTCTAAGATTTTATTAAACAAATCATCAAAATATTTCATATATTTTAAAATAATATATAGAATCAGTTTACATTAATTAAAACATGAAATTCTTTATTTTTTTTAACACATTTAATCCTGAAACTTTTGATTTGAATGAGTTTTTAATAAACATGGACTAATTATTTTAAAGATGTTGCCCAAACCAAATAAACAACAATTTTCATACATTTATTCATAATTATTTGTTAAAATAATGTTTTTGTATCCTCTCAAATACGTTGTTATAACAAAAATTGTCTGAAAAAATTTTTTATTAAATCATCATTCAGTTAATCATTGCAGAAATAAGTATTGTAATTGAACATATCGTATGTTTCTGTAAACTTATGTAATCACGATTACCGTTTTTTTCTAAAGAAGTATTATAATTTTCAAAACTGAAAGCACATTAAGTTGTCCTGGTCATTTATTGCATTTACAGAAAGAAGACATGATAAAATAGTAAGTCTCTAAGAATTACTTTTAATTCTGTATTGTACGGAATTTAATATCTATTAATTAGAAAAGAAAAATTGGTTTCAGTTTCAGTTTCTTTTTCTTTAGTTTCTTTTTCTTATTATTTATTTTTTCGCCATAAAGCCATTTCATAAAGCATTTTATAAGTTTTTTCGTTAATATACGTTCTATTTTTTGAGATTCTGAAAGAAATGCGGATATGTATTTAAAATATATTTTAATATATATTTAATTTTAGTTAGTAATTTTTCTCAAATAAAGCCAAAAAGACAGACAAACAAATCCTTCTGGCTCATTCGGTAGAGTTGGTTGATTTCTTTTTTCTTCTTAAATAGCCTTCATTTTGTTTCAAAATGGTGGCTACAAATTAGTAATGGACTTGGTAGAAATATTGATGTGGGCTATGTACATATGGAATTTCAAACTAATAGGTTCATGATTTTTATTATTATTTTTTTTTTAAATATGAATTTGAAATTTTCAAGTGGCTTGCACTTGGAAACAAGATAGTGGATTAAGTTGGTATATCAAATATATTTGTGACAAACATATCAAATACATTTGTGAGATAGGTCTACTCTACAAATTTAGTTCGAATTAATTCAGTATTTCAGAAGTTATCGTGTTGACAAATTATGTGGTCGCTACTTGGATCTGAATCAATATGACGGAGCAAGTGCTCAGTGAACTTATCTAAGATACAGTGGTGGACATAATTATAAGACACCTATCTAATTTGACAAATAATGAAAGAAAAGATTGAGAGCTTAAAAATGTTTTATCAAATACGTCAAAAACATAAATTTATTCTGTTATCACACGTAATTGTTTTACAGAAATGATATTTTTATAGAGTTTAATAAAAAAAAATTAAAAATACCATGGACACCCGAACAAGATTATTATTATTATAAGACACCCGAACAACACCTGCTTTTTTTCGAAAATAATGTGCAATATGCAAATTTTCTGCACGCTGTTATGACGTCAGGAGTTAACTAAAGCAGACTATAACCGACTTGCCACGAGGTACAGAATTAAAAGGAAGTGAAATTCGCGAAATTTGGAGATTAAATGGAACTGGTGCTTCAATTAATAATATTTCAAAAGTTATTAAATGCTCTAGATGTGCAATTAGAAATGTTTTGAAAAGAGGAATTAATGGATCGATGATTAAAAGATCTGGGCGTACTCCTTGCTTGTTCTCGAGAGACAGACGCCATGCGCTTTCGCTCGCTACACAGGATAAGATGACCACTACAGCCATTAAAAATGCTTTGAAACTGAATTGTTCAAGGAGAACCATTCGCAGGGTGTTGCATAATGCTTCTTATGTCAAATATAAAAAAATGAAGAAAATCCACCGCTTCTTAGCCGGCACAAAATGGAGCGTCTAAACTTTGCTAAACAAACTATGGCCTGGACCTCCAAATGGTACTCTGTGTTATTTTCTGATGAAAAAATGTTTAACCTGGATGGTCCTGACGGGTTTCAATATTATTGGCATGATTTACGGAAGCCTCCTCATGTACTAATGAGCCGTCAAATGGGTGGAGGCTCAGTAATGGTTTGGGCTGGTTTTTCGGCTCAAGGGAAAACGGATATTGTTTTTGTGCATTCAAGAATGAATTCCGAAAAGTATAGGAATCTTCTTAAAGATCAACTAGCCATATACGGTGAACTTCTTTGTAGCGAAAATTACACCTTCCAGCACGATAACGCGCCGATTCAAGCATCACACAAAACAAAATTGGCTTTCAGAGCAAAGTATCAATGTTCTCCCGTGGCCTTCTCGCTCCCCAGGCTTAAATTCCATCGAAAACTTGTGGGGGATCTTAGCTCGTGCGGTTTACCGAAATGGGAGGCAGTTTATATGTGTCGAACACCTAAAGAGTGCTATAAAATGTGCTTGGGAAGAACTATCTTGCGATATTTTGTTAGAATTGATAGATTCGATGCCGAATCGCATCTTTCAGGTTATAAAAAACAATGGCGGCTCCACCAAATATTGAATAACCATGTTAGAGGCTTTTCTTTTAGACCATTAGTGTCTGCTAATTATGTTGACCTCTGTATTTGGAAAAAACGGTTGGTGTCTTATAATTTTGTCCATTATGTTTTTAAGTTTTTTCATTAAATTGTATGAAAATATCGTTATTATAAAATAATTATACATGATAAATTTATGTTTTTGACGTATTTGATACAAATGTTTTAAGCTCTGAATCTTTTGTTTCGTTATTTGTCAAATTAGATAGGTGTCTTATAATTATGTTCACCACTGTATTTGTAGGATAAGTCCGCAGTTCAATTTGGTTGGAATAAATTCAGTATTTCAAAAGTTATCCTGATGACAAATTCTCAAGTGAAAGTGTTCAAATGACCGCAACTTGGTGACAAAGTTGCGAAGTAACTTGCCTCCGATTCATTTAAGATATTTAAATGATAAGTCCATTGTCTAACTTTGGTACAAATTGATTAGGTAATTCAAAAGTTATCGTGATAAGCTTTCAAGTGGCTGCCACTTGAAAAAAATATGGCGGAGTAAGTTGCCCAGCAAACTTATCCAAGATATTTGAAGCACTGGTAAGACCAAGATATTTTTCAATATCCAACATTGGTTCAAATTAGTTCAGTATTTCAAAAGCTATTGTTATGAAAAATTTTCAAGTGGGAGTCTGATTTTAAGTAACCACAATTTGGAAAGAAAATGGTGGATCGACTTCCTCAGCGAAATCATCCAATATTTCTGTATGATAAATTCACTGTCCGACTTTGGTTTGAACTAATATTTTAAAAGCTATCGTGATAAGAAATTTGTAAGTGGTACTGTGATTTCAAGTTACCACTACCTGGAAAGAAAAGGGCGGAGTGAGAGGCCCTGCGAACTTATCTAAGGTATTTGAATGAGAGGCCTACCGCCAAAATTTGATTTGAATTGTTTCAGTATTACAAAAGTTATCATAATGACAAATTTTCAAATAGCCGCCACTTGGAAATAAAATGGCGAAGCAGGTTTCCTAGCGAACTTATCAAGATATCTGAACCGTGAGTTCATTATTCAATTTTGGTTTAAATAAGTTTAGTATTTCAAAAATTAACATGATGACATATTTTCAAGTGGCAGACTAAATTCAAGGGGTCGCAACTTGGAAACAAAATATCGGAACAAGTGTCTAAGTAAACTCATCCAAGATAATTGTATGATAAGTTCACTGTCCAAATTTGGTTTGAATTGATTGAGTATTTCAGAAGTTATCATAATGATTGATAAATTTTCAGGTGGTAGCCTGATTTTAAATGACCCTCTTGATTTAAACTATCCACCACTTTCAGTAAATTATAGAGTGGAAGGCTGATTTTTTATACCAACTATGTGAAAAATACCAGAGCCGGGAATCGAACCCGGGCCTTCCGGTTTACGTGCGGATGCTCAAACCATCGAGCTACCGTGGCAGATCTCCAGCTAGGCATTTCTCACATAATTATTATCTACCACTTTGTTAAAAATGGCAGGTGGTCCGCTGGAAAACGAAATGGCGAAGGAACTTAATTAACGAATCCATCCAAGATATTTAAAAGATAAGTTCGTAGTTCAAATTTGGTTCGATTTAGAATATTATTTCGGAAGTTACCGTGATGATAAAAATTTTCATTATTTATATATAGATTGATAAACGGATTGCAAAATAGGTCGATTTCTACAGAAATTAACCTAAAATAACTTTATTAAAACGTCAGGACTATACAGAACTTGAAAAAGTTTTTTCTATCTTTTTTTCTTTGGCAACAATTTAAAAAAAAAATGTTAAATTAAAATTGAGATAAAATGTGCAAAAGAAATTTTAAGAAATGAAAATAACAACTGTTGCTAAGAAACGCAACATCACATCTTAAAGTAAAAAAAAAAAGTCATTTATTTTATATTTTCTTCTTTATTTTTACGCTTTTTGTATATTCAGATCAATTAAAATATGTTTTTATTTTTTATTTTTCCATACCAAGTAAAAAAAAAAAAATTATATTTTAAATAAAATTTAGAGAAATCAAGTGGAAAAAGTTTAAAATCAATTAGTTTTCAGTTTTTATAGCAATTATTCTAAAAGAAAAAAAAAAAAAAAAAACACATTGCAGTAACTGCATGTTTCAATGTGGAAGAGTAGACTAAAAATATCTTTTCGAACGAAATTAAATTCAATTTGTACAGAATTCTTTATCTATTACTCAGAAAGTAAAAAACAATATAAGCATCGGTTTCTATTTAATTTCATTATTAATTTCAATAATCAAATAATCTAATATCATTATAGTTTTCTGTTAAATTACCCTTTCTTAAATTATTTTATCCGTTACAAACCATGGATAAAATTTTATGTTCTTCAGCAGAATGCAGTATACATAGTTTTAGTAAAATGTCAAATTCACAAGCCGACTGGCTGATACCCGAATCGTATTCCCTACAAATTAAGGAAATTATAATTATGCAGATTTATCTAGAAGAGTTTTATGTAGTTTTGGAACATTTATTTAAACATGAATTACAGATAATATCATAATCTAATTAAATTATATTTCTTTGAGGTACTTGTAAAATATTTTCAGAGACTTTACCACTATTATTGCTTTTATTAAAATAGCACACGCGGTTTTGAAACAATGAAAAGCCTTAATTAAACCGTTGTCTATAAAACAATGCCATTAGTTTTATCGGCATACTAGAAAGATTATTTATTCAACAAGGGACAAAACAACAGAAATCAAGATTAAATTTAATTAACTAATTTATAAACTATACTATTGTGTGTATATAGTACTTTATATTTAAAAGGGATTCTTATTTAGATCAAAAGCGTTGCGTGTGTCGAATGAGAAAGAATATACAAATAACATAGTCTTATAAAAATATACAATTAACGTAGTCTCACTTTTTTTACTTTCTTGTACATTCAATAATAATAAAATCCGTTTATATTCTTTGTAAACTGAATTTAATTTAGTAGGTCAGGGCTAATTTTAAACAAATCTTTCATATAAAGGAATGCAGTAACAGAATTTCATTCTCTAGCATCGGTTACTATATACGTTTCTTAAAATTACTTTGTTATTTGCCTTAGAATAGGAGCTATTTGGCGATTTTATATTTTTCTTGTTATTTTGGCGATGAATTAAAATGAATATCACATTTGCGAAAGTAAACATCTTGGCGAGAAACGTCCAAACTACTTCGGTGCCAAATTTCAATTTGCTGCTCCATTCCGCGATTTTTCTCAATTTTATTTTAATTATTTAAAAAAAAAAAAAAAGTTTGCAAATTCTTCCTTCTTCTTTCTTTTCTTTCTTTTGTCTTTTTTTTTTTTTTTTTTTTTTTTTTTTTTTTTAAGTGAAAACTTCTTTAGGATCATTGAGCACTTTTGGGAGAACAAAAATAATGAAACTCGCGTCATCGTCAGCGAACGCTTTCCATTTGAAGTGAAAACTTCTTTAGGTGCGTTGAGCACTTTTGGGTGACAAAAATCATGGAACTCGCGTCATCGTCAGCGAACGCTTTGAAATTCTGCAGGCGTTCTTTACCGTGACAACCCATTCACCCCGTCTAGTCGGGAAGAAACATATTTTTAACCAATTGACATACCGTGGTTTTTCTACTAGGAATAAAAATTGCAAATTTCAAAATGCTTCAATTTTCTTCTAAATTCTTTCAAACTTTCTGTGCGCCAGTTCTAGTTATACTAGGCGAGTCGTATGAATCCTGGACGATAGGACCCATGCCCCAGCCCGCCCGGTTCCCGCTGTTCAATGTCTTTTTCTAGTCAATTTTGTCCCCTTATTACTTCCGGTGTGAGCCTGTGTTTTTTTTTTTTTTTTTTTTTTTAACACACTTGACATTGTGAGTTTTTTTTTGCTTTTCTTCCCATGCTATTTCTATGGGGTTTTTAGCCTTTTTTCCTCTATTATTATTATTTTACTAAACTGAGTCCGCGTGCTTAAATATTATTTTTTATTCTCGCGTACTTTATTAATGATTCATCAGAAAATTTAAAAATATGATATAAAAAAAGTTTTTTTTTTTTCTTTTCATCTTATAATTATTTTTGAGAAATTTCATTTCTTATAATAGCTCCGAATAGAAACTATTTATTTGAGTTTTTTTTTTTTTTTTTATCCTCATTTAACTATTTATTTCATATTCGCTCTTGTAATATCGCAAGGAAAGTTTTCCCGTTTGTAAACGCTGGTGGCTCCGATGTAAAGAAAGCATCGGGCTTCGAAAACAGCGATTGTGGGTTCGATCTCCTTCAAGGGAAATCGTTTAAAAATGGTTTTTGTTTAAATCTAAATTGTGAATGTCGCATTTATTCATTATATTGGGTAGTTCCAAAAATAATTTCGTTTTTACTTATGAAAATGAAAGACGATTTTCTTATATTGTATAAATATTTTATTGAATTATATATTCGCCACTTTGATCTGTTTCTTAGTGATCTCACGAGTAGTTATTTGGAAGCTTTCATAAATCAATACTTTATTTTCTTTTCATTAGCATAAACTGGTTTTTCAGAATGTAATGCGTCTTCAACGTCAAAATTGCCAGAACAAAATTTGATAAACCAGTTTTGACACTGGTGTTCTTAAAATAAATTTTCTGTATACACATCGTATATTTTTTTCCTTGTTTGAACAGTATTTTCGCCTTTTTGACAGCAAAAACGAAATATGCTGTAAATGTCGCTTCCGATTTTCTTTATTTGATAGGGCATTAATCAAAACCTATTGAACAGAATAAAACGAACTTTTTCACAAGCAAGCCTTACTTTATCAGCTGTCACAATATATAATTGCAATGCAGCTTAATTGCGAAGATGGTGTGAAAAGAATACAATTAAGTCCTCTGCTGAGAAAAACGAATGTACGTTCCGAACTACCCAATAATTAATATTAAGTATTATATTAAAATAAATTTTTATTAAAAATGTATTATTTATTATTATATTAAATATATTTATTTATTTTGGTATTAAATAATTTATAATTTATAATTTAAAATTTTTTTTTTTTTTTAATTTTCTTTTAATTTTGTCATTTTTAATATAATTTATTTATATTTAATACCTAATAAAATTAAATTTTAATTATGAAGCAATTTATTAATTAAAACGTCATTAACTATCGAGGTTTTCGTAAGACCTTCCCTTTCACCCTTCGAGGTGAAAAACCGAAAATTCTACTTTTCTTTATTCAGTGCCCTGTAAGGCGCTATAAAATAATCTTTTTTAAATTACAATAGTGCGTTCGCTAATGGATCGATTTTCTTTCTTTTCTTTTCTTTTCGTTTTTTTTTTTTTTTTTTTTTTTTTTACATCAAATGAAACTTTATAACGTATTGTAGTATGGTATTTGGAGTGGACATGCTATCATTTTATGGTCGACCGGGTAAATTAAATAAAATATAGGAAATTACTTGATAGTATATCAATACAAAAAACCCTTAACGGGTTAAAAGTTTGTGACGCAGCACTGTACTTTATGGCTATAAGAATTAGAAATACGGGTCTTAAAAATAATGATATCAAATTTTCAGTGACGCTTTGATATTAATTAAATTATACATAGATTTTCTTTTTTGAATTTGCTTTTTCCTTTTATTTATATTTACAGTGTAAACGTTATTTTCAACATAAAATAATATATAGCATTTACTCATTGATACCTTTCCATTCACATCTCTTATACTATGAAAGCATGTGTTTTAAAAGAAATTATATGAAATTCCAGTAACGCAGTGGTGTTACGTTAAGTGATTTGTTTTTAAATTTCTCTGCAATTATTTTGTTTTGCATATTAAAGTATATGTGCACATTGAAATATTGCTTTTAATTTTCAAATACGCTGTCAAATATATCACTTTCATTAAGCTTATATTATGTACTGAAATATATTTATTTCAATGAATTATTCTTTTTTTTGCGTCACGCCATCCAAAACCGAAAAAAAATTTCACAGTTTTTTTCTTTGCATCACGATATCTATTTGCATGCATTTTCAATTTATTTGGATGAAATGACACAAAGTAAACATTTCCATATATTTTACTTACAGTTTTGGATGGCGTGACGCAAAAGATAGAATAATTCATTGAAATAAATATATTTCTGTACATAATATAAGCTTAATGAAAGTGATATATTTGACAGCGTATTTGAAAATTAAAAGCAATATTTCAATGTGCACATATACTTTAATATGCAAAACAAAATAATTGCAGAGAAATTTAAAAACAAATCACTTAATGTAACACCACTGCGTTACTGGAATTTCATATAATTTCTTTTAAAACACATGCTTTCATAGTATAAGAGATGTGAATGGAAAGGTATCAATGAGTAAATGCTATATATTATTTTATGTTGAAAATAACGTTTACACTGTAAATATAAATAAAAGGAAAAAGCAAATTCAAAAAAGAAAATCTATGTATAATTTAATTAATATCAAAGCGTCACTGAAAATTTGATATCATTATTTTTAAAACCCGTATTTCTAATTCTTATAGCCATAAAGTACAGTGATGCGTCACAAACGTTTAACCCGTTAAGGGTTTTTTGTATTGATATCATTACTTTTTAGGGGTTAATGATCAAAACGTAAAATTAAAGGAGCATGGTAATGAGTTATAACACTGTATTAAAAGTGTTGTTTTATAGGTCATACTCGAACAAAATAACAAACTAAATAAAATTTCAAAATTTTATAAAAAGTGATAAAAAATATGGACACGTGCAACATTACAAAGGCATAATATAGTACATTTTAAAAATGACAAAAATTTCTTATTTATATTTATTTCTCATTATAATTTTTTAGGTATAGATTTGATTTAAAAGAGAAAAATAAATAATAATAGAAAAATCTTTAAAAATTGAAAATTTTGTACTGGTAAATATTTAAGTAGTATAGTTTGTTATGAATTTAATTTAAAAAAAATCTTAATCTATTCAAAATTTTATTATAGCTCAACATTTTGTAATTTATATATTATATATACTAGAAACTTAATGAGCAAATTAATTATTTTCAAATTCTGTTTTAAGAATTTTTTTAATCCGTAGTTTAAGTGATTTATCACCTAATTTTGAAAAAATTACAAATATTTGCATATGATTATCATATTATTTGTCATTTTTATGAAAATAAAGGAAAAAAATTTTGTTGTTGCAATCACCTTTTAAAATAGAACCAATTTTGAAAGTTAACAACGTATCAGCATGAAAACAATGTAAATACAAAGAATATTTTTGATAAACAAATGTCATATAAAATACAAGTACCTAAATAAATAACTCATTTAATATATATATTAAAAAAAGAAAAATATTTTTTTTTATTTTTTGTGTTTATTTTTGACGCTTTCCGATAGATGGAGCCAAAACGATTATTTGATATTCAGTATTTCAGATGGAAGAGAAGAAATTCGTCCGCGAAACTGCCGCATCACGGTATTTTCGGAGTAAAAAATAGTTCGATTTTTAAACTGAGTTATTGTAAAGCAACGGAATAAGCACCGCAAATTCCTAGCTTTTCTCTTACTAAATTAAACTGTATGAAAGCGGACGCCTATACTACTTATTTACACTTTAAAGTTATTAAAGTAGCATCTTTTATGCTCGTATAACAATTCCCTATAACGTTAAACATAGTAAAATTATTCCTACGGTAAAAAGTAGTTCACTAAAATTAAAAACTCAAACTATATGAAAAAATGCAACTAACATCGTTGCTAACTTTATTCTATACTATTTCTTGAATTAAAAAACAAAAACGATGGATGCCACACACATCACATAATCTTTACATTTTAACAAATTTTGAAGATAGCACGCGCTCATATTTTACATAAAAATTAAAAGCATTAAATTCATTTAACTCTTTTTTTTTCTTTGACATATTGTTCAGCACGTGAACTTACAAAAATAGAAGATAAATAATAAACAAATTTATACACTGAAATTGAAAATGGCTCAGTTATAACATCCTCCCACCTTTTGATTATAGGTTATAATCAAAACCAAATGTTGCAGGTGTAGTTCTCAATACATTAGTCTTTCAGGGACTTTAATTCTCCTTCCCGCTTTGCTATATCTGACTGGTTCCTCTTCTGAAGTTACAACGGGTTTAACAGTTTGAGCGGAGGTTTCCTTTGAATGGTATGCTTCTTTCAGTTTTGAACTATTATTTGATGATGTTACTTCTAAAGGATATAATCTTTGAATAGGTCGCAAAAGTTCATGTTGCGAAGTTTGAACCTTTACAAGTCGAACTTTATTATCTTTTCCAGGAATAAGCTCTGTGATACGGCCTAGTGGCCAGTGGATTCGTTTCTTGTTGTCAGATCCAATTAATACAATATCTCCGACAGCGATACCCTTTTCTGGCGGTTTTCTGTTTGCTCGCTGTATGAGAGCACCCAAATATTCGGATCGGAATCGATCTCTCAAAGCTCTGAGTAGGGACTGCCTGTATCTGAGCCTCTTTGATAAAGAATTTTGTTCAACTGCATCAACATCTGGAAGCTGAATTTCGTGAACATCTTGAAGAAACATAGATGGGGAGATAGGCTTTACAGTCGCATCTTCAGAAAGGTATGTTAGAGGCCTTGAATTCACTACACTTTCAACATCAGCTAAAAGAGTTGTCATTTCTTCGTACGTAAGACAGGCGCGTCCTAAGACTCTTTTAAGAAGATCTTTTATTACCCTAATCAGCCTCTCCCAGAAGCCACCCCACCACGCCGCCGTTGGCGGGTTAAACTTCCAGTCTATGGAGTTGACAGACCCATATTTTTGTATACATTGCCAATCTAAGCTTCTCAATAAATTAGCTGCGCCAACAAAATTTGTTCCGTTATCACAGTAGATAACAGAGCATCTTCCTCTGCGAGCCACAAATCTTCTCAAACCCATCAAAAATGCATCTGTGGAAGCAGAGGTCACTAGTTCTAGATGAACAGCTCTATATATAGCACATGTGAAAATCAAAATCCAACTCTTCTTATCGTTCTTAAGATACAAAGGGCCAGCCATATCTATGCCTGTAACTTGAAATACGGCAGAATCTTTTACTCTGTTTTCCGGTAGAGGAGCACTAGATGTCCATAAAGCCCTTGAATTAAACCTTTTACAAATCACACAGCTGGCTAACACAAGCTTTACACTCTTTCTTCCGTTGAGGATCCAATACCTTTCTCTAAGCAAATTTAAGAGGATTTGTAACCCCGCATGACAGCTCTTTACATGAATATAAAAAATAAGTCGCTTAACAACTTCATGCTTTGAAGGGAGAATTATGGGATGGAGAAAATCTTCACTATCTTTCCTGTAAGTTATTTTAGTTTTCAAACGAATGACATCTTGCTCATCCTTACAGGTTTGTAATGTCTTCAATCTTTCATCACTTTCCGAAGAGAAAGATTCTTTTTGAACCATACGTAGAGTTTTTATCTCAGCTTCCCGAAATTCAGTAGCCGTCAATTCGCCTTTACTCTTCTTATCAGGATTTAAACAATTATGCTTAAAGCGAAGAATCCAAGCAACTAAACGTATGATTTTTTCATAACTTGAAAAGTAGCTGTAATACCAGTTATTGTTGGATGGAAATTCAGGTTTCGTCAACATACAAGTAGACTTTGACCTTTCTTTCTGAATTTCTTCCTCATTCCAATCTTCATCGGAAGTGTTCATGTGGTTTCTAAATTCTGCTGAATCTTTCATCCAATGTGGGCCCTCCCACCATCTGATTAAAGCTAATTGCTTAGCCTTACAGCCTCTAGACGGCAAGTCTGCTGGATTCTTCTCACTTGGTATATGTTTCCATGATGAAGGACTGCTTAATTTCTGAATCTCTTGAACCCGATTTCTGACAAACACAGACCAACTCTCATTTCTTGATATCCAAGCAAGCACTGTTGAGGAATCGCTCCAGTAATATCGCTTCATTTCCTGCCAACCCAAAGCATCCACAACAGTTTTCGCCAAACGAGCGCCAATAGTAGCCGCTAATAGCTCCATTCTTGGTACAGTCGTATTTTTTAAAGGCGCAACTCGGGACTTGGCAGCAAGCAGAATTATTTCCCCTTGATCTTCTTTTTCTATCCTCAAGAATACTACTGCTGCATAAGCATCTTTACTTCCATCAACGAAAGTATGTATTGTGCATGCATGTAAGTTTTCTGGAGTGATCTGGATATGTCTTGGTATCTTAACATCATTTAAATATTTAAGTTCTTGAAACCATAATAGGAATTCTTTTTGTAAATCACCAGTTATTTCGTCATCCCAATTAATTCCTAATTTCCAAGCTTTCTGTAACATCAATTTAGGATAAAGCATCACCGGAGCAGTAAAACCAAAAGGATCAAAAATTTTATGAACTGCCGATAACATACTTCGCTTGGTAATCCTTTCTGTGTTGAAATCGTTTAGCCATTTCATGTTGACCTTTAATGTATCGGAAACCTTATCCCAAATCAGACCCAATACTTGGGTTTCCTTCTGGTTCGACGTTTCATCGTGATCACCAATGTATTCCCACTGTCTTAAATCAAAACCACGATTTGCCATTATTTTCTTTGAGTCCGAGATAAATTTCTTTAGATCTTCTTCACTGTGCACACTAGTGGCGACATTGTCTACATAAAAACTATGCAAAAGCCTTTGCTTGAAATTTTCCTCAAAACTTGCACTATTTTTGATGTGATATTCAATTACTGATGATAAAAGAAAAGGGCTACACTTTACCCCGAAAACGACTCGTGCATGCCTAAATACTCTAAGTTTCTTCTCTTTTGGATCTTTCCACCATAGAAATCGTAGGAAATCTCTATCCTTTTCACAAATGCTAATTTGAAGAAACGCTTTTCTAATATCAGCGGTTACACCAAATTTTCTTTCTCGGAAACGTAGGAGAATATCTGGAATAAGCTCAATCAAATTTGGGCCACACTGCAGACACTGATTTAAAGATGGATGGTTAGCCAACTTTGCTGAAGCATCGAAAACCGGACGAATAGGTGTTGTACTACTGGTCTTTTTAATAACTGGGTGATGAGGTAAATAATTACCATAAGAGTTCACTTTGGTAGCAGGAACTTCTTCTATGATCCCCTCATTCAACCAGTCCATAAATATATTTTCATATTTTCCGTACATGTTCTTAGATAATAACTTAGAAGTTGTACTTTCCAAACGTCTTACAGCCAAACTCAAGTTATCTGGTAATGCAGATGTGTCGTCAGCCCAAGGAAGACAAATTTCGTAACGACCATCCTTGTTAATTTTTACTGTCTCTAAGAAATGTTCCTTTGTTTGACGGTCAATCTCACTTTTAGATTTCTTTTCTATAGTATCTGTTATTCCGATCAAGTCCAATCTCCATAAGTTTGAGATATCAGCTTCATTTACAAGCAAAGACGTCACCATCATTGCTAAATTATCTGTTGCGACTTCGGTGTGAGGCGCTCTGCCCATCAATGTCCAACCAAGGTATGTTTCTATGGCAACAAGACCAGATGTCAATACTTTTCTTTTGCCAGTTAACATCTTTCCCATAATATCAGCACCAATCAATATTTCGATAACTTCACGGCAATGACTTACATCAGATAATTCGATTCCATATTCTTTCAACTCTTTAATACACGGACCATTAGTGACGGGTTGAATGTTTTCACATATAGTAATTTGATCCATCACTTCAAAATTACAGGTGAACTTCTCCTTCATATCCTTAACCTTTATTCTATAACAATTATGTTGGCATTCCTTTGTTGTAACTCCGCCAAACAATGAATGCATCATTTTTTCTTGACGAATGGGAGTATAATTCATCTCTTCTGCTATACTTTTCAAAATATAAGATTTTTGGGATGCTGAATCTAACAATAAACGAACTGTTTTTTGCTTGTTTTCGGAGATGAGTTTCACTTTTAAGGTTTGAAGGAACACTTTAGCACTTTGCTTATTAAAATTTGCCATGTTTACTTCACTGCTGACTGAATTTTCTTCAACCTTTTCTTGTGCAGTTTTACCTTGAGAATCACGCAAATCGCACATCAAAGGCACATGCTTCTTAGAACAGATAATACATCTTAAAACTGCTCGACATTTTTTCACTGTATGATTAGGTAACAAACAAGCGAAGCAGCAATTTTTATCCTTTACAATCTTTTGTATCTCAGTTAAACTCAATTTTCGAGCTGAAAAGCATTCAGAGCTCAAATGTTTGCCTTGGCAAAAAATGCATACTCTTTTGAAATCTAAAGCAGAAGACGTTGTCAATAAACCTGCAGCTGTCGATATCTTATTTCGCATATAGTCTGCACTTGCACTGTTTTTCCTTTTAGAATATTTATTATCTTCACGCTTTGTCAAACCGAAGCCCGCTACAGCTAAAGATATTCTCTCTTCACCTTCTACTTCCGTTTTCAAAAAATGCATCAGATTATTCAACCTTCCTTTAGCATCCGTATTAGAAGAAGAGAGATTCGAGCGATTCCAGGCCTTCAAAAAGTCTGCTGGGAAACAAGACTCAACCATAGGGTATAGAATGGAGGCATATTTATCAGTGGTAACACCTAATGTTTCTAGCGCCCGTAAATATGACTCAAGCTTATCATATAATGAAGTTAATGCAAATCTACCTTTTGTTTGCACAGATATTATCAATTTCAATAACTCTCGTACATACACTTCTACTAGAATATCTTCCCTGCCAAAACGAGCCTTTAAACTTTCCACTGCCTTTGAATAATTGGCGCCAGTTGGCGGGAAACTTTCAACAACTTCTCTTGCGCGTGAACCAGCGATTGTTGCTTGTACTAAATACTGGAACTTGTCCTCTGGGGCAATCTCATCATCTTTATCGATTTGTTCAAATTGGCTCCAAAAAGGCAACCAATCCTTAATTTCCCCGCCAAATTTCCTAAATTCCAGCTTAGGTAAAGTAAATTTTCGTCTCATAGTACTATTTTCATAATTACTTAAAATAGCATCAGTTTGAATTTGCCCAGATGATTGTATTCTCGCCAATTCTAAATCATGATTCAATCTTAATTTCTCTTTCTCCAGTTCTGCTTCTTTTTCCAGCTTTAATGCCTCAGCTTCTTTTTCTAGCTTTAACTTCTCAAGTTCTTTTTCTTTTTCAGCTTGTTTTTCTTCTTTCAGAGCTTGTTCTTGTTTTTCTTCTTTCAAAGCTTGTTCTTGTTTTTCTTCTTTCAAAGCTTGTTTTTCTTCTTTCAATTTTCTTTCCGCTATAGCATTTTCTAAGATATCCTGAACAAAGTCGGGATCCTTTTCATACTCTTTACTATTTAAAATCAGCTCCTTTAAGCTTGCTATTGTGAACGTCGAAGGCAAAGTCTCTCCAATCTCTTCGGCTACCCACTTCAAATCTTCTTTTTTAAATCCTTTAACGGTTTTAAACATGTTTTTAATCTTAATATAATCAAAATAATTTTACTTCACTTGAACGGTCCTGTCGCTATGGACTCCAATATTTTTATGTAAAGCAACGGAATAAGCACCGCAAATTCCTAGCTTTTCTCTTACTAAATTAAACTGTATGAAAGCGGACGCCTATACTACTTATTTACACTTTAAAGTTATTAAAGTAGCATCTTTTATGCTCGTATAATAATTCCCTATAACGTTAAACATAGTAAAATTATTCCTACGGTAAAAAGTAGTTCACTAAAATTAAAAACTCAAACTATCTGAAAAAATGCAACTAACATCGTTGCTAACTTTATTCTATACTATTTCTTGAATTAAAAAACAAAAACGATGGATGCCACACACATCACATAATCTTTACATTTTAACAAATTTTGAAGATAGCACGCGCTCATATTTTACATAAAAATTAAAAGCATTAAATTCATTTAACTCTTTTTTTTTCTTTGACATATTGTTCAGCACGTGAACTTACAAAAATAGAAGATAAATAATAAACAAATTTATACACTGAAATTGAAAATGGCTCAGTTATAACAGTTATAAAAAAAAACAAGAGTTTTCCTAGGGAAAAGGGAGATGTCAGGCACATCAGATAAAAGCGATTAATATCATATATAAACTAAACTAAATTCGCTCGAGCCATATTCGAGAAAAAATTCTTACACATATAGTCCGTCCATTTATAACTTAAATGAACCAATTCATACCTCGAAATATATTGCACGCAGAAATGTAGCGATTTCAGGGTAGGATCAGACAGAAGGTGAAAGTCTATTTTGAAAATTTCAGAACATAACCTCCCATATTTCCTGAGATATTAAGTGTCGGCTTTCAGCGGTTTCTTTGATCTTAAAATTCCTGTATATATAAGTGTCGCAGTTTTCGTTCGTTTTTCCGTTTCCGCTGAGTGTCGTGGCGTTCGTTTGTTTTTGCGCTTGCGTCACTAGAAAAACTGCCGTTTTTCATGATACTATGTATAGTCTGTATAGAGATGTTCAATGTAATCGCAATTTAAGTATGAAAAAGGTACTTCGATATTTTTTTTCAAATTTTGTCCGCTTCGAAACAGTTGTCCGGTAAACATCCAAATTAAAGTCCAGTGGGAAAGGCGTTAGTTGTCACAGGCAGTAGGGAGGGACACGGACCTCAGATACTCTGGGTGATGACGACGCTGCCGAAGGCAGCATGGATTCGAACCAAGTTTTTGAACGTTTTCAATAGATTTTTGTTTTTTACTTTCTCTTACCCATAAGGTAGAGAAAGTATTGTTTTTGGGTCAAATTTTCGAACGTTAGATTTTGTTATATTTACACGTTTTGAGGTCCCCTGAATACGAAAATCATGTTTTTAGCAAATGGTCTGTGTGTCTGTGTGTGTGTCTGTGTGTGTGTCTGTGTGTGTGTCTGTCTGTTATCACCATATCTCAAAAACGAATTATGGCAGAAAGTTCAAACTTGGTATTCTAAATGTGTATCATATACGGATGCTACAGTAAGCTTTTCGTTAAGATCAAGCAAATGGTTCGTGTACAGGGACAATCAAGAGAATTCTAATACATTACGTCTATGGGGGAAATTGCAGGAAAGTAGAGTTTAACGTCTATATAGACTGCACTAAACCAAATGAAACGAATATATATATTTTTGTAATGGAGATAGTTAACTGGGAAAAATTTTTTGTGTATGTAGGAGCCCCGCCTCCCCCCCTGGGGAGTAAATTTTCATGATGGGTATCTTTCAAAAGAGCTCGCCAATACCTTTAAAACGAATGGTTGAACCATTGATCTGCGATAATTTAAAACAAAGTTATCGAATTTTTTTACACTACTGGCCATTAAAATTGCTACACCAAGAAGGAATGATAATAACGGAATGAAATTTATTGGACACATACATTATAGTAGGAAGAACAATTGATTAAAATTTCAGGAAATTAGGAGTAATATTTACTGAGAAAACAGTACATAAAGCAGCGACCTCTGTGATCAATAACAGCACTTATCTGCCTAGGCATTGAATCGAACAGCAATTGGATGGCATGTACGGGTATAGCACTTCATGAAGCTTTAACGCGATGCCAGAATTCATCGATCGAAGTTACTGGTGAGTGGTAGGGGGCCAGTCGCTTTTCAACGATTAAACAGTCACTTTCATTGGTGCGAGATCAGGAGAACGCGCTGGCCAGAGCAACAGTCGGAACACATTCTGTATCAAAGAAGGTCCGGACAATACAAACAACATGTTGTCGTGCATTATCTTGCTTAAATTTCTCGAATACAGGGCAGAGGGATGGGCTTTAACTCGTGAGAAATGTAATGGCTGGTATTCGGAATGGCGGGAATGAAAATAAGTGGTGATCCGGACCTGTATCCAATGGTACCACATAAAATCAATCCACGTGGTGACTCAGTATGCGGCTTCCAAAATTCTCATTACCCTCAAACGTGGCTCACTGATATGGACGCCATTAAAGTGTGATCAATGATGAACCTGGACGCAGGAAAGGCGTGAAGTCATTTTTCAGACAAATCACAATCCTGTTTACAGCATCAAGATTGCCTTATCCGTATTTAACAGCATTATGAATAATGCACATTACCAGCTGGGATTCGACATCATCATACTGCCCATAATTTGTAATGATGTTATGGGTTCCCATTGGATACACGTCTCAATTAATTCTTGTTCGCATTCCTGGCAGTCTGAACAGCGGCCATTAAATTTCTGTTGAGTTAAGGCCCGCTCCTCTGCCCTGTATTGGAGGCCTCCGTAGCGCAAAATTTAAGCAAGATAATGCACAATCGCAATTTTTTTGTATTGTCCGGACCTTCTTTATACAGAAAGTGTTCGACTGTTGCTCTGGCCAGCGCGTTCTTCTGATCTCGCACCAATGAAAATGACTGTTTAATCGTTAAAAAGCGACTGGCCCCCCACCACTCACCAGTAACTTCGATCGATGAATTGTAGCATCGTGTTAAAACTTCATGAAGTACTCTACCCGTACATGTCATCCAATCGCTGTTCGATTCAATGCCTAGGCAGATAAGTGCTGTTATTGCTCACAGAGGTTGTTGCTTTATGTACAGTTTTCTCAGTACATATTGCTCCAAATTTCCTGAAATTTTAATCAATTGTTCTTTCTACTATAATGTATGTGTCCAACAAATTTCATTCCGTTATTATCATTCCTTCTTGATGTAGCAATTTTAATGGCCAGTAGTATACTTTTAACGAAAAAAAAAAAAAAAAACTTAGAAAAAAAATTGTACTTTTTTTTTTTTTTTTTTTTTTTTTTTTTTTTTTTTTTAATATTGAGAATAAAATGGACTTTTTTTTTTATATTTGGTGTTATACTACTTCTCTAATATGGAAATCGTCTGCCTTATCATAAAAGATATATTTTTTTAAAATAATTTTAATAAATTATTTTTAAAAGAGAATTATTTTTTAATAACTGAATTAAATTCTATATAAATGTATGTGCATTAATGAAACGGGGGTTTGAGGGGGGCGATAGCCCCCCCCCCACACAGAACTAATTATCTTAAAAAACTCTTCAGAAGCCTAATATGAATTGTTTAACATAGGTTTACATAACAGTACTCGTTATCTTACCTATTAATCTGCAACCTGTATTTATAGTATTAAATTTCAGGGTAAGAGAAAGTCCTGTGAGTGACACACCAGATTATTAAGTTTATATTTATGAAGTGAAAAGAGTGATTCTTTATTATTATTATTATTATTATTATTATTATTATTATTATTCATTTAAATGTAGTGACCAGCGAAGTGGGCAAAGCCTGCTAGTTACTAATAATTTAATTTCATGAAAAGTGTTACGAAGTGTGCTTTTAATTTGTTCTATAAATCCCTTGAATGATGTACACTGTTAAAACACACTTCTCAAATATAAAGAGGACATTTTTATTTTTGAGATGTTTCATTTTTTATAGTAGTTCCCAGTAGGAACATTTCATTTTTAAGATTTTTTTTTTCTTATTTATTTCATATTTACTCTTGTAATATCGTAACGAAAGTTGTTTCGTTTGTGAACGTCACGCCTCCTAGGTAAAAAAAGAAATGGGTTACGAAACCAACGATTGTGGGTTCGATCTCCGAGAAAATTGTATAAAAATGGTTTTTGTTTAAATCTAAATTGTCTCATTCATTCATTATGTCATTATGTTAATTATGTTTATTTAATTAGTCAGTTAATGTTATACAACTTGTAGACTTTTCGAATTCTAGAGTATTCTGTTCTAGAAAATTCATGAATTGTATATAAAGTGGCGTAAAATTTGAAATGATTAATAATAAAATGATTAATGTTAAATAAGAAAAAAAATTAAATGTTAAGTTCCTACTTGGAGCTATTATCAGAAATGAAACATTAAAAAAAAAAAAAAAAAAAAAAAAAAAAAAAATGAGAAGATTCTGTTTATTTTTGAGAAAAGTGTTTTAATATGCCTGCCTACCTTTAAAATGCAATTTTCGGTCAAAACTCAGATTTTCTATTTTTTTTGGTTTAGTGTTAAAGCCTGACATTTTAGCTTTCTAAATCAGTTTGAATTTTGCTTCTATCTTGCTTAGAGCTTGAGTTACAGGCATTTTAATATTAGTCCTTCGCAAGTTTTTGAAACCGGAAGTGACCGGAAATGTTTGTTTACATAAATGTTTTACTCAATATAAGCATCAAAATTTGCTACTGCATATTGAATGAATTAAAAAAAAAAATGAAATCAATCAGGAACTTATTAAAAAAATTATTTAATAGGTAAAATCTAGTTTTTAATTACGTTTTCTGCTTTTTCTCAAAATGTGATTTTTAACATTTGGTGTTATCGCAAAACATTATAACTTCAAAAGTTATAATTGAAACCTTATGAAACTGTGACAAAATACTCTAGAGGAGTTGTTTTAAGGATTGAGCTACGACAATAAATCTAGCTAAATTATTATTTATTTATTTATTTATTTTGTCGATAGAGGTTATGAACTGTAATGTAATTCATCATTTATTCAGCATGTAAAATGTTATCGTCTCTAAAATAATAAATAACATGGTTGTAGTTTTGAGAACAGTTCAATTCCTTAAACACCTTTCAACAATCGAAATAAAATTTACAGAATAAAAATATCTTTATTTAAATTTGACTTATGATGTTTTGAAAAAGGGCTTAAAATATATATTTTTTTTTTTTCAGCCTAAATATCAAAATATTTTAAACTTTGCATATTTTTTCATATTATTGATTGTTTTTAACTATATTCTATTATGTAATACAGATAAACAGGCAATTTTTCAATTATTAAAAAGAAAATCACCTCCGGCAGTGGGCAGGCACCTTAACAGTGCATTTCGTTTGACGGTGTCCATCAAATTTTAAGGTAAATTATCCAAAGCCATTTGACAATTTTTGTGATATATATATATATTCCTCATTTTCAATAGTATGGAACAGCATGGAATACATTTTCTAAACATTTTTGCATTTAAAACTTGTATAAGTCTAACATCGTAATTTAAAAAGTGGGTTCCTTTAATCTCCGGATTAATAAATATCTACTTAGAGGATGTCATAAAAAAGCCTCTGATGAAACATTTTACGATGTCACTGAGACGCCGGAAAAAAAGGAAATGGGGTCTGGAAAACAAAATTCCTATTACATACATCAGAAGATCTTCACAGATGCAATTTAGGAATGAAAAGTAAAATATTTTATGAGGGTTTTACCCTGTTTCTGTTATTTAATGCGGTTTCGAAAGCTTTTGGAAAAAGCGATAGAATTTATAGGGTTGTTTCTTACTTATTGGACAAGTATATTTCTTCTTATAATGATCTACATACTTGTTTTTCCACTTTTTCCTGTATTTATGATAAATACAAAATAAATATCAGAATTGCATGCGTAAAAATGTTTATTATAAATTCCTTTTACTTAAAAATCTTAAGAGACGGGCAACAAAATTTATAACATTCTTTCATAGTATCTGAAACAGTAAATTTCTTTCTGGTAATATCTACCTTTGTTATTAGGAACATTTTTCTCCCCTTGGGAATTGAACTCTAAGTATTTTTTTAAATATTCTTTTTGTTTATTTAATATTTAATGTAACTGATATATATTGCCATATTTATTAACCTTTCTGTTAGTATTTTTCAGTATAACATAATTTCTGTTGAGTGTTTTGCAGAACTCAAGTTGGGAGGATGATGGAAACGTAGAACAGCTGGCATATTTCCTGCCCCAAGGCGAGCGACAACTTCTGAACTCCGCAAAACAACTAAACTCTCGAGTTGAAGCAGGATTCTTCTGTTCACCGTCAGTGAGGATGGATGGATGGATGGATGGTTGGGTTTTACGTCGCACTAGTGCTGCGCATATGGGCAATTTCACCGTCAGTTAGAAAAAAAGCCTCGCATCGGAATGACATGCCGCGGTTTAGCCGGCGTAAAGAGTATTATGTTCAAATTAAAAACTTTTTGGGCTCTTGTACATACAAATGGCTGATAAAATTATGTGATTACTTTCGCTTTTTTACGTGTTGTTAAATACCTTGAAAAGTTTTTTATTAATCATTTTGAAACTTTGGTAGTGTAAAGAACATGTTATACCTCATATTTTTTTCAGTAAAAGGGATGTGATGAAAAGAAAAAGGGGACCAGAAAAAAATTAAACAAAAATCAAAATGTTTTGGATCACCCTGTAAAAGGTAATACTTTAAATGCGTTTTGGCTGTAGCATGTGATTGTGAGGACTTTTCTCATTATCTGTATAAAATTTTATGAGGCTACCACATATATTCATGGAGATATAATGGTTTCTTTAAAATATTGCTAAAACAATTTCCACTTTTTTTTAATTATAAGACTTAGGGTAATAGACCCACTGCAAAACCATTTTCAGGAAATCTGCATTAGACACAGCATACAGCAATCAGAATGAAAAAAATGTTAACTGTCTTACGAAATACGAGCACTTTTACTAAATAATTTTTAGCTACGCATGCGCAAGCTTTATAAAAATTTCGTTTGTTTAATTTAATAGCCAAAAGTATTGAGCAACTTATACGGAAAGCCCAAATAAATATCACATAAATTCAAAACGTTACGAGAGATAGAATAAACAGAATTTTAGTTCTTTCAAAATAAAAGCTAAACTACAATATGGGGCTTTTCTCACACTTTCATTTTGATGATATTATATTGTTTTCGCTGATTGTAAATAACTATTGATAAAAACCCCTAACATCTTTCGTTTTTTTTTTTTACAAGGTTGGGGGGGGGGGCAAATTCACTTTTTAAGTAATTTTTTGTCCATGATTTTTTTTTTTTTTATCTAAACTACAAGACTTACTTTTCCGGCAGCTCTAGTGCGATATTAATCTAATCAACCAACTTTAAACATCATAGTGACGTCAGGAGTGAAAAACGCTATCTACCAATAAGGAGATACTTGCATTTCCTTTCTTTATAAGTTTATTTCCTTCAGGTTCTTGGTAAGATTAACTGAAACAGTATCCGCAATTCGCAGCAGTTGTTTATAATTGCACTGAATTAGAATTAGCATTATATGTTAAATAATTATTGTTCTGACATCATTTGCGTAAAAATTAGACTATATTAACTTATATATATATTTTTTCTTTTTTTGTTTATTTAAAATTTTTTATGGCAAATAGTCACATTTTTTTAAGCTTGCATAAAAATCTGTAGATATAATAAAGAACAAACGATACGTATAGGATTAGGGGGGCTGAATGACACCGGACTTACCTCGATTTTGAGTCTTAAACAGGCCCTACAGGTTTTCATATAAGTCGCTCAATACCTTTGGCTATTAAATTATGCAAATGAAATTTTTATAAAGCTTGCTCATGCGTAGCTATAAATTATTTAGTAGAAGTGCTCGTATTTCGTAAGATATTTAACATTTTTTTTTTTTTTTTTCATTCTGATTGCTGTATGCTGTGTCTAATGCAGCATGCCATATTTTCTGAAAATGGCTTTGCACTGAGTCTCATACCCTACGTCTTACAATTAAAAAAGTGAGAATTGGTTTTGCAATTTTTTAAAAGAAACCGTTATATTTCCATGAATGTATGTGGTAGCCTCATAAAATTTTATACAGATAATGAGAAATGTCCTCCTAATCCCATGCTGCAGCCAAAACACATTTAAAGCATTACCTTTTACAGGGTGATCCAAAACATTTAAATTTTTGTTAAATCTTTTACTGAAACGTATGAGGTATAACATGTTCTTTACATTACCAAAGTTTCAAGAGATTCCTAAAGAATTTTTTAAGATATTTGACAAAACGAAAAAAAAAACGAAGTGTTCACATTATTTTGTCAGCCATCTGTATGTTTTATAGGTGTAAATATCACTCAGTGTTTATCATGTTTATATAATTTTAATATTTGTTACGGGAAATATGAAGCACAATTAAAATATTGAAATTATTCTTCCATTCATCATCTTCGATTGCAACACCACCTTACATAACTTATTAATAATGAATATAATCCAATATTGCTTTTTCTTTTTTCAATTCCTACTATTAGTTCACACTCTCCCTATATATATCTTGTACAAATCTTTTAGCTAGAAATTTGAAACTTTCAGGAGTGCTCAGAACACGGTGACAACACAATACTTCAAAGCCCTATTTTTGAATTTTTTATTAGTTTTCTTACAATTAATTAAAATATGAAAATAATAACATCCTAATAGCGTTAATATAGCCATTAAAGTATTAGTATTAGCTATAATTTAATTGTTGCAAAATAAATAAATAAATAAATACGAGCTCATTTTCTTTTGACAAAAAAATAAATACATGTAATTAAACGTTAATATTAAAAAACTGTAAGAAGTTAAATTATGCATCTCACAAAAATTGACGTCATTGTCACTTTAAAAAATTTATGCACATTGAAAGGAGCTCTATGATTCATAAGAAAGTTTAAAACATGGTATAGAAAAAGTTTTTTTTTATCTTATAATTAATTTTCTTTAATTTTGCGCGGACGCTTTTTATTTCCTAATTCAAAATTATTAAAAAAAAAAAAAAAAAAAACTTTTTCGATAGTGTTTGTAAGTAGGAATTGACTTTAAAATTTTTTCTTTTATATTACTTGTTTTTTTGGCATTTATAATAGTGTAGAATAGATATTAGATTAAGGGTTAGACTATATTTGAGGGTGCCCCTTGATTCTCGCCAAGTTGTGATCGCGATAAATATATTAAGGTTATCCTATTTATATGTATAGGTTATATGTATATAGTTATATGTATATAGTGTATATGTATAGGTTATATGTATATAGTGTTATAGGTTATTAACAAGAATGCGCCAAACAATTTCTCCAAGGGGGCACCCTCAAATATATTTTTACCTAGAGTAAGATACGTTGAGGAGATACAGCGGCACACTATAGTTACGCAATAAGCGATTGGCGACGGTCGGAAATTAATCCCTAGAAGCGGTCTGGATGCATGCCATCACAATTTTGATCCTTCGCTGAGGGAAGAATTAGATAGATGAAAAATTCCATTCGAATTTGCGATTTCATTAAGTTTTTGAGCTGAGCGATACAATTTATAACATTGCTTCATATTTAGTGAGCCAGTAAATTTCTTTATACAGTCGAACACCGTTAATGTGAATCTCAAGGGGATAAAAAAATTTGTTCATGCTATCAGTAACTCAGAAACTATTTAATAACGTAATTTAATTGGTGTATGTATTTGGATTTAATTTCAACTTTTAATGATTGAATTTAAATGCAAAAATATTTTAAAATATGTTAGAAATCCAAATTTCCTTTATAGATACGTTCACAGTACTAGTATTGGGCTCATTGAAATCAAACAAATTTTTGCAGATTCATGCTTCTTAACCCTTAAATGCCAAAATATTAGTTCCCCATTATACTATAGGTATGGGGAACTTAGGTAATCGTGAAAATTTTCAACCTCGGTATTTTGTACTTTTTTACACGTTTTCAGGTGTGAGGAATCCGAAAAATGACAAAATATGTATGGTGTCCGTCTGTAGGGTGTCTGTTAGTTTGTTAGTCCGTTAGTATGTTAGTCCATTAGTTAGTTTGTTAGTCTGTGTACACGATATCTCAAGAACAAATAGTCGCAGAGAAGTCAGATCAGTTTTAAAATATTACTTTCAAAACTGGCAAGAACCCTACTCATTTGCAACATTCGGATTAAAAAACTGCGTAAGTTATTAGAAATTTACGATTTTTTTTAACAGGGGAGAATAGGGTAAAATTTCACTTAAACGTGCACTTCATGAAAAATTTTTACTGTAAAAATGTCAGACTAGTTTTATAATATCAGTTTTTAAACCGGAATGAAAATCATTAACTAATTTAATAAAAAAGCACCACAAAACTGGCGTTGTAAAAAATATTACTTACAAAGTTTGAATAAACACCATAAAATGCAATAAACCGGCAACAATTGTTTCGGGTCGAAAAAACACACGACCCTTCATCAGGCGAATAAAGTAAGCACGAGTGCTGCAGTCAAAGATAAACATGCTAATTTGAAAATTTCGCAAGTTATTGAAATTTTACGAATTTCTTAACAAGGCAGAATAGGGCAAAATTTCACATAATAAACGTCAATTATGAGGAATATTTTCATCGTAAAGATGTCAGACCACATTTAAAATCATTTTTAGGTTACTGGCATGAATATCATTGAATATGAATTTTCCAATATAAAAATTTCGTAAGTTATTGGAAATTCACGAATTTCTTAGCATAGCAGAATAGTGCAAAATTTCCCATAAACGTCAATTTTGAGGGATATTTTCATGGTAATGATGTCAGACCACTTTTGAAATATTATTTAGGATAGTGGTATGAATATCATAGACTATGAATTTTTCAATTTTAAAAATTCGTAAGCTATTTTGAATTTACGATTTACTTAACATGGCAGAATAGGGCAACATTTAGCATAAACGTTCATTTTTAGCATCATAAATATATCAGACAACTTCAAAATAACATTTATGATACTAGTTTGAATATCATTGACTACAAATATTCTAATAGGAAATTTTCGTAAGTTATTGGTAATTTAAGATTTTATCAACATAGCAAAATTGAAAAATTTCCATATAAATATGAATTTTGAGGATTGTTGCATTGGAAATAGTAGCATTAAAACTAAACTACGAAATTGACCCTAATAAAATTAATTAATAGATTAAAATAAGATAAATATATTGAAGTGAACGGTGGATAGCCTATTAGGCGGAGATTTCACTTCGTCACTGTGTAGAGAGTTTGGTCAAATTCGTTTCTCTTAACATGATTATAATATGTCTTGCACTATAAATTTATGTGAACATATGTATGATGATGAACTGAGCAGAGTCCACCTATGCCAACTAGTTTTTTAAATCATTTAAAAATATTTTATTCTTACCTCTATTGGATAAATCACGGTAAAAAAAATACTTTAAAAAATCATGCTTTATTTTAACTATGTTTTACATCTAAAAAGCAATTTGTTGTCAGTCGGCAACATGAGGCATTAGTGCCTCAATATTTTTTTAATAATACTTTAGAAGATAAAATTGGGCATTTTGCCGAAAGGCAACACACGGCATTTAAGAGTTGTAAATCACAAGTATGGATGTTCAGTTAAAATCAGCAGTTGTTGTTGTTGATGTATGATTTAAGGCCGATTGACTACGCTAGGGTTCTAGGCTCATGGATGGAATGCCCTCCGTAGGGGGTCTTTCCGAAGGATCCTAGCGCATATTTACTCGAGTTTCGGAAAAAACAACAGAAAACTCCAAAAGCTCGGTCGATGAGCCCGACCTGGGACCGTGCCTGGCATGTCTTATCTACCAGGTTGGAGCACCGAACCTCTCGGCCGCTGGTGGGCTTAAAATCATCAGTAAAAAAAAAATCTGGTGTGAAACAATCACACGACTTCCATTACCTATTATTACACATATATTATATGCATTCTCTGGAGATATTATATACATTTTTTAATTTTTCCAGTGAAAGAAACTTGATACATACTTCGTACAAAGACATATAAAACATAGTTTACACAGAGAGTTAAAAAAAAAAAAAAAAAAAAAGATAGTTACTTTTTTAAACAATAGTTTATGAGATCTAAAACTGAACTATCTAATTAAGATGACCGATACTTTTCCTGTAATAACAACATAATACACAAGAAAGGGTATCTAAAATGGATTTATGTAATAATTTTCAAGAAAATAGTTAGAGCCGTTTTTGAGATACCAACTTTTAGCAAAACTTGACATACTAAATTATTGACCGGGAAACAATAATTACATACAAAAGAATATTTAAAAACGCGTTAATATGGCGAGTTTGAAAAAAAAAAATCCGTACAGCCGTTTTTAAAGGAACGCACATGCGAGACATCAAATTGAGCTATTTATACAGGACGCCTATCAATTTTCCTGAACTAACCATCTATATCATTTGAAAGGACATCTAATAGAGTGTTTATATAGCATATTTCAAGAAAATCGTTAGAGCCATTTTCGAGATACGGACTTCCGATGACCCACTTCCGGTTTTTAATTTTCACCAAAATTTAGAAACATCATCTGTACACTAGACCTGTGTATCAATTCTGAAGTTTCGTAGTTGAATCTATATTGGTTTCGGAGATATAATAGCCAGAAGATTCCATATATACATACACACACTGACCAATTGTCAAAAACTACATTTTTGGACTCAGGAAGCCTTAAAACGTGTAAATCAGGTGAAAACTCGTTATCGAATTTTTGGGCCGAATAGAATACTTCCATTACCTACGGTAGTCAGGTAATGGAAGTAAAAAAGAAATAGAAAACAAAATTGGGGATAACCTCATTAAGAAAAAGAAATCAATAGTATTCAAAGAAAGAAATTAATTTTCGAAAAAACTAAAATACTGCTTGAGTATTTTAACTAAAATGCTAAAGAAACTTTTTTGGCAGGTTAAACACTGGTGCTTCAAAAGCTTCATGCTAAATTGTTTTAGGGTACAAGAAAAAAGTTCGTTTAATAGAGAATGCATTTCGCTATTTAGAATTTATTTTACAAAGAAATTAAAATATAGGGTAGATGCTCCAGTAATTGACATCTATCCCGAAATAATTAATAAATAAGAAAAATAATAAAATCATATATTTTACATATAAGAATTTTAACATTTTATGTCAATCACTGGAGCATAGGGTGCTAATAACTGGTAAAATGAATAACTAGCAGTGTCAAATACTGGAGCATAGGGTGCCAATTACTAATAAAAGGAAAAACTGGCAGTGTCAATTACTGGAACACTGAGTGGGTGTCAAATAAAAGTTCATAAAAAAAATTGTCATCAGATGTATATTTTAACATATATGTGGTTCTGAATGTCTTTCATGCCATATGTATTAATTTAAGATTTTTAAAAATATTTTCTGAGGACTAGAACATTAAAAACATCAGAGATTGCTCTAAAAGTGTCAATCACTGGTGAACTTACCCTACTTACTTTGAAATGACAGTTCGTAAAATTGAGAAATTCGCAAAATAGAGGTCCAATTGTACTCGTATATAGAAAATAATCAAAAAACTTTTTAATTATTAGTCATTTAATTAACAATGCCACAATATCCAATACATTCTATTTAAAAATGACTTCGTAAATATACATCAAAAGCTTCATGTTGTTAAAAGAGTTTTTTTTTCTCAATAACCTGAACTTCAATATAATATTAATACATCGTTGTGTATAGTTGGAATGTGTATTGTAATTCATGTATAACAAAGGAATTTTTCCTTTCCGATGTTAGTCACGCGAGAAAATAATTTCTTTTATTTTCGCCATTTTTATAGACTATACAGAAATAACCAGGAAGTGGAAGAATGCTATGGGAACGAGATCGACCGGACGAAATTCCTATTAAGCCTATCAAAAACTCATCTTATGTGCAATCCTGGATATAGGCAGTAATAGCTTTTGTGTTATTTTTATCAGGGCTTTTATTTTGTCAAGGCCTTTTAGAACAAAAATATATAGTCGATTATATCGCGTGTTGCGTGTATCTGCTAATGAAATTAATTATTTCTCCTTCCTTATTCATATATGGTAGAGAGAATACTATTATGTTGTCGAATTTTAGAAATTGAATTTTTACTATAACTACCGCTTTGTTATATATATATACACATTTGTTGCTAAACACGTCATCCATATATGATAGAAATAAATATTTCTTATTATATTAAATATTTTATATTTTATATTTATTTATATATTTATATATTTCTTATTTTATATTTATTTATTTATTATATTTCTTAAATTTCTCTTATATATCTCATATCTCTTATCTACTGTATACGGTAAAGAAATACTCTTATGGTGTTGAATTTTAGAAACTCAGTATTGTTCTACTGTGATAAAAAAAAAATACAATACAGAAGCTCGAAAAATTCTGCTTTATAATTCTAACACTTCGAAAGTATCAATCCAAATATCCCTATTACTATCTGTAATAAAGAAGTGTACGTCTGTGCAGATACTGGTGCAAATACTTGTATCGCCAGTTAGCGCATGTTTAAGTTGTTCAAAGAAAATAAGGTACCCCTGAAACCCCATACCTATAACGTTACATTGGTTGATAGATTAACCCACTCTGTTGAATCTCTGTCAACTATTCTGCCCATAACCATTTAAGGTAGAACTTTAGACACTGAATTCATAGTACCGCCAGAAGCTGAAGTCAATAGAACATTAATGGGTACGAACTTTTTGAAGCAAGCTAATATAGTTTTAGCCTTGTCTATCAAGTCTTGGTATTTTGGTTATCAACATAAGAAGAAGTACTCCCTTGTAGATGATAGTGAAGAAACTGATCACCTCCCAATAGCAAAGGTTGAAGTAAATTCATATGGTTTACGTGAAGATGAGAGTATAGCATTGACAGCTGACCAGAGAAATCGATTGAATAATTTACTTCGAAAATATGAAAAGTGCTTCAACCCAGGGGGAGAGGTCACACCATATGCGGAACATCACATCAATACAGGGAATCACCCTCCGGCTGTCTCACCATCTTACAGGATGACGCCTGCAAAAAAGGCTGTTCTTAAGAGGGGACTGGACAACCTTTTGGCTCAAGGAGTCATACAAGAATGTGAATCACCATACGCCTCTTCCGTGGTCTTGGTGTTTAAACCTGAGGGTTGCATGAGGTTGTGATTTGACTATAGGAAACTCAATGCTATTACTGTACCAGATACGTACCCATTGCCATTAATGGATGAATTATTACATGAAGCTAAGCATACTCCTTACATATCAACTTTAGACCTTAGATCTGGTTACCATCAAATTGGAGTATTTCCGACAGACCAAGATAAAACTGATTTTCTATGTCCACTATGGAACGTTTCCTTATTTGAAGATGCCCTTCGGTCCCAGGAATACCCCGGCCACTTTTCAAAGACTGATTGACGGTTTAGAAGAGAATTGAAAGACATCCTAGCTTTGTCATATTTGGACAACATAATAATTTTGTCAGATACATTTGAGAGTCACACTGCAGACCTTAGATCAGTATTTGAAAGATTCCTAGAATTAAGCTGAATGCCAAACGGGAGAAATGTCATTTTGCCTGTGAGAAAGAACACTTAGGACATTGGATTAGGCCAAAAGGATTAGATTTTGATCCTGCTAAAGTGAAAGCTATCACCAGTATGCCTTCACTAAAAAATGCTAATGCAGTCATTTTTACAATATTGCTCTTGATATCAATCATCCCAAAAATTTGCAGACATTTCTCGGCCACTCAGTAACCTTACAAAAAAGAAAACAATCTGGAATTGGGGAGAGACACAGAGCAAACTTCTTTTGAAAGTCTCAAGAAATGTCTTGTAACCTCCTATATTGAAACAAGCTGACTGCACGAAACCTTTTACCTTAAGAACTGATGCAAGAAACAATGCCTTGGGTGCCGTGCTTTTGCAAGGAGAAGACAGGACAACCGAATACCCCACTAAATATGCCAGTCGACTTCTTACACCGAGTGAACGAAATTACTCAACCACAGAAAGAGAAGCGCTGTCTGTCATATGGGCCCTTCAGAAGTTTCGTGGCTATGTAGAAGATAGAGAAATCATAGTAGCTACTGACCATCAACCATTCAAGTGGTTGATGAATCTTAAGTCACCGTCTGGATGATTATCACGGTGGTCTTTGAAAATTCAATCGTACAATCTGAAGATTGATTACATTTGTGGGAAGTCAAATGTAGTAGCAGATACGTTGTCTCGCCCCATCTCTGATACTGAAGTAAATAATAGAGAAGTCTGCAATTTTGTATGTGCGGACATGCCATCTAGAAGCCCTAGTAGCATCTGTTAAGTTCAGCTGAAGGATGAAAATTTAAAGAAAATAATTGATTGTTTCGAAAATAATCAAAGGCAGGAAGGTTTTGTAAACTGGACAGATAGAGGTTATCTGATGAACCAAGGGATACTGTACAGATATGCTTCAGTCTCAGATGCTGAAGAAGCCCAAATTGTGATATCAGCCCAGGAAAGAGAGGATATCATGAAACTACATCATTATTCTCCAATTGCAAGCCATTATGGTAAAAAAGGAACTTATCAACGTATCCCACAGCGTTACTATTGAAAAGGCATGAGTTTTATATTGAAAACTATATAAAGAAATGTCCTGAGTTTCGCCGTTTCAAAGCAACAAATCAGAAGTCTGCTGGACTCTTGCGGACTCCGGCATATGCTCAGCGCTTCGAAACTCCGAGTATAGATTTGTTTGGTCCTCTACCAGAAAGTAAAGGACATAAATGGATCTTTATTGTGGAAGATTGTGCCACTAAGTGGGTGGAATTGTTCCCTTTAGTTTCAGCCACCGCACGAGAGTGTACAACAAAGTTAATCGAAGAAATATTTCTGAGATATGGAATTCCAAGAAAGTTGATTAGCGACAACGGTCCACAGTTTATCAGTACAGTACTTCAACAAGACTGTTATACTATTGACATAGACCAAATATTGACTCCAATTTACTATCCACAAGCGAATCCAGTCGAGACGAAAAATAAAGACCTTAATCCTCGTCTCGTTATCCTCGTAGGTGATGCTCACAACTCTTGGTCAGAAAAATTAACAAGTATTCGTTTTGCCTTAAATTCATCCAAGTCAGATACCACTGGCCATATTGCGGCATACCTGACATTTGGACGTGAATTACAAACAACTGATGATGTCGTATTTGACCTAAAGGCGGTGCTGGACAGTGACAACTTCATTCCAGAGATCACGCAGTGTGTAAAACGTTTCGCCACTATCGTAAAATCTGTAAAGGAACGTGTGGAAATGAAACAAGATCAGAGAAAAACCTATTATGACAAGAACCGTAGGAAACAGTATTTTACTCCTGGTCAAAAGGTTTGGGTTATGTCACGTCCTATCAGCAGAGCCCATAAAAATAAAACATCGAAATTCATGCTAAAACGTGATGGACCTTACGTAATTCTAAATCAGAGATCTCCAGCATCATATTAAGTTGCTATATTGGACAACCCTGACATACCAATTGTGATCTATCATGTCTTTGCCCTAAAAATCTTCACAGAAGTTGAGACCTCTCCAGTTGCTCCTCTAAGGAAAAGAGGAAGGCCTAAGAAACATACTGCTGTTTCCAGTACGGGACGTACCTCGGAAACAGTAGGGAAGGATGTAATACCCAAAACTAAATCCCTTAGCTCAGATCACTCTGTGAGGCTGTTTTCCCAGCGAAGGCCAATGACGAAACGCTTACGTATAATCGTTCGTCAACAAAACCCACACGACCTCGCACCCAATGAAATTTAGTAATAAACTTTGTAGTCTGTAGCCGTCTTTCCTTCTTAAAGGTTCGCAGAGTTTCGTCTGCATGTTTATTTATTTATTTTTTAATGTTCTAAAGCATAAAATGTAGCGCCGTTTTGACAGTGCTGTTCACGCTTTTATTTAAAATGTAATCTTTGTACTCTGTATATATTTTGTTTCTGTCTTTATTAAATTTGTCATGTGCTATATTTGTTGCAGAATTATTGTGTCCAATTATTCCCTGTAATCGTTTTGATTTATAATTGGTTTTATGGAAAAGCAAAATAGTAAAACTTCCGTTTAATTATGTGCTCTCCCAAGCTAAGCTAGCTGTCAACAACATAAATATAATAAATTAGTCACAAACATACACACACACATGCATATATAGAAGGTGCAAAGCAAAGTTTCGAGGAGACATTTACCTCCGCAACCATTGGTCTCAGACTTGTACTTCCAATAACAAAATGTTTTTAAAAAATGTAAGCATTTATGATATAGCACGTTTAGATTTAACAAAATCTTTTTGTAAAAAAGTAGTACTGACTGCAAAAAGCAACTATTATTCAAAGAATTGAAAATAAAATGAAATTGTAAATTGCGCTTAAAAATATAAAATAAATTTCTTTACCAAACAACAGAAACACTACAATTAATCATAACTTTTGAAGTCGGTGCAAAATTAAATAAAATTTATTTATTTATTTATTTATTTAACCGATAGCTACAGATGCTGTTTTTTCGAATGATCCATATTCATAATTTCCTTTATTATTTTATCCCTGTATACAATTGGTTCATTAGTAAGATCTACATAGAACAGAGTGAACGTCCTTCGCAGTTCGATATTTACATTTTATTATTTATTTTAGGAAGTTACAAGAGTTTTCTTTGCAAGCTTGGTATATCTTTGCTATCTGTCGTCCTTGGCGGTTTTAGGATTTGGTGATCAAATCATAATACAAAAATATACACACAAAATGTATATTTTCACAATATATATTGTACGAAATATTGTTTAATATTCTTGATTGATGTCCAAATTAAAATACCTAATTAAAATAACCGTGATTTTTGAAAGGAATTAAATATGTTTGGTAAATAATTTGGCGATTTTTCTTCGCCAAGGACGACAGATACCAAGTCAACTCTGCAAACTTTTGCAGCTTATGAAATTTTAAGGGTTTATTTGAATCAAAGTAGTTTTCGGCTTTGTTTTGCAGACGCCAAAGTGAGATGTATATTTTGAATAGAATTTTTCTTGTATTGAATAAAAATATCAATGTTTATTTAATTTTGTGCCGACTTCAAAAGTTAGGATTAATTGTAGTATTTATGTTGTTTGACGAAGAAATTCATTCTATACTTCTAAGCGAAATTTATAATTTCATTTTATTTTCAGTTGTTTGAATAATAGTTGCTTTTTGGAGTCGGTCCTATTTTTTTACAAAAAGATTTTATTTTTATCTTTTCAGTGAAAACGTATTGATAGCAGATCATGACCAGACGTTCGACGGCAATTTCAGATAACGCAATTGCGATATCGCAACAATTTCAGATATCGCAATTTCAGATATCGTTTATTTCAGATTAACTCCACTGATCTTCACAAGGTGGGGCTATAAGCGGTTGAATCTCGTATCGCATGGTCACTTTACTATACCTACATACCACTTTTATGACTATAGCTGCAGTCGGTCAACAGTTAAAAGAGTTGGGACTGACTTTAGTGGGCATCCTGTGTTTTGTTTAGATTATAAATATATTACAGTGGGACCTATTTTAGAGCGAGACCTTTACAACAAAACAAAAAAATATCAAAATTGGAGCAACCGTTCAGAAGTTATGAGATAACAAACAAACAAGCATAAACATAAATAAATAAATAAATAAATAAATTCCGTTTAAATAGAAAACCTCCTCCTTTTTAAAGTCGGTTAAAAAAAATCAATTTGTTAAAAGTTACAAAAACTAACTTTTTATATAGCTCCCATGTCTTTATAGTCACCTTTAGTAGAAGTTGACACTCATCCTTACATATAACACAAAAAGTTTCACTTCTGTGCTCCCAAAATTCACCGAGATAATTAGTTACAAAGTTTGGGATTTTTTCGGGCTTTAGTAAGAAGTTTTAACTCACTTCTTAACCCTTTCATTCCCCGTTATGCCAATTGAAATCATAACATTTCTGATTTTATTTCTTACCATCTAACATTCCCGCTGATTCAAATTGAATAATATTAAAATCTATATGCATTTTCCCACCGAAAAATACATAATTTAGATGATTTCACTATCGTTGTTGATAAATGAAAGTATATTTTACTCTATTCTGATAATAATAACGGAATCAGTTCCCTATTTTGGGCAATTTAAGTAAATTAACTGTTTGAAATATTTTTTATTTTATTTTTTAATGTTTATAATTTGTATTTTAATTAATTACAATATGTATTTCTTCCAAAATTTTGATATTTTCATTTATTGAAAAATTATGATTTTAAATGGCATCAATGGTTATATATTGAAAAAAAAAAAAAAATACACACCTCTCATTTGCTTTGTTAGCTACATTAATTCGTTCTCTGCTATTACTCCTATTTAAAAAATAATATTTATATATATTACCTTTGAAATTAATTTATGACTAAATATAAGATTTATTGTTTTATGGAGATAAAAAATTGGGTGTAAAAGGGTTAAGAAAGACTGGAAAAATGTGGAAAAATCCCAAACACTGAAACTAAGTATTTCGGTCAATTTTGGTGCACACAAATGAAATTTTTTGTGTTATATTTGTTAGGTAGAATGTGAATTTTTACTCAATATTACTATAGGGATATGGAGACTATATTAAGTTTTGTGCTTTAAAAAGAACTGATTTTGTAAAATTAAAAATGCCATATCATTAAGTTCTTACATTTTTAAAACATTTTATAATTGGAAAAAAATGTCTACGACGAATGGTTGCGGAGATAAAGGGGGCCTCGTGACCATGCTTTACACCCTTTATGTATAGGTTTATTTACACTACACTCGTGCCTACGTTTCTTATCTAATGAAAAACTGTGCTTAAATATTTTTACCAGAAACAATTGTTGCATGCTTAGACATTTTGTAATATTTGACCATTTTTTTCGTCGTTTAACAGTAACTTTTCGGCAAGTTATTAAAATTTTGTCTTGTATAATCCATACGTTTAAATTAATTACCGAAATGTAATTTTTCTATATTTGCTGGAATTACTTTTAGTACGTGTACAATTTATATTAGAATTCCTTAAAATTTGGAAATGATTTCGCATAAAAGCATTGATTTATGCGCATAAAATATATATATTCTTGTATATGATTGTCTATCTTTTTATATTTTTAGACCACTAAATCACAATTTATATTAAAATCCCTTAAGGTTTAGATATGATTTCGCATAAAAGCATTGATTTATGAGCATAAAAAATATATATTCTTGTAATGTTTGTCTATCTTTTTTGTATTTTTAGACCACTAAATCATTAACTGAATAATCTAACGCTAAATTTTTATTCCTGTAGTGAACCTTAAAATCAATATTTATGTAACTAAAGTATATAAAGGAATAAGTAAAAATCATACAAAAGCTTTTTCTTCCTATATCCTATATGTTATTCGTGAAGATCTCCTGATATACGTAATGGGAATTCTCTTCGGCCCGTGACATTCCTTCATTCTTAGTGTTTCATAGATGTCAGTGATATAACGCTCTGGAAGTCTTTAATGGCATTCCTTAAGTAAATATTAATCCAGAGGTGGATATGCCTTAAATTAAGCAACGAGGAATTTATATTAGGTATCCAGCGTATTTAATCTTGTTCTAATAGGTGAGATCATGGAAAAATATTTGTTTACGTAACTTTAAATTATAAAAATATAAATATTGCTGCACCCTTTGGTATTTCTAGAAACTTACACTTTTAGACTACTTTTTATTTCCTTTTTACCTAATTAAACCCCACCAGTGGCCGAGAGTTTTAAACCTCTAAGTTAATAGACGGAGTGCGTCAGGGACAAAATTAGATTGCGGTCAATTGTACTAGTCTTTTCTAGTTTTATGCTATACTCTCTGAAACTCATTTGAATATAAGCTATGGCACCTTAATAAAACTACATGTGGAAAGCATCCTTGCGTAGTCTATATGCCTGAACCCACACCATTTACGAAGTAAAGGAACTACTGTGAACCTCATTTACAAGCCATGTATTGTATCTCGCATAACTGAAAAGTGGGTCATGATGGAGTTTTGAAATTTTCTAATTAGGTCTGTTTTAATTTCTACTTTTATACATTTAATTTTGATTTCTGAATGACTTCTCATTTCACAAAAATCCAGAATTTTCGCGACGGCTGTATGTATACGTATGTATGCATGACGCGTGTGGGGGTATGTATGTGCCTTTCATAATTTAGAAAAGGTAAATATACAACGCTGATATTTTTATATGTAAAAGGTGTTATAGTTGTTTATCTCCCCTTTTGGACTCAGTAAAACAATCCTTTAAACAATCCTAAAAATTCATAATATTAAAATACCAAAGGCTAAGAAAACGAAGTTATACTGTTTTAATTGTCGCGATTAGGGTGAACAGACCAGTAATTGACCTTTAAGACGAAATTTCTAAAAGCTTTACATCATTTTCTGATGAAATTATTCACAATATTTTTCGAAAATTTTCTTAGTATAAGAATCATTAATCAACATATAAAGATTAATAAATGAGTTTTTTTTTTTTTTTTTTTTTTTTTTTTTTTGTTCTTCTTCTACAATTTGCGTTATTTACAACAATAGTTGTAGAATGAGATTTGGCTAGTAAAAGCTCTTATTTCCTGGCTTTCACTTAAAAAATTTTTCCTAACTACGTAATTGAAATTTTTCTTGGCCTGTAACATTACGTCATTTCTGGTGTCTTATTGACTACAAGAAAACAGCATAATCGAAGATTTTTATGGCCCCTGTTGTGTGGATATTTATTAATACTGGTATTGCGTAATTGTTGAAACTCGACCACTTATTTTGAAAAGCAAAGCAAAGCAAAATAATTGTCTTCTCGTAAACGGAATTAAATTGCAACACAGCAGCGCCACTTGTCGGCTGATATGCAACTAAATTAAAACAGCATAGTTTTTTGTAATGTGCATATCATAAATCATATTTGGTGCATTTATACGCATTAGAAGTTGAGATATAGCCTTGACTTAAATGGGGTACATCACAACGTAGCAGCACCACGTATTCGGTGATATATTGCAATAGCTAATCAGCACCAATTTAAATCAAGGTCTAACCAATTATCTGTCGTGCTTTATTTCCGCCCGCTGGTTCGTGGAATAGAGCAAAATTTTTAGAACACATCATACACACAGACAAATAGTCATTTTCTAGTCAAAGTCATTTTCTAGACAAATAGTCATTCAGGACATTTCAAAACGTGTAAATTCATCGAAAACCGGAACTCAAAAATATTCTCGCATCCAATACTTTCTTCTGTATCATTTTATATGACAACGCCACCTACTGATTAATTCGAACAAAAATTTAATCAATATTTTTTTCTCATAAAAATAGGTTCAATTTTCACCAACAGATGCTGAGATATAGCAATGAGAAATCGCATAAAATATTAACAATAAAAATAATTTTTCATGATATATATTCAAACATCAAGTTTGGTACACTATATAGGATAGAAACTGAGATATAGCTTTCCCGTAAACGGAAAATATTGCTGAATAGCAGCGCCACTTGGCATCTGCTATGCTTCCAAAGTAAATCAGCATGATTTTACCTAAGAACCATCTCACACGCCACGTTTCGTGCATTTATACATTATAGAATCTTGTAGTCTCCCCCAAAGTGGTATTAAATTGAAACTTAACAGCGGCACCTGTTGGCCGGTATGCACTCAAACTGAATCAACAGAGTTTTTCATTATATATATATATTTGATATAAGTAATGAATACATATATTTCATATATACCTTAAACTAAATTTGGTACACTGTAGATGCTGAGCCTTCTCTGAAATGAGAGGAATCACAGCGTTTCAGCGCCATCTGTTGGGTGATATACCCCGAAAGTTAATCAAAGCCATGTCAAACGAAGGTCCAGCCAAATATCAAGTTCGGTTGAATGAAGTCCATTGGCTCTTGAAGTACAAGAGTTCGAAATTCTTTGCTAACTCCAAAAGCAGACTTTTTTCTAAAAATGGTCGAATCGTGTTCAAGAAATATGAAAAGTGTAAATTTATCGAAAATCCGAAATTGAAATAATTCCATATCTTATACTTTCTTCATATGCATGCAGATAGTAATAAATCCACTTTTTTTTTTTTTTTTTTTTTTTTTTTTTAAGTAGTCAATATTTCAGTTAGTTGAAATGCATTAACATTTAGCTAAAAAATGTGTCTTCAAATTAAAACTGACGTAAAGCACAAAAAAAAAAAAAAAAAAAAAAAAAGAAGAAGAAGAAGAAGAAGAAAGAAAGAAAAGAAATTATATTATAAATAATTTAGGGAAAAAAAGTACAACTTTCATAAATCAAATCCTTTTATAATTTGCGTATATGTTCACTAGTATAAAACTTCAATCTACCACTCATTCACTGATGATAATTTTCTCCATTTTAATGGCCGTTGCCTCTTAAAATGAAAAATTTGTAGTCGAGAGTTTAAGGATACTAGATTAATATAAATTACTGCGTCCATGGTTTTATTTGAATTTTAAGTAATTGCCAGATTTAACAACTTCCTTTTTAGGAAAATTTTTTATTGCAAAAGAATATGTGTATGAAATGAAAAAGTGCATAAGAAGTAAAAGTGTTTTTAATTACCTTCTTAACGTCATAAGAAAATAATTTTTGTATTCTGCACATCTGGCTAATCATATTTTTCGTATGGTACCACTTTCAACCCTCTACTCCAATAATTAATATGTTAAAAGTGTACGACAGATTTCATGTTTGCCTATCAGCATATATAGTTACGCTCATCAGTGCCTGACTTTGTCACGCTTTAGTCTTAAGGGCCCGCTTCACTCACCGCCGCCGGAAGCCGAAGCTAATGTTATTCTATGGGAAATTTTTCTTTACAAATAACTTATTAACTAATACATATTTTTAAATTCTGTTTTCACATTCGGAAAATTCCCAGCTGTTAAATTGACGGACCTTTTTTAAAAAATTATTTTTTTATTATTTTATATTTTATTTTGAAGCTGCAAAATACGAATTTTCAATATGTGAAATTTTTTTCATTTTGCAATTTCAAAATAAAATATTAAAAATTAAAAAAAAATACATTTTAAAAAAAGGTCCGTCAATTTAGCGATTGGGAATTTTCTGAATGTGAAAACAGAATTTAAAAATATGTATAAGTTAATAAGTTATTTGCAAAGAAAATTTCCCCATAGAATAACATTGGCTCGGGCTTCCGGCGACGGTAAGTGAAGAGGGCCGTTAAGAGATTTCCTTGAACTCTGTCTCCTAATTTTCATACTTTAGTTAATTAAAAAAAAAAAAAAAACTAATTGTCTGATCGATAAGCTGTTTAATCCGGCGGATTCAGAAAAATTGCCCTTTTCATTTTGCACCTTATTTATAACGAATTTTTGATTAGATTTTTTAAAATTAATTGAAATATGAAAATAACAGCTTTAAAATAGACAGTTAAATTTTTAATTGTTGCTATTTTTTTTTCTTTTTAGCATCAAATAAAATATGCTTTCAAGTGAAAAACAAGAAAAAAAAATTATAAAATATTAAATTTACTCACGCATAAGAAAAAAATGTATGTCTATAAAATAATAATTTTAAATTTTAAAGGTAATGAACAGATTATAAAGTGCAAAAATTTCGCACGGGCTTGCTAGCAAATGAATTATTTGAAGTGAGAAATAAATAAAATGAAATGATCATTTTTGAACGGGCGCCTTAGTCGCCCTACAACTAACTAGTTAATATATAGATGAAGATTGAAGAAAAAGCATACCTTAAATTAAGCCGAAAAAAATCCATAAGATGAAAATACTAGAACAAATGAAAGGAACTTATACCAATCTACACCAATTCACACCAATACACTCCTAATTGCCGATTATAATGTAACATTTAATTAAAAAAATTTAAGATATTTTATATCATTTTAAAGAATACACATGGATTCTTCCATATCAAGAACTTTAAATTATTTAATCAAGACCTAAAGTTTGAAAAATAAACTTTGAAATCAACGATTTAAATAATAATAATAATAATAATAATAATAATAATACGAATAACAATACAAAATATTTGTCTGTTTTGTAAATAATGCAATTTATGGAAAATAAAATTATACAAAACACATATTAACTCTTTCTTCATCATCAAATATTCATAAGTTTCTCTTTCGTTCTAACTGAACAAAATAAAAGCTCATGTAAAAATCACATAAAATGCTTTTATTGCCACGTCCTGGTTTGTACCAGGGAAGTTTTTCCCAAGTACTTAATCAGAATTTTATTTGGCCTGAAGCATTACGTCATTTCTGGAGTCTTGCTGACTGCAGTAAAACAGCGTAGATGACCATTTTTATTGCCTGCATTAAGCGGATATTTATTAATCCGAAGATGGGGAGGAAAACCATCCCTTAAATTAAGTCCCTAGAAATCAATAGTATTTAATTACAAAAGATTTAGAAAAAAAAAAAATCATACTGTTTTAAATGTCTCGCAAAATATAAAAAGTTTGTTAATTGGATATAAATTAAAGCTTTGATGCTACATCACTAGTTTATATCAGTAGAAGGAAACAATTGCAGCTGTTTATGAACATTGTAAATTTTGATCACGATTCGCATAAATGTTCAATATTAGAAAATATTTGATGTACGGAAAAAAAAAATGTTCCATTATTTTTAATTCGGCCAGTTATTAATAGAATAATTATTGAATTTTTCATTATTTATTTCATTTAAACAGGCAAATGAATATCAAAATGCTATATATAGAAGCATTATTAGCACACATTATAAACATCAATAATTCCGCATCAAATGTTTCGGGTCGACATAATTTAGTACAAACGTATATCAAGCCAAGCAATTTAGCCACGAGTGCAATATAAAAGTATTATAAAGCATGCTTTGCAATTTATGTATTTGATTGCTAAACTTAAATAAATCACGATTCAATATCAATATTTCGATGATTTTTTTTCTACAATATATCAAGACAACCTGCAGGAGCGTTGCTAAAATCTATTATAAATTAGGATCTTTAAAATTTCACAATGAATGTACCAGAAGTTAACTTATGCCATTTTTCAATCTTTCATTTATTTATTTATTTATTTATTTATTTTTTAAGTTCTAAATAAAACAGACTTTAACAAAAAATTTCTTGATACAGTTTTTAGGATATTTTCTATTTTGTCTTTAAAATAACACAGGTCGACATGTAAAATTTTGATTTTGTAATGTTGGCTGATCTTTATGTTTTTCGTGTGCTGAAACCAAAAATGAAACCAGTTTTTCTCTATCACATATAGATTTTTGCCAATACAGGGTGCCTACCTATGGAATTTCTTCCATTACTCTTCCACCAATATAATTATATGGTAAGTTGTATAGTATGTTTCCATGATTAATTAATCATGGATACCTGTTCTTGTAATTGCGCAGCACTAGTGCGACATAAAACCATATAACCAACCTACTGTTATGATGGTATATGTAAGAAATTGTGTCGTAAACACCCTGTATTGACAAAAATCTATGCGTGATAGAGAAAAATGGGCTGCACTTTCGGTTTCAGCACATCAAAAAACATAAAGATCAGCTAAGATCATCAAATCAAAATTTTTCAACTTCATTTTTGTCGATCTGTGTAATTATTCGATTCCATCAAAACAATTTTAAAATTTCATTCTTTTAGACTGAAGTTCAAAATCAATTACTGAAATTCTCAATATGCTGACTATCAACAAACAATTGTGTACCTTTAATATTATTATTGAATATAAGAACAAGTATACCTACTAATTTTTTTCCTAATTTTGATCGTAAACTGAGCAAGCGTTGCAATCGGTTTTGAGTACTGATGTTTTCTTAACGGCCTTCTTCACTTACTGTCGCCGGAAGCCCGAGCCAATGTAATTCCATGGGGAAATTTTCTTTACAAATAACTTATTAACTAATACATATTTTTAAATTCTGTTTTCACATTCAGAAAATTCCCAACTGTTAAATTGAAGGAATTTTTTTTTAAATGTATTTTTTTAATTTTTAATATTTTATTTTGAAATTGCAAAATGAAAAAAATTCACATATTGAAAATTCGTATTTTGCAACTTCAAAATAAAAAATAAAAAATAAAAATAACAATTTTTTAAAAAAGGTGCGTCAATTTAAACAGCTGGGAATTTTCGGAATGTGAAAACAGAATTTAAAAATATGTATTAGTTAATAAGTTATTTGTAAAGAAAAATTTCCCATAGACTAACATTAGCTTCGGCTTCCGGCAGCGGTGAGTGAAGAAGGCCCTTAAGTCATTCATAGTTACGAAAATGAGAAATATTTTATATATAAGTGAAATAAACTAAACAGATCTTTATATATTGACAAATCTTTATTTTCATTATTAACGCAGGGTTCATTTGTGATTTGATTTTGAACAGACCTGTCCAACTCACATCTCTTTTCGGACTGCACTAGAAATCCGTTTTATTTAGATGGGCGGAAATTTGTGTATATATGTATTTATTTATTTAGGGGTGTGGAGGATAAGAAATGTTAAGACTTGAAAAATAGTTCTTTAATATTAAATTTATTCATAAATTAACAATAGAACTCTTAAAAATTTACAACTATGCATTAATAATTATCATAAAAACAATCAATAATCAATCTAATAAAATTTTATCAAAAATAACCACAACAATATTTGTTTTTTCTTTCTCTTACCCATAGGGTCGAGAAAGTATTGTTTTAGGGTCAAAATTTCGAACGTGAGTTTTGTTATATTTACATGTTCTGCGGTCCCCTGAATACCAAGATCATGTTTTTAGCGAATGGTCTGTGTGTCTGTCTGTGTGGATGTCCGTGTGTCTGTTATCAGCATATCGCAAGAACAAATAGTAGCAGAAATTCCAAACTCGGTATTCTAAATGTGTATCATATAGGGATGCTACAGTAAGCTTTTCGTTGAGATGAAGCAAATGGTTCGTGTACAGGGACACTCAAAAGTATTCAAATACATTATGTCTGTGGGGGAAATTTCAGGTAAGTTGAGTTTAACATCTGTAGACTGCACTAAACCAAATGAAACGAATATATATATTTTGTAATAGAGATGGTCAACTGGGAAAAAAAATTGTGTATATAGGAGCCTCGCCTCCCCCCTGGGGGGGAAGTCCCCCCTTCAAGGGTGTAAATTTGTATGATGGTTATCTTTCAAAAGAGCTCGCCAATACCTTTAAAACGAATGGTTGAACCATCGATCTGCGATAATTTAAAATAAAGTTATCGATTTTTTTTCTTTTTTTTTTTTTTTTTATGTAATATTGAGAATAAATGATAAATATTGAGATAACTTTTTTTTTATATTTAGTGTTATACTACTTCTCTAAAATGGAAATCGTTTGCATTATCATGGAAGATAATTTTTTAAAATAATGATTTTTATAAATTATTTTTTAGAAAGAGAATTGTTTTTTAATAACCGAATTAAATTCTATATAAATGCAGGTGCATTAATGAAACGGGGGGTTGAGGGGAGGGGGGTAGCCCCCCCCCCTCACACAGAACTGATTATCATATAAAACTCGTCCAAAGCCTAATATGAATTGTTTAACGCAGGTTTACATAACAGTACTCGTTATCTTACTTCTTAATCTCCAACCTGTATTTATAGTATTAAATTTCAGGGTAAGAGAAAGTCGTGTGAGTGACACAACAGATTATTTTAATTATCATAACCGGTATTTTTACTCCGAAGACTGGGAATGAATTTATTAATTTTTAATGCGTTATTTAAAAGTTGCTAAATTATAAACTTTATGAATTCTCTCGCGGGCCGGAAATTAGTACACGGCGGACCACTTGTGGCTAGAGGGCCGTGGGTTGGCCACCCCTGATTTAGAAGATTGATAAATCTATTAAAGTTAAAAACTATTTATTGTGTATAGCGTCAAAATGATTTTTAAAAAAATTATCAGTCGGTAAAAGAGTCATGTAACATTTGTATAAACATTTTTTTTCCAAGATTAGTGCCGAGTTCGAAGACGGTTTGCATTTGTCAGATTAGCTGTTCAAAACTTTCGTGGATTTTATCGAAACTTGCTTGAATATAGACTAGAATCCCTTAAAAAGACTTCAATGGAGAACATTCAATGTACGCCTAGAACTTCGTGCAATTAATTTTGGAGTTTGGATGTTTCCTAAGGATAGTATTTGAGTACACTTATTTATTTATTTATTTATTTTATTTATTTATTTATTTTTCAAAAATTTATAATGCTTCATTGGTGAAAAGAAATTTAAAATTTGATTCTAAGGATTAGGATTACAACTAGAGTTAAAAATATTTCCTTTTATGTAACTTAGGTTTGAAATATCTTATATTGAAACGAAGCAAAAGTACATTTACATAATGCTCAAAGCAAGGAATTTTCCTTTAATCTAGAAAAACATAGAAAGAAGATTTTGAATTTACGTAGGATTATCCTATTTCTTTCTCCTTTATTCATCTTTTTGGAAATCCATGAGAAATCGACGTTGAAAACTTTTGTAAAAGTTTTTTGAGGATGAAAATCCTTAAACTCTCTGAAAATATGAAATTGAATTGAAATGGATTTATGGTTGTCGGCATCCGTGTAATGTTATTTTGCATATAAATGACGAAAAAGAAAAAAAAAATGGTACCATAGAAATGAATATTCAATATTGAAAAATGCTTATTACTTTTCGAACATACGTATATAAGAAAAATATTGTAATAATATTTACGAAAGGGATTTTGTATTTTACATAGCTCAAAAATGAATGTTCATAGAATGTTACAAATTTATATTTGGGATTGTCATGAGGTCTACTTGTACACCACCAACATTAATCTTCACACGAGTTGCCTTTTAAGAGATATATATACGATTTTACATGATTTTATGTGTATGTGTGTGAGTGAATACGATAGCGTCTAAACTATTTGTTCGAAACTATTTGTTTTGAGGTCCCCGGAGTTCCTATTTGCTATTTTTACGATGATGTATGCGTGTGTATGAGTGAACCCGATAGCGTCTAAATGCTTTGTTCGAATGAGCTGAAGGTTGGCACATAGGTCACTATAGCAAGAACCCAATTGATTATGGTGAATCTAGGACATATAGTTTTTTACAGGAACACAAAGAAAAATTATTTATCATTCTGGCCTATGGGCCCAAATTTTTCGAAGTGTGATAGCATCTAAATGCCTTATTCCTCTGAGCTGTAAATTTATATACATATTATATTAAAAACATTTTAAACACACGTAAAATTAAATTTTATTTAAATGATGTTAAAAAAATTTATCCGAAGCTTTTCGCTTTAATAGTAAAGCATCATCAGGGATTTTTATTATTTGTTTCCGTAAACAAGTAATAAAAACAAATAAAGAAACAAATAATAAAAATCCCTGATGATGCTTTACTATTAAAGCGAAAAGCTTCGGATAAATTTTTTTAACATCATTTAAATAAAATTTAATTTTACGTGTGTTTAAAGTGCTTTTAATATAATTAACAAATGACACGTGTTCAATTTAACTCTTTTTTTTAGAGATTATTTATATACATATTATAAATCACCGACAGAGACACAAAGAAAAATTCTTTACCATTATGGTCTAGGGGCCCAAATATTTTAAAGTGGGATAGCGTCTAAGCGCCATATCGGATTGAGCTAAAATTTTATACACATAATAGAGTTCCTCGTCGTACGAACTATATTGATTTTAGTGAATCTAGTACGTATAGTTTTTTTTTTTTTTTTTTTACTGGGACACAAAGAAATATTCTTTATCATTATACCTTATGGGCCCAAATATTTTAAACTACGATAATGTCAAAATGCCTTATTTGACTGAGCTGAAACTTTTCACACATGCTATAGGTCATCGCCGCACGAATTGAATAGATTTTGATGAATTTAGCCCTTATAAAATTATTTTCAGGAACACAACGAAAAATTCTTTATGATTATGATCTATGGATTCAAACTATTTGAAGTGCAATAGCGTAAAATTACACAATGGAGAAAAATATTCAAATACCCTATTATGATTTTCTTTTTTGTTTATTTAATAATTTGTCTTACTTTAATTTATTTATACAGACGTTAATTACCTAATATTCAGAAAATCGAGTGGAGTCATTCTAGATTATTTTTTATTCCTATAGGAAAAATATTTTCCCCTCCATTACCATATGTAGAAGAAGGATTGAATACCTCAGTTTTATGTAAAAAAATAAATATAAAACGATTTGAAGTAAATTATTATTATTAAATATAGAGATAATTTATTGTAAAATAATTGAAGAAAATTAAAAATCGGAGATAAAATGTAAGTTTAAAAAAAAAACTTTTTGAAGATAATATTGTTAGGTTGTTCTATTAAGACTAGATCTGAAAACGATTCTTTTAAATCAAAAACCTATTAAAAAAAACTGCAATGATATGATGATAAATTTGTTATTTTTATGATTATAATTATGTGAGACTGTCAGACATAAAATGCAATTTATAGCTTCAAAAGTTATGCACTTATGGAAAGATTAGTCATACTAGTATACTAATAATATGACTATGAATAGTATAACTTAGTCATACTAGTAGTCATACTAGTAGTTACACAGTGTTAGGCTATCGCCGAGGCTTAGCTTCGTCTTGCCTAATATATGACTCACATGCCTAATATGATGATATTTGGCCTATATTATTTTTTGCACGAATTGAATAGGCAACGTAAAAAACATGAGTTTTCAAATTTACAGTTTATTCTGACCTTTATTTTTCAAATTATATTAATATTTCCTTTTTTATTGGCGTTAGGGGGCCGCCACGTATTGCCATTTGTGTCATCTATAAACTTGTATGCATATGAGTTAAAACAGTTGTCCAAGTAAGTTTAGGTACACACATAATTTCTTAGTTTATTTTATACTTTCAATTGTCATTTTTTTTTTTCGGTTATTATCTGAATGAATATAATACTGTTGCATACCCGGGGTTTGTGAGTTGCCTGAGAATAGAAGACGAATCTTGCAAAGGCCCAAAAGTTTATTCACAGAGAATTCTAGAAGATCAAACCAATTATCAACTTCAGTATTACCAGAAAACACAGCTTAAATAACAGCTGACAGCATCAAATTCATCGTACAAGCTGTATCAGAGCATTAACACACAGCAATAATCTACATTCAACGAGGCTCAGTTAGGAGCACATTCCAGTAAAGCGGTTGGCATGTTACTGACTCAAGACCGAAATCCGAATGCTACCCTTCTATAAATCCAGTATTTTCCAGTAACTCGTAGAATATTCAATTTAGAGCTTAAATATTTGGTATATCGATAATAAAGATTTTCTCGCCAAGGTTGCCAAAAATGTCGCCAAAAAGCGAGCAAGCCACTAAATTTGGTGCCGAAGCCATTACCTACCTTGATTAGATTTTTGACGGGTTTTTAAGGGAAATTAAGCTATTTTAACGCGAAAACAAGCTAAAAATTCTGAAAATTAATATTTTATAACCTGGCCAAGCCTCTTTGAAGGAATTTAAATAAAAATAACTACTATTATTTACAAATTCTTAACAATACTTTCTGTGCGAGATCTTAATTTTTTTAAATGTATGTTAATGATAAAGAATGCATAAGAATTTTACTTTGTGTCGCTGTAAAAAAAAAAAAAAAAAAAATCTGTACAGTTCATGCTACGGAGACCTATGAAATATGCAGTGTTGCCAGACTTTCGACTTTTTTTATTCAATTGTCACCATTAATCTTGAGAAGTGATGTTTAATATACATAATAGACGGTTTTTCAAATAGGTTCGTCTATTACATATATGAAATATCACCTCTCAAATTTATTGGTAACTATTGAATAAAAAAAATAGCAAACACTGGAAATAGGTACCAACTTTCAGCTCATTCGAACAAATAGTTTATACGTCTTTATTCACAATTCATCGTCTTATTCATCGTCTTTATTTACACACATACATTAGGGTGTCCTTAAATGAACGAGAAATTTTGTTTTTCTTTTTTTTTCTGTTTTGAAATCCTATATGCATATCTCTATATTTTATTTTTATTTTTGATTTAAATTGACCTTTTTCATTTCTATTGACGGGAAAATCCTAATATATATATTAGGATTTTCATGTCAATTCAGCACGTGTTAACATTATCACACAGTGCTGATATAGCTGCGCTGCAAAAATTTTTATTTATTTTTTTATTTTATTTTTTTTCGAGCTCTGATACCATTCTTGCTGATTCTTATGTAAAATGTCTTACTGAATTTGAAATTGACTTCCATTTTGCTGAAATCTCACCCCGTTCCACAATTTTCATCACTGTTCGGTAATTTTATGACGATGAATTTGATTTGGAGAATGAAAAATAATTACTGTAACACCTAAAAACAATAACAATATATATATATATATATATATATATACATATATAATGTTTATTTAATAATAGTAATAATGGATTAAAAAAATATAAGAAATGTAATACATAATTTTAGTGGCAAATCCCTCCATAAATTTTCCCCCTGCCGCAAATGTTCATGTTTTAGAATTTTCCGACTCTACAGTCCCTCGGAAGATATTTAACAGTTAAAATAATACCCTCTCCCTAAAAATCAAATATATAGCCACAAAATCACCGAAAGGTGGTAAAAATAGTGGACGTCTCTAAAAACGGTGTGTCATAGGGCAAAATGAGCGTCATATTCGGAATCAAGAAGTCATTTTACATAAGAATTTGCCAAAATTGTGCTGGGGGCAATTTTCATGCCGAGTAGTGTACTTTGCTTAGAAGTGTTTAGGTTCAAATAGAATATATATATATATATATAATATATATATATATATATATATGAGGGTATGCGTATCAAATTTCTAACAATAAAAAAGGAAAAATAGTAACAAAAACAATATTTACGCCTCATTTAATTCACACCCTAAGATACATATACCCACACATACACATAATATAATGCAAAATCGTAGATATCTCTAAAATGGAAACTCAAGTGAAGATTAACGGCCCTCTTCACTTACCGTCGCCGGAAGCCCGAGCCAATGTTATTATACGGGGAAATTTTCTTTACAAATAACTTATTAACTAATACATATTTTAAAATTCTGTTTTCACATTCAGAAAATTCCCAACTATTAAACTGACGGACCTTTTATAAAAATGTATTTTTTTAATTTTTAATATTTTATTGCAAAATGAAAAAAATTCGCATATGGAAAATTCTTATTTTGCAACTTCAAAATAAAATATAAAAAAATTAAAAAAATAAAAATAAAAAATTTTAAAGGTCCGTCAATTTAACAGCTGGGAATTTTCAGAAAGTGAAAACAGAATTTAGAAATATGTATTAGTTAATACGTTATTTGTAAAGAAAAATTTCCCATAGAATAACATTGGCTTCGGCTTCCGGCGGCGATGAGTGAAGCGGGCCCTTAAAGTTGGGGGTGTACAAGTAGACTTCATGGCAATCACAAATATAACATTCTATGACCATTCATTTTTGACCTATGGGAGATACAAAATCCGTTTCGTATAAATCACAACACTCTCCTTACATATGCATGTTTGAAAAGTAACTAATATTTGATTAGTACTATAACATTAATGGTGTTCAAAATTTAAGCAACAACCTGTTTTCCCGTTTTCTTCTTTTGCGTATAATTTTTAAACAAATAAACATATGAGCATAAAACTTAGATGGAACATTCGTTATCATACCATTAATCGAATTTCATGTAATTTTAGCATGAGTAATAATTTTTAAACTAATAATTATTCTTTTTTTTTTTCTTTTTCAAAAGTATGCTTTGGAAAAAAGGAAAAACTTCAACAATTTTAGAAAAGAAAACTTAATGAAAAGTGGTGTTAAGGATATATTAGAGATAGATAAAGATGCACATGCCTTGAAATGTTACTCTAAATCTCAATTTTTCTTTCTGTATTAAATTTTCTTTTACATTCATAATAGGTTTTTTTTTTTTTTTTTTAAATATATATAATTAATAATTTGTAAACTATGAGCATCACTAGAATAATAAAAATGTCGATAAATAGTTTTATAATAAACATTCTATCCAATTTTCATGTTTGTATGTAAATTTTTTAAAAAGTTATTCACATGCGAAAAAAAGAAGAAACATGAAAAGTGAATACAGGTAAAAAGATCCGGTTTTAATCTAACACATGGATGCATGTGCATCTTCACCTATCTGTAATGCATCCTTATGACCATTTTTCATTAAGTTTTCTTTTCTAAAATTGTTGAAATTTTTAATTTTTTCGAAAGCTTATTTTTGTGAAAAAATGAATATTTATAAGCTTAAATTTATTACTTATGTTAAAGTTATATAAAATTCGGTTAATGATATGATAATGAACATGCCATCTAAGTTTTATATTCATATGTTTATTTATTTAAAAATTATGCGCAAAAGAATAAAACGAGAAAACGGGTTGTTGTTTAAATTTTGAACACCAGTGTAATATTAGATAAAATGTTTATTTTATATATAATTCTTCGTTGGTACATTCGTTGGTAAAACATATATTACATTGTACATCATCTTTTTTCACATAAAAAGGGATATAAATGAATAAACAAATAAGTGAAGATACTTTTATTTTATCACTCAATCTTAAAAATACGAAAGAATGTTGTTTAATACAAGTTTCCTTTACTGAATACAAATAGGACTACTTTCGCTATAGTAACAGGATGTTCCATTACTCCGGATAAAACTCTAAGAAGATTTTGGTTTTATATATCAATATTCCTTCTATTTTTTGTTCCTTCCCGGCATCCATAAAAAACTGACGTCGAAGACTTATGAGGCATTTTTGTGGAGGAAATCCCCAAATTCCTAGAAAGTAGGAAATTCAATCAGGAATTATTAAGCTTGCAGGAATCCCTATAACGTCCCTATGCATGTTAAATAAATGAAAAAAATACTGCCGTATAATACACCGCAGAAATGAGGAACCCCTTATTATTGTAATAAAGTAAGAGGATTTAGGGTTTCATTACCATATCTCTTGGGGAGAGTTATTCGATGGGAGAATATTATGCTAGCATTTAAATTTGAAGCCGACTGAAGTAATATATATTAAAATACATGTTTAAAAAATATAGTTTGTAACCATTAATTTAAACTAACGGTAAGGAAGGTAAAATATATGACATGTATTTTAAAATAAATAATAAAATAATAATAAATAAATAATAATGTTTAATTAAAAAAAAAAAAATACTATTTATTCTATTGAATAATAGGTAAAGAAATAATTCTTGGCCACACAGAAACACAGAATAATTAACACAGAATAATTCTGTCAAGCCGTTCTCGAGTGATACCCGGACAAAAATAGCGACATACAGGCACGATCACACACCACGCAAAATATTCTGAAGTCATTTTCGGCTTTCATGGTATGTGAAATGTGAAGATATTACAAAATTTTTTGATTCTGACAAATTTACAGACAGATCTTTTTTTTTTTAATTATTATATTTTATTAATATTATTATCTTTTTTTTTTTTTTTTTTTTTTTTTTTGGTAAAGAAAAGGAGTAAAAATTTTAAGTTTCTAATTCTTGTAGCCCAGATATACTCAAATATACATTAATTCGATTTATAAAATTCTGTACACATAGGTAACTTTGCAATTATCATTATAGTCTAAAATTAGCATTTATACCCTGTATATACACTATCACTTAACAAAAAAAAAAAAAAAAAAATGAAAATATATAGTATAAAGTATAGTTTGAGTTTTTTTTTTTTTTTTTTTTTTTTTTTCATTAACATATTTTACACTGAGAAAAAATTCTGTAACTGACATCTAGAATCTAAATTGTAACTCCAGTAAAAATAGTTCCATGTCATCCTTATAAATTCTAGTCCCTTTTGAAAGCGAATTACAGAAATCCTTATCAGAATTCTAGAGCGTTTGCGTAAATTATCGATATCAAACTTATTTAAAAAATCTCTGAAAATAAATGAGAATACAAGAAAATAGTTTTAGCAACTATAATCTTGGTTTATGACCCAATTCTAGAAAATCAAGGGAGAATTTACAGAAATAAAAAGGAATCATAATATTGAAAATATTCAGAATATTACTTCATCATCTAGAAATGTATAGACTAGAAAATCTCGACCATTTCGTCAAATCGGCTTACTGGCGTGCCTTATACGTATAGCTCGGATATTAATATTTCTAGTTTAACAGTTAAAAAAATGACCACTTATTCGTTACAGATGAAGACGATATATTTTTTTTCTCTCAATGTAATACAGTAAAATCCCTCAATTTTAGTTACAGAATTAAGTACTTGAAACCTTTCAAAAAAAAAAAAAAATATATATATATATATATATATATATATATATATATATATATATATATATTATCCAGTTTATTATTACCATTATTATTACGATACAAATGTTATAAATAAAAAAAATCATTAAAACTTTTTATTTAAAAAATATATTTCTTTAAAAAATGGTTGATTAAAAACAGGAAAATAATCTGGTGTGTCACTCACACGACTTTCTCTTACCCTGAAATTTAATACTATAAATGGAGAATGGAGATTAAGGAGTAAATAACGAGTACTGTTATGTAAACCTATGTTATAACAATTCAAATTAGGCTTTGGAACAGCTTTATTTCCTCAACCCCCATTTCATTATTCTATCCCCATTCATAGAGAGTTCGAATTTGTTATTAACTTCAAAATTTCATTTAAAATAATCGAGGCAACTTTCATACGCAGAATTCCTTGAAACTTGCCAATCTTGATCCAACTTTCCTAATAACAAACGAATTAACTTCAAAATATAACATTTGAATCGCCTGAAATTATTTGCTTTTAATTTACTCTAAGAGACACGGGCAAAGAGCAAACGCTAAAAATTTGACTTCGGTATTAACCCGTTAACGCCCGAATTAATTTTGCAAAATATTATTAGTTGGTTATTTCACTTCTAAATTAATATAGACAACTGACAGTAAAATATATTAACTTAAACAATTCTACTGATAGTTTTAAATTTAAATCCTATCTTCATTTATTGACGTTTACTGTTCTAGCGAGAAAACTTCGAGATAACAGATTAATTTCTTATTATATGTTGACAAAGATCTCAAAAGTAAAGTATTATAATATATATTATTATTCAACTTGATTTAATTTAGTATACCTGCGCAAAAAGCAAATATATGTGCGACGAATGAAAAATCGTAAAATGACTATCCAAATTGTAAAATAATAATTAACAGTAGGCACATAAAACTTTCAGGGATCATTTAGAGTGACGCTATAAACTGTTACTAAAAAGAATAAATCATTCCAAGAAACCACAAAAAATATACGTGCCATTTTATTAGATGTCCTCAAATGAGGACACTGGGCGCTGACGTGTTAGGAAGCCTTAAAACATGTAAATATACAAAAAAACGAAGCGATGAATATTTAACTAAAAAAAAAAAAAAAAATACATTATTTAGCATATGGCTATTAGGAATTAATTTCAATTCCTGAGCAGCTTTCCTGGACATGGTAAAATATTATAGTAAAACACTTTCACTAACAATAAAAAAGAATGCTACGGTTTAATATTCGCAGCCCTGTATATTTCCTTAAGGTTATGTACACACCCCATAGTGCACATAAATATAATCCTAAATTATAATAACACACGCCACAACCTGAAATAGGCTCTCATCAATTTTAAAGCATTGTCGCACTATAATCTACTTCTTTTGTGTTGCCCTGTAAACGAACAGTGATAGATTTCCACAACATATTCTACACGAAACATTTTTCTACGCATATAAATACATATATTCGTTTCATTTGGTTTAGTGCAGTCTACAGATGTTAAACTCTACTTACCTGCAATTTCCCCCATAGACGTAATGTATATGAATTATCTTGGGTGTCCCTGTACACGAATCATTTGTTTCATCTCAACAAAAAGCTTAGTGTAGCATCCCTATATAATACACATTTAGAATACCAAGTTTGGAATTTCTGTTACTATTTGTTCTTGAGATATGCTGATAACAGTCAGACACACAGACAGGCATGCAGACAGACACACTGACAGACACACACACACACACACACAAACCAACCGCTTAAAACATGGTTTTCGGATTCAGGGAACCTCAGAACGAGAAAATATAACAAAAACTGTCTTTCGTAAATTTGACCCAAAGACAATATTTTCAAGAGAAAGTAAAAAAATTAGTACTTTAAATCACTCAAATTCTTTCAAATAAAAAATAGTTATCGAATTTATTATTATTATTATCATTTTTATTAGTTGCAGTCATAAAGTATAAATAAAAAAAAACGTAAGAAATACTATTGTAATTTTCAATTTTATTAAAAATAGACAAAAAAGTTAGTTATAATATATGCATTACTAAATCTAAAACTAGAGATTTAAAGTGAATTAAAGTACAAATGATAAATTTCTACATGTTCAATATACTTTTTAGAAATTTTCCTTTTTAACAGGTACTTTTTAAATAATTTTTACTGTCTAGGGGAAAAAAAAAAGAAAATATTATATTAAATTTAAAACTTTAAATGTGTGTATAAAACTATGTTTTAGCAAGTTTTTTTTTTTTTTTCCTTAAGAAATTTAAATACATTGTGAAAGAAAAAAAAAAAAATTTAAAAAGCTATTTCGAATAACTGCGAAGAAAGTAAGATTTAATTAATTTAGACACTCTAATGATTGGATGAAATAGTTTTTGTAAAAGAATTTTCCAACTTTCAGATGATTGTTAGGAAAACTTTAAATACTGTTCTTGAATAATTGTGTAAACTGTGTTTATAACTATGAATTGTAATAAGCGGTTAAAAAACTTCAAAGGAAAATTTTTAAAAACGTAAAATGAACTTTTAAAATGCCTTTTTATTTAACAATATATTATGCAATTGTAGTAAGAATTATAAGGTATATATAAAATCTTAAAATTATTTAAAATGTTATTATTTTGTTCTGTATATATAAGAAGAAAGTATTGGATTTGTGAAAGTTTTCGAACTCCATTTTTCGATGGATTAACATGTTTTCAGATGTCTTGAACTAGATTTGACTGTTTGAGCTGTGTGTCGGTGAGTCAGTGCGCGTGTATCACAAATTTTGTGGACACTACATCTCACGAATCAATCAACGAAAATTAACCAAACTTACAAGGAAACATTCAAAAGGTGTCGTCTTAAGGAAATATTGAAAAAAATATATGTGATTCTATTCTTCATAAAACACCAGAAAGTGAGAAAATTATTGGCTGAAATGAATTACAGCGACCACAAAAAAAATATCAAAATTAAGCATATTTGGCGATTTCACACTGTTAGGCGATTGATTTTGAGTACTTGGCAGAAAAACAAAACATGGTTCTGTTCGTACACGGCAATCTCGGTGCTAGCGAACTGAACGCCTAACAGCGCTAAATCGCCAAATATGCTTAATTTTGATAATTTTTTGCGGTCGCTGTAATTCATTTCAGCCGATAATTTTTTCACTTCCTGGTGTTTTATGAAGAGCAGAATCACATATATTTTTCTCAATATTTTTTGAAGGCGACACCTTTTGAATGTTTCCTTGTTAAAAAAAAAAATTCAAACCACTCGAAAATTAGATTAAAAAATAAAATAAAATAAAAGTTCTAATTAGCCATTTTTCTTACATACGTCATGAATATTACTTCTGGTGTGATTTTCATTAAAAGAAGATTTTCAAAGACAATCGGATTTCAAACTGATTCAGCAAACCATTTTTCATACGTTCTTACAGTATATAAATAAAAATAAATAAATTAAAAAATCAAAGACAGAATTTAGTTTAGTACGGAAGACTAATTATTTCAATCTGTAAAATTTTTATTTTTATTTTTATTGTTATTTTTTCAATTTTTAATTTAAGTTTATTTTTTATCTTATTTTTTTACCGTAAAACTGGACCGCGTACTTTTTTAAAATAACTGAAATGTATTAAAATGAAGTGTTGTCACCTAAATTTCATAATTTATTAATTTTTAAAAAGTCTAACTGTCGTGTCAAAAAACTCTTTGCACCCCCCGATTCAGAAAAATTGCCCCTTTCATTTAGCACCAAATCTGTAACGATAGGACTGACATTTCTAATTTATTTTGGTGTTACACAAAACTGGTCTACAAAAACTGGCAACGACGTTTTTACCCAGATTGAATCTAATAGTCCTCCTAGCCCTAATAAATTCGAATTTAATTCATTTGGTAAATTTGTTGGTAGTGGATTTTAATATAGGATTTCCATACAGAAAGCGCGAAATAATTCATGGAAGAATTAACAATTTTAGACCTTGATTTACAAACTAATCCAAAACACTATACGATGCGAGGCCATACGACAACAGACGCATTTTTTCCATATAAACTTATGTGAACGGTACTTCATACGAATGTATAAATTATTTCGTTATATTTTTAACATGTTTTATTGATAGTTTTCATGTGCTTTATTTGAAAACTAGCGGGTTACGCCCGCTTCGCTGGTCACTGCATTTAAATAAATTTTAAAAAGAATTGGATCAGTATTTATTTTTTTACATCACATTATAAATAAAAACTAAAATTATTACATTGAAATCGCTGTATACCTCGCTTCGGGTATCCGCTGCGTACGGCAGCTCTTTTTCTGCTCACACTGCATCGGATTCAGGTTCCCTCTGCCTGCAGAAATCTCTTTCCTAGACATTTCAATGTAGGTATGTATTGACGACAGGTGGGTTTGCTATTATTTACGAACTACGATTTTAAAGATAACTGTATCTCAGCATCTATTATATATTTTAGTTTTTCAACCATCTATTTTATAGCTCACGATATTTACACTATATTACAATTTGATTCCGACCAATATAATGAAATAAAATAAAAAGTATATTTTCTTTTAAAAGGAATTCTGTACATAAAAAACAAATAAATTTCAATCAGTTTAACCCTTTCTACTATATACTACCATTTTTCCCGACAAATACTATAAATTAAATATATATATATATATATATTAAAAAAATCAATAAAAATAAATGAAAAATAAATGTTGTTATACTACAAAAAATATACATAAACATAACTGTTATAAATACATTTTTTAATTTTAAATTTAATATACTTAATTTTTGCTACTACATTACCATTTTATTTTCAATAAATATAATAAATTAAAAAGAGAAAAAAGATTTAGCCTTCAAATGAACGTATTAAATAAAAAATAAATTGCGTAATAGCTTTGCTAAGATACGCAGGCCTTTTCAATGGAAGAATAAATTCAGGAACAATGAAACATAAAAGCCAATATTTAAAATCGTAAAAAAAAAAAAAAAAATAATTAAAAAAATTCAAATTCGAAATTCGAAAAAAACCTTAATGAGGTGCACACCTACAGGGTCCTAGGTACCCGTCTGCCAAAAGTTTTGTAGCTCGGCGATCACTAGTGTGAGCACCAGATCGCAGACAGACACTTCTCTTTATTATAGATAAATTCATTGTTAGACCATTTTTAGAAACTACGTATGAAAAAAAAAAAAAAAAAAAAAAAAAAATGTCTGAAAAGATATGAAAATATTACAAATCAAATGACGTTTATAAAATAAGTAAAATCGATTAAAATCAAATAATACACATAAGGAAAAAAAAAAAATTTTTTTCGACATTTAATTACAAAATTTTGATCTGAATGACAAACATAACGAAACTAAAAAGTCTATTTGTCAATTTAAGAAATTTTTTACATATCTAAAAGATAATGGAGAGAAAAAAAAAAAAAAAAAAGAAAGAAAATGTTTATTTAAGTAAAAGCATTATATAAATATACTATGTAGCTATTTAATAGTGAGAACACAGTTATTGTTGTTCAAGGTCTATCCGGCTCAGAGAAAATGTTGAGTGTGGGAGAGAGAACATTTGATCTTTACTGCCTCCACCCCTATAAGAGAGGGGTCTATTTTCCTTTCCTCCCGACAAGGCGTTGAGCAATAACATTCCCAGGACCTGAAAATCTTTTCCCGGAGATGAACGAAGTGCAGGATAAAGGGATCGATGAAGACTCGAGAAAAATAACACGTGATTTAAGGAAAGAGTCTAGAATTGGCACCTTTTCTGGTTATATTAAAAGCATCCTTTTTAGGTGGATTTTATCGTGTTTGTATTCAACAAAGACACAGTTTGTGTTCAAAAGTTTTTTATCCTCTTGTTCTGTTTTTATCGCTTTAAAGACAAGAAATATTATATCTATGAAACAATATATAAATTGGAGATGTGTACTGTTAGAATTTTATATTTGGTGACTAAATGAAGATAAACTAATTTACTGGGCATTTGTATGTGTGTTTATATACATATTCATAAATATAGAATGTTTCTAATTAGATTTTTTACTAATAACAACGTTCTAAAATTGAATCCGGGGAGCGGATTAACGACAAATTTTGTATGATCACGATTCATGTAATGCTTCCAAGGAATTAAAATAAAATTCAACTTCTATTAAAAACAATTTAAAAAGGCCCACCAGGTGCCACTTTGCATGAGAAAAGTATTAAATTTGACAAATGAAATAATCCACATGGCATCGAAATGAATCAATAAATGTGAAAACTATTTATTGATTTTCTATGAGTCTTTTTTTTTTTTTTTCAGCAAAACATTACCTATTGGGCTTTTTTGGAACTTTTTTTTTTTTTTTAATTTCCTTGATTACACCTCATGAATCGTATATATACCAAATTTGGTGGCAATCCGATCCCGTTCTAACTCCAGAAAGCTATTTAAGTGGAAGTTTAATTAATATCAATCTGTATTTTGTGTATCGTCTGTATATACAGCATGTAAAGTACTGTCGTTGCCACATATATATTTCCCCAACCATGAGACATTTATGCTTACAGTAGACTTCATCTGTGTTACGTCATAAAACACTTCGCACGTGATCACAGCAGGGAAAATTGCAACATCATAACGTTCTCATTTGTATTGCATGGGAAAATGTTTGTATTTTATAGAGAAATATTTATATCTTATGCGGAAATACTCTCACACACATACATACAGAAATGTATATAGTATACATATATATATATATATGGCAAATCAGGAATCACCTGTCATCTATCTTTAATTTAGCCTCAAACTCGAAAAGGAATAAAATCTATTACAAACGTATTCCAAATTTAGTATTCTATAATCTTAGAAACAGTTCAAATAAATTTATGCATTTTATAAAACTACAAAATTAAAGTTTTTATAGGCTTTCCTCGTCTTTTATTCCCTCAATATATCGAGGAAATCACCGTATAATTTCATCTCTACTAATATTAACAAATTCTCTTTTCTTATTATTACTACTAGCATAGCCTCCTTAACTGGATGCCTGTCGCGTAGCTCGGAAACATGGCAATAGTTGAAGCGGTAGACAGCGCCACCTGGTACAGATTGCACGTTTTTTTTTTATTTAACTGCCACCAATAACTTTAAGAAGTGATATATGATTTATATAATCGACGTTTCTTCAATTCAATTTGCTTTTTATGTATGTCATAACCCTCTTTAAAAAATTTTTGGTGGCTGTTGAATAAAAAAGTCACGTAATCTGCACCAGATGGCGCTGTCTACCATTTCAACTGTTGCCAAATTTTCGAGCAACGCGACAGGCATCTAGTTTAGGAGGCTATGCTACTAGATTATGAATACTTGTCAACATCATTAGAAATGCAGAAAACGCATAGAACAACTGAAGTTGTACTTCTAGCAATGTCAAGTAGTTAATTTCCATATTTATATGTAGCCCTGCATATAAATCATTAATGCTAATTGCATAACTTTTTATAACAAAGATCTTTTATTGCACCTGGAAAATGCATGTTGATTTAGTATGTTTAGTGCAGCATGAGATTATGAAATGTTCTTTTAAGAAATACATGCCCTAGACCATAATGTGCCCGAATTTTTGTGAATCTTGTACATAAACCTGTTGCTATATGTAAAATTTTTAATGGACGGTAATGTACTGTAAATTGAAAGGATTTCCGAAGTTTGTAATGACGTAACTGCGAGACAGTGCAAGGCACGATGACAAGTGATATGTGGGCATACATATCTTTAAATTTCTATATGAATAAATTACGAATTGTTCTCTGATGTGAACGTTTTTTAACATAATTTTTTGTTGAAAGCTTCACTCTGTCATCGTCGAACGTTAACTTATTCCGTGGTATTCCAGTACAATAAGAACACGTTGCTGCAGGGAATATGACATGATGCTCTTCAATTTCCGATAATAACAAATTGGGTAACACTACTTTAACTGTGTCAGCAATGGGTTGATGAATGAACCTTCGGTCCTTCGAAGTACTATTAGAGACCCTGGATAGAGAGAAACTGGACGTAGAACAAAAATGTCGTACGTAAGTTCAAAGACTACTCGATCACTATAGAACGTAATATACTTTTACCAGCTTCTGTAACTTTATTTTAATTAAAATCTGCCGAAAAACCATTTTATAAATCTTCAGAAAGACATGCAAAGTCATTCAGAATATTTGCAGAGTCTAATTGTATCTTATATAACAGACAGAACAAACCTGGCGGATCAAACTTTAGTCTCTTTTCATATAGGATCTCTAAATACTATGTGCTTGTGGCGCCACCTGTTAGGCCATTATTGAATTATTTGTTTAAACTGGTGCATAACAAATTCCAAACCTATCCATTCGTCATATCATTTGTTTCAGCCTTCTGTTTCTCATTATTTTGCAGTTACGTTATATTAAAGCTAGGGATTACTTTCTGAAGCACCCTGTATATACAAGAACTGAACTCATAAAAACTATTAAATTTTGGTGGAAAGTACGAAAAACATCAAGTGAAATTGTTGTATGTATTTAAAAAAAAGAAAGAAAGAAAGAAAGAAAAAACAAAAAAGTTTTAATTTATAAATACTCAAACAATTTTTACACATTTGTGCACATACAACACCTATTTGTTTACGTTAATCTTTAAACGGTATATAAAATTGAATTTCAGAGCAGAATATTACAGAAATAGGGGCTCACAATATTTAAAGAATGTGCCTGTATGTCAGAATGAAACAAACAAAAGTTTCGTTAGGTCATAACTTGGAAGTTTTACAAAATTCTTTTACGAAGGATTTTAATCTACTGAAACAAGGAAAAAGAAAAAACAAGAAAAAAAAGCTTTAAACATGCTTTTTGTTCGTAACATTTTATAAAACTCTTTAAAGCAAAAATTCTTAATTTGGACATTCGCCATTTCATTAATGTTTTTTTTTTTGTTTTGTTTCTTTTAGGTACAGAAAACAAAAGAACTCTCATGTTAGCATTTTAAAAATCTAATCTACACCTATATGCATTTTTTTCTTTCTAGTAGACGTTCAAACAAGCCTTTTTCTATTGTTGACGTGAAATAAAAAACCCGAAGCGTTTGTTTAAAATGTTTTCAACAAATATGCGCAACCACGTTTCACAGAAGTTTAAAGCATTTGTTTGTTTAGAAGCGAAAATATGTGACTAGCTGACTTTATTGTTTTTGTTTACGTGAAAAAAAAAAAAAAAAGTTTTTTTTTTTTTTTTTAATCTTTCTTCCTATTTTAAAATGTATTTCAAATATTCTCTAACGTGTAGATAAAAACGTACTCGTACAATATAAGAAGTCTAGTTAATAATGTTTAGTGATAAATAAATTTAAAAGTATCTTTCCGTATGTAACAATATTGGTCCGACTTATATCACTGCATTTAACATCTAAAAAAACTTTTGTTTGTTTGGTTATATACATTTCAATTTATTTTATTTATTTATTTATTTATTTTAACCGTTTACATTAACTACATATTTTCTTCTGAAATTTGTTAAACTTATTTAAAAAAAGAATGGCCATTAAACACATATCTGATCATAAATATGTAATAATAATAATTATTATTATTTTTGAGAATTTTTTTCGATTTGAAGCATGTATAAGTTAACCTGATTAAACTTAAATAGTATTTATTTTAATAAATAAATACTTTTGTAAATAAACACTATAAATTGCAAAAACTCTCTACAGTTTTTTCAGGTCAAAATAATGTCATGTCTTTTTATTAAGTGTAAAAAGTAGGCACGAATGCATCATCAAAGCAAACCTCGCACCTACTAAAAAAATTAAAGTGACTTCAGCATATGGATTTTTCTGAAACATTTTTTCTTTTAAGTTTGAAATAGCGCTGCTATCTACTGAACAGAGAGGGAACATAAGTTTAAAAATCGATTAAAATCAGAAAATATATATTGCATAAAAAATTTAAAGGTTTGGTTTACTGCGAAATGAACAGAAGTGAAAATATTAATCATTGGTTAAAACCAAAAATACTTATACATAAAAGTTGTTCGAAAAACAATTATTTCGGCTTTAATGTATACTGACCAAACGTCCCCATTTTCTGAGGACAAATGGGGACTCTTTTTTTTTTTATTATTTAAGGCATTTTTCTAAGTTTTAAAAAATTGTAGAAACTAAATTATTAATCAATAACACCTTATTTTTAGTCCTTATTTATTAGAAATGAAAAAATACATCCATAATTCGATAACTGTAGAAATTTTTAATGATTCTCTGTTATAAAGGTACTTTGATCTGGTCAGCCTACTTTAATGCAACCTTAGACAGTGCTGTAACAGCAATTGTTACTGTTCATTAAAGAATTTTAAAAGAGTCCCTTTGTAAAAGTTAAAGATTGATTTTAGTCATATCTAACAATTTTTAAAGACGCTTATGAAACTACGCGTAATTTCACAGAATTGGTTATATATTCAGAGAATTAAATTATAAGAATTACAAAACCTAATTTTTTATATATTCTAATTGTTACGAAAAAAATTGCAGGCAAATTTGTAGCCGCTTAAAAATTTTAGAAATTCACTTAAAATCTGACATTTCCATGTACATTTCGCAGAAAATGTCAAATTAAAAGCCTAAAACTGATTTAGTAAAATCTAAACGTCTAAAAGAGTACAAATTAAATTTCATCAATTTGACATTTTTAGGTGAATAGAAGTATTCTACAGATTAAACTTTTCTTATTGAAAAATTATTACTTACTGCTGCTGTTAAGATATTTCCTTAACATTTATTGACTTCATATTATTACATGATTTTTTATTTAATTTATTAATTTGTGGAATATTTTTCGTTACCATCATAAAAATCGAGAGTGCCTTATCAAATAAAATACTAGTATGCTATGACCACCCCAAGATTTCTTCTATATTTTCCTATGTACATTCACATAGTGTAAATTATTCACTAAATTATTATTTATTCAAATTATTCTCCATGAGGAATACAGATGATTTGTATCTCAGAGAAATACTTATAACACTAAATGCCGAAAGATAGTCAATTTTGTGCTGACATCTGAGGAATTTTTTTTATCTATTTATTATTATTATTATTATTATTATTATTTTCTGTTGTTGTTTTATTTTCTGTCAGAAAAGAAAAATGTAATTTCGCTATGGCTTTCTAGTATTTGGTGTTCAAAACATGAAATTTAAGAATTTTTTTAAACTTTTCTGTTGCGACTCAGTCACTAAAAATTTGGCAGTGAATTAAATACAATATAAACATATACTATATTTTGTAATATTTTCAAGCCAATCGGATTGATTGATTAGTTGGGCTTAACGTCGCGCTCGCACTGCTCAATGCGTACTTGGCTACAGTCTGAGATGCACCGTTAAAGATGGTCCGCATACATTCCATCACAATTTTGATTCTCCGCCGAGGAAATGGCACACCCGCTTCAGTAACCTCCACAGTTATTATCTGGATGGGAACATGGAGAACATTGCGGCCACGACAGATTTTACCATTAATGTACAGGATGGTATTTAGACGGTTCCAGTATCGAACCCGCAATCTTCCAATTACGAGCTCTGCGCTCTACCATCCGGGATACCGCGGCCCTCAAGCCAGTCGGAAATTAGCACTTGAATGAGTTTTTTTTTTTGTGAGAATTCCAAGTTAACAAGAAAATATTATATTCATGAAATATTACTTCCGATTACTATCGACGTAATGCAAGCGAGGTATTTTGAGGCAGTGTTGGGCATAATTGATTAAAAAATAATTGAATTACAATTGAATTACAATTAAATTACAATTATAATTATTTTACTGTCAATGGATTAACAAGTAACTGATTACGTATAAATTTAATTATTACAAATAAATTGAATAAGTAATTCAATTTATTTGTAATCAATTACTTGTTAATTGATTGACAGTAAAATAATTATAATTGTAATTCAATTATAATTCAATTACATTTTAATGAATTATGCCCAACTCTGTTTTGAGGAGAAAAAAAAAATCTAGCCATTCATATTTCTTTTTTCTGTTACTATTTTCTGATTCGTTTTCAATGATAATAAAAATATAGCGTATCAGAAAAAGAAAAAAAAAATGAATGTATTCAATAAAAATCGTAAAATATGCTGTATACATTAAAAATCGTAATATATGCTGCATATGACACAAATAAATAAGAACTTAAAAAAAACTTTTATTGAGAGTAATAAAAATGAATTAATAACAAGAAATATACCCTATAAATAAACGTTTTATTCTCAGAAAATTGCAGGAGTTATATCAAACCTGACACTTGAAAATACATTTAGCTGGAAGCTCCAAAACATAAGCCCCAAAACTGAATTTAATAAAATCGAAACGTCTCAGGGACGTATAAATTAAATTTCGCAAAGTAGAAATATCCATGTTAGTGGAAATACTTCCACACACTGAATTTTTCTTCATGCATAAAATATTATTTGATGTTGGGAAGATATCTCCTTAGCATCCGTCGATTTCCTGTTTATTACATTATTTTTTGCTTCATTTTACAAAGAGCGGCGTACTTCTCGGTTACCATAACAACTTACGAACATTTAGCGGAACGAAGTGTATGTTGGGAAAAGGTGAAAGACACTGAAGTCGGAGGTGACTACATTGTTTTTAATCACGCGCGAAAAGTATTTTATTAGCAGTAAAACAAAAAAGAAAAAAAATATCCCAGAAAATTCGTGATTAAAACTGCTTTGAATAAGTTATGCGGACAAAAAATGAATGCGTTATCTTTGAATGTTTAAATATAAAAGAGCTGAACGAGCATTTTTGTAGAAGCTTAATTAAGAAAATTAAGGTTAGTGATTTATTATGTGTATATCGTGTTATTCAAATATATATTTAACAGATTTTTTTTTTAATCATATAAAATGATAAAATATAGTAAAATTTTTATAATATTCTATATACTTTGAAGAATATGTTAAATTCGTAAAAAATTTCGACTTCCGGTTTTTCATAGTTTTATATGTTTTCAAATGTCCTGAACACAATTTTAGAAATTGTTTCTATAGGTGTAGCAAACTTTTTTCTCAATTCTAGGTCAAGTACTAAAGTGCAGAATTTCATAGAAATTTTTATTTAATTGTACCTTTGACCTAAATTTATGTTTACCAAATTTTGTTGCATATCGATCATCAGGTATCGTTCTTCATTTATTAACCCTGAGGGACTCAGGCCACCTATTCGCTTATTTGTCTTTCACTAAAAAGAAATATTAATAGTTCATAACGCAAGACAAAAGCAGAAAAATGTTATAGTAATTCTCATATTCAGTGTTAAATTGAAATACACAATATTTAATACCACCCTATCTTTCTTTTTCTTTCTTTCTTTCTTTTTTTTTAAATGAAATATTATTCTAAAAATCAGTATTTCTTTCTTTTTTTTTTCAGAACAGAGATAAATTCGTAATATCTAGACCATTTTGCGTTACAGCTTTAGTATGTGGCTCACTTGACAACTTTTAAATTTTTGTTTTTTTTTTAATATAATTATTTGTTACCAAAAAAAAAAAAAAAAAAAAACTGGTTTTTATTTTATTTTATTTTATTTTAATGCTTAGATTTTTTACTATTGAATTTTTTAGTTAGCTTGGTGCAATATATAATACTCTATTATATTTAGGATGTACAGGTAGGTAATACTTTTACAATATTATTATTATTATTATTTTGAAAAATCTCCTACAGCTTCAATTTTTAATTCTCTCCTACCTACTTCTTAATATAACGAAGGATAATATCTAAACGACTCTCTATAAGAATTTTAGGTGATGATTTTTTTTCTTGCCATAATTAGAAATATAAAATGTATCATAGAAATGTCTAATTCTGTGATATTAAAAAATTATCAATGCAAAATTAGAAGATGCTGTCAATTATAAATGAATTTGACTCTGAAATATTGTTTTATGCCAAAATATATGCGAAGTACTTTAAAATATGTTTTTAAATAAAAATGATAAATACATTTTAAAGACAAAAAGAAAGGCAGTCAATTATACAGATACATCATTATTTCATTATTCACAAAAAAAAAAAAAAAAAAAAAAAGACCATATAACAAAATTGATAAACAACATAAGAAATTGCCAATGATACTAAAAGTAAAGATAGAGAGAGTGAGGAGAAAAAAATATCTTCTGTAGACGTCAAATTACAATCTTAAATTCATTTTTTTTAAAGTAGCTATGACGACGTTTTTTATTTATTTGCAGAGGACAAATTTCTTTGTTACCAATAGCAATATCGACTTTTTTTATTTCTTAAACACTCTGGATGACATTTTATATTCCCTGGTAATTATGACGTCATAAAACTGAAAAAACAACAATTTGAAGAAACTTTTTCAAGATGCAAATAAAGTGCCCACATTAATCCAAAATTTTTAATTAATAACTTCATTAATTAAGATTATAAAAATTTCTAACTAACTGAAATGTCTTCCTTGGAGTATTCTGCAAACATTAATACCTCTCATGACGCGGAGCACACTGTCGTTGGGTAGAAGATGCCGTCGCAGACAAAAAAAAAAAAAATGACGGCAGTGACAGTAATTTTTTTTAAAAATACATAGAGATACGTGTATATTAAATTTATTAACGATGATTTATGAAAAATGAATGTGGAATGTAATAAAACAAAAGCATATAAACAAGATAAAATATGCTCTAATTTAAGCCAAAATTTTAATAAATGCCACATTGTCTTCTTCAACAGGTAGGAATACTGAAATTTCTATTATTTATCTTTAGAAATGTAGTAAGATTAAATTTTTTTTTTTTTTTCCAATATCTTTTGAAACCTGTTTTTCTGAAACATCTTCTGAAAGCAAGGGGATAAATAAATTTCACCTTTTCGTACAAGAATTTAGTGCTGCTTAATACGCCAATTTTATAGAAGGTTTTTACTTTCTTCTATTTTCAACAAAAGAAAGTATTAGATTCGTAAAGTTTCGACTTTCGGTTTTCGATGGATTTACACGTTTTGAGAAGTCCAAAACACGATTTGACGATTTTTAGAAAATGTCTGTGTATGTGAGAGACAAAAATTTTATCGTGACTTTATCTCAGGAAATACTGACAGAATGACATATAAATTCATAAACATATGTACCTTAACATAGATTAGTGCTTATGAGCTTTTGGTGTCAATCGATCGACAGGTTGCGTTGTTATACAGCGCATTCCGCAATTTAAGGGAAAGTTAAACCTCATCTTCATGACGTATAATCAAACAAAACTTGATATGTTAGAAGGCCATTATGAGATATTACGCTGATTTAATTTGGATGTATATCGGCAAATAGATATTGTTGCTATATTGTAATTTTTCCCGAGAATGGAAAGGCTATACCTCAATTTCTATGGCATATAACTGCACGAAACTTCATATGTGAGATAATCATTTTGAATACACATTTTTAGGATGTTATTTATAAAGAATAAAATTGTCTTTTTTTGGGCATTTAGTGTTAATTTTCTCTAAGAGGAAAATAGTCTGCATTCATCATTGTAGATAATTTTAATAAATGATAGTTTCTATAAATTATTTGAACTGAGTGAATATGTATAGGACAATATAGAAGAAAGTCTTGTGGTGGCCACAACATACTATTTTTTGATTTTGTTCAAAGCTTAAATTAGTATCTTTATTCATGTTTTTTCTAGTTCTTCAAGTGATACTTGGTTTTATCTACTGCAATGTATGAAAAGGTTTTCAATATATATATATACAGTTGAACCTCATTAACGTGAATCTCAATGGGGATAAGAAATTTGTTCATGTTATCAGTAGTTCATGATATCAGTTACTAATCTTCATATAACTAAACTAATCTTCATTTTGACGGGGATTGTGGAAACAGTTCACGTTAAAAGAAATTCACGTTAAAAATGTTCACGTTAACGAGGTTCGACTGTACATAAATTCTGTTATAAGTTCTGTATAAGATAAAAAGCGATATTTTCAAAGAATATAATTAAAATAAATAGAGTTCGAAAAACTCTACTTTTTAATGAAATATACTTAAAATATGAAGCAACGGTAATCTCGTAGGATTAAATGGGGAAGACTGATGGATTGATGGCAACCATTACGGTGATGTAGAGCCTCTAAATAAAATAATAGGCCGGCGCATCACCGCCATTTTTTTTTTTTTTTTTTTTTTTTTTTTGCCTCCAAAGAGGACATCATTCCCGCTTGGCGTCCTTATCGCTTCCCTAATGATTTTAAGAAATCTTGATCTAAGCTAATCCGGTCAAGATAAGAGCAATAAGCAACAATAATATTCCTAAAAACAATTTTTTTTTCACAGTACATTCTCAGGATGTCATTTTATTCTGAGGATGTCCTATGGATGTACTGGGGTAAGATGTGTTGTTAGGGCGATTTCTGTTTCTTTTACAAAATGTCGCCAAAACTCAAATACAGAGTAATAGAAGGTCTGTGAACACTTTATATTCACTTCTTGAATGATTATAGCAGTTTATCGCTAAACAAACTTTATACTTAGCTAATTTTTAATAATAGTTTACTTAGCTAAAATTATGAAATATAATAAAACAAGTCGCCATGCTAATAAAATAACCACACAAGTTTATAGAAAACCCAATAGCATTAATGAAATAATCCATAAAAATAGTAAAACCCCTTTTAAATATAAGATCAATGCTATCCAATCCCACATCAACCGTGCAATAGTAATTTGTAAAGACAATAAAATTTTAAAAAATGAAATAAAAAATATAAAACAATTCACACAAAAAGCAGGATACTCTAACAAATTAATAGATAAATTATTTAGAAAAAGATTAAAAACTCTTAATGAAATCAACAATTTTCAAAAACCAAAGCTTAAATATACTACCTCCATACCTTATGACCGTGGAATATCTAATAAAATCAAGAAAATTGCAGCAAAACATAATATAAATGTACCCATAAAACCTAACCCTAACGTTTTTCAATTAATAAGAAGTGACAAAGATAAAACTAAACCTTTAGAAACTGCAGGAATATATAAAATACCATACAATAACGAACAAAATAAAGAAAAATGTTATATAGGAAAAACAAAGAGAAAAATAAAAACCCGTATCAAAGAACATAAACACGATATAAAAACAGGTAAATTAACCACAGCCTTAACCCAAGTAAACAAAAACGAAGAAATTAATATCAAATTTGATGAAGTAAAAAAGTTGGCCAACTACAACAACCATGGATACGCAGCGATCAGGGAGTCTGTTGAAATTTTAGCTAATTCTGACAGTTGTAATGGCAACGAGGGTGCTATCCTTAACCGCCAATGGCGTAAAGTCTTTAAAAGAACAAGAAAACAGGAAGACCACAGTTTCGAACACCAAAGCAAGGTAGTGACCAAGCTGGGGCGCCCCAGATGAAACTAGTCTACCAAAGATGTAACGTGAAGATAAGTAAAAGGTTATATATCTTAATGGTTTTGTTAATAATAAAACAAGTTATTCTAAAGTAACGTAAGATGACAAAAAAAAAATGTTTGTTGTTTGTTTATCAGAGAAACGCGCTGGGTACATGTGGCAACCCTCTGATGCGCCAGCTCGTATATATAGGAGCCTTACGGTGAAGGACTGATGGCAACCTTTACAAAATGAAGTCATGAAGAACCTGACTGATAAACAAAATTCAATAATGTTTATGGACACGTTTAAAAATTTTCTAAGATCTTATACAACGTAACGGGTCAATACTGCTGTAACATAATGCTAAGAACATAAATTTTCTTTCTCTTTTATTAATTACACAGTCATGATAAGAAAGGTTATTTAAATATATAAAATATGAAACCGGAAATTTTAATATAAATACCTGTAAATAAACAATCTCTGAAAGCACTTTCAATATTAAATTTAAAGAGTGGCACAAAACTTAATATTTCAAAACACACATCGTATGAACTCTTGATAAATAACCTTCCAGCTAAATTTAATATTTTGGAAATGTCTGAGGAAAGTCTAAATTGAATTTGGTAAAAGTTGGAATATCGACGTTAGTCGGAAATTTTACGCATTCTGAGCAACTCTTTATGCACAAAATATTATTTACTAGTAGACATTTTTCGCTTCGCTAACATTATATTTAAATGAATTTTCAAAAAACATAGAATTACTATTTTTAAATGAATTTGTAAATAAAGATTAACGAAAAACTATTGAAATCACTCTGTATGTCGCTTCGGGTACTCGCTGCGTTTGGTCCGGATCCCCAAAGAAATGTCTCACCAGAGTTCGTTTTGTTATAAATTTTTAACTTATAACAAAAATACTTTATGTTAAAATTAATTGTTGTAAAATTTAATTAAATTTTAGTTTTAATGAACTTAATTTTTTCTACTATATTACAGTTTAATTCATATAAATATAATACGTTCATAAAATAATTCATTTTTAAAGGCTTTAATAAAAAAAATAATAATAATAAAATGAATAAAAATAGAATAGAATTGTAGTTTCTGTGGAACGTAGACTATTGAAATGAAATAATAGGTTTTAGAAAAATTAAACAGAAAAATTAATGTACGCCTTCAAACATTCTAATTAATAATGCGTAGTTTTGTTAGTACTTTCCTTTTTTTCTTTTTTTTTTTTTTTTTTTACACCAGATTATTATTATTTTCTATTTTAATCGTAATTACATTTGGAGAATATTACGCTAAAAATAAAGTGGTGTAAAAAAAAAAGGGCTGTGTACTAACAATATTACTCTGCATGCTTTATATACCATTTATTACTAAGCACGTGTTCTTCGCATATTCCCCTTATTTTAGGTTGTTGCATTATTTGAACATTTTTAGCAATTTGTGCATTTTTTACAATAGCAATTGATTGTTACAGTAACAATTTATTCTTTTAATAAAATAATTTACTTTTCGTTTTTAATCCATCATATTTTTAATTATTTATGTTACACAGGGTTTCCACGGACTTGAATTTTATACTGGTAATTTTATACAGCAAATTTCATTATAACATAAACCTGTACATTCAAAGAAAGAAGAAAAAAATAAGACAATAGTGAAGGAAATATCTTTGAAAAAAAAAAAAAATAGCGGAAACCTATTACAATAAAATATTCTAACTTTTACGTTTATATATGAAACATAAAATTTTTAGTATAAATGTATACTAAAAATAAAAATTTATTACTATATTTTTAATATGTATGATATAAATGAATACGCTTTACAAAAAATTTCTTATAAAATGTTTCAAACGTTACTCAAGTCTTAATATTTCAAAATACACTTCGCTTGACTTCTTAATAAATAATCTTCAAACTGAATTTAACATTACCGAAATTTCTCAAGAAAGTATAAATTATAATTTGTAAAGTTCGAATATCGATGCTTATAAAAAATTTTGCACATTTTAGATGGCTCTTCAAGCATAAAATATCATTTATTACTAAGCACCCATTCTTCTCACATTAACCTGATTTCAGATTATTGCATTTTTTTTCTTCTGTATTTTAAAACATCCACTATTATCCTTCCTGGTTACTATGACAACCCGTGAACCTTTAAACAGAATGAAATATTCTTCAAGAAAGATGTTAAGTCAATTTATAAAATATTTAAATACCTTTAATGGGCTCTTCCCAGTGTCGTTTGCTTGATCACGTGATATAGGAACAACAAACCATTACGCTTTGTCGCCGTAGCATTGTTTTCAACGTGTTATTTTTGTAATGCTCCGTTGTTTTTTTGTTTTTTTTTTTTATCATTTTACTTTAATTTTCATTACTACTTTCTGTTACCCATAAGGTAAAGAAAGTTTTGTTTTTGGGTCAAATTTTCCAAAGTGAGATTTTGTTATATTTACACATTTTGAGGTCCTCTGAATCCGAAAATCATGTTTTTAGCAGTTGGTCTGTGTGTCTGTCTGTCTGTCTGTCGATTATCAGAATATCTCAAGAAAAAATAATAGCAGAAAATCCAGACGTGGTTTTCTAAATGCGTATCACATAGGGATGCTATGCTACACTAAGCTTTCCGTTAAGATGAAGCCAATGGTTCGTGTACAGGAACACCCAAGAGAATTCAAATACATTATGTATATGGGGGAAATTGCAGGTAAGTAGATTTAAACGTCTATAGCCCGCACTAAACCAAAAGAAAGTAATATATATTTTTTATACGTGTTTTTATATGTTTATTTTTTATATGTGTCTGTTCGTTTACAAGGCATACACAAAAGAACTAGATTATATTGCGACAATAGTTGAAAATTCGTTGAAGTGTATTTCAGGTTGTGCCGTGTATTATTACTATAGGATTATGTTCATGTTCACCATGTGGTGTGTACATAATCTTCAAAAGATATACAGGGCTGCAAATATTTAATAATATATTTAAATATTTAATATAATATTTTGTATTGTTAGTGGTAGTGCTTTACTATAATATTTTACCATGTCCAGGAAAGCTGCTCAAGAATGCAAATGAATTCCTCATAGACATATGATAAATAATGTACGTTTTTAAGCTAAATAGTCATCGCTTGTTTTTTGCATATTTACATGTTTTGAGGCTTCCTGATTGCCTAAGTCAAGTTTTTTAAAGTTTGATCTTTGTCTGTGTGTCTTAGAGTAACTTAAAAACGAATAATTTCAGGACATCCAAAAGTTGTATTTTCAAATTAGTATAAGTTTGTTGCTGGAAAAATTTGATCAAGACTAATAAGTTCCAAGGAATGTTGCATGGGAAAGTTCTCTGAATAATTTTAAGTGAACATTTAATTTTAATAACAGATTTAAATTCTATATAAATGTAGGTGCAATAATGAAACAGGGGGTTAAGGAGGGCGGTACTCCCCTCATACAAAACAAATTATCATATAAAACTCTTCCGAAGCCTAATTTGAATTGCTGTAACATAGGTTTACATAACAGTACTCGTTATCTTATCTCTTAATCTCAAACTTGTGTTGCTAGTATTAAATTTCAGGGTAAGGGAAAGTCGTGTGTGTGACACACCAGATTATCATTTTCGTTATAAAATTAATTTCATTGTCATTTTCACTATATTTTATTGATATTATTTAAAATTGTTTATATATTCATATTAACAAGTGAAATTTCGTTGTAGAATATTGTAGGTTCTGCACCAAGTGAGAAATATTTTATACAAACTAGGATCTGATAGTCGTAAATAATTTCCAACTTAAAACTAGAAGAAAAACATGCTGAGAACAACTCATAATAAAATTATCAAAAAGTTTAAATAATAGATAAAATGTATACTAGTAATGTATAATATTTGTCTTTAAATGTATAATATTAATAATACATACGAATTCGTGAAAATATAATTAAAACAAATGCATTTCAAAAATTGAAATTTTTTCTCTTTTTTTTTCTCTTTTCTTTTTCGGCATTCACTGTTGCTTCTACTGAAAAAATGTGCTCTCCATCAATATTAAGTTTTCTACAAAACGTTCCATGCACACCTTCTTTCCTTTTTGTGCTCTCATCTAGAAACAGGCTAGTAACGTTGCTAGCAGATGAAGAACGGTTAATTTTTCTCCTGTAATTTAGTATAGCTAATGAATTAAAGTTCTTTACGTACAGTGGATGATTTGTCAGATTGAACAAAGTAATAACTTTTGTTCAGCGTTGCAAATTAAAATATTGTAAGATTACAGCATAATATTAAAGATTAACTATTATAAACTAAATGTTAATTGAAAAGGTACAAAAAAAGTAAATAAATAAATAAATAAAGAGAATAATGATATAAAATGGAATGAAAAATGATGAAAAATAAATAACACATATTAATTCGGATTGGTCAAAATAAATAAATATAATAATAATAATAATAATAATAATAAACCCTGTTATTTCAGCAATCGCTATAGATAAATGAAGATTTTGTCTGCTCTTGGTTTGAAACTCCAATATTATTATGTTACCTCTGACGTCAGGTAAGAAAAGTCCATGGACTTGGATGGGTCCATTCATGTGAAAAAATTTTTTGCTAATGTTAAAAAAGTAATATATATATATATTGAAAACCTTTTCAAACATTGAATAGATGAAAACAAGAAACACTGAAAAAGATAAAATAGAAAAATTTAAAAAGAGATTGCGACTATCAAACATCCATAAATGGAAACATGCAAATTCATTACGTTTTCAAGGGAGCAGAATGAATGTTGCATGTAAAGTAGGTGTTATTTCTGTCTTGTTGTATGCAAATTGCTAAATATTTACAACAAGCTACCCCCAATAACATCACCAAAAAAGAAAATTAAAACTGAAAAGTTATGAAAACCTTATTAAAATCAAACATTTTGATTTATGCAGCAATATACAATATTAATAAAAGCAATATACAATACTAATAAAAATAGTTAAATGAAATACTAGTAATAATTAATAAAACTAAAGTATAACATACATTACACCTGAAAAACTTGTATAAGAAACTTGCACCCATTATATAAACGCAAATTGTTAGGAAAATTTTCTAAGAATTTTAAAGGAAGAAAACTGAATAAGATAAGTTAGACCATCAGAAAATTCACTGTTAGACCATTCATATTTAACGTATGAATATAAATAAATACACAAATATGAAATGTACTACACATGATTAGAGTACCGTACATTATGTATCGTTTATTTTAAGTATTTCCAAATTACTACTGTTTTAAAATACTACTATTTATTAATGCTAATTCTATAACTTAAAATGAATACTATTTACTAATACTAATCCTACTACTTTAAAACACTATTACTTACTATTTCTACCACTTTAAATATTACGACTTAGTACTTATTTCTACTAGAAATTTCTACTACTTTAACAACACAATAAAATATTATAGTTTTAAAAAATTAAAGAACACGCTTTTATAGAATTGGGAACTAAAAAGCACAAAATATCTATCTTAGTATTAAAATGCAGGGTAAGAGAAAATCGTGTGAGTGACACACCATAATATTTACATACATTTAAATCTTTAATTCAAATAATTTAGAATTAAACAAAAACCATTTAAAAAAAAAATCTCCCCTGACTGGGCTCGAACGCTAGACCTTTAGGTTCGCAGCGCGGAGCTTTACCTCAAAGCCACAGCGTTCACGTAGGGAAAGACTTTTTTTACGATATAGATTTTTTGTTTGCTCCCAGAGAGGTTACAAACATACATTATACATACAAACATACATACAGGTGAAGCTAATAAAAGCGTGTTAATAAAAGAGATGTTTTGCGTACTATAAATATTATGAAATAACAGCATTTTTTTTATTTTTAAGTTTATTCATTTTCCATTTATTTTCATTTTATTTTATTAAATAAGTGCATTTTGATGCTTTTTTAAAACACCATTTTATCACAAGGATATCACGGCAATCTCTGGTATATTTAGTAGGACGACATATATTTTGAGCAAAATGGAGAGACTGTGAAATGTACTATTTTTAAACTGCATTTGTTTCGACGTTTATATTTAAAAAAGTAATTTTAACATAAATAAATTTTAACAAATACATTCTAAAAAAAGATTCTAATAAAAATATGAAGAGTTACTTAAATCTTAATATATCAATATACACTTCGCTTGACTTTTTAATATACCTTCAAACTAAATTTAATAACACCGAAATATCACAGGAAAGTATACATTATATATAGTAAAGTAGGAATATTGATGCTTGTGGAAGATTTTCCACATTTTAGATGCCTCTCCATGCATAATATATCATTTATTACAAAGCACTTATTCTTTTCATACCTACCCGACTTCATATTATTGCATTTTTCCCTGCATTTTTTGAAACACCCATCATTTTTCTTCCCGGTTACCACGACAACCCGTGAACGTTAAGTGGAACGAAATATTTTTTGGGAAACACTGAAGTGTATTTGTGAAGCATTTAGTATCTATAAAGGCGCAAAAGAATTTTCTGTAGTTTTAAAACAATGAGGATATTGAGGATGTCCGTCAAAAAATCCATCTGCAAATTTTACGGAAAGGAAATGAATTTGTTAAATCAAAAGTTTTTTTTTTTTTTTTTTTTTTTTTTTTCAACCGTTGATATATGAATATATATAAATATGTGAAAAGAAATATTTTATAATTTATTTTTAATATATGTGTGTATTATTATACGCATTGAACACTGTAGGGAATATGGTATTCTAAAACTTTAGAAATATGAATGAAAAATTTTGCGTCACATTTGGATTAGTGATAAGAGCAATTTTCTCTTTTTTCTCTTTCTTTTATTTATTTATTTTTTTATAATTAGAATATATTTTTTTAATTTCTTTCAGACAGAAAAAATGGCGTTATTTACAAATGCACAAAGTGAAAAATTCTAAATTAAAAATAGAACTAGGGTCCTAAATTAAATAATCATTAATTATCATCTTTTGTTAAAAAAATATAAAAATATATATATAATAACATTAAAAAAAAAATGCGAAACTGTTTGAAAAGGGAACGTCTGTTTCAAATAATGTTGCCCAACAATTAGTATCGTAATCGAATACTCATCTTTAACACGCTTTTATTAGCTTCACCTGTATGTATGTTTGTATGTATAATGTATGTTTGTAACCGCTCTGGGAGCAAACAAAAAATATATATTGTAAAAAAAGACTTTCCCTACGTGAACGTAGATATAAACGTAGTACTGTGAGGTAAAGCTCCGCGCTACGAACCTAAAGGTCTAGCGTTCGAGCCCAGTCAGGGGAGATTTTTTAAAAATGGTTTTTGTTTAATTCTAAATTATTTTAGTTAAAGATTTAAATGTATGTAAATATTATGGTGTGTCACTCACACGATTTTTAACTATAATATCATTAAAACTATAATATTATTCTTTTTCTTTTTCCCGTTCCTTTTTTTATTTTTTATTTTATTTTTCATGAGATAATAGAACAATTTGTGTTATGAAACACTCTGATAATAGAATTTGTGTTATGAAATTAATTAAAGCGATAAAGTAATTTTTTATATGCACATTGTTCACAGAAATATATATACAGGGCTGCCAGACGCGACTTTTTTTATATTCTTTTCGTACCACAATTTTTAAAAAATAAAATTTCTAACATATTTTCGCAGGTAAATGTGCGCTTTGCCTGCATAAATTTATTTATTTTTTTTTTTTTTTTTGTTATGGAAATAGTAGTACGTATATAAATAAAAATAATAATAAAGTAGCATGTGGCACCAGTGGCGGATCCAGAACTTAACTTTTTTTTTTTTTTTTTTTTGGGGGGGGGGGGGAGAGTTTCCAAGATGTTATTCCAGATCAATGAAAAATTTACATTTTTAACATCCAGTTGTGAATGTTATTGCTTATTTTCGGGGGGGGGGGGCTTCAGCCCCCTAGCCCCTTTCTTAAGTCCGCCACTGTGTGGCACCCCTGTATATATATATATATGAACCTCAATATTTTGATTCATCGGAGAAGTTAACAGAATACGCATACTTAACCGCAAAGCCTCACTGCTGAGCTTAGCGTTGGTACACAATTTTGTGATCGATAATTTATAATTTACATTTACTCTATTTAATTATACTTTTTAAACCTGTTTAATGGACTCTTCCCACCTGACGTCAGAGGTCACATGATAGAGGAAAAACAAATGGCAGACGAAGTCTTGTTTATCTAAAGCGATTGCTGAAATAACATATTTTCTATTCTTATTTTTGATCAATCGTATTTAATCTGTGTTATTTTTTATACATCATCATTTTTAATCCATTTTATATCATTATTCATCATCTTTTGTTTGCTGTATACATTTACAATCATCATTTAGTTTATACATGTTATTGATGTTCATGAAGACCATGTTTAAATACTCTAATTTTTGGTACTTAAATCAGTGACAGTGCAATATCGTACTGCGTAAATCCATTTAGACCAGTAACTAAGTTAATTAACTTGTTGTAACACCTTTATACAATTAAATTAAATGAAAACATTTTAAAATTTCAAATTATAATCCATAAACATTCCACAAAAACAAGCTATTATTTATTGCTAGATCAGTTAATGTAACAGTTACACAAAAACATACAAAAATCGATTCTTAAGGTAAAAATAAATAAACACATAAAGTGTTTTTTTAAAATTATTAATTTTTATAAATACAATTATTCTACTGTTTACAAATGGACAATATTACTTTTATTTTATTTTATATTAAATATTAACACATTTGTACTTAAGAACAATATTTAATTGAATTCGATTCTCAGAATTCGATTATTCGTTTTCCTCTATCACGTGATTGAGCAGACGATGGTGGGAAGAGCCCATTGTCAGATAAGGTAAGTATAACTATTTCAGTAAGTAATAATACTTTCTTTATTCATAGGTAATGATGGCTGCATGAGAGGAAATATTCAATAGCTTTAAATATTAAAAAATAATTTTTGAAATTAATGCTTCAAATTGTTAACTTATAAAACCATGTTTATACTATAATATGAATACATAATTTATTAATATTTCTGTTTAAAAAATTTAAAATCTCTAGCAATTTCATGATTATGTCTTTTTTGAAAAGAACCGTTCGATTGTAAATCGATACCTTTATAAAATCGCTCCAGTATATTTTTTCTCTATGCTACTTTTTGAACGTCTATCTTCACATAGCCTAAAGCCTTCCTATCATTTACTATTTGGGACATAAAGATAAGCGCTTTTTTTTATCTTCATTATTATAGATGAAGTATTACATACTAGCTTGCTATATTCAATATATATATACATATATATATACATTTTATTTTATACCATTTCTAATACTCTGATTTAGCAATTACCGAAATATTTTATTTATTAATTTACGATACTGTAAATCAGTAATGTTTTAGTTTAATAAAATATATTATTTTATATGGTTTATTACACTTTTATTTTAATCCTAGTGTGTTCATCTTTTTCAAGATTAAAAAAGGAAAAAAAAATCCTAAAAAAATTAACCTAACAGCGGATTTACGTTTGCATGCAATAAAATACTTCAAAACTAAAAATGAAAAAAAAATTATGTGGACACCACATGCACTCCTTATACACTAATTAGAATATACATCTTTTTATGAAAACATTGACATTTTTGTGTGAGATTCGTAAATATACAGCGGGTTACGAAAAAAAAAAAAAAATCTTAAAAACTGCTACTCTAACCTAAGTCATGAAAATTCATGATAATAGAATTATATATACCGCAAAACAAATATACTAGTTTTTTCAGGAATGGTTTATTACAGAATCTCTCATTCGCAAATTCATAACTTAGAGTTTAATAAAAATCATTCGAGTATAGATATGCTTACTTCTGTTCATTTTGCCGAAAACTAAAGGTGAAAAACGATACATTTTACCGAAACAATTAATTCAGGCAAAATTGAGAAAGGATTTACTGATTCTGGTCATCCTGAAACAATATTTGCCGCCAAATTTGATCGCTAATCTCGCCAAGTTTGTAGCCAACGCTAATTTTGGTTTTACCAATGATTTTGTCGATTTTGCGTCGAATTTGGCGGTTTGGCGATGGAATTTGGCGAAAATTTGTCGTTTAGAGTTGCGAAAGTTTGAAAGATCTGACTTCAATACTAACAGAATTCTGGAATTTTCCGGAAAGATTCGTTGGTTTATAGCGCTGAACTAATTTCTTCAAAGATTCCTTAAATGACAGACAAGACTAAAACTAAATAAAGTGCATTCGGCGACTAGAACCTGCTTATATATTAAGAATTACTTTCTACACTTTAAGATGATGACAATTTTCATAACAATATCATTACGTGCTCTATCTACGTGCTGAATATTCATTAAAGTGCATTCCTCAACTCGAACCTGTTTATGTCTTTAAGAAATAATTTCTACACGCAAAAATGTCGGCAATTTTCATAAAAATATCATTACAGGCTTTATTTACGGACTGAAGATTCATTAAATAAAAAGCATTCTTCGACAAAAACCTGCTTATGTCTTTACAAATTACTTTCTACACGCAAAAATTCTGACAACTTTCATAATAATACCATTACAGGCTCTATCATTAGCTTACTTTGAAATCTCTATGATGGTAGGTCATATATAATGGAAAAAAGTTTTGTATATTTGGTCATTATGAATATAATTTTTGTAAATATCTCCAAAATGGAATGTCACAGAAAGACCAAAAAAAGAGGTGCACAACTAGATGTTATAACAAACCTATATACCAATTTGCAACGTTCTATGTCCAACCGCTTTTAAGTTATGCGAGATACATACGTACATACATATATAGATGTCACGAAAAATCGTGTAAAGTCGCTGATAGCTCTAAAATGAGAGCTTGTAGACGAAACTTACAAGTTTACAACTAGACATCAAGACAGTCACAACATAAATTTGCATGATTCTACAATGATTCGTTTTTGAGCTATGCGAGATATAAAATCGATTTCGCAAATCGAAATTACAATACTTCCTTGTAATTTGTATAAGGAAGTAAAAACGTTTGTAAAATAATGTTTTTATTCGACTAATCCTTATTATAGGAAAAATATTTACGGACATTGTACATCATGCACAAAACATGAAACCTCTTCAAACATTACGGAATGTTAGTTTTAATAAAATGGAAAATATTTTACAAAATACACGAAAACTAAAAATGAACAACTGAAATAATAAAATAATTATTTTGCTAAACAACTGCTTATCTTAGGAAAAATTTCTTATGAAAAATAAAAAGTGAATGCCTACATTACACACACAATATAAAAAAAATTCCAGCATAATGCAATATTAGTTTAATGAAAAGAAAAATACTTTAGTCGATGTTTGAGTTAACCTTAATAAATAAATAAATAAATAAATCTCCAAAAATAAATACTTTATCTATTTTATTTATCTATTTATTTATTTATTATTACCATCAACACATATATATATATATTATTTATGTATTTATTTATTTTATTTTATTATATATATATATATATATATATATATATATATATATATATATATATATATATTTTATTTTATTTTTATTTATTTTTTTTTTTTTTAAGGTACATGATTAAGAATTATGAATTTAATACTTTTAAAGGTTCAGCTAAAAGCATATAAAAAAATCAATTAACGGCATATTAACTTAAAATTATATATATATATTATATATATAAAATATTTTTTAAAATCCTTACTAGCTTTTTTTAAACATTTGCATTTTTCTTCAGTTTTTTAAGATACTTTCTAATAAAGTTGAAAAATGTCATAACTTGGGTTTGTTTCTCTGTTTATCTGGCTGGCTGGGTTCCACAAATATACATGAAATTCTTTGAAACTGAAATATGTTATTCAATTTCACTACAGGATGCTCCATAGTGAAATCAGAGTAAAGAACACGACTAGTTTGTGGACAGCCGAAAAATTCAAAAGCGTTGTATTCTATAAGAGACATTTCTATAAATCACATTTTGATACCTTTATATGACACAAATCATAATAAATTTGACATTAATTATTCATGTGAAAAAAATATTTTCTATAGAATATAGTAGGATCTGTATTAAGATATACAACGCCACACGAAAATATTCAGATAAGCTAAGGACCATAATCGGAAAATGCTGCAACTGCATTTTCGATTTTATTAAGCGTTTACCTGTCTGTCTTTCTGCATTTCTGTCTATCCGTTGTGTGATTACACAGATAAAGTACATTGAAAGTCAAATGAAGCGAAATCTACGTGGAGTTGGAAAATGTCAATAACCTATGAGAATCGCCTGATTTTCGTTTTTGTTTATTATTATTATTATTGTTCTTATTATTTAAGATTTATTAATGTCTATAACACAACTGTGCACTTATTTTTTTTAGATATATATAATATTACTTTTAATATAGTAACTTACTGATAGCAATATAATTTTACATGAAATTACGAATTTCATCACCTCTTCATAAAATTGTATTTCTAAAAATAAAAATAAAAACAATTAAGGCTGATTTCATGTGCAGGCTCATCACAAAAATATTAAAGAACGCATACATTTTTTTTTTTTTTTTTTATTTCTATGATAAAATAAATAAATAAATAAAATACCTTTAGGATGACGTCAATTTTACCCTGCAAGTTTAATTTTTCACAAAGTTTTATACCAGTTTTAATATTTACGTGTGAATTTCTTTTCATTTCAAAAAAACTTAAAACCAACTCGTAAACGTTTTTGGGAACAATTAAAAATTCAAATAAATTATGTATTTTTGTCTAAAAAAAGGGCTTCTTCAACTTTTTCGATACTGTCCGTTTCGATACAGATTATTATTTATTTTCTTTTCTTTTCTCTTAAAAAAAAAAAAAAAAAAAAAAAAAAAAATTATGAAATTCTGGTAAAAGTAGGATTTAGTTTAATACTGAAGACTATTAGTTTTTTTTTTTTTTTTTTTTTTTTTTCAAATCATAACATCGTTTTTAAATTATTCAATTATATTTTCGATAAATTTTCGATTTCGATAAGTGCCCAAACATTGCAAATCTGGCGACAACGTTTTATCCGTAGATTGATACTATAAGTCCTCCGTACTAAATATATATATATATATATATATATATATATATATATATATATATATATATATATATATATATATATATATATATTAATTTTAAAAATAAAAAAAACTCTACCTATCGAAAAGGCGATTTTAAGTTTTTGTTTGTGATTAGATCACCGTGTCTTTGCAGTTATTATAGTCATCTAAATGTAGGACAGAAATTTCGCCACTCTCCATTCTTTGGCTCAGTAGATGACATACTAAATACCCATCACATATCACAAAAGGCATAGTTTAGCAGCGCCCTCTTTTGATTTAAACCAAAACAAAATCAGTAAATATTTTTACAATTAAATGTTCCTGTATGTAAGGTTCCGGAAATATTTCTGAGTGGTCAGTAACGATTAATTTCATTTAAATAATCATTTATATTATGTAGAATAGTATAATTAAAAGTAACACTTGGATTTAAAGGTTGGTTGGCTGGTTGGTTGCGTTTAACGTCGCACTATTACTGCGCAATGGGTAACTGACGACGGTCTAGGGCGCAATCCTAAGGATGGTCCAGAGACATGCCATCACAATTTTGATCCTCGACGAAGGGTATGGCTCCCCTGCTTCGGTGATCCCCAAAGGTATAATTTGGATGGAAACATGGAGGACATTGCGGCCACGACAGATTTTACGTGCACCAGCCAACATTAGTGTACATGACGGTCTTCGGCAGGCTCGAATATCGAACCCGCAATCTTCCAATTACAACTTCGCTGCTCTACCGACCGAGCTACCCTGGATTTTAAGTGTAACTAATGAGAAGTTTGATATTAATTTTCCAACATTTTGTTTAAAATTAGAAAATGTTTCATAATATGTTTATAAAAGATTTTTTTATATATACAGTTGAACCTTGTTGACGTGAATCTCAAGGGGAATAAAAAAATTGCTCATGTTATCAGTAGTTCATGCTATCAGTAACTCAGAAACTAATCTTCATTTTGACGGGGGTGTGGAAAAAATTTATGTTAAAAGTAATTAACGTTAAGTGTGTTCACGTTAACGAGGTTCGACTGTATTTTTATTGCCCATTGCGCAGCACTAGTGTGACGTAAAACCCATCCATCCATCCATCGACTGTATTTTTGTAAAGTGTGGAATATTCTTCCAAAATAATTATTTAAATCGTTTTACTCTTAATATTAATTTTTTTATACACATACATTCAGAAATTTGCTTATAGATATGTAAAAATGCGCATATATATATATATATATATATATATATATGTCATACATATACGTGTGTGTGTGTGCGCGCGCACGCACGTGTTCTATTTAATTCTACAGCATGCGTCTTGTTTTAAATATAACTCATACGTAAAGAATATATATAAAAATGCGGAAATAACATAACACATGAAGATTAATCCAAAATATTTTAGAAAAAAGGAGAATCATTTCTAATTTCATCATTTCATCATTACAATAATCAAACACGAAGAAGGAAGACTTGATAATCAGAAAACTATTACGTATTGAAGTGAAGCATTATACAAAGCAAAAGTTTTTGAAAAAGTTAATAGGAGTTTTTTCTAAGGCATTGATACATGAGATCATATGTATCAAACATAAACAAAGTATAACACAAAAATATTTCTAAAATATTAATCGCAAGAAGAAGGAACAGAGGCTACCGCACCTTAAGACGGGTAGAAGGGGTTAAACAAGTTACGGGCACTTAACTTTTCCCAAATCCTCTGCAATATCATATGATAACAACAACAACAAAAAAAAAAAAAAAAAAAAAAAATTACATATAGAGAATAATTACTGCAAATAAAATAAAACTGCAAATAAAAGTAATTAATTAATTTAAATTTAAGCTAAATTTAAAAACTGAAGAAGCGAAAATTAAAATTACTACACACAATTAATGCTTGTTTAAATTAATATCAAATTATTGCTTGTAAAAATTATTTAATATTTAGAATATTATGCTATAATAAAAAATATATTTTATACTATTATGTAATAATAAATTATCATTTTATATATAATGATATTTAGAAATCAAACTTATATAAACTAAATCAATCATATATATTATATTTTAAAGCATTGTCAACTCTGTACAGCTATACTTAATGATCACCAAGTCATAATTACATATATATATATATATATATATGAAAATGCTCAGTCGTTCATTCTTTATCGATTAATCGATGTTTGCAAAGCTTTTATTTTTCTTTCTTTTTTTTTTTTTTTTTTTTTTTTTTTTTTGGACTCATCCTATTCTCTTGTTTATGTTAAAAGTTTTACATGTGGCTGCAATGCTTTTTTCTAGTTTTATCTCTGGTTTTCTATGCAGAATTAATTTAATATTTTAATTAATTTCTCATTTAATATGGTTTTGCTGCTTCGATCGGGGCTGAAACAATAAAAATTGCTAGAATTAGCTATATTGTTTTACGAAATCGATGCAGCTTTCACAGCTTTATGATGTACAGTCCCCTTGAAGAGTTTATACTTCAAATTTTAAGCATTTTTATCCAATTATTATTTCTGTGGTCCTTTATTTACTTTCTCCGTTATTAAGTGTAAGGGTCTCCCCCCCCCATTATTATTATCATTCATGTCGGTGTAAGTGTAATTTAAATCGTTATTGTCTCTTATTGGTTCTTAATCTGTATCGCAACATTTTCGTGTAAGTCTTACCTATATGTTACAATCAGTTCTATTTTTGTTGTGTTGATATTGTTTTGTATCTATTAATTGCTAAATATTAAGGTTAAATTTTATTACGATAACTATCATTTATATATGTTTATATATATATATATATATATATATATATGAATGATATGATAACTATATATATATATGATATGATAATCATATATCCCATGTAATATAAAGTACTTAAATTATACTCTACATTTTATTTTTATATCTGCGTGTGAAATATTTTTCCTAGTAGAAATTTCGAACCCACTAAATAACTGCCAATGCTCTAATATAATTCTTTCGTACCTTTCAAAAATGCGTCAATTTTAATGCTAGTTACTATGGCAATGTGTGTCTATTTACATTTCAAAAAAGGAAATTGCTACTTGGACAGGAAGTCCTTTCCCTTGTAATTTTGCCAAAGCCCACAAAAATAGCTGAAAAAGTAGTTTTTCTTTTCCCCTCTTTAATAAATTGGAAATTTGATAAATAAATCTTTACTTATTATCGATGCCAATAATAATGCGATTTTTATACTTATATATATATATATATATATATATATATATATATATATATAAATTTGGGCTTCTAATTCTTTGCATATTTCTCAAGTTCATTTCATTTTTCTTAAAATAAATAAAAAGAAAATAATTTGCCTGTGTAAGGTTGTGATGCCTCCTTTTACGCGCGTACTAGAAATTATGAGTTATTTATAAGGTACTAAATTAGTTTTTAAAATGAATTTTAATTTAATGCCTGTAATATTAAATTATTTTAAGTTTATAATAAAATAACTGTGAGAATTGTAATTCTAAAATTAATTTACAATTTTTAATTAATTTTTCTGTTATCTTTGTTGACGATAATTAGGTACGAATGGTTATAAAAAATAAACTTATTTATGAACTGTATATAGTTAGTTATTTAAAATCAGGTATAATGTCGACTGATTTTTTTGAGTGTAGAAAATAGTTTAAAATCATAATAACAATTACAAAGCATGTTCTAATCGATGATTGTACTATATTCAACAAATATTTTCGAAACAGTTTAATAAGTTCTTCGCTAATACTATTGTACAAGTCAACATTATTAAACTCTATAGAGTTTAATAATGCTGATTCAGGAATAATAACAAATAACTTATATCTCAATCTCTTTCAGACGACCACTCATCACAAATGACTGAACTCAACTGAACTACTGTGGAAGTGCACCCCCCCCCTCCTAACACACACCCATTTTATATTATCAGGGATGATTTCTCAAAAATTCGAGCTGCTTATGCAATTTACCTTATTCCAGAAAATCGCAGTGCAAATTTTGACAACCCTAAATTACAGACAACGAACGCTAATTATGGTCGCCAAGTCGCCAAGTTTGTCACCAAGGCTAACATTCGTAGGACCACTTATAATGGAGCGCTCTCATTTTGCTTGCGCTTGTAAATTTTTCTTTTCTACAACAGGTATTTAAATGCAGAAAAAGAGTTTTAATTATTTGCAGTATTATTCTACATCTTATGTAGCATTCATTTAATAAAAAAAAAAAAAGAGGGAAATTAAAAGAATGCGCCATATTTTTGCTTTCATTACCTGACTACTGTAGGTAATGCAAGTATTGCATTAAATAAAAAAAAATTATATCAAGTTTTCACCTATTTACCTGTTTTAAGGTCTCATGAGTGCAACTACACACACATTAATTAAAGGGTATTTGGCCGGAACTTTTGCTGACAGGCAAAAACCAGTAAATTTTGCTGCATTTTTTTTTTTTTTTTTACAGTGAACAGAAACCACAATGATTCATTCTAATAATTGTTTATTAAAATGCAAACAATAAAACATTCAGGTTGAAAAGAATAGAATACAATTGAAGTATGGATCAATTTGTTCATACAAAACAAAAAAGTTAATAGGAATAACCCTAATTAAAAGAATTACAGTCGTAGAAGTGTTGAAGGAAAATCATTAAAATGAGCGAATTCGGCCAGATAAGTGACCCGTAGAGGCAACTGAAGCCATTGACCCACATCAATAAAAATTTTCACACGCTCTAAGGATACCACATGGCAATTTTTCGGCCCTATTGGAACTAAAGATTCCAATTTCTTCTTTAAAAAAATAATACATTGAAAAAAAAGATAAAATTACGAATTTTGTATAATGAACGACCCCAGAGGCAACTGAAGATATTAACTAAGATCAACAAAATTTTGCACACATACTAACAACAGCATAAGGCAACTTTACCGCACTACTGGAAATTTGATGAAAAAAAAAAAAAAGAAAAAAAAAAAATCGATGCATCCTACTAACTAGTAACTTTATAATAGGTCATTTATTTAATTTTTCTTAAAAGGAGATTTTAAAAACAATATTTTTAAGCTTTTAAATAATAAAATGCAATTTTTAAATATTAGCTTGATAGGAGAAGAATAAAGTTAATTACTTAATTTGTTCATTAGTATATTATTAAAATACCAATAATAAATAATTGCTAGACAAAATAAAGTTAGATAATTAATTATTTAAGTTTAGCAAATTAGAAAGTACATAATCGAAAAGAAGAAGAAAGCCAATATGAGTTAACTTATGAATTGTAATTTTTAATGTTTTAATGCGTATTTTTTGAATAAAATTTTTCACTGAATCATTATCGAAAATAATTTTAACTCTTAATAAATCTAATTACTTAATGATTTTAATTAGGAAATTAAAATTAAATGAAGAATCAGTAACACATATTTATTAGAAAAAGTAAAGTTAGATATTTCATCAGTATTATGTAGTTAACTAGAAATTTTTTCTACTCAAAAGATAAATGTATGCTATATTCAGTTATTTGATGTAATTTAACTTGAAAATTTTAAAATTTTCCACATTATTCGAAAAGTGTAACCACTTTTAGTTAATTGATAAATTGTATCCTGTCATGCTGTAAAGCGTATTTCCGAAAAGAAAAAATTGTAAAGCAAGATTACAAAGCAATTTAATTCATAAAAAATAGCATGATATAACTCTATTTTAAAGATGCATAAAGTCTTTCTTTTCTTCTTCTTCTTCTTCTTCTTCTTCTTTTTTTTTTTTTTTTTTTTTTTTTCATTATTATTTTTTAAACAAAATGACATTTTTAAATAATTGATAAATTATACCTTTTAATGTGGTAAAGCATATTTTCGAGAAAAGTATGTTATAAATTAATATTATATAAAGCAGCTTTGTTTTTAAATAACATACAAAATAGAATTATTCAATTTTATTTGAAATATATATAGCTCTTTTTTACTTTCTCCTATATGTAATATAGAGAAAGTAGTGAATTCATAAAAACTTTAGAACTCCAGTTTTTGATGGATTTTCATGTTTTGGGATGTCTTGAACACGATTTGACTGTTTTTAGAAAATGTCTGTGTGTCTATCTGTCTGTCTGTGTGCGTGTATCAAAAAATTTGTGGACGCAATATCTCCCGAACCAATGAACGAAATTTAACCAAACTTGATATTTAGTTGGACTTTGACATAAGCTAGTGCTGATTACATTTGGGGAACAATCGCTCAACATGTGGCTCTGCAATCCCATTTTTTTCCCAAATTTTTAACATGACAGTATAGGACAGAATTTTGTATACATGTACAGTCGGGGGGGGGGGGGGGGGGGAAATGCAACACTCAACGTAATTTCGTTGCTAATCGATGTAGAAAAATGTAATAGGTATCATTCGACGGGGAATTTGTGACTAGTTTCAGAAAATGAACAGAAATTTTGAATTAGGGGTCGTCTACATATTAAGACGCGCACCAACTTTGATGTTGTCAATGGCCCCTTTTTATTTTATATTTGAATTCCTGGGATCGCGACAACGCGAAAAAGCATATTGGTTGTATATTTTACTTATTTTTTCATAGAGTTATAAGCGTTCAAAGTTTGAAGGTGCTAATGTTAAATTCATATTTCAAACTTTTATTAATATCTTCACAAAAAATAACTTAATCGATATATATATATATATATATATATATATATATATATATATATATATATATATATATATATACATACATATATATATATTATTATTATTATTTTTTTTTTTTTTTACGAGATACAGTGAAGAAACCCAAACATAATCCATCATTACTTTTGATTCTGAAAAATATTAATAAATTCATATTCATAAAAATTATAAATTATGACCTATATTAATTTTTACATAAAATGAATCCTAATGATGAACTTATTTTATGTTGACAAAAATATGCACAAGTGGTAGTTACTTCATCGATTACTGGTTTCCTTTTCCTTTTCATTTATTTATTTATTTATTTATTTTGTAGGGGGAGGATTATTATTTTAAGGATACTTCAGTTTTAAAATTATATTAATATATTTTAACTTTATATATTTTTAAAAATATACTTTAACTTTTATAAATATATTTTAACACTTTTTGAGACTGCAGGATTTTGTCTTTTTGACAGTAAGATCCGCCTAAGGGCGTTATTCTCTCAAATTAAAATATTTCAGAACAAATTTTCTGTATTCACAATTATATTACAAATGGATATATATTATAATTATATTCTTTCTAATCAATATATTTCTATCCGTAGTATATTTTATTGCAAAAATATGAACACTGAGTACACACTTAAGAAATATGTAACACACAAATTACGAAAGAAACGCCCACTGACAGAGTTACAGATTTTCAAATGTCGTGAATCTACGTCAGCAGTCGCGAAAGGGTTAATTTAGAAATTATATTTTCATAGAAATTATAAAACGAATCGTACAGTTCCAAAGAGTTCAACTGACCCAAAACTGGTAAGTGCGATTAAAATTGTTCAATATTTACTTCATGAACCTTTACAATAATTTATCCGAAAAGATTTAGTTTATGCGTTGTTGCATATAGATATCTATATTATTTCATTTCGTATAATACGTTACACCTACGAAAGAAAATTTAAGCTTTATTGGTGATAAGTACAGCCATAACAGACACTTTTACTTGAAAAATATTGCACTTTTTTCAAAGAATACCGTCTGGACCAGTCGCAAGTGTAGTGTATTCAAATAGACCTAAAATTATCTAAAAAAGCACTGAAGTATATACAAATCTAAAAAACTGAATTCAGGATAATTAAGGAACTGGTAAAGGGTCAATGTTTTTATTAATTTTTATAATTATTTTTCTTATTTTTCTATTATTATTATTTACGATTTCCGGTGTAAAACATTAAAATTTTGTCTATTTCTTATAGGATCTTAATTTTATTTTTCTACGTTTATAGATAACCCCTAACACATTTTTGATTATTATTCTATAAATACTAAAGATAACGTATACAAACAGTATACTTTTCCGCACTGCCAGACTCTCAGAAATTCGAATATGAAGTCAAAACTGGGTTTCGCTATTGAAAAAGTTGGCGCTCATTTCAATATGCAGATGACCCCTTATTCAAAATTCGATGACATTTTCAGAACGTGCATTTAATTTCCTGTTGAATTATGTCTATTAGATGTTTATGCGTCAATTAATAACGATATTACATCGGGTCTTGCGTTTTTCCCCCCGGCTGTACATAATGAGAGTTGTTTTAACGTGTGATTGTAAAATAGTAATATAGAAGAATAATGGAATTCACGTAGTCTTCTCTCTAAACAAACCAGAGCACCTTGAACCGTGAATTCCATTATTCTTCTATTAAAATTGAGGAGCTTGTAAATTTAGTTCATTTGTGTATCAGGCAAACTGCCTTCATTTTTAATGGTACTTATTATTCCCAAAATAATGGTATGGCCATGGGTAGTCCTCTCTCTCCTTTACTTTGCGACATTTATATGCACTATTTTGAAGAAAAACTCTTCGGTGTATATAAATTTCCTCACTGGTTTAGGTATGTGGATGACACTTTCGTTCTTGTCTCCCCTGATGTCGATTTGTCCAATTTACTTTTTTTGGTCAATTCGATTGACCCATGCATTCAATTCACTTTTGAGGTTGAAAAGGATTGCTCTTTGCCTTTCCTTGACGTTCTTGTGAATAAAGAAAAAGATTGTTTTTCAACTACTGTTTTTAGAAAACCATTCTCAGTCTCTTTGCCGCCGCATGCTCTCTGTAACCACGCCCCTCAACAAAAAATGTCTGCTTTTTACACTTATGTTTATCGTGCCTTACACATTTGTTCTGATCCGTCTAATCTTTCGAAAGAAATTAATTATTTAAAATCTCTTGCTCTCTCTCGTTGCTATAACCCATCTATCATCGATAAAGCTCTGTATAAATTTAAGAATCCTAAACGTTCTGCTCCCAAATTAAACGATCACAGTCCCATCCCAGTTGTTTTACCTTTTTATTCTTCACACTCTTTTAAAATCTCTAAAATTCTTTCACCGTTTGGTTTCAAAGTTATTTACAAACCCGTCAATAAAATTAAATTATCTTCTCTTAATGATCCCATTGCCACCGAAAACCGTTCTGGAATTTATTTAATTCCGTGTTCGTCCTGCAACTTAGGTTATATTGGTCAAACTAGGAGGCGTTTGAAATACAGAATAAATGAGCACCGTCGGAATGTTCGTAATGAAGAGATTACCAAATCTTTTATTGCTTCCCACTGCTGGTCTCGAGGTCATAGTTTTGATTTTTCCAAAACTAACATAATTTCATCTCCTGTCTGTTCCTCCCATTTGGATATTCATGAAGCATTTTACATATTTAAAAATTCGAAAAATCTTGTTAATGATATTTCTTCCACTCCATTCTTCTCTGATGCTTGGAAATTACTCACGTAACTTAGATTTTCGTTTAATTTTTGATATCCTTAGATTGTTATATGTTTTATCTCACTCATTTATTTATTTTCTTGTTTTCTGTACAATTGTACTCACACCAGTAGTTATATTTACTTTCTACTTTATAAGGTTTTTCGTTTCATTTTAAACGCTTTTGTGCGTTGCCGCTTTGACTGCAGCACTCGTGCTTACTTTCTTCGCCTGATGAAGGGTCGTGTGTTTTTTCGACCCGAAACAATTGTTGCGACGTTGCGAGTTAATTGCATTTTATGGTGTTTATTCAAATTTTGTAAGTAATATTTTTTACAACGCCAGTTTTGTGGTGCTTCTTTATTAAATAGATTGCTGTGCTTGACCCTTTATCGCTATTTTGGCATTTAAAATTTCAGTTCGGCAAATTACATTATTATTAGGTAACGAGACAGCCCTATGACGGAAGTAAATTGTTTTAAAATATTTTTTCACATATTTCACGAAATAATCTATATATATAAAAGAGTAAACTCATTGACTCAACACGGCTGTGGCGATCCTATGGGAGATAGAGTCCCAATTTTTGGTGAGCAAGTTGGTTTTAGGACCCTGACGCTCATTAAGACGGGATTTTGCGAAATACCCCCCTGTTCCCCCCTGGGGGGCAGAAGGCAAAAAACACCTTTATAAGCATAACTCGGCTCCAAATTACTTCACGGTGAAGAAATTGCAGATGGGGAGACTAGACATAAATACAAAAAAATCATTTTCTGCAATTTTGGATTTTTAGGGGGGATAGGGGGCAAAAATGAGATTTTCGGAGGCACATAAGGCAAAAACATATTATAAGTATAACTCGGCTCCAAATTACTTCACAGTGAAGAAATTGCAGATGGGGAGACTAGACTTGAATACGAAAAAATCATTTTCTGCGATTTAGGAATTTTGGATTTTTAGGGGGGGATGGGGGTAAAAATCGGATTTTCGGAGGCGCATAAGGCAAAAACAAATTTATAAACATAACTCAGCTCCAAATTACTTCACAGTGAAGAAACTGCAGATGGGGAGACTAGACTTGAATACAAAAAAATCATTTTCTGCAATTTTGGAATTTTGGATTTTTAAGGAGGGAAGGGGGTGAAAATTATTTTCGGAGGTGTAGAAGGCAAAAACACCTTTATAAGCATAACTCGGCTCCAAATTACTTCACGATGAAGAAATTGCAGATGGGGAGACTAGACTTGAATACAAAAAAATAAAAATCATTTTCTGCGATTTTGGATTTTTGGATTTTTAAGGGGGGAGAGGGGTGAAAATGATTTTCGGAGGCGCATGAAGCAAAAACACCTTTATAAGCATAAATCGGCACCAAATTACCTCACGATGAAAAATTGCAGATGGGGAGACTAGACTTAAGTACAAAAAAATCATTTTCTGCTATTTTGGAATTTTGGATTTTTAAGGGGAGACAGGGGGTAAAAAGGATTTTCGGGGGGGAAATCTAGCAATATATGAATTTTCGAGTAAAATTCTAGCAGTAATAGCTCAAAGATGTTAAAAAAAAAAAAAAAAAATGTCAGACGTCTTCTTGAAGGTATTTGCAAAAACTCATTGTTCCGATTTTCGATTTTGGGGGAGAGTTACGAAGGGGCAAATTCGACACCCCTCCCTCTTTTAGCGCTAAATTCGTCCGTGGAAATCTATAGGAGCTGAGGTCACAAATTTTAGTGTGTGGCTTATTTACGTGTGTCCGAAACCCATTGTAACGGACTTTTGTGAAAGCCCCCCCTTTACCCCTTTGGGGGCGTGGTGGGGAATAAAAGAGTAAGATCACTGATTCACTGACTCAACAGCCGTGGCGATGATTCTATGGGAGATAGACTCGCAAATTTTGGTGAGTACTTTGGTTTTAGGACCCTGACGCTCATTAAAGCGGGATTTTGCGAAATATCCCCAGCTCCACCTCGTGGGGGGCAAAATTCAAAAACCCCCTTATAAGCATAATTCGGCTCCAAATTGCTTCACGGTGAAGAATGGGCAGAGAAAGAGACTAGACTTGAGTGCAAAAAAAGCATTTTCTGCGACCTGAGTTTTGGATTTTCAAGGGGGGGGGGGAGTAAAAACGATTTTCGGAGGCAAATTAGCAAAATACGGATTTTTTAGTAAATCTCTACCAATAATAGCCGAAATGTATAGAAAATCGCCAAGAGTCTTCTTGAGGATATTTCCAAAAACTTATTTTTGATTTTTTCCGATTTTCGCTATTGGGGGGGGGGAGTTACGAGGGGGGCAAATTCGATCCCCTCTTTTAGCGCTAAATTCGTCCGTGGAAATCTATAAGAGCTGAGGTCACAAATTTTAGTGTGTGGCTTATTTACGCGTGTCCGACACCTATTGTAACGGGATTTTGCGACAGCCCCCTTTCCTCCCTTGGTGGTAGGGGGGAGAATAAATACGTTTCGAAGCATAACTTTGCTTCAAATTATCTCAGTAAGATTAAATTTTATGTGTGGGTTGTTTATGCGTTCCCAACACGCACTATAAAGGAATTTTACAAAATTTCTCCCCCCTCCCTTGTAGGGCAGGGGGGGGGGATAAACACGTTTCCAAGCTTAACTTTGCTTCAAATTATCTCAGTAAGATTAATTTTTACATGTGAGTTGTTTATGCATTCACAACACGCATTATAAAAGGATCTTACGAAAATTCCCCCTTCCCTACTTCAAAGGCGGGGAGTGGGGCAAAAACAAGTTTTAAAGAGTAACTCTGCTCCAAATTATCTCAGAAAAGCGATTTTTTGATAGGTTGATTGGTTATGCGTACTCAACACAAACTACAAAGGAATTATTTGGAATTCCGTGCTATCACTCCCTTGAGGGCTGGGGGTGATTTAAAACCTGTTTCCATGCGTAACTCTGTTCCAAACTATCTCAGAATGGCACTTTTTTATGCGTGGACTGCTTATGCGTATTCAACACACACTACAAATTGATTTTGTGAAACTCCACCCTACCTGCCCTTAGCTGGCGGGGGGTGGGGATAACATGTATTCATGTGTAACTCTGCAGTAAATTAACTTATGAAGGAGATTTTCGATGTGTGGGTCAGTTATATGTATCTAACTCATAATATAAAGATATTTTTCAAAATCTCCCTCTCCTTTCCTTTAAGAGCGGGCCGGGGGGGAGGGGCTAAAAAACACATTTTAAAACATAACTTTGCTTCAAATAATCTTAGAATCCCGATTTTTTAATATGTGGGCTAGGTATGTGTATGCAACATGCACTATAAAGGGATTTTGTGAAGTGTGTCGAGTGGGAAAATCGCTGTCGAAGGTATCGAGAACTTTAACTTAGATTTTGACTGATTTCAATTATTTTTATTATTATTATTATTATTATTAATGATGTGGTATTTTGAAGCTTCATTTCAATATAATGACCAGCGAAATGGGCAAAGCCTGCTAGTAAATAATAAAATGCTTTTTTTTCCCATCATTTTCCAACGAAGTTTAAAAATGTTTACAAAGAAAAGTTTAAACTTTTAAAAGAGCTAAATTTAACAACAAATAATAATTTATCAATTATTTTTAGATGTTTTGTCGGTTAAATTTCGGCTACACGAAATAAAAAATAAAATGATTTAGAACAAAAGAATATTAAACGACTTATGTAAACAAAAACATTGGCGGTTATGATTTTCGCCAAGCACAATCTCCAAAAAGGCAGAACATCTCGGCCATGTTTTAAGATGATCAGATCTATAAAAGAAATTTTTAAATGCCATATTCATTTTTTAAAAATATTAGTTTAAAAACATTTCCTTTAATGTAGTTTCTTTCTCTACTTTTGTAGTTTTTCAAACTTCAATAATTTAAAATATTCATATGCTCCAATTTATTCAAAAAACATTCATTTAATTCTTTCATAAAATGTTGTCATAAAATGTCATCAAAATTTCATTTTGATGTTGATGAATGATAATGATTTCATGCATTGAATAGTACTGCCCGGTTATTTTGGAACGTTACTATGACAACAAGTGCTAAATGCATTTTCTAAATGGTTAAAATCATCGCTTTTACGCTCTATTATTTCCGTTTTCAAAATAGATGAACTCAAGCGCAATTTCAAATATTCCTTCTTAATTTTATATGTCTAAACAAATTCGATTATTAATGTTTTAATGAATCTTTAAAAAAGACAGATGCGTAAATATGTTGAAACTTCGTTGAAAGATGTCAGAATTTATAAAGAAAATTAAGAAAGTATTATATTCTGTATATGAAAATACTGCTTAAAAAAATGTTTCTTTTAATGTAAAATATGTTCTTCCTCAAATTTTCGTTTTTCTGAATAACAATATTTTATGCTATTCATTATTCTATTCATTTCATTTTATGCTATTATTATTTCATTTTAAGCTATTATTATTCCTGTTCAGAAAACATCCACTTTTTTGAAAAATATGCAGTTCTTTCATTTCAATGTATATCATGGTGATTTCATGCATTGAACAGTGCTTCTCAATTGTTTTGAATGTGTATTTGTATAAAATGTGTTAGTTACTATGACAACAATTGATAAATGCATTTTTTAAATGGTTAAAATCAAATTGGAACGACACTTTTATGTTCTCTTATATACCCTTTCAAAATAAACTGCAGCATAGTTTCAAAGATTTTATTTTGACTTTATATTTATTTTATAAAAAATCTATTGTTTTAGTGCGACAGGCCGCAATATTTATTTTGGGCAGCGATTTTTCGTTGTTATCATTTTCTACCTACCATCTTCAATGAAGGTGCAAACATTTTTGTTTTTATTAAAAAATATATAAAGTTGAAAGTTTGCATTGTATCTGTCCGGATATTTAGTCCGGTTTATTAGATTTTATCAAATATTGACACACTTATTAATGAAGACAAAATCTAGTTAGAGCCATATTAACACGCTTTTATTAGCTTCACCTGTATATATATTTGTATGTATGTTTGTATGTTTGTAACCACTCTGAGAGCAAACAAAAAATCTATATTGTAAAAAAGTCTTTCCCTACGTGAACGCTGTGGCTCTGAGGTAAAAGCTCCGCGTTACGAACCTAAAGGTCTGGCGTTCCAGTCCAGTCAGGGGAGATTTTTTAAAAAGGGTTTTTGTTTAATTCTAAATTATTTTAATTAAAGATTTAAATGTATGTAAATATTATAGTGTGTCACTCACACGATTTTCTCTTACCCTGCATTTTAATACTAAGATAGATATTTTGTGCTTTTCAGTTCACATTTCTATAAAAGCTTATTCTTTAATTTTTTAAAACTATAATATTATTTTTTAGTTCAATTGGACAATTGGCTCAAAAGATTTTAAATAAGAATTCAATTTTAAATTTTAAATTATTTTAAAAAAAGTTGATGCCAAAAATAAGTAAATAAATGAGTAAGTAGTTTCTTTTCATATCGAAAAACAAAATGAATATGCAAATGAAAATAGTAGCCGATGCTAGGAAATGAAACACAGCTGCAGCTAAATTAAAACATTAAATTAAACACTGTTTTGTGCAAAATTTTACACCTATTACATAGAAAACAAAAATAGGCTTAGGAGTTTTACATTGGTTTTTCATTCTTTATTCACTGGCCCCGCTGATAGAGAGGTAATGCCAGATTCCAAACCATTTCGTATTTATTACTTTTACTTTATTATTTTTACTTTCCGAACATACTATGCAAGGATTTTTTTTTTTTTTTACTGGGACACAAAGAAAAATTCGTTACCATTATGGTCTATGGGCTGAAATGATTTAAATTGCGATTGTGTCAAAACGCCTTTTTGAAATGAACTGAAAATGCATGTTATAGTCTCCATAGCACGAACTGTATAGATCTTGGGGAATCTAATACTTATAATTTTTATTTTATTCTATATTCAATAGAAGAAAGTATTGGATTCGTAAAAATTTTCGACCTCGGGTTTTTGATGGATTTACACGTTTTGAGAGCTGTAGAACACGATTTGACCATTTTTAGAAAATGCCCGTCTGTCTGTGTGTGTGTGTGCAAAATTTTGTGGCAACTGTATCTCATGAACTACTGCACAGAATTTTATACAAATTAGTATATAGTTGCACCTTGACATAAATTAGTGCCTATCAACTTTTGGTAAAACTTGTCTTGCAGGTTGTGTTGCCATCTCGCTTTTTCTAAATTTTTAACATGGTGATATAGGACAAAATTTTGTATAAATGTGCATAAAGAGAATTATTTTTTAGTAATCATTATGAAATTTACAAGAATTACTTATAACAGAGAGAGTCAACTGGGAAAATTTTTTTGTATGTGTAGAAGCCTCGCTACCCCCCCTGGGGGGGAAGTCCCCCCTCGAGGGGAATAAATTTTCAAGATGGGTATCTTTCGAAAGGTCTGGTCAATACCTTTAAAATGAATGGTTGAACTATAAATCTGTGATGATTTAAAAGAAAGTTATCGATTTTTTTTTTACTTTTCACGAAAAAAAAAAAAAAAGAAAAAAATATCGTAATTTTTTATTTATTTATTTATTTATTTTACGAAATTTAACCAAATTTGTTATTTCGTTGGCCCCTGACATAAACTGGTGCTGATTAAACTTGGGGATCAATCGCTCAACAGGTGGCACTGTGATCGTATTTTTTCTAAATTTTTAACATGGCAATATAGGACAAAATTTCGTATAAATGTACATAATGAGAATTATTCTTAACCTGTGATTGTAAAATCAATATGAATTATTGATAATAGTAGTTGTTAATTAGGAAAAAAAATTGTGCATGTGGGGGCATCGCTTCCCCCCCCCCCTGGGGGATTCCCCCCCCCCCCGCCCGGGGGGCGTAAATTTTCAAGATGGGTATCTTTCGAAAGGTCTCGTCAATACCTTTAAAACGAATGGTTGAACTATAAATATGTGATAATTTAAAACAAAGTTATCGATTTTTTTTTTTTTTTTTTTTTTACTTTTAACGAAAAAAAAAAAAAAAATGTTTTTTATTTTTTTTTTATGTTGTTACTGAGTGAATTTGTCTAGGAAAATATAGAAGAAAGTTTTGTGGTGGCAACAACATACTAGTTTTTACAGAAAACAAAGAAGAATTCTTTATCATTATAACTATGGGCTCAAATTGTACTGCTCTGCAAGAAAATCAGCCCCAACACCATTACTGCAAATTCTTATGTAAAATTATCTTCAAAATCCAAATATGACGCTTTTTTTGCCCCATTAACCACCGTGTTTTCGGGATACCCCCTATTTTTATCACTGTTAGGTAATTTTATGGCTAGAAATTTGATTTGGAGGGGGTGAAGGATTATTTTATATGTTAAACATCTTCTGAAGGGTTACAGAGATGAAAGATTCTAAAGCATGAACTTTTGTATAAAGGGTTAAATTTAAGGGTTGATGGGGGAGGGTTTCACTTAAATTATAAACTACATTTATTATATTTCATTTATCTATTATTATTAATGTTTATTACGCACTGCATTTTTTTTATTTTAAGTGTTAAAATAATCCTTTTCTGCCCTCGATATCAAATTCATGGCCTTAAAATTACCGAACAGTGATAAAAACTGGAGGAGGGGTTGGCGTCCCTAGAAAACAGTGGGTGATTGGGTAAAATAGGGCCCATATTCGGATTCAAGAGGTCATTTTACATAAGAATCAGCAGGAATAGTACCAGGGCTCGGGGGGGGGGGGGAAACTTTTTTTTTTTTTTTTTTTTTTTCTTACAGTGCAGTGTTATTTAAAGTGTGATAGCGTCTAAACCCCTTATTCAAATAAACTGGGAATTTATATACGTGTTATAGGTCACCGTCGCACGAAAGGCATGGAATTTTGGTGAATCTAGTATTTATTTACAGGGATTTAAAAAAAATTCTTTATCGTTATGGCTTTTAGTTGAAATTATTTAAAAGGTAATAGCGTCTAAATGATTTATCTGTTTGAGTTGAATATTTCTGTACATGTTATAAGTCACCGTTGCACAAATTGTATAGATTTTGGTGAATCTAACACTTATAGATTTTCACTGAGACATAATGAAAAATTCTTAATAATTTTGAAGTATGGACATAAATTATTTGAAGTGCAATAGCATTAAACGCCTTATTTGATTAAACAGACTGATTTCCGGCTTCTCTTACTTTAACTTGTTTAAACTACTGTCAATTACTAAATGTTCTGAAAATCATGAGGAGTTACTCCAGATTTTGTTTCTATAAATCTAAAGTAAGAGCAGAATTTTTAATAATTAAAAAAAAGTATCCAAACTCAGTTTTTAAGCATCGAATTCAATACGCAAGCGAAGTGTGATGTCACTGACCGTCCGTGGATGCAAGAAAAACATTTCTTTTGTTAATCGCCCATTGTAATAATTGTAAAAAATTATTAAAAATTGAGGGGAATTATTTCCCGATTTTAATCCCCATATTTAGGTATAGATATGTATTAGTTATCGTGTGCATGCGTTAGATTAAGTTGTTTTTGCTGTAAAATTAATAAAATTTGAATTTTAAATTTCAAAACTCTAGAAAACTAGTATGTTGTGGCCACCACAAGACTTTCTTATATATTTTCCTATGCAAATTTATTCAGTAACAATATTTAATTTTTTTTTTTTTTTTTAACGAAAAAAAATCCATAACTTTGTTTTAAATTATCACAGATTTGTAGTACAACCATTCGTTTTAAAGGTATTAACGAGACCTTTCGAAAGATACCCATCTTGAAAATTTCCTCGGTCCTCCCATCGGTCCCCCAGGGGGGAACCGATGCCCCCACATGCAGAAATTTGTTTTCTAGTTAAATTCTACTATTATCAATAATTCATATTAATTTTACAATCACGAGTTTAAACTAACTCTCATTATGCACATTTATACGAAATTTTGTCCTATACTGCCATGTTAAAAGTTTACAAAAAAAAAATGTGATCACAGCGCCACCTGTTGAGCGATTAATCTCCAAATCTAATAAGCACCAGTTTATGTCAGGATGCAACTAAATACCAAGTTTCGTTAAATTTCATTCATTGGTTTGTGACCTACTGTGTCCACAAAAATCGTGATACAAACAGACATTTTAAAAACTATCAATTCGTGTTCTGGACATCCCAAATTGTGTAAATCCATCCAAAAAAGTGATAAATATTCTATCCTAATTTGAAGACAAATTTGTTTTCAGATGTCTAAATAAAGTGTCTGATATAAGATACTGATATGCTGCAGCGGAATAGATTTCATATCTATCATCCTTGGCGGGAAAAAAAAAAAGAAATCCTCAAATTATCTGACGAACATATTTAATTCCTTTCAAAAATCATGCTCATTTTAACAACGTATATTAAGAAAATAATCAATAATATGAAACAATATTTCGTACAATACATGTTACGAAAATATACATCTGGCGTGTATATTTTCGTGTTACGTTTTTGATCGTCAAATACAAAAAACGTCAAGGACGACAGAATCTTGAAATTTAAAATTCAAATTTTGTGAATTTGACAGCAAAATAATTCAATCTAACACATGCACACGATAACTAATACATTTATATACCCAAATATGGGGATTAAAAAAGGGAAATAATTTTCCTCGATTTTTAATAATTTTTTACAAAAAATCCAATGGGCGATTAACATAGCAAATATTTTTCTTGCATATTAACGAAATTTTCATGAAAGTTTAATATTTTAAAATTCCAGATGAAATATAAATGCCTTAATGAAAAATATATTGTTTCTACAGTTTCGTTATAAAATATTTATAATTTATGCTATCCGCGTTTGTAATGATCGATAGGTGGCGCTTTTTCAGCTTTTGTTGTTAGTAAATATAATAGCCGCGTGCATTTATTATTATTCTGTTTGTGTTACTACTTAATATTCGTGCTATAATTTCTCCGCCATTACATCATGCAAAATTGATTGCTTTTGGAAAAAAATATATCTGTTTATGTAAAGTTCGATCGGAAGTAGATTTTTAACTGAAGCTGAACAAATATTAGTTTCAAATCATCTGATTAATTCTTTACTTCCATTAGCCGAAGCAACTGAAATTTTAGATTTGTCATTTGGAAATAAATGGAAGCTTAATTCTGGATTTCTTGATCCTTTGGAGTTACACTGTGGCACACAACAGTATATGTTATCTTTTTTACCGGATTTATTCATTTTTATTCAATAAATATATGTGAAACTAAACATCGGCAAGCAATGGCGTCTCGACGAAAACCGAAAGCTATTCATGTTAATTGTAATTTCACCTTAGCCCACCAGAGGGCGAACATTTCATTACAATCACGGATAAAATTTCTACTTCAAAATTATTAATTTTTCTATAAAATATGATATTCTGCGATTTAGATATTACTATTACTAAATAATAGGGATTAAATGTACAGAATAGTATTTCTAAGGTTATTTATGGATATGTTGGTTACTATGACAACGAGTACTGAATGCATTTTCCGAAGTGGTGAAAAATAAAGCTTTTACGTTCTGTTTTTTCCATTTTTAGAATAAACAAACTCAGACGTAGTTTTATAGAATCTGTTTTCATTTTACATTACTTTTCCAACCATTTTCGTTTATTTATTTGTTTTTTCTCTTACACTAAAACAAAAGTTGAAACTAAAAATTGTTTCAAATATATAAAATTATCCAAACTCTATTTTAAAATACTGATTCTATAAAGAAAATATGAAAGATGTTATAAAAATTATTTGACTATACCAGATTAAATGAAATTGTCTTAATGTAAAATATATAGCTCCAATAGATTAATTTTTGCTGATATATTATAAATTTCGAAATATGTAAAATAAAATTTTTATTCTCAAAATTATTTATTTTTCAACAAATATGTCGCTTTCGTTTTGAATGTTCCTGGATAATACAGACTTCATACACTGCATAGTGCATCTCACTCAGGTTATTTTTACATAAGTTGGTTACTATGACGAAGATTATTGAATGCATTTTCGAAATTGGTTAAATCTCATCGTCGTTTTGGCCTTTATTTCATGATTTTGCAATTTTCAGAAAAAAAAAAAAAAAAAAACTAGTATGCTGTGGCCACCACAAGACTTTCTTCTATAGTTTTCTATACAAATTCACTCAGTAACAATATTAAAAAAAAAAAAAAAAAAAAAAAAAAGTTCTGTTTTTTTTTTCTTTTTCTTTTTGTTAAAAGTAAAAAAAAAAAATCCATAATTTTGTTTTGAATTATCACAGATTTATAGTTCAACCATTCGTTTTAAAGGTATTGACGAGACCCTTCGAAAGCTACCCATCTTGAAAATTTACCAGTCCCCCTCCCAGGGGGGGGGCGTTACCCCCACATGCACAGAATTTTTTTCCTAGTTAACTACTACTATTATCAATAATTCATATTAATTTAACAATCACAAGTTTAAAATAACTCGCATTATTTACGTTTATACGAAATTGTGTCCTATACTGCCACGTTAAAATTTTATGAAAAATGCGATCACAGCGTCACCTGTTGAGCGATTGATCCCCAAATCTAATCAGCACCAGTTTAAGTCAGGGTGCAACTAAATACCAAGTTTGGTTAAATTTCATTCATTGGTTCGTAAGATACAGCTTCCACAAAAATCGTGATACACACAGACACACAGACAGACATTTTCTAAAAACTATCAATTCGTGTTCAGTACATCCCAAAACGTGTAAATACATTAAAAAATGGAGGATGAAAAATTTCACGAATCCAATACTCTTTATATATTACATATAGAAGAAAGAAAAAGGAAAAAAAAAAAAAAAAAACTCATACTATTTTAAAAGGTTCTGTTTTAATATTATGTTTTTTTTTAATCAGTCTCGATATTTTTAATCAATCGAAATATATATATAGAGAGAGAAACTGATCAATGTGGAAGATTTAAACTCATTTTTAAGATTTTAGAATCTGCAAAGGAAGTTGAATCTAATTTCTTCATAGATATATTAATTGATACAGATCTATTATTCCCATATTATCGACTAAAGATTTTTGATGTCGAAAAAAAGTTTTATCATCAGCCATTAGAGAGTATGAAACTTGGCAATAATAATAGAATAGAACTATTGCGAAAGTTGATGAATATTTTAAATGACGAAATTTGCGTGACATTTAATTGTTCGGAAAAAAATTCACTCAAGCAAGTAGGGAGAACTTTTCATACGTAAGTTATATTCCTCATAATACGTGTATCTGGTATATTTCACTAATTTATTTAAAGTATAATTTTATAATCAGTTGCTTTGCTATTTATTATGATGTAAATAATGCTATTATATGTCAGGGAATTTTTTTAAGTTAATTTTAATTAATTCACAAATTAATTGATAAATTTTAAGTTATAGAGTTCTAACAGATGACGTCACGAGCATGTTTGCTGAGGGACATTTAACCTCACTGACCCATTTTATCAATGCGGAATAGTGTTACAAATTTATTGTAACACAGTGTTGTAAATATATTTGCAATAGCATAAAAAAAATTCGACTACTACGCTTCCAAAGGCATAGAAAAATTAGCGTTGTCTTTCAGCAAAGTACGGTTTCTAAGAAGAAAGTCACGTGGTTGTTAGAACTCTATAGATATATAATTCTTTATATGTCGTTATTTATTCAAAAAAAAAAAAAAAAAAAAAAAAAAAAAAAAAAAGAAAGAAAGAAAGAAAGGAAAAAGAAAGAAAATAAAAGAAAGGAAAATGAGTTTGAAGCTGTATCTAGAGTTTTTCATTCACCTTTAGTACATAAATTATTCATAAATTTTATAAGCTAAATTATGTGTGTGTATTCCCTTGTGCAATCACTCGGAAAAAGGGAGCCATTAGAGAGTAAAATGGCCGTCTTTCCCAGAATAAAAAGAAATAATATTTTCCCCTCAATGATCAATCTATGTCTTATTACTATGAGTTCATTGTGGCCATCACAAAACTTTCTTTTATTTCCTATACCAATTCCAATATTACAAATTATTTATTTAAACTGTTATTTATCAAAATTATCTTTAATGGAGAACGCAGACGATTTTGATTTCAGAATTTGTATAAACCTAATTTTGAAAAGTCAGTTTTGTGGCCTATTAAAAGTTTTCATGATTTCTATATTAGATCTTAATGTTTCTGGAACTTTATAAAGATGAGGTTGTTTCCTCTCTACTCCAGACTTTAACTGGATAACATGTGGAGGAACTTTGGCTTTCTTTAATTCCCCATCAAATATTGTTAGATATTCTTTAATCAGATTCAACAGCTGTTTATGTTGCTTTGCTGATATCGAATTTGATTTTATACCAGCTTTTAGTTCTTCATCTGTTACTTGCCGTGATTCTACGGGCGCATGTTGTATATCTCCAAACTCTTCATCGGTTTCGTAAATAATTCCTACAGCTCTGACAGGTTGAATATATTTACGCAATTTATTTTGATGAAGATGTCGAACACTTCCATCAGGTAGTTTGACATAAAAAGAATGTGGAGACTTCTTTTCTACTATTTCTCCTGGTCCTTTCCATTTTGAACAAAGACGATTTGTTGAATCAGGGATTAACACTACAACTTCATCCCCAACAGAAAATTCGGTATCTTTTGACCGTAAATTATGATAATGTACATATTTCTGCTGCTGTTCTTGGGCTATGCTATTCGCATACTGTGCCGCGTCTTCTAAACGTTTCCGGAGTTTCAACAGGTAGTCAGCTACAGATTCTCCAATCCCTTGAGGAAGTACGACTTCATCTTCCCAACTTGATTTGAGGATGGCTAGAGGTCCTACAGGTGGTCGCCCATGAACTAGTAGGAATGGGGCAACACCCGTTGTAGCGTTAGGCACTTCTCTGTATGCCCATAACAAGAATGGCAACTGTTTATCCCAGCCTCGACCTTGTGAATTAATTGCATGATGTAGCATGGATTTCATAGTTCCTATCCATCTTTCAACCAAACCATTCGATTGTGGATAACCTGGAGTGGAAAATTTAGGAACACATCCTAATCGTTTTAAAAACTCTTTTGTCAGCTGTGCGGCAAAATTTCTTCCGTTATCCATTGCAATTACTCGAGGAATTCCAGTTCGTACAAATATTTCTATAAATGCATCACAGGCTGCTTTTGCTGTTAAAGACTTCAGAGGTATTGCTTCCGGCCAACGACTATGCTGGTCCATAACGCACAGTACATACTGATGACCACGTGATGACTTTGGCTCTATTGGGCCTAAAATATCGGCATTAACCACTTGAAATGGGAGTTCTGGCCTTCCAACAGACTCGATAGGTGTTCTATCGTTTACTTTTCCTTTCCTGCGCATTTGACAATCATGACACGAAGCACATAATTGTTTAACTTCTTTTGGCATTCCTTCCCACCAGAAAGACATTGCAATTCTGTCTCTGGTCTTCTTAGCTGCCAGATGTCCACCAGTAGGAGTTTCATGAGCTAATTTCAAAATGTCCTTTCTTCTGCTTGCCGGTACGACCAATTGAATATATTTCTGTCCGCCTACTTTACCCATATGATATAATAAACCTCTTTCAATCCAGTAACCATTTTTATATTGTCTAGCTTCTTCGAAGCACCTTTTCAATGTAGGACAGGCTAACTGCTCATCCCTAAACACTTGTGCTTGTGGAACAGGGATATTTTCATTTCTTTCATCCTTACTATCGGTTTCGGTCAATGTCTGTTTAACTACTGAGTTATTAAAGACTTTGGTTTCTGGATGATGGGACTTGCTGTTGTTTAGCTTTGCCTTTCGAATAGTCTCGTGACTTTCTCCCTCCATACAGAACATACACTTCTCATTATCTTCTGTGAGTGGGGTACTAATTGCCTCATCCCCAAGATAATTGTCGTTTGAATTATTCTCAGGTACACTGAACAAGGATTGTTCACAGACTTCATTTATTGTGATTACTTCAACCTCTTCTTCTGAAGAATAGTTTCCGGGAGACCTTCCCTCCACTTTGAACAAGGACGGTTCATTGTTTTCTTCCACTGGGGTGATATTAACCTCAACCCCTGAATTTCCAGGATTTCTTCCTTTCACATGGAACAAGGATTGTTCATCGACTTCTTTCTTCGGGATATTCACTTTATCCCCTAAAGAAATGTTTTCGGGAGACCTTCCCTCCACACTGAACAAGGATTGTTCATCGACTTCTTTCTTCGGGATATTCATTTTATCCCCTAAAGAAATGTTTTCGGGAGACCTTCCCTCCACACTGAACAAGGATTGTTCATTAGCTTCTTTTACTGAAGTGATTCCTGTATCATCTCCCAAATAAGAACGCTTTTGTTCCTTCAACCATTCATATACCCTGGGAGTGATTAAAGCTTCCTCATGCAGCCCTTCTACTACTGCAGCATGCACTTGAACATATGGAATGATTTCTTCATCTGTATGAAGACTTAGCGGAACTGACACAAGTTGTGCTTCCACTGGATTACCTATAGCAGGTCTCAAAAGAATTTTCCCACTTGACTGTAAGTGTTCCTCAGGTACAACTGATTTTCGTAGTACGGTGATTTCTGCACCACTGTCCACGATGCCTAAATCCACTTTCAGAAGCTCGCCATCTTTCTCGTTGACTGGAAATTCCCACTCGAAACAAGCTCTATTTAGATTAACACTGACCTTATTAAGGCCCTTACTTTCTTGACTCTTTTTGTTTGTTTTCACGTAAGATGTACTTGCTGAATTCAATTTGGGGCAAGATTTTTTCATATGGCCTTCCTTTCCACACCAATAGCAGGAGAATTTCGGACGAATGTCTCTTTGTTCTTGCTGTGGCTTAGTAAAAACCCTTTTCTCATCTCTATTGTTATTTCCGAAATTCGCCCCTTTGGATGGAAGATTCCAATTTTCTTTATGAGAAATTTCTTTCGGTTTTTTATTGAAAGTCATTTTGACATTTTCATAATCATCTAATTTACTGGAAATAATATCAGATGACTTAAACAATGACCATTCATCGATGAAATGTTCTTTAATTTCTGGAGGTACTTTCCTTTTAATTTGATCTGTAATAATCAAATCATATAATTCTTCAAATGTGTTAACTTGTAATCCCCGAATCCATTCAGTAAAATAGTTTTTCAATTCGTAAGCAAAATCTCTCCATGTGATATCAGCTTTTTTAGTATGCTTATTGAAAAGTTGTCGAAATCTTTCAGGAGTAAGTTTATATCTCTTTAACAATAACTCTTTTACTTTTCCGTAATCATTCGTGATTTCTTCGTCTTCCCGAGCTATAACTTCCGCGATTTCGTATGGCAGTAGCCCAATGAGATGAGAAACCCAATCATCTCTTTTAATTTCGGCACGCTTTGCCTGCCGCTCAAAAAGAACTAAATACAGGCTAATTTCGCATGTTTTAGGATCAAATTTTTGTAAGATGTTATGTAATTTTACGCGCGTTTTCTCAGAAGTTTCATTTATAATTCCTTTCTTCTCAAGTTCTATTCTTGCATTTTCCAACCGCATTTTTTCCAATTCTATTTCTTTTCTTCTTAGGCGTTCCTCCATCTCTTCTTTTCTCTTACGTTCCTCTATTTCTTCCCTTCTTATGCGTTCCTCCATCTCTTCTTTTCTCTTACGTTCCTCTATTTCTTCCCTTCTTATGCGTTCCTCCATCTCTTCTTTTCTCTTACGTTCCTCTATTTCTTCCCTTCTTATGCGTTCCTCCATCTCTTCTTTCCTCTTCCGTGCTTCAAGTACGTTCGCTAATGTTTCTTTAACAAATTCTTCATCGTAGTTCTTTGAAGCCAAAATAGCATCTCTTAACTCATATAACTTTAAATGTTGAGTTCCTTCCACTCCAAGCTCCGTAGCAACTTCTTGCAAATCTTTTTTATTCCCTTTACCCAAAAATGCCATCTTCGGATGGATGAAATCAAATCAAGTTCAAATTTTCCTTAAGAACGCCAGATTTGACATCTTATTTTTTATCTTAAACAACATTTTCCCCAAATTAAATAAAATAATCATTAAGTCGGAATGCATACATAAAAGGAGAAAAAAAAAAAATAATAATATGTATCGAAATAACAAATAAAAAAAAATGTTTACACAATCAACTCTTTCATTAAATAAATCAGAATATACTTTATTACATAACCAGCTTTCAATAAATTAGAAATAATGTTGCCATAGCAACACAATCAACTCTTTCATTAAATAAATCAGAATATACTTTATTGCATAACCAGCTTTCAATAAATTAGAAATAATGTTGCCATAGCAACCTTTAATCAAACTTACTTTTAAACAGAAAAAAAAAAACAATTTCCGATTCATTCCTCAAAGTAAAAAAAATAAACAAAACCGGACGTTCACAAGAATAATTCACTAGTTTTTTTTTTTTTTTTTTACTGAGATATTTCATTAATATTCCAATAATAATAAAGATAAATAAATATAAATAATTATCAAGGTCTAACAAATACACAATCATTCAATAAAACAGAACAAATAAATCAAAACAGAGCTCTCTCTCTTTTTTTTTTTTTTTTTTTTTTATCTGCTTTAATGAAATCTTATTTATTCTAAATCACGTGATGAATAAAAAGAACACACAGAATTTAATAACAATGACCTTGAATAGCATAAAAACAAATTCTTTTCATCATTCTTTTTACTATTTTCCGGCTTTTTAAATACAAATAAACAAATATATTTCTATTTTTCATTTTTCAAACACTAGAATTATTATTATTTCAACATTACGAAATATTCAATTTTCATTTACATACTCTTTACCTTGTTGGAATACAAAATCGGAACAAAATATCTAAATGCTTAATCCGAATTATTTAATATGAAACTTATACAAAATATGACTCTTGATGGAACATAAAAAAAAAACATACCCTTTTTTTTTTTTTTCATCACTATCATGAAAAAAATCCATACGAGTACTATAGCTATTTCACATATGCTTGTCGACTTCGCCAATTGTGGTGCCTGCTTTTTCGCACCTGGTTCTTTTCTTTCGGTAAATTCATTTCGAGACACATCAAGACACTGATCACACTTGGTTTACTTTTAAACGTATATTTACTTACGGCACAAACATAAAATACATAACGAACACAGAAATTAACATCAAGTAAAGTATTTTCTAAAAAACATGTAGAATGGAACGTTAGTCCATCTTGATTCACATACGCACACACACTGTGTTGCCACACTTTCGTACCAAACTTTTTAGTTCTTGTTTTTTAATACTCTCGAAATCAGAGGTGCGGCGTTCACAACTGTGTTTCAAGTATCATAGATATATGTATCAATTCATCCATGTTCAAAGTATTGACGAATTCTTTTGAAAAATATTAAAAATTTTCATCCCAGGAAGCAAATCAATCATACAAAAAAAATTGTTTGGTTGACTATCATTGTTATAAATAGCATTTTATTTTCCGGGCGTACATATGTAAGGAAAGTAGTGTAACCGTAACAAAAACATCCCGATTTTGGTGCATCTATACGTTTTGAGGTCCCCTAAATTCATTTTCGCTGTTTTTACGGTGATGTAAATATGTGTGTGTGGAGAGGGAGTGAACACGACAGCATCTAAATGATTTGTTCGAATGTGCTGGAAGTTAGTATATATGATATAGGTCATCGTAGCATGAACCCTATTTGGGTGAATCTAGAACTTATGGATTTTTACAGGGACACAAAGAAATAATCTTTATCATTATGGCTTTTAGGCTCAAATTATTTAAAGTGCGATAGCGCCCAAATACCTTTTAAATTAAACTAAAAATTTATATGCATGTTATAGGTCATTGTCGCACAAACTGTGTAGATTGTAAACCTAATACTTACAGTTCTTTTTATTTATTTTTTTATTTATTTATTTATTTATTTATTTTTTTTTTACAGAACACAACGAAAATTTCTTCATCATCATGATTTCTGAGCTCAAATTATTTGGAGTATAATAGCGTTAAATTAAACGATGAAAAATATTCAAACACCCTATTATAATTTTCTATTTTGTATATTTAACGACTTACTTTAATTAATTTTAAAATGTTAATTACTTAATATTTGGAAAGTCCAGCGAATTCACTCGAGATTTTAAGTAATTTATTTAGAAAAATTCGTATTATGCATATTTGTACAAAATTTTTTCATAAGTTTCTGTATTAAAAATTATGTTGAGCAATATACCCTAAAACCTAATCAACATCTACTAAAGTTAACCCTTTATCTACTGACGGTACTTATAAGTACCACCCACTTCAAAATTACATAGAATAACCATTTTTACGAATATTCTAATGGTATTTAGCAAGAGCACTCTTATAATTCCGTTCTTCCAGGATACATGGCAGCACGGGTTCTATGATGAGTATTTTAGCTAGGAAGGCGAATAGTTTCAAAACTGATGTTGCGTTTTCAGCTGTCATTCTGACTGGATTGCCAAGATTGTCCTTTTTGTTCCGAAAAAGTAGTTAAAGTCAAAAGTTATGTTCCTTATTTTTTTTATATGTTAGTTAAGACCTTATAGAAAACGATTTGACTATTTACACTTCTGTCCATAAATTAAGGATAATGCTAGCTGAGGCAAATAAAGGTTCATAAGCAAAACAAACATGACTTATTCATAAAGTCCATTTATTAAACAAAAGATCAAGAACAAAAAAAGGTGGTTTATGTAGGATATAATTTATAAAAACTGCAACTTTTGCTCCCTGAAACAATTACAAAAAATATCTCCCTTACAAAAACTTAACATTATATGGTTGGTATGAAGGTTAATAGATTGTATGTCTCTCAGATGATGAAATACCGTCCTTACAATGCCTAGGAATGCTAAGTATTAAATTATTGATCTGATCTTGGGGAAGATGACCCTACTCAGTAAGCAATGCTCTCCGAAGTTCAGGTACACATGTAGGAGGTGGTTGACGGACTACAACTCGTCGGAAAAGCATGTCCTACACATGCTCTATCGGATTCTAGTCAGGTGAGAATGCTGGCCATTCCATGCGGGAGATAGCTGATTGTAGGCATCAGTATACAACGTTTGCACGGTGAGGATGCGCATTGTCATACATAAACACAAATTCTGGGCTCATGGCACAAATAAACAAACGTATATGTTGTTCCCGAATGATGTCCCGATAAATTTGGCCTATCATTCTTCCGATTTGAAAATGCAGATGTGTTCTGGTGCCCCCCCCCCCAAACGAGCACTCCTCGTTCAATGATGATGTTTTGGTGGTAACGGGTACCTAACGTTCTAAATATGAAAGTCTGGCTTGAATCACACTGCAAGCTAAACCTGGACTCGGCGGAAAACATCACACAAGCTCACTGTGCCGCTGTCCACATTGCATGTTCTCTACTCCAAGTTAACCGCTGGCATAGTGCATTGCCGTGACTGGAACACATCTAACAGGCCTGAGAGCATATAGACCAATATCTCACAAACGTCTATACACGGTTTGTCTTGAAACTGTGGCACTCGTGGCTGCAGACAGCTGGCGAGACAAGTCTGATGCTGTGGTTTATCTGCTTATTTTGGCAGTTACTGCCAAATACCGGTGGTCATTCGGCATTGTAACTCGGGACCGACCAGTATTGTAACGTCGACTGGCATTTCCACCCTTTTTGAATCGTTGTCAAAGCCTAGAGATGACACTTTGGGCGATTCTAAGTTCCCCCGATACTTCTATCTGAGTACGCTCACATTCTAATCGTCCGATAATTTTACCACGTAAAAAAATATCTGCATGCATCCTCTGTGTCATAACCATTCGATTGTGGCACTGAGCGGCACACAGAACGCTTGTGAACAATTTTCCTTCTTTGCTCCCATTCCTTATCTACCCCCTTCTTACACTTTCGTCATTGTAACATCATATCGGCGTCATCTGATGGCTTTCTACAATTTGCATATTATTCTTAAATATGTGTGTGGTATTTCTACAGGTGAAACTTTTGCATTAAAGTTCGATTTCAGTGTAAATCTGAATTATCCTTAATTTATTGACATGAGTGTATTTTAAGTGAACAGTGTATATAATTGATTTTACAGTTGATTAACTTTGTGGTACTTATAAGTACCGTCAGTACACTGGATGTTAGAGAAAGCACAACTTCGTGTTTACTTTACGTCCATGTAGTTTGTTATTGTATTTCATTACTTTGTGGGGTCATTACTAAACTGTAATAGAGTCATGGTTTTTTAGAATTTCTTTTTAGTTTAACTTATTTATTTCGCTGTTTTACTTTTTTTTTCACTTTTTCGAAAAGTTTTGAAATTTGTATCTGAGCTTGCTTTTTCTTTGCCACACAATTAAATGAAATATCTATTCTTTATTCAAAAATTAACAACATTTTAATTTCTTTGTATGAAACTGAGATTTAACAGTAATAGAAGGTTTTCCAGATGTTATTATTTTTTTCCTGTTCTTATAATGTCTGGAAAAATGAGGCTCAGACTTCAAGAGGCTTTGTATTTACTACAGAGCCTACCATCTGAAAGCAGTTGTGCACTAACAGATGATTCTTCAGATGAAGAAGTCCCAGCAAATAATCTGCTAGAATTTTCGTCAGATTCTGAAGAAGATGATCAAGAGACTGTACAAGACAGACGGTGCAGTAGTTCATATTCAGAAAATACAGTACTTCCTACCCCCAGGAGGCAGTAAATCAAGAGTGAACAGGCAATGGAAAAAAAAGAGATGTCCAGACCGAAGTTCCCATTTTACCCATAAAAATCTAAGTTTGTGATACCACATTTGAACATTTAGCTGCATATATAGCATATAAAGAGTAACAAGAAAACATATCTTCTTTGGAATATAGGCGTTGCACTACCAAAGGACTGCTTACAAAATCAAAATCAGAACCTAAACGAAAAGGAAGACCCAAATCTAATGGCAATGAGCAAGTTTTCTGTGCATACAAGTGGAGGAAAGGAAACATGCATGTTTGTAAAGATATCCGCTTAGAAAATCGTGGATGCCATTGGCCAATTTTTGTTTCGAATCGGGATTGTTGTGAATTTTGTGCTTTAAAAAACATTCAATCGAAACCTCACTCAAAATGCGCAACGTGTAATGTATTTTTGCGCATTAATGAAAAGAAAAATTGTTTCTCTGAATATCATCAAATTTAAGTTTGTGTAAAACATGCTTTTATGTGTAAAAACAGTAAGTAAATTTAAAAAAAAAAAAAATTATAATTTACAAAAATAAAATTTGTTGTGCTGTAACATATTAGTGTTCGCTCGTTATTAACATTTTTAAGAGTTAAAACTGCGTTAAAAAAAAACATACGGTCTTTTTGTATCATGAGACTATTTTAGCCCTCCGTGTACTGACGGTACTTTAAAGTACCAAATTAATTAATTAGCTCTAACGGATTAAATTTCCCAAAGATGAGTATTTTATTTATGTATATCCCTTAATTTTTGATATAGTGACTCAAAAAAAAATATTGCACGAAAAAAATTGCAGTACATCATAATACAGTAGATAAAGGGTGGTCCAATGGAATAAAAATCTATATTGAATTCAGTTCATTGGTTTGCGAGATACAGCATTCAATAATTTTTGGTAACACACGGACAATCAAATAGACACGCAGGCATTTTCCATAAATAGTCAAATCGTGTTTAGAACATCTCATAGCGTGTGACATCAAAACCTAAAAAGTCTTTTTTTTTTACGAATCTAGTATTTTTTTCTATTAAATGCAATAGAAGTTTAAAATGTTAAAAATACTTTGCTGTATGTTAAAATATTTTATTCTTTTCATTTTATTTTGCCGTAAAACAATAAACTGAAAAATTTATTGTACAAAATTTCTCTTCGAAAAATATTCAATTTTCTATAAAATATGCCATTTTTCAATTTCGATGTTACTTAATGAAAAAATTTTGCTTCTCAAGTCATTTTTGTATATATTCACTACATTGGGCTTTAGAGTTAAAGTAAATACTAAATGTATTTTGTAAACTGAATAAAAATAAACTGATTTGTCGCTGTTACGTTCTATTACTTCCATTAAAAAAAAGAAAAAAAAAAAAAAATATGAGAAGAAAAAAATGAAATGCTTGTTTAGATATATTATTTGAACTTTTAAGGTTTTCCTTTTTTTCCTTTTTCATTTCTCTTATATATAGGTACTGTAATGACTTCAGACTAATGACTTTAAGACTCACGAGAGGGCGCTGTTTGTTCAGCACGGTGAAAAGACTTTCGAATTGAAGAGAGACTTTAGTTTTTTAGTTTGGTTTTAGAAGGGAATGATGCAACGCCGAGAATAGCGGGTGCCTGGCTTGAGTGCCGTTCATGTTTATTATTTTTGGTTCAATGATTATCGACCATTTTATGCAATATGTGTTACGTGTTTTCGTTTACCTTTTATGTATGTGTGTTTGTGTCGTATAGTGTTTGTAAATGAGAAATAAAAAAAATATTTCTCTAAAGAAAAGCAATCTTCTCTTAATGATTTCAAGCCTACGATACATCACAGACTGAGAAGTTGGTGGCAGCTAGCGGATCAAGAATTCACGCTACTAAAGGGGTAAGTGTCTTTATGTATGAAACAGTGCCTTGATTTAAAAATAATATAATAAATACCTCAGTCCTTGTATTAGAACGTGAGAAAATATTCTTTTTTTAAAAAGGTACTTTAATTCAGATTATGTATTTAAATCATGAATCATATAGCACTGGTTATCCCTATTCATTTAGTAAAAGTATTATTTTAAGATAAATTATTATTGTAGAGAAAAATATGTATTATTAACCTGATTCATCCGTTGTTTAAAAGAAATAAAAAAGAAGGAAATCTTTCGTTTTTTTGTCGATGTGTTTCAAAAAATAAATAAATAAAGTTGATGAATCAGTGAAAAATAAATATATATATATATATATATATATATACTTTGTTTGATGGTATATTCCTAATAATAATAATAATAATAATAAAAACTTACTATAGAGTAACTAAATGTTACTACGTTTTGCAGGGAATTTCGGTTTTAAACGGAATTGCAAATTTTGAGAACAGATTTAAATAAAGTACCTGTTCTGTATTTTATGGAAGAATAAATATTCTTGTTTAGTAATCTGTGGTTTAGAGCTTTGAGAAAAAAATTAAAATAAAGAATATATTTATTATCGAATTAGAAAGAATAAAAATGTTGCTGAATGATTCATAAGAATTAATGTGCATTTCCGGTCACATTTTTATTTATGATACTTTATTGATTTAAATTGGATTTATTTTTCTATCTCTTTTTACTGATTTTAATATTTCTTTGCTAAATAATACAAAAAAGAAAAAGAGTGAATAAAGAATAAAAAAGAATTTAGTTTTGCTTTCGTGTAAAATGATTCTGTTCTTGTTTGAAATAAAATATTTTAGTTACGGTTTGAAGTAAAATGATTTAATTTTGCTTTCAAATGAAATGTGTAATGTTTAGATGTTCATTTTATTTATTAATATTAATTACTATGGTAATATATGTTACTTAAATCCAATTTCGATTGAACTTACTTTTTTTTTTGATAAAGGAAAATAGTTTGGGTTTAGAAACGAAACTATTTTTTTTTTTTTGGTCTGAAGAAAAATATTAATTATTCTGTTTCCTGAGAAATAGGTGTGCAAAAAGAATCAAATAGTTTTGCAAATAAATTAATTTATTTCTGTTTTGAATTGAAATAATGATTGTGTAGGAAACAAGTAGTACTTGGTATGAGAACATACTTGGTTAAAAATTTTGTTTGGGTATTCTTTTTGAATATACAAATTATTTAATAAAAGAAATTTGTGTGACTGAAAATTTTAATATTTTCTGTTCTTTAAGAAGAAAAGTACTGTACACGTGGTTTTTTATGAAAGAAATATATATTAAAAAAAAAAAAAAAAAGGTGTTTTCTTAAATAGAGAAAAATAAAGTATTTTTCATAAGTTACAGATACCATTAATTGGGTTGGATATTATTATTTTTTTAAATTAATTACAAAGGTTAATTACCCTCAATATCTTATTTTATTTGTGTGTTTGATTGAATTTTTTTAAAAAAAGGGGGTAATAGCAAAATAATAATAATAATAATTTTTCTAATTATTTTATTTGTTTATATCTTATTATCGTTTTGAGAGCATTCTGGTTTTGTTTGGGGTTTTGAAACATGGCATTTTTAGCTAAAGCTCGAAAACATGAATTGATTCAGATTTGTGAGGAAATCGGTGTCGAAGTAGATACTTCCAGTGAGTCATTGACATCAAGAAATTAATTTTATCTAGCAAGTCCTATAATGAGGAAGAAGTAAAATTAATATTGGAAAGGCTTCTTGAAGATAAAAAACTACAAGAAGAAGAGAGACTAAGACAAGAAGAAAGAGAGGAAAGAAGGACCCGAGAAGCTCAACAATATGAACTTGAATTAAAGAAATTGGAAATTTCAAAAGAAAATCCTGAAAGATTATTAGAACCAGAAAGGGTGATTGAATCGGTCCCAAGAATACAGTTAACCCAAATTACCCCAAGATTTGATAAAAAACATGATGAAATGGGTTTATATTTAATAAATTTCGAAAGAAGAGCGGAGATGGCACGAGTTCCAAAAAAGGATTGGGTGGCCTACCTGTTAGCAGTTTTACCGCCAGAACTTTCCAATATGTTGGCCAGAGAGTCGCCAACCGATGCGACAAATTATGATTTTGTTAAAAATATCATTATGAAAAGGTATAAATTAAATAGTGAAAAATTGAAACAATGTTTTTATAAGCACCACAAATCGTCCGAAAAATCTTGGAGAAATTATGCCCAAGAGCTCTCTAGTTATTTTACGGAATGGTACACAGAATTAAAGATAGAGAATTTCCAACAGCTGAAAGACCTAATAGTGACTGATCAGTTGAAGTTTCGAGTGCCTGCTGATGTAAGAGATCATTTTTTAGAAAACTGGTTTACATTCATGACACCTATGGACTTAGCTGAAAAACTAGATGAGTTTGAGAGTATTAGGGAAAGTTTCAAAAGGAGGGAATTGCCCAAAAAGAAATTTTCCAGCTTTCGAAACCAAAGTGAAAACTTATGTAATGATAAGTCTAACGATAATAACAAAGATGTTAAGCCGAAATTTCATGCAAAACCCGAAACATCCCAAGAAAATCAGAGAAATAAAGAATTTGATAAAAAAAAATTGCTCGTTGCTATGAACGTGGTTCTACTAATCATCTTAGACCTCAGTGTGATAAATTAAAGAAAAATGAAGAATTTATTTCACATATTATAACTGAGGCTGGTTCTGATGAATCAATGACACCTTATACTAGTTTAGGTAAAGTGAATGGTGTTGTGATGAAAATAATTCGAGACACGGGTGCTTCATGTGATTTGATCAGCAGCAAGTATGTGAAACCACATATGTACACAAATGAGAAAGTGTATATTAGAAATCCATTAGAAGTGGATCCTATCTGTTTACCACTTGCAGAAATTGAATTGGATTGTAAAATGGGACACTTAAAAACTAAAGCAGCTGTCCTACAAAATTCTTTTTATGGTGACAAGTATTTGTTAGGAAATAAAACTGCTGCAATGTTCAAAGATTGGAAATCAAAAGAAAATGTACAAGAGCATAAGCTAAAATCAGTACAAACAAGGAATCCTAAGAAATTTTTAAGAATGAAGAAAAATATTCAAAATAAAGATGTTGCTCATTTTGACCAAAAGTTGATTGAGAGCAAATCTGAACATGAAAAGAAAACCGAAGAGGTAGAAGAAATTCTGTCAGAATTTTCATGGCCAGAACTTAATAAAACCTCTCCAAAAGAGTTTGTTGAAGAACTGCATGATATCAAAGAAAATCAAAATAAAATAGAAAATGAAGTTGTTCTTAAAGAGAAAATAAATTTTGACCATCTCAAAACTGAAAATTTCAGATTGTTAAATGAAATCATATGTTTAAAAGGGCAGATGGAAGAAAAGAAAATTAAAGAACAAGAACTGTTTCTTGAAAATAAAAAACTCACTGAAGAGTTGGAACATACTACGAAAAATATTTCGGAATTAAATAATGCCTTAAAAGACCTTAAACAGAAAAATGAAGACTCTAATTTTGTAATGGAAGAACTAAAAGCTGAAATAGGTGCTTATCTGAATAAAAAGTGCTTAGAATATGAAAAGCATATAAATAAAGAAATTCAAGAGAAAGAAAAGTTTGAAAATCAGTTAAAAACTCTTCGCCTTGATTCACAAAGTGAAAAAAAGAATTATCTAAATCAGTTGGAAATTCTGAATGTTGAAAAGAATAATTACAAACAAGAACTGGAAAATACGAAAATTGAAAATCTTAAGCTGTCTAATGAAATTAACATAATGAAAGAAAAACTCTTAAGAATGAAAAGTAAAGAAAAAGAAACTTGTCTTAAAAATGAAAAACTTGTTGAAGAAAGAAATGAAATTACTATAATTAATTCCAAATTAGATTGCCTGTTTAGTATTCTTGAAGAGAAAGAAAAAATTTCTAATGCTAAATTTTATCAGTTGACAGCTGAATTGCAAAAAAATAAATTAGATCTTATGCAATTATCTGAAAAATGCTTAACTTATGAGAAACAATTGAAGGAACAAAATTATTTGAAAGAAAAGCTTTCTGCAACTACATTGAGTACATTCAAGCCCAAGAACAATGTACCAAAAGATTCTAGTGAACTAATGGCAAATTCATTGAAACATAGTGAAAAGTGTCCAGTGCCATATAGTGAGAAAGTCGTCAATTTTTCTAAAGCAAGAAAAATACATGTAAGAGACATTTCCTTCAAAATGAGTGTTACTAAGTTGCACATTAAACCTTTTAACTGTCAACCTACTCGAGCTCATGTGAAAAATTCCAGACATTTAGTAGGCCAGAGGTTGAGAACTCCAAGTGAAATGAAGGTTCGAGACAAGAAAGATTCTTCGTCTCATACTACCAAGACTCACTTGACAGCCTTTTTGAAATTAGCTGAATACTATCAAAAATGCATTCCTGAATTTTCTGAAAATGCAGCTTTATTGTTAGACTTACTAAAGGATTGGACTCTAAAATCCATTGACTGGAATAGCTCTTGCCAAATGGCCTTTGAAGAACTAAAGGAGAATTTATCTCAAAATTGTATAAAGCTATTCATGTTCCTGAGAAAAAGAAAAAAAAAAATAAGACCAAATCCCAGATTTTTACTTTGGGAACTCTATGCAGATTATTTAATTAGGAGGTTGTTGAGTGTATAGAATTACAATCTCTGAATGCTGATAGATTAAGTCTTATCCCTTAGTTAAAAAAAGTTTCTGTATTTGTTTAATTATTGCTATAAATCGTATTTGTTTAATTATTGCTATATATATTGTATTTGTTTAATTATTGCTATATATATCGTATCTGTTTAATTGCTATATATATATATATATATGGTATATATTTGTTTTCACTATCTATATTTTACTTTGCATATCTATTTAGTGTCACAGGTATATTGTGTAATAATATTTAATTTTCTATTTGGTACATATATTTTTGTATATTTTAAAAATAGTTAAATAGTGTATTTAATCTGAAATAGGGATAAGTCTGGTGCATTTAAATATAACCAGGTACTGTTTCTGCATAGAATTGGTGCTTGCTCGTATTTATTTAATTTATTACTTGTTTTAATTTAATTACGATATTAAGAAAATGGACCAATATGTTGAACATTGTGACTATTGATTTTGAATATAGACTTATCCTAATGAAGTATCATTTAACCAAACTTTTCCCTCTACAATAGTGAAAAGTTTCTCCTCTGAAGGGAGGAGGTCTGTAATGACTTCAGACTAATGACTTTAAGACTCACGAGAGGGCGCTGTTTGTTCAGCACGGTGAAGAGACTTTCGAATTGAAGAGAGACTTTAGTTTTTTAGTTTGGTTTTAGAAGGGAATGATGCAATGCCGAGAATAGCGGGTGCCTGGCTTGAGTGCCGTTCATGTTTATTATTTTTGGTCCAAAGATTATCGACCATTTTATGCAATATGTGTTACGTGTTTTCGTTTACTTTTTATGTATGTGTGTTTGTGTCGTATAGTGTTTGTAAATGAGAAATAAAAAAAATATTTCTCTAAAGAAAAGCAACCTTCTCTTGATGATTTCAAGCCTACGATATATCACAGTACATACAGTCGGTAACAGAAGTGTCCGAACACTAACAAAAATTCCTATGTCAAAAAAGTACACTTCATGCGGTTTTGTTAAATAAATCCTTATCGAATCATGTTTTTACACTGACTAAGAACAGGATTCGACAAGGATTTATTTAACAAAACCGTATGAAGTGGGCTTTTTTTACATACGAATTTTTGCTAGTGTTCGGACACTTCTGTTACAGACTGTATATGGTAGAGAATGCATTGTTTCAGAGTAAATTTTCAAAATAGAATGTTTGTTATACTTACATGTTTTGAGGCGCCCTGAATCCAAAATTCAGGTTTTTGGTCTGTATGTATGTGTGTCTTTTAGTAATAGAAAATGGTTCGTGTACAAGAACACCCAAGATAATTCAATTCAATACATTTATGGGCGACTGTAAGTACTATACATGTTGTGCAAAACAATAACGCCGCTTCGAAATAAATTAGAAATTGAGGCATATCCGATATGGAATTTTTTGTGGGTTCTCCTTAACCCTTTGAGGGGCGGAGTAATTTTCCTCATTTAAAACGAAAAGCCACCAGAATTTGCATACAATGTAAAAATTAAAAGTAAATAAATAAATGAAGTTATAAAAATCTCTAAAAATTTTCCGGGGTGAGTGTTTGCAGTTGAGAATTAGAATTAGATGATGCTGTAATAGCAACTCCGCCCTTCAAAGAATTAAACAAAATATTCCAGCCTAATACATATTAAATGACAAACACATACCTCTTCTATGTTCCATTATTAAACAAAACAAACAAATGTTTAACGTTTATTTCAATTTCTAATGGATAAAAGAAAATATTATTGGTATTTCTTTTCAAAGAACAAGAGCTTTTCCTGTAAAATGAGCTCTACACGTGACAATTGTTTTCCGCTACCAATTTTGAAATCAGTTAAAACTGAAAATTTTAAAACTGCTAATATAGCAAATTTGTTTCAAAGTAGTGTAATCTTTTGTTTAACACCTGACATTATTTTGCTTTTAAAACAGAGAATAACAGAAAAACATCAATTTTTTTTCGCGTAGAATATTATAGCTTTAACCTTTTCTTTAACCTTAGTGAAAAACAATATATGAACAATACTTGCTTGAGGTTTTTGTAATCTATTCAAGAATAATACGTAAAGGTAAATAAGTTTCTTCTTATTTAAAATGTATTTATTCAATTAATTTTTGAATTGTTTGTCTTATTTATAATTAGTATATTTTTTGTTAACTGTATTAAAAAAAAAAAAAAAAAAAAAAAAAAATAGGTTCAATTCAAAATAATGTCGTAAATTTACGTCTACTATTGCATATTTTAATGAAAAGCAATAAACCAAAAAAACATAATACACATATACAGTTGGTAACAAAAGTGTCCGAACACTAGCAAAAATTCCTATGTAAAAAAAAGTACACTTCATACGGTTTTGTTAAATAAATCCTTATCGAATCATATTCTTACACTGACTAAGAACAGGATTCGACAAGGATTTATTTAACAAAACCGTATGAAATGTACTTTTTTTACATAGGAATTTTTGCTAGTGTTCGGACACTTTTGTTACCGACTGTGTATATATATATATATATATATATATATATATTTTTTTTTTAAGAAATGTGCTTTACACAAATCATACATAGTTACAGTCGGTAAAAAAAGTCTCCGAACACTAGCAAAAATTCTTATGTAAAAAAAATTCATTTAATACGGTTTTGTTAAATAAATCCTGGTCGAATCCTGTTTTTAGGCTGACTAAGAACAGGATTCGACAAGGAATTATTTAACAAAACTGTATTAAGTGTACTTTTTTTATATAGGAATTTTTGCTAATGTTCGGAGACTTTTGTTACCGACTGTATATTTATATTTTTAATGTACACAAATTTTAAGTTGCAAAACCATTTATGTTTTATTCAACGTCAAAGGAATTATGCTAATTCAATGATATATTAATATATGCTTACGAATACTTTTTAAAAATGTGCTATAACTTTGATCTTGCTTTTGCTACATTTCAAAAATTTTCGTTTTTACAATGTTCTCACGTAATTTGTATTGCGAATTATTAATAAGTAATGTTTATGTTAATATTTCCCAGTTAAACACATTTAAAACTTTCATAAAATGAAAAACAGTCTTCAGGCAATTTCATTATGTTTTAATGTATGCAATGCCATCTTGAAAAAATAAATAAATAAAAAATTATACATTGTAGAGTTTTCTTTTTTGCTGTAAAGAGAGAGAGAAAAAAAAAATTAAATTTAATCAAATACCTCCCCATTTCTAAAAATATTAATCCTTATCGCTCGTATGTCCCTTCTGAGGGGACATTAAAAAATCGAGCCACGCCTTAAGGTGTTCCTCTGCAAATGAAATGCCATTTTCTAATACATGTAACTATAGGCTACCTTTCGGAAAATTTTAACAGAAAGATCTATTTTATTTAATGATGAAGTAAAATAAAACAAATTATTACAATTTTTCGGTAGCCAAAAGGTAGCTTAAATGATAAGAGCTGGCGCAGTGTCTGCCATTTTCTAGCCTGTCTGGGAAAGCGCTAGGTTGCCTGATTAGCGTTGTTATCGCCTTTAAACTTCTATACAGATCAAGTGAGCTAGAACTTCTTATCACGAAACAAACAAGTTGGCAATTTTAAGAACATCGCCAACATTCTCAAAACTGCAAGCCTTCACGTTAAAAGAAATGTAATGTTAAAGTTAATTTTAAAAGAATTTGAAGTAATAACTTAAACAGTACATTCATATTAAATTTGTCAAACAACTTTTAAAATAAAATGAAATAATTTGAAAATAAGGGAAATCTTACGCTACAAAAGTTGTGCTCCTGCTCCCGGTATCCACGAGTTACTTCTGCAATTTATAATCCATTTTTTCCTTCTTCTTGGAGTTATTCGTGCAATTTATTGCCGAAAAACTACCAATAATAAACCGTCAGCCGGTCTTGTGGGCTGGAAAATGGCGGATGCGTCAGCCTATCTATGTAGGAGTTCTAGCCTTGATTTCGATGTATATGTAAGTACTGTGTTAAAACAGGAAACGCCTCCCCACACACAGAATTATATGTTAACTACATTGTTACTAAATCTAGTTTAAATTGTTTCTTACAATGATTTATATACAGTACTTATTAACTGGCCCCTTAATCTGCAATCGGTTTTAAAGTATTGAAATGTAGGGTTAGCAAAAGTCATGTAAATGCTACACCAGATTAATCTTCTTTTTTTTTTCTGTTGAGAAACATTGAACATTCCTTTAAACGGCATAATTTATTTTTTTATTTTATTTTTTTAAATCTCCATTTTATTAAAAACTAATATTGTTTTTGCAAATATAATAAGATTTTATACTAGTAATCTTGTGTGTATATTAATTTGTTGTAATATTATAAATTGCTGTATGAATCAAGCGTTCCTGACTTTTTTACATTCATTTATGGAATAAGTTTAACAAGGTTTTAGCATAGTCCGATTTTCACCTAATTTTGCTCAGTAGCTACTATACTTACATTTCTGAAATTTTTTTAGGAATAAAACATAAGTAAGTAATTTTTTAAAAATATGAGCTTTTTATAACATAATAAAGTTCAGCACTAAAAAAAAAAAAAAAAAAAAAAAAAAAAAAAAAAAAAAAGAGGAATATTTTGTGTTTTATGATATTAAAAGAGAGTGGGGTTGAATGGGACAACAGAAAAATTTTATGTTTTACACGCACCGGAAACTTGACAATTTTTCTGATATATGGCAGCACTGAGATCATTCCTTAAGTGTAGTTTCAGAATTGTGCTATTCATAAAAGGTCAGAAAAAAATTAAAACGTCCTTTTCAGCTGCCAAAGTAAGATTTTACAGATTCAGTTTGGTATTAGTTAAGAAATTAACTATTTTCCTAAATTTAATATAACTCTTATATGATGAACAGGCATAATATTTTATTGTGTTTATGATATTCAAGATGAATATCGGCAATTGTTCATTAAGCCTATTTCTTGTTTTATATTTGATGGTGGGAGGAACGGGACAGTTTAAACGGGAATGAATGAGACATTCCCCACTATGTAATAATTTAAAATTTTACACAAGAATTATATTAAAACGTAAATTAGCCATATTGATTATCAGGATTCTTAATTTTGTGGACTTAGAAAAAAAATTTAAATTAATTGTTCTGATTTTTGTTTATAATAATTATGACTAAATATATATATATATATATACGACGTTGGAATATTTAATTCAACTGAAATCAATAATTAAAATAAATAAATAAATAAACTAATAATAATTTGATTAAAATCACAATTTCTATCAAGCTAATTAAATAAATTCTGGTGATTATTAATGTAATACAGAATAGAATGTTGATTTTCCCGATTAGTCGGAAACAAAAATTTATCTGGATAATTTGTACTCTATTATAATGATTTATCTCTTTCTAGTGTCTTATTTATTTATTTATTTTCAGATTAGGTCTTATTAGATTAAATTACCAAAGCCTAGAGCACTAGGAACTGCACGAAACAAAGGACTTTTGTCTTTTGATGTTAATTTGAGTCAATACATCAGTTTGTGTTAATTTCAGTGAATTCATAGTGTGTAATGAAATCATATAAACCAATTTAACTTTAAAAATTTGTTTACTTTCCATTTTGTTTTCTTTTCTTTGATAACTCCAGTTCTGTCCCATTCATTCCCATAGGTGGGTGTGAATGGGACAATGCACATGCATGTAATATATATATATATATATATATATATATATTATTATTATTATTATTAATTAAAAATGATAACTTTTTATTAAAGTTGGTATGTTTACATGTAACTGAATACTGAAGTGTACTTATGAGCAATGTTGCAAAATTCTGAATTTCATATGGCCGACGTTATCAATAAAAACATGAAAAATGCCCCATTCATCCCTACTATCCCATACTAGTACCATGGTTTTTGGGTTGCGTAACCACGGCCTATTATATACATATACTGTATAAGAAGATACTGTATATTACGTAAAGTTTCCAGAAAGTGAAATTTTTTATGAATCTGGTACTTTTTGTATTTTTAAAAACCTCAACTTTTTACAGTGTTATGAACTTAACCGTGCGTTTTCAACTAGTACTTAACATTTTAAACATTTTAACATTTCAACAACAACAACAACAACAAAAATCCTGATGTTAGATTTTATTGAAAATTAAAAATCCGAATTAAAAATAAAAAGTAAAATGTATCAGTGATTGCAGTTGTGGTGCTTAGTACAAGCGTAATCATCCTAGTTACACTTGCTTGATATTCGAAATACCTAAGTTTAGTGTAATCACTGGAGTCACTTCAAAAAGCTCAAGAAATCAAATATAAAATTATAATCAATAACAATATATAAAATTAGTTTCTCAACCAAAAATTGTGGAGTGTACGTCATAAGTACAGCAATGTCAAAACTACGTATTTTGAAAGAAGCACAATATCTGAGAGGGAAATGTAAGGAATTTTTCAAACTTCTAAAACTATCACTGTTTCATATTTCATATGATTTCTTCTGGCTAAATATCACAACGAAATGTTCAAAGAAATAGTTTTAATGATAATTATATCCCAATCCAGCTTTCTTTATAGCCTAAATCTCCGTAGAACATCTTCAAGATGTCCTGAAAAGAAAATGTACTATAAGGTTTGGTTATCAGTTGAGATATTAGGCCAAGTTACATTTACCCCGTAATTATACTTACCCAAATTTACCCCCAACATTAAATAAGACATTGCAATCAACAATTATATCATTCTCTTACACTTTAAAAAATATGTCCTATTTGCTGCCGGGCCGCGGTAGCCCAGTCGGTAGAGCGCCGGCCTCGTAATTGGAAGATTGCGGGTTCGGTACTCGAGCCGACCAAAGACCGTCGTGTACACTAATGGTGGCTGGTGCACGTGAAATCTGTCGTGGCCGCAATGTCCTCCATGTTCCCATCAAAAATTATACCTCTGGGAGTCACCGAAGTGAGAGAGCCGTCCCTTCCATGGAAGATCAAAATTGTGATGGCATGTCTCCGGACCACCTCTAGGGTGTGTCTCAGACCGTCGCTAATTGCCCATCTGCGCAACACTAGTGCGACGTAAAACCCAACCATCCGACCATCCATCCTATTTGCTGCCAGAAATTCTCGGTAATTTGAGAAAATAAGCGTAAATTACGAAAAAAATACGTTGTTGAACGTATTTTTTGTAATTACAGAAATTTTCTGGCAGCAAATAGGAGATATTTTTTACAGTGTATAGTTACGTTTTCCTTAACGGCATACTGCATTTCTGTCATTCTTACTTGACACGTATTTCAAATATAAATAGGAAAATATTTTATACCAATATCATACTTTTTCTTACTTGTAGTAGTTTGTATTGTAACACATTTACTGTAATAAACAACTTATCATTTTTAATAATATATTACAATTTTAATTCTCTGGCTCGTTTTAATTTGGTTCATTTATGTATTGTTCGACGAGGCACGGATGAAATTGTGTCAGTAGACAACCCGCACTGTCAAAGAAAAAGTCCTGTTTGCTGTCAGAAATTTTCTGTAATTCAGAAAATACGTTCTATCAACGGAAAAGTTACGTCGATAGAACGTATTTTTCTGAATTACAGAAAATTTCTGGCAGCAAACTGCAGCAAACAGGACTTTTTTTTTTTTTTTTGACAGTGTGTATTGACAATAAAAAAAGATACGAAAAACAGAAATTTTCGGTTTCAGCTCACAAATAAACATAAATAGCAGCCAAAATTATCAAATCAAAATTTTAGATGTAGATGTGTGTACACTGTTAAAACTTTAGTGTTAGTTGGAACCAAAACTTGGTACTGAAGCATCTACAACCACCCGATGGTTTAACCTTTTACCATGATTTGGTAATTTTATGTTGAACCAATTATTGGCATTATGTTTTAAATAAACGAAAATTCAATTTAAGCAGGGATCGAACTGAAGACCTTCGTATCTCACGTCTAACACTCTGGCACTGTGCTACGCTTTCTTGCCTAGTAATTCTGTGTTTCGTAGTTTTGATAAAAGGGGCTAAATTTTCGAGGGTCTTATATTGACCTATGGGTGAGCTGTTAAAAAATGCACTTTATGTTTTCGACCACGCTCTTTAATTTACGCGCGATTTGGTTTAAAAAACAATTTTATTTATTCATACTTTCTGGTCTGTATATAATAGATTTTTCTCTCTTCTTAAAATGGTATACTTAAAAAAACTTTCTTATAGTGACATCTGGTAAATAATCAATTGAATAAAGAACTCTTTTTTTTTTTTTTTTTTTTTTTTTTTTTTTTTTTTGTAATGAATGTTGGTTTTCAATGACAAAATCACACGCAATATCACTTCACAGATTTTATTTTCACTCTCCAGCATGCAGCCAGTGATTTTCAGCTCGCTAGTGGCGCCATCTCCTGAATAAAAGGGAATTACAATTGCACGTACGCTGAAATGCTTCTCCAAGTTTTGGTGCAAATGAAATTTAATAGTAAGAAGTAGAAAACAAAAAAGTGAAGTTCAATCATATTATGGTATTGCTTATAACTTTCGCCGTATAGTGGTTTAAGTTTGAACTGAATTTTTTTACAGGGTAATTTAACATTTTGCAAATTAAAAATGTATGCCCCTTCTAACGTGTCCCTGCTCCCATGAATGTTAAATAATTCGGTAATCGGATACTGTTGTATGATATTAATTACAGCAATGATTACTTGAGTGATTCGAATGTTACTTTATGCTGTACATTACAATAAGTAATGATTATTACATAATGCACTTTCTAAATGAACATATGATTTAATGTATATGTATATACACACACATGTCACCAAATTATAGGTCTTAATCTTTCTTATTAAACGGTAGCAAAGTATACCAATACCAGCAAAATAATTCCTTAATACCATAGTAAATTTGGTTTGAAATTTAAATTTAAACGTGAGGCAAAAATTAGGTTGAAAAAATCGGTTTGGCGAATGAAATGATGGAATAAGGAAAGGGCATGTTTACAAACAAACGCTCCGTCAATCAATCTTTGCCACTCTCGAGTAGCAAAAGATCAACATGTTATTGGTGGAAATGCCAATGTTATGCCACTTTACCTATAACTTGACTAAGAGTGACGTCACGTGCCCTTTCCCTATGGTGGGAATGTGACCTTCGGAAGCAAAAAGTTGGGTGTGGCATGAGTTTGACAACTCTTTCACATGTCTCGGCTCACAGGGGAGTAGCGAGAAATGAACTGGCAGATCAGTTAGCGAAACAAGCAACAGAATGAAATACTCCTAAATACCACTTCCGCCCTCCTACATAAAAAGAATTCTAAAGCAACAGCTCTTAGGGGAGTGTCAAGCTGTTTGGAACTCCTCCACAAAGGGTCGATACACGTTTGAATAAATACCAGCAATATCTCTCAGTTCATGGGACAGTGCTCCAGCTATAGTTGCCATTTTGACGGTCCATGGACTTATCAAACATTATTTTTTTCGCTTTCATTGCATGTATACAGTCGGTAACAAAAGTATCCGAACACTAGCAAAAATTCCTATATAAAAAGGTAGAGTTAATACTGTTTTGTGAAATAAATCCTTGTCGAATCATGTTACAGTTTCAGTTAAAAAGAAGAGAATGCATTCATCTGAAAACAACTAAGTAGTTCACATATTCATAGATTTTCCGGGGTAGACATGTACAGTCGGTAACAAAAGTATCCGAACACTAGAAAAAACTCCTATATAGAAAAAGTAGAGTTAATACTGTTTTGTTAAATAAATCCTTGTCGAATCATGTTCTTAGACTGACTAATAACATCATTCGATAAGGATTTATTTAAGGAAACAGTATTAACTCTACTTTTTTTATATAGGAATTTTTGATAGTGTTCGGATACTTTTGTTACCTACTATAAGTGAACAAGTGAATGCAGGTGAATGGTCAGCATGCAGATTAAAGGGTCCATATATCCCATTCATACAAAAACCGTAGTGATGTTCAAAGAATTTTCCTCCACAGGTGGTATAGGGAATCTGTACTCTATTTTCCATCAGTACTCAATTGCTATTACTATGGGAGGTATTGCATATCCCTGGAAATATGCAGTCGGCAGTAAAATTATTGAAGAGCTAGCAGTAATTCCTTTTATAAAATTTGCCCTAATACTGTTTTGTTAAGTAAATATTTGACGTGTCATGATCTTAGTCTTATGCTGTTTATAAAAAGTTTATAAAAAAAATAAGTTCGATGATAAAAAAAAAACAAACGATCAAACCAAACAAAAAACAATTGAAGAATGTGAATGTCTGCTTCAATAGTTTTGCTGCCGACTGTATCTTGAATATGGGTACAGTCGGCAGCAAAAGTATCCGAGCACTAGCCAATAATTCCGATATCAAAAGAGTACACTTAAAATTGTTTTGTTAAATAAATCCTTGTCGAATTATGTTCTTAGACAGACTAAGAACATGACTCGACAAGGATTTATTTAACAAAGCAGTATTAAGGGTACTTTTTTTATATAGGAATTTTTGCTAGTGCTCGGATACATTTGCTGCCGACTATATCTCCGGTTATGCGTATATCACTATTCTCATTTGAGTGAGTGAAAGAGCGAGTTTTTCATCACACTAGTGTTACACTATGAGCAACTGGTGAAGGTCTGGGACACGCTCTTAAGACCTGTCATCACAATTTTGTTTCTCCACGGACTGCTGTTCTCATTTATAAAAGTACTTTTTAAAGAAAACTAAAGTAGGGCCAGTACAATTGGCAGCAAAAGTATTGAAGTGCTAGCAATAAATCCTATTAAAAAAATTGCCCATAAAACTGTTTTGTTTAGTAAATATTTGTCGTGTCATGATCTTATCTTATGCTGTTTATAAAAAAGTAAGTTGATGATAAAAATAAGTAATCAAACTATATAAATAACAGTTGGCAGCAAAAGTATCCGAGCACTAGCAATAATTCCTTTCAAAAAAAGTACACTTAATACTGTTTTGTTAAATAAATCCTTGTCGAGTCATGTTCTTATTCAGTCTAAGAATATGTTTTGTCACGAATTTATTTAACAAAACAGTTTTAAGTGAACTTTTTTGATATCGAATTTTTGGCTAGTGTTCGGATACTTTTGCTGCCGACTGTACATATATATATATGTATGAAAAATGTGACTGCGTGCTTCAATAATTTTGCTGTCAACTGTAACATAACATAAGTTGAGTTTGTGGTTAAGTGAGTTTAACGTTGCAATAGAGCTATGCATAAGGTACAGTCTGTAACAAAAGTGTCCGAACACTAGCAAAAATTCCTATGTAAAAAAAGGACACTTCATACGGTTTTGTTAAATAAATCCTTGTCGAATCCTGTGTTTAGTCAGTGTAAGAACATGATTCGAGAAGGATTTATTTAACAAAACCGTATGAAGTGTACTTTTTTACATAGGAATTTTTGCTAGTGTTCGGACACTTTTGTTAACGACTGTAATCATATGTCATCGAAATTGGAAGACAGTCCATTTTTTGAAGCTATTTTTCAAAGATTTGAAAAATTGTTGCAAGGAAATTATTTATCATAAGTATTACTTTTAGCAGTCCACTGTGTTTTTCCTTTGAAGCTTATGAGTATAATAATTTTACATGATTAGGGTACCAACCATATGCATGCTGCGACAGACACAGAAAATAGTGGTTAGACCAAGAAGCCGGAACAGGCTCCCAGCCTAATCCTTGAAGATGATGATGATGATAACTTTTTAGCCTTCATTTACTTATCATAAAGGATACCTCCGTAATTGGATACTTGTAATATTTTTTAATGCTAGTGTAATATAAAGGTACTCTAATGTGGTCACTTTTGCTATGCAGTAGGCAGTTGGAGGCTGTCTAAAAAATTTTATGCTGAGATTGTTGTGTCTGTATCTTGCGAATGATCTTAATCTGTACATTAAATAACAAGTACCTGTTTGCAAATGATCCTAACTTGGTATTGCGGTGCCTGAAGAGTAAGTTCCTAGGGGGAGAAACAAACTAATTGAAGATTCGGATTTATTTACTATCGGCACAAAAGTATACGAGCACTAGCAATAATTCATATGTAAAAAAAGTATGCTTAATGCTGTTTTATTAAATAAATCCTTGTTGAATCGTATTCTTAGATTGATTAAGAACAGGATTCGATAAGGATTTATTTTACAAACTAGTATTAAGTGTATTTTTTTACATGGGAATTTTTGCTAGTGCTCGGATATTTTCGCTGCCGACTGCATCCTGTGATTACGCGCGTATCCACTTACGTTTGGTAGTAAAATATCGCTAAGATGTTCATAAAAGATACTGCAATATAAGTTGCGTTTTGCTTACACAGAATTTACAGACAGAATTTACATTCTAGAAATTTTTAGAAACGCACCGCAATTCGGTCTTTAAAAGACAGAATGTGCAGTCGGCTGAATGAGTCACTCCAAAGTGTGGCCCGGAAACATGCGATCACAATTTTGAGTCTCCACGGAGTAAATAATCGAAATTTCGAAATTATTAATTGCAATTTCATAAGTAGCAAAAATTCGTTTGGACTTTTATTTATGATTCTGGTTGCGAAATTCTGGCTTGATATCAATTTGTATTCTATATACATTTATTTGTTAAATTACAAGCTACATACAACTAATCTTCATTTCTCGTATACATTTAAGTACATGTAGAATTCTGCCCAATGTAGAGAATGACATTGGAATTTTCAACGTATGTGACGTTGCTGTAACTGTATTCTCTTTCTAAACCGGAATAGTCGTGACAAAACATTAAGCTATAGTATCGACTCTTGGAGTAAGTGCTAAATAAAGTGGTACGTATTTTCTGAAGTAAACGTGTTCTTATTTTCTTGGTAACACAAATATTTTAACATTTAATTAATGTATAGTCGTGAATAAAATAGTAACTGTGTTTTACTTTATTTGAACTTGTAATCATGATACATATTTTATTCTGAAAGTGTAATTGCGTAATTTAGCTTCAAAAAGAATTACTTCAAATAGTTTTATGTAATTTCTGGATTGCAAACTTATCGATACCGATTTCATTCTGACTAGTGGAGTACAGAATGCAGAGTATATTTCAGTGTTATGTGTCTTAATATATGCATTAAAATCATGATAGAAATAGTTGGTTAAAATAATTAAGCTACTTAATTATAAGGCTCCGATAATTTTAATTGGTTACTTGAAATCTACTGCATATTTAACTTTAATTATAAACGGCAAACGTTAAAGCAGAACAGTAGCCTTAATCCTGTACTTATATACGGAATTTCTGGGCTGTTGTTTGATGAAGTGTTTAAAACTCCAATAAGATTTAATTTTTAGAACGTCCTTTTACTCTCTCATCTCTGTACTAATGCAGAAAACTAATTATTTAAAATAGCTTCCTATTTAAGAGTTTAGTGTTGTTAATGTTACTTATAATTTGAAAATGTAACCAGCGTAACTTAATCTCGAAGCAAGTTTGTTTTGATCTAGTTTATTCAGCACTGTTTTAGTGTATATCTGTCCTTATTTTACTCGAGAAGGAGTTCAAAAGAAATATAACATTGTTTCTATAGTAACTTCAAACTACGATTCACTGTAAAAAAGCCAATGATTAAAGTTCAAATCCAGTGCGGAAACATTTATTTAAGTAAACAAATTTTAAACGAAAGCTACTGCACTTTTTTTTCTAAAGTCAGGTCAACTCGAATTCAATTTTCAACTAAACTTAATATAATATTTTTACATAAACATAAAGCGTATCTTAGTTGTATCAAACAGCTAGTCCTAAACGGAAAGTAATTCTAAATCGCTTTTAAATAAGAAAAAATAATTATCGAATTAGTTCGAAGCATTGTTGGCAAAGACTTCTAAAAATTTCAGACTTCAGTGTTAATACATTTCAGTATATATAGTTAAGTTGCATATACTTTCTGTTACGGTGAAGTGACATAGGTAAACTTTATTTAAACGCATGAGGGATTTTAAGTTTATTTTACATTCGGTCAGACTATTCTTTTGCTGAATGAATGTTTTGCAGCTTCTAACATTATTAAGGTCTTTAATTCGCAATTTATGAAATGACATAAGATCTTGTAATATATTGAGTTTATTCTGAAACTTCTAAAAGTAGGCTTGATTTTAGTTCTCAAATTTGGACTATTCTTCACGAATTTGTTTACTGAAAGTTGTCTTCACATAGCCCCCCCCCCTTTTATGTACACAGGTGCTTCCCCCCCCCCCACCTCCCATTCTCTTAGTTAACTTCACAAGCATGGATTGCTTTAATCGACTAAGTAAAATTTTATTTCGGCAACTGAATGTTGAATAGTCATACAGAAATGAAATGAATCTACGTTTCGCAAATCGGCAGTAATAGTATAGTACTTAAATTTTATCTTTGAGAAATGTGGTTTTTATTTGTGGTCTGGTGTATAATGTGGTCTGGAATTTTATTTGTAGGTGGGGATATTTCTAGATTTTAAAAATCTGCTGGAACGTCCTTATAAGCAGCTGTGTTTAAATGTAAATTAATACAAATAGCGTTGAAATAATCCCTCCTAAGAAAATAGTCGCAAATTTTTTTAAATGTTTGCTATCCAATACAACGGGACTTAGTTATATCGGATTTTCGTTGGGACAAGTTTTAGTTCAGGAAACCATATTTGAATTTCTATCCATTAGCAGGGAAATTGCCTAATTCAACCACTGACGTGTAAATAAAGTGTTTCAGTTTCTTAATCTGAACGCTAATTTTTTTTTTTAATTGGCATACAGTTCTGTATTTTGGGCTACCTGTCTCAAATCCTTGGCAACTTTCTTTTCTTAACTGGGGAAATCATTTTCTTTATCTAGGTGGGGGAGGGGGGGGGGATTAAACAAATCAATCTTGCTAGAAAGATTGTGAAGGGTTAGTTTTTATGAATTTGACCGAGAACGCAATCTTAATTCAGGGTACAAAAAATACCTTGCACAAAATCAGTAAAACTAATCCATCGCGAAAAAATTGGCGAGCTTAAAATGCGCTTTTTATGAAAGGTTTCTTTAATAAAAGAAATAGATGAGACTTATTTCAGTAAGTAGCAGAATATATTTGAGGAGCAGATAATCAAACAGTGTGTTCTCAAAAAAAGTTGGTGATTTTTCGTTAATATACACATAAAATAGTACGAAAATATACTATTAATTAAAAGTAATTTTATCCCATTATAAACATACTTAACACTTTTTGATTGAAACATCATTTTTCTTACTCCATAGCCTATCTCCATTGAAATTTTGATTCCTCCAGCCAGTCAAAGCTGTTCTTAATGGTCATGTGACCTGTCAACGTACCAGTTTTTGAAGTTTATTTTGTTCATGCTATATCGGTTTACATTTTCATTCAAAAAGTGCTTTATCCACACTGGAAACATTCAAAACATGGTTCCTCTGATTTTCGATCAAAACATGATTTCACCAAATTTCAAATGCATTTTTCTAAAATAAAAAAATTAAGTTCATTTAGGTAAAGTATGTTTACATATCTTCCTATAAACCAGTAATACATCTAAACAAACAATTGGAGTATAAATGTAGATATTTTTTAATTAACTAGTTTTTTGTTTTCTGATAAATTGCATCCGAAGGAGAGATAACTGTTTCAGTGTTTGCTCCTCATTTAAAAATTAGTCAGTCCCAAGAATTTTTAATTTTCAGTTTAAAATAGTTCTATGTTAGCTTCGAACAATTGTTTTACTGTAGAATGATACATGGTGTAACTTCAAAACAGTGTTGCGATTATTTACCCCTTTGTATCTCACCGGGACTTTAAAGTCCCATCAAAAAAAAAAACTTTCTCAATATAGCCTAAATTTACTACAGGACTTCACTGGGACTATAGTTTAAGCTTTAATCCCTATAATTAAGCTTTCACTATAGTTCAGCAATAGGTTAAGCTAAATTTAATACTCTCGCGACCGCTGACGTAGATTCACGTCATTTGAAAAATCTATCTCCATCAGTGGGCGTGTTTCTTTCGCGATTTGTAGTATGCTATTTATTTATTAAACGTATAACCAATATTCACATTTTTAGAATGAAGCATACTATGGATACAAATACTTTAATTAGAAAAAATATAACTTTGGTGTATATCCATTTCTAATAGAATTGTGAATACAGAAAATTTTGTTCTGAAATATTGTAACGTAAGAGAATAACGCCCATAGGCGGACTTTACTGTCAAAAATTCAAAATCATGCGGTCGCGAAAATGTTAATGGGATGAATCTCATGCATAAAGAAATATAATAAAGTTTCAAACTATTTCTCCTCTAAAAAAAAAGTAATTTCGGATAATAAAGGGTTAAGCCGAAGAAACTTAAAACGTAAGCTACCACACCCATTTTTTAAAACCAAGCCGATAAGAGTTCAAACAATTAAGAACAGTATCTACCAACCTTAATTTATTCACTTATGTTAATTAACCTAACCTTTTTATTTGCAGATTTCAACATGAGAGTAAAAGAAATAGCTTTCCTTCTCGTCGTTATGGTCTGCATATGGATCGTTGCTGGTAATCCAGTCACAGATAACAAAAAGACGGAGAAAGCTGATGGATCTGGAGGCCCCTTTGGAGGAGTAACATCTTTCGTTAGCAGTTACTACTCGAAGACGGACCGTTACGACTTGGCATCCGGTTTAATTAAAACTTTCTTTGAGCACATGTTTGGAGTTTTTGTAAATTAAGAGAATGTCTTTAAACTGGTTTTTAAAGTTTTTATGCTGAATTTTATCAATAAATGTTATATGAAGTTTTTTAAGCTTTGAATTCTTTATTGTCTACGACAAATCATGCTAAATCTTAAATACTCAAATGATTGCGACTTCTATGATACGATAGTGTTATTTATAAAATAGCTACTGTAGGATAATTACTTTATAAATTTCGCAAGTCTCAAGTACAGTAAGTCTAAAGTACATTGAGGAAAATTCATAAATTATTCTAAATATCTTAACTTTATGTTTCTACTCCTTTTTAGATACAACGTTATGAACGAAATTTTTAAGGTTGCAGTGTCATGGAATTTCCTAACTCTTACTTTCTGTAAGTGATTTTTTGCCATTATCCGTAATATTTTGAAATAACTTTATCACCCATTGATATTAAAGACCCCCCCCCTTTAAAAAATTTTAAATTTTCCATAATTTTTAAAATGTTACAATTTGAAATCGCTAAATCATTATGTTCAAAACTGTATATGCACAGTTTAGGTTTTTATTAATCATAATGGCAAAAGGTCCATTGACAAAATTTAAAAGTTTGGAAATGCAATGAAAGTAAATACCAATCGGTTATTTTAATAAAATAGAAGCGTGTAAAATCATTAAAAAAATATTCAGAATATTCAATATGGGAATTTTAAACTTTTTTTTCGGAGGGCCGCAACACTAGACCCTTTCGAACATACTTATTTAACGATTTTTCCCAATAGAATTACACTTGTATTTCTGCAATTAGCTGCTATATAAAGTAATTTTTATTTTCTTAATCGGGGGCGAACGACTTCCGTATTTTAACAAATCAAAGATAAATATTGTTAAGCAGCGAAAAAGAGCAAAATTTATAGATTATAAAAATGTTCTTTTTCTGGCAAAAATTCCGGTTCGAAAATGTACTTTTCACAAAATTGTAATGAGTCTAAAACCCTAACGGGGTGTCAAATTGAGATACAGTAGTTCTAATTTAATTCTTACAGTAAACCATAAATAATCCATAGCATTTAACCTCCGCTGGCAATCTTGCCGATGTGTAGTTTCATGCAATATACATAATTTTCAAATATTTAACTATACTTGCCAACCATCTCATTAATAACGCCCCCTTAAAACACGTCACTTTTCCACACCACATTTTAAAAGTAAATTTCTCCAAATGTAGCTACGCTTAAATAAGAAAATCCAAAAAATGATGTGGGGGAGGGGTTGAAAGGGTACTAAAAACAGATTCATAATGAGATGTCTGGCAGGTATGTTTAACTACAGGTTTTTAGCTTGTTTTATGGTAATCAGATTTAGCTTCAGGTGCGCAATTACACTTTTAAAGTTGAAATTCATATTCTAGTAACTGAAAAGGTTACTGAAATATATATTTTGTACTACAAATATCTAAAACTGCTACGCTTTTTGGAACATTCTTCACTTAAAAGCGGATAAACCTATTTGGCTGACAGCCAGTCCCTGTTTTATGAGAAGTTGTTTCCACAATTACTCTTGCATAATGTTTCTAAATTGGGTATTCACATTCATAAAATTTATACTTGTAGATAAAATAATTTAACACCTTCATTTCTAGCTGAGATTTTTTTCAAAGAGCAATTGGGGGAACAAATTTTCTAGTGTCGGCAAGATTTCGATAAGTCTGGTCATAATTCTTTTTATATGAAGAGATAAACAATGAAGCTTTTAAATTTTTAAGATACTTACAAAAGAATAAGTTCATTCTTGTTTTTTACATTAACATATGTCATGTTACAATTATCGGAATTTCTTTTAATTGACAACAAGTCTCTTGAGTATACTTAAACTTGCATTAAGTAGGAATTCATTCGACTAAATTTAATCATTCAGTCCTTGATTTCAAAAATATTTACCCAAATGTTGAAATATTTTATCCAGTGCCTGCATTTAAAAAAAAAATTATCGGCGTTTACAGAATTTTGCGAAATGTCATTAAAGAACATTAATTTCACTTTACATCGAAAGCTGTTAGTTCTATAACGAACGAGGCTTTTCATGAACTGCGTTTATGTAAATTTTGAATTTTAAATATTTGCGTGTTTTCACTTTTTATAAATCTTGGTAGGAAAAAGTAACGTATCTGTCGAATTTCAAAACTTGTTAACAGCAATCGACAATTACTTCAAAGTACGCTATGGAAATGTACAGTCCGAAGCAAAAGTATCAGAGCACTAGCAATAATCCCTGTCTAAAAAAAGTACTTAATACTGCTTTGTTAAATAAATCATTGTCGAGTCATGTTGTAGTGAGTCTAAGAACATGATTCCACAAGGATTTAACAAAACTTAAGTATACTGTTTAATATCTGAATTATTGGCTAGTGCTCGGATACTTTTGCTGCCGACTATATAATATGCATAAGCAAGTTTTCTTTGGAAATAATGGAAGTACATGTTTGACAATTATTGATAATGAATGCAATCTGCTATGAACTCATCTGAACAGTTCCCAAAATTTTAATTTTTGTCAACATAAATTTACGTATAATGAAATTTAGAAATGTACTTTGAAAATGTTAAGTATTTCTTTGCAGAAAATAGACTAATAATTAAAAAAAAAAACTACAGATTTTCCAATTTTTGTGTGACAATACTATTAATGACATAAAAATTCGACGATATGATGGATCTGTTGAACCTATTAGATAGACCTAATTCTCTACAAAGGGCACTACACCTAGAACCTCAACGTAGTCAATCAGCTTTAAATCCTAATAATCGCAACATTTTTAATCTATTCCGGAGCATTTTTTTAGCCCCGCCTCTATTCCATACCACTTTTTTGTTAAAGTAATTTTTTCTTACTTGATCATAGTTATATTTGAGAAACATACTCTAAAAATAAAGCGGTGCAAAATAAAGGCGGGGCTGAAAATCCTCCGGAATAAATCAAAATTTTGGCATCTACGCTAATTTAAACTTGATATTAAAATGGCATTACCTGAACGGAAAATAAAATAAAGCTATTGTTTCTTGAAATATTAAAATTAGATTTATTTAATTGAAATATTCTCATATTTTCTAAATATGAGATATTCACATTTTTGTTGACCTTGAAAGTGCTGTACGTCCATTTTTAAGATCATCAAAAGCAAGAATTTCTTTTAATACTTTCAAAATGATCGCATTATAAACTTTAACCAATTTAATACCTAAATCGAAAAATGAGCATAATGACGTATAACAAATTTTCAAATCATTTAAATACAAACTCTTAAAAATGTCTATATAAAATGGATTCTTGCCACTTTTAGATAAAACAGTTCATGTGTACATATATATATGTGTGGTTAGGTATAATATAAAGGTCTAGTCATTCAGCAAGACTGATAAAGATCATATTTCTCCAAATTTATCGTATTTCTTTTTATTGAAAAATATAATTTTCTGCTGTTCAAATGAATTTGAAGTCTGTACTACGCAGTGTTGCCGGATTGGGGACTTCTTTTATTCAACTACCACCAATAATTTTGAGAAGTAGTATTAGATATACAAATGGTAACAAAAGTCTTTGAACATTAGCAAAAATTCCTATATAAAAGAAGTACACTTAATACTGTTTTGTTAAATAAATCCTTGTCGAATCCTGTTCCGAGCCAGTCTGAAAACAGGATTCAACAAGAAGTTATTCAACAAAACTGTATAAAGTGTACTTTTTTTTACATAGGAATTTTTGCTAGTGTTCGGAGACTTGTTACCGACTGTACATAAAAGATTATTAATCTTCGAAATGATTAGGCAACAGTTACAATCAAAACTTGGGGACTATTTTTATTCAATATCTGCCAACACTGGTACTATTTTCAAAAATCTTAAATTTGACTTTATTCTGGAATATACTTACAGTTGTGCCTAAATTATAGTATTACCACGTTTCCTAAAACTGGCATTGACGGCAATTTCAAATTCTTCGAAGGGTTCCAAACTGACCGAAAAGTTGGGATTTAGAAATTATCCAGTCATTCAGCGCTCTTTTTATCGCTTATTTTCTCTCTATCACCCCTATTTTACCACGTTTTTATTAACTCGCTTTCTTGTTTGCTTGTCCAGTACAATTCTTGCAATCGATTTCTAACTAACTTCCCGACTAGCTAGACATTTGAAACTTTTAGAATAGCTCAGAACACGCTGATAATGCATTCTTTTAATAATTTTATTTAATTAACAAATGTTGGAAAATTTCTCTTAATTGCTGTCTTTATTACGCGTTTGATCATTTTCTTTCGAGTTGATGGAGTAATTCACTAAAATAAGTCATAAAAAAGTATTTATTAATACATAGATTTTTTTTTTTTTTAAGCATATCCCCTTTTATTTACCGCCTACTCCTTGCTTTTACTGAGGCTTCCATGATTTTGTATCTGTGAACTGTATCTTATCTTTATAAATTTTTTATAACCTGGATAAACTTTTTAATAGCTTAATTTTAATTAAACAACCTCTTATCTCAAATATCATTTAATTTTTTTAAATTAAAAACCTAACCCCTTTTTTAATCATTTTTTAAGCAGATTTTCTTCGCATCTTCTCTACATCGTTCTTAATTGTAACTAAACTTTTGTATTAATTGGCTCAATATTAATTTGTAGCCAGGAAGTAAAAGATCATGTTCTTAGGATTTCTAGAATGATTATTCCAGTTGTTGTTTTATGCACTGATAACGGTACGCCCAATTGCTACCGAAAGAGCTGCCTACTATTTAATAATTAATAACAGGAGACTTGGCATTGGAATATTAAAACCCGAATAAACTACTACGTCAGAAACGCCAAAGAAAAATATTTGAGATGCATACAGCTGTTACGGTAGCCTTAAGCGTACCGTCTTCAGTGCAAAAAGAATTCTGAATCTGGAGAAGTGCTCGTATATATAGGAGAGGGACCGAATTTAGTTCAACCAATAGTATTACGGGAAAGGTGGGGAGTGTGGCCAATAGGAATGTTAGCTGTGTAAACAGTAGAAAAATTAAGAAAATGTGGACTGAATGTAAAATTTCCAACAATCAGACAAATAGGGAACAGCGAAATCAATATTTATTACCAAGATTTCATGTTTGTTTGTCCGGTACAAATCTTGCAATCAATTTTTAACTAACTTTCCGATTAGCTAGACATTTGAAACTTTTGTAATAGCTCAGAACCCGATGACAATGCATTCTTTTAATACTTTTATTCAATTAATAAATGTTAGAAAATTTCTTATAGTTGCTCTCTTTATTACGCATTTGATCATTTTCTTTTAAGTTGGTGGGATAATTCATCATATTTTTTTATTATTTTTTTTTTAAGTATTTATTAATACATAGAATTGTCAAGTTTATATGATTCAACAGAAAATTCTAGAACGTGGTATATAAACAGTTATTTTTATCTTGCAATTATTAACACTGGACTTGTTGAGTCAACACTTATGCAGTGACTTTTGGTTTAAAGAAATGTGGTTGAAGAACACATATTTTACAATTATGGGATAGGGTCATAGCGTTATAATTTGATAGTATTTCAAATTTATTTTTAGAATACCTAGACATAGTAGAATCCTAAATGACATTAGATCTAAGAAGTTAGTTTATTAGAAATAATCGACTTCAGTACAAGAAACTGACTTGGTTTTAATACATAAATCAATTCAGAATTTTCTCGAAGTGATAATTGAAGGTTTCAAGAGAAAATGTGGTTGAAATTGTCGGTAACACATTTATAGATTTTTTTTTTTAAAGGGGGGAGGGGATTTAATCTAAAAGTACCTTCTTATAAAGTTATAACTACTGATTTAATATTAATTTCGTAGCAGTATATATAAATGGGAATGGTCGTAGGTATTGACGTATTTAATGTAAATTTATTTTAACCCTTTATGCTCCAAATTATAAATAAACATATATATATATATATTTATATATCAATCTCAAAACTTTTTTTAATTACCTAACATAGGTTCATTAGGAGACATGTAAAGCTGAAATAAGAATTTTTTTTCATTTCTTGTTGATTAAAGCCAAAAATTGCTTTGGTACTTTAATATATTGACGAGACATTACAACTGAAAAAATTTCCTAACATTAATTTCTTGTTTACTAGTTATTAATACTTTTCAATTTTGTGCATATTCATGTGAAAAAATATAGCAATGCATATCTTTCACCAAAATAGAAGCAACTGAGATCTAATGGCGGCAAAAATCACTTTGAGACAAAACTTTTCCTCTTTCGTGAAACTGCTATTGCAATTTATCGGCAATTGAGAGAAGTATTCAATATTGGTAGTATAAAGTACCGTAGTTAAAAAGTGAATGGCTATTTTTCTGTATGAGTTACAATCAAGTGGTACTTTAAAGTGCCGATGAGGTATAAAAAGTTAAAAAAATGTAGCTGAGATTTTAAATGTTAAATTCAAAATCCTAATGCAAATATTTAGAGAATGCAATATGCATTTAATAATAAATATATTTTGTTTTATTCTTGGTATTGCAAATTTGAGTTTATATTTAAAACCAACACTCTGAGAGTTTTTTCCTTGTGTACTTTCGTGAGCTGAAAATTTTACTTTTCAGATTATATAAATCTTGAATTTCAAGTTCTATATTTTAGTTTAAATCAGCAGAAGTACAGGCGATAACAAAAGTGTCCGAACACTAGCAAAAATTCCTATATAAAAAAAAGTACACTTAATACTGTTTTGTTAAATAAATCCTTGTCGAATTCTGTTCTTAGTTAGCCTAAGAAGAGGATTCGACAAGGATTTTTTTTAGCAAAACTGTATTAAGCGTGCTTTTTTAATATAGGATTTTTAAATATAGGAATCTTTGCTAGTGTTCGGACACTTTTGTTACCGATTGTACATTGAATTTTCATGAATTTATATTATGAAAAGGGTTCTACGTTAAATAAAATGATAATATGGAGGTCAAATATTTGAAAATTACGTCGTTAAATCTACACCATCAACTTGAAGGTGTTTAATATATATAGTATGATTGTATAATTAGCTCCCCTTCACATTCAGCTCTTTTGTAAAATAATTGCAACATAAAAAGAACTTTTTATCTTGTTTACGACAACGTTTTTTAAATTTTCTGTTTAATCATATAAACGTGACAATTCTATGTATTAATAAATACTTTTTTTTTTTTTTTTTTATGAATTATCCCATCAACTTGAAAGAAAATGATCAAATGTGTAATAAAGAGAACAATCATAAGACATTTTTAAACATTTATTAACTGAATAAAAGTATTAAAAGAATGCATTGTCATCGTGTTCCGAGCTATTATAAAAGTTCCAAATGTCTAGCTAGTCGAGAAGTTAGTTAAAAATCGACTGCAAGATTTATACTGGACACACAAACAAACAAGAAAACCAGTCAATAAAAACATTGTAACAAGATAGAACCAAATGATATGATTGTAATCTTGGAAGAATGATATAAGCGGAGATGCCATGTTCGGAAAATTGAAGTCGAAATTGTAACTTCAGAAGCCATTAAATATCGTAGTTAGTTATATAAGAAATTCTGCATTGTTATTGTGAAATTCTGTACAGGATGATTATAATTAATAAAACAACACAGTACTAGCCAATGTTTTAGTAGGGTCAATATGGTTCCTGCCGTAGCCTTGTCTAATACAGTCGGTAGCAAAATTGTTGAAGCACTAGCAATAATTCCTATTTAACAAAACTGTATTAGGTGCCCATCTTTTAAGTAAATATTTGTCGAGCCATGATCTTAGACTTATACTGCTTATAAAAAGTAAGTTGATAAAAATTAGCTATCAAACTAAAATAAATATATATGAAAAGGATAAAAAATAGTTAAATTTAAATAACTAAAACCCCATTTTAAAATCTAGAAATCGCTAATAGTTCGTAAGTGCGCCTTTAAACTTTGTTTCACAGCAGAAGACTTCATAACGTGAAAATCAGAAAAATTAAACAACTTTCAGAATAAAAAGTGCTAAGTAAGTGCAATCTTCCTTTTCTTGTGGTTAAGTAATGCATGTTAATTAATCCTGGGGATCCAGGCCTGAGCTGGACTGTCAATCATAAAGTTAATAGCCAATGATTAAGTAGGGGTGGACTAAATATTCCCGCCGAAATAGATGGTATTTAAGCGGGAACACACGAAAAATCGTGTCTTTTTCCGATATTGACTTGCCTAATAAATCTACGTTAAATATTAATCTTATCATGTAACAGCTCGCTAACGAAACCTGCTGGCCCGGTGGGGCGCCACTACGGAGGAGGGCCGACTTTCGGCGTAGTTACGGGACATATGACGCTCAGGATGTCTAACTTTCAGGCCAAGACTGCATCTTCAACTTAATAAAGGATTATTAGTGGATCTGGTCTCATCATCCTTTCTAAGATGCTCACATTACGGGAATACCATCCCACTTAATGTTACGGGACCCCAAAAACGTTACATATATATACGAAAAGTATGGATGTATGCTTCAATAATTTTGCTACCGATTATATTGTAGCAGTCATCTTGAGTAGACAACAAGCATTCGGCCTGAGTTCCTGATCGCGCCTTCATTCGCCCTGAGTTCTGATGCGCCCTATGCCAACTTTTCTTATACCACTCCTCCAAGATTGTAATATATCTAGTGATTAACCATACGTTGTCAACATGACACTTTCTTTTCGTTTGCCAACTATACACCTCCTAAACATGTGGCTCTAATTTTGAATCTATTTTATTCCTTTTTTTTTTCTCTATATATCGATTCTTTCATAGCCTCCTAAACTAGATGCCTTCCGCGTGGCTCGGAAACTTGGCAACAGTTCAAGCGGTAGACAACGCCACCTGGTACAGATTCCGCGACTTTTTTATTCAACAGCCACCAAAAATTTTTAAAAGTGGGATTCGATATACATAATAAAATCTTTTTGTAAAAAAATAGAACCGACTCCAAAAAGCAACTACTATTCAAGCAACTAAAAAAAAAAAAAAAAATGGCATGAAATGAAACTGTAAATTGCGCCTAAAAGTATAAAATAATTTCCTTCGTCAAACAACCTATAACACTACAATTAATGATAACTTTTGAAGTCGGCGCAAAATTAAATAAAATTTAATTAGTTTTTAAAGATTTGTTTTTAGATCGATAGCTACAAATGCTGATGTCTCGAATGATCCATTTTCATGTTTCCTTTATTATTTTATCACTGTATACAATTGGTCCATTAGTAGCATCTACATAGAACAGTGGACATTCTTCGCAATTCGGTATTTATGTTTCTAGCTACGAAGCAGTGTTGCCAGATGGTTAAAAGTAAATTTCCCCAAACAGTTCTCAAATTTCCCCAAATCAAAAGTTTTTTCCAAAAAAATCCCCAACTCAATTTATACAAAAAATGTAATATTTTTAGAAAAAGTTAAAAAATATTTAATAAACTGAAGCTCACATTTTTCCCCAAATGAAGCTCTTTGTAGAAAAAAATCACCATTTACAAAAATAAATTTCAATACACTAGTTTCTGAAAAATTTTAAATTTGTGTAATTTTTGTGTATTTGTCTAACTTTCTGAGTTTCCTCATCTCTAATCATTTGTACTTAACCCATAAGTATATAAAAACTTTTTTTTTTTTTTTTTTTTTTTTTTTTTTAAACGCATGAAAAACAAGATATACCCAGGGAGCTTAAAGAGCTTGCGTCAAACTGAATTATATATCATCCCTGCCCTAACAACACACTTGTCCACAATACATCCTAAAGATGTCCATAGGAGGTGTCCATAGACGTCCTTCTCATTCATAAGATATCCTCGGGATGACATTTAGAGAATATGTGCTGTAAGGGATGTAAGTTTACTTCAAACTAGCTAAAACAAAGCATTCACATTTATGCTGACGTCCAACTTACTTTAAGTTTGATTAGTCAAGCGAAGCAGCAATCAATAAGTATTTAGCATTCACTATGCTTGCTGCAGCACATATAAATCAAATAATTTTTGGAATCAGAGATGGGGGGGGCAGTATAAATTTTATAATCAGAAAGATGAAAAAGTTGCTTTTCTATATCTGAAATACAAATAGCACCCAGAATTGCCCATTTTTTCGTTTTTATTGGATTTTAGGAAAATGTCATCTTATACTAATTTTAAAGAAAATCCCCATGTATTTCCCCAAACTGTTCCCCACTAAATTTCTGTCCCCAAATATTTCCCCTGACGCTTCAAAACTCCCCGAAATGGGGAGAAATCCCCAAGTCTGGCAACACTGCTACGAAGTTAGTTTCCTTTGCAAATTTGGTATAACTTTGATAACTATCATCCTTGGTGGCTTTTGGATTTGTCGATCGAAACGTAATGCAAAAATATACATGTAAGGAGTATATTTTCATAATATATATTGTACGAAGTATTGTTTCATATTCTTCATTGCTCTCTTGAAAGAAATTAAATATGTTTGCCAGATAATTTTGCGATTTTTCTTTCACCAAAGACGCCAGATACCAGCAGCTTCGCCAACTCTTTTGCTGTTTACGACATCTTATTTGTTTTCTTGAATCAAAGTAGTTTTCGGCTGCGTTTTGCAGGTGTCATTGTGAGACGTGTATTTTGAATAGAATTTGATTTTTGTATTGAATACAGGTATCAATTTTTATTTAATTTTGCGCCGACTTCAAAAGTTATGATTAATTGTAGTGTTATAGGTTGTTTGACGAAGGAAATTATTTTATACTTTTAGGCGCAATTTACAGTTTCATTTCATGCCAAATTTTTTTTTTTAGTTGCTTGAATAGTAGTTGCTTTTTGGAGTCGGTTCTATTTTTTGTGAAACTTGATTCATATAGCAGAACATCAGAAGACGTTCGACGGCAGTTTCACAAATCACAACCCCCAAGAAAAGTGACATAACTCAAAAAATGGTTTATGTCACTGAAAAATACATGAAATGCACCCAATGTGAACAAAAAAGTTACATCTCCATCTAGAAAGTTATCCACTCGAGAGACAGTTGTGCTAGTCTTATTCTAGTCAAGTTATTTCTAAGTTGATTTTTCTCAAATGCTGCATGTTTAAGTAGTGTCACTTTACTTGCCTTTATCGGATATGAGAAAAAAAAATATCTATTGAATGAACATACTTTAAATTAAAAAGGCTTTAGAAATGTAAAGAACGGATACGCTGTATTCGTAACCAAAAATTCTGTTAGGGATATACTTACTACTTTTACCAGTGTAGCTGCATGCATTCAGAAGTTAGAGTGAGAACAGACTTTTGTGAGTATCCTGTAATTTGTTTATATCTTAATGAAATCATAATGAAACCTATTTCAGGCCAAGATCTTTGCGACAACAAAAAAAAAGTATTAAAATTAAAGCATGTCTTACGAAGTTATAAGCTAACAAATTTCAACAACAACATTAATGAAAAACATAGTTTGCATTGAGAACCTCTTCCTTTATGAAGTCGGTTTAAAACGTTTATACGTTAATCGATGTGACCGCTTACTATAACCATACTTTGAATTTTACATAGCATAAATGTCACCCGCTACGCTACAACGTATGCAATGCTGTTGAAGTGTGAATAAAATATTAATTTGCGGACAAACAAATTACCGTTTTAATCGTTCTATTTTTAGCATTAATGTCTACAAACTGTCTTTTCTTACTAAATCGATGGCATCCAGTAACTTTGTAATTCACTTTTTTTCCCTATCTTGAACCGTTTTCGAGATAGGAACGCTAACTCCACTATTTTCCACCAGATGGTGCTATAAGCGGTTGAATCACGTTACGCATGACTACTATACTATACCTACATGCAACTTTTATGACTATAGCTGCAGCCGTCCAGCAGTTAACAGAGTCGGGACTCACTCTTTTGGGCACCCTGTATCTTCTTTAGATCGTAAAGATATTACAATGGGACCTATTTCAGACCAAGACCTTTTCAACAAAACAAAAAGTATCAAAATCGGAGCATCCGTTCAGAAGTTATGAGCTAACAAACATAAAAAAAAAACATACGGTTCGAATTGAGAACATTCCTTCTTTGTTTGAAGTCGGTTAAAAAGACGAATACATTCGAAGAAACGTCGATTATATATATATCATATATCACTTCTTTAAATTATTGGTGAAAGTTGAATAAAAATGTCGTTTATCTGTATCAGGTGCTGTTGTCTACCGCTTGAACTGTTCCCAAGTTTCCGAGCAACACGGAAGGCATTTAGTTTATGAGGCTATGATTATTTACGCAGATTATCAACAACACGCTTTCAAGACGTGACTTAAAAATAAACTAGTTGGCATAGGTGGACTCTGCTCAGTTCCCCATCATATTTATGTTCTCATAAATTTCTAGTACGAGACATATTATAATCATGTTAAAAGAAATGAATTTGATCAAAGCTTGATACAGTGACAGAATGAAATCCAAGCCTAATAGGCTATCCACCGTTCTCATCGATATATTTGTCTTATTCTAATCTATTAATTTATTTTATCAGGGTCGATTCCGTTGTTTCGTTTTCATGCTACTATTACCAATGCAATAATCCTCAAAATTCATATTTATATGAAAAATTTACAATTTCGCTATGTTGATAAAATCGTAAATTACGATTAATTTACGAAATTTTCCTATTAGTATTCAATCATTTTCGAACAAATATCATAAAAGTAATTTTGAAGTTGTGTAATGTATTTATGATCCTCAAAATGGAAGTTTATGCTCAGTTTTGCCTTATTCAGACATGCTAAGTAAATCGTAAATTCCAAATAACTTACGAATTTTTTAAATTGGTAAAATCATAGTCTATGATATTCATACCAGTATCCTAAATAATATTTCGAAAGTGGTTTGACATCTTTATGATGAAAATATGCCTCAAGATTGACGTTTATGTGAAATTTTGCTCTATTCTGCCATGTTAAAAAATTCGTAAATTTCCAATAACATACGAAATCTTTATATTGGAAAATTCATAGTCATTAATATTCATGTCAGTGTCCTAAATAATATTTCAAAAGTAGGCTGACATCTTTACGATGAGAATATCTCTCAAAATTGACGTTTATGTGAAATTTTGCCCCATACTGCTATGTTAAGAAATTCGTAAATTTACAATAACTTGCAAAAATTTCAAAGTAACATATTTATAGTTACTGAAGTTCATTCCGTCATCAAAACTGATATTTTAAAACTGGTCTGATATTTTTACAGTAAAAAGTTTCCATTTAATGCACGTTTAAGTGAATTTTTGTCCTATTCTGCCATGTTAAGAAAATCGTAAATTTCTAATAACTTACGAAGTTTTTTAAATCGAATGTTGCAAATGAATAGGGTTCTTGCCAGTGTCGAAAGTAATATTTTAAAACTGACCTGACCTGTCTGCGACAAATTGTTCTTGAGATATCGTGTACACAGACTAACAAACTAACGGACTAACACACTAACAGACACCCTACAGACAGACACCATACAAATTTTGTCATTTTCGGATTCCTCACACCTGAAAACGTGTAAAAAATTCAGAAAAACCGAGGTCGAAAATTTTCACGATTACCTAAGTTCTCCATACCTATAGTATGATGGAAAACTAAACTAGTTGGCATAGGTGGACTCTGCTCAGTTCCCCATCATATTTATGTTCTCAGAAATTTCTAGTGCTAGACATATTATAATCATGTTAAAATAAATGAATTTGACCAAAGCTTGATACAGTGACAGAATGAAATCCCCGCTTAATAGGCTATCCACCGTTCACTTCGATATATTTATCTTATTCTAATCTATTAAATTATTTTATCAGGGTCAATTCCGTTGTTTTGTTTTCATGCTACTATTTCCAATGCAATAATCCTCAAAATTCATATTTATATGAAAAATTTAAAATTCCGCTATGTTGATAAAATCGTAAATTACGAATATTTTACGAAATTTTCCTAGTAGAATATTTGTATTCAATTATGTTCAAACAAATAGCATAAACGTAATTTTGAAGTTGTCTAATGTATTTAGGATCCTCAAAATGGAAGTTTGTGCTCAATTTTGCCTTATTCTGACATGTTAAGTACACTAAGCGACAAAGAAAAAGCCGCACTGCAGAAAAAATGACTTATACCTTTTTTATTTGTAATAACTTTAAAATTAATGTTTGAAACAAATAAAACTGTCTTGTTTGCATAATACCAAAGGTATGAAATGATACCTATGTATATTTTCGATTTAATAATTCGCTTTATTGCACTTTATGAAGTAATTTAAAAATCTGCATAAAACTTTCTTTTTGAACATAATGCAACAACTATACACTTTGCATTCTATTATGATTTATTATATGAAATAAACAAGTTATATTTTAATATATGAAATAAAACTATTTATTTGTTAGATCTAAGCAATTTTTTGTTAAAAATATGTATTCTGCATTGGGTTAATTCCACATTTATATGGAATTACTGCATTAATGCGCAATGGCATAGTTTATACAGTGTTTTAATATAAATCTCAGAAATTTCAATGTGCCAAATATCACAAATAAATTTTTATAGTTCTGGCAGAGTTATAGGCTGCAAATTTCGAATCCTCTCCCCTCTCCCCCGCCTTTTTATAGACGAAACATTTTCGAGCGGATCGCGATTTTGACTATTTCCATGTCTGGTAAAGAAGAAATTCTACTATATCCTTTGTAGTATTTAACTTAAAGTGAAAAAAGTATGATTATTTACAGAATTATAGGTTCTCATGGGAATGTATAAGAAATTTTGACAATTTGAAGTGATTAAACTTACCACAGACGCCGTGTAGTAAGGTGCCTTATTATCTTCAAATGCTGTTTACGGAAATGTCTAAGATACCTCCAAAATAGTCGGTCAGGCACCACTTTTATGCAGATTGTGTTTTATTTCGAGTTAATTGATCCCTTGAGCATAAAAATTTCCCCGAGTGTTTGAAAAGTTATGCACCTCCGTACCATAATGTACGGAGAATGTGTCACTGTTTTAAAAGTGCGATTTTTATTAAGTCGGTCACATTTTCGTCTTCATTCTAGCTTTTTTCAACTGCACGAAATAAAGAAAACTTGATTCATCAGAGAAAACCAGTTCAGCCTAATAATTAACTGATAATGTTTTTAAATTTTGGTCAACTAAAGTATTGTTTTTTCTCATTCTTTTCCTTAATAATGGCTTTTTTCGCAGATCTTCCGTTCTTTAACCCGCTTTGTTTAATTGTTCCCGCATTGTTTTTGAAGAAAGTAATTTACTATACACTTTTTTAAAATCTTTTTTAAGTTCTGAACATGATACAAATCGATTTTTTAAACATTCGCATTTTAACTTGCGGTTATCTTGCTTGGATGAGCAAAATGACCGCCTAAAGCCAAATTCCCAGTTTAAACGGCCAAAAAAAATTTTATTTTGCCAAAATTCATTTTACCAATATTTCGTTAGCATTTAATTATTTTTCCATCTCACGTATTAAAATTTTTTTTTATTTTCATTTAAAAATTAATACTTTTTGTGGCATCGTTAACTGCCTTATTCTTACCATTTTTGAAATAAATTCTAAAATTACAATTTTCCTGACAATTGTATTTTGTTTTTAACACTAGACAAAGCTAAAGTGTATGTGGAGGACAACATAGTAAAATCTGTTCGAAAATTTCCTTTTTAAACGATAAAATTGGCGGTTGTAGAAGGCGAAAAGGCAAACATCCAAGTGCGGCTTTTTTTTTTTTTTTTGTCGCTTAGTGTAAATCGTAAATTCCAAATAACTTACGAATTTTTTAGTTGGAAAAATCATAGTCTATGATATTCATGCCAGTATCCTAAATAATATTTCGAAAGTGGTCTGACATCTTTACAATGAAAATATCCCTCAAGATTGACGTTTATGTGAAATTTTCTCTATTCTGCCATGTTAAGAAATTCGTAAATTTCCAATAACTTACGAAATCTTTATATTGGAAAATTCATAGTCATTAATATTCATGCCCGTGTCCTAAATAATATCTCAAAAGAAGTCTAACATCTTTACGATGAAAATATCTCTCAAAATTGACGTTTATGTGAAATTTTGCCCTATACTGCCATGTTAAGAAATTCGTAAATTTCCAATAACTTACGAAATCTTTATATTGGAAAATTCATAGTCATTAATATTCATGCCCGTGTCCTAAATAATATCTCAAAAGAAGTCTAACATCTTTACGATGAAAATATCTCTCAAAATTGACGTTTATGTGAAATTTTGCCCTATACTGCCATGTTAAGAAATTCGTAAATTTCCAATAACTTGCGAAATTTTTAAAGTAGCATATTTATAGTTACTGTTGTTCATTCCGGCATCAAAACGGATATTTTAAAACTGGTCTGATCTTTTTGCAGTAAAAAGTTTCCATTTAATGCACGTTTAAGTGAATTTTTGTCCTATTCTCCCATGTTAAGAAAATCGTAAATTTCTAATAACTTACGAAGTTTTTAAATTCGAATGTTGCAAATGAATAGGGTTCTTTCCAGTGTCGAAAGTAATATTTTAAAACTAATCTGACCTCTCTGCGACAATTTGTTCTTGAGATATCGTGTACACAGACTAACAAACTAACGGACTGACCCACTAACAGACTAACACACTAACAGACACCCTACAGACAGACACTATAGAAATTTTGTCATTTTCGGATTCCTCACACCTGAAAACGTGTAGAAAAGTCAAAAAAACGAGGTCGAAAATTTTCACGATTACCTAAGTTCCCCATACCTATAGTATGATGGGGAACTAAAATTATCACTTGCCACCAGAACCCAGGAAGACATGCGTCCTTGAAGACAATACTTAAGGCATAGAAATAGGTTCGCAAACATGCTCAGTGGAAATTATCATACTTTAAAATTGTAAACACGACCGAGAGGAAAAAAGTGGCAAATGTGGGCTTTAATTTGGAAGTACAGTATTTGCAGTAAAATGAAGCAGGAGAAACTAATGCTTACTATTACCCTTCATAGGTCATGCTTAGTTTTAAATGAAGACACTTCCTGTGTCTTTTTTAATTGTTTACTGACATTTTCTTTTCTTTTCTTTTTTTTTTTTTTTTTCCGCAAAACTAATCGATGTCAGATACTGATTAAAATATTTCGAAATCTATTGCACGCGATATTTCATTTCTATGTTTGTTTTTTATTTGCATATAAAGCGTACAGATTGTGAATAGCAAAATACTATAAATATTAACCCCTGCATCACTATATTTTTAATGTGAAGGTTAAATAACTTTTGAGGAAATTGAAATGTTCACACTGTAAACGTAAATGTCTTAAATTCAGTTTAAAATGTGTCTTAAATGGATGGTCATTTTTTAAGCGAAAAAAAAAAATGCCTTACTTTTTAAGACACCTTTTTGCATCAGAAATTAAGATATTGCAAGTGTCTTAAAACGCCGCCATGTTTTAGGCTTAAAAACACCGCCATGTTAGGCTTAAAAATACTACCGTTTTTAAGGCTTTTTAATAAATAAATAAATAAATATGGCGTGCGCTAATGTTTTTCTGTTAAAAATATATTTTAGAATTGTTTAGAGCATTAATGAAATATTTATATTAAAAAAGAAAAAAAAAAAAAAAAAAAAAAAGAAAAGTCCCATATTTTCAGCGTCGGGATTCGAACTGACACTGTCTATTGAAACCGAAACATCGTGCCAAGCATCGTCGGAGTGAAGCATTTACCAATCACGCTACCGTCGAATACAGCCGTACGTGTTTTTATGATATAATATACTGCAGTATTCGTGAAACAAATCGCAGTGTAATGTTTTATTTCTAATTCTTGCCATAAAACTATTGATAGTATGGTTTTATCTTAAATTTCATATTTAGAGGACAAAAATGTTTTAATAATGCATTACAAGTATGTGAAGGTTGCATCCCTCGATGATAACGATTTCTTTCCTTAAAGTGATATTTAAATAAAAACGAACTGTAATCATGAATACAGGAAAATTTGTAGTTTTACATTTAGATGTATGTGAATTTGTGAAAGAAAAAAGTTTTTAAATGAATAATAATAAGATGAAAGAAAGAAAAAAATATGCACAAATTATTCATGATTGTTCACTTATAAATTCGCTTTCTTCTCTACAAATTACTTGCTATATCCGTCTTCACACATTTTCTTTTAATATAAGAAAGCTTTAAAGACAAAGATTTTTTTTTTTTTTTTTTTTTTTTTAACAAAATAAGCTTTGTATCTAAATGTGTTGTTTATTAATTGTGTTAAAGATAATAGCATATAAATATTATTCACATCCCTAGAGTATTATTCCAATAAAATATAATTTCATAAAGCTACCGTAATTTAAGTAGTTTAACTGCTTATTATATAAAATAATAATACGTTTATTGAATGTGGAAAGAAGTAGGATAAGCATATTTTCTTAAAGTAGATTCCATATGAAAAATTTTCTAAGTAATGGAAGTGTCTGAATTTCTAAAGTGTCTGAAAATTTAAACGCGTTTTGCTGTCTGAAAATTCGCGTATTTACGTGTTTCAGACATTTTTGTGTCTGAATTGATATTTCAGACATATTTCTGTCTTAAATTAAAATATCTATAAGGTCTAAGGTACATTTTAAGATATTTACGCGTCTTAAATGCCGTTTCAGTTGTTATTATGTCTTACTTTAAGACCCTTTTATTTGCAGTGCATGTACGATTTCGCTTTTCATTCTTACTGCTGAAAATTACGGAGAGATTAAATGCTGATAATTATATTGAATTTCACCATTTAAAGAATATAGACGTCTAAACCCAATTTCTCTGAAATCCCACTAGAAACTTTCACTTTATGCAATTCAACTTTTGTCATAAATTGGGTTTTCCAGCTTCTTTTTCTTTTTCTGTTATTTCAAACCCATATTTCATCTGCAGTTAAGAATTAATTTATGGAAGGTTCTTTCTGCCGATCGGCAAGAACAAAAACTTTGAAAATACAACTCAGTTTCTTCTCTCTTGTCAAAACGTGCGGTTGGTTGGGTTGTTTACGTCGCACTAGTGCTGCGCAATGTTAAAATGTGCGGAATCTATAAATCTGTTTTTATGGCTATCCAAGTTTTTTAAATGGTGAAACGCATAAAATTATCCATACTTAGTCTCACAGTTTTTTTTTTTTTTTTTTTTTTTTGCTTTAGATTATGATGAACTAAATCTATATTAATAAAATCAGACTTTTGTCTGTAAATTTGCCGGAATCGAAAAATTTTGCGATATCTTCACGTTTCACACCCCATGAAAGCCGAAAATGACTTCAGAAAATTTTGCCTGTGTGTGTGTGTGTGTGTGTCATCGTGTCCGTATGTCGCTTTTTTTGTCCGGGCATCACTTGAGAACGGCTGGGCGGAATTCAACGGCGCTTGGCAGGAATTTAGGTCTTCACCCAACTTAAAATTATATCTATCAACTTTTCAGAAATTCCTCCCCGTTCCCCCCTGGGGGGTAAAAGACTAAAACACGTTTGTCCGGGCATCACTCGAGAACGGCTGGACGGAATTCAACGGCGCTTGGCAGAAACTTAGGTCTTCGCCCAACTTAAAATTATATCTACAGAAATTTTCAAAATTCTGATTAGTGTTTAAATTGTGGGTAAAAAACGCCTGCGCATGCGCCATAAATATTTTTTCACTATTACGCTTTGAATGGAAAAATAAAATGCAAAAATTAATTTTTAAGATAAAGACTTTTTTTATTCGCGTGATTCGCACTACAAATTATGAAAAGATTGAAATGAAGTTTTGCCATCTGAGTTTCATACTTTAGTTAATTTTAAAACATCTAATTGTCGTATCGAAAAACTGTTTACACCCCAGGATTCAGAAAACTCACCTCTTTCATTTGGTACTGAATTTGTAACGATAGGTCTAATACTTCTAATTTATTTTCCCCTTTTTCCGTTTTTCCGTTGTCACTTAAATTTCATACTTTAGTTAATATTTAAAAATCTAATTGTCGCATCGAGAAACAGTTTGCACCCCTGGATTCAGAAAAATCACCCCTTTCATTTGGTATCAAATTTATAAATATAGGTCTGATATTTCTAATTTATTTTACCCTTTTTCCGTTTTCAACGCGGATTCGGTAAAAGGTTTTATATTTATAAATATGCATTTATATATATTTTTATTTTCGAGAAATAAAATGAAATATTTTTAATTTCACGTGAATAATAATAAAAATTAGAGAGAAAAATACCTACAAAAGTTGGTGATTTTTTTTTTTTTTTTTTTTATGAGGAATTTGCACGTAGATAAATATTTTCATAGAGATATTTGGCATTAGTTTAATATTTTTATTTAATTAAGCAGTACTTTTCTTTCCTGCAGTAAAACAAAATTTTTTGTTGTTATTATGTACTTTATGAGGGTTTTTTTATGTTCTCCCATTAATTGTAAATGATTATAATTTGGATTTTATTAAGATTTTTTATTTTTATTTTGTAAATATCAGAAAAGATTTTTTATTTTATTTTATTTATTTATTTATTTTGTGTATGGAACAGCTTTAGTATTGGATCCCTTTGGCAAAATTTGAAATTCGGAACCGACGTAGCTCGGACGTTTCTCGCCAAGATCTTTAATTGCACAACTGAGATAGCCAATTCAGTTCATCGCAAAAATGGCTTAAAATATTTAAATTCTCCAAAGGGGTCCCATACTAAAGCTGTGCTTTTTGTATTTATTTATTTGTAATATTTTCTATTAAAGACTTCTGTGGTCACGGAATTTGGTGCGTAAATTGTTTGTTTGCATCCGGCACTTATTGTAACTGAATTTCACGAAATTCGAAATCCCCCCCCCTTCTCGGAGTCGGAGGGCAATAAACGGTATAACTTCTGTATAACCAAACAGCTGAATTTGGCGAATTTTTTTTTTTTTTTTTTTTGGCGCCGTTTTGAAGGATAACAATGTCATTCTGGACTGTTTGCGATATAATATGGCAGCCTAATACGTTGTTTATTTTGGATTTATGATTTTATGTTTTGTGTTTTATGATTTATATTATGATATTATCATTTATCATATATGATTTATGATTTTTAGATTTATGATTTAGCCATAATCGCCAACAAAAAAATCGCCAAATATCGTTGTGGGGTTATACTGAAGTTGTTCCCAATAAACATGTGTAAAAACATGTTTTTCCGTTTGAATTCGCTTTGAATTATCTTAGAATAGTGAATTTTGGTGTGCGGATATTAATTAAGTGTACGCATTATGTACATTAGTGGGATTTTGCAAAACTTCGAATTCACCCGCTGAGGAAGGGGAAGTAAGAAGTGGGTAAGTTGTGCCGAAGGCAGTGGGGACCCAGACTGGATATTGATTAAGTGTACGCATTATGTACCTTAGTGTGATTTTGCAAAACTTCGAACTCACCCGCTGAGAAAGGGGAAGTAAGGAGTGGGTAAGTTGTGCTGAAGACAGTGGAGACCCAAACTCCTCACTTTGCGAGCGAGAAAACCTCTACCAATCACAGCGAGAACTTAGGTTATTAATAAAGGTATGGGATTTTGACAACTCATTTAAGTTTAATGTCCAGCGAAGCGGGCAAAGCCTGCTAGTTGTGAATAAATTTATCTACGAAATCGCGAACGGATTTTTGATATCGCCCAATACATATTGAAAAAAATATGCCAACTTTTGCAACTTTTTTTTTTTTTTTTTTTTGAGGGGGGGGGGGGGGTGAGGCAGTCAGAGATTTAAAATCGCTTGAAACTTATTTACCACTCGTGGAAAATTGAGTTAAATTTTATGTGAAGTACTACTTCTGTGAAACGAATTTGTGCTACAAATTAACTTTCGCTGAAAAAGTTTTACTATCAAATACTTTCCTGTTAAATGTCGAAGTTACGCCTATTGGGTTTTTTAAAATGTATGAGTAGATGATTGTGATAAAATGAATATGACTTAAACTAGACTAAATTCTATACCAGATTGGATGTTTAGAGAGAAATCTATGACGTGGCTTATCATATTGTTGCGTACTCGGGGGTTCGTTAAGTTGTCCGAGAATGAAAGGCAAAGCTTGCAAAAATTCAGTAATTTATTCACAGAAAGTTCCAGAAAAATACAGGTCTATAAACCAAGTATCAGCTTCAATTAAACCGGTAAACACAGCTTAATTAACAACTGTGAAGTGTAAATCCACAGTACAAACTGTATAGCAATAGCACTTAAAGCAAGACTCATTCAAAGAGGTTTAGAACTCCTTCAATTGCAATGCAAGCATTAGCGAAATTGACTGACTCTGATCTCAGACTGAACTGACTGACTTGGCGAAAGAAACAGCCCTTATATACACAAGCGTCTGCGTCTTAATCAGCAACTTTTACTCCCAAAACCATACTCCCGGGAGTCATGCTCCTAACTACTGCGCATCTAATTCTGCGCATATTCGCCATTTCCCTTACAGGATAACAGGATTGTTTACTTCCGCTCCGTCTGCCATCGTGCTCGGTTGCTATTATTGACGCTCCTTACTTTGATCTATTTTATTAGAAAATGTCCGACTATTTGGATAAAAAAAGGTCCTTTTCAGGACCAATTTCTCTTGACAATGTGTCTGAAGAGATTTTAATTGATAATTCGGTTGCATTTGAAGAAAATATTTCTTCTGATGCATGTAGCAACTCTGCTACTGGGATTTTAACTGATAATTCGGTTGGAATTGGAGAAAATTCATCAGCTTCATGTAGCAACTCTGCTACTGTAGTAAATATTAATCAGTGTAATTTCATTTGTCCAGAATGTAAGAAAACATTTACTAAAAAACAAAATTTAAAACGTCATCTTAGTAAGTTTCATCCAAATCATTCCTCCTCTTCTAATGTTAAGCATTGTTTGAATTTTAAATGCGATGTATGTGGGTGTGAGTTTAGCCACCAAAAATATTTAACATATCATAAACGTAAACAACATGCTGCAGACCCTGTTGAGAAACACAATGTTATATGCCCACTGTGTCGTGAAAGTATAGATAAATCTAAAATTATTTCCCATTTATTTGATGCCCATGATATCCCGGTTGAAAGTAATGAATTAAATTTTTCTGATTTTGATAATTTTATGATATGGATGGCTGAAATTGAAAAAGAAACAAAATCTAAGTTTATCAGGTACGGCAGCAAACGAAATACTTATTATTTTAACTGTCATAGATCTGGCCATTTTCACTCTAGAAGCAAGGGCATGAGAGAATTAAAAATGTCTGGGAGTAAAAAGATTGATGCATATTGCCCTGAATCAATAAAAGTAACCCAAACAGAGGAGGGAAAATGTATGGTTAATTTTATAAGTACACATGTTGGTCATGAAAATGAGTTAGGGCATCTTTTTCTAACTAATGAATAGCGTACTTCTTTGGCCACTAAAATTGCTGCAAAAGTACCATTTGAAAACATTTTAGATGAAATAAGGGATTCCATAACTAATTCAAATCTTTAAAGATTGCATCTCCTGACTAAAAAAGACCTCCATAATATTACAATTTCTTTTAATCTCTCAAATGATGCAATAAAACATAGTAATGATTGTCTAAGTGTTGATATGTGGGTTCGAGAAATGCAGGATTCTGAAAACCCATGCATTTTATTTTATAAAACACAGGGTTGTGAGTGTACCGAATACCCATATCTTAAAAATGATGATTTTGTTTTAATGATTATGACAGATGCCCAAGCAGAATTATTAAAAAAATATGGCTCTGACTGTATATGCATTGATGGCACTCATGGCATCAATAATTATGGCTTTGAATTAATAACAAGTTTAGTAATAGATGACATGCGAGAAGGTTTCCCTTGTGCATTTCTTATTACAAATAGGAGTGATCAGCCTGTTCTATCATTATTTTTTTCTTTTGTAAAAAATAAAGTTGGTATATTGACACCAAAAGTTTTTATGTCTGACATGGCAGATGCATTTTTTAATGCTTGGACTGCCGAAATGGAGTTACCTAAAATGCGCTTGTTCTGCGCCTGGCATGTTGATAGAGCATGGCGTAAAAATTTAAAAAAAAATTAATGGTACAGAAAAGCAAGCCAATGTGCAGTGGCGGATTTAAGGGGGGGGGGGGCTAGGGGGCTGAAGCCCCCCCCAAAAAAACTGACATTCACAATTGAATATTGCAATTTTAAATTTTTTATTGGTCTAGAATAACACTTTGAAAAATCTTAGCCCCCCCCAAAAGTCAAGTTCTGGATCCGCCACTGCCAATGTGTATAAACTGATTAGAGCATTAATGCAGGAACAAGATGTAAATACATTTAATTTGATGTCAGAAGCCATAATAAATTACTTAAAAAATGATCAAGACACCCTAGAATTTGCTAATTATTTTGAAAATTATTATTTGAAAAATACTTTAACATGGGCTTATCGCCACAGGGCCTAAATACAAATATGCATATTGAACGAATGCATCGCACTCTAAAATACATATATTTACAAGGGGAAAATGTCAGGAGATTAGATAAAGCCATCCATGCTATAATGAGATTTGTCAGAGATAAAATGATAGACAGGCTGATACTCTTAAATAAAGGTAAATTGACAAATAAGTTAAAAGATTTAAGAAACAGGCATAAAAACAGTCTCACATTGGCAACAGAAATTACAGAAAATAATGATGGGTGGCTAATAACATCAGGGTCAAAAACAGAAATGTATGAAATTCAAAAAGTCAAAGACATATGTGATTGTAAAATTTTATGTAGGGAATGTAATACTTGTATTCACATGTATATTTGCTCATGCATTGACTCATGTATAAAATGGAATATGTGTAAGCATATTCATTACTTATGCCAAAAATTAAAAACATACAGCACTGTATCTGATACATTACCTGACAGAGAGCTTATTATTAATGAAAATGTATAATCTTCTGTAATTATTAAAGAGTTAAGTCATTCAAAGCCCATAATAAATTCGGAAATGGGTCTTGCAGAGCAAAAGGAATCCCTTATAAAGAGATACAGTGATTTAATTAAATCATGTACTGGTCCAGAGCAACTAGAATTAATGGAAAAAAATTTTAAGTCCCTATTACCAAAACTGAATGCTGTCACTCAAAGCACTACATCATTTTCTTCCCAATCCAATCGACCCTTTCCAACTAATAAAAAAATTATTCCTCAACGAATGTTTCATCCTAAAAAAAAAGAAAAGTGTCTAATCCAATTCAACAAAACTCCCCAGAAGATTCCCAAAATTTGGCACTGTCTTTAATTTTAAATCATAAAAATAGCGTAAATGATAATTAAGCATTAAACAGTGGGCATATAACCAAATAATTCAGTTATACAAATTATCTATGCTTTGACAGTTTCTCTTAAAAGAAAAAGAAAAAAAAAAAAATCCCACTGCAATATGGTATCCTTATAATAAATGATAAAACTCTAAAATATTTAACATTTATACCTTTCCTACAGAACATTGTAAAAGATATTAAATACATTACTGCCTATATGCATTCGTTCTTTGGCAATAATTTTTCGATTAGGATATGAAATTTATTTAGATTTCATTACAGTGTATTTCATTATTCAAAAGCATTTTATTTTCCTGTCTTTCCAAATTATTTCTTTTACTAGGTTATTTTATATATAACAATGTTAAAGTAAAGACCAAAACGAAATATTAATTCATGCTAGAACATTGATAAATTTCTGACATTTTTTGCTTCGCACCTTGAGTACATATCACAGACATGGTACAAACTTACAGAAAAAAGGGTGAACTTTTCACGACCCCCCCCCCCTCTCCAAAGTAGTATCAGGCAACTGACACAATATAAATTTTTCAATAATAAAAATTATGTTAAATCTCATTGCATATATGTACACACAATAAACAAAGTTGGAACAATAAATCTTACATTGAATATCATATTAATTATAATTAAAATAGTTGTAAGTGCTTAAAAAACAGACAAACTTATTATGTATACTTGAAAACAAGTTTATTCAGTAGAAGCGTTGTTTGCTGGGGCAATTGATTAGCAAAATAATGTAGTTCAAGTTCATTAGAAACATGCAGTTGAAGTGCTATTTCTTTTTCATTTTCTCCAAGTTTGAATTTGACATTTAATGAAAGCCAATCACATAGAAATTGCTAATAATATATTGCACAAATTCAGGTTGACGACCCCCCCCCCCCCTACACATGTCCAAAAAGTTTTAATGCGGATTTGCATTGATCCCAAGAATAATAATTTTCAAGATTAAAAAGGCTGAAAAGTAACATGTCTCATATCAAATATACAATCTATCTAGAATGATAGACAGATAACACACACACAAGCAGTGTATCATTACAGTTGCATTTTTCACAAAATGCAAAAATTAAATAATAAGTTATCATTTTTTTAAGCATTTCAGTATGTATACTGGATTGTTTAATAGAAAAACCTTTTTATTAAAAAAGTCTTTAAAAAAAAAAAAAAACTAAATCATAGTTGAAATGTTCAAATTACTTAAAATTCAACAATATATATATATATATATATATATGCAGTACAGTGGGCTAGTATTGTACTTGAATCAGACTTTTTTTTAATGAAAAAACAATTATTTTACCATTCCATTTCATATTTAAAGGAGAGTAAAACATAGTTATGTATGTGAGATGATAAATCTTTAAAAGAACTATGTAGTTAACAATGAAATATATAGAGGCATCTTTAAGGGTGTGCAAATTGATTATTCATAAGCCTACTTATATTTTAACATATTGTTAATGAAATTTTGAATTTGGTTTAAACCCAGACTAGACAGTAAGTAAATATATTCAGCAACCCCCCCCCCTCCATTTATCAATTTTTTTTTTTTTTTTTTTTATACTACTGCTGCTTCATAGTTAGTTTTGTAGTAATAATTTTAAAGCTGTCATATTCCATACATGATAAATTTTTCGATATATTTCTAGAACACTATATTATTAAACATATTTTGGTATATTATCCGAAATTTACTTTATCCCTACCATTGACTTTGAAAAACAAACTTCTCACTTAAATAGAAATTATCGAACAGGAAGCTGTAAAAGATATCATGAAGCATAGCAGCTTATCAATTTATGAAACAAAATAATTTATACTATTCATTGAAAATAAAAAGTAACATTTGTCTATTTGTTAGTAATTACATAAAAAATTTAATTCCACCTTTTAAATCACATATTCATAGGAAAAACAAAATAAGTAGCACTCAACTATATTTTCTTAATTTATTATTATGAGCAAATTAGTATATGTAATGTTGCACCGAATTATGTATCAAAGAATAATACTTTTCGTTAGTTATATTATACTCATTATTATAATTACAATATGTATGCATAATATTTTTTTTAAATATGGGGGGGGGGAGGGGGGAGTCCATAGCCAAATGAGCCCAGGGCACAATTTAACTTAAATCTGCCTCTGAGAATATGTAAGTCAGTTCAACAAAATACTTTGCAATAACCAACTAGAAAATAAGAATAATTAATTATTAAGCAGTATTAAAATATATTTATTTACTCTTAGCTGAGCTAAGAGTAAATAAGAAACTTTATAAATTTTTTAATACATTCACAATTTCATATAATACTTCTAATTACCAGATTTCTATTCTTAATCGATATTTATTACAAAGTGCACAAAGTAAGATTTTTAAATTATGTTTTCATTCCAAAGATTTACAAATCTTAAAATTCTCAAAAATTAAAAATCCTTCCAGCTCTTTTGAAAGGGTAGGTTGATTCCTTTTTCTTATCATGTAGCCACCATTTTGAAACAAAATGACAGCTAAAATTTGTAATGGGATTGGGAATATATTGATGAGAGCTATATACATATGGAGTTTTAAGCAAATCGGTTCATAAATACCTTTTTTTTCTGTCAATTTTAAATGCATATCAATCAGGCAAACAAACATATCAAATGCATTTGTGAGATAAGCCTACTCAACAAATTTATTTCATATTAATTCAGTATTTCAAAAGTTATCATGTTGACAAAATTTCATGTGGCCACCACTTGGAAACAAAGTAATGGAGCACACTGCTCAGTTAACTAATCCAAGATATCTGTAAGACAAATCCACTGTCCAACTTTGGTTTGAATAAATTCAGTATTTCAAAGTTATTGTGAATTTTTTTTTTTTTTTTTAATCAAGTGTCAACATTCAGTGTTTGCAACTTGAACACAAATTTGCAGAGCAACCTGCCCAGCAAAATCATTTATGATATTTGAATGATAAGTCCACTGTCAAACTTTGGTTCGAATTGAGTATTTCAAAAGTTATCATGATAATAAATTTTTAAGTGGCTGCTACTTGGAAATAAAAGGGCAAAGTGAGATGCCTAGCAAACTTAGCTAAGATATTTGAATGATAAGTCCACTGCACAAATTTTATTTGAATTGGTTCAGTATTACAAAAGTTATTGTAAAGTCAAATTTTCAAGTGGTTGCCACTTGGTAACAAAACAGCAGAGCAAGTTGACCAGTGAATTTATCCTAAATATTTGAACCATAAGTTCATAATCCAACTTTGGTTTAAATCAGTTTAGTATTTCAAAAGTTATCATGATGGCACATTTTCAAGTGGTCACAACTTGTAATCAAAATAGATGAACAAGTTGCGAAATGAACTCATGAAAAAAAAAAAAAAAAAATTATACAGACATGACATTATTTCATTATTTAAAACATGAAAATCTGACATTGACAGATTTTAATTTAGTGCCAGAGGCCTACTGCTAAACTTGTTAATATCGACAAATTCTTCTTTAGTTAATTCGTGACGATCTAAATTCCATGAAAAAGTTTTCATTAAATCAAACCAATGTGTTTCAGCTGCAGATATTGTAACAAATAACGTTGGAAGTCCAAACTGTCTTACAGCCGCAAAACAACGTTTTTTCTCTTTTTCCCAATGAGGGGGAGGTGTGCCTTGGGGGGGACTCATGTCAAAGGTGTGCCTTGGGAGGGGGGGGACTCATGTCAAAGTTGTACCTTGGGGGGGCTCGTGTCAAAGTTGGGCCTTGGGGGGACTCATGTCAAACTTGGGCCTGGGGGGGGACTCATGTCAAACTTGTGCCTGGGGGGGGACTCATGTCAAACTTGTGCCTTGGGGGGGACTCATGTCAAAGTTGGGCCTGGGGGGGGACTCATGTCAAACTTGTGCCTTGGGGGGACTTCATTCAATAAATCCCCATTCAATAAACCGACTGAAATAGGCCCTTAGCACTAATTAAGAGTGACGTATAAAAATTCGACAACGCTGTACCGACTGAAATAGGAGTACCTTGGGGGGGACTCATGTCAAAGTTGGGCCTTGGGGGGGACTTCATTCAATAAATCCCCATTCAATAAACCGACTGAAATAGGCCTCTAGCACTAATTAAGAGTGTATTATAAAAATTCGACAACTGTACCGACTGAAATAGGCCTCTAGCACTAATAAAAAATATTTATGTGATAAATTCTCTGTCCAACTTTGGTTCGAATTAATTAAAAATTTCAAAATTCATCGTGTTGATAAATTTTCAAATGGTAGCCTTATTTCACGTGGTCCCACTTAATATCCAAGAAAGGGTATATTGCACCAAAGTAAAAAAGAAGCAAAAATAAATAAATAAAATGCTCAAATAATTATAACTAAAAACTGCTTCCAGATTAAGTGAAAATTCATAACATAATATTTTCTAATTTTTAAAAACTGCAAAATTAAATGAATAATTGATAGGAATATTTATTATAAGTCGTATAAATAGTTGTGAAAAATGCATATATTTTCATAGAATGAATTAAAATATGAGCTTTTTTTTTTTTTAGAAAATTATGTATTATAATAATTCTGCAATAAAGAATTATAAAAACTAAATTAGGTATTTGCACTGAGTAATAGAGTATCTTAGTTTTATATAAAAAATATTTATTTCCTGGAAAATCTTTCTTACAAATAATAATAGAATAAATAAAAATAAAATAAAAGAATGAAGAGACAGATTTGTCAGTTTCAACAAATAAATAGTTAAACAATGGAACAAAATTTCTTTAAATATTTTAATTTAGATAAGCAAAATTTCAATAACTCTAAGCAGTATTGCTGAAATTCTTTGACACTAAGCAAAAAGAAAAATGCTTTTCCTCAAAATGCTTGTAGATGCATATATATCCTTGCTATACATTTATTTAAGCAAAGTAACTTTTGATTTAATTTTAAATAAAAATACATAGTATGACGCACAAAAAAGTGTAAAATAAAGTGTATAATACACAAGGATATTTTTTAAAATAATCTTTAAAACTTTGGAAAATATATTAAATCGTTTAAGTTTGTCATCTGTGGATTTAAAATTCTTTTTCTCTGCAATTTGCATCTTAAAAGCTACACAAAATTTTTACAATAAAATAAATAACCTATGTTGCAATTACAAAAGTAAATAATAAGAAATGTTTATCTTCTTAAATAATAAACCTGTTTTAAATCCACTATCATTGATTTTTTTTTTTTTTTTACTCTATAAATAAATGCACCCATATTATGATGAAACAAAAAACTTTTGTCAAAGAAGAAATTTACATTATATATATATATATATATATATATACATTCCCCCTCCCCCCCTGTTCAAAAAGCCTTTTACACCGGCAGGATGCATGCAATACGTCCTTTTAAATGGACTTTAACGTAAACAAAACAAGCAACCGACGGGAGTAAAAGTTGCCGTCTTTCACTGAGCGAGGAGTATCACTTGCCGTCTGTCTGCGCAGAACTAGATGCGCGCAATTTGAGAGCAAGACTCTTGGGAGTAAGAGTTGCTGATTAAAACCCTTTCAGGGGCGGTGGCTAGAGGGTCTATCCACCTACTTTAGAAATTTTTCTCTAGGTGTGCAGTGGCTACTTTTTCTATCCACTTTTATGAAAAGTTAATATGTACTTCTAAAATTGAAATAGAGATGGCAGCTCTACAGTAACTTTAAGCAGGATGTGCCTGTGACTTTTTTAAATGGACAAGTTGCGGGGAAATTTTTTGAAGTTTCTATTATATATTTTTATGAAAAATAAATTTTTATTCAAAAGTATTTGGTAGTGTAAATATACTGTAATGCACCTTTTAAATACAACAGATTTACATATTATCTCAGATCATTAATTTTAGTTTGATTTTTAGGAGCATCTTTTAGGTGGATAGACCCTCTAGCCACCGCGCACATATGTCAGGGGAGATACCATAAGACAGGCTGTGCTGGGGAAAAGAATCTCAATTTCTTTTCCTTTGAGATAAACAAAGAGGGTCTTTTGGGGTTAGTGAACTGTGATAAATATAAACAGTAAGGGATAGCAGAATGTAAATACAGATGTAAATATGCGTGGGAGGGTTCTTACAAAAAAGCTATTCAGTATTTCTGTTTACAGTATAGAGAGAGGCTGCTTTTTTCTATTGCTCTTATATCGTGATTTTTAAAAATAAATTTTTATTTCCATAGTGTTTAAATTTAGTTAATTTCTCTAAATAATCTTAAATTCAATTTATATATCTTAATTTTTATCACAATAATTCATAGAAAAGGCTTATCTTTGGATGAAGCTATTGCTCTGTTTGAAGAGCTACACTCAGATGATGATTCTGCAGTATCTGGATCAGGAACAAGTGATAATGAGGAATATGTTCCAGATTTACCTGAAGAAGAAATTGTTTCAAGTTCAGAAGATGAACAATCCAGTGAAATAGAAGGTCCTTCTAGCTCAAGAGGGCGAGTAAATTGGAGCAAAAATTTTCAAGTTCGCCAATCTGTTCCAGAATTTATGGAAGAAAGTGGTCCTGCACCTGAGGTCCTTGATATTGATAATCCAACACCACTTGGAATATTTTTTATGTTTATGGCAATGACATTTTGGGAAGATTTAGTTTTTCAAACAAACTTGTATGCTACCCAGTTAGGAAAATCTTTTACTCCAATAGATATAGAAGAAGTTTTAAGATTTATTGCTATAAATCTTCTTATGGGAATAAAACGCTTGTCCAGCTATAGATATAATTGAATTACTATAACTTTTATTCCTTAAATAGTGAATAATTTTTACTTATTACTAATGCATAAAGGTTTCTAAACAAATTTTAAACAGCCCATATATCTGTGTATATATACATAATAAATCATTAAAAAAGGATAAAAAAGCATTATAATTTAAGTAATAATTAATTATTGTTACATTGTATTATTATAATTACATTTTCAAGGCATAGTTTCAATTTTTATTCCTTAAATATATAAATATTTATTTCCATTCAAAAATTAAGGTACATGACGTATGTGCGCAGTGGCTAGAACGTCTAGCCACCACCCACAAAAAAATCAACACATGCTGAATTTTTTTCTTCATCAAATATGACTTGTAGGGGATGTTTACTTTATGATATATATATATTTAAAAGGAAATTCAATCATTTTTACTTAGTGCCCCTGAAAGGGTTAAGACGCAGACGCTTGTCTTGTATACCCCTGTAGAGAAGTGTATAAAGTTCCAGAAATTTCCGTATCTCCTCAGCCAATCATATTTCAGCGTCCATATTTGGTATATCCCTAATAAGTATTTTATCGCCAAGGTCGCCAAAAAATCGCCACGTAGGGAAAAATTCGCCAAATTCGACGCCAAATAAATTTCCTGCCTTATTGGAGATTTCTAATTCGTTTTTAAGGGAAAATTACGCTATTTTAACGCTAAACCAACTAGAAATACCGAAAATTAACATTTTAACGTCATACTAAGCCACTTTGAAAGAATTCCTACAAGAATAAATACAATTATTTACAAACTCGCAACTATGTACTATCCAGTGACTACTACTCTTATTTTAACCTTATTCTTTCGGCTAATCGAAGCACCTTACGTAAATAATTCGCGTTCAATCAAACACAACCCTCATCATCACAAACTAATAACATTAACAAAAATTACTAGCATATTGCGACATTAAAAATATTGCACTTGTAGCTTGTAGTCAACACAAATGTAAAAATTTTGGTTCTTTCCGATTTATTGTAGCTTAAAGTATTTGTATACCACAAAGCGATTATGCTGTTCTTTATAATTTAGAACCATGTTTTTATAATGTCCTGTTACAATGAAACCTTTCTAACAAACCTCTAATTATTACGGTTTTTGGAACATCTCGCCGTTTTATTGAAAATTGTCCTTTTAGAGAGGTAATATTTTAAAAGAGGTTGTTCAGAGAATCATAATTTATGCGACAAATACTGTTATTTAAGTGCAGGGGGGGGGGGAGAATTTGGTACAGAATTCCTACCGGTATTAATGAATTTTCTGCTTTTTAAACCAACGATTTTATAAGTAGAGAAAAATTTTATACGAATACCGATATTTTATGTAAATACCAGAAAATTGTGCCGAATTTCCACCCTTGCAGGGTAGGTGCTCCAGTGAGTGGCATATTCCAGTAATTGACATCTATCCCGAAATAATTAATAAATAAGAAAAATAAGAAAATCATATATTTTACATATAAGTATTTTAACATTTTATGTCAAACACTGGAGCATAGGGCTCTAATAACTGGTAAAATGAATAACTAGCAGTGTCAAACACTGGAACATAGGGGGCCAATTACTGATAAAATGAAAAACTGGCAGTGTCAATTACTGGAACACTAAGTGGGTGTCAAATAAAAATTCATAATATATATATATGAAGTATCCTTTTCCCCATGACCTGGTTTTCCCGCAACATTGGAACCTAAAGCTATTTGATTTCTCTTTGCCGTTCCTGAAATCCAAGGCAGTTTAGTTTCTGTTTCCCGTGGCCAGCTGATCATGTGACGGAGCACCAGCACTTGAGAGGAAATGCGTGCTCATGACGTGAATGACGTCTTTCCGGAACGCGCGCCTGCTAACAGCATCGGAAGAGAGAAAGTTCAGAGTGCAGTTGACGGCCGGTTGAGAAGGCACATTTTGACGAATACTTGTTTAGACGATGTTTACGAGTGCCGGAGCTTGGTACTCTTTACGAACTTTGTGTTTCGACGTAACTGAAAAGCGAACTAGTAAGTGACATGTCTGTACCGCAAGTTGTTTTAATTGAACTATGCAATGAACATTCGATAGTTAATTCTAAATGCTTATTAGCATTCCTGTATATATGTAAATTACAATTTAATCTTTTATTAAATTTATAATTAGTAAATAAGTATTAGTTTTTGTTTAACGCCTACAAAAGTGTGCCATCCCACAAGTCAGAAGTGGGATAAAGAATAAAATCTACTGGATAAAGAATAAAATCTACTGGATAAAGAATAAAATCTACTGGATCAAGAATAAAATCTACTGGATCAAGAATAAAATCTACTGGATAAAGAATAAAATCTACCTCATAAATGATAGAACGCGAATTTTAATTTTAATTTAAAGTTTGGATAGAACGCGAATTTTAATTCTAAAGTGAATTTTGATTTTAACGTGAATTTTCGAGAAACACGAACTTTAAAAAACAAACTTTATATAAACTTTTATAGACTGAACTTTTAATTAATTTTAAGACTGTGATTGAACTGTGTGTCTACGGTGTTGAATCACACTGAAGCTTCTGTGCGGAGTACTTTTTCTATTCTGCAATTTACAGTGGATAATAAAATACGTAAAGTGTGTTCTGTGGATGCTACGGAATAGCTACGGATCGTCTGGATAAAGGTCTGAACAAGCTCGAGGATTAAAACAGCAAGTCGACTAAATGGGAATTTTAAATAAAATTTAAAACAACAGCTGTTTCGACTCTACAAAGGTACGTACACTTTATCTTCCTATAAAATGGTTTCTCTAGGGGATATTCCCAAAATTGGCAATGCACTAGGAAAAGAAAAGTATAGTAAAATTAAAATTCTGCATCGGTTTCTCTTTAATGACGAAGGAGATCGTAAAAACCGATGCAGAATAAAAAAATTTTCCGGCTTTAACTTTGTCGTAGATGATGAAAATTATATAAAGAAACAAAAATTCATCGACGAAAATTTTTCTTTAAATGAATTGATTACTATTAGTAATGTATTAAATGTCCCTTTTGATGGGAGTAAAGATGAGTTAAGAGATAGATTGTTGCTGAATCTGTGCGATATAGAATTGTTAAAACGGGAAAATTCTGAAAATAATTCGGATGAGGAAGATTCGGAAAACGAATCGAACAGTGAATCCGAAAGTAGTGGCGATAATGATATTGAAAAAATTGACTCCTCTGTGCAATGCCATATCAGCAAGAATAAGTGATATAATAATAGTGACAATGTTATTGATGATTATAATAAGGGTAAAAAAAGTATAAATTATAGTAATAATGTGAATTCTGGATCACTTGGTGCAACTGTTTCTTTCAATGATTTTGAAAATTCTATGTCAAAATTTAGCGGCGAGCCGCATGAGAACATAATTGAATTCTTTAATGAATTTGAAGAGTTATCTGAAATGTTTAATCTTAATGAACTACAAAAAATAATTTTCTGTAAAAGGTCTTTGAGCGGAAATGCTCTGTTATTTGTAAAATCCGAAAAAGGATTATTAACGTATAAGAAACTAAAAAATGCACTTATCGAAGAATTCAAGATCGAAATAAATTCTGCCTCCTTGCATGACATTTTAAGTAAAAGGAAAATGAAAATTACTGAAACAGTTACAGAGTATTTTTTAAAAATAAGAGAATTAAGTAAAAACGGGCACATTGAAGATGCCGCGTTAATGCATTACGTGATCCAGGGAATAAACGATAAAAGTGAAAATAAACTAATTTTGTATGGGGCTAAAAATATTCGTGAATTTAAAGATAAAATTAAGTTATATGAAATGTATAAAAAAGATAATGAGAAAAATAAATTTGATAGAATGCATAAAGTAGAATATAGCACAAAACCGAAGCACGCAGCCCATAATGTATATGAAAAATTTGGTCCTAAAAATGAAGTAAATAATAAATTGTGTTATAATTGTGGTGAAAAAAACCACTTATCTAGAGATTGCCCTCATAAGGCCAAAGGCCTAAAGTGTTTTACGTGCAAGCAGTACGGGCATAAAAGTTCGGAGTGTCCAGGTTCAAAACCAGAAGTTGATGCACTGTGTATTAATGTAAATCAAAATATGAGTAAAATTATACAAGTAAATGATGTAAATTTTATTGGAATTATTGATACAGGAAGTGAAGCAACATTGTTGCGTAAAAGTTCTTTTGACAAATTAAGTGTAAAAAAATTAAATACTATGAGTACTATTTTGAAGGGTATCGGAAAGAGTTCGATAAAACCCTTAGGTTCATTCGATGCCGATCTTAAAGTTGATGATTTTAAAAATAAAACTGATATTTATGTTGTACATGATGATTTAATTCCCTATGATGTAATCCTCGGTATGAATGTATTAATGTTAAGTGAAACAACAATTAATGAAAAAGGTATTTTTGTGAAAAATAAGTGTAATTCTCTAGAGGTAAATTTAGTAACAGTACTCCCTGTAGATAAATATCAAAGTGAAATTAAAACGAATGTTGTTGTTGATGCCCCTATGAACTGTAAGAACAAAAATTTTGAAAAATCCCTAGAAATAAATGAAACAGTAATTAGTGTTGAAAAATGTGAAATTAAAACTCCCCAACCTTGTTATGCTGTCAAAAAACCATTAGAATCTCCCGAAAAAGCCATAAGTGAAAATGACGATAAAGACGAAAACGACGAGAGTGATGACGATAAGATGCTTTCAGAGGATGATAATAGTGTGGACGATGACAGTGATGAAGAAGAGGAGCCTCGACGACAGAAACAGAGTCATACGAACATTTTCCAGACAGATGATGATAGTGATGAAGAGGAGGAGCCGCGACGAAAGGGACGAAGCCAGACGAATATTTCCCGAAAAAAGTCGCCAAATCCAGAAAACACTTATTTGAAGAAAGACAAGAAACAAGCCCTACTTAAAAAAATTTCACAGTTAGCCGAAGAGTTGAAAAAATTAAAAGAAAAAGTTGACGAAAATTCCAAACTCCTTAAAAGGAAGAAATCCAGAAAAAAGCCATCGACGATAGATTCCATCGAGTGTAAAAGACAGAATATGCCTAAAGAAGAGACTGCCAGTGTCAATTTAGGAAAGTTGTTCATTCCATCACTTCCACTGAAAACCACGATTGGTGAAATAGCCATATTATTTCCTAAAGCTATGCAAATAAAATTAGAAGTTTTCCCTGCATATAAGACTGCTATCATAGACTTTTTGACCGAACGTGATGCAACAGACGCCTTAAAAGGCATTAAGACTGAAAATGATCGATTGGAGGGTCTCGAACTCGAGTCCCAAGATAACTTTGAGTCCCAAAGTAAAGATTTGCGTAAACCTGCTAAAGAACTATGTGTTAAAGTCAAAAAGACAAATAAAGCAAAAAATAAATTAAGTAAACAACCACCAAAAACTGGTGAACTAAGCGACCAAGTTGCCGTAAAGCCAAAACTGATTTACTTTTGTAACTGTACGACTGTAAAAATTAAAAATGATAATATTGATGAAAAAGTTAGAAATGGATGCCATGAAGGCTCCTATTGCACATCTACCCACACTGAATTCCTCAAATGGGGAATAACTTAAAAAAAAATTGTATCAAATTTGTAAATAAGTTGTAAATATTTTGTTTTTATTTTGTGTTGCTTTTTTGTTTGTTTTTTTTTTGTTTGTATCTTTTCAGTGTGATCGCCTGGAGGTCCAGTCGAGGAAGGATGGCCGAGTGAAGTATCCTTTTCCCCATGACCTGGTTTTCCCGCAACATTGGAACCTAAAGCTATTTGATTTCTCTTTGCCGTTCCTGAAATCCAAGGCAGTTTAGTTTCTGTTTCCCGTGGCCAGCTGATCATGTGACGGAGCACCAGCACTTGAGAGGAAATGCGTGCTCATGACGTGAATGACGTCTTTCCGGAACGCGCGCCTGCTAACAGCATCGGAAGAGAGAAAGTTCAGAGTGCAGTTGACGGCCGGTTGAGAAGGCACATTTTGACGAATACTTGTTTAGACGATGTTTACGAGTGCCGGAGCTTGGTACTCTTTACGAACTTTGTGTTTCGACGTAACTGAAAAGCGAACTAATAAGTGACATGTCTGTACCGCAAGTTGTTTTAATTGAACTATGCAATGAACATTCGATAGTTAATTCTAAATGCTTATTAGCATTCCTGTATATATGTAAATTACAATTTAATCTTTTATTAAATTTATAATTAGTAAATAAGTATTAGTTTTTGTTTAACGCCTACAAAAGTGTGCCATCCCACATATATATATTTGTTATCAAATGTATATATTTTAACATATATGTGGTTCTGATTGTCTTTCCTACCATATATACTAACTTAAGATTTCTAAAGATATTTCCTGATGACTAGAACATTAAAAACATCAGAGTTTGCTCTAAAAGTGTTAATCACTGGTGCACTTACCATAAGTGGTTTTAATTATTTAAATGTAGATTGTTTTCCTGTACTGCTTTGTAATGGTCTTTAATGTGTTTGAATTTTAAATACTTTTTAGCAATAACTCCGTTTTCCATGATCAATCTGTTCAACTAAGCATCATTTATAAATGTGTTTCTATCAATTTCTACTAAAGTTTCCTGGCATGAAATTTTAGGTTAATTTTTTAATTTTTAATCTAAGCTAGGCTTACAATCTTAATTTTTACATTTAAAGTCAGCATTACTTCCCTAGCTTTAAAATTAATTAGCTAAATAATGGTAAGACATAAATTTCACTTTTCCAAGTTTCATTTTTATGAATGCAAATTCAAAAATCTGAAACCTTCCCATCAAAGAAAAATTTGCGTATAATATGAAGGTATTTGGAACAAAAATCATAAAATCTACAGAGAATAACTGCTGTTTGGAAGCAAAATAATTGTAGTGTGAAAGCAAGTAATTCCCCCCCCCCCCCCCTAAACTTTTTATTGTTCCAAATAGCTTCACATTGCCTGCAGTTTTGTGTAGTTTTTTTTTTTTTTTTTTTTTTCCTTTTTTCTTCTTTTTAAAAGTTTTTCTGCAATTTTTTAGCTGGGTTATCACACAGTTATTTTGTCTACCGATATAGTCATTGAAAACGCTTGCTATAATTCTACAAAAGGACAAGAATGAGATGTATTTTTGAGAGGTGTTACACATGGATAATGATCAGCATAAATTAAGCGGTAAACAAAATCACTTACTCTCTCAAAATGTCAGAGAGGTATGGAATTGTACAGGAGGCTTCACTGTAGGTAAAATAGTGTGAAATCCTATAGAAAAAAATTTGGAACCGAGAAACATTGTCCTATAAAGGAAATGGCTTTTAAATAGAGATACACTTCTAGACAGCTTTCAAGTGTAATTTTTTTTTTCTTTTCAAAAGTTTTTCTGCAATTTTTAGCTGGGTTGTCACACAGTTATTTTCTACCGACATAGTCATAGAAAACGCTTGCTACAATTCTACAAAAGGACAAGAATGAGATATACCTTTGAGAGGTGTTACATATGGATAATGATCAGTTTAAATTAAGCGGTAAACAAAATCACTTACTCTCTCAAAATGTCATCCTCAAGAGAGGTATGGAATTGTACATGAGGCTTCACTGTAGGTAAAATAGTGTGAAATCCTATAGAAAAAAATTTGGAACCGAGAAACTTTAGCCTATAAAGGAAATGGCTTTTAAATAGAGGTGCACTTCTAGACAGCTTTCAAGTGCAGAGCTGCCAACCTAATCCGGAAAATTGTTAGTAACGCCCATTTTTCTACACCACTTATTTTTTAGAGTTTTTGTTTTCTTAATTCATCGTAAATATATTTGAAGAGAATTGCTCTAAAAATTAAGTGGTGTAGAAAAATGGGCGGTACTAACAATTTGTCCGATTAGGTTGGCAGCTCTGCAAGTGTATTTTAACTCCTTACCCGCCAACGAAAAATTACGAGATTCGTTACCCAGTGACACAGTTTTTCACACAAGCGCGTGTAGTTATGCGCTCAGTGTTCCAGAAACAAACCCTTTCCGATTCCTTCCCCTCCCTATCTTCTCTGAAATAAGTAAATCCTTCGAAAATACTGTCATGGTCATTTAATTGCATTCCAAAGCCGTGAGACTAGTTTTACTCGTAACACAAAGCACCGTACTTCGTCAAGACGTATATATACGCCCGGTGCAGTTCAGGGGTTAAACCAGTGTAACCCTTACAAATTGGGAGCTCTCCTGCGAAACGTCTTTAAACAAATAAAGCCTAACATGTTTTAACAGTTTACTTCAAGCTGTTTATAATTTATCGAATTGTAGATTTATCTTTTAAAAAATAAATCAATACAATTACATTAGGAAAATTGTTTTACTTTAAATTCAATGTTAATTTATCTAAACTTACCAAAATATACAGATGATTTATCAGACATGCTTATTTTAACTTTCCAAAAATCTGTTTAAATATCTGCCTGTATGCATGAGTTGTCAATTCTCCAGATTTTAGAATACGAATAACCTTTAAACGTAATATTTTCTTTATTTATTATCGAAAATTATGCAGTCAAATACGACAAATATAACTTTTCAGAAATAGCAGTATGAAAAAAATCTGGAAATTTGGCAGCTCTGATTATGGTTCACATAGTTGATTACAAAATCATTTTTTTTTAAGTGGAAAAATCTCAATTTTTGGTTTCCGATTAAGGATTCATTAAGTCCTGGGACCAGGGTTGCCAGATTTGGCCTGTTTTTTTTTTTTTTTTAACACGGTTTTATTAGCTTCATCAGTATGTATGTTTGCATGTATGTTTGTAACCGCTCTGCGAGCAAACAAAAAATCTATATTGTTAAAAAAGACTTTCCCTACGTGAACGCTGTGGCTGTGAGGTAAAGCTCCGGGCTACGTACCTAAAGGTCTAACGTTCGAGCCCAGTCAGGGGAGATTTTTTAAAAATGGTTTTTGTTTAAATCTAAATAAATTTATTAAAATTTTAAAAGTATGTAAATATTGTGGTGTTTATCTTACACTTCATTTTAATACTATAAAGATAGATAATTTGTACTTTTTAGTTCACATTTCAAAAAAGCGTGTTCTTTAATTTTTTTAAAGTACAATTTTATTATTCAGTAGTCACCAATAATTTTTATTTGTAACGTTTCACTAATCACTTCGAAGATTGTTAGTCTATTATGTATATGAAATGTCACTTCTCAAAATTATTGGTGACTATTAAATAAAAAAAAAATGCCAAATCTGGCAACACTGCCTGGGACCTCCCATGCCATGAGCTTTGCAGGTCCTTTAACGCAGACAGAATTTATAAATCGAAATTCATATTTCATTAATATTAGTGATACAGGAAATTTAATTTGTTCATTTTACTAAACTTGATTTGTTTTCTTTATTAATTCTGATTTAATTTGTTTATTTACTAAGTGTGATTTATTTATTTATTTATTATTATTTTTTTTTAACAAAGTTTTCTATATTGAGTAACAGTATTCCAATGAACTTATTTCATTTTTAAAAGGAAGTACTTCTTCAAATTTCCGATTTTAAATATTCTGGACACAATCTTATTGTTTGACCTTTCAAGTTCGCCCCCCTTGGCAAACAGCCAGACGAGTCGACGGCTTATTGTCTGCTCTGAATTTCATATCTTCTAAGTTCTGCATTTAAACAGATAATAGATTGTTTCTGATACAGCATATGAATGTTTTTGAAATTAACTAATATTAATTTCTTTGCAACCGACTTTCTTGAAAGAAATGTTTTTTAAAGAATTAGTAGGCATGAGTGAGCATATTTAAGACATATATATTTATTTGGATTTTTTGTTTGTTTGTTTATTTGTTTGTTTAAGTAATATCACCCGCTTAGAGGAATGAAACTAGAAAAATGGAACAAATACTGACATTTTTAAAACAAATATTTAACCATGCACATACATATAAACATTTCAGTTATAAATTAGATACTTAATTTATCTATAACAAATGCTTGCGATTTGTAGAAAAATTCTACATATTTATTTATTTATTTATTTATTTATTTTTACACTAAATATGCTATGCACAATTTTTTTACTGTACCCAAATATGCAAACTTCACAATTCATAATTAATTAAAAAAAAATAGGGAAAAAAAAGAAAAAGAACACAAGAAAGAAAAATAATATAGTTATCATTGATTATAAATACTTTCAAACTATACAGTTGGCAAAAAAAAAAAAAAAAAAAAAAACACCCCCCACAAATAATTTCGTCGGAAATCATCCTATAAATATGCGGCTGCTGCCAATTGCTTAGTATGTAATGCTAATAACGTCTAGTTTATAAAGGCATAGTTAGATTTTGCTTAAGGGGTCGTCTACATATTAAAACTGGTATCAACTTCATTATTTTTTTCAATGGCAATCCCGATTTTTGACCTCATATTCAAATTTCTGAGATCAAGGCGGTTCGAAAAAAATCCTATTTATATATTTTTAGTTAATTCTTGATACAGTTACACGCGAAAATATATTAAAGGACCGTCCATACGTTTAGAAAAAAAAAATTCTGATTTCCCATAAGAAGAACATTATTTATTAAGATTCATACCGGAAAAAAAAAGTACAGAGGTTTTAATTATGAAAGGGGAAAAAAAAATGAAGGTAATCTTAAAAAGGCATCGTGTGTGTACCTGGACTTATTTGAAAAACTACAGTATATTCCTGTATAACGCGCTACCACAAAATGCGACAAAAAAATTGCGACAAGTACACATCCCGCGCGATAAACTGTCCCGTATAATGCGTAAGATAAATTTAACATTTCGACGCAGTTAATCAAATTTTTCATTTAATCCGAGGCGTAAATGACATATTATTTTTCTTCTTAAATACACTTTATGAATTAAAAATTTTCATAATAGTTTATTTTTAATAAAAATTAAATAGTTTATTATGTCGCTTTATGCTTTAAAATTTAAATAGCTTTAGGCATATGAACCCTACACAACTCAATTACAAAAATATAGGTACAGTCGGTAACAAAAGTGTCCGAACACTAGCAAAAATTCCTATATATATATATATATATATATATATATATATATATAACACTTAATACTGTTTTGCTAAATAAATCCTTGTCGAATCCTGTTCTTAGTCAGTCTAAGAACAGGATTCGACAAGGATTTATTTATCAAAACTATATTAAGCGTCCTTTTTTTATATAGGAATTTTTGCTAGTGTTCGGACACTTTTGTTACCGACTGTAGCAAGATAAAATAATAATAAATGATAATAAAAATAATAATAGCGGTAAAAATTAAGAAATATGTCTAATATTTAAGGAAAAAGAATTTATCTATATCTGTTAGGCATATTTTTATTTTGTGCAGCAAACCCCGCATGAAAGTGTTTAAAAAAAAAAGTTACATTTAATTTGAGGCGTATAAACTTACAATGTATAATATAAAAAAACATAGATTACAAGATTTAAACAAGTAAATAATGGTAAAAATCTTAAAATTGATATTTAATGTTCAAGAAAAAAGAGATACTGTTCAAAAGCATTCCTATTTTGAATAATAAGCCACGCCTTTACACGCTTCCCTAAAAGATCAAATTATTTAAGAATGTATGATTAAATAACTGAAATTATGTCATCAACAAACGAAACGGTAAATTTCATTCGTTAATATATGCAATCGTCCTATAAAAGTAAAGCAAAATAAAATTAAGAAAAAAAAAAAAAAAAACATTTTTTAAAATAAAGTCCAAGCTAGCTTTTCACAAGAAGCTAGAGAGTGGGATTTATTATTCTTTTGGAATGCTATCAATATTTTCCTCCTGCAATGCGTTAATTTTACAAAAATAAGTTAATTTGTATAGTAAACGTCGAAAACTTACTTAGAAAACAATAAATAAATAAATAAATAAATAAAATAAAATAAAATAAAACTTTTCAGTATTGGATTGGACTTGCATAAATTGGTATGTATGTCCCACATAACACGATTTCCTATTGCGCAGAACAGACCTCCCACGTTATACAGGAGTCTACTGTACTTGAATTCTTAATTATGAAAAGTGTAAGATTAGTACCTATATCTTTAAAAGTGATAAGACATATTACTTTAAATTCTTTTTTCATAATAAATGTTAATTTTACACAGTGATTAGAATTAATTGAAAATAAAATTTCAATAATAAATATTATAAGCTTAAAAAAAAAAAAAAAAAGACAAGATTGAAAAATTCACAATGTAATGCCGGCGAGTCCCACACCCATATGGTAGCCCCTATGGAGGGGGAATATATGTCATGGCAACCCTAAAAGGGGTCAAGAGGGATACTGAAAAAAAGCATCAGTGAATGTGTGTGAGCTGGTTGGAAGAGACGGAGGAAGTGTGCCTGCCGTTCTCTTAGCTCAGACTTAGTTGTCCTGTTTATGCATTATGTTGGAGAAAAGAATATTATTCTTAATGTAGATATACCTGTAAATAATCTTCTCAAGTAATATTAAAAGTGCCATGCTTCCTGCGAAAAGAAAGTACTGATCGTTATTTATCTGCACAACATCATTTTCCCCATTTACCTCAACGAACCAAACATCGAGATCCTACACACAGTAAAAAATCTTATAAAAAATATTAAATATTAATAATAAAAAAAAGAAAGAAATAAAAGAAATAAATATATTTGAACGTATATTGCTATTTCAAACAATAAGCCTCGCCTTACTGCATTTTCTAAAATATCGCAATTGAGGTGTACGAACCCTACATTATTCAAATACAAAAAAAAAAAAAAAAAAAAAAAGACAACAGGATTAACACAAAAGTTCAGCATCGAAAAACTAGGAAAAGTTATTCAATAATTAAGAAGAAAGAATCAATGTATCAAGATCGGATATATTCTTATCTTATAAAGTAAGCCGCGCCTTTACACATTTTTCTAAAACTGTACATAAAAAAACAAAATGATTTTACATATTCGAAATTAAATGACCTAAACTTTGTCTTCAGCAATCGATGTAGTAAATTCCATTGACGCGTTTATGCATACCAACATCACATATAGAGTCAAGCACGAATATGCAAAATAGTTTTATTTTAATATTGTTTCAGCAATACAGAAGGCGTGGCTTGTTCCCTTATGGATTTCTTTCACAATCTATCTCCTTCATCGCAGTAGTTTTACAAAAATAAGTCAATTTGTATAATAAACATCGAAATGTTGCTTAAAAACAATAAGAATAACATGAAAGTAAATTGAAATGGTTTTCCGTCGGATTATATACAGATATTTACTTACAGATGTGTACAAATGTTAACATGTGATGGCCCCCTATCAGCAATAAAAAATGAAATATCACTGTAACTCGAAAAATAATGTTAGGAACGAGCTGTAAATTTGGAAACCCATGTTTTTCATGATGCCTGTTATATTCGTGCAAAAATTAATATAGGTTACAGGGATGGAACACGGGCGCAGAATTCATACCACTCTCAATGTAAGAAAGTTTTCTATTTCTTAAATCAACGATATTATAGGTAGAGAAATTTCTTAAACGGATTCCGGTATGAATTCTGCGCCCGTGTTCCATCCCTGAGGTTATAATTAATAATTTTTTCGAATATGAATTTAATAATAATTTTCATAATTTAAAAAAAAATACGTTTTCATCAATGCATGGAATATGTTTGGGTCACTTCATTCTAACGTACAAAATAATAATAATAATATAATAACTTTCAGGGACGACATGATTTAATATTTGTCATATTCATTTAACATTAGTATCGCCATATTTTGACAGCTTATAACTATGAAAAATTGATTGAAATATATAAACTATACCATTTCCCGCGATGATTTGATCCAAATATTTAAGAAAAATTATAAAAAGTGGTTACCATTGAAGAAAATTAAGTTTATGCCAGTTTTAATATGTAGACGACCCTCTAAGCAAAATCTAACTATACCGTTATAAACTAGACGGTATTACAAATCTATCGGTACCATTCGCACGTTTTTACGATAATTACGACGAAATTAGTCAAGAAGGTGGCTTTTTTTTTTTTTTTTTTTCTTTTCTGACTGTACTTACTTGTTACATCGTTTTAATACTTAATGTAGTTTTACATCCTGACAACACCTTAAAACTCTTTTAATTTATTTAATTTGTTCTTTTTTAATTAGTAAAAAAGAAAACTATTAAAAATTATTTTTTATATTTTTCCCTGATTTTTTCCTAAATTTCCTAAATAAAATCCTGCAATATATTGCTTTTATGTAGTTCTGAATATTTTCTAAAAACAGCAAGAAATACATATTTTCTTTTTCATTATGCAGTAAAGAATCTCACAAAAATATCTCTAAAGCAGTATTTCTAGAGAGGACGCTTAAAAAAGATTGCTTTTCTATATCATTGTATAAATTTTGTATGTGATGCATAGATGACAACATTTTAATTTATTCCGGAGTATTTTTTGCCCCGCCTATATTTAACACCACTTTATTTATAGAAAAAAATTCTCCAATATATAACTTCGATAAAATAAAAAAAAATTACTCATAAAATGTAGAGTTGCCAACCTAATCCGGCAAATTGTTAGTACCGCCCCTTTTTCTACACCACTTAATTTTTAGAGTATTTTTCTTCTTAATTCATCGTAGATACATTTGATAAGAATTGCTCTAAACTATAAGTGGTGTAGAAAAAGGGGAGGCACTAACAATTTGCCGAATTAGGTTGGCAGCTCTGTAAATGTAAGTGGTATGAAATAAAGGCGGGGCTTAAAATACTCCGGAATAAATTAAAATGTTGCCATCTATGGTGATACACTAAAAAATATCCTTTTCCTTCCCAGAGGATAACCCTTAGTTCATTTTTTTGCACTTTATAACTTCAAAATGAAATATTAAAAATTTAAAAAGCAATTAAAAAAAAAAGACTAATTTAATGGCGGTGAATTTTCTAAATGTGAAAACGGAGTTAAATATATCTTCTTAATGATGAAAGCCCAAGTTTCCCAAAACTGACACTAATGATGATGTCTTAAATAAAGCAGTATATTAGAATAAAAAAAGTAAAATCCCATGCATCAATAAGCAATATCTGTGCTTTGGTTTCGAGGGTAAATTGTACCCAACATGTGACTTGTTATTCTCCATTTCCCTACGAATTTCTCTATAGGATAAAAATATTTTCCTATAAAATACAAAGCTTCCCTGTAAAATGTATATATAAATATTATAATTTTGCATTTTCCCCTGCAAAATTATGATGTTTCACGTCACATGTTTAAAGTCACGTGTCAAGGGTTTTATGAAATAACACAGACGAAGTCCATTTCAATAGAATAAAGTTATGAAAAAGGATAAATTAACGAAATTCGTACATCACAATCGCAACAATGTATTGAAATAAAGAAAATATTTTTTTTTTTTTTTTTTTTTTAAATAAACTCTTTTCATTTCGGATAATTGTTTCAAAAAATATTAAGTAAAACCCCATTTTAACTTTAAAATTACTTTAAAGAAAAAACAAATAAATAAATAAGTGAATTTTTATGTCATAAAAAGAAGGGGGGGGGTGCAAACTCTTTTTTTTTTTATATATATAATTAAAATAAAATTGAAAAAATCGTGCGAAAGAAATAGAACAGCTTCGGTGTAGAGCCTGTTTGTGAAATTTGAAATTTGGCATCGAATTAGCTCGGACGTTTCTCGCCAAGGTCTTTACTTACGCAGTTATTACAGCCATTTCAATTCATCAGCGAAATGACAATAAAAATTTAAAAGTTTACTAAAGAAATTTAAAGAAATGAATATAATAACCGATGATAGGGTAGGAAATACAGTTACTGTATGGAAGAATGGATTAAAATAAATCCTGTCATACAAATTTAATTTTGTTTATAAAGAATGTAATCAGAATTTTCTTCTTTTTCTTCTTTTTCTTTTGGTATTTTTGCTCAATCATGCCCCAAGCAAGAAATTTTTCCAAAGTCTGTCTATTAAATTTTGCTAATTACTTAAAAACAAAATGTCTTATTTCAATATATGTAAATAAATTTTTAGATAAAAATTCAATATTTTTTACTGTAAAGTTTAACTATATGTTATTTTTTTTTTTTTTTTTTTTTTTTTTTTTTTTTTACAGCTTAAACTATTACATATGTATTTTAGTTTCCATAAAAAATTATATTTATTCTTGGAAAAATGATAGCTATTAAAAATTTAACATTTTTAAAAATCACAACACAAATAAATATAGAAATTAGCTAACTAGCTGCGTTTGATAACATTCATCTGTAAACTATTGAAAGAAAAAACTAATAAGCCAAATATTAGCATATGAGACAGAAAAAAGGGTTCATTAAGATAATTTTCTCTTGCGAAAAGAAATATGTTTGAAATATACGCATGAAAAATTTGGTTAATTACGAAAATATAATTGCTTACTTATATAATATTTAATTTGTCGCAAAAACAGCTTATTATTTTTATAGTTTTTTTTTTTTTTTTTTTTTTTTTTTAATCGAGAGACAATTTATTGTTATTATTATTATTATTTTTTTTACTTTCCGAACACTATAGTGAGGAAAGTATTGTAATCATGTCAAAAATCCGAATTCGAGATTTTGATGTTTCTATACGTTTCGAGGTCCAACGAGTCCGTTTTCACTATTTTTACGATGATGTATGTATGTGTGTGTGTATGTATGTGTGTATGTATGTGTGTATGTATGTGTGTATGTATGTGAGTGAACACGCTAGCGTCTAAACGCTTTGTTCGAATAAGCTGAAAGTTGGTACGTATATTGTAAGTCACCATAGTAAGAACCCTATAGATTTTGGTGAATCTAGCACTTATAGTTTTTTTACAGGGACACAAAGAAAAATTCTTTATCATTATGGCCAAGGGACCAAAATCTTAAAAGTGCGATAGCATCTAAACGCCTTATTCAATTGAGCAAAAACTTTATATACATATTATAGGTCACAAATACTCAATCTGTATAGATTCTGGAGAATCTAGCACTTATAGTTTTTTTTACAGGGACACAAAGAAAAATTCTTTGTCAAATTTTCAAAAGTGTGATAGCGTCTAAACGCCTTATTAATCTCAGCAAAGAATTTGTACACATGTTATAGGTCACATTTGAACCAACTGTATAGATTTTGGTGAATCTAGCACTTACAGTTTTTTTACAGGGACACAAAGAAAAATTCTTTATCTTTATGGCCTATGAGACCAGCGATAGCATCTAAACGCCTTATTCAATTAAGCTGAAAATTTGTATGAATATTATAAATCACTGTTGCACTAACTATAAGCATTTTGGTGAATCTAGCATTTATAGATTTTTACAGGGACACAACGAAAAATTCTTTATCCTAATAATCTAAGGGCTCAAAGTTCAGTAGCGTTAAATAAAACCTCGTGTGATATATGGAGAAAAATACTCAAACACTCTGTTATGGATTTCTCTTTTTTGTTTGTTTAGCAACTCCTCTTTCTTTATTTTATCTACAAAACTGATAGTTACTCAATGTTCGGAAAGTCGAGTGGAGTCACTCCAGATTTTTTTTTTTTTTTTTTTTTTTTACTTTCCGAACACTATAGTGAGGAAAGTATTGTAACCATTTCAAAAATCCGAATTTGAGATTTTGATCTTTCTATACGTTTCGAGGTCCCCTGAGTCCGTTTTCACTATTTTTACAATGATGTATGTATGTGTGTGTGTATTATGTGTGTATGTATGTGTGTGTATGTATGTATGTGTGTATGTATGGGTGTGTGTATGTCTGTGAGTGAACACGCTAGCGTCTAAACGCTTTGTTCGAATAAGCTGAAAGTTGGTACGTATATTGTAAGTCACCATAGTACGAACCCTATTGATTTTCGTGAATCTAGCACTTATAGTTTTTTTACAGGGACACCAGGAAAAATTATTTATCATTATGGCCTATGGGGCCAAATTTTTAAAAGTGCGATAGCGTTTAAACGCTTTATTAATCTGAGCAAAAAAAAAAATGTACACATGTTATAGGTCACAGTTGCACGAACTGTACAGATTTTGGTGAATTTAGCACTTACAGTTTTTTTACAGGGACACAAAGAAAAATTCTTTATCATTATGACCTATGGGACCAAATTTTTAAAAGTGCGATAGCATCTAAACGCCTTATTCAATTGAGCTGCAAATTTATATGAATATTATAACTCACTGTTGCACTAACTATAAGCATTTTGGTGAATTTCTTTGGTGAATTGTTTGGTGAATTATTTATCATTTATAGGTTTTTACAGAGACACAACGAAAAATTCTTTATCATTATGATCTATGGGCTCAAAGTTCAGAAGCGTTAAATAAAACATCGTGTAATATACGGAGAAAAATACTCAAACACTCTATTATGGTTTTCTCTTCTTTTGTTTGTTTAACAACTACTCTTTCTTTACTTTATCTACAAAACTGTTAATTACTCAATGTTCGGAAAGTCGAGTGGAGTCACTTCAGTTTTTTTTTTTTTTTTTTTTTTTTTTTCTCAGTGTAATACATTTTTAAATATTCAAAGTTAGAAATATTGAAAATTTAATATTAAGTAAACTATTTGGTTCTTACTCGGATACCAAAATGATACCGTTGTTAATAACATTTACTTATAAGGAAACACGTTAATTAACATTTTTATTTAGTCGGTCGTTGCCCTCCTAGTGGTAGATATGTTAAAATGAACCTATTTCCAAATTCGATGCTTATTATCCCGCCAAGCCATTTTTGCCAAATTAAAAACAGTCGCCAAATATCGTTTTAAGTCGACAATAACTAAGAAAAAGATTACTTAAATTTTAACTGTATTTTTAATTAAAATAACGGAATTTAAAAGATGAAATGTTATTTAAGTTTAATTATTAAAAAAAAAAAAAAAAAAAAAAAAATCAGCGTAAATTCTTTAAAATTGTCGTTAGTTTAATTGTCGACGGGATAACAGTGCCTAAATAATGCAGGTTTATTGCTTTTTTTCTTTCGCCAATTTAAACTGTTTATTATAGATTCGCATGATATATTTTTAATAATTACAATTTCTTTTACATTATAACAAATCTGCTTAAACTTACACAATACAAATAGTATAGTATGTTTATCTCAATATTCTCTTTCTTTTTTAATTATCTTTTCTTTTTCTTTTAATTATTAGAAATGTTTTATTTTCTTTTTTAGTACATTCTTGCAATTGTGATGTCCTTTTTCCTGTTAAATTAAGCATTTTTTTTTTTTAATTATTATTTTCTTTTAAAAACATAGATAATATTTTATTTATTTAACAATACGTTGTTTTAGCAGCAATAATATCATTTTCAAGCGTTAGTTTCGAGAAACTTAGGCTTTTATATTTAAGACTATCCTAATAATTAGTTGATATTACAAAAGGTGATTTTTGCATTAATAATTTGAATTTTATATTCAAGCATTCAAGTTAGATTAGTGTAAAAGACCTATTTTACTATGTTTTTCTTTGAACTTTAAATTCAAGTATATTATAAACAACATAGAAAAATAAAATGTTGAAAAACACGCAGCAACCGTTTACAGTCGAAGTAATAACATGATCTTTCATCAGGAGACAAAAATAGGCATCATGAGCAGTACCAAAGCGGCAACTCGCTGAAAATAAATAAGTAAATATAAATATAAATAAGTAAGTAAGTAAATAAACATATATACATAAATAAAGAAATAAATATAAATATAAATATATAGATAAAGAAAGAAAAAAAATCATCTCGACAACCTTTCTGATCGAAATAATAATATGGCCCTTCATCAGACGGAAGCAGTAATACTAATGATGTATTATGGTAATATTTCAACTTGAATCAAATATTGTGTGTGTTTTGCAGTTTATGATGTTGGCATTCCATCCGAAAAAAAAAAAAAAAGTTGATAGAAGTTTTAATATGTAGATGAAATCACAAGCAAAATTTAATTATAACATTAATGACGTAATTACCAATCGATAGGCACCAAGCGCATACCAATAATTTTGTGAAGTGATATTCGATTCATATGAAAGACTATCAGTCTTCGAAGTGATTAAGCAAACATTACACTTAAAAATTATTGGTGGTTAATGAATAAAAAATCCAACAGATCTGCAACGCTGTTGCCAAGTTCCCTACTTTATTTCGGAGCAGTGTTGCCAGATCTGGCGGATTTTTTATTCAATGATCACCAATAATTTTTAATTGGAACGTTTGACAAATAACTTAAAAGCTTGATAGTCTATTATGTATATCAACTATCATATCTCAAAATTATTGGTGATTATTGAATAAAAAATCCGCCAGATCTGGACACTGTATCCGGAGCATGTTTAGTATTTTTTTCTTATTTTATCACAGTTATATATTATCAGGGGTCGTAGTCTCCGCTTTTTTTCCAGGACACTTTCAAATATGAGAAAATTTTCTCACTTTGGCCACCACTTTTTTCTTAGAGAAATTTTTACTGTAAAGTATAAACAGTATAGAAATTAACCCTTTGCGGCGCAAAACAATTCGGATCATTTAAATTATACTACAACCGGAATTCATGAAGTAAATTAAACTAAAAGAAATTTTAAATTTTATGGTTAAAAAAACTGGCCTTTTCTGATATGTTATAAACGTAAATTTTTGCTAAAAAATTTCCGGGATGAATTTTTGCAGCTGGATCTTAATTTTTGCGTCCTCGTGGCGAGGACAGCGCGCGTTAAGGGGTTAAACAGTTTAAGCAGTATAGAAATTATTTTTAAAAATACTGGTAGCAAAAAAAGGCATATTTTTGTCATTCCTCAAAGTATCCTGAAAAAATGGTGGAGACCCCTGTATTATAGAAAAATATTCTATAAATTAAGTGCTGTGAAATAAAGGCGGGACTCCTGAAAAAAATTAAGAAACTTTGGAACTTAGCTTTTATTAAAAAAAAAAAAAAAAAAAAAAAAAAAACTAGAAAGGCGTTCATTGCTGGAACAGAATAGGAGTCCACTGATGGGTTTTGAAGTCTCATTTCATGACGCATTTGTACTCTGTAGTATGCAGCCATTCCCAGCCAGTGCTGCCAGATTGAGGGACTTTTTTTTTTTTCGAAATCCATCACTGAATTTTAATTGTAACGTTTCACTAATCACTTCGAAGACTTCTTCAAAGAGGTCGTCGAAGTGATTAGGCAACCGTTGCAATTAAAATTTAGTGGTGGATATTGAATATAAAATTCCCTCAATCTGGCAGCACTGCATAGTTGCCAACATTTTAATTTATTCCGGAGCATTTTTAGCCCCGCCTATATTTTGCACCATTATATTTACAGAATAATTTTCTCCAATTTATAACTACAATAAAACAAGAAAAAAATACTCTTGAAAAACAAGTGGTATGTATTAAAGGCGGGGCTATATATGCTCCGGAATAAATTAAAATGTTGGCGTCTCTGGCACTGTTCCCAGCCCGGCCCGTTCGCTGTTGCTACGTGTAGATTTTTCAATAAGAGCTTTGTCTTAATTTACACAGATTTTATTTAACTTTACATCACGCTACACACTCACACAAACAAAGAATATCTAAAAAAGACTAATACTACATTAAAAACATTAAATGAAAGTAAACATAGAAATCTTTTATACGAGACCCCCGTCTCGTAGAGCTGCTACTTCACCGTCGTGTTCCACACACTCTCTCTGGCTGGCTGTGCTTTTCCGTTGTTGGCGCTTGCAGCGCCCTCTTCAAGGCTCTCGATCTTAACATACTCTCTGAAAAATTATGATCACTTATTTATTTATTTATTTTGAATATAGAAATGTTTCAATTAATATTTTTCGCAATGTAGTCATGCACAAAATGTATTAATTGAAGTATCGCACATTGGTTATAATAATAGCTTCCAACATCCTAATTAATAATCCGTAGTGTTGTTAGTACTCGCCCCTTTTTCACACCACTTAATTTTTAGAGTAATTTTCTCCAATGTAATTACGATTAAATAAGGAAAAAAAATACTCTGAAAAAAAAAAAAAAACTGGTATGGAAAACAAAAGCGGGTACTGGCAATACTGCGGAATATTAATTAGAATGTTGGCAGCTATAGTTATTGTTACAGTCGCCAAAATTACAGAAAATCAGCCAGAAATTTTTCTTAAGGGTACAGTGAACGCTCAAATCTAACTTTTTTAAATATCAGCGAATTTCTTTTCAAATGCCAACGATATTGCACAGTGTGAATAGGTACTTATATAATGAATTTGAGGAATATATCTGTAACAGTATTTGAGATAAACAAAATTTAAATTAAAAGATAGTTGTTTGGTTGCCTTTTATTGGCGCAAGGTCCACAATGGGACATGCGGCGCCAAACTGTGATGAAAGAAAAACAAAGGCTAAAAAAGTAGCTTCTGGATGGGTTTACCCATCCAGATGGTCATATGAGAAAAAAAATAGTAAAATAAGACAAGGTTAACATATAAAAGATGACAAAAGTACAAAAATAGTACAAAACAGAGCAAAGAGTGTATAAAGTAAAAACAATACGAAGAGTTATGAACAGTGTATATAATAAAAACAATATAAAAAGTTATGAACAGTGTATATAATAAAAACAATATAAAAAGTGAAAACAATATAAAAAGTTATGAACACAGTAATAGTAAAAAGAGATAAACAGTAAAAAAAAATAAAATCAAATATAGTAGTAAAACCCAGCCTCTTTTAAAAAGTTAGTCAAATTGTAATGAGGATTAATATCTAAAAGGCTTGTCAGATTTGGTGATGATGAGTTGAAGTAATGCCTGTATAGATGGCGTAAGCAGGGATAGTCAGTTAAAATATGGCGAATGGTGAGTGAGCTATAATGGCATTTCGGACATGAAAGCTCCTGTTCCTCTAAGAGAAGATGCCTGTGGGTTATTCTAGAGTGCCCAACTCTTAGTCTAGTAATAATAACATCTAGTTTCCGTGGTGCGAGTGTTGGCCATACTGTAATATGTGGTTTAACTTTCTTTAACTTGTTATTAATTTGGTAATCCTATTCTCTTTGCCAATAGCCTCTCACACAATATTTTAGAGTATTTTTAATATCCTCATATGGGATTGCACAGTTAAATGGAACTAAAGCTTCTTTTGCTTCTTTATCAGCAGCCTCGTTTCCCTTGATGCCTACATGTCCTGGTACCCAACAAAATAAAATGTCAAATCCCTTCTTCAGAAGGTCGTTATATTTTTTTTTAAACAGAGATGATGAATTATTCATTGTACGTATGTATGACATGTAATATGTATTGTACGAAATATGGTTTCTTATTATTCATTACTCTTTTAATATAAGTGGTTAAAATAACCATGATTTTTGAAAGGAATTCAATATTTTCGCCAGATAATTTGGCGATATTCTTTTTTTCGCCAAGGATCACAGAAATGAAATCTATTCCGCTGCAAGATATTACTATCTTATATCCGATATTTTATTTAGACATTTAAAAACAAATTTGACTTCAAACTATGATAGAATATTTATCATTTTCCTTTTAATTAGTATATTATTAGTATATTAAAATTTAAAAGCATGGTATTATATAAAAAGTCTTTTTTTTTTTTTTTTTTTTTTTTTTTTTATCTTATAATTATTCTTATCTTAATCCTCAATGTTTCCCACCTTTTATAACTTGAATTTACTATTAAAATTTTAACATACTCAAAACCTTCTCACCACATCGTTAAAATATACTAAACTTTTCCAAAATCTTTTTCTATTGAAAATGATACATGTATTTACTTTAAGTGTCCAATATTTCATAAGATGTCTTATTTTAAAGTTTTAAAATACTTATCAAATTTACTTATTTATCTGGTTTAGCCATATTATTTTCCTTTTTATAACTACAGCTGTTGCCATCTTTAAAATATTTAAAATGATGAGGTCATTTCATAGTAAAATTATCCATTATAGCATATATTATATTTCACTCCTCCATAAAAATTGATTTTAAAATCGTCTGCTTCTTTTATACTTTTATTTTAATAGAATTTTAATATAATTTAATTTATATATTAGTCATTTTAGCATTTTTCTCCTACGTAGCATTAGCAATAATATATATCACTTCTCCATTAAAATTTATAAGACCCTACAATAAAATTAATTTGTGCTTAATATCAACTCTACGAAAATTTTTATCAATCGCTTCCAAATTTTGAGCTAAGGTTCAAATCTCAATCCTGTGGGTATTTACATCAGCTACAACGTTTTCGTCTTTATTCGTAAATAATAATTTGACTGTATTAAATAGTTTACTGCAATATAATTCAACGTATAACTTAGTCACAGCAACGCGTGACCGGCTTTGCTAGTATATATATATATATATATATATATATATATATATATAATATGATTGTATAATTAGCTCCCTTCACATTAAGCTTTTTTGTAAAACAAGATGCAATCGAATCAATGGATTTTTTTTTTTTTTTTTTTTTTTTTTTTGGGGGGGGGGGGGGTGTGCAATGGTAACCTTTAGATTAGAATAAAGTAAATTTTGAATAAAGTTATCTACGAAATCGCGAACGAACTTATGATATCGCCCAATACACACTGAAAAGAATGCCAACTTCTCCAACTTTTTTCTCTTTTTTTTTTTTTTTTTTTTTTTTTTTTTTTTTTTTTTTGAGGGATGAGGGCGGTTAGAGATTTAGAATCGCTTGAAGCTTATTTACTATTTGAGGAAAATGAGTTAAATTTAATGTGAAGTACTACTTCTGTGAAACGAATTTGTGCTACAAATTAACTTTCGCTGAAAAAGTTTTACTACCAAATACTTTACTCTTAAATGCCGAAGATAAGCATATTGGATTTTTACAATGTATGAATAGATAATTTTGATAAAATGAAAATGATTTAAACTAGACTGAATTCTATACCGGATTAGCTGTTCAGAGAGAGATCTATGACGTGGCTTATCACACTATCCAGTGACTACTACTCTTATTTTAACCTTATTCTTTCGGCTAATCGAAGCACCTTACGTAAATAATCCGCTTTAAATCAAACATAACCCTCATCATCACAAACTAATAACATTAACACAAATTACTGACATATTGCGATATTAAAAATATTGCACTTGTAGTCAACACAAATGTAGAAATTTTGGTCCTTTTCGCTTGATTGTTGCTTAAAGTATTTGTATACCACAAAGCGATTATGCTGTTCTCTATAATTTAGAATCATGATTTTATCGCGTTCTGTTGCAATGAAACCTTTCTAACAAACCTCTAATTATTACCGTTTTTGGAACATCTTGCCATTTTATTGAAAATTGTCCTTTTAGAGAGGTAATATTTTAAAAGAGGTTGTTCAGAGAATCATAATTTATGAGACAAATACCGTTATTTAAGTGCAGGGGTGAAAATTTGGTACAGAATTCCTACTGGTATTAATGAAATTTCTGCTTTTTAAACCAACGATTTTATAAGCAGAGAAAAATTTTATACGAATACCGATATTTTATAAAAATACCAGAAAATTGCGCCGAATTTTCACCCTTGTAGGGTAGGTGCTCCAGTGATTGGCATACTCCAGTAATTGACATCTATCCCGAAATAATTAATAAATAAGAAAAATAATAAAATCATATATTTTACATATAAGTATTTTAATATTTTATGTCAAACACTGGAGCATAGGGCGCTAATAACTGGTCAAATGAATAACTAGCAGTGTCAAACACTGGAACATAGAGGGCAAATTACTGATAAAATGAGAAACTGGCAGTGTCAATTACTGGAACACTAAGTGGGTGTCAAATAAAAATTTATAATATATATATATATTTGTTATCAAATCTATATATTTTAACATATATGTGGTTCTGATTGTCTTTCATACCATATATACTAACTTAAGATTTCTAAAGATATTTCCTGATGACTAGAACATTAAAAACATCAGAGTTTGCTCTAAAAGTGTTAATCACTGGTGCACTTACCATAAGTGGTTTTAATTATTTAAATGTAGATTGTTTTCCTGTACTGCTTTGTAATGGTCTTTAATGTGTTTGAATTTTAAATACTTTTTAGCAATAACTCCGTTTTCCATGATCAATCTGTTCAACTAAGCATCATTTATAAATGTGTTTCTATCAATTTCTACTAAAGTTTTCTGGCATGAAATTTTAGGTTAATTTTTTAATTTTTAATATAAGCTAGGCTTACAATCTTAATTTTTACATTTAAAGTCAGCATTACTTCCCTAGTTTTAAAATTAATTAGCTAAATAATGGTAAAACATAAATTTCACTTTTCCAAGTTTCATTTTTATGAATGCGAATTCAAAAATCTGAAACCTTCCCATCTAAGAAAAATTTGCGTATAATATGAAGGTATTTGGAACAAAAATCATAAAATCTACAGAGAATAGCTGCTGTTTGGAAGCAAAATAATTGTAATGTGAAAGCAAGTAATTCCCCCCCCCCTTAAACTTTTTATTGTTCCAAATAGCTTCACATTGCCTGCAGTTTTGTGTAGTTTTTTTTTTTTTTTCCTTTTTTCTTCTTTTTTAAAGTTTTTCTGCAATTTTTTAGCTGGATTATCACACAGTTATTTTGTCTACCGACATAGTCATTGAAAACGCTTGCTATAATTCTACAAAAGGACAAGAATGAGATGTATTTTTGAGAGGTGTTACACATGGATAATGATCAGCTTAAATTAAGCGGTAAACAAAATCACTTACTCTCTCAAAATGCCATCCTCAAGAGAGGTATGGATTTGTACATGAGGCTTCACTGTAGGTAAAATAGTGTGAAATCCTATAGAAAAAAATTTGGAACCGAGAAACATTGTCCTATAAAGGAAATGGCTTTTAAATAGAGATACACTTCTAGACAGCTTTCAAGTGTAGTATTTTTTTCTTTTTAAAAGTTTTTCTGCAATTTTTAGCTGGGTTATCACACAGTTATTTTGTCTACCGACATAGTCATAGAAAACGCTTGCTATAATTCTACAAAAGGACAAGAATGAGATGTATCTTTGAGAGGTGTTACACATGGATAATGATCAGCTTAAATTAAGCGGTAAACAAAATCACTTACTCTCTCAAAATGTCATCCTCAAGAGAGGTATGGAATTGTACAGGTGGCTTCACTGTAGGTAAAATAGTATGAAATCCTATTATAGAAAAAAATTTGGAACGAGAAACATTGTCCTATAAAGGAAATGGCTTTTAAATAGAGATACACTTCTAGACAGCTTTCAAGTGTAGTTTTTTTTTCTTTTTAAAAGTTTTTCTGCAATTTTTAGCTGGGTTATCACACAGTTATTTTGTCTACCGACATAGTCATAGAAAACGCTTGCTATAATTCTACAAAAGGACAAGAATGAGATGTATCTTTGAGAGGTGTTACACATGGATAATGATCAGCTTAAATTAAGCGGTAAACAAAATCACTTACTCTCTCAAAATGTCATCCTCAAGAGAGGTATGGAATTGTACAGGTGGCTTCACTGTAGGTAAAATAGTGTGAAATCCTATAGAAAAAAATTTGGAACCGAGAAACTTTGGCCTATAAAGGAAATGGCTTTTAAATAGAGGTACACTTCTAGACAGCTTTCAAGTGCAGAGCTGCCAACCTAATGCGGCAAATTGTTAGTAACGCCCATTTTTCTACACCACTTATTTTTTAGAGATTTTGTTTTCTTAATTCATCGTAAATATATTTGAAGAGTATTACTCTAAAAATTAAGTGGTGTAGAAAAATGGGCGGTACTAACAATTTGCTGGATTAGGTTTTCAGCTCTACAAGTGTATTTTGACTCCTTACCTGCCAACGAAAAATTACGAGATTCGTTACACAGTACCAAAGTTTTTCACACAAGCGCGTGTAGTTATGCGTTCAGTTTTCCAGAAACAACCCTTTTCCGATTCCTTCTCCTCCCTATCTTTTCTGAAATAAGTAAATACTTCGAAAACACTGTCATGGTCATTTAATTGCATTCCAAAACCGTGAGACTAGTTTCACTGGTAACAGCATAACACAAAGCATCGTACTTCGGCAAGACGTATATTTACGCCCGGGGCAATTAAGGGGTTAAACCAGTGGAACCCTTACATATTGGCAGCTGTCATGCAAAACGTCTTTAAAAAAATAAAGCCTAACGTGTTTTAACAGTTTACTTCCAGCTATTTATAATTTATCGAATTGTAGATTTATCTTTTAAGAAATAAATTAATACAATTACATTAGGAAAGTTGTTTTACTTTAAATTCAATGTTAATTTATCTAAACTTACCAAAATATACGGATGATTTATCAGACATGCTTATTTTAAACTTTCCAAAAATTTGCTTAAATGTCTGCATCTATGCACAGTTGTCAATTCTCCAGATTTTTGAATACGAATAACCTTTAAACGTACTATTTTCTTTTTTTATTATCGAAAATTATGCAGTCAAATACGACAAATATAACTTTTCAGAAATAGCAGTATGAAAAAAATCTGGAAATTCGGCAGCTCTGATTATGGTTCACATAGTTGATTACAAAATCATTTTTTTTTAAGTCGAAAAATCTCAATTTTTGGTTTTCAATTGAGGATTCATTAAGTCCTGGGACCAGGGTTGCCAGATTCGGCCTGTTTTTCTTTTAACACGCTTTTATTAGCTTCACCTGTATGTATGTTTGCATGTATGTTTGTAACCGCTCTGCGAGCAAACAAAAAGTCTATATAGTTAAAAAAGACTTTCCCTACGTGAACGCTGTGGCTGTGAGGTAAAGCTCCGGGCTACGTACCTAAAGGTCTAACGTTCAAGCCCAGTCAGGGGAGATTTTTTAAAAATGGTTTTTGTTTAAATCTAAATTAATTTATTAAAATTTTAAAAGTATGTAAATATTGTGGTGTTTATCTTACACTTCATTTTAATACTATAAAGATAGATAATTTGTACTTTTTAGTTCACATTTCAATAAAAGCGTGTTTTTTAATTTTTTTTAAAGTACAATTTTATTATTCAGTAGTCACCAATAATTTTTATTTGTAACGTTTGACTAATCACTTCGAAGATTGTTAGTCTATTATGTATATGAAATGTCACTTCTCAAAATTAATAGTGACTATTAAATAAAAAAAAAAAAAATGCCAAATCTGGCAACGCTGCCTGGGACCTCCCATGCCATGAGCTTTGCAGGTCCTTTAACGCAGACAGAATTTATAAATCGAAATTCATATTTCATTAATATTAGTGATTCAGGAAATTTAATTTGTTCATTTTACTAAACTTGATTTGTTTTCTTTATTAATTCTGATTTAATTTGTTTATTTACTAAGTGTGATTTATTTATTTATTTATTATTTTTTTTTTTTAACAAAGTTTTCTATATTGAGTAACAGTATTCCAATGAACTTATTTCATTTTTAAAAGGAAGTACTTCTTCAAATTTCCGATTTTAAATATTCTGGACACAATCTTATTGTTTGACCTTTCAAGTTCACCCCCCTTGGCAAACAGCCAGACGAGTCGACGGCTTATTGTCTGCTCTGAATTTCATATCTTCTAAGTTCTGCATTTAAACAGATAATAGATTGTTTCTGATACAGCATATGAATGTTTTTGAAATTAACTAATATTAATTTCTTTGCAACCGACTTTCTTGAAAGAAATGTTTTTTAAAGAATTAGTAGGCATGAGTGAGCATATTTAAGACATATATATTTATTTGGATTTTTTGTTTGTTTGTTTATTTGTTTGTTTAAGTAATATCACCCGCTTAGAGGAATGAAACTAGAAAAATGGAACAAATACTGACATTTTTAAAACAAATATTTAACCATGCACATACACATAAATATTTCAGTTATAAATTAGATACTTAATTTTTCTATAACAAATTCTTACAATTTGTAGAAAAAATCTACATATTTATTTATTTATTTTTACACTAAAAATGCTATACACAATTTTTATACAGTACCCAAACATACAAACTTTACAATTCATAATTAATTTTAAAAAAAAGAAAGAAAGAAAAATAACACAAGAAAGAAAAATAATATAGTTAGCATAGACTATAAATACTTTCCGACTATACAGTTAGAAAAAAAAAAAAAAAAAAAAAAAAAAAAAACCACACCTAATTTTGTCGCAAATTATCCTATAAATATGCGGCTCCTGCCAATCGCTTAGTATGTAATGCTAATAACGTCTAGTTTATAAAGGCATAGTTAGATTTTGCTTAAGGGGTCGTCTGCATATTAAAACTGGTATCAACTTCTTTTTTTTTTTTTTTTTTTTTTTTTTTTTTTCCCCAATGGCCCGAATTTTTACCTCATATTCAAATTTCTGAGATCAAGGCGGTTCGAAAAAAGTCCTATTTATATATTTTTAGTTAATTCTTGATACAATTACACGCGAAAATATATTAAAAGTCCGTCTATACATTTAGAAAAAAAAAAAATTCTGATTTCCCATAAGAAGAACATTATTTATTAAGATTCATACCGGAAAAAAGTACAGAGATTTTAATTATGAAAACAAGAAATGAAGGTATTTTTGAAAAGGCATCGAGTTTGTATCTGGAATCTGGACTTATTTGAAAAACTACAGTATATTTCTGTAAAACGCACTACCACAAAACGCGACAAAAAAATTGCGACAAGTACACATCCCGCGCGATAAACTGTCCCGTATAACGCGTAAGATAAATGTAACATTTCGACACAGTTAATCAAATTTTTCATTTAATCCGAAGCGTAAATGACCTATATTTTTTTTCTTCTTAAATACACTTTATGAATTAAAAACGTTTTATAATAGTTTATTTTTAATGAAAATTAAATAGTTTATTACGTCGCTTTATGCTTTAAAATTTAAATAGCTTGAGGCATATGAATGCTACATTACTCAATTACAAAAATATAGGTAGCAAGATAAAATAATAATAAATTATAATAAAAATAATAATAGCGGTAAAAATTAAGAAATATGTCTAATATTTAAGGAAAAAGAATTTATCTATTTCTGTTAGGCATATTTTTATTTTGTACAGTAAGCCCCGCATGAAAGTGTTTCAATAAAAAAGTTACATTTAATTTGAGGCGTATAAACTTACAATGTACAATATAAAAAAACATAGATTACAAGATTTAAACAATTAAATAATGGTAAAAATCTGAAAATTGATATTTAATATTCAAGAAAAAAGAGATACTGTTCAAAAGAATTCCTATTTTGAATAATAAGCCACGCCTTTATACGCCCCCCTAAAAGATCAAATTATTTAAGAATGCATGATTAAATAACTGAAATTATGTCATCAACAATCGAAACGGTAAATTTCATTCGTTTATATATGCAATCGTCCTTTAAAAGTGAAGCAAAATAAAATTAAGAAAAAATAAAAAAAAAATTTAACCCTTTGCGGCGCAAGACAATTCGGATCATTTAAATTATATTGCCACCCGAATTCATGAACTAAATTAAACTAAAAGAAATTTTAAATTAAAAAAAAAAAAACGGCCTTTTCTGCTATGTTATAAACGTAAATTTTTGCTAAAAAATTTCCGAGATGAATTTTTGCAGGTGGATCTTAAATTTTGCGTCCTCGCAGCGAGGACAGCGCGCGTTAAGGGGTTTAAAGTAAAGTATTGTTTCACAAGAAGCTAGAGGGTGGGATTTATTATTATTTTGGAATGCCATCAATATTTCCCTCCTGCAATGCGTTATTTTTACAAAAATTACAATTTGTATAGTAAACATCGAAAACTTACTTAGAAAACAATAAATAAATAAATAAATAAAATAAAATAAAACATTTCAGTATTGGATTGGACTTGCATAAATTGGTCTGTAATGTATGTCCCACATAACAGGATTTTCTATTGCGCAGAGCAGATCTCCCACGTTTTACAGGAGTCTACTGTACTTGAATTCTTAATTATGAAAAGTGTAAGATTAGTACCTATATCTTTAAAAGTGATAAAACATATTACTTTAAACTCTTTTTTCATAATAAATGTTAATTTTATGCAGTGATTAGAATTAATTGAAAATAAAATTTCAATAATAAATTTTATAAGCCTAAAAAAAAAGGACAAGATTGAAAAATTTACGGTAAAAAATCTTATAAAAATATTAAATATTAATAAAAAAAAAAAGAAAGAAAGAAAAGAAAAGAAAGATTTTCGAATGTATATTACTATTTCAAACAATAAGCCTCGCCTTACTGCATTTTCTAAAACATCACATTTAAATTGAGGTGTACGAACCCTACATTACTCAAATACCCCCCCCCCCCTCCCAAAAAAAAAAAAAAAAATGGACAACAGGATTAACACAAAAGTTTAGCGTCGAAAAACTAGGAAAAGTTATTTAATAATTAAGAAGAAAGACTCAGTGTATCAAGATCGGATATATTCTTATCTTATAAAGTAAGCCGCCCCTTTACACATTTTTCGAAAACTTTACATTACAAAACAAAATCATTTTACATATTCGAGATTAAATGACTTAAACTTTGTCTTCAGCAATCGATATTTGTTATTTAGCAATCGGTTGACGTTTATGCATACCAGCATCACATATAAAGTGGAGTACGAATATGCAAAATAGTTTTATTTTAATATTGTTTCAGCAATACAGAAGGCGTGGCTTGTTCACTCTTGGATTTCCTTAACTATCTGTCGCCTGCATTGCGATAGTTTTACAAAAATTAGTCAATTTGTATAATCAACATCGAAATGTTGCTTAAAAACAATAAAAATAGCATGAAAGTAAACTGAAATGGTTTTCGTAAGATTATATATAGATATTTACTTACAGATGATACAAATGTTAACATGCGATGGCCCCCTAACAGCAATAAAAAATGAAATATCACTGTAACTCGAAAAATAATGTTAGGAACGAGGTGTAAGTTTGGAAACCCATGTTTTTGATGATGCCTGTTCTATTCGTGCAAAAATTAATATAAGTTATAATTCATAATTTTTTCGAATGTGAATTTATTAATAATTTTCATAATTAAAAAAAAAATACGTTTTCATCAATGCATTTAATATGTTTGGATCACTACATTCTAACGTACAAAAAAATAAATAAATAAATAAATAAATATAACAACTTTTAGGGAAGATATTAATCAAAATTTGTCTTATTCCTTTAACATTAGTATTGCCATATTTTGACAGTTTTTAACTATGAAAAATTGATTGAAATATATAAACTATACCATTTTCCGCAATGATTTGATCCAAATAATTAAGAAAACTTATAAAAAATGGGGGTTACTATTGAAGAAAATTAACTTTATGCCAGTTTTAATACGTACACGACCCCCTAAGCAAAATCTAACTGTACCGTTATAAACTAGACGTTATTACAAATCTATCGGTTCTAGTCGCACGTTTTTGTGGTAATTTACGGCGAAATTAGTCGGGAAGGTGGCCTTTTTTTTTTTTTTTTTTTTTTTCTGACTGTACTTACTCGTTACGTCGTTTTACGAGGGTAAGGTGAAAAGCTCTCGGCCTGACAATGAAAGACTGCGATTTTCAGTTTAAAAATGATTCTATTTTTTTACATACTCTCCCTTGACTTCAACATACTTGGTCCAGTGTTTCTCCAACATCAGTATTTCTACTCGGAAGTGAGACTGTAAAAGGCTGTGAAAATATTCATCTACGTCTGGCATGTTCTATCGTTTCTGGCATGTCTCATCCATGGTGACAAATCGCTCCATAAAATCGGTTGGATCCTTATTCAGTCATCCCAAACATTGCTGCGAATTCTGTTTTCGCATTTGCTTTTGATCGGCATTCAGCAAATGCAGCACCAATCTTGCGCAGTGCGTTCGCATCCCTAATTCTTTGTGCAAGGTGTTTCGCACACCACACAATCCCAGCTACCTCACTCACCTTCACTCGCCTATCGTCCAACACGATATCTTGCACTCTTTCGATGATTTCCGGTGTGGTGGCGGTTTTTAGCCGTCCTTCAAGTGGGTCATCTTCGAGCGGTGTGCGACCAGGTTTAAAATCTGTGTTTAAAATCAATTGACCACATTTTAATGGTTAATATGGAAGGATCAGAGTACCCGTAAATTTTTGTTAACTTCACATGAATTTTCTTAGGGGTTAAATCATCCAAAATGAAGAATTTTATGACCCTACGATATTGAAGTTTGTCCATTTTAACAAAAAAAAATTCGTGTAAACAAACTACTTGGGAGAACAATTTGAAGCTTGACATACAAACTAATGACACGTGCACCAAGGCAGGAAACACACGTTTTTGCTGATCGGTACGCCATCTTTGTGTCAGGCCGAAAATTTTTCACCTTACCCTCGTAATATTTAATGTAGTTTTACATCGTGACGACACCTTAAAACTTTTTTAATTTATTTAATTTATTCTTTTTTAATTAGCAAAGAAGAAAGCTATCAAAAAGTATTTTTAATATTTTTTTCCTAACTTTTTCCTAAATTTCCTAAATAAAAGCATACAATATATTGTTTTTATGTAGTCCTGAACATTGCCTAAAAACCGCAAGAAATACGTATTTTCTTTTTAATTATGCAGTGAAGAATCTTACAAAAATATCTCTAAAGCTGTATTTCTAGAGAGAAGGCATTAAAAAGATTGCTCTTCTATATCATTGTATAAATTTTGTATGTGATACATAGATGCCAACATTTTAATTTATTCCGGAGTATTTTTAGCCCCGCCTTTATTTAACTTTATTATTGAGTATTTATAACGCCACTTTATTATTGAAAAAATTTCTCCAATATATAACTTCGATAAAATATGAAAAAAGAAATACTCATAAAATGTAAGTGGTATGAAATAAAGGCGAGGCTTAAAATACTCCGGAATAAATTAAAATGTTGGCATCAATGGTGATACACTAAAAAATATCCTTTTCCTTCCTAGAGAATATCCCTTAGTTCATTTTTTGTACTTTATAACTTCAAAATGAAATATTAAAAATTTAAAAAAGCAATTTAAAAAAAAATAGACTAATTTAGTGGCTGTGAATTTTCTAAATGTAAAAACGGAGTTAAATATGTCTTCTTAATGAGAAAAGCCCAAGTTTCCCAAAACTTACGCTAATGATGATGTCTTAAATAAAGCAGTGTATTAGAATAAAAAAAGTAAAATTCCATGCATCAATAAGCAATATCTGTGCTTTGGTTTCGAGGGTAAATTGTACCCAACATGTGACTTGTTATTCTCCATTTCCGTACGAATTTCTCTATAGGATAAAAATATTTTCCTATAAAATACAAAGCTTCCCTGTAAAATGCATATATAAATATTATAATTTTGCATTTTCCCCTGCAAAATTATAATGTTTCACGGCACATGTTTAAAGTCACGTGTCAAGGGTTTTATGAAATAACACAGACGAAGTCCATTTCAATAGAATAAAGTTATGAAAAAGGATAAATTAACGAAATTCGTACATCACAATCGCAACAATGTATTGAAATAAAGAAAATAAATTTCTTTCCATGGTTTGCATGGTTTTGGAAGATTCGTTCATTTATTCTCATCACATAAACAAAACAATTTCTTTCGTTTTTTTTAAATAAACTCTTTTCATTTCGGATAATTGTTTCAAAAAATATTAAGTAAAACCACATTTTAACTTTAAAATTACTTTAATGAAAAAACAAATAAATAAATAAGTGAATTTTTATGTCATAAAAAGAAGAGGGGGGGGGGGGGTGCAAACTCTTTTTTTTTTATTTATATAATTAAAATAAAATTGAAAAAATCGTGCGAAAGAAATAGAACAGCTTAGGTGTAGAGCCTGTTTGTGAAATTTGAAATTTGGCATCGAATTAGCTCGGACGTTTCTCGCCAAGGTCTTTACTTACGCAGTTATTGCAGCCATTTCAATTCATCAGCGAAATGACAATAAAAATTTAAAAGCCGCCAAGGAGTTAAACTAAAGTTTTACTAAAGAAATTTAAAGAAATGAGTATAATAACCGATGATAGGGTAGGAAATACAGTTACTGTATGGAAGAATGGATTAAAATAAATCCTGTCATACAAATTTAATTTTGTTTATAAAGAATGTAATCAGAATTTTCTTCTTCTTCTTCTTTTTCTTTTGGTATTTATGCTCAATCATGCCCCAAGCAAGAAATTTTTCCAAAGTCTTTCTATTAAATTTTGCTAATTATTTAAAAACAAAATGTCTTATTTCAATATATGTAAATAAATTTTTAGATAAAAATTCTATATTTTTTACTGTAAAGTTTAACTATATGTTTTTTTTTTTTTTTTTTTTTTTTTTTTTTACAGCTTAAACTATTACATATATATTTTAGTTTCCATAAAAAAATTATATTTATTCTTGGAAAAATGATAGCTATTAAAAATTTAACATTTTAAAAAATCACAACGCAAATAGATATAGAAATTAGCTAACTAGCTGCGTTTGATAACATTCATCTGTAAACTATTGAAAGAAAAAACTAATAAGCCAAATATTAGCATATGAGACAGAAAAAAGGGTTCATTAAGATAATTTTATCTTGCGAAAAGAAATATGTTTGAAATATACGCATGAAAAATTTGCTTAATTACGAAAATATAATTGCTTACTCATATAATATTTAATTTGTCGCAAAAGCAGCTTATTATTTTAATAGTTTTTTTTTTTTTTTTTATCGAGAGGCAATTTATTATTATTATTTTTTATTTTATTTTATTTTATTTTATTTTTTTTTTCTATTCTCAGTGTTATACATTTTTAAATATTCAAAGTTAGAAATATTGAAAATTTAATATTAAGTAAACTATTTAGTTCTTACTCGGATACCAATAGATACAGTTGCTTATAACATTTACTTATAAGGAAGCACGTTAACTAACATTTTTAATTAGTCTGGCTCTCCTAGCAGTAGATATGTTAAAATGCACCTATTTCCAAATATGCTGCTTATTATCCCGCCAAGCCATTTTCGCAGAATTGAAAACACTTGCCAAATATCGTTTTAAATAGCCAATAATTAAGAAAAAGATTATTTAAATTTTAACTGTGTTTTTATTAAAATAACGGAATTTAAAAGATCAAATGCTATTTAAGTTTAATTATTTATAAAGAAATAAATTTCAGCATAAATTCATTAAAATCGTCATTAGTTTAATTGTCGACGGGTTAACAGTGCCTAAATAATGCAGATTTACTACTTTTTTTCTCACGCGAACTTAAATTGTTTATTCTAGATTTACATGATATAATTTTGATAATTACCATTTCTTTTACATTATAACAAATCTGCTTAGACTTACATGATACAAATAGTATACACTCATGCTTGTGAAAATTGCAAAACCAAGAAGGAATGGGAATATCAGAATGATATTTATTGGGCACATAGATTATAGTATGAAGAACAATTGATTAAAATTTCATGAAATTTGGAGTAATATGTACTGGGAAAACAGTACATAAAGCAGCGACCTCTGCGAGCAATGACAGCCCTTATCTGCCTAGGCATTGAATCAAACAGCGATTGGATGACATGTACGGGTAAAGCACTTCAAAAAGCTTCAACACGATGCCACAATTCATCGATCGTAATCACTGGTGAGTAGTGGGGGACAGTCTTTTTTCTGTGATTAAACAGTCACAATCATTGGTGCGAGATCAGGAGAACGCGCTGGCCAGAACAGCAGTCGAACACATTCTGCATCAAGAAAGGTTTGTACAATACGGACAACTTGCGGTCGTGCATTATCCAGCTTAAATGTTGCGTTTCGGAGACCTCGAATATAGGGCAGAGCGACGGGCCTTGACTCGTCAGAAATATAATGGTCGATATTCTGAGTGGCGGTAATGATATCAAGAGGTGATCGAGACATGTTTCCAGTGATACCGCATACCATCACTCCAGGTAGTGACTGAATATGCGGCTACCAAAATTTTGATTACCCTCAAAACTGCATCACTGATATCGGCGCCTTTAATGTGTTATCAACGACAAACCTGGGCACAAGTATGGCGTGAAGTCGCCTTTCATACAAATCACAGTCCTGTTTACAGCATCAGGATTGCATTACCCGTATTTAAAGGCATTGTAATTAATGCACATTGTCAGCTGGGATTCGACATCGGCACACTGTCTATCACCTGCAGTGATGGTATGGGGTTCCATTGGATACACGTCTCGATTACTTCTTGTTCGCATTTCCGGTGCTCTGAATAGCGGCCATTAAATTTCTGGTGAGATAAGGCCCGCCCATCTGCCATATATTCAAGGCTTCCGTAGCGCAATATTTAAGCAGGATAATGCACGACCGCATATTGTCTGTATTGTCTGGACCTTCCTTGATACAGAATGTGTTCAACCGTTGCTCTGGCCAGCGTCTTCTTCTCCTGATCTCGCACCAATGGAAATGACTGTTTAATCGTTGAAAAGTGAGTGGCCCGCCACCACTCACCAATAACTACGATCGATGAATTGTGGCATCGTGCTGAAGCTTCATGAAGTGCTGTACCCGTTTATGTCATGCAATTGATGATCGATTCAATGCCTAGGCAGATAATTGTAGTTATTGCTCCTAGAGGTCGCTGTTTTATGTATTGTTTTCCCAGGATATATTACTCAAAAATTCCTGAAAATTTAATCAATTGTTCTTCCTACTATAATGTATGCGCCCAATAAATATCATTCTTATATTCGCATTCCTCCTTGGTGTTGCAATTTTCACAAACATTAGTGCATGTTTATCTCAATATTCTTTCTTTTCGTTTTAATTATCTTTTCTTTTTCTTTTAATTATTGGAAATTCTTGATTTTCTTTTTTGAGTACATTCTTGTGATGTCCTTTTTCCTGTTAAATTAAACATTTTTTAAAAATTATTATTTTCTTTTAGATACATAGACAATATTTTATTTATTTGAACTTTAAATTCTTTGAATTTCAAATTCAATTATTTTATAAACAACATAGAAAAATAAAATCTTGAAAAACACGCAGCAACCATTTACAGTCGAAGTAATAAAATGATCTTTCATCAGGAGACAAAAATAGGCATCATGAGCAGTGTTGCTGCTCACCGTTGTATTGGCTATAATGTGCCAACCTTGGCAGGCATCACTTGTTTACCTTGTCTTCCCGCTTTTAGAAGCACACTAACAGCACAAAATGTTCCAGAAACGTAACAATCATATAACATCGAAACATTATAAACATTTCAGAAACGTTTAAAATCGTTCAGATTACTTTCCGATTAGTTTCAAAAACGTAGAAATGTCCGCGATCGTAACAAAAAATCAGATACGTAACAGAAACGTTACAATCACGTAACAGATAGAAAATCAAAAAGGGCGAATGTTTCAGAAAAGTATCGGAGAGCATACTTAAATGTGTTACGTTTTTGAAAGATTGTAAGCTTTTTGCAACATAACTGAAACATTATGTGCTGTATATTGTTATTCGTCCTAAAGGTAATATATATTCCTTGATCATCTTTGTACCGGTGATATGGTTCCCCTTTTATTGTTTGAGTTGACTATGGTGTCAACATAATTTTGAAATAGGACTATTACATCATATCTTATTTGTAAATATTTAATATAGTAAATGTGAATTAAATATTTTGTCGTGTAATAGCTACGAAGAATCGTTCTTGTTATGATGCAACAGTCCACTCGTAAAATATCGCGAACAAGCAGCACCAAAGCGGCACCTCGCTGAAAAAATATATATAAATAAATAAATAAATATAAATGTAAATGCAGAATCTAAATCTAAATATAAATATAAATTAGTAAGTAATTAAATAAACATATATACATAAATAAAGAAATAAAGATATAAATATAAATATAGATATAGATATAGAATTAATTAAAAAAGAAAAAAGTAAAACCTCTCAACAACCTTTCTGATCGAAATAATAATATGACCCTTCATCAGACGTACGTAGGAATATTAATGATGGATTATGCTAATATTTCAACTTGAATCAAATATTGCGAGTGTTTGCAGTTTATGATGTTGGCATACCAGCCGTGGAAAAAAAAAAAAAAGTTGATACAAGTTAGGGAACTGGGACGTTCTCGACAACGAAAAAGTAGTTAAAATTGCAGTTTCAAATAAAGGGTTTTCCCCAAGTAAAAGTTATATTTGAATTAAAATATTATACATATAAACAGAACATAATATTTTCATTATAAAACACTAAAGAAATCTTTTTAATTTCAAGTATTTATTTTTTAATAGCAAATCGAATATGAGCTCTGATGCAATTGTCTGTAAATACATAACCACAAATCGGTACGCTCAGAAAAAAAAGTTTTGCATAAAATCACATAAAAATTATCAAAATACATGAGTAAAGGTTCAATAATTATAGTGAACATATTTTTATTTTAATATACACAAAATAGAAATAATAAAAAAAAAAATTAAATGCTATTTAACTTGAAATTCTATAAATTATGATTTCTTTTAACATAAACAGCACCCCCCTAAAAAAACTGGTGCCCACAAATAAATAAAAATATGTTTAATAGATGAAAAATGCTTAAAAATATTATATCACAAAATTGCAGATTTGTGTGATGCATACAATTTGTTTTATAAGAGTAGTTTTTTCTTATTTTATCACAGTTATATATTATCAGGGGTCGTAGTCTCCTCCTTTTTTTTTTTTTTTTTTTTCAGCACACTTTCAAATATTAGAAATCTTCCCCTCTTTCGCCCCCACTTTTTTCTTAGAGAAATCTTTACTGTATTATGTCATGATTAAACAGCATAGAAATTATTATATAAAAATACTGGTAGCAAAAAAAGCCATAATTTTTTTTATTTTTCAAAGTGTCCTGAAAAAAATGGTGGAGACTACGACCCATATATTATAGAAATATATTCTATAAATTAAGTGCTGTGAAATAAAGGCGGGGCTAAAAGTGCTCCTGAATAAATTTACACTTTCGCAACTGCATGTTTTTGTCTTTTCGACAGTAAGTTCCGCCTGTGGGCGTTATTCTCCCAAGTTGTAATATTTTAGCGCAAAATTTTCTGTATTCACATTTAAGCTACAAATACATATACTACATTACAATAATATTCTTTCTAATCAAAGTATTGGTATTCATAGTATATTTGATTGAACAAATATGAATATTGGGTGTATTCTTAAGAAATAAATAACATGGAAATTGCGAAAGAAACGATCACTGGCGGAGTTACAGATTTGCAAAAGACGTGAATCTACGTCAGCGGTTGCGAAAATGTTAAGAAACTTGACAACTATGCTTTTGTAGGAAAAAAAAAAATAGAAAGGTGTTTATTGCTGAGACAGAAAAGGAGTCCACTGATGGGTTTTTGAAGTCTCCTTTTTATGACGTATTTGTACTCTGTAGTTTGCTGCCATTTCCAGCCAGTGCTGCAAGATAGAGGATTTTTTTTTTCTCGAAATCCCCCACTAAATTTTAATTGTAACGTTTGACTAATCACTTCTAAAACTTCTTTAAAAAAGTCGTCAAAATGTCAATCGTTGCAATTAAAATTTAGTGGTGGATATTGAGTATAAAATTTCCTCAATCTAGCAGCACTGTTCCCAGCCCGGCCCTTTCGCTATTGTTATGTATACATTTTTCAGTAAATGCTCTGTCTTCATTTACGCAGATTTTATTTAACTTTACATGACGCTACACACTCACACAAACAAGTATCTAAAAAAGACTAATGGTACATTAAATATCTTCAACAAAAGTAAACATGGAGTGTTTTATACGAGACCCCGTTTCGTAGAGTTCCTACTTCACCGCCGTGTTCCACACACTCTCCCCGGCTGGCTGTGCTTTTCTGTTGTAGAGACCCTGTATTAGAAAGAGACTGGACATTGGTGTGCCGGCTTTTTGATGAAACCCTCCATTTTAGTGTCAGTTGCTCAATTGCTTAACCCGCAAGACAATTCGGATCATTTAAATTATACTGCCACCGGAATTTGTAAACGAAATTAAACTAAAAGAAGTTTTAAAATTTAAGGAGGAAACCGGCTTTTTTACTTTCTTCTATATGTAATATAGAGAAAGTATTGGATTCGCGAAAATTTTCGACCTCCGTTTTTTGACGGATCTACACGTTTTGGGATGTCCTGAACACGAATTGATAGTTTTTAGAAAATGTCTGTCTGTCTGTATCATTTTTTTTGTGGACGCTGTATCTCACGAACATATGAATGAAATTTAACCAAACTTGGTATTTAGTTGCACCCTGACATGAACTGGTGCCCATTAGATTTGGGGATCAATAGCTCAACAGGTGGCGCTGTAATCGCATTTTATGCAAATTTTTAAAATGGCAGCATAGGACAAAATTCCGTATAAATGGGCATAATGAGAGTTATTTTAAACTTGTGATTGTAAAATTAATTTGAATTATTGATGATAGTAGTAGTTAACTAGGAAAAAAAATTTGTGCATGGGGGGGCATCGGTTCCCCCCCTGGGGGGGAAGTACCCCCCGGGGGGGGGTTAAATTTTGAAGATGGGTATCATTCGAAAGATCTCGTCAATACCTTTAAAACGAATGGTTGAACCATAAATCTGTGATAATTTGAAACAAAGTTATCGATTTTTTTTACTTTTAACAAAAAAAAAAAAAAAAAAAAAAACTTAGAAAAAAATTCGATTTTTTTTTTTATTGTTAGTGATTGAATATGTATTAATTTTCACAAAAAAAAAAAATCTTTTTCTTTTTTTTTTTTTTTTTTTTAAATATTGTTACTGATTGAATATGTATAGGAAAATATAGAAGAAAGTATTGTGGTGGCCACAACATACTAGTTTTGCTATGGTATGAACGTAAATTTTTGCTAAAAAATTTCCGTGATGAATTTTTGCAGCTGGATCTTAAATTTTGCGTTCTGGCAGCGAGGACAGCGCGCGTTAAGGGGTTAACATTACGCTGAGAAGAAATTTCGATTATTTTACGTCATAACCGGAGGAGAACTTATTTATCACATTTTTATGAGTCTGTTGCTTACTGGTAACTCTGTGTTTGTTGGGATACTAATGGTTCACGATCCTGAATCCTATGGTTATTCGGCGATCGGTCTCAACATTTTTATCATTTTGACTCGAACATAAACGACCCTATCTCTCATCGTCTGCATTCGAGTCTCTTCCAACAGTAACCCTTTCTCGATCAAATCAAATTAATTTATCTCCTCTGGTCAGTCGTCCATCATGTGTATAAAATATCACTCCTAAAAATTATTGGTGACAATTGAATAAAATAGTCATAAATCTAGCAACTGTTTAGAGCGTCAGGGCCGGCAAAGGGTTAAACTTCAAAAATTACATAAAACCTCGTGAACGATTCATAGCAACATTACTTTAAGCAAGTGTAACAGTTTTGTACTTTCCTGTAGATGATTTTTCTCAATTTAAAGCAAAATTTCAATTTCTTGATTCGATTCTCATTCTTTTTTCGGTGACAATGTCACAGAGTGTCACATCCTACTTTACGCAAATGAATACTGACAAATGAGAACTAGCTATAAATGGTTGCATATCACACTATATATGTGACTAAATGCTATAGTTACATTATTCCACCGGTTTTGCAGAGTTAGTCTGCACTTTTTCAGGAGCGGGCGTCTTGGAACTTTTAGAAGACCCGGTCATTTAAACTCAACGATGACCACGGACACTTAAAATTAATTGTTAAATTAAAGCGATCATACTGGACCCACTGGAGGAGTGTATAAAATACCAATAATATTAAACAACGATATCTTTTTCTATAATGAACAAACTAAATAACCTCTTAATAAAAGAATTTAAGAGTATATTTGCAACGTTAAGCAAGAAAAAATATTCAGCATTAGTTAGCTTCATTCCCAATAACTGCGGTGCAACTGCAACACCTCTTTGGGATAAAGCAGAAATAATCTCAACTCTACAAAATATACAAGAACTGATCATTTCGGAATCTGTCAATATAAGCAAGCGAAGTGATGACGTCACTGGCCGTCCGTTGGATGCAAGAAAAGGTTTTCCTATGTTAATCGCCCATTGGTTTTTTTGTAAAAAAATATTAAAAATCAAGGGAAATTATTTCCCGATTTTAATCCCCATATTTGGATATAGCTATGTATTAGTTATCGTGTCCATGTGTTAGATTAGGTTGTTTTTGTTGTAAAATTGATAAAATTTGAATTTTAAATTTCAAAACTCTGGGAAAAAAAATGTCAAACTTCCGTATTCGATTGAAAAAAAAACATTTCATTTGAAAGGAGGATATTTACACAATAAATATCAAACTAATATACTATGTAAAAGGAAAATGATAAATAGTCTACCGTAATTTGAAGTCAAATTTGTTTTCAGATGTCTAAATAAAGTGTCTGATATAAGATACTCATAAGTTGCAGAGGAATAGATTTCATATTTGTCATCCTTGGCAGAAAAAAAAATATTGCCAAATTATCTGGCGAACGTATTTCATTCCTTTCAAAAATCATGGTTATTTTAACAACTTATATTAAGAGAGTAATGAATAATATAAAACAACATTTCGTGCAATATATATATTGTGAAAATATACATCTGGCATGTATATTTTCGTATTACGTTTTTGATCGTCAAATACAAAATACGCCAAGGATGACAGAGTTTTGACATTTGAAATTCAAATTTTGTCAATTTGACAACAAAATAACTCAATCTAACACATGCATACGATAACTAATACATATCTATATCCAAATATGGGGATTAAAATCGGTAAATAATTTTCCTCGATTTTTAATAATTTTTTACAAAAAATACAATGGGCGATTAACATAGAAAATCTTTTTCTTGCATCCACGGATGGTCCGTGACGTCATACTTCGCTTGTGTATTATAAAATATCGAAACGCAATCAATACTAAAGATTTAACATTCCTATCAAAAAATTGCCATTTTCTTATAAAACCAGATATTTAATTTCTATGTATTGGATTCTCCGAGCAAGTTCCTGTACAATTAACCTTAACTGTATTTGTAACCTGTAAATATGATTTATACACATGAAGGAGAGAGCTGCACTTTAGAAACATAATTTGTTACAAATAATTTCCTGATGATGTCCAATTGAGAATCAGAGCGAAAAACTTTGAAAAATTATTTTAATATATATGTCTTTTAATTATATATATATATATACCAGAACCTCAGATGTTGACTCCCTTCAAGCCCAAAAAATCCCCAACCAATCGATTCCAGAATTTCAACTAAAATTGGCTTCTGTGAATGCATTCTTCATATTTCCTATAAATCAAGCTTAACTGTATTTGTAACCTGTAAATATGATTTATACACATGAAGGAGAGAGCTGCACTTTAGAAACATAATTTGTTACAAATAATTTCCTGATGATGTCCAATTGAGAATCAGAGCGAAAAACTTTGAAAAATTATTTTAATATATATGTCTTTTAATTATATATATATATATATATATATATAATTTACGCATTTGAAAGTGTCTTTTTTCAAATTTTAGAATGTAACACGTGCTTTTAATCAATATCTTTTTCATGAGATATGACATCTTATTACTTAAAATTACAAAAACTGGCTCTGGAGAATTTTTCTTGAATTTTTCTTCACTTATGCCTTCTTTTCTAATGTTGTTGACGAATTTTGGTGGCTATTGATTTTAAATAAGAAAATTTGCTTGTCCCTCAAAACGTTAAAAAGCGATGGAAATGAACTACTTTATTTGCAATCAATTACTTCTAGCGAAAACCACAAATGTTAATTTTCTGATAAAAGATGCTATTTATGTAGACTAACCAACAAACACAACATACAGAAGTTCTTTGTTGGCCTTGGTAGTGCCACTTACTTCTGTTCACTTTTTTCTTCAGTGTCCTATTTATCCTGTTTAATCTGTGAAACACACAGACTCACGAAAAGACATTTCCTAACTAGTATGTTGTGGCCACCACAAGACTTTCTTCTATATTTTCTTATACAAATTCACTCAGTAACAATATTAAAAAAAAAAAAAAAAATGCGATTTTTTTTTTCTAAGGGGTTTTTTTTTGTTGTTGTTGTTGTTAAAAGAAAAAAAAATTAATAACTTTGTACAGATTTATAATTCAACCATGCCTTTTAAAGGTATTGAGGAGACCTTTCGAAAGATACCCATCTTGAAGCTTTAATCCCTAAGGGGAGGGGGGATACAAATTTTTTTTCCTAGTTAACTACTACTATTATCAATAATTCACATTAATTTTACAATCACGAGTTTAAAATAACTCTTATTATGTACATTTATACGAAATTTTGTCCTACTGCCATGTTAAAAAATTAAAAAAAATACGATCACAGCACCACCTGTTGAGCGATTGATTCCCAAATGTAATCAGCACCAGTTTATGTCAGGGACCAACTAAATACCAAGTTTGGTTAAATTTCGTTAAAAAAAAAAATGATTTTTTCGGGGTTTTTTTTTTTGTTAAAAGTAAAAAAAATCCATAACTTTGCTTTAAATTATCACGAATTATAGTTCAACCATTCCTTTTTAATGGTATTGACGAGACCTTTTGAAAGATACCCATCTTGAAACTTTAACCCCCCCCCCCTCAGGGGGGAACCGATGCCCCCACATGCACATTTTTTCCCCCTAGTTAACTACTACTATTATCAATAATTCATATTAATTTTACGATCACGAGTTTAAAATAATTCTCATTATACACATTTATACGAAAGTTTGCCCTAAACTGCAATGTTAAAAGTTTACAAAAAATGCGATCACAGCGCCACCTGTTGAGCGATTGATCCCAAAATTTAATCAGCTCCAGTTTATGTCAGGGTGCAACTAAATACCAAGTTTGGTTAAATTTCATTCATTCGTTCGTGAGCTACAGGGTCCACAAAAATCGTGATACACACAGACAGACATTTTCTAAAAACTATCAATTCGTTTTCAGGACATCCCAAAACGTGTAAATCCATCAAAAAACGGAGGTCGAAAATTTTCGCGAATCCAATACTTTCTCATTACATATAGAAGAAAGTAAAAATGGCCAAATCGTTCTCAAAACATCAAAACATGCAAGGCCACCGAAAACAAGAATTCGAGAATTTTTACTTTACTAGTATTTTTTCTTATAAATATAGAATAAAACAAAAAAATTTCTTCTTATTTCAAATCACATTTACATTAGGCTCATCTTGTTGCTACGTAATTAGCACTCAGGCTTTCAGTTGCAAGATGCTGGGTTCGAATCCCGATTCAGTCATTAATACTTGCAGCGTTTCGAAATCCTCTTTAAAAGTAAGTTTATTCCGTTAAGTTTTAATGTGTAAAAAATTACACCACTAATACAAAAAATCTGGAGTGACTCCACTCGACTTTCCGAACATTGAGTAATTAACAGTTTTGTAGATAAAGTAAAGAAAGAGTAGTTGTTAAACAAACAAAAGAGAGAAAACCATAATAGAGTGATTGAGTATTTTTCTCCATATATTACACGATGTTTTATTTAACGCTACTGAACTTTGAGCCCATAGATCATAATGACAAAGAAATTTTCGTTGTGTCCCTGTAAAAACCTATAAATGTTAGATTCACCAAAATGCTTATAGTTAGTGCAACAGTGATTTATAATACTCATATAAATTTTCAGCTCAATTGAATAAGGCGTTTAGATGCTATCGCACTTTTAAAAATTTAGTCCCATAGGCCATAATGATAAAGAATTTTTCTTTGTGTCCCTGTAAAAAAATTGTAAGTGCTAGATTCACCAAAATCTATACAGTTAGTTCAACTGTGATCTATAACATGTGTACAATGTTTTTGCTCGGATTAATAAGGCGTTTAGACACTATCACATTTTTAAAAATTTGGCCCCATAGGCATAATGATAAAGAATTTTTCTTTGTGTCCCTGTAAAAAAAACTATAAGTGCTAGATTCTCCAAAATCTATACAGATTGAGTAATTGTGACCTATAACATTTGTATAAATTTTTTGCTCAATTGAATAGACGTTTAGATGCTATCGCATTTTTAAGATTTTGCTCCCATAGGCCATAATGATAAAGAATTTTTCTTTGTGTCCCTGTAAAAAAACTATAAGTGCTAGATTCACCAAAATCTATAGGGTTCGTACTATGGTGACTTACAATATACGTACCAACTTTCAGGTTATTCGAACAAAGCGTTTAGACGCTAGCGTGTTCACTCACAGACATACACACATACATACACACACACATACATACACACATACATACACACACACATACATACATCATCGCAAAACGGACTCATTGGACCTCGAAACGTATAGAAACATCAAAATCTCAAATTCGGATTTTTGACATGATTACAATACTTTCCTCACTATAGTGTTCGGAAAGTAATAACACCACTAATACTAATACACAATTCGTTTAGAACGAAGATCTCATTATCCTATTTTCTCGTAGAACTAATGAGACACATGTGATTTATTACTTTCCGAACACTATAGTGAAGAAAGTATTGTAATCATGTCAAAAATCCCAATTTGAGATTTTGATGTTTCTATGCGTTTCGAGGTCCGTTTTCACTATTTTTACGATGATATGTTTGTGTGTGTGTGTATGTCTGTGAGTGAACACGCTAGCGTCTAAACGCTTTGTTCGAATAAGCTGAAAGTTGGTACGTATATTGTAAGTCACCATAGTACGAACCCTATTGATTTTGGTGAATTTAGCACTTATAGTTTTTTTTACAGGGACACCAGGAAAAATTCTTTATCATTACGGCCTATGGGGCCAAATTTTTAAAAATGCGATAGCGTCTAAACGCTTTATTAATCTAAGCAAAAAATTTTTACACATGTTATAGGTCACAGTTGCACGAACTATATAGATTTTGGTGAATTTAGCACTTACAGTTTTTTTACAGGGACACAAAGAAAAATTCTTAATCATGACCTACGGGGTTAAATTTTTAAATGTGAGATAGCGTCTAAATGGCTTATTCAATTGAGCTGAAAATTTATATGAATATTACAAATCACTGCTGCACTAACTATAAGCATTTTGGTGAATCTAGCGTTTATAGTTTTTTACAGGGACACAACGAAAAATTCTTTATCATTATGATCTATGGCTCAAAGTTCAGTAGCGTTAACTAAAACATCGTTTAATATATGGAGAAAAATACTCAAACACTCTATTATGGTTTTTTTCTCTTTTGTCTGTTTAACAATTCCTCTTTCCTTACTTTATCTATAAAACTGTTAATTACTCAATGTTCGGAAAGTCGAGTGGGGTCACTCCAGATTTTTTTTTTTAATCACCATTAATCTATCACCGTAACAATCATGATAGAGTTATTTATTCTGTATTACTGTCAAATTAATAATAATAATAAGAAGAAGAAGAAGAAGACGAACTGTTTCCTGTCATAATTAAGCAAAATTTTTAAATTTAATAAATACCAGAAAACTGGCTTAATTTGGAATTTTATACGATAAATAAATCTTTGGAATCGTTTGAATGTAATGTTAAGCTTTGTAAATTTATAAATTACCCCGAATCTCAGATATTAATATGAAAAAATTAATAATAATAATAATAAAAACATTTATTTATCAAGGTCAAGTTTTTCTTATAATTCTTATGTTGAATCTTTTCCAATATAATCTTCTTATCTTTCACTCTGCAGAATGTTGTTTTGGATCTCCCTAAATGTCTGACGTCTTTTCCGTCCCTCCCATCTTTTGAAAGCATTATTATAGAGAAGAGAAATCGATTACTGGCAACAGAGTAATGAAAAATGGTTTAATACAGATATTTGAACTACAAATATTAGTCTACAGGGAAAAAAAATGATAATAATAAAATAAAAATAGTATGCTGTGACCACCACAGAACATTCTTCTGTGTTTTAATATACAAATTTACGAAATACAAATTATTTAACATTTTCGCGCCGCATGTTTTATTTTTTTCACAGTAAGGTCCGCTTGAGGGCGCTTTTCTCCTCAGTTACAATATTTCAGAACAAAATTTTCCGTATTCATATTTATTTACAAATGGATGTATATTATAGTTATACTCTTTTTTATCAAAGTATTTATATCCATAGTGTATTTTTAGTATAAATATGAATATTCAGTATATTTTTAAGAAATAAATAACATACAAATTGCGGGAAAACGCCCACTGGTGGAGTTAGAGATTCTCAAATGACGTGAATCTACGTCAGCGGTCGCTAAAGTGTTAATAAAACCATTATACATTAAAGTTATCTTCCAAGATGAATTCAGACGATTTTCATGTCTGAGAAGTTTGATAAACTCTAAATATCGAAAGAAAGTCCATTTTGTACTCTATAGGTAACATCTGAATTTCCTTTCTATCTTTTGTTTCTTCCTTTTTTTTTTTTTTTTTTTTTTTTTTGTTAAAAATGAAAACGAGAAATTTCTTTGAAATTGTTACATATGACCATTGTTACATTTAACTATTCGTTTAAAGGTATTGAGGATCTCTTTTGAAAGTTACCCATATCGGAAATAGGCACTATCCCAGAGGGTACTTTCCACCCAGAGGCAGGGAAGAAGCAATGTCCATACTTATAAAGAATAAATTTTCTTGGTAGACTATTACTATTATAAATATTTATCCTTTATTATAAATAATTATTTTATTATAAATTTTATTATAAATATTATTTACTTTATTATAGAAATATTTATTTTACATTGAAAAGAAAAAATAATTCTCATCATGTACATTATATGAAATTTTGTTTCATATTGTCATATTAAAAATTATGAAAAAAGTAGGACGATAGGATCATCTGTTGGCCGATTGATCCCTAAATGCAATCAGCACTAATTTTAGAAAATCATAAGATTCCTTGCAAATAAAAATTAGTATGAAATTAATAGATCAAAGAACTAAGAACTAGTGTACAATGAATATTTAAACTTAAAAAATCCTTCACACACCATAAAATTAACATAAGTAGTACGGTTTGGAAAGGATGTGGCCTATAAAACAAAATAGAATTAAAAAAAAAAAAAAAAGTCTTTGAAATTAAAATAAATAAATAAATATTTTTAACCCCCCCCCCCTCTTTTTCTGTATTTGTTTCTCTTGTAACCTGTTTTTTTAGTTGCGTTCTAAATATAGTGGAATATTTACATGCTTTAGTAAAGATATTTTTTCATCTTTTTTGTAGAGAAATAAAAATAGGCTTGATGAAATATCTCACAGCGCCTTTCATATTTGAAAATTAATCAAATGAAATGGAAAACGATGCCTCCTCTATTTAAAAGCTGATAAAATTAGTAATAGGTATTCTTAACACGGGCAATAAAAAATAAATTTAGAAAACATATTAAAAAAAAATAATGATTAAAAATTTAAAATTTCCATTAAAAAAAAAAAAAAAAAAAAAATCTGAATCATTAGGAATTTTTCAAAATGATCTAAAGAGCAAATTGTACTAGAAACTTATGTAGTTTAGCAAGTAATGAAATAGCTTACTACTTTCATATCAAATATTTCATGAAATAGAATAATGGGCTCTTCCCACCTGACGTCAGAGGTCACATGACATGTGATAAACAAAGAGCAGACGAAGTCTTCTATATCTATAGCGATTGCTGAAATAACACATTTTCTATTCTTATTTTTGATCAATCGTATTTAATCTGTGTTATTTTTTTATACATCATCACTTTTAATTCATTTTATATCATTATTCATCATCTTTTGTTTGCTGTATACATTTACAATCATCATTTAGTTTATATTTGGTATTGATGCTCATGGAGAACATGTTAAATACTCTGATTTTTTGTACTTAAATAACTGACAGTGCAACATCGTACGGTGTAAAGCCATTTAGGCCGGTAACTAAGTTAATTAACGTAACACCTTCATACAATTAAATTTAATTGACAATATTTTAAAATTCCAAATTATAATCCATAAATATTCCACAAGAACAAGATATTATTTATTGCTATATCAGTTAATGTAACAGTTACACTACAACATACAAAAAACCATTCTTACTTGTAAAAATAAATAAACATACGAATTGTTTTTTAAAAATTATTAAACTTACAAATATTATTTTTCTACTGTTTACAAACGCACAATATTACTTTTATTTTATTTTATATTACATATTAATACTTTTGTTCTTAAGAACAGTATTTAACTTAATTCGATTCTCGGAATTCGAATTTACGTTATTCACATATGACGTGATTGAGCAGACGACACTGGAAAGAGCCCATTGATTTGGTAAGGGCCTAAACTTTGGGTCTCTGATGTGTATTATCTCTAATCTGCAGTAATCATAGCTATAGTAATAAGACATAGATTAATCAGCGAGAGGGAAAAAGTGATACCTTTTTTTTTCGGGAAAAGTCACTCTAATGGCTGCTTTTCCCCAAGTCAATCACACACAGGAATGCACACGGATAATTTAATAAATAAAATTTATGAATCATTTATTTACTTAAGGTGAATGAAAAACTCCAGATACAGTTTCAAATTCATTTTTCTTTTTATTTTTTTTTTTAATACTCTCTAATAGCTGATTTTAGAACTTTTTTTCGGCATCAAAATTTTTTGTTCGATAACATGGGGATGATAGATCTATATCTATGTATATATTACTATATCTATGGCAGTAATACTGACTTCAAATTTTCAGTTGATTGATTATAATAAGACCATGTGTGGCCTAGACTGATTAGTGAAATTTCTTCATACGGCAGGTGACCTTAACCCTTTGCCGGCCCATTTAATTTCACTCCCCTGGTCAGTTTTGTCAAATTCAGGGGCTTTTTTATTCAACATCCACCACGAGATTTTAACTGTAACGGTTGTCTAATCACTTCGAAGATTATTCTTCCATTATATATGCCAAATATCATTCACCAAAATTATTGGTGGTAGTTTAATAAAAGGGCATCTAAATTTCGCCAACACTGTTAAGAACGTTAGGGTCGGCAAAGGGTTAATAATATTTAATATCTAGCTTTGCCCAAAGTGTTTTGTGCGATTGCTGAATAATATATGAATAAAAAAGCTTTCTAAAATTCTCCGAATGTATTTCGAGTAATTAGTAATTCTAATGAACAATACTTGATAAATTTTGTTTACCGCATACTAATGCCAGGTTGCCGGACTTGGCGACTTTTTTATTCAATATTCACAAATAATTTTGAGAAGCGATATTTGATATACATAATCGACGACTGATTGTCTGTTGTCGCAAAGTCTGGCAACACTGATTAATGCAAGTAGTTGATGTCATTAATTAGACCATAGCCTCCTAAACTAGATGCCTGTCGCGTGGCTCGGAAGCTTGGCAACAGTTGAAGCGGTAGACAGCGCCACCTGGTACAAATTGCGCGACTTTTTTATTCAACAGACACCAAAAAATTTTTAAACTGGGATATGATGTACATAAAAGGCAAATAGAATCGAAGGAACGTGGATTTTATGTATCATATATCACTTCCTAAAATTATTGGTGACAGTTGAATAAAAAAGTCACGCAATCTGTGCCAGGTGGCGCTGTCTACCGCTTCAACAGTTGCCAAGTTTATGGGCCATGCGACAGGCATCTAGTTAAGGAAGTTATGATTAGACACACAAAATGTGTAGATAATTAGTACGCTCCTGCTCAAAAGTTTAGCAATATTTCCAAACGATCAGTTTTTTTTTTCAGTTTAAAAACTTATCTCTCGATGAATGTTTTCAAACATTGGGCGTTTAAAGAATTAGACCTTCTTCGTGTTTTTCAGGGAAGACTGGTTTAAGACAACATTTAGGGGGCCGGTAACAAATTGAGCAAAATCAATTATGTTTGTGAACACCCTGTATCGTTAAGTGAACGAAACGAACTGTAACTTTAGGATATGTTAACATAGATCTACTTCAATTTGTGGATGAATTCGTGTGACGATAGTATATTAAATAACGGAGATATAATCTTTTATTTTAAAATTTAAAGAAAAATCAACATATTTTTTATTTATAATACACAAAGTTTTTAACGAAAATTATTCCCCATTTCAGGTGAAAAAACACTTTTAAAACAATATACTGTAATCGGAATACAAATATCTTAAATATCTCATGAAATATGAGCAGCATTTTCTTGAAAAACGTTTTCACTGAGCAAGTGAGAAAGATAAAAAAAAAAAAAAAAAAAAAAAAATGCATAGGTTGAAAGCTGGGCAACTTTTGTCGAAAGTGCATTTGAATAGAGTAAAAATTACGCAAATTATACGAAAAAGAATGAGCTAGATTTGAGATATTTTCCAAGAGTACATGCCTCGAAATTAATTTAAAGATCCAAATATTTGAACCACTTAGCAGAAGCACAAGTTCTTTTTTGTGAAAAACCTCTTATAAGCTTGTAACTCTAACATATTTTTGTTTATTTACTAAGATTTGTGAGATGATAAGGAGTTTTTCACAAAAAATAACTTTTGCTAAGTGGTTAAAATAATTGGATCATTAAATTAATTACGTGGCGTGAGAAAAATCCCTTAAGAAATTTCAACTCTTGGAAAATATCTAAAATCTAGCTCGTTCTTTTTCATACAATTTGCCTAATTTTTACTCTATTCAAATGCACTTTTGATAAAACTTGCTCAATATATCTAGCTTTCAGCCTATGCAATAAAAAAAAAATTATCTTTTGCACATGCGCAGAGAAAACGATTTTCTTAAAAATATTCATATTTTATGAGATATTTGTATTCCGATTGCAGGATATTGTTTTAAAAGTGTTTTCCCAAATTATCTGAAAGTGGGAATAATCTTCGTTAAAAACTCTGTATATTATAAATAAAAAACATGCTAATTTGTATGGAGTTTTAAAATAAATACTTATATGTCCGTTATTTAATATACTATCGTCAGACAAATTCAACCACAAATTAAACTTGGTCTATGTGAACATATCCTAAAGTTACAGTTCATTTAATTTCGTTCACTTAACGATTCAGGGTGATCACAAATATTATTGATTTTGCTCAATATGTTACCGGGCTCCTAAATGTTGTCTTAAACCAATCTTCACTGAAAAACACGAGGAAGACCCAGTCCTGTAAATACCCAATGTTTGAAAACATTTCATCAAGGGATAAATTTTTAAATTGAAAAAAAGCTGATCGTTTGCAAATCTTGTTAAACTTTTGAGCAGAAGTGTACTTTAACGAAATATATATATATATATATATATATATATATATATATATATATATATGTATAATAATTAAAAATTAAAAATGTCATAAAAATTATTGTTATAGAAACTTTAATATACTTGAAGTAAAGTGTTTTTATAAAAAATTTAAAATAAATATCGAAATTTAAGCTTTCTATTTTTAAAATTCTGATGATGATATTACATCTTTTTAATTGTTGTATGAATGGTCACAATATACGTTAATATAATTAGTGATAACTGTAATTTTAAGTTTATAATAATGGTTCGTTTAGTGTAATCCGATTAAGAGATTAATACTAGTGCAAAAAAAAAGAAAGAAAGAATGACTAAAAACTTTTTGTCCTTGAAGTAAGATTAAGGGAGAATTACGCAAACACAAAGATATTTACTTGTTCATAAAAAAGATTTAAAAAAAGAATTTTGAAAAAAAAAAAAAAAAATCATTCTCACTACTGCACTTGCGGCTGAAAACAAATCACTGAAGAAGGACATATTTTTTTACTGAAGTAGAAGTTTAGTTTAAGATTTTTTCTTATAATAATTAGGACATGAAATCTGCAGTACTGTTATTACTTGTTAAAGGTTAGAATTACTTATCGGAAAACTTTTAATCCCTTAACTGCATTTTATTTTGTGGTAAAAACAATAATGAGCAGTTTTCTCTCGCTTAAGAAATTTTAAGGTAAATTAAATCATGTGTAAATTTTATAAACATAGCTGCCAGACCTCCCAATTTTCTAACACTATCATTGCTATATAAATATTTTGTTTTATTTGTTAACAAAAAAATCCGCTGCAGAAATATGCCAGAAGTATTATACGAAGTCAACTAATTAAAAACAGTGATATTAAAGAATAAAGAGAGTTGTCAGTAGTGTTGCCAAATGGTGGATAGTTAATTTCCACAAACAGGCTTTGAAATTTCCCCAAATCAAGGGAAAATCTCCAATTTTCCGAAAAATCCCCAACTCAATTTCTGCTAAAAAGTAAATAATAAATAAATAAATAAATAAAAATATTTAATAGATTTAAGCCCAAATTTTTCGCCAAATGTAGCTTAATTTTGAAAAGAAAATCTGCCAAGGCATTGAATCGAACATCGATTGAATGACATATTCGGGTACAGCACATTATGAAGCTTTAACACGATGCCACAGTTCATCGACCGTAGTTACTGGTGAGTGGTGGCGTGCCAGTCACTTTTCAGTGATTAAACAGTCATTTTCATTGATGCGATAACAGGAGAACGCGCTGTTTAGAGAACAGTCGATCACATTATGAATCAAGGAAGGTCCGGACAATACGAACAACTGCGGTCGTGCATTATCCTGCCTAAAAGTTGCGCTACAGAGGCCTCGAATATAAACCAGAGTGATATATAACCAACCTTAACTCATCAGAAATGTAATGGCCTCAATACAGAGTGCCGGGAATACGAACAAGAGGTTATCGAGCCGTGTATCCAGTGGGACCCCATACCATCACTTCCGTTGATGGGCCAATATGACTAAGTCGAATGTCAGACGTATTTAATGCCATTATTCACAATGCCGTTAAATACGTATGAGGCAATCTTGATGTGTAAACAGGATTGTGATTTGTCTGAAAGGCGAAGTCACGCCATTCCTGCGTCAGGTTCGTCGTTGATCACACAAAAAGGTGACCATATCAGTGAAGCAGTTTTAGGATAACCAAAGATTTGGAAACCGCATACTGGGTCACCACCTGGAAGGATGGTATGTGGTACCTTTGATACACGTCTCGATCACATCTTGTTCTCGTTCCCGGCACTCTGAATAACAACTATTACATTTTTTATGTTTTAAGGCCCGTTTCTCTGCCCTATTTTCAAGGTTTTCGTGGCGCAACATTAAAGTAGGACAACGCACGACCGCGAATTGGCCGTAATGTCCGGGCCTTTCTTGATGCACAATGTGCTCAACTGTCGCTCTGGCCAGTGCATTCTCCTGATCTCGCACCAAGGATTATGACTGTTTAATAATTGAAATGCGACTGGCACGCCACCACTCAGCAGCAACTACGGTCGATGAACTATGGCGTCGTGTTGAAGCTTCAAGAAGTGCTGTACTTGTACACGTCATCCAATCGCTGTTTGATTCAATGCTTAGGAAGATAAGGGCAGATTTTGTTCCCAGAGGTCGCTGCTTTATGTACTGTTTTCTTAGTTTGTATTACTCCAAATTGCCTAAAATTTTAATCAGTCGTTCTTCCTACTAGTATAATGTATTTGTCCAATAAATATCATTCTGATATTTGCATTCCTTCTTGATGTTGCATTTTGGACGACCAGCAGTGTAGAATAATTTCCTCATTATAAGATACTACGATAAAATAAGAAAAAAATACTCAAAAAAAATGTAGTATAAAATAAGGCGGGGCTAAAAATGCTACCGAATAAATTATAAAAATCTGTACTGCAGTGGTGAGTATCTCGATGTATGCTCGCGTCACGAGCATTAAAATTATGAATGAAATTCTGTCTATGACAGAATTTAATTTAGTAAGACAGGACAGGACTACTTATATTTGTATTTTAACACCCTTTCAAAAAAAAAAAAAAAAAAAAAAAAAAAAAAAAAATCTGTAAACACTAGTCTAAATAATCAAGATATATTCAGCCGAGATCCGATGGCTATGCGGTCAGAGTACACAACTACGAACGAAAGTTGTGAGTTCGATTCTAACCAGCGGGGGAAAAAAATCTGAAAGCAGTAGTCTGAATAAAAAGGAAATATTCTCCCAAGACCCGTAGGCTTTGTGGTCAGAGTGCACAACTACGAACCCGAAGGTTGTGAGTTCGATCCTCACCGATGGGAAGGCAAAACAATATATGTGAAAGTTTTTACGGATTTCACAAAATATTTTAAGATAGAGTAAGAAATTAAATGGCAAAATTGAATATTGGCAGGCATTTTCGAAATGGAACACTATAAATTGGTTACGACGCAAAATGCCAGAATGAAAGAAATAGTCCTGTCGTACTAAAAATGTTGTAATTGTGATATTGAGTTATATCAATACAGCAAATTTGCCAGCTTTTAACGAATTTTGTCTACCGAAATATTCTTTATGTTGCATTTTGGATGACCAGCAGTTTAGAATAATTTCCTCCTTATATAACTACGATAAAATAAGTAATATAAATAATAAATAGATAAGTATTGTAACGCTATTTTTTTTTTTTTATTAAATAGGTGAAACATAATAGGCGAGACGTATTAATCCTGGACGAAAGGTCTAATGTCCCAGAACTACCCGCTAGATCCTCGATCTCTTTTTCTAGTCAATTTTGTCCTTCTATTACTTTCGATGTGAGCCTTTTTTTTTTTTTTTTTTTTTTTTAACACACTTTACATTGTGAGTTTTTCTGGCTTTCGTCTCATGCTATTTCTATGGAGTTTTTAGCTTTTTTCCCCTCGTTTTCTACATTCTAAAGTGCGGTGGTTCCCGCCCACCCACTCCCACCACCGCCGAGTTTTATATTAGGCGAGTCGTATTAACCCTGGCCCTCCGTTCCCGCTCTTCGATGTCTTTTTCTAGTCAATTTTGTCCCACCACACTTTAGAATGTAGAAAATGAGGGGGGGGGGGCTAAAAACCCATAGAAATAGCATGGGGCGAAAACCAAAAAAAACTCACAATGTCAAGTGTGTTCAAAAAAAAAAAAAAAGGCTCCCACCGGAACTAATAAAAGGACAAAATTGACTAAAAAAATACATCGAAGAGCCGAGGGGTAGGCGTGTTAAATATATCGTCCAGGGTTAATACGAATCGCCTAGTAAAAGACTCGGCGGAGGTGGGTGGGAAGGAAAGAGGAGAAAACTGTTACAGGAATATTAAACAAATAATAATAACATTTTCCAGCTTTCAAAAAGCGCAAAAATTAGCAGCTATGATATCAGCTTCTACCATTACATTAAAATCTGTCCAAGATCTATTTATCTCTCTTATTTTACCTTTTTCTCTAATTCGACTACAAATGTAATATTTCTAATATAGAGGCAGTTAGTCTAAAGTTTCATGAAAATTTTAAGATTAAAATTTGCAAAAAACATAAAAGTTGATGAAAACTGAAGACGAAAAAGAAAGCAGATATAGGAAGAAATAAAAAAATATTCTTTTCTATTTTTCTTTAATTTTTTAATGTATATATATATATATATATATATATATATAAAAGAAAAAAAAGAAATAATTTATTTTAAATTGATTTATTTTTTACACTAAGCTGGGGAAAAAAAAATCCACTTTTTAATCTATAACAAAAACTTAATATCTGTATTTTATTACTTTATCTATTATTTAAAAAAAAAAAATCTGACAACAGAACTTTTCTTTTAGCTTCACATTTATAATTTTCTCTTTACTTTAAAATAAATTTCATTTTCTGTTACATACAAAGTTTTCTTCCAAAGGAAACATCCAAAGGAAACATTTATTGATCTAGTGTTTCAAGAAACTTTATAAGGAATATTTGATTGTTTCTTTAAAGTATTTTATGTAATATTGTGGGTTTCCTTTATCAGAATGCTGTAAAACTAGAACTCTTCATTTTAAAATTTATTTAATGGTATATTTCAAGACTGGAAAATCGGCGCAGAACTCTTACCAATATTCGTATAAAATATTTATCTACATATAAAATCGTTGCTTTAAGAAGAAGAAAATTCTGTTTCATTCATAGTGGTATGCAGAGTTGCCAATATTTTAATTTATTCTGGAGCATTTTTAGCCCCGCATGCATTCTTCGCCTATTTTCCACTCCTGTATATTTATAATGATATTGTCGCAATGTTAGAAAATGCTTGAACTCTCGCATGTAATTATGGAAAAGTAGTCAAATAATGTAAAAGAGTGCGAATTTTCTACAGGCAGAAAGCTAATAAAAATGCAGTATGTTTGCATATTTTTGTATGAAAATTTAACTCTTTTTCCCTCTGCTTCCCTCTCTCTCTCTGTATACATATATCGTAACAAGGTATTAGATTGCAGAGAAACAAATGATAAAATGACTCCGTAATCTGCAAGAACCAAAATAAATTAAAAAGTAGCTAAACTAAAAATAAGCAGTAACACCTTTAAAAAAGAATTAAAAAATTAGTCAATAATAGTTTTAATAAAGATATGATAAAGCAACAATTATATTATCTTTTTTGACTATCTAAAATAATTTTTGCTATACACATACACACAAAGAGAAAAAAAAAAAAATACGTGTGGCACTCGAGGACTGCCGCGGTAAAGCTATTGCATAGCATTTTTTATCAACTTATGTAATTATAATTATTTATTTATTTTATTTATGCAGTATTTTTTTTTCTTTGATATTAATTCAAGTTTTTTCTTTGGTATTAATTCAAGTTACACTTTTTGAGCGTGGTGACCGATAAGAAAAAAATTTTTTTTTCTTTTATTGAATAAATGAGAATATATCCGCAATGAGAATATATCAAAAATATCCGCAATCGATTTGTAGGTATCGAAAACCTCGATGTACCAAATTTGAATGATCTAACTCTATTTTTTGAGAAAAGGTATTTTAATAGGTTTTTAAAGGCCTGCAAGTCGAATGGGGATATTCAAGTTTTTTCTTTGATATAACTTCAAGTTACACTTTTTGAGCGTGGTGACCGATAAGAAAACAAATTTTAATAGAGAAAAGGTATTTAATAGGTTTTAAAGGCCTGCAAGTCGAATGGGGATATTCAAGTTTTTTCTTTGATATTAATTCAAGTTATACTTTTTGAGCGTGGTGACCGATAAGAAAACAAATTTTAATAGAGAAAAGGTTTTTAATAGGTTTTAAAGGCCTGCAAGTCGAATGGGGATATTCAAGTTTTTCCTTTGATATTAATGAATAAGATAACAATAATGATAAGAAGACAAATTTTAATAGAGAAAAGGTATTTTAATAGGTTTTAAAGGCGTGCAAGTCGAATAGGGATATTCAAGTTTTTTCTTTGATATTAATTCAAGTTACACTTTTTGAGCGTGGTGACCGATAAGAAAACAAATTTTAATAGAGAAAAGGTATTTAATAGGTTTTAAAGGCCTGCAAGTCGAATGGGGATATTCAAGTTTTTTCTTTGATATTAATTCAAGTTACACTTTTTGAGCGTGGTGACCGATAAGAAAACTAATTTTTTTCTTTTATTGAATAAATGAGAATATATCCGCAATGAGAATATATCAAAAATTTCCGCAATCGATTTGTAGGTATTGAAAACTTCGATGTACCAAATTTCAATGATCTAACACTATTTTTTGAAAAAAGGTATTTTAATAGGTTTTTAAAGGCCTGCAATTCGAATGGGGATATTCAAGTTTTGTCTTTGATATAATTTCAAGTTACACTTTTTGAGCGTGGTGACCGATAAGAAAACAAATTTTAATAGAGAAAAGGTATTTAATAGGTTTTAAAGGCCTGCAAGTCGAATGGGGATATTCAAGTTTTTTCTTTGATATTAATGAATAAGATAACAATAATAAGAAAACAAATTTTAATAGAGAAAAGGTATTTTAATAGGTTTTAAAGGCCTGCAAGTCGAATGGGGATATTCAAGTCTTTTCTTTGATATTAATTTAAGTTACACTTTTTCAGCGTGGTGACCGATAAGAAAACAAATTTTAATAGAGAAAAGTATTTAATAGGCTTTAAAGGCCTGCAAGTCGAATGGGGATATTCAAGTTTTTTTCTTCGATATAACTTCAAGTTACACTTTTTGAGCGTGGTGACCGATAAGAAAACAAATTTTAATAGAGAAAAGTTATTTAATAGGTTTTAAAGGCCTGCAAGTCGAATGGGGATATTCAAGTTTTTTCTTTGATATTAATTCAAGTTACACTTTTTGAGCGTGGTGACCGATAAGAAAACAAATTTTAATAGAGAAAAGGTATTTTAATAGGTTTTAAAGGCCTGCAAGTCGAATGGGGATATTCAAGTTTTTTCTTTGATATTAATTCAAGTTACACTTTTTGAGCGTGGTGACCGATAAGAAAACAAATTTTAATAGAGAAAAAGTATTTAATAGGTTTTAAAGGCCTGCAAGTCGAATGGGGATATTCAAGCTTTTTCTTTGATATTAATGAATAAGATAACAATAATGATAAGAAAACAAATTTTAATAGAGAAAAGGTATTTTAATAGGTTTTAAAGGCCTGCAAGTCGAATGGGGATATTCAATTTTTTTCTTTGATATTAATTCAAGTTACACTTTTTGAGCGTGGTGACCGATAAGAAAACAAATTTTAAAAGAGAAAAGGTATTTAATAGGTCTTAAAGGCCTGCAAGTCAAATGGGGATATTAAAGTTTTTTCTTTGATATTAATTCAAGTTACACTTTTTGAGCGTGGTGACCGATAAGAAAACAAATTTTAATTTAGAAAACGTATTTAATAGGTTTTAAAGGCCTGCAAGTCGAATGGGGATATTCAAGTTTTTTCTTTGATATTAATGAATAAGATAACAATAATGATAAGAAAACAAATTTTAATAGAGAAAAGGTATTTTTATAGGTTTTAAAGGCCTGCAAGTCGAATGGGGATATTCAATTTTTTTCTTTGATATTAATTCAAGTTACACTTTTTGAGCGTGGTGACCGATAAGAAAACAAATTTTAATTTAGAAAACGTATTTAATAGGTTTTAAAGGCCTGCAAGTCGAATGGGGATATTCAATTTTTTTCTTTGATATTAATTCAAGTTACACTTTTTGAGCGTGGTGACCGATAAGAAAACAAATTTTAAAAGAGAAAAGGTATTTAATAGGTCTTAAAGGCCTGCAAGTCGAATGGGGATATTCAAGTTTTTTCTTTGATATTAATGAATAAGATAACAATAATGATAAGATAACAATAATGATAAGAAAAGAAATTTTAATAGAGAAAAGGTATTTTAATAGGTTTTAAAGGCCTGCAAGTCGAATGGGGATATTCAAGTTTTTTCTTTGATATTAATTCAAGTTACACTTTTTGAGCGTGGTAACCGATAAGAAAACAAATTTTAATAGAGAAAAGGTATTTAATAGGTTTTAAAGGCCTGCAAGTCGAATGGGGATATTCAAGTTTTTTCTTTGATATTAATTCAAGTTACACTTTTTGAGCGTGTTGACCGATATAAAACAAATTTTAATAGAGAAAAGGTATTTAATAGGTTTTAAAGGCCTGCAAGTCGAATGGGGATATTTAAGGTTTTTCTTTGATATTAATGAATAAGATAACAATAATGATAAGATAACAATAATGATAAGAAAACAAATTTTAATAGAGAAAAGGTATTTAATAGGTTTTAAAGGCCTGCAAGTCGAATGGAGATATTCAAGTTTTATCTGATCTACTTTATACACAAATTTTACGCGTACAGCTATTCACTGTTGTACATAGATGATAGATATCTATGCACCTATATACTTTCTCACAAACAGCTGCTTATGTATTCGTCCGATTTCGGAGAAGCTCGTCTCGATCTGTGCGAGCTTCGTACAGCCGAAGTCTACCGAACTGTGTTAGGTTTTTTTTTTCGTTACGGAATTTTTCGATTCGGTCGCCGCGCTCAAAGCCCGCGATAAAAGCTATGCAATAGCTTAAAAACTAAATATGTTATTTTATTAAATGTTTCAGGCATTTCGCCTTGCAAATGAGGTAAAGGTCTCTTGTGCATTCTGAATTTAGGACGCCAATATTTGCAATGTGATATTTTAATCAATGCTATTCTACAAATTATGACTTACACAATGAGATAAAATTAATTCATAAATCTGTGATCTTGTGTTATTTTTAAATTGTACGATTATACAAAAATTTATAAATACACTTTTATAAATCTTTTTTTTTTTTTTTTTTTTTTGAGTTTTTGCACATTTTGTGGCACGAGTAATCCAAAAATTCATGTTCCCATCCAAATTATACCTCTGCGGGTCACTGGAGCGTGGAAACCATCCTCCCCGTGGACGATCAAAATTGTGATGGCATGTCTCTGGACCATCCTCAGGGGTGCGTCCCAAACTGTCGCCAATTACTCTTGGCGCAGTATTAGTGCGAATTTAAACCCAGCCAACCAACCAACCAATAATTTTCAGAAGTGATATTTGATATATATATAATAGGCGATTAACCCTTTGCCGGTCCTATTTAACCAGAGACGCCAAGTTATTACGGATTGTCCGTAATCTGAATACCGGAAAATTTTTAATATATTCTTTTGTAATAATTATCTGCCATTTAATAGGACAAGTTTAACTTTTTCTTTATTGTGGCATGAAATTGATTTTTCGTTAGTAGTAACTTGGCATCTATGTTTAACTTCACTCCTGCGGTCAGTGTTTCAAATTTAGGAACATTTTTGTTGTATATCCACCACTAAATTTTAAGCGTAACGGTTGCCTATTCACTTTAATCGTCCATTTTCTATATCGAATATCACTCCTTAAAAATAAATAAAAGAGTTCCTAAATTTTGCAACTATGTTTAGAGCATTAGGGCCGGCAAAAATTTAATCCTCGAACTGATTACGCAACCGTTACAATTAAAATTTAGTGGTAATTTTGAATAACAAAGTCTCTAAATTTGGCAAAACTGTAAATACTATTTTACAATTTTTTCAATGTCCTGATCATTTCCCCCCCCCTTTATGTAACAATGGTATAGTAAAGTACTATATCATTAAATCCTCATAAATTACAATAATGAGATGTTAAGCATTATTTTTATTGTAGGTAGGTGCTCCAGTGATTGGCATGCTCCAGTAATTTACATCTATCCTGAAATAATTAATAAATAAGAAAAATAATAAAATCATATAATTTACATATAAGAATTTTAACATTTTATGTCAAACACTGGAGCATAGGGTGCTAATAACTGGTAAAATGAATAACTAGCAGTATAAAACACTGGAACAAAGGGTGCCAATTACTGATAAAATGAAACACTGGCAGTGTCAATTACTGGAACATTGAGTGGGTGTCAAACAAAAATTCACAAAAAAAAATAATTGTTATCAAATGTATATATTTTAACATGTATGTGTTTCTGAATGTCTTTCATACCATATGTACTAACTTAAGATTTCTAAAAATATTTTCTGATGACTAGAGCATTAAAACATCAGAGATTGCTCTAAAAGTGTCAGTCACTGGTACACTTACCCTAAATACTATTTTTCAAGGTCTTGATCTTTTTTTTTTTTTTTACCTTTATGTACCAACCAATGGTATAGTAAAGTACCATATCATTAAATCCTCCTTAATTACTATGATGAGGTGTTAAGCATTATTTTTATTACTTATAACTTTAAAAATGCATCTTAAGTAACTAAAAAATATATATTAGAAATACACTTTTTGTTTCTTTCGTAAAATGATAAATAAAGCGTTAAATAGATGGTTAATAATTTGACCAAGATTCATTTTTATTTTTAAAAAAAGAAATTTCCTCTTTTATAACTTTTTTCTAGCTATAACAAATATTTCCAAAAGTTTAAAGTTGAAACTTTGAGTGATACAAAAAAACTTTATATATAATAACACAGAAAGCGGATATGAGAAATAAAACTTTTCAATATTCCAATAAAAAAGTAAACAGTAGAATTTTTGTCTTATTGATTTATTCTTGAAGCTTTAAGCCGAAAATTCTTTTATCTTTTTCTTCCACGGTAAAAACTTTAATATAACTTTTTATACTATGGAAATTTGACATCTTTTTCTTATTCCAACTTTATTATATGTTCTTTATTTTAAAAGATATTTTACTCGAGGAAGAAAATAAAGCTGTTAAATCTCATGAAGAAATTTATTGATTCATTGTATGTGATTTCTTATTAAAACATAAAAACGATTTTCAAATTTTTTAAAAAACTTATAAGAAACTTCGTATTTTTTTTTCCATAGATAGTATCGCATTACGTATGTAAGTCATTATTTTAAATTGTTTACGGCAAAGAAAAAAATGTAATTTATATTATTTTGCTATTTTTTTAATTTATCTTAAATAGTTTTTGTAAGCTGGAGAAGCATATATATAACTAATTAGTGATATAATTTCTCTTATTAATATTTTTGAATACCTACAATTTTCCTGTTTTTAAAGGTGTAGCTTTAACCCTTTAAATTTCACTACATATTTTCTTTGGAAAATTAACTAACTTCAAAAATGGTGTTGGTGTTTGGATTAAGATCAATTATCTACACCAGGGACCTGGGCCTAAGGGTAGATACCTTCCTTGGGCAGTGGGGAGGGGGGGGGCTGTCTTTCTGAAGATACTTATCCCTTTTAGGATAAATAAGATCAATATAATGTGAAAATCCCTATCAAAAAGACAGAAAAGATCAAACTTCTATATTTAGTCATTTTATTTTAACTTTCTTCTATATAAATAAGAAAAAATATTATACATAAGAAAAATTGTCACATACACGCATTATATTTATATATCATATGGATTTTAATATGACGAGTAGAAAATACACTGTTTACTGACCAGGCCCTAAAAAAAATCAAAATAATTTTCTCACATGTCACATATCCCCACCATTGGCAAAGTGGTTCTGCACTCAAAGCTTGTATTGCGTGAAGTGCTGGGTTCGAGCACAGATACGTTCATCAACATTGCCGTTCGCAGTTTTGTGTGGTTTTCTGCGAACCTCGCGTAAATACGGAGTAGAACCTATTAGAAAGACCCCTATGAAGGACACAACGCCTAGGGTTAGAACCCTTGTGTAGTCAATTGGCCTTAATCCTAATTTTAATACCGTTTCAATAAATAAATAAATAAATAAATAAATAAAAATGCTAAGGTTTTGGTTTTAGTGCGAAACCAATGAACGGTAAAGGGTTAAAGAGTAAACTTTTAATATAATGTGTAAATTATAGTCAATACGACATTCATTTGCATGGCCAATTCATGTAAGCCAATTTCGCTTATGTGTATAGGATGTCGACAGTCGAAATTTTTTATGCTTCCTCCAATATATTTATATAATAATTTTTTACTTAATTAATCGTGCAAATGTGCTACTGAAAATTCCAAAGGAAAAATACTGGTGCAAGAATCAGGGAAAAAATTTTCGATTGTCGACACCTGGTGTAATATCATTTTTTCAAAATCCATACCTTTGGAATTTGGTAAATAATAATGACGATGACGATGATTTCTGTTTTTTTTTTTTTTTTTTTTTTTCTGTCATGTGCTATGCTGAAAATTAGCCCATCACCCTAACTGCCAACATTTACGCTTTTTTACGCAAGCTCAAATTGTCGCATTTTGGTCTTACAAAATAGCCTTTTATTTTAATATATAAGATTACATTATTTATACATTAAAATTTTATCTTAAAAAAGGAAATAATAAAAATCACCAGCCATTAAAAAAATAACGGTATAAAGTAACAACGTGCTATATAATGCCCTCCATTATTAAGTATAATTAGTTTCATACAATATTATCCAACCATAAACTATTACAAGAAAGTAATTTAAAAGCAAACATTATACAAAAACATAACCAAATACCGCTTTCTAAGTAATTCCCTCTTGCGAAAAGAAATATGTCTTGCCTTAAGGGAAAATTTGATTAATTACCTAAGGAGTATTTTTTGCTGTTTAAATATTTAGTTTGTTTTAAAATATCCCACTGAACTTTCTTTCTATAAAGATGTATTATTATCTTACCTTTTTTTGAAAGATATTAAACATTATATATAAAGTAAATGGTTTTTCATATTGATGATGGTTTATTTGAACACGAAGAAAAAAATAACTATTTTTTACTTACAAGCTTAGCCCGCGCTTCACTAGTCTCTATACTTAAATATGTTCCTAAACTGCATATTGCTTATTAATATAAAAATGTCAAAAAAAAAAAAAAATGTTGAAACAGGTAAAATTTCAAGGAAGGTTCCCATTGCCTTAGCAGAAACTTTTCTCCTCACAATACGCTCTCCGTCCAATGCTCCAGCACTTGTCTCTTTAAAGTCCCCAATGTCAGCGTCTTTTCCGCCTGCACAATATCCAGGTCCAGCCCCTGCTGCATACGCTGTCGTCATACTCACGGGCACTGCGTGTGCCTCTATGTACCCATTTTAATTTCACAGTCACGAAAGTAAGGGCAATTAATTCCCAGGCCCGAAATCTTGAACTAATCTTTCCTCTGTACATGCTGTGAGGATTGATGTTAAATGAATAGTAGGTCGCCGCAGGTAAGCGGTAGAAAAGCGAATCGTAGCGCAGCACCACAGTTTCAGAATATGTCTGGATCCAGCGCTCCCAGTGACGTAATGCGTGGGGGTTAGGATGTAACGCCAACAGTCGACGGCGCGATAATTTCAATTGGAGTGATTTTACGCAAGCACAGGGTTGCTAAGAGGTTAATGAGATTCGCGTAGGTTGCATACAGCCTTATTCACCAAATTTTAACACTGATGTTAACCCGGGAATATGCTAGATTATGTCAAAATCGGTATTCACCACGCAAAATCAGCGATTTAACACTCCAGTTAACCCTCTTTTTTTAATCCTCCTAAATTGGTGGGTTAACTCTGGTGTTGCAGTTACATGTTGCAGTTACAGCAAAACACTCTTGTTTACTTTTTTAATGCATTGTGTTTTTATTGACCAATCAGCGAGACTCTTACAGATAACTCTGCGGTCAACTTATCCACGGATGGTGAATACGAAAACTTTCTAACCCAGGGTTAAGGGAGTATTAACTCTCACAAGTGTTACGTGAACCATGGGTTAACGCTGATTTGGTGAATAAGGCCGATAGAGTAAGGAATATGGAAAGTGTTTGGAGATATGGAAAGTGAAGCGATTGGAGGTGGTTGGTTTCGGTGTGAATAAATAGCGGAGTGTTTTGCTAGCAGAGTGTTGCTTTGTTGGATGAAGCAGAAAGCTTGGAGATAGTTCTGTGGATAGTTTATGAGGGAGAGTATCGTACTTTTAGGAGTTGATGTTAAATTGAGTTCCGAGTGAGTTTAAGCTGTGAGGGTATTGTGATCATCTCTTCATAGTAGGAACCTAGTATTGATAAGTTCCGTTATCTTAGAAATTCTCATGGGTGATAGCCAATCTTTATATTCTCTTGATTTATTTAGTTAATCTTTAGTAGAGTTCCTCATTAGAAAAAGGTACTGTCTTTAAATTACAAGTTGCAATAAAATCTGATTTTATTACAATAATATTAATAATATTATTATCATTATATATTATTATTAATTACAGTAATAATAACAATAATAATAATAATACAACTCCATTAAAATAATACATACAGCTTTTCAAGCTTTGAATGTGCAATATGCTTATATTGTTTTATCCATATAACTTTTACGAATAATAAGATAGTAGTTTTCCAGTGAATTCCACCCAGTGTTGACAGATTGGGGACATTTTTTATTCAATATCCACCATTAAATTTTAATTGTAACGGTTGTGTAATCATTTAGAATATTAATCGTCTATCATACGTATCAAATATCACTTCTCAAAATTATTGGTGACAGTTCAATAAAAAAAAGACCCCAATCTGACAACACTGATTCTAGCCCACTGTGGAATTCAGTGAAACGAGGCTGCCAATTTTTTGGCTAAAAATGGAACCCCTGTCCTTCAGAGAATTAATTCCAAACTCACTTTTAAAAATATCAAATGTCTAATGAAGAACATCTACAGAGATTCCTTCCACGAAGAACTCAAAAATTCCAACCTTAACAAACCATAGCTTAATCAGATTCTTAATGTCCCTCATTGGCCTAGATTAAGATCTGTCGCCGAGTTTCGTCTGATATCTGGCCACGATTGTCTGCGTAAACATCTACTATATCGTATCAACGTGGTTCCTGACCCGTTTTGCACCCTTTGTGATCTCCACGAAAAAATGGACTCGCCTCACCTGTATAGATGTCCTGCTCTTCCTCGGACATCAATCTGGGAATGCTGATGGATAACTAGCTTTCATTTATAGAGTTATTGTTATCTCGCTTGATTCAATTGTCTTTTAATGTGCCATTGAAAATAAAATAAAAATAAATAAATAATTTTTATGTATGGATGTAATAAATTTACAGAAATGTTTTTGAAAAAAAGAAAAAATAAAATCTGAAAATTTTTGCACTTTATAAAACACCTTCTTCAAAAAAGGGGCGTTTCGTTCAAGTTTTCCTTTTTCTTATCCTACAGAATAGATTTTTCTGGTTGACATATTATATTAAAAGACGAGGAAAACAAAATTTAAAAGATTATGTTCTCGATTAAAACATCATAATTTAATATATCATACATTAAACAAACTTGTTTTTCACCTTTTACTCAAAACTGTACATTGTTACACATATTATCACAATTTTTCGAAAAAAGCGAATTTTTAGATAGCGGATTCATTCAATTTGCTCATAAACTGTATAATACACTTCATTATTGGATATAATTAGTTTCTTATGGTATCAGTCAGCCATAAACTATTAAGAAGAAAATACTTCAAAAGCTAATATTAGTTAATTATACAAGGGAAAAAATTGCTAACTAATTTTCGCTTTTAAAAAGAATATCCATAAAAATTTTATATAAAGCGGAGCAGAATTTTAATATCTGTCAATATTTAGTTTATTTTCTTTTTAGTTTAAATTATTATGTTATATATATTAGGGTTGTGCAAAAATAAAGATTCTTTTTTTATTACTTTCAAATGTTTAATACATAATAGCGGAAAAATGTTATCTTTAATAATAGACTACTAAAATATTTTTTCTATCAATTAAAATATCTTTTACCCCATAACATCGCCTAAAGAAACATTAACAGAAAAAAAATAAATAAAAATAAATTAATTATTCCTAGATTTTTTATGCACAATAGTCCGAAAAATGTTCTTTGTAATATTGAGCAATGCCCACTCTGAAATATATTTTTAATCCACTAACACTTTTGTCTCAACCTAACACTCCCATAGATGCCAATATTTTAATTTATTCCGGAGTATTTTTCACCCCGCCTTTATTTCACACCACTTTATTTATAAAAAGAATTTCACCAATATATAACTTAGATAAAATAAGAAAAAAATATTAAAAAAAAAAAAAAAAAAAAAAATGGTATGGAATTAAGGCGGGGCTAAAAATACTCCAGAATAAGTTAAAATATTGGTATCTATGCTCTTCCAAATGAGTTACAGTACTTTACTGCGTACAAGGGTCGCATTCTACGACTATTTTTCTTGTTGCACTTTCGGGGAAGACACATTTCCGACACTTTCTCTACCACTATATACATATATCTCTTTTTAAATCGCTATCCTGTGTAATTACGACATATTACTATGAAAATACCATAAAAATTTCACTGTAAAAATAGTGATAACAAAAAAAGTTGGAAAGCGTTCAATTCCCGAAAATGATTTAGAAATTAAAAGCCAAGAGTGCGATCCCTGCGCGTATAATCAATCCACAGGTCAGACAAATCAGTTCTACCAGTGGCGGATTTAGGTGGGGGGGGGCTAGTAGTTGAAGCCCTCCCCCAAAAGCTCTAACATTCTCAACTGGATGTTACAATTGTAAATTTTTCATTGATCTGGAATAACATCTTGAAAACTCTTCGCCCCCCCCCCCACCCCAAAAGTTAAATTCTGGATCCGATACTGGGTTCTATACGGCAATTTAAATGACAAGCAAAAGTATGATCGAGACAGATCATCGTTTAAAAGTATCTTTGTCTGTTAATTAAAATTCTCGGCGTAAAACTGCTTTAGCTAACCTGCACATTATTACGAGAAAGTACGGTGATATAAAAAATAATAAAGTTGCTGAAAACAGAGATTTATTACTAGATCTTACCAATTTGAAGTGCCCTAAATCCGAAAAATCAGGTATTTAGTGATTGGTGTTTGTGTGTGCGCGATTGGTGTTTGTGTGTGTTGTTTATAACACATCTCAAGAGTAAATTCAACAGGAATCCCTATATGATACAGATTTAAAATCGAATTTTTAAATCTGAATCATATAGGGATGCTATACAAAATTTTTCATTGAGATCAAGCAAATAGTTCGTGTACAGAAACATCCAAGAGAATCCAAATGCAGTAGAGTCTCGCTTTTCAGAGGTAATGGGGACTGAGGATACCTCGGATAATCGGAAACTCGATAACACAGATTCTGTCGTAAATCGGAGGGGGAACACATACTTCCCAACCATCTCATTAATAACCGTACAATTGTTAACGCCCGCTGAAAAAACGCCCCTTTTCTCACACCACTATATTTTTAGAGTAATTCTCTCCAAATGTTGTTACGATTAAATAAGACTAAAATTACTCTAAAAAATTACTGGTGTGAAAAAAAAGACGGGTACTAAAAATTGTACGGTTCATAATGAGATGGTTGGCAAGTATGGGAACATACGCATATACTTGCCAATATCCCAAATGATATTCCGTAGTATTGTTAGCTCCGCCTTTTTTCACACACCGGTGCTTTTTTAGAGTATTTTTCTTCCTATTTGAACGTAATTGAATTTGGAGAATATTACTCTGAAAATTTACTTGAGTTGAAAAAAGGGTGGGACTAACAACACTACGGAATATTAATTATTATGTTGGTAAGCATGCATACGGCAAAGTTAAAAATAGATGAAAATGTAGTGAATGAAGTAAAATTCTTATTTTACATATCTGATAACATTTATAATTTATTTCGAAATACTGTTAGCCTCTCCCTTTTCTCACAACAGTTTGATTTTAGAGAAATATTCTCTAATATGTATTTTCGATAACTTAAGAAGAAAAATGTTTTAAAAATGTACTAGTGTGAAAAAAGGGTGGGATTTACAGCACTCCGGAATAAATTATAAATGTTATCAGTCATGATTTAAAAAAACAATCGTTATACAAAGTTATTGGTGTTAGACCCGTGTTGCCAGGTCTGACGGATTTTTTAATCAATAATTACGAATAATTTTAATAAACGATTTTTCATATATATAAAAGATAATCGATCTTCGAAATGATTAGCATACCTGCCAACATCCTAATTAATATTATGTAATGTTGTTGTCCTGCCCTTTTTTCATACCAGTAAATTTTTAGAGTAATATTCTCTAAATTTAGCTACGAATAAATAAGAAGAAAAATACTGTAAAAAGACTAGTGTGTGAAAAAGAAGGAGGGGCTAACGATACTACGAAATATTAATTAGTATGTTGGAAAGTATGTGATTAGGCAAACGTTACAATTAAAAATTGTTGGTGATTATTAAATAAAAAATCTGCACAGATCTGGCACATACTCAGAGAGAAAACTAAAACCCTTTCGACTGGGCATTCATCCTTACATAAAACCAATCAAACGCTCCGATTAGATCAAACGTCGTAAGTTCAGACAGGGATCAAAATTTTATCTACATATTTAATTGTAAAAATGCGTTTCACAAGGTCTTTAACACACTAATATTTGGCTACATTTTCAATATAACTATGATTTTATTGTAAATTAATAATATTTGAGTATTCTTTTTGACTATTACATATTGCCACTACAAATGGTGTAAATAGCATTATTAGTCTGTGTACAATGACTTACAAAAGCATCCGATATATTACAGTCTATGACAAGTATTTATTAAAACCATATTTTAATACTTTATTAAGAATGAAACGTAACTTAATTAATATACATTATTCAGTTGAACAAAAGCATGTTTTCCATAAAATTTGGAGTAATTACCGTTAATAATTGTATTACCATAGCCTCCTTAACTAGATGCCTTCCGCGTGGCTCAGAAACTTGGCAACAGTTCAAGCGGTAGAGAGCGCAACCTAGTACAGACTGCGTGACTTTTTTTATTCAACAGCCACCAAAAATTTTTAAAAGTGTGATTTGATATACATAAAAGGCGAATAGACGTTAAGAAACGTTGATTGTTTATATCATATATCACTTCTTATAATTATGGGTGGCAATTGAATAAAAAAGTCGCGCAATTTGTACCAACCGTCCATGTCTATCTAACAAATTAGTTCAATTCAGAAGTATTTTGTAATCTATGGAAACCGCATAATTTCTTTCTTTCTTTCTTTAAATAATAATAATAATAAATAAATAAATAAAATCTTGCATTTTTATAAAAAGTTTTCTTTAAACTTTTTTTGTTTCTGTAATTACTAATTTATATCAAATAAAATAATTGTCTCACAAGATTAATAAAATTTCTTCATTCACTAAAGAATGCGTTGTTGAAAGTACTGTAAAACTAAATTAGTTAAATCTTTATCATGAAATCATAAACTGTTAAGAGGAAATTGTTTTAAAACAAACATTAATTTGAACCATAGAAAAAAAAAGTCATTGAACAGTTTATTTATTTTTTCCGGCAAGAAACATTATATAACTTCCAGGGAAATTGAAATTAATTATTAAATTGAATTTCTTGTTCATCAAATATTTGTTTTGCAATTTCCTAATCATTTTATTTATTTATTTATTTATTTTTATTTTTTTCTGGAAATTGTTTGTATCTCACTTTTCTTTGAAAGAAATATATTTCTTATAATTTCTAAGTTAATAAATAGAAACATTGCAAACAAAATTTCTTTTTTCAGTTATTCTAATATCAATTAACTTACCGCATATGAAACGCATTGTTTCTCGGTGTATTCGCTTTAGCGTACTTGCCAATATCCTAATTAATATTCCATAGTGATGATAATCCCCCCTATTTTTCACACCAGTAAACCTTTAGAGTAATATTCTACAAATGCAATTACGATTAAATAAGAAGAAAAATACTCGAAAAAGATATTGATGTGAAAAAGAAGGCGGGGTTAACGATACTACGGAATATTAATTAGTATGTTGGCAAGTATGGCTTCAGGCTAAAAATCCAATAGACTGATTAACGCATAAGTTTGTATAAAATGTTTCGTGCTGTCCGGGGAAGGTTTAAAGCTATTAAAGTCCTCCATTTGACAAATAGAAAGAAGCTTAGAATTCTTAAAAATAAAATGTCTCGTGGCGCTATCTACATTCAAATAATATAGTTACTTTTGCCTAGATGCCAAGAATTCCTTGTTTTAGATTTTGGTATTTTTTGCTTCCACTACCCTACTACCGTAGGTAATGAAAATATTGTATTCGGTCCGAAAATTCGATATTGAGGTTTCACCTCATTTACGTGTTTTAAGGTCTCCTGAGTCCAAAAAAGTAGTTTTTGGCAATTGGTCAGTGTGTATGTGTAGAATCTTCTGGCTATCATATCTCCGAAACTAATAAAGATAGACCTACGAAACTTCAGAACTGATACAGGTCTGGTGTACAGATGAATATTCCAAATTTTAGTGAAAGTTGGGAAACCGGAAGTGGACTATAAAGCCGTATCTAAAAAACGGCTGAAACGAATTTCTTCAAAGTTGCTAAATAAACACTCTATTAGATGTCCTTTCGAATAATATAGTTGGTTAGTTCGAATGATATAGTTTGTTAATTGATATGCGTCCTGTATAAATAGCTCAATTCCAGGTCTCGTAAGTGCGTTCCTTTAGCCCTTTGCGGCGCAAGACAATTTGAAACATTTAAATTATACTGCCACCGGAATTCATGAACTAAATTAAACTAAAAGAAATTTTAAATTTTAAGGTTTAAAAAACCGGCCTTTTCTGATATGTTATAAACGTGAATTTTTGCTAAAATATTTCCGGGATGAATTTTTGCCGCCTGGATCTTAAATTTTGCGTCCTCGTGGCGAGGACACCGCGCGTTAAGGGGTTAAAAACGGCTGTAAGGATTTTTTTTTCAAACTCGCCCCATTAACTCCCTTTTAAATATTCTTTTGTGTGTAATTATTGTTTTCCGGTCAATAATTGAGTATGCCAGTTTTTGGTAAACGTCGATATCTCAAAAAACGGCTCTAATGATTTTCTTGAAAATTGTAATATAAATTGATTTTAGATACCCTTTTTCATGTATTATGTGGTTATTACAGAAAAATTAACGGTTATTTTGAGTAGATTGTTCAGTTTTAGATCTCGGAAATTGGTGTTTAAAAAAGAACTGTTTTTTTATTATTATTCTTATTTTTTAACTCGCTGTGTAAACTCTATTTTATAATTTTTTACAAGTGTATCAAGTTTCTCTTTATGGAAAATTCCAAAAAAAGCATATAATATCTCCAAAAAAGGCATATAATACGTGTAATAGTGGGTAATGGAAGTCATGTGGTTGTTCACACCAGATTTTTTACATAAAAAATTGTCTCCATTTTTAATCATGGAAGACTGCTACAAAACTTCCTTTGAAAAATTCGTATTAAAAAAAAATAATAATAATAATAATTCAAAATACAGAAATTTTCTTAGATAAGTTATTGATGTCCATAAATTTTGAACGTTAGCATATGATTATCAGTTATCATATTCGTTTCACTAAAATAAGTCGTCTGAAAAAGTATGTGGTATAACTTCACATCAAAACATATTCTGATTTTGACCAACAGCTGGCGTCTCATAGTTGCCATCAGTTTCAGGTTGCTACACGTAGCTCAAGCAGTGGGCTGTTTAGGGCTTCCAGAAAGGATGGAAATATATATATATATATACTGTATTTTCCAGCGTATAACGCCCTGGTTTGTTAAATGAGTTATACATCGGAAATTTAAACTTACAGCAAAACCTATTTCTTAGCAAGCTTTTGTTTCTTACAAATATAGCGTTATTTGTAAATTAAATTTTCTGGAGTGTAACTCATTTATTTGACCTGCGCGTTATACGCCGGAAAATACGGTATATAATTACAATAAATGTTTTTTATAGTAAACTGTTAAAATTACAGTATGTGTGAGTAAAAATCGCAGCAAATTTAGTACACACTACAAAATGAAATATACTCGGTTATTCATCAGAAAATATTTGCAGTGTTGTAAGCTACAAACCTCCTCAAATAAACATAATATTTGATCGTATTCAAGAAATACGTCTAATAAATAAGTCTAAAATAGTTCTAGTTCTAAATAAGTCCATAAAAGGAACAGTTTCGTATGCGACATAGTTGCCAAGTTTTACGATTTTTCCTATTAAAATTTTCTGGTAGCTAATAAGCGTAAAACTTAATCTATATATACATGGATGCTATATATCAACATCTTCTATAAAAAGTTTTCTGCAGCTGAAGCCGATGAGCAGATTAAGCGATTCCTGATACTTCGTTTAAAGACATTAAAAAAAAAAATCTTTTGCTTAAAAAATGCTCTTAAAATGTTCACGCTTCGCGTGTAAAAATGGAAATTGTATCAACCTGAATGATTCAAATGAAAAGCATAGAAAATTCAAATATTTGTTTAGATTTATGCCAAAAATTGTGAAGTAACGGGCATTTTTTAGAACAATTTTTTATTTTCTTCAACGCATCTGATGGTTCGTCTGCAAACGAATTTTTGTTCTCGTTCGCTAGTTTGTTTCAAACACAGTATGCGTTTTCGTAGCGGGGTCAGGAAATTTGGATACCAGAATTTTTATATGGCAATTTTTTTAAATATATCTAAATTGATATCAACGATTAGTCAAGTCTAAAATTACGAAATAAAAATGATGGCATTCAAATCCCACTTTCCGAGAACCTTGGGCGGTAGTTTAAACTACCCTCATAGCTGGATATATATGCCTATAATGTGCTGGTTATATATGCCTCATGCGTTGCCGCTTTGACTGTAGCACTCGTGCCTACATTATTCGCCTGACAAAGGGTCGTGTGTTTTTTCGACCCGAAACAACTGTTGCGAGATTATTGCATTTTATGGTGTTTATTCCAAGTTTTGTAATTATTATATATGCCTATATGTAGAGTTGCCAACATTGTAATGTATTCTTGAAAATTTTTAGCCCAACTTTATTTCATACGACTTTTTTTTTTAAGAGTATTTTTTTTTAGTCATAGCTACATATTCGAGAAAATTTTTCTATAAATAAAGTCGTGCAATAAAAAGGCGGGACTAAAATTGCTCTGGTATAAATTAAAACGTTGGCAACTATGCTATATATGCCAACATTTTAATTTATTCCGGAGTATTTTTAGTCCCCGCCTTTATTTCACACCATTTTATTTTTTTTAATAAGTTTCTGCAATATATAACCACGATAAAATAAGAAAAAAATTCACTTTAAAAAGAATGATATGAAATGAAGGCGGGGACAAAAAGCACTCTGGCATAAATTAAAATGTTAGCAGCTATGCACCCTAAACACTTACGCGACCGCTGGCGTGATTTACATTACATCTCTAATCGGGTACTGCTATGAAATATATCATTTTTGTGCATATAACGTGTTTTAAGTGATAAAAGTGGTTTTTAAAATGAAAATTCTTCTTTTTATGGAAATAATAATACAAAATAATTGCCAATTTCAAAATGCTCCATGCTAATTCTAAATTATTTTAAAACTGCAAATTTTTTACCGTGGATCTTTTGTATGTAACTGAACACCACATGTGTGCATTTAATTTTTTATATCTTTAATACAGCATCAGATACAGAAAAAAAAAATTAAAACTAGAAATCTTCATGAATTTTTGCCAGGTGACTGAATTTAAGAGTTCTTTATAAATAAATGTAATAATTTTACTATTTCAAAATGAATGTCCACTTTTGAGGCAAATACACAGATTAAAATTCACGCACTGTTTTAAGGGAATTGGATGAAGACAAATTAGAAAGGAGTCACTAATTGTTCCCGAAATATGGAATCCAAGAAAAATGAATATAATGTTTTAAATTTTGTAAAGAAATTTTAATAAGAATTTAGAATGATATTATTTTTAAAATATTATATGGCTTACTACATTCTATAATAACTATACATTTTCAATTACATTGTTTTTGCTAATTTTCAACATCCCTAATGCCATAGATGTCAACATTTTAACCCTTATCGCTCGTATGTCACTTCATAGCCTCCTGCCTCCTAAACTAGATGCCTGTCGTGTGGCTCGGAAGCTTGGCAACAGTTTAAGCGGTAGACAGCGCCACCTGGTACAGTTTGCGGGACTTTTTTTATTCAATATCCACCAAAAATTTTAAAAGTGTGATATGATATACATAAAAGGTGAATGGAATCGAAGAAACATCGATTATATATATCATATATCACTTCTTAAAATTATTAGTGACAGTTGAATGAAAAAGTCACGCAATCTGTACCAGGTGGCGCTGTCTAACGCTTCAACTGTTGACAAGTTTATGAGCCACGAGACAGGCATCTAGTTAAGTAGGCTATGGTCCCTTCTGAGGGGACATTAAAAAATGGACCACGCCTTAACGTGTTCCTCTGCAAATGAAATGTTATTTTTCTAAAAAGTGTAAATATAGGCTATCGGAAAATTTTAACAGAAAGATTTATTTTATTTAATGATAGAGTAAAATAAAACAAATTATTACAATTTTTCGGTAGCCAAAAGGCAGTAAATTGGAAACTATATGTGTGACATTTTAAAGGAACGTCAAAAGGTGCGTCTTACGGAAAATATGCCGAGTGCAAAGGGTTAATTTATTCCGGAGTATTTTTAGCCCCGCCTTTATTTCGCACCACTTTATTTTATAGAAAAACTTTCTCCAATATATAACTTCCATAAAATAAGAAAAAATTTATTTTAAGAAATAAGTGGTATGGAATAAAGGCCGGGCTAAAAGTACTCCGGAATATATTATAATATTGGCATCTAAGCTAATCCCCTTAAGGATGTGCCCTATATTTTTATTTCGACTGTCAATGTTGTACTATGGAAACGATTAGTTTGATTGGAAGTGTATAATTTTACTTAAAACTCTCTTTATTTCCTAATACTTTAAATTATCCCGCATTTTCTGATTTATTTCTTTGGTTTCTATAAAGGGTTAAAAATGATTTGTTTTTGCATAATTCCAAGATGAATATTGATAAATAAATTTAGGAACCTTTTCTTTCTGCAAGAGTATTTTGTAACATGTCAAGAATTTCAATTTTGAGAGAAATTTCAACTGCTTATTGTTTACTATAAAGATTTCTGAATACAACAATCATTCAATAATCGATATAATATTGTTACAAAATTGTAAATAATTGTGTTTATTTTTGTATAAATTCTTTCAAAGAGGCTTAGTAAGTTAATAAAGTGCTATTTTTGTGCATTTCTAGTCGTTTTAGCGTTGAAATAGCCTTATTTTCCCTTAAAAACGCATTAAAAAGCCCCAATAAGGCAGGTAATGGATTTGGCGCCTAATTTGGCGACTTTTTCCCACCTTGGCGATTTTTTGGCGACCTTGGCGAGAAAATCCTTATTAGGGATATACCAAATATGGAAGCTCTAATCCCACTGGCTGATGAGATATGGAGATTTCTGGAACGTTCCACACTTTTCTACAGGGGTATATAAGTCCGTTTTCTTCGCCAAGGCTAGTCAGTTCAGTTCAGTCTCAGATCAGCTTCTGTCAATGTTGCATTGCTTTGAGCCTCTTCGAAAGAGACTTGCTTTAAGTGTTATTGCTATACTGTGGATTTCCTATTGACAGCTGTTGTTTAAGCTGTGTTTACTGGTCGAATTGAAGCTGATACTTGGTTTATAGACCTGTATTTTTCTGGAACTTTCTGTGAATAAATTACTGAATTTTTGTAAGTTTTGCCTTTCATTCTCGGACAACTCACGAACCCCCAAGTACGCAACAGTATTTCGCTAACGTGAACCAGTTACGATTATATTTTGTGGAAACGATACGATATTGATGTAATTAATAAAATGCTCGAGGATAAAAAATAATATTTATAAATGGACAATATTCAAGCACGCGGACTCAGTACAATGATCAAATCGGAAAAAAGGACGACATTTATCTGATGAGATTATTTTATGGAAAAATTTATTTTTAACGGTTATTTCTTCAGAATCTTTGCAAGCGTCATTTTAAACGTAGCACTATTTAAAAGATATGTGTGCAATACTTTAAAAAGTATTAATTATTACTATAAATTGACTAAAAAATGCAATTATAAAAAAGTATAATCAAAATAGGAATTGATTTTTTTTAAACAGAAATTTGTGCCAAAATAAATAAATGCAAAATTATCGTCAACAGAGCGGCAAACTTTTAAAGGAGTCATGGGGGTCCTATACTAAAACTGTACTGCCTGTGGAAGTATGAAAACTGGGTCTTCAACCATGAATTTTATTTTGAATCCTTTCTTTGAATGTTTTTGCTTTTACTATTGAACAATATTAATTTGGTTTTAATAATAATTTAGCTTTTGGTGAATTAAAATTGTAATTAGGTGCAGGGATGGAACACGGATGCGGAATTTATACCACTATCAACGTAAGAAAATTTTCTACCTCTTAAATCAACGATATTATAGGTAGAGAAATTTCTTAAACAGATTCCGGTATGAATTTTGCTCCCGTGTTCCATCCCTGCAGGTGGGGAAATTGGTATAATATTTATGAGTTTCAAATTTTAAAGGTAAATAAGAAAAAAAGTAAAATGCGAACATTTCACATGAGTGTGCTAGTTTAGTGATAATTTTAAATGAAAACTGAGCATTGCTGACACATGAAGCACACAAAAAGCTCTGGGTACGCATTATTCCTAAAATCTTTACTTCATTTTATTATATTGCCACCAATATATTAGAACAACCAGTTTTAAAAAATATTACAGTATAAAAACTATCGTTCATAAGATCCGTAATGAACACTGGAGCACTTTTAGCCCCTTTTAATAAAAGTCGGTTATATGCTGCGAAAATCTATAACAAATTACTCATTAGAACACAATTTGCAGAAATTCGCCAAATTTTTTATATTTAATGATATATAAGAATTTTTCATATACATACGGAGATTTTCACTTCTAAACCTAATGATTTCATCCAACATCTTAACCTTTTACAGGCCAATGTTCCCAATTGGGAACATCAAATTAAAACTTATTTAAAAAATTAAATTGCACTAATATTGACTTGAAAAAATTAGCGGACATACTTAAAAGATGACTTGATTTTTTAAAACCGAAGCAACATTCCTATCATTAGTTGGTAACTGTACAAAAAATCCCCAAAATGATCATTTTCATATTTTTTCCCACAGAGTACAAATAAAAAAAATGCATAAAAATTTGGAAGTATCCCATGACTCTGAATATCAGTTGGTTTATTTTAAACAGCTCTTATTGTCAAAAAGGACATCAAACTTGATAATATTAATCAGATTATATTAATAATCTATAATATTAATCTTAATAATTTAAGAATATTAATAATTATAATTAATGGCAATTAATGTTTATGTATGTATTTTTTTCCATTTAAATGATGAACATCCCTTAACAAAAGTATTATAAAGTAAAATATGCAAATAACTAATGAAAAATATACCTGGATCTAAATTCGGCCTGTAAAAGGTTTAATGTACAGTTCCATTTTCCTAGAAACTCTTGTTTTTGATATGATAAGATTTCGAATTTCATTTCTGTTTTCCTTTTTCGATTTCGAAGTCGATGAACAGTTGGAATTAACTTGAAGTTTTTCTATATCCATTTAAGTATTTAAAATAAAAATGACATAAAAAAAGAAAAAACTGTAATCATTGGTTACACTGCTCTGCAAAAAAAAAAAAAAAAAAAAAAAAAATCGAGATCTGATACCATTCTTGCTGATTCTTATGTAAAATGACCTCCTGAATCCGAATATGACTCCATTTTGCCCAGACACCCACTGTTTTCTAGATATGTCACCCTCTCCCCCAATTTCTTTCCCTGATCGATAATTTTATGAATATGAATTTGATTTGAAGAATGAAAAAGAATTAATTTAACATCTAAAAACAAAAAAAAAAATATAAAGTTTAAAAAATAACAATAATAACAGATTAAAAAAATATAAGATATGTAATGCATGATTTCAGTGGCAAATACCTCCAAATACCAGTATGTTTAATTACTGGCTGCGTATGACTTCAACGATTTTCGTATACACGCAGACCCAAAGCGAACCTACGACACTTAAATTCTTCCTTTAGTCCTTTTTGTTGTCTTTTTTAATTTCTCTATGTTTTGATTCACTTTTCTATTGCTTTAGACTTTCCCTCGGAGATTATATCCCGTGTTTTTCTAATTTTGTCTTTTTTGTTTTATGTAGAAAATATAAATAGAAAAAAATTATAATAGCACGCAGTAATTTTGCCTCTGGGCGTTTAAGAGCCTTTTTTAAGGCTAGCTAAATCTGTCAGGCTGAGCTGTGCGAATGCAAGCTGTGTGTAATTCCAGCTAAAACACAAGTAAAAATTAAAAAATTTTCATTAGCCCGTTAACGCTCGCCATTTTAAGTATTGTTCAACGTAAACCCCGCCTATGGGTGTTTTATTTAAATGTTGCATTATTTTACTAAAAGTTTTTATGCTTTAATTTTTATTTTACAAAAGGATGATACATGTAATAAGGCTGTTACTAACCGATGCATTTAAATGTATGGCACATACCATACATACATGCAAATATTGTGTTTGTTTCTTAAAAACAATATAACATACTAACCTTCAAAGTTACGACTGTAGGAGGAGTTACAAATACACTATCGATCTATAAATACACAGCTGCCAAGTTTTTAATTTATTCCGGAATGTTGTTAGACCGCCCCTTTTTCACACCGTAACCTTTTTAGAGTATTTTTTTTTAAATATTTAATCGTAATTATATATTGAAGAATATTTTCCTGCAAAGTTTATGGTATGAAAAAAGAGCGAGGCTGGCAGCATTCCGGAATAAATTAAAAAACTTGGCAGCTATGTAAATAGAGCACTGGGCGGTAACGGGTTAAAATAAAAAAACATTCTTGTTAACCTTGACCTTTCTAAAAATTATTAAATGCTGTTTTTAAACTTTCTTAATTTCACGTTTGTGCTTTACTTTTTTAATAAGCTTCAAAATTATTATGTGTTTGTGTTATACATTTTTTCTTCCCCTTTTGACAGCGAAATTAAATTCAGGACATCACATCTCGTTACACCCATTTTTCTGTATAGGAAGATGCATAACATCAGACACGGGTGCTTCCAAACCAAAGTTTCCGAAGTCGAAGTCAAAGTGCGATATATGTATGTTAAATATTTATGTATGGTATTGGCGTTAGGAAATCTTATTCTTCAATGTGGATGGCAGCCAGAGCCTGATTAAGGGCACTTTCTGCGAACTAGCATGATCGTTCATGTCCTGTTTTTATTACATATGGAAGCAGAGCCTGATTAAGGTGTAAGCACACATTATCTCTGCTCTCACCGGAATATTTTTACAATTATTTTTTACTTCATGTCATAGAAATTCCACGCTTTGACGAGGAAATACTTTTTATAAAAAATGAACGGTGTAAAACAATCCAATTTACTCACCGTTATTAGACACCAGAATTCTTTTAAAATAATTTTTAATGAGAATTTTCTGCTTACTATAGGAGGAAAGTATTTGTTAGAAAATAACGGTGTAATTATAAATAATGTGTGCTTCCCCTTTAATCAGGCTCTGATGGCAGCATTCTCTGCAATGGAATAACTCTTAATCACAATTTCCATTTTTTTACGCTTTTCAACTACCGGGAAATTTTAATAGAAATATTTATTTTATTTAATCAGTAAAAGCTGTTTTAAAAAAATATAAAAAAATTCTATTAAAATTGTCCAATAACCGAAAAGCGTAAAATTGGTTGCCATGCCATATATACATTTTTTATCGTGAAGTACACCATTTTTCTTTATATTTGATAACATTGTCGATGTCAGGTACTGAGGGTTAATTTTTCGTAAAGGATTTCACCGTTACAGAAACAGGGTTATTTTCTTCGCCCTAAAAATTATAAATAAAGCTTATGACATTGTAACTGTTTATTTTATTGATTGATTGATTGATTTTGGTGGGGGTCATTAACAGTCGAAGAAAAACTATTTTAACACTGCTCGGCATGAAAATTGCCTTTGACACCATAGCAGCATATTCTTATGTAAAATGACCGCCTGAGTCCGAATATGACGCCCATTTTGTCCTATCACCCACCGTTTTTTAGGAATGGACCACTATTTTTATCATTTTTTTTGGTGATTTTATGGCTATAAATTTGATTTTAGGAGGGGGGAGGATTATTTTAACCGGCAAATATCTTTTGAGGGGCAACAGAGGTGGGAAATTCTAAAACATGGACATTTGCGACGAGGGATATTTTTCACTTAATGTCACGAGGGATATTTTTCACTTAGAGGATTTGTCACTTAAATTATGCATTACATATCTTATATTTTTTTAATCTGATATTAATGTTATTTTTTAAACTTTACATATATATATATATATATTAGGTGCTAAATTAATTATTTTTTATTCTTTAAATCAAATTCATAGTCATAAAATTATCGAACAGGGAAAGAAATTGAGGAAAGAGGTAGTGTATCTAGAAAACTGTGGGTGACTGAGCAAAAAGGGTGTCAGATTCAGATTCAGGAGATCAGTTTACATAAGAATCAGCAAAAATGTTATCAGATCACGATTTTCTTCTTTTTTTTTTTTTTTTTTTTTTTTTTCAGAGCAGTGTAATGTATGCTTTCATTTTTGGTTTTTGTTAATCTTTTTTAATTAAATCTTCCATTTTTTCATATGATTTTATTTTATTTTCTGCGTGATGTTTTTAAGGTGTTTCATATATATATGTATATACGTATGTATGTATATATATATATATATAATACGAATATCAGATTATATCAATACCAAAAACATATATGTTACTGTTCTTCTGAAATAAAAATTCAAATCACTTTTTGCCATTAATTTAAGTATTTTTATGAAATATATTTTATAATATAACATGATTCGAAGTACCGCCTTTTTTTTGAGGACACTTTTCATCACTATTGCTCAATAAATATTTTCGCCATAAAATAAGTCTATATATTTAAAAAGAAATTTATCGTCAGTGAATGGTGTTGTAAAATGTCCTGTAAAAACAGTGAACCTTCGTTACGCTGTAATAATAATAATAATAATAATAATAAAGAGCGGTTTAATGAATAGATAAAAAATTGTTATATTTTCGATTAGAAAAAATTAATATAAATTACTTTTTAGAAATTTTAACATTTCTAAAAACATTATATGAATGCATTATACACACGGTTAACCGAAAAATAAAATGCAGTAAAATAAAATTAACAAGTTCAAGTATATTCAAAATTGTTTGGTTAAACATAAGGGACACATTCTCAGTTAAAATATTTCATCATAAAGTTAACTAAACAGATTTTGCTACATACTTTCTAAACTAATCAGTTTTATTTCAGAACATTTCAGGTATAAAGTGACAGACTTGTTTACGAGCTTCGTTGCGTAACTCGTCTGGAATTTTAATCAAACAAAACTTTATTCTCGAAAAGAATGTATGCAAATATATTTTAATTTAATATAAATTTTATAAACATATAAGAAAATGTGTTGAGTTTATATAAATATATATTATAATTATGAACATAAATTTAAAGTTGTATGAAATAACTTTATGAACCTCAAAAGATACAACTTTTAAAAATTAAAATATTAGTTTCAATGTGGGTAAAAACGTCGTTGCCAGTTTTTGTAGACCAGTTTTGTGTAGCACCAAAATAAAATAGAAATATCAGTTGTTGTTTTTTTTAATCCAGGGATGCAAACAGTTTTTCGACCACAAGAATTAGATTTTTTAAAATCAACTAAAGTATGAAATTTAGGTGGCAACATTTAAATTTAATTCATTTCAGTCATTTTTAAAAGTACGTGGCGCAGTTTTAAGGGCAAGAAATGAGATTAAAAAAAAATAAATATAAGTTAAAAATTAAAAGAATTTAAATTTAAATTTAAATTTTACAGATTGAAATTAATAGTCCTCCGTACTAAACTAAATTCTGTTTTTGACAGAATTTTTACTTTTTTTTAACGACTTCTCTTACATTTTTAATTTTAATATAAATTTTTTTTCCCATAATGATTTATCTATGCCTTATTACTATACCCAGAGCCTAAATAAGGGGGAAGCACACATTATCTCCGCTCTCACCGGAATATTTTTACAATTTTTTTTTACTTGATGTCGTAGAAATTCACCGCTTTGACGAGGAAATATTTTTCATAAAAAATGAACGGTGTAAAACAATCCAATTTACTCACCGTTATTAGACACCAGAATTCTTTTAAAATAATATTTATTGAGAATTTTGTGTTTATTATAGGAGGAAAGTATTTGTTAAAAAATAACGGTGTATGTATAAATAATGTGTGCTTCCCCCTTAATCAGGCTCTGACTATACCATGTTAATTACAATTTCTCACTTTTCATACAACCCCTTAAGACTTGGTGAAAAATGCTGGAAATTTCAAATTCTAATAACTCAACGAAATTTTCACTTAGAAATATGATTTTTTTTTTCTTTCTTCTTTTTCTTTCTTTCTTTCTTTTTTTTTAATGGAAAATTTTGGTAACTTCTTTTTAAATTATTACAGATCTCGTTCAACATATATATGCATCAAAAATAAAAATCAGGTAGACTACTACTATTTAGTTTAAACATCGTCCATTGGTTCCTGAGGTATAGCATCACAATTTTTTTTATTTATTTGATCAATTACTTGAAACTCTAATGTGCATTGAAGATTTTGTAAACCCAACCAACACATATATCTTTTTTTTTTTTTTTTTTCTCAATTTAAAATATTTTATTTTAATTAATAATAATGTGAACTCCGATAGATAACATTTTTATATACATTAAAGAATTTTATTTTTAAATGCTGTATCTATAAGTTATCTGAAACATTAACTAATTTAACTAATTATCTAAAATTAATGTGCATTGAAGAATATGTAAACCAAATACTTGCCTGAAATTTTCAAATATTCGCCTGTGTATGTAATTTAAATTATTTTTTAACCGCAGACATCTCTTTCTTCTATTATATTTATATCTATAATGCATATATTTAAACAAATGTCACAAAAATTACGCGAGTGAAAAAGACTTTTTATCTGAATATAATCAAATTGATTAGAGTCACGTACATTAGGCTAATTTTTAAAATACTTGATAATGGTAGGAATTCATACGGTTTGTGAATTGAATGTTTAATGGAGTTTTTAAGCTTTTTAATGTATATATATATAAATTACAATAACTTAAAAAAACTGAATTACTATATCAATTTGAAATTACTATATATATATATATATTTTACATTACTTAATTATTGTGTAAGATCCGTTACATAATAAAGAAAACGAAACTTTAAAAATTAATTACCGTAATTTGTGGTAGATAACCCGCAGGTAAGATGTGTCATTTCTCCACCAGAAATTTTATTTAATGCTATACTTTTTCGAAGGAAGAGCTCGTACAAATATAAATTTATTTATCAATTGAAATTTCTGGTGCAAAACTGGATTATATAACCTGCGGGGTATCTACCAGAAATTACGGTAATTTTAATGATTCTTTTTGAAACAATTTTGAATATCAGATGCTTTTTATTTTGATTATTTATTTATTTTTAACATTTAAAATATATCACATGAAAACTACAAATCAAACATACGAAAAAATAATCATAAACAATTTAAAATATATTCTAAATTGTTTAGTTTAACATAATAAACATTCCCTAACCTAACCCTTATCTGTCAAAGAGACTTTAAAGTCAGGTTATCATTATTAAGTTAAAAAGCGAATAAAGTCAAATTCATTTAAAGAATGGCAAAGATAATATGAAGAACGAAATTTTGTACTGTGTTTCAGTCACTTTCAAACTCAACAGATATTATTGCGCATTTTTTTTTTATTCCAATAAAGGGTGTAATAGCGTGTTGTCGCTGTTTTAGATTGCCATTTTTCATGATCTTCATATGTGTTATAATTAATTTACGTATCACCCCAAAAATCTACCCTCAATCTTATTGAAAAAAATAAATAAATAAATGTAAGAACAATCCAAATTCTTGATTTCTTTCAACCTTCATATATCACTGATACACTAACGTGCATAGTTGCCAACATTTTAATTTATTCTGGAGCATTTTTAGCTCAGCTTTTATTTCGCACTAATTTATTATTAGAATAATTTTCTCCATGATATCGATAAATTAAGAAAAATTTGTTCTTAAAAAAAATGTGGTATGGAATAAAGGCAGGGCTAAAGATGCTCCGGAATAAATTTAAATGTTGGGAACTCTGCTAATGTGTCATCTCATTCAATGATGATTAACCCTTTGCGGCGGAAGATAATAGATAATATTTTAATTACACTGCCACCGGAATTCACGAACAAAATGAAAATAAATAACATTGACGACTTTTCCTTCTATTTTATAAAAATAAAATTTTGCTAAAAAATTTACGGGATGCTTCTTTGCAGTTAGAACTTAATAATTACCTCCTCGCAGCGAGGATAGTGCGCCGCAAAGGGTTAATTATTATGAGGCGGTAACATGCAAAATTTTGATGATTTGTACCACACCTAAAAACATTTCTAATTAACTTCGCCAGACTGATGCTAATACCTGTCCTTTTTTCACACTAGCATTTTTATTTTTGTTTTATCGTAATTACGTATTGAACAAAATTTCTTTACTAATAAAGTAGCGTGATAAAAAAAAAAAAAAAAAGGCAAGACCAGCAGTATTCCAGAGAATAAATTAAAATTATTACCACGTATGTTTATACCAAAAATTGCCAACTTTAAAATTTTTTGGTTACCGGTAAATTTTTGTAGATATTTCGATTTTATATCGTCTGTGAAAACTGGTATAAACATATAAAACAGTTCTACTAAAATTTTCTTGTAGCCAAAAAGTGCTAGAATTGGAAACTATAATTATATCTTTAAGGACCTGTTTTAACACTTTGAGGGGCAAGGTAATGTTTTTTTTTTTTTTTTTTTTTTTTTTTTTTTAATGACCAGCCGCCAAAATTTACAAATAATTTTGGAAGACAAAAAATAAATGAAAGTTTTCCTCAAAGATAAAACGCAATAATTTATGTTAAACAAATAAATAAATACCGTGTTTTCCGGCGTATAAAACGCAGATTTGTTAAATCAGTTACACACCGGAAATTTAAATTTACAGTAAAAGTTTAAATTTACAGCTTTTGTTTCTTACAAATATAGCATTATTTGTAAATTAAATTTCCTGGCGTGTGACTCACTTATTTGACCTGCGCGTTACCGGAAAATACGGTAAACAAATCCGATGCAAGTTTTTGCAGTTTGAAATTTTAAAAAATCTGGTGTGAAATAACTACACGACTTCCATTACCCACTATTATACGTATTATATGCATTTTTGAGAGATAATGTGATCAGAAAACATAAAAGTGACCTAAAGAGAAAATCGTTAGAGCCGTTTTTGAGATACCAACTTTTATAAAAAATCAATTATTGATCGGAAAACAATAATTACATACAAAAGGATATTTAAAAGTGAGTTAATATGATGAGTTTGAAAAAAATCCGTACAGCCGTTTTTAAAGGAACGCGCTTGCAAGACCTTAAATTGAGCTATTTATACAGGACACCTATCAACTTTCCTGAATTAACCAACTGTATCGTTCGAAAGGACATCTAATACAGTGTTTATATAGCAAATTTTAAGAAAATTGTTAGAGCTGCTTTTAAGATACGGACTTACGGTCCCATTTCCGGTCTCCGATGTCCTACTTCCGGTTTTTCAATTTTCACCAAAATTTGGAAAATTTATGTGTACACCAGACCTGTCTTAATTCTGAAGTTTTGTAGTTCTATCTTTATTAGTTTCGGAGATATGATAGCCAGAAGATTCCACACATACATACACACATACACACACACACACACTGACCAATTGCCAAAAAACACTTTTTTCGACTCAGGGGACCTTAAAACGTGTAAACCAGGTGAAATCTCGATATCGAATTTTTGGACCAAATGCAATACTTCCATTATCTACGGTAGTAGGGTAATGGAAGTAATAGGTGTTGAAAGGGAACGTTTTCAAAGAGAATTTCATCGTGCCTATTTAATATCGAAAGCCTCCAGAACATATGAGCAAACTCAGAAGGAAAGTTATAAACGTGTTTCTTCCAATAAGCATAGTTGCCATCACTTTAATTCCGGAGCATTTCTATTCCCGCTTTTATTTCGCACCACTTTATTTATAGAATAACTTTGTCCAATATATAACTGCGATAAAATTAGAAAAAATACTCTTAAATAAAAAAGTAAAAAAATAAAGTGGTATGAAGAAAACGCGGTCTAAAAATGCTCCGGAATGAATCAGGGTTCGTACAATGTCCTTATTTTTTGGCACTAGTAAAACTTTATAGCATTTTCTTATTATAAAATAAGCTTATAATTTTATGTAAAATTTTATTGTATAGAAACAAGCATTACAACATTTCTCTCTCATATCATATTCTTACCACTGTCTTAAAACAATAGTTTGTATTAAAACATTCAAGAAAATGTTCTTATTCACGATGGTGGTGACATTATAAGCGAATGAAACTAAAACTTTAGGAACACTATGAGGCATGTTAAAATTGTGGTGGAAGAATCCTTACAATAGGACGAGTTCATGCGAACTTTGTAAATTAAAATGGTGACACCTCTGAAAAATTTATAAAAATAAAATTCTACTGAAATTTGACGGGATAAATTAAATCGTTCTGTTGTTAAGTAAAATTAGGTGGGGATAAGGCCCCGTTTCTTATCTGAAAATAAATTTCTTCTTGAACGTACACAGGCTTATAATAATAATAATTACCATTTATAATTACAATTATACAATGTCAAGGCCGTGGGAATCCTATTATATCCCATCACTCTTGAAAGGGTTAAATGATTGTAAAATACCTATATATTTCATATACAAACTTTCTTTCTCTCAGAATATAATGAATAAAGGGTTAAAATATTTCAACATAAATATAACTAAAGAGATTTTGTTAAAAACTTTTAAAATAATTAGTTTTATTTCAGCAGAATTCCGTTATCAAGTGACAGCCTTGTTTCCTGTGATCTTTGCATAACACGTCTGGAATTTCAATCAAACAAAACTTTATTGTCGTATTGGATCTTATAATTATTAAGAAAGTTACATAAAATTTTCAGGGTTCATGCATGTACATTTTAAAACAAAAAGTTTAATTAAAATGCTTTAAAGCAAATATTTGAATAAAATATATATATTTCATATGCATATATACATTACATATTATATATATAATTTATATTTATACATTTATATTTCTTGTTATGTAACAGAATGTTGTGATAGTCAGTCTTTAAGATAAAATCTCTTTTTAAACTGTGTTAAGTAAATTGATCAGCGACAAAATTTAGGAGTAGATACGACCATCATAAGGATTCAGAACTGCATAGAAACCCATGTCCGCAAATGCCATCTTAACCCTTTACAAACCGAATGTTTTGGGGTATTTTTTAACAAATGTGGGCGTGGTTTTCAAATTTTGAAGTTTTAACAAGCATTATTTTCGTGCAAATAATTATATAAAAAGATATTCATTGTACTAACTGTATTGCAAATCGATGTATTTGACACACTGATTGTATTAATACGAATATTAGGTATGACTTTGTGAAATGATGGATTGTACATGTTTTTAAATTTTACAAAGTGGAGTTACACCAAGAAATTAGACAACACACAAGCAATCGATAATATCAACACATAGCGGTAAGAGTTAAAAAACACCAAATGTATCTGCTCCCTAAAGGGTTAATATGATGTATGCGTCCATGGGTTGCTATGTATTCCTCATTCTTTCAGCTGTTATCTAAATTCACTTAAAAGTTTGCAGTTTTACGTTTGTACCGCCCATATCTGTTAAAAAATATCCAAAACACCCAGTTCTTTAACCCTTTAAGGTTCACTACTTAATTTATTTTAAAAATTACTAAACTAATTTTAAAAATGGCTTTTAGACACATAGCTGATCATACATATTTAAAAAATAAAAAATTAGCATTGTTCCTTTTCGAGAAATTTTCGGTTTGAAACATCTGTAAGTAAACCTTATTAAATTCAAAAAATATTTAATTTAATTAATAAATCACTTTATAAGTAAACATTATTGACAACAAAAACTCGTAAAAGTTGCATAGATCCCAACATTTCAATTTATTCAGGAGTATTTTAACCCTTTGCGGCGCAAGGTAATTCGGAAAATTTGAATTATACTGCCACCGGAATTTACGAACATAATTGAAATACAAGAAATTTTAAATTTTCAAGTTAAAAAAAATGGCATTTTCTGCTATGTTATAAATGTAAATTTTTGCTAAAAAATTTCCGGGATGAGTTTCTGCACTTGAGAATTAAAATTAAGTGTTCCATCAGCGGGAACACTGCCACTGAAACGGTTAAGGGTTAACACTTTCACGACCGCATGTTTTTGTCTCTTTGACAGTTAGCTCCGCCTGTGGGCATTATTCTTGTATATTACATTATTTTAAATCAATTTTTTCTGTAGTCATAATTATAATATAAATAGATATACATTACAGTTATACACTTTCTAATCAAAGTATTTGTATTCATAATGTATTGATTGTATAAATGTGAATATTGGGTGTATTGTTAAGCAATAATGTAACCTATGTAACCTAAAGAAACGCCCACTGGCGGAGTTACGGATTTTAAAATGACGTGAATTCACGTCAGCGGTAGCGAAAGTGTTAAGAGGACATTTGTGGTCATAGAATCCTGTGCAATTCTGAATCGTTATAATGGACCCTATCTCCTCCTAAAGTTTGTCTTCTAATCAATTCTAGGACACTCTGTATGTAATTCAATAAATAATGTGTAAAGTTCTATTATAAACGTTTATTTATTTATTTTTTTATTGAAACTTTTTCGTTAGTTTTATTACATTATTATACAAAAGAAGATTTGTGGCACTGGTCACTGCAAGGTTCTCAGCTGTCACTGTTTGCATGTCACTTTCTTGTATTATTCTTTCGAAGGTACTGACTACAAGTGGTATTCAAAATAGTGATTACTGGGAACCATGCCACAGGTATTTCCAAGCTTGAAAACTTTAGAAGTTTAATTAAAATTAGTTCTTGAATAGAATTTCATTTAATAAAAGAAATCTAGTTTTAAAATGCGCGTAACAAATGTACAGCAGACTTGCAAACATTTTACTTTATTTGGGAACATTTTTAGCTCCGCCTTTATTTCCATACCATTTTTTAAGAGTATATATTTTTTAATTCATCGTAGTTATATATTTCAAAAAATTATTGTATAAATAGAGATACGAAATGAATGTAGGCTAAAAATGCTTCAGAATAAATTAAAATGTTGGCAATTATAATACACAGAGAGCCACGTAAAAAAAATCCTGTTAAATACGAGGTGTGGCCAGGATAATACAAATAAAGCTCATTTTATGATGACCATGCTTTGTTTTTTATCATGCACCACGTGTTTTAACCCTTACTGTCGCAGTGTTCCCGCTGACGGAACACCTAATTTTAATTCTCAAGTGCAAAAACTTATCCCAGAAATTTTTTAGCAAAAATTTATATTTATAGCATAGCAAAAAAGACCCTTCTTTTAACGTGAAAATTTAAAATTTCTTGTATTTTAATTATGTTCGTAAATTCCGGTGGCAGTGTAATTTAAATGATACGAATTACCTTGCGCCGCAAAGGGTTAAAATAACTCCGGAATAAATTGAAATGTTGGGATCTATGCAACTTTTACGAGTTTTTGTTGTCGATAATGTTTACTTATAAAGTGATTTATTTATTAAATTAAATATTATTTGAATTTAATAAGGTTTACTTACAGATGTTTCAAACCGAAAATTTCTCGAAAAGGAACAATGCTAATTTTTTATTTTTTAAATATGTATGATCAGCTATGTGTCTAAAAGCCATTTTTAAAATTAGTTTAGTAATTTTTTAAATAAATTAAGTAGTGAACGTTAATGGGTTAAGTGAGCCACCCTGTATATGTGTTTGTTTATTTACTTATTATTATTGTCTTGTGACGTATTTAAATTCGGTACACTTCTTTTATAATTATTTTTCACTTGGTGGTCTACTACAAAATGGCTAGAAAGCTTTTTTTGCTGTCTGAAAGAAATAATTTTCTTGTCCAAATAAACGGGTACCAACATGATAAAATAGAAAGTAGAATCTAAACAAACATGTAACGCATAGGTCCTAGTTTTCTAACACCGCTATTTGAAAATAATCGTTTTTTTTTCTTTTTTTTTTTTTTTTTTTTTTTTTCTTATTTAACTGGAGAATTTCAGTCTTTAAAAAAGGCAAAAATTGTCTATGGAAAAAGTTGTGGTAAAAATTTAAAAAAGTTGGCATCTATGGCAGTGGCGGATCCAGAACTTCACTTTTGGGGGGGGGGGGGGGCTATGATTTTTCAAAGTGTTATTCTAGACCAATAAAAATTTTACAATTGCAATATTCAATTGTGAATGTCAGTGTTTTTTTTTGGGGTAGCCCCCCCCCCTTAAATCCGCCACTGATCTATGGTAGTGGAATTATGGATTTTTTTTTTTTCTTAATTAGTATCATTTCATCATTATAACTTTATGCATATTTTAAATAACAAAACATATCATTAACAATAAAATAGCACGAGTTTTGTAACTTGATATGTTTCAATGAAATATTTAGGATCTTAAAATTTAATAAGTAATAACACTTCATCATTATAAATTTAATTTCTTCTTGATTTATTTAATCACTCTCCAGTTCAGCACTTTACAGCTGCTACTTCTGGGAAATTGATTCATGTATTTATTAATTCAATATTTCTGGTAATTGTATATGTATACGTATATAAAATAACTAATGAATATAATCGTGACGCAATACAAAGTAGATTTTTTTTTTTTAATGTACAGTAATTTTTTGTTTATTTTATTTATTTTATTATTTATTTTTTATTTTTAAGTAAAATAGACATACACACATGTATATGTTCAAAGGTAACGCTTGAAACTATCATTATAGTACAATAAAGTATTTGAATAAAAAATAAATTTTTATCATTGGTTTGAATGAAATAATAGAAGAAGGATGAATTAGAGAAAAAAATGGCTGCTCAGTTCCAACAATGTATATTGAGAAAAAAAATAAATTTTATACAAGAAACAAATGAAATGAGTTAAAAATATAATTTAAAAGAATATGTGCAAAATGCTATGAGCATCACTTCGCGATTTTGCGGTTTTCTTTCAAGGATCCAGCTAAAATCTGAAAATTCATCGCTGTTCGTTATTTGAATTCCATTATTTTCATAAAAAACATAGTTACAGTCGGCTGCAAAATTATTCGAGCACTAGCCAATAATTCCTATATTTAAAAAGTACACTTAAGACTGTATTGCTAAGTAAATCCTTGTCGAATCATGTTCTTAGACTGATTAAGAACATGACTCGACAAGGATTTATTTAACAAAGCTGTATTAAGTGTACTTTTTTTTGGCAAGGATTATTGCTAGTGCTCGAATAATTTTGCAGCCGACTGTATAGTTTTAAAAAATGTTGATTATGTCAGTATTATTATTGTCAGTTTTAATAAATCTAGATCAAAGGATTAGAATTTGAATTTCACATTAAAAAAAAAAAAAAAAAAGACCACAAATAATTTAAACTTTACGGAGGTAAGACAAAATTAGATATCTGCCGTTTAAGGCATTTCTATTAAAGGTTCTATAATATTTGACAAGTGGTGACTTTATTTAGTCACCATTAGTTTACAGATAATTTAAACTATTCATGTTTTGACCAGAAAATCGATGCTCGATACAAAGAATCTCTAGAGATTCCTTGGCTCGATTGATTTTATTTTCATGCTATGTACAGTCGGTAACAAAAGTGTCTGAACACTAGCAAAAATTCCTATGTAAAAAAAAGTAGAGTTAATACTTTTTTCTTAAATAAATCCTTGTCGAATCATGTTCTTAGACTGACTAAGAACATGATTCGACAAGGACTTATTTAAAAAATCAGTATTAACTCTACTTTTTTTACATAGGAATTTTTGCCACTGTTCGGACACTTTTGTTACCGACTGTACAGTCGGAAGCAAAATTATTGAAGCGCTAGCAATAATTAGTATTTAAAAAGTTTGCGCTTAATACCGTTTTGTTAAATAAATATTTATCGAGTCATATTCTTTGTCATATGGCGTTTGTGGAAAAGTATGTTTAAGATAAAAATTAGCGATCAAACTAAAAAAATATGTATGAAAAGTACTGATGTGTGCTTTCTTACTCCATTCTTACCATAATTTATAAATTCTTTCTTTCAATTACTCCTTGCATTCTTTTGGTCATAATTCGAGTAAAATTGGAAAAAATCTTGGGATTTTATTTTTATTATATGGAGAACGCTTAAATTTTGTATCTTCAAATTTCCTGAAATTTATTCCCCCTTCCCCTCCAGCCAAAAGATAATTGATTACAGCAGGGGTTTTAAACTGGTTAAGAGAAATGCAAAATATTACAACAGGAATGTTTAAAACTTTATGCCGTGAAAAGATTTTAGTTGCACATGATCCGTCAAATTTTGAAGGGTGTTAACTAGTATGTTTTTAAATTTCGCTTAATGTAGTGGCGCTATTATAGACGCACAAACTTGCCTGGAATAAGTATTGTCACACATCGTTCAGCTTTATTTAAAACAGGTTGTAAATGAAACTGATGGAAACGTTCTCAAAGTACAGGGAAGACAATATCTAAAATTGGAAAGCCATTTCCACTAATTATATAACTTAACTTTTTAAAAGTATAGGGAAACGGCTACAGACCAGTATAACATTACAACATTTATTAAATAAAGAAAAGGGACATTACAGAAACACTAACATATACATATTTTACGAGCGGAGAAGACCGTCTGTCTCTCACATAACAGCTCGACGTCGACTCAATAACTAAACTAACTAGCGCGCGTTAGGTGCGCACGCATACAGTGAAAGGGATGATACACACTGACGTACACACGTGATAGCTGCGTACACAGTGACATCACACAATGGAGATGATAGCCGGGAAATATAATTTCCCATATCGGCCATCATGACCAAGCAGGCGGCCTCGCCTAAAGGTTATTAAACAACAAGAAAAAAAAATTAAATTATACAAAAAAAAAAAATAATAATAAATAAAAAAATAAATAAACAATATACAACACTACATAATAGAATTATAGATACAGTAATAATATAGCTGCATTAATAAAATAAAAAAAATTGTATACATTACCAAATGGAAAATATTGTAAATATTACACTCAAAACCTGAATCATATCGTCAAAATACTAAAATAAATTAAGATAAGATGTTAATATACATACAGACAAGTAGAAAAAAAAATAGGTAGATAATGTTCACCAAAAAAAAAAATCAGGTATTGAAGAATGTTCATGGGAAAAAAAAAAATTGTTCATGAAAAAAAAAAAAAAATAGTTCGTTAAAAGGAGAGTTCTTCTTATTTTGGCAAGTTCAAGTTCAACGTATGATTTTTAAAAAAAAGTTTAATTGTGCACACGAAAATGTCCAAGGAAGAGTTCTTAAAAAAAAAATAAAAAGTCTTGAAGAAATATGTCAATTAAGTCTTTAAAAAAAAATAAAAAGTCCTGAAGAAATATGTCAAGTAAGTGTTTCACAAGTGTCGGTCCAAGGTTTCAGGAATTCAGCGCATGAGCTGGTCTTGAATGGGCCTTCTACGAAGTCACACTTGACGACGTCATATGTGTCGTTTGGTTTTATTTTGGTTATCTTATATGGACCTAAAAATTTCTGTTTTAGTTTCAGACCAGGCCCGAACTGGGTGCGTTTAACTGCGACTAAATCGTTGATTTGGAATTTAGCAGCAGGTCGTCTTCGAAGGTTATACTGCCTGCGATTTTCTTCTTGCACTATTCGAATCTGCTTTTTCGCGTAGATACGCTGCTCCTCACGTTGCCTCTGGAATGTGTTTGTAGATTCGTCGTTGAGAAGCTCCAGGATCTTGATGTCATCTTTATTTTTCATCTTGGTACCGAATAGTAATTCAAATGGTGTCGTCTTTATGCTTCTTTGAAATGTCGAGTTGCGGATTTGTTGGAGAGCAGGCACATGGGAAAACCACTTTTCGGGGTTGTCGGATGATAGTTTGGATAATACAGCGATGATAGTAGAATTTTTATTTTCAACTTGACCATTCGATCTTGGTAAACCTGCTGTGATTGGTATGTGAGTAATATTTTGGTCGTGGCAATAGTCTTGAAATGCAGTGGAAGTGAATGCTGGACCTCGATCTGTTATGATTCTGGCGGGGTTACCGAAGATGGATCGTTGGCTTTCTAGTCGGCTGATAACTTCTGCGGCGTCTGTAGATTTTGTGGGGTACAGCCAGGTAAACTTGGAAAACGCATCCACAACAACCATAATATGTTTGTATTTCTTGGATGTAGTAGCTAGGGGACCAAGGTGATGAACATGGTATGTGTGCAGGGGTGCATCGTCTTTATCAATTGGGTGGAGGAAACCATCTTGTTTACCTCGTTTTCTATTATAGAGTATGCACTTTACACAATTTTTAATGCAACTTTCGATTTTGTCTTTGAGGTGAGGTATATAAAAATCTTTGTTTATTAGCTCTTGGGTACGGAGTGCTGCAAAATGTCCACGCTCGTGTGCTTCTTTAATTATACTATGCTGTAAGTCTGTAGGGACGACGAGTAAATCGACACCGTTCACTGTTTTATACAGAAGGTTGTTTTTTATAATGTAATTATCATGGGGTGTGGACTGCAAAAGCGTTTTTAATGCTTGAACTTCTTCATCAGATTGCTGAGCTTTCAAGAGTTTTAGATGAAGGCTATCTTGGATGATGAAACATTGTGGAGCTCGACTTAGAGCGTCCACATGTGCCATGCGGGAACCTGTTCGATGCTCAATATTGTAATGGAATTCTTGAAGGTACAGAGCCCATCGTGCAATGCGGGAATTTATTTCTTTTTTATTAAGTGCCTTAACGAACGCGTCACAGTCTGTGATAATTTTGAAATTAGTTCCTAGGAGGTAGATTCTAAACTTTTTGAGGGCTTCTACCACAGCCAGAACTTCAAGTTCAAAACTAGTATATTTTCTTTCGTTATCCGACGTTTTCTTCGAAAAATAAAAGACAGGGTGTAATTGATTATCATTGATGTTTTTCTGCAACAGAACTGCCCCCAAGCCATCTATAGACGCGTCTGTATGTACTTCAATAGGGGAATTTTGATTAAAAATATTGAGAACTGGTTCTTGGGAAAGTAAATATTTTAATTTTTGAAATGCGGCTCTTTGTTCATTTTGAAATTGAAAAGGGGTGTCCTTACGCAGAAGATCACTTAAGGGTTTTGCAATGGTAGAAAAATGAGGGATAAATTTCCTAAAATATCCTGTAAGGCCAAGGAATCTACGTACGTCTTTAATATTTTTCAGATCTGGGTAATTTAAAACAGCTTTAGTTTTGGAGGGGGATGGCAAAAGTTTACCATTTTCTATTATGTGACCGAGGAAATCTATTTTGGTATGTAAAAATTGGCATTTGTTAAAATTTATGTCGAGTCCGTACTCGCTTGCTGTTTGAAGAACAGTTTTTAGACGTTCTACGGCCTCATGTTCGTTACTCGCGGGAATTACAAGATCATCCATATAAGGGAGTACTATGCCGGCAGCAATCAAGTCTCTAAAAACAGCGTTTATATATCTCATGAACACTGAAGGGCAGGAACTAAGTCCGAAAGGCATGTAGCGAAATTGGAATTGACCGTTATGGGTTACAAAACTAGTGAAAGGGCGGCTCTGTTTGTTTACGGGTACATGAAAAAATCCATTACGTAGGTCTACCGTACTAAAAATTTTTGCATGTTGAAGTCGATCTAAAATATCATCAATTATGGGGAGGGGGTAGTGATCTTTAACTAACTTACGATTGAGCTTCCTGTAATCGATGCAAACTCTGTGTTTACCATCTTTTTTTCGAACAACTACAACTTGGCTGGCATATGGGTAGGACACTGGTTCGATAATACCATCTTTAAGCCATTCAGAGACTTGTGCGTCTACAATGTCTCGTTCGGTAAAGGGTAGACGTCGGGGTGAGTGAAAAATAGGTGTATCGTCAGTTAAAGTGATGTTAAGCTCAATGTTCGCAGTTTTGATTTTATTAGGTTTATAGGTCGACAACAGTTTGTGAACGTCGTTACGAATATGTCGTGAAACATTAGGGCCAATATCAAATTTGGGACTATCGTCAGTGATCGTCATGATAAAATTTGGATCTGCGGTACACTCATTTTGTTGTGAAAAACTAGAAAAAGTAACACAGGTGGGTGAAATGCTAATGTTGGCTTGTTGGATGACGTCACATCCAATTATAAGGGCATAAAATGTGGACACGTCGGGTACAACTGAAATAGTTGCCGAAAACTCTTGATCGTCTATAGTAATAAAAGAATTAAAAGTACCGATAACATGTATACGCGCAAAGCCAAAACCGGTTAAGGATTTATTAATTTTTGACAACGGTGGGGAACCTATTTTTATCCATGCAGAATGTTTCAAAAGGGTTAACTGACTACCAGTATCAACCAAACCAGTTAATTCATTACCACTAATTTTAACTTGTTTACACATATGAGAAGCATGCGATTCATGTACAGTGTTAACTCTATCTCTGGAAGGAGATCCTTCATTTGCAGCGGTTCGGCGGCAATCGGTAGACTTGTGTCCGAAAAGACCACATGCAAGGCACCTAGGGCCACGAGAACGGTTAGGACAAAATTTAGATAAGTGACCGATATCGTTACAATTAAAACAACGTAATTTATTTTGAGATGCCGGACCAATATTAAATTTAGATTCGCGAGTGAAAGCTGATTGTGTGTGACCAGTACTGCGTTTTCGACTGTCATATGTTTGTTTATAATTAAATGAATTTCGTTGATTTAAGTGTATTGTATTAACAGCAGTTTCATAAATACGCAATTTTTCTTTAAATTCTGAAAAAGATTTTGCTCCACAGAGAAGAATTTTTTCAGAGGGGTTGCCCTGTATACCTTGAATGAAGTACTGAATTACTGAAGAATCGTCAATAATAGCATTACCGCGGTTAGCAATTTCGCGCATCGCTAAAAAATATTGCGTAGCAGTTTCATTAGGACGCATTTTTCTGTTTTCTAACTGTTTATGTATTTCGATGGATGGTATGGTATCCAAAAATTCAGAAATTAACGCGGCTTTAAATGACTCGTAAGTATTAAGATTTCGTTGCGAAAATAAAAATGTTTTAGCAGAACCATTAATTAAACGTTTAGCAAAGATAAGTTTTTGTTGATCGGTAAGACTAGGAAATAAACAGAATTGTTTCTCAATGTCATTAAAGAAATTACGAATAGAATATGAATCATTTCCAGAAAAAGTTCTACATGTGCTAGCTAGATCTCGAAGGAGGAACCAGAAATGATTACTCAAATCAGACATTGCGTCTGCAGCGTCATTCGGAGAAATATTTTGAACACCCGAAGGGAAAGTTTCGCTTTGGGTTTGAAAAACAGAAGTATTTGGAACGATCGAAGAATGGGTTTCAACTGAATGATTATTTACACTGAGATCGTCTTCGTCTGACAAAAAACTAGTATCTAATGTTTTCTGAAACTCAGATAAATTAGTAAGTGCATTAAAAATGTCTTTGCATAAATTTCCCTTACTACCGAACCGACTGGTTCTAAGTGTAGCGAATTAGCGATTGGTATAAAATCGGATAAATTAAACGTTTTTAAAATATTTTCTTGATGTTTGTTGATGTCAAAATCGGCAGCAAAACCGCTAAAATTTCGCATACGTTTACGCGATTGATGATCAAATGTTGGGTATCCTAACAGCGTGTTGAGTAATTTTATGGTATTTGCTTTAGAATATTTCAAAGAATTTGCAACTAACGGGAAGTCGCCTAATTTAAGGGCCATTTTTAGGATGCAATAAAATAAAATAAGGAAACCGAAGTAAATTTAAAAAAAAAAACTGTTCTTTTTTTTTTTTTTTTTTTTAAGCAAATATTGGGGGGGAAAATGGATTAAAGCCAGAACATATATATTTTTAGTAACAATAAATAAATATTGGGGAACAGACTATCTCTTTATTCATGGAAAGTAATTTAATATGGGGGAAAAAATTCTTTATTTATACAAAAATGAACAAATAAATAATTGTGAAACGGGCATAAAACGGCAAGAAATTAGTTTGAATCGAAATTTAAACTACAAAGAAAAAAATATTTTATTATTATTATTATTATTATTATTATACTATCATGCAAAGAAAAAAAAATGCATGCGCCTACCTCTAACATTAAAGCAGTCCTGTGCAGCGCTAATGAATTTATTACATCGAACTATCCATCGGGGGAAAAAAATATAATGATGAGCAAGCACATTTATGTGGAAAACATCTTTCACATTAGATTACGTCTGTTATGGAACAACATCCAGTAGATACGAAGAACAGGACGAAACAATAGATCAACGTCTAATGATCTGAACTTTTAGCAGTTTTCTCTTTAACGTCCGAATGTATGTCAATGAAATAATAAGTAAAATATCGTCTACAGAAAAAAAAATGTTCACAGCTACTTGAAAACAAACAACATTTTGAAGAACAACATTTTCACGCTACTGTTTTTTTTGAAAACCAAAGTAGCGACTTGTAACGTCTATCTAGGGGTAGAATTTAACGGGATAGGTCGAGCCCCCAAAAATATAGGGAAACGGCTACAGACCAGTATAACATTACAACATTTATTAAATAAAGAAAAGGGACATTACAGAAACACTAACATATACATATTTTACGAGCGGAGAAGACCGTCTGTCTCTCACATAACAGCTCGACGTCGACTCAATAACTAAACTAACTAGCGCGCGTTAGGTGCGCACGCATACAGGGAAAGGGATGATACACAGTGACGTACACACGTGATAGCTGCGTACACAGTGACATCACACAGTGGAGATGATAGCCGGGAAATATAATTTCCCATAAAAGTTATACGTAATTTCCAACCTTACCGAGTTATTTTATACAATACTTCAGGACAGTTAACGTCAAGACATTAACTTTTAAAATAATCTCTATCATATTTGAATCTACTAATATATAATAGTATAAAACCTTATTATGATACCTTCATGTCCATAGGAAATTTTGGCAGCTGTATATTAATTTTCCCCGATATCTATTTAATTATTTCCAAAAATTGCTGAATAAAAATTCTTGTATAAAACTTTCTTTTGAAGGAGCCCTGCTTGAAACCAGTTTGAAAATTTAGACTAAGACTACTACTTTTTTTTTAAATGTAATTTTCACTAATTAAATAAAATAAAACTTTCTATTAAAACCACCTAGTAGTCAAAAAAGCGCAAAAACTGGCAACCATGCAATACTTTCCTAATATTTATTCTAAAAATTTATTTGAAACCTATTATTTATTTAAGATATATATATATATATATATATATATATTAATGCTTCTATTGAATGAGTTTTCTCTGTTATAGCTTCTTCTTCGTAAAATACTTTGGATACTTGTGTCTATCATGTAATTACTTTTCACTTCCTTTCTTATAAAACCCAGTAAATGTTCCCCAAATATTTTCTTCAGGAACATTTAATATCAGTGATTAGATTGTTTTACTGAGGTATTTTATTTCGCTTTCCTCTAAATGGACTTGATTTAAAGACTTTTAGGGTCTCAGATTAAATTGTTAATGGATTTTCCTCACACGGTTTTCACTAATTGTTGTAACTTGGAAATTCTTGTTACTTTTCCTAAATAGTTTTAAGGAAGTTTTTTTTAGGTTAATATCTATTAATGCCTTTAAATTTTTATAGTTACGGTCTTAATGTTTAACAATATATTTGAGATGAATATTTATATTTTTACATATATTTTATTTCTCAATTGTGATTTTGTAACACAGGATTAAACGGTTGAAAAAAAAACTTACAAATAATCTGGCTAGTTATTAAATGGGGTAAAAAAAAAAAAAAGTATTTAACAGCATTTCTGGTTTCCATTCTCTGATTGCTTGATAAAATTATATTATTCTGTTCCAACTAAATTTTAAACGGAGACAAAATATTTATTAATTTAAATTTTAGTTTAAGGGATTATTTGTTTAAAATAGTTTAATATGGACAGAATTCTTGTTCATTTTCCTGAATAGTTTTGAGAAAGTTTTTTTTCTGTTAATATCTATTGATACTTTAAAATTTTTATAGTTACAGTCTTAATGTTTAACAATATATTTCAGATGAATATTTATATCCATCTTATATTATTATCATAGCCTCCTAAACTAGATGTCTCCCGCGTGGCTCGGAAACTTGGCGGTAGACAGTGCCACCTGGTACAGATTGCATGACTTTTTAATTCAACAGCCACCAAACATTTTTAAAGTGGGATTTGATATATGTGAATCTACGTCAGAGGGCGCGAAAGGCTTAAAATCATTTAAACTTGTTTGCTAGTTATATGTATTTATTCTTATGCTTATTGTTTTTCTTAGGGATACTTTTCTTAAAGGCGGAGGTTTTTTTTTTTTTTTTTTTTCCTTTGATTTTTTTTTTTTTTTTTTTTTCTATTTACAAATACACACGTCCATAAAATGTTATATGAGGAATTATAATAGTTTCAAAGTCTGGTTTTTCCGTTAGATCTATTACCACTAATTTACATAAAAAAATTTTTAATAAGAAATTTCTAGTAATTAGTCACGATTGGAAAATATTATTAGAAAATAAAGGTATTTATTATTTTTAAAAAAAGTTAAAAGAAAACTGAAGGTTAGCAATTATGAATTATTATTAACTAATGGTACAGCGCCATCAGAATTTATGATCGATGTTAGAGTAGAAGAATTAATTCAAGCGTTAACTAGGAGAAGATCGATATGAAAAATTCGGATCGAGACGAAATCGTGCAGAATTGTAAGTCTACACTACCTACCAATAAACATCTAGAAACGTTCTTTCGAAATCATCTTTAAACTTTGGTGGTGTAAAGAACACGTTATACTCATATATTTCAGCAAAAGTTGTGTTCTGAAGAGGTAAAGGGGATCAGTGAAAATTTAAAATGTTTTGGATCACCCTGTAAAAAGTAATACTTGAAATGTATTTTGGCTGTAGCATCTGATTAAGAAGAATTTTCTCATTATCTGTATAAAATTTTAAGAGGTTTCTACATATATTCATGGAGATATAACTTTTTTTTTTTTTTTTTTTTTTTTTTACATTGAAAAAAAAAATTTACCTTTTTAATTATAACACGTAGGGTATTAGACCCAGAGCAAAGATATTTTCAGAACATTTGGCATATTTTATTAGACACAGCTTACTGCAATCAGAACAAAAATGTTAAATATCTTACGAAATAGGAGCATCTAATTGTTAGCTACGCATGCGCTAGCTTTTAAAAAAAGTTAACAGTCAAATGTACTAAGCAACATATATGAAAACCTCAAACAGATATCATGTAAATTTAAGGAATTGTGAGAGACCCACGTTGGGGTACTTCATACACACTTTTCAATTTTTTATAAACTCAAAATTGACTTTTTGTTTTGATTTGTGTATGATTTCTTGCCTAATTGCGATGTGTATAACATGACGATGAATAAATGATATATTAAGTGATCATTCTCATAATATTACCAAAATTTAATTATACATAAATTAAAATTTATTTAGATACATCTTCATCATTGATTGGATTGTGTATTTGCTTCTGTTAGATATCTGAAATTAATAAAGTGATAGGGTTTTCCCAAAGCGAAACTAATGGAGGAATTTCGGTATAAACTTAATCAATCTTGTGCTATATATATAATTTGAAAGAGAATTATGGCTTGAATTAAATTTAATCGGTGGGTATTCGTGCGTAAATGATTTACTGCAAGAGAAATGTTTGAATAGATAGGTTAATGGGGAAAGCTAGAAAATCAAATCAAGATATACCAATTCACCCAAAAACGTTCAATTAATATCATGTATTTATCTTTTTTTTTTTTTTTTTTTTCTTGAGTCTTCCCTTCTAATTTATTTTATTTAGCAATTTTATCACAAAAAAAAGAAAAAAAAAGCCCATAAATTTAAAAATTTGGAGTTATATCATTCAAATTCCTGAACATTTTCAACGACTATATATACAAAATAAAATAAGAGAAGCCGTTATATTAGAAATAATCTGGTGTGTCACTCCCACGACTTTCTCTTACCCTGAAAATTAATACTATAAATACAGGTTGGAGATTAAGAGGTAAGATAACGAGTACTGTCATGTAAACCTATATTAAACAATTCAAATTAGGCTTCGGAAAAGTTTTATATGATAATTAGTTCTGTGTGAGGGGGGCTACTGCCATTCATTATGCCATGATATTTCATGGCATATCATGGCATGATATTTCATGCCATGATATTTCATTAATGCACCTACATTTATATATAATTTAATTCGGTTATTAAAAAATAATTCTGTTTTCTAAAAGAAAATTATTAAAATTATTATTTAAAAAGAATTATCTTTTATGATAATGCAGACGATTTCCATATTAGAGAAGTAGTATAACACTAAATATCCAAAAAAAGGTTGAATTTATTCTCAATATTACATTATTATTATTTTGTTGTTGTTGTTGTTGTTGTTAAAAATGAAAAAAATTGATAACTTTATTTTAAATTATCGCAGTTCGATGGTTCAACCATTCGTTTTAAAGGTATTGGCGAGCTCTTTTGAAAGATATCCATCATGAAAATTTACTCCCATCGAGGGGGGACTTCCCTCCAGGGGGGAGGCGAGGCTCCTACATACACACAAAAAAAATTTCCCAGTTCACTATCTTTATTACAAAAAATATATGTTCGTTTCATTTGGTTTAGTGCAGTCTATAGATGTTAAACTCTACTTACCTGTAATTTCCCCCATAGACATTATGTATTTGAATACTTTTGAGTGTCCCTGTACACGAACCATTTGCTTCATCTCAACGAAAAGCTTACTGTAGCATCCCTATATGATACACATTTAGAATACCGAGTTAGGAATTTCTGCTGCTATTCATTTTTGAGATATGCTGATAACAGACACACAGACAGACAGATAGACACACAATCCGTCAGACAGACCCACAGATCATTCGCTAAACACATGGTTTTCGTATTCAGGGTTCCACAGAACATGTAAATATAACAAAAACTCACGTTCGAAACTTTGACCCTAAAACAATACTTTCTCGACCCTGAGAAAGTAAAATGAGATAATCATATAAGGATATTTGAGTATTTCTCTTAAAGTTATAAGTCGTTTAATAAAACGTGATACAACTAGATTCTTTTGTGGATACTTATAAAGCAACTGTACATGGTAAGCTTCCAATATTAAACATTTATCTCATAATATTATTTATTAAGCATTATTATTAAACATTTTTTTTTTCTTTTTTAATGTTTTAAACATTTTAGCATTACTAAAGCAAATTTTAAATGATTTGAGCCGACAGACCGCCATATATAAAAATTCTACTTTCCATCCGGTAAAAAATCATTCTAAGTCCTATACTCAAGTAATCATTTGCACTTCTTACAATAATAATCGTTAACATGTCTACCAGTTTCATAGCTGCCAACTTCCTAATCAATATTCGGTAGTATTTTTCGTATACGCCCCTTTTTCCACACCATTTTGTTTTTAGCATAATTCTTTCCAGTGGTAATTACGATTAAATAATAATAACAATAATAAACGCTCTAAAATGATTGGTTGGAATATAAAGTCGTGTACAATACTACGGAATATTAATTAGATGTGAGCAACTATGCAGTATATATTTTAATTGGATGTAGAGTATACACTCTGCCGCACTTCAATTAGTTCGTGTCGATTGTCTATAATGTTAAAGAATTGCTCTTTGTATCTCTGTAAAAAAATTATCAGTTCTATACTCATCAAAATCTGTACAAAGTAGGCGATGGAGACCTATAACATACCTACGAACTTTTAAATCAATCGGATAAGTTACTTAGATTCTTTCGCAAGCTAAATAATTTGAGTGCAGAGGGCATTTGGCAAATTTTCTTTGCTTTTTTGTTTTTTGTTCCCATAAAGAACTATAAACCTACACTCAACAAAATCTATACTTTTCATGCGAAGTTGACCTTCATAATATCTACCAACTTTCATTTAATAGAAAAAATCGTTTAGATGACATCACAGTCGTTTAGATATGTTAATTCACAGTAACATGTTACAACTTGCCCCAAAATTTTGTTTCAACTTTCCCCATCTTATGATTTTGGACATTTTGTTTTATAAAAATATATAACGATTTATACAAAAAATTAAACATTCATTTCATAACTCAACATACAGACTTAATAAATAGCTATAAACATTTCGTTAAAGTATAAATTAACATGTCTTTAATCAAAATTTACGAAATATTTTTTTCCCACTAACTAGCTAAAATGAAGCACGTGTACAGAACCTCTCATTAACCATTTTTGTGGAGCACTGATTGTGCTTACATTATAAAGCGCGTCATAAGAATTATGTTTATAAAAATATTTAATCACAAATGTTACAAACTATTTCGTAAATGACGTGTTACTTCTTACCCCTGTGACAACTAGCCCCACGCTCCCCTATACTGTGGCCATCACAAAAATTTTACTATGTACATTTTATATAAGTTCACTTAGAGCAAACTATTTATTATGAATCAAAATTATGTTCCATGATGAGTGTAGACGATTTTCATTTCAAACATTAAACGTCCAAAAAAAGTCAGTTTTGTACCTTAGAAGCGGCATCTTAAGAAACGCCTTTTTTATGATTCCTTTACCTTCTTTTTTTGTTTGTTTGTTTATAATTATATTTATTTATTTATTGTTATAAATAAAGAAAAAAGACGGTAACTCTGTTTAAATAATCACAGATATAAAGTTTAACCCTTCTTTTTAAAAATAGACAATTTCTTTTGAAAAATGTTGAAATTAAAAATTTACACTCACAAGGAAGGGAAGCGATTTTCCTACATATGCAAAATTTATAACCTGGTTATCTATTACTAATATATATACGAAAATACGAAATAAATAAAAAAAATAAAATAAAAATGGAAACTCGTTAACGTGAATCTCAAGCGGAATAAAAAGTTTGTTCATGTTATCAGTAATTAATGCTACCAGTAACATAGAAACTAATCTTCATTTTGATGAGGATTCTGGAAACAGTTCATAGTAAAAGTAATTCACGTTAACGAGGTTCGACAGTGTACATATATATATACAATATATACACTGAAGTGACAAAAGTCATGGGATAGCAATATGCAAATATACAGATGGCAGTAGCATCGCGTAGAACAGGTATAAATGCGCAGTGCTTTCGCAGGGCTTTCATTTGTGTTCAAGTTATTCATGTGAAGAGGTTTTGACGTGATTATGACCGCACGACGGGAATTAACAGACTTTGAACGCGGAATGTTAGTTGGAGCTAGACGCATGGGTCATGCCATTTCGGATATCGTTAGGGAATTCAACATTCCCAGGTCCACTGTGTCAAGAGTGTGCCGAGAGTATCGAATTTCAGGCATAACATGCCACCATGGACAGCGCAGTGGTCGACCGCCTGCACTTAACGATCGAGACCGGCGACGTCTGCGAAGAGTTGTAAATGCTAACAGACAAACAACACTGCGTCAAATAACCGCAGAAATCAATGTGGGACGTACGAGGGACGTGTCCGGTAGGACTGTACGGCGAAATTTGTCTTCCTTGGGCTATGCCAGCAGAAGACCGACTCGAGTGCCTTTACTGACAGCACGACATCGCTTTCAGCGACTCTCGTGGGCACGTGAGCATATCGGTTGGTCCCTAGATGAATGGAAAACCGTGGCCTGGTCCGATGAGTCACGATTTCAGTTGGTAAGAGCTGATGGTAGGGTTCGAGTGTGGCGCAGACCCGACGAAGCCATGGACCCAAATTGTCAACAAGGCACTGTTCAAGCTGGTGGTGGCAGCATAATGGTGTGGGCTGTTTTTACATGGCATGGACTTGGTCCTCTGGTGCGACTGAACCGAACATTGACTGGAAATGGTTATGTTCAGCTACTTGGAGATCACTTGCAGCCATTCATGGACTTCATGTACCCAAACAACGATGGGATTTTTATGGATGACAATGCACCATGTCACCGGGCCACAGCTGTTCGCGATTGGTTTGAAGAACATTCTGGACAATTCCAGCGAATGATCTAGCCACCTAGATCGCCCGACATGAATCCCATCGAGCATTTATGGGACATCATCGAGAGGTGTGTTCGTGCCCAAAATCCTGCACCATCAACACTTTCACAATTATGGACGTCTATAGAGACAGCATGGCTCAATATTCCTGCAGAAGACTTCCAACGACTTGTTGAGTCCATGCCACGTCGAGTTGCTGCACTTCGCCGGGAGAAAGGAGGACCGACACGATATTAAGAGGTATCCCATGACTTTTGTCACTTCAGTGTATATATATACTAGCAGACCCGGCCACGCGTTGCTGTGGCTAAGTTATACGTTGAATTATATTGCAGCAAGCTAATTAATACAGTCAAATTACTATTTACGAATAAAGACGCAAACGTTGTAGCCGATTTAAAAACCCACAGGATTGAGATTTGAAGCTAAGGTCAAAATTTGAAAGCGATTGATACAAATTTTCGTACAGTTGATATTAAGCACAAATTAATTTTATTGTAGGCTCTTATAAATTTTAATGGAGAAGTGATATATATTATTTCTTTTGCTACTTAGGATAAAAATGCTAAAATGACTAATATATAAATTAAATTATATTAAAATTCTATTAAAATAAAAGCATAAAACAAGCAGAAGATTTTAAAAATCAGTTTTTATGGATGAGTGAAATATAATATGTCTAAAGCTATTTTAGATTAAAATGCTAAAAAGACTAATATGTAATTTTATTTTTATTAAAATTCTATTAAAATAAAAGTACAAAAGAAGCAGACGATTTTAAAATAAATTTTTATGGAGGAGCGAAATTTAATATACGCCATAATGGATAATTTTACTATAAAATGACCTCATCATTTTAAATATTTTAAAGATGGCAACAGCTATAGTTATAAAAAGGAAAACAATATGGCTAAACCAGAAAAATAAGTAAATTTGATAAATATTTTAAAACTTTAAAATAGGACATCTTATGAAATATTAGACATTTAAAGTAAATACATGTATCACTTTAAATAGAAAAAGATTTGGAAAAGTTTAGTATATTTTATCGAACTGATGAGAAGATTTTGAGTATGTTAAAGTTTTAATAGTAAATTCAAGTTAATAGAGATGGAAAACATTGAGGATTAAGATAAGAATAATTATAAGATTAAAAAAAAAAAAAAAAACTTTTTATATACCATGCTTTTAAATCTTAATATAGTAATAATATACTAATTAAAAGGAAAATGATAAATATTCTATCATATTTTGAAGTCAAATTTGTTTTCAAATGTCTTAATATAATATCTGATATAAGATACTAAGATGTTATAGCGGAATAGATTTCATTTCTGTCATCCTTGGCGAAAAAAAAGGATATCGCCAAATTATCTAGCGAACATTAAATTCCTTTCAAAAATCATGGTTATTTCAACAACTTATATTAAAAGAGTAATGAATAATATGAAACAATGTTTCGTACAATACATATTACATGTCATACATACGTACAATGAATAATACATATTACATTTCGTACAATACATATATCTGGCATGTATATTGTCGTGTTACGCTTTTGATCACCAAATACAAAAAAAAAAAAAAAAAAAAAACGCCAAGGACGACAAAGTTTTGAATTTTAAAATTAAAATTTTGTCAATTTGACAGCAAAATAACTCAATCTAACTCACACGATAACTAATACATATCTATACCCAAATATAAGGGTTGAAATCGGGAAATAAATTTTCTCGATTTTTAATAATTTTTTTCAAAAAATCCAATGGGCGATTAACATAGGATATCTTTTTCTTGCCTGCACAGACGGTCAGTGAGTCACACGTCACTTGCGTATAGAACTCATAGATATAGTGTAGTATATATAGAGTGATCATTGGGGAGAAAAAAGTGATTCCTTTTCACTTGGGAAAAGACGACGTCTTTGCCAAAATATGGCCGCCTTTCCCCGAGTGAATCACAGATTATTATACAGATAGGACACTCCCGTACATTCTTCGGTACCCAAAATTTGACTGCAGCGACCCTATTGTCAACGGCTGTAAGTTTCTCGAGATTTCCGGTTTACGCAATCGCTCATCTTATTTTTATTGTATCTATGTTCATTGTAATATTAGTGCAACGTTAAACCCAACATCCAACCAACTAACCATTGTATCGATGTTTACATTTGGCAACTTTGTTATTGTTTACGAAATTGATTGTCGAAAGCAATTTATTTTTAGAAGCAAGTACTAAATATTAAGCAAATAAATTTCGAAAATATATATAAACCAGAAATATTTTTTTTCATTTTAAAGCATTTTGTATTATTTAAACCAAACAAAGTTAAATATTTAAGATTTTATTCCATACTGCTATTTCAGCATTACAGTTTCTTATATTAATTTGTATACTTGAACACGAATGTGTTTGGCAAAATTTATTTTCAAACATAATAAAAATTAGTTTTATTTTTTAGAAAATAGCTGTAATGTTATGATTTTGTGAATTTAAAAGTAGTAGAAATAGTGAAGCAAAGAAAACTGCACATATGTTTTCATTTGGCAACTTTATTATTGTTTACAAAGTTGATTGTTAAAAGCAATTTATTTTAAGAAGCAAGTGCTAAATATTAAGAAAATAAACTTTGAATATACATAAAATAAAAACATTTTTTCATTTTAAGGCATTTTGTATTATTTAAAACAAGCAACGTTAAATATTTAATGATTTCATACTGCTATTTCAGAATTACAGTTTGTAATTTTAATTTGTACTTGAATATGAATATGTTTCATAAAGCATATTTTTAAACATTATAAAAAATAATTTTTACTTCTTAGAAGAATAGCTGTGAATGTTTTGAGGATAATTTTGTGAATTCAAAAACAATAGAAAGTGAAGAAAAAGAAAACTTCCCATACTAACACTAACCTGCTACTAACTTCTCGCGAAATAGAAAAACAATTTTCGATCAAAGATGCTATTCATGTAGACTTAACACATGTAGTTCCCCAGTGTTGACACTAGTGGTGCTACTATATTTCCGGTTCGCGTTTTAGCTTCACTGTCCTATCTGTATGATAATCTGTGGAGTGAATACACACGGGAATACATACGAATATTTTAGCAAATAAAATTTATGAATAATTTATTTACTAAAGGTGAATGAAAAACTCCAGATACAATTTCAAATTCATATATTTTTTTTTTCCAATACCTCTTAAAGGCTGATTCCAAAGCTTTTTTTTCGGCATCAAAAATCTTTGTACGATACGCAAGCGAAGTGTGACGCCACTGACCGTCCGTGGATGCAAAAAAATTATTTCCTATGTTAAAATTTCCTATGTTAAAATTCCTAAAATTATTTCCTACGTTCCCCATTGATTTTTTTGTAAAAAAATATTAAAAATCCAGGAAAATTATTTCCCGATTTTAATCCCCATATTTGCGTATATATATGTATTAGTTATCATGTGCATATTTTAGATTGAGTTATTTTGCTGTCAAATTGACAAAATTTTAATTTTAAACTTCAAAACTCTGTTGTCCTTGGCGTTTTTGTATTTGGCGATCAAAAATGTATACGAAAATATACATGCCAGATGTATATTTTATTAATATGCATTGTACGAAATATTGTTTCATATTATTCATTACTCTCTTGATATAAGTTGTTAAAATAACCATGATTTTTGAAAGGAATTAAATTCGTCAGATAATTTGGCGATTTTTTTTTTCTACCAAGGATGACCGATATCAAATCTATTCCGCTGCAACATATTAGTATCTTATATCAGATACTTTATTTAGACATTTGAAAACAAATTTGACTTCAAATTATGATAGAATATTTACCATTTTCCTTTTAAATAGTATATTAGTTGGATATGTATTGTGTAAATATCACCTTTTGAAATAAAATGCTTATGTTTTCAATCGAATATGGAAGTTTGCCTTTTTTTTTTTTTTTTTTTCTAGAGTTTTGAAATTAAAAATTCAAATTTTATCAATTTTACAACAAAAACAACCTAATTTAACGCATGCAGATGATAACTAATACATATCTATACCTAAATATGGGAATTAAAATCGGGAAATAATTTTCCTCGATTTTTAATAATTTTTTACAAAAAATCCAATGGGCTTTTAACATTGGAATTATTTTTCTTGCATCCATGAACGGCCAGTGACGTCATCACTTCGCTTGCGTATAACATGGAGATGATAGATCTATATATATATATATATTACTATCCGCGATTGTAATGAAATGCTCGCCCTCTGGTGGGCTAAGGTGAAATTATCACACCACTGCATATCCTCATATCACGCAATCGACTTTCCATGATGAAATGGCGGAGAAAGAATAATAATTACACGTGGCTGTTATATTTACTAACAACTGCAGTGTTCAGAGAGCGCCATCTATCGATCATTACAAACGCGGATATCTATGACAGAACTACATTAGCACTTTATCAATTGTCTAAAATATTTAAATTGATTATGACGTCAATTTTCGTGAGATGCATAATTTAACTTTTTATAATTTTTTAACGTTCACGTTTGATTAAATGTATTTATTTTTATGTCGAAAAAAAAATGCGCTCTATTTTTTTTTTTTTTTTTTTGGCAACAATTAAACTTATGGAACTCACAGATATTTTGGAGCAACTTTAATAAAGGTCTATAATTAACAAATAATTGCAATAAAACAATATTGTGACAATAAATTGAGATACCAAACTGCACACAGTGTGCAAAATTTCATTAAAATCGGTTCCTTAGTTTAGGAGTTTACCCCGGACAAACATCGTGACACGTAATTTATATATATATACAGATATATTTCTATCATTGATTAAAAAAAGTAAATAAATAAACTTGACGAAAGCGTTACCTTTTCGTCGATATGACCCAAAATATTTCTACAAGTCAATTTATATCAAAATGCAATTAAATATATATTTTCATAAAATCCTGTGCATTTGTTCTTGAATTAAAGGTTCAACAAAATTTTTGTCATAGACACTGGAATACGCAGACATATATTTTCTATAAATGAAAAAAATATGTTCTGGTCTTATCAAAACGTAGAAATCCAACTAAATGGTTTCAAATCACTAACAAATAATATTGCTTTACATCATTAGAAAAATCCCACACAGAAACCTGTCACTGATTTACCTTTATGAGATAATAGCTTCGTCCGCTTTGCTGGTCGCTACATTTAAATGAATTTTCAAAGTAGTATTTCACATATTAACACTTTCGCAACCGCTGACGTGAATTCACGTCATTTGAAAATCTCTAACTCTGCCAGTGGGTGTTTCTTTAGGTTACGTAGGCATAGCTGCCAATATTTTAATTTATTCGGGAGTACTTTTAGCCCCGCCTTTATTTCACACCACTTTATTTACAGAAAAAATTTCTTCAATATATAAATTCGATAAAATAAGAAAAAAATTGTTTTGAAAAATAAGTGATACGAAATAGAGGCGGGGCTAAAATTACTCCGTAATAAATTAAAATATTATCAGCTATGTGTAGGTAACATTATTTCTTAACAATGCATTCAATATTCACATTTGTATAATGCACTATGAATACAAATACTTTGGTTAGAATGAGTTTAATTGGAATGTATATCCATTTTTATTATAAATATGAATACAAGAAACATTGATTTAAAATAATGTAATCTACAAGAATAACGCCCACAAGTGGAACTTATTGTTAAAAAGACAAAAATATGTGGTCGTGAAAGTGTTAATATAGTTCCAACTTTATGCGGCATCGCTTTAACGGAGTGCGCGCACCACAACAAATACATTTACACACGAATATCGGTAATGTATGACTGATCGTTACAATATAAAATTAATATGAACTAAGTAAATTAAACTGTTTGAGATTACTAAGAAAGACCCTATAATTCTTATCGTTCTTTTATAAAAAATTAACACTGTATTCCCTATCAGCGTCAGTGGTGGATCTAAGGGAGGGGGAGGGCTAGGAAGCTGAACCCCCCCCCCCCCCCCCCGCCAAAAAAAAAAAAAAAAAAAAAAAGGTACTGACATTCACAATTGAATATTACATTTGTAAACTTTTTATTAATCTTGAATAACATCTTAAAAAATCTTAGCCCCTCCCCCCACCCCCCCCCACCCAAAAAATAAAAAAATATTAAGTTCTGGATCCGTCACTGATCAGCGTTGCTACGTTCCCGCTTTTTTTCCATGGTCCTTTCACTGATATTTATCTAGCGATATTTCATTTAATTTATTATGAAAACGTACTCTATAAGATTATAATACAAATATAGTGCTGAAAGAATACGGATTGTAGGAAAATTGTGTTTGCTAATTATTTTAAATATACAATGTTTAATTTTGTTTAAGCATTATTTGCTAAATAAAGCTATTTCTATATTAAGAAATCGCTTTTCGCTACTTTCAGAATTTTATTCCTTTATGCCCTGAAAACAATGTAATTTAACGTTTCAATTTTTTCTTTTTCTTTAAGTTACGATTCTTTCGTCTTGTCACTGAAGAAAAAGAATGAGGGATTCTGAACACGAAAATTCTTTTTCGAAGATTGATTGCTTTATGTTTCAGGTGCATGTTTTTGTTCCAATTTCTGTTCGTGTCAGCAGAACGATTTGGCAAACTGACAAAAGAAACGTTACATAAAAAATATATAAAATCGTCACGAAATTGATCAATTGTAATGGGTGATTCTAAAAATTAAGGTTAACATATTTTATTATGACCAGTTCTTTAAATAAATAGTTAATTATTGGTTTAAATCTTTTGAAAAATATTATATCAAAAGAGAAATGTATTCATTGAAAATATAATAAAAGACAATTTTTAAATTTACCAGAATAAGTGGGTTTAAGATGCGCTTTTTCTATATTCGTGTCATTAGCATACCTGGTAACATTTATAATTTATTCAGGAGTATTATTATTATACCATAGCCTCCTATACTAGATGCCTTCCGCGTGGCTCAGTAACTTGGCGATAGACAGCGCCACCTGTTACAGATTTCGCGACTTTTTTATTCAACTTCCACCAAAAATTTTTAAAAGTGGAATTTGATGTACATAAAACGCGAATAGAATCGAAGAGACGTAGTTTATATATGACATATATCACTTAAAAAAAAAATTGGTGGCAGTTGAATAAAAAGTCACGCAATCTGTACCAGGTGGCGCTGTCTATCGCCAAGTTTCTGAGCCACGCGGAAGGCATCTAGTATAGGAGGCTATGGTATAATACTCCTGAATAAATTATAAATGTTACCAGGTATGCTAATGACACGAATATAAAGAACTTACATCTTAAACTCACTTATTCTGGTAAATTTGAAAATTGTCTTTTATTATATTTTCCATGAATAAATTTCTCTTTTTTATCATAAATGATATAATATTTTTCTAAAGATTTAAATCAATAATTAACTATTTCTTTAAAAAATTGGTCATAATAAAATATGTTAACCTTAATTTTTAGAATTATCCATTACAATTGATCAATTTCATGACGATTTTATATATTTTTTATAGTGGGATTTGATATACATAAAAGGCGAATAGAATCGAAGAAACGTAGATTATTATATCTATCATATATCACTTCTTATTAAAATTATTGGTGACAGATGGATAAAAATATCGCGCAATCTATGCCAGATGGCGCTGCCTACCACTTGAACTGTTGCCAAGTTTCCAAGACATGCGGAAGGCATCTAGTTTAGGAGACTATGATTATACGACCCACCCTTCCATCGTAACAACATAGTGAAGAAAATTTCTCTAAAACCAATGTGGCGTAAAAAAAAGGGCGGGACTAACAGCACTCTGGAATAAATTATAAATATTATCAGGTATGCAGTAGAATGATTCGGCGAACTGACAAGAGTGATCTAACATAAAATAAAAATGATAAAACATCAACAATAATACAGAAATTGTTAAGATATATGTCGATAACAGGATTTTCTGAAATTCAGTTTACTTTTTTATTATTGCCTATTTCAGGGGTCATTCTCTCCACCCTTTTTTAGGACACTCTCAAAGAAAAGAAATTTATACCTTTTTTGCCACCGCTAATTTTTTGCAAAAATACTTCTGGGTATAATTATACTGTCAAACTTCGTTAACGTGAACTGTTTCCACAATACCCGTCAAAATGAAAAGTAGTTTTGTTATATGAAGAATAGTTACTGATAAACTGAACAAATTTTTTATCCTCCTTGAGATTCACATTAACGAGGTTCGACTGTAGCAATTGTGCCATAATTATCTAGGGTAGATATTATTGCATAAAAATAGTGGTAACAATAAATTTTAATTTTTTTTATTCCTGAGAGTGTCTTGAAAAAAGGGCGGAGATTACGATCCCTGCTATTTTAAGTGAAAGAATTAATTATTGTTTTAAATCTCAAAATAACACATCAAATATCGTACCATTTATGACAAAGAACAAGGATAATCATTCATCACGCATGCGTTATAACATTCTTTCAAACATTAGGCGAATACTGATAAGTTTTTAGTTGTTTTGGATATTTGCTTTCGTTAGCAAAACAAATCATCAAACCAAGACTTTATTTGCAGGGGAACGCATGGGAACTCAGTTCCCATACTTCTTTCATTTTAATGAATATTTACATGTTTGACAGAAGCGTGAGAACTCATTAATATTTCTTTCTGGAACTCACCAGTGCATCAGCTCTGAAAATCCAAAGTCCTGATTTGTTATTATTTCTCCTCTACATTCGTTACTATTCTTATAAAAAATACTGGCATCTATGACCACATCTGCCAATCTCCTCATTAATATTCCGTAGTGTTGTTAATCACGCCATTTTTTTCCACACCAGTAAATTTTTAGAGTAATATTCTCCAAATACAGTTACGATTAAATAAGAAGTAAGATACTCTGAAGAAATATTGGTACGAGAAAAATCGCGTGGCTTACATTACTACAGATTATTAATTAGGATGTTGGCAAGTATGTTTGTGATCTCAAAGAAAATTCAAACTCAAAAAAATTTTCTGAAATCATTTTGAGCTTTCACAATGTGTGAAATGTGAAGATATCGCACTTTTTTTTATTCTGTGATATTGACAGACAAAAGTCTGATTTTTTATTAGTTCAGATTTTCACTCCCAGACTTAATCCAATTTTCATCCAACACTTCAATGTTCAATTCTATTTGGTCCTAGAAACTCTGGATAATCCTGCTTTGTACTCATTTGTTCATATGATCACAACAATCCTGCCACAGACGTAGACCCAAAGTCGGCCATCGACTTAACTACCGTCATTAACCCTGTATTTTCTTTAATATTATCTCTGCTTCTTTCTTCCTTTTCTATCGCCTCTGTTACCAGCTTCTCTGGTGAATCCTGAGATCAGATTGAATCCTGAGTTGTCCTGCTTATGACCACGTAGGTTTTATGGGGGAAAAAGGGGGGGATAGCATACAGTTCTGCATTCCTGTCGAAAAGTTCTCTTTTATAAGTCAAATGCGCCGGAGAGTGCAGTCTGTGTGTGATTACTTTAAAAAATGAAAATTTAAACTAAAAGGAAAAAAAAAGTTTTTAGAAATCCAAAAATATTTTTTCTGTCCCCAATTTTCCTACGAATTCTTTAATTCAATACTTAAACTTTTCATATTTTACATTGCTCTTCGTATTTCTGATGAACTCCAGAATTGTTTTGCACATCTGGAGTCAATCGGCCTTAAATCCTACAACCAACAACCAACCAACCAAAATTGTTTTGTGTTTGCATCTTTCCTCTTTGGCAGTGAGATTAAATTTAGGAGATCTCACCCCGTTAGTCTCACCCCGTTAGGCAGAGGAAAATGCGTAACTCTGCCGCTGATGCTACCGGACCAAAGTTTTCGAAGTCAGGGGAAAAAAAGAAAAAAGAAAGAAAGAAAAATTTTGTCTTTACAAAATTTAATATACTACGACAGGACTAATTTACATATTAATATCTTGTAAATAAAAATAAATAAATAAATAAATAAATAAATTGTTATCCTGGATAATAACCATTGGCAAGGTTACCGTATCTGCAAACGCAGATGTAACGGTTATTATGTAAGAAATGTCGAGCTGTTATCAGCCAGGTGGCTCATTGGTAGCGCATCCGCAAATAAAGCGGAGGGCTTGGGTTCTACTCCCGGCTTTGGTATTTTTCACATAGTTTATAAAAAAAAAAAAAAAAAAAAAAAAATCATTATACTCCAAATTACTTAAACTGAATAATGAGTTTATCAATAAAATTTCTAAATAATTTAAGATAGCTTAAAAAATTAAATGGCAATATTAATATTGGCAAATAATATTGGCAGGCATCCTGGTATATTAGAAGTGGGACAACGCAAAATCGCTGTCTGAAAGAAATAGTCTTGTCGTACTAAAAAGGAAAAAGGAAATTTGATTTCATAAATGATGATATAAATTCTACGCCAAGTTCACATTCTTTTTTATTTTCTTTTAATAATATTTTTTTATACATTCCGGTCGATACAATAACTACATTATATAATGTTCGAAAATGTTTCATAATCTAAGTACGATGCATAATTTTCTTTTCTTTTTAAAAAAAAATGGTATATCTTTTAGATAATATGGTAAATATTTTGCGTTAATTCTGATTATAAACTGTAATATTATAAAACATACTACAAAACAATTTATTTTATTTTATTTTATTTTATTTTTATATACTAAAACATTGTTTCATGTTATTTTAACTTTAAAATTTAATTTTGTTTTTAACTTTTTAGGAAAAAACTTTTTCAGATTATATAAATTTAAAACTAGTTATTGTGTTTTCAAAGAAATAAATCTGAAAATGTTACGCAAGTTATTGTAAAGATATAAAACTACAACTGCATTATTCCTTTAAAACTCCTTTACATTATCTTACAGACTTGTAAACATTATATCAGCTAAAATTATTTTTCGATACCTTTATGTTTCGTGGAATACAATTATCTATTTATAGTTAAGCTTAAGCACGCGTAAAAGGATTTCAATAATCGTATTAAGGTCAAAAACGGATAATCTATGCAGTTTCTAGGTCATTGTATTTCAGTTACTCACGGGTGATAAGGCAAATCAGTACGAAGTTTTTCGTGTAGAATTGGGGTGATTTTTTTTCTTTTATATATATATAAAAAAAAAAAAAAAAAAAAAATCATAAAAAATTAAACATAACCACTAATCTATACATAACCACTAATTTATAAAGGTAAAAAATGTCGTAAAAGAAAAATAAGCGCGAAATATTTCTTTATCGTGAATTTCTACATTTTAAACACTAATGAAGACTTAGGATATTAATTACATTTGTAAATATATATATACAGAGTCCGCAGCAGTTCTATATTTTTCCATGCAATTTACTATTTTGCCACCAGTTTAATAAGTCAGTATACTTTTACATAATGAATTAACTATAAAATCTTGATAAATATATATATATATATATATATATATAAAACAATAGCGGTATTAAAATAATAAAACAAACGTGAAAATATAAGACGCTGCGGGCACTGTACTATATATAAATTAAAAACTAGGTGCCGGTGCTATAGGTGGACTTTGCTCAGTTCCACGTCATACATATGTTCTCATAAGTTTCTAGTACGGGATATACTATATTAGTGTTAAATGAAATGAATTTGGCCGATCGCTTGACATGGTGAAAAACAGAAATGCCCCACCTAATAGGCTATCCACTGTTCAATTCGATACATATAACTTATACTTATTTGTTAATTTATTTTTTTAAGATCAGTTTCATAGTTTAATTTTTATTCAAAAACATACTATTTCCAATGCGATGTTCCCCCTAATGGGAATTTATATGAAATATTGGTCTATATTCCTATGTGAAGAAAATTTTAAATTTCGAGTAACTTACGAAATTTTTAAATTTGAATATTTGTAGTCAATGATGTTTCAGCCAATATCCTAAAAGTGATTTTAAAAGTGATTTTAAAAGTGATTTTAAATCTTTACGATGAATACCTCAAAATGAACCTTTATGAGAAATTTTGTCCTATTCTAAAATATTAAAAAATAATTGTAAATTTTGTATAACTTACAAAATTTTTAAATTAAAAATTGATAGTTAATAGTGTTCATGCAAGTATATACTAAATAATATCTTAAAGTAGTCTGACATGTTTACGATGAAAATATCAGTCAATCTGAAAATGCGAAATTTTATCCTATACTGCCATGCTAAGAAATTCTTAAGTTTAAATAACTTAGGAAATTTTGAAAGTTTTATTTTCATAGTAAATGACGTTCATGCCAGCACAATAACTGATGTTGTAAATCTAGTCTGACATCTTCACAGTAAAAATATTCATTTTAATGCACGTTTAAGCAAAAATTTGCCCTATTCTCCCATGTTAAAAAAATCCTAAATTTCGTATAACTTACGAAGTTTATAACGGTAATTAAAGTACAGTGAATATATATATTTTTAAAGTTAAATATTCGGCACATATTGTTTTATGTATAATTACACGTTTTGAGGTTCTCTGAGCATTAATGTGGAGTTTCTAGCGGTTGATCTGTGTGTTTATCTCTTATCAGCGTAACTAAAAAATAATGCAGAAAATTCAAATGTTGTATTTTGAAGTTCATATCAGGTTGCTACATGAAAAATTTGTTTAAGATTGATTAGCTTTAAAGAGGGTTGCGGGTGAAGTTATCTAAAAATGAATTATCTGAAGTTATTTGAAATAAATCAAACTTGCCAACATACTAAATAATATTACGTATTCTTTAACCACATTTCTTGCGACCATGGAAGCCTTTGCGCAAGTGCGGATTGAACGAGTCCAGTGTTAAAATAGGGGTGACTGAGAGAAAACAAGCAATAAGCGAACACCGAATAACTGGATGTTCGCCAAATAACTATCTCTCGGCCAATTTTGCATCCCTCCAAACTTTTGGACTCAGTCTCACTGCTAGTCGTAGGAAACGTGGTCGCACTATAGTGCTGTTAGCTCCGCCTTATTTTTCACACCGGTATCTTTTTAGAGTATTTTTCTTCTTATTTGATCGTAATTTCATTTGGAGAATATTACTCAAAAAATTTACTGGTGTGAAAAAAAAGGCGGGACTAACAACACTACAGAATATTAATGAGGATGTTGGCAAGTATGTTTACGATCTAATTAAATTTAATAATCTTTACTTACGATCTTTAAATTTAATAACAGTTTCCATTAAAATGTAGGAACAATATTCAAATTGAGGGTTGAGGGGTCAGTAGCCCCCAAACTCATACAGAGCTATTTGTCAAATAATGCTGTTCCTAAACCTATATTGAATTGTTTTTAATGTATATTTGTGTATAGCACTTGTTATCTAACTCCTTAATCTGTAGTCTGCCTTTATAGTATTGAAATGCAGTGTAAGGAAATGTCGTGTGACTATTTTATGACATTTGTTTTCTTCAAAATCCAGTTAAACCTTATTTTGAAGATGATTCAAACAAATCATTGCCATGCAACCCTCTGTGTTTAAGTATCATGAAAAAAGAATCGGACATATGCTAACTACTTTAGCTAAGTCGAATAACAAATTCGACTGCAAAATAAATTCTAACAAGGAGATGTCACAACATGAAAAATTCAGATCGGTACGAAATTGCGCAGATTTGTAGCGCACTATGAAGGTAACAATATATTAAAGCAGTAACGCGCACTAGCCACACAATTTCGAGTAAAAAGCGTTTAAAGTTTCAATAATCTTTAAATACAAGTTATTTCGCAAACGAGGTAGCGCTCCAGTGTCTTGCTTTGTGGAGCCAGAGCCTGATTTAGGCCGGGGCACTCTCTCACCGGAACATTTTTACAATTATTTTTTACTGCATATCATAGGAATTCCACATTTTGACTAGAAAATTATTTTTATAAAATATGAACGGTGTAAAAAAATCGAATTTACTCATGGTTATTAGACACCAGAATTCTTTTTAAATAATTCTTAATGAGAATTTTTTGTTTATTATAAGAGGAAAGTATTGCTTAAAAAATAATGGTGTAAGTGTAAATAATGTGTCCCGGTCTAAATCAGTCCCTGAGTGGAGCAAAGCAAATGGCTGTCACACAGACGACCTCGATTCGATGCTACCTACGGGACTTCTTCTTCTTCTTTTTTTTTTTTTTTTTTCTTTAATTTCTTATGTAATCTAAACTTTTTATTTATTTTTACTTTATTTTATAATTCAATTCAAAAATTAAAAACACTAATAAAAATAATAAAAATTACGGTCGCCTGGCTTTTTGAATCGTTTTTTGATTAGACATAGCTTGTTTTAATTAATATATCCGGATCTAATTAAATTTTTTAAATTCTTTTTGCGGGAAGGCTTCTGAGCACCCGCATGTCAAATTTTGTCCATCTGTGTTCAGTAGGGGCTGAACGTATAGATGCACAGACAGACGGGCAGACACTCATCTTCTTTTATTATTATAGATTTATTTATTTATTTATTTTATTTATTTATTTATTTATTACTATTATTATTTTGAGGGAGCACGTTGTTATATTATAAAAATCTTAATTTTTTAAAAAGATAATTAGTTGTAGTTTACGCCTAAAAAGTGTAAGTATAATAGCAATTGAGCAAAATGTGGTCAAATTTGAACTTTGGCAAAACGTTGTTTTGCCAATCCCCTTAACCCTAATGATTTACGGTGATTAGTTTTAAGACGCATATAATAACAAACAAAATAACTGCCCAATGTAAAAGGTGTACTAAATGAGACTTTGACCAAAGTACGCAGATCGTTGGTTCCGAAATTGTAATCCGTTTCAGCTGATATTCATTTGAACAAGAGTTACCGTAATTTTAAGCGTTATAATACGAAGGGTAGATAAACCAGTTTCGCACCAAAAATTCTATTAGACAGATATAGTTATATTTGTTAGTTGTTTCTTCAATAAAATATAAATTTCTTTCCTAAACAAAATTGCTGGTGGATAAATAATATATCTTATCTGCGGATTATACGCCGGAAATTACGCTACTAGGTTTTGGATTTGTAGTTTTACATCTCTTGTGCAAAGAAATATTTTATGGCATTTATAGCAGTGTAAAGTATAAATTTCGGCATTGTAAATTAATTGCAGCATACTGGTAAGAATCCTAAATTCCAATAACATCATCACAAAAAAATAACACAAACTTCATAAATACCAGCAATGTTTCAAGATGTCATGGTAAATAATCTAGACTAAGTCTACATATCATCTGTGCATAATTAGTTTTATAGAATTTCTTGTCTTTGTCCTTTTCGTAAGCACTGGAATAAACTATTGTAAAATATAAAATCTTCCTACACATTTAAATGTTTGCAGTTACTCATATCCATGCATAACAATGTAACATACTCATTCTTAACTGGGCGTCCATGTTATAAATTTTATGCCGCACTTTCATCTATAAAAAGTATTGGGGAATATTCAGTATATATATTGAAGTAGTTTTTATATTAATTGTTGTTTTTTGTTTGATAAATGACTAATTAACATAAACACATCTTGAAATGCCAATAAAAAATGTATTATAATACATTTACATTCAATAAAATAAGTCTTTAGAATCATTAGATTTGGACAATCATTTATGTTCCTTTTTTAGTGGCGTACAGGAGTGCGATTTGTATTAATATCTGTTTTATGGCAAAAAGTTTGTATAAGGGAAAAAAAAAAGTTCCAAATTCTCTCCTCAGATGGCACAACTTGTTCCTACGTTTTGTTTACTTAGCGTTAATGTAGTTTTGCGATTGTCATCACGATTCCACCATTTAAACACTCTTGAGTCTTTTTATTGGGGCTATTTGAAGGGCAGTTAATACAAATACTCTGATTGTTAAATTATAAAAGTTGTTAAAAACGTATGTAATCCCAGTGCATGCAGCGTTCCTAAAATTTAACGTTAAATTTATTATATTGTCAATATTATTTTAGACTTTTTTTTTTTAATAGACTTTGAATACTTTGGAGCTTGGAATCCCTGTAGCCAATGCCACGCACCTTTCTCGGCATAACAATATGAGGAAATAACTCGTATTGTAATCAAGAGCTGAATTGTCTGCCAGACGAAAAATAACAAATATGATGAAGTTTAAAGATAGATTAAATAATTTTGTTCTAATTTTACTTCTTTGAGAGTCGCCAAACAATACGAAACACTTTTGGTAAAGTTAAATTTTTTACTTTAACACAAGTATCTGCCGCGAATATAGCCATAAAACACTAATCAGATTTTTTTTTTTTTTTTGTAATATTCGAGAGATACGAGGTCTGTCCAATAAATACGCGAACTAAGGCCATAAAAAGTTTATTTTGCAAAATTTAGTCTACATCGATTTTGTCCCCTTCAAAGTACTCTCCATTCGTTGCTATGCACTTATTCCATCTTCTTTTCCACTGTTCAAAGCACCCTTGGAAATCCTCGGCATTCAGGTCTTTTAGTTTTCTCGTCGTTTCTTACTTTATTGTGTTCACATCTTCCCAGTGATGTCCCTCATCACATTTTTGCATTTTGTGTATAAAAAAAAAGTCGCATGGGGCGAGATCTGGCGAATAAGGAGGATGATCAAGGATGGGGATTGAATTTTTTGCCAGAAACTGGCGAACAGTCAATTCTGAATGTGCAGGTGCATTGTCATGGTGAAGGATCCATCCATCGCCTTAAGTCAAATTTCGTCGCACACGATATCTCAAACGCTTGAGAATTGTAAGAAAAATAATTTATCATTTTCGTCAATTTCCATTTCCGACACACAATAAAAACAAGGACAACAGAAACTAACGTAACTGGCACAATACGCACAGCTCGACGATCCGCCATGCACTGATGGTACAGCGTCTAGAATAAACAGTGTGGAAAGCAGCGAATAAAATTGTACTAAAATATTAAGCCTGTCACCAGATGTCATTGTAATCGAAGCTAGTGTCACGACAACATAGCCGAGACTCTCTATTGGTTAATTATATGCTTAGATCACGTGATTAAACTGACGAAACTGGGAAAAGCCAATCAGGTCTTCGATTTGAGCAATAGCTTCGATCACAGCGACATCTGGGCAAGCTTAAATTTTGTAGCATCATTTTAACATCACGGTTATAGGCGATTGCCACACTGTTTATTCTAGACGCTGTACTGATGGCTCATTGGGTCTCTTGCAACTAGCACCGCTAGTGAGCTAGGCTATAGTCCGCGTCATGGCCAACAGATGGCACCAGTTCGCGTATTTATTCGACAAACCTTCTATGTTGAGTGCCAAGTTTGCAATACCATTAAAATATTTAAGAATATGTTTATTTTTTTTAAGATAGTGGTGGCAATATTATAAAATTCATGCATAATTTAAAAAATGCTACGAACCCTGTATTCCAGTCTTTCCACAATCAGTGCCTTGCGAACAAATGGATTTAACTGAGACATCGTTTAGATGCTCTTCGAGATGTAAAAGACGATCATACTGAAATAATGAAGTGACTTTCACAAAATGCTTTTTTTTTAACTGCTTATCTTCCGTTTTTGACGTTTTTATTGCTGTGTATAAGATTCCCACCTATGAACGTAGTTTGGAACTACCATTTTAGTTTTCTTTAACAGATGCATTGTAGTGCAAACCGCATTCTCATATGCTTGATTTTATATTAAGTTTAAAAAGTGTCAAGGATTATTGAAGTCTCCTCCCGTATGTTGTTCAAAACTGTACACTGATCAAACACGAAAGTACGCTACTGTATTTTATAGACTATAACAAATACAACTTTCCCTTTATTTTCTTTTCTTTTTTTTTTTCTTTTTTTTTTTTTATCAAAATCATATTTAGTTCACAACTTCACAGCTGCCAAATCTCCTGCTTATCTCATACAACTATTTGTTTATAGAGATTTTTGGCCTATGTAAAGACCCAATTTCTGCAATTAAATAATTATAAGGTAATTATAAAGAAATAGTCATATGAGATAAGCGGGAGACTTGGCAGCTATGCAAATTAATAGACTAACTGAATAAGTTGCATTTACGATATCTGATTTTTCTTTTAAATTTTGATATCGCAGTTTTTTTAATATTGAAATTTTACAAGAATTTCTCAATATAGAAAGAAAGTCTACATATATATTTGCATTTTATGTAAAAATATGAGAAAGTTCGTTCTTTTTTTCTATTCAGGAAGACATTCTTAAACTTACGAAATATATTTCGTTTCATTGCTTTTTTTTTTTTTTTTTTCCCGAGAAAGAATATTGGGTTCGGAAAAGTTTAGGTATACTGCCTTATAAAGCGAATGATTTTCTATAAAATGAAAGCCAGACAAACGACCTATTGATGTCAAAAAAGAATCTGTATAAAAAAGTCATGTGCCGATATATTGGAAAATTCTCATGCATTTTTCCAATGTAGGTAACTTGAAAGTATACAAAGAAATATTTGAAGTTTATATTTGAAAGTCTATGAATATCTAAATAAAAAATACTGCAACGTTTACCGGCAAAAATAAAAAAAATTGTGATATTTCTTTCTTTATCCAATAATGAAAATATGATTGGAATGAACATAAAAAAAAATTAATATAGCATTTTAACGAAACAAAAAAAAAAAAAAATATTAATAAATAATAATAATAATAATAATAATAATAATGAAGTTTTGCATATTCTTGTACCACGTCTCTTGCGACCACAGCAGCCATTACACAAATGTGGTCTCAATAAGTTCAGTGTTAAAATAGGCGTGATAACCCTTGTCTTTGAGAGAAAATAAGCGATAAGGGAACACCGAATGACTAAATATTTACTAAATTCCAACCCGTCTGTCAATTTGGCACCCCTCCAAGAATTGTCTTCATTGCTAGGCGTAGGAGACGTGGTTACACTATATAATGAACATGTTCAATGTTTTGGATAAAGTAACCACGTCTAGGTAAATATTTGGATAAGGCTTTGCCTGAAGATGGCTCAAGGTAAAAAGTTTTATTTATTTTAAAATAAGAAGGAATCATGCAGCAGTAAATAGTCGGCAGTTATGCCAACGCGCATAACTTTTAAAATGTAACCTAATTCATGTTTAAATATAAATCTGTATTAGTATGTGTAAGTGTATTGTATAGTATAGTATCGTGATGTCAAGTAAAGTTCACATCAGAATGCTTTGAGAATTTAAACTTTAAAACTTCTTGCTTTTGCCTCCTAGGCAGTAGAACGTATTTTTTTGCACCTGATGAAGAAAGGCCTCGTCGTTTCGAAACCGGTTGTGCTGATTTTAATTTTATGGTGTGTGAAGAAGTTTCAGAGTTTAAATATTCTGTATACACCTGATTTTTATTTGGCTTTGAATATTGTTTCTGAACCCACAAATACAGCAGTTAATACGCACTAAAACTGAATTACATACTTTCTTACAATAGCCATCGTACATATCAAGTTCTATACAATTATACCTAATAGAAGCTGAAGTATAGCTTCTGGTTAATAACGAAAACTGTACCACAGTAGTGCCATCTGTTGCACTATATGCACAGAAATTGAATATGCGTAATCTTTCGTAATAGTTATCGCACATATACATTCTGGCGTACTAACACTCTATAAATTCTGAAATGTATAGATGCTGAAATGTAGTGTTTCAGTAAAAGGAGAAACATTGCAGCGTAGTTGTTTCAAGGATTAGTTTTGAAATTATTACAAATAAAAAGGTTTAAGTCAATCTTTCTACCGTGAGGCTTTTTTTGCCCCACCACTGTATAAAAGAAAGTAAAAAAGGCTTTTTTTACATGAAAGATTACAGTTTTTTAACATTGAAATAGTTAATGCAACTTCAACATATTTTAACTTTACTAGACATATTTTATTTGTAGATTTATAGAAATTCCTTCTCTTTGTACTTCATGAGAAAAGTTTTTAAGAATGCAAGACATTTTTCCTTTTAATCCATTCTGTATCAAAAAATATTTCAAGTAAAAGAAATATTGAGGCATATAGTCAAAGTAAAAGATAAGGTTTTTCTTTTAAAGTGAAAAAAATGTTTCACAACAAATAGCGTGCTAACGATGAAAGAGAAATTGACTAAAGATGTCAATAAGCTAATATTAGAAAAGCTTTACGACTTTTACTTGTACATACAACTCTAAAGAATACAAATCGATTTATTTTTAGAATTTAGATCAATCAATAAATTCATCAATGCAACTTTAAAAACTTTGTGGAATATACAGGGTTATTACAAATGAATCATAGGGTTTTGATACATTACTACGTCCGAACTTGGAAACGTATATGTTTCCATGACAACACAAACGAGAGGGCGTTAACTACAGTTTTACGCTGCGTATGTACAAAGTGTGTGTGGTTGCTATGGTTGCTGCGCGAATGTCATATTCAAAATGGCGACTAGACAGCAGAAAGTGTTTTGTGCGCTAGAATTTCCAAAGTGTGAATCGCTCATAACCGTTCAGAGAGCATTCCAGCGGGCATACAAATGCAAACCAGCAACCCAACAAAGCATACTGCGCTGCTATCGACAGTTCAAAGAAACCGGTTGTTTATGTAAAGGAAAAATTCCGGCTGACCAAGCGTTACTGAAGAAACAGTGAACAAAGTTAGAGAGAGTTTCATCCGTAGTTTCACACACACACACGAGCACATATTGAACATCTATAGAATTAACGTCAATCTTGGATGCTTTCGGTTTATTTTCATGTATTTTTCATTCTTGTAACCCAATTGTGTTCCGAAAAAAACGCTTTGGAAACCCGATGATTCTATTATAATAACCTTGTACTATTCGTAAGTTCTCAGTTTAAACAAATATAGCCCATAACATTTGTAAAAGTTCATCTCTTGAAAAATAAATAAATAAACAAAATAAAATAAATAATTGACAAACAAATAAAGTAAAAACTAATAAAAATAAAATTATAATAAAATAAACAAACAGATATTAATAACTATAATAAGTTAATAAATAAATAAAATAAAATAAAAATTCAATTTACCTAAGAATGTTGTTATTTTTCAATGATCAGAAATTTATGATTTCACAAACTATTAATTCATATTAAAGGAAAATATAGGCACATAATTTCTTGACAAAAAAAAAAAAAATCAGTAAATAGAACCATGCTTTTGTTTCATAATGTACAGTCGAGGAAAAAAAAAAAAAAAAAAAAAAACGCAACACCCACTGTAATTTCATTAATAATTGACGCAGAAAAATCTAATAGACATATTTCAACACGAAATTAAATGCGCTTTCTGAAAATGTCGTCAAATTTTGATTTTTTTTTTTTTTTTTAATTGACAATTTTACATTAAAACTATTTTTTCTATCTAAAACAGTAAACTCCGCCTATTTAGGTAATTTTTTCATCTAGCGTTTGTTTAAAAGATTCAAAATTTATCACCAGTAATCGATGATGTAAATACCACTTGCGCTTATTTTTGTCAACATAAAATAAGGGTTTTAACACGAAATCATCACTCAATGTCACATTTACTTTTTTTTTTCTGTGTTCTTTTGTTTTGAAGAACGATGAAGGCGGGGTTTGTCATCTTTAGAAAACAGGAATTCTTGATGCTAACACTAATGTCTAAAAATCATCATTTTCGTTTCATTTCTTTGCGTTTGATGTTGTTGTTATATCATTTGACCAGTAAATAAAAAATAAAAATATTTTGTTTAATTTTCTTTGTTATTTTTTAACATTTGATTCGTTATCTCATGCAAAACTTTATAAGAGACGGCCCCCTAAACCACTCCAAAAGAAAGATTTGTTTATACCTCGAAAACTAATAACTGGAATGAGCTGCAAATTTGCACACCTATATTTTTCAGCATTAGGATTCATTTTATATAAAAATTAATATAGGTCATAATTCATAATTTTTATAAATATGAATTTATTAATATTTTTCAGAATTAAAAATATTTTTTAGAATCAAAAGTAATGATGGATTATGTTTGGGTTTCTTCACTGTATCTCGTAAAAAAAAAATATATATCGATCAAGTTATTTTTTGTGAAGATATTAATAAAAGTTTGAAATATGAATTTAACATTAGCACCTTCAAACTTTGAACGCTTATAACTCTGTGAAAAAAATAAATAAAATATACAACTAATATACTTTTTCTCGTTGTTGCGATCCCAGGAATTCAAATATAAAATAAAAATAGGGCATTGCCATTGAAAAAATCAAAGTTGGTGCGTGTTTTAATATGTAGACGACCCCCAATTCAAATTTTCAGTTCATTTTCTGAAACTACTCTCAATTCCCCGTCGAATGATACCCATTACATTTTTCTACATCGATTAGCAGCGAAGTTACGTTGAGTGTTGCGGTTTTTTTTTCTCCGACTGTACTAAAACAAAAGTTGAACTGGCTTTGGAAGGCCCAAGGCACACAGCCTTCCTTCCAAGTTCTTTACTGTTTGCATATATTGTCATCGGAGTTGTACATGTATGGAAAATTTCAGCTAAATCGAATGATAAAAAGTGCATTAAAACTTTCTTGCAAGACTTGACCCTAAAAAACAATAAACTAAGTTAAATAAATGTGTGTAAAAACAAACATATATTTTATAAGAATGATATAAACAATGTACAATTGATTATCGCAACTGTTTATTATCGCAAAAAAGCTATAATGAATTGCAACGAAAAAAGACGATTTAGTTTGATTACAAAGATTTTCACCGTTATATTATTGTTAGTTAGGCAACGTGGAGAAAGACAGAATTAAATTATATATTATTTTAAATAAATATCTAATACTAAAATGTAAGGAAAAAAGTGTTTTCGTTTAAGATTTTTTTTCTATGTCTACAATCCAATCCATATCTCAATATTGTTATTGAATATTCAAAAAGGAATTGTATTGTCAGCAAAGACACAAGGTCCAGTCTATTAACATTAAAGTAGAATTGTATGGTCATTTAGAATATATCGTTGAAATCTGGTGAAGAGATGTGGTTTAGGAAATTAAGAAAATTTCCATACTTGCCACCATTCTAATTAATATTTTGAAGTTTTGTTAATACCTGTCTTTCTTCTACACCACTTTATTTTTAGAGTACTAATTTTCTTTAAATGTAATTGTGATTAAATAAGAGAAAAAATACTATTAAGAAAAAAAAAATATATTAAATAAGCAAAAAAAAAAAAAAAAAAGTGGGTACTTAAGTACTACGGAATCGTAATTAGAGTGTGGGCAAGTATGATTTTCACATAGTAGTTTATTGGTGGAAACGTGTTGGGTCGGATTGCGGGAGTTGAGGCCAATTGACTGCACTAGGGTCCTATGCCTGACGGATGTTCCATCCATGGGGGGGGGGTCTTTCTAAGGGATCCTAGTCCATATTTATGCAAGTTTCGGAGAAAACCACGGAAAACTTCGAACAGCTAGGCCGAAGAGCATTACCTGGGATCGAATCCGGTACCTCAGGTCTACCATCTGTGAGCGCAGAACCGCTCTGATGCTGATGAACAGGTGGAAACAAATCCTTAATTTTGTAAAAGGCTGTTATATCTACAACTTCAGACAAGGGCAGGTGGTCACCATTCGACCAATCGACATCACAGAAGTAACGTGAATCGATATGAGCTTAGTAGAGTTCTAAGATGCCAAACAATTTGAAGTGTGTGAGTGAAAAACACATTCATGGAAGCTTAATCAGCGAAAAAGACACACATTGGAAAATGGGATAAATGAATGATTTCTGCAGTAATCACCGATGAAATTGCAAAAAAACAGGATGTTCCTCTTCTTGAAATAAAGGCATTCTTTGGAAATGAAAGGAATGTAACTGTCCATTGTTTAATATCCGCCTGGCAATTAGACTAAGTGATGTATTCATTCATCGAGAAATATCGTTTTAACCTCTATATCACTAAGCCAATTTAAATTTACACAGATTTTTACTAATACCAATTTTGCATTTAAATCGTTTTAAGCTTACGCCGATTCTTGCTATTATAAATTTTACATAAATATCGCTAGATTTAAGCTTACGCTGACTTCTGTTGTATACATCATTGGTTGGGAGGAGGGGAAGGGAGGACATTATTGCATGCGTCACATAGAAACCAACTGTGATTAATGTGAATGTGCCAGTGGACATCGATTTCATACTCTCCAACCCTCTCAATTTTCTAATACCATTATTTTAATGCCAATAAGGAAAGGGCATGTTTACAAACAAACGCTCCGTCAATCAATCTTTGCCACTTACGAGTGGTAAAAGAACAACCTATAGTGGTGGAAATACCAAGGTTTTTCCTTGAGTAGATGAGCAGTGCCCTGGGTATAAATAAATTTGTTTGAGCGTGACATCACTTGCGCTTTCCTTATATTATTGCTTTATTTTGTAACGAAAAATTTTGAGTAGGACATTTAATTAACACATTTAAAATTTAAATAAAACAGGAAAAAAAAAAAATGGGCGCTTTAAAAAATCCTCAGGCTTTTGTTGCAAAACTTACTGTTTTATTAATTTATTAAAAATATTTCGAAATAAATATGTTATATTTGTTTTTATGGTTAAATATCGCTTCTCGGCCTCTTGGCTAAGATCAAAGTGTTTTTATGGTTAAATTGCATTTTGTTTCATTAATGTCGACTAAATTAAGCGAATGGCAGAATTATTAACAAAAACATAAACATTTGATATAAAGTAAATAAATAAATAAGTTATATAAGAGTGCATATTTTGCAAAACATTACAAGGTGGTACTAAAATTATGGACTAAGTTTTGAAGGCTATTATAGATCATTTGTAGAAGGTCGGGCGGGAGTGACGTGTCGAGGCGTAAGATATAAAAATGAGGAATGAATGGAATATATTATTTTATTGAAATATTAGCGTATAATTAGCAAAAACTGCTCTAAATTACAATCACCAATTCATAAACTTTAAAGTGTCTCAAAAGTGACTAACAGGCAAACTCAAACACAACAGATATTTTCTCTCGCCTGTTTTCGCAATATATAATAGATACACAACAGGGAGACAACGTTCTTCGCGAAGTCTACTGCAGTTTCATAAACATGCGGGGTTTGAACCGTGAACGTTGAGCCTCCCTGCTAGATACACTATATTTAACCCTTGCTTTCCTTTGACCCCATTTTGTAGTAGACATTTAGTTAAGCCCGCCTCATTCAAAAAGTGCGCTAATTCGCCAGAAATAGCAAACATAAACAGTGGAATGTTGCATGGCTCCCTGCGATTTAATAGCATTACATCGCAGGTAGCTATGAATGTTGCAACTTCTAAACGATACAAAAAGGAGCGGTGCTGGTGATTTTCGCCAAACGTGCCAAGCAGCACCTGAAAGCAATTTTTCTGTAGTAACGCCTCGATCTTGGGAAAGCGAGGGTTAAATAAATTTTCATTTTTGATCAGTGAAATAAACTAGAAAGTCAGACTCAGACTCCCACAAGCCACCTTAACCCGCTGTAAATAATGTCTTTGGTTAAGCCCAGGTATATAAAGGAGAACGACTACGTGTGCTTTTAAAGAGTTGTTGACACCTTCTTCAATGTTGTCATTGAATGAACCATTTTCACAGAATTAACAATGTATGCATGTTCAGCATGACAATGTTCAGCATTCTTCCATTCGGAAAGCGTTTCTGATACAACCGTAATGATGCTATCTTTACCGCTAGCGACATCATACATTAGACGATATATGCCTTTTGCACAGTCGTAAAGTCACCCATCACAGATGAAAACATGGAACAGATTTTTTCCCCAGCAGAAGCCGTCTTGCCCTCTACCGTTTTTAATAGCAATATATAGCTAATCATTCATGCCACAATGATTAATGATAGTCAGAGTTCTACGCATATACGGCAACACTTGCTGTAAAGAATCCTTTTACATCAGTGTCCATAGTCAGTGTTGCCAGAAGTAGAGGATTTTTTATTCAAAAATCACCAATAATTTTAAAAAATGATATTTTATATATATAACAGATTATTAATCTTCGAAGTGATTAGGCAAACGATACAATTAAAAATTATTGGAGAATAATGAATAAAAAATCCGCCAGATCAGACATCACTGTCCATAGTTCGTGCAGCCCTTGAATTTTCTTGCTTTTCTGCACAAATAAAATTATTTAGCAATTTTTGATGTACATATATATAGATATGTAACATTTGGGTGTACGGTGGCGAGCTGTCCGTCAGTCAGATTTGATTGGTTTATTTGATTTTCATTGATTTGAGTGTATTTTACGTTGAACTAGAGCTACGTTTTGAGGAATTGCGAAAGATTTGATTGATTTATTTGATTTTCATTGATTTGAGTGTATTTTACGTTGAACTAGAGCTACGTTATGAGGAATTACGAGATAATTGATTGGTTTATTTGATTTTCGTAGATTTAAGAAAGCGTATTTTACGTTGAAATAGAGTTACGTTATGAGAAATTAAAAGAGATTTGATTGGTTTACTTGATTTTCATTGATTTGAGTATATTTTACGTTGAACTAGAGCTACGTTACGAGAAATTACGATAGATTTGATTGGTTTATTTGATTTTCATTGATTTGAGTGTATTTTACGTTGAACTAGAGCTACGTTTTGAGGAATTACGAGAGATTTGATTGGTTTATTTGATTTTCATCGATTTGGGTGTATTTTACGTTGAACTAGAGCTGCGTTATGAGGAATTACGAGAAATTTGATTGGTTTATTTGATTTTCATTGGTTTGAGGTAGGGGTTTCCAGTTATGTTTTTTTGGTTTTTAACATGTGTGATAGTGATTGCCGTGGAACCGAGTTTCGTGCGTTTTTAGATTCATGCACAGCGAATTAGGGGTGTCCAGTGATGTTTTCTGGTTTTAACATGCGTGATAGTGATTGCCGCGGAACCGAGTTTCGTGTGCTCTGAGATTCATGTCCAGTGATTTTTTTTTTCATGTGCTTGAAGGGTACATACGTGCGTTATAGTGATTGCTGCGAAAACGACTTACGTGCGTTCTCTGATTCTACCATTCATCGAATTGTGACTTTTACTGTGCGAGTAACAGCTTCAACTGTTTCCAGAATATTCGAAGAATTAACATTTATATTTGACTGTTCTCGAGAATATTCGTTTTAATAATAGTTTTGTTGCACAGATTCGAGAATTTCAAAAAATGTTTGATATTGTCAAGGAGATCCCATACTAAAACTGTGAAGAAAATAGTCGCCTATCAAAATATATTTATTGAAACGTTTCAATTATTCAATTAAAGAGAAATCCTTCAAATATAGTGCCCAGCGAAACGGGCGAAGCCTGCTAGTGCATTTAATCTATTAAATCTAGAGCGTTATTTGCAGAATTGTTGATGATGTATGGGAACGACAATTGTACTTCGCATTTTTCTTATATTTCAACACTTCTAAAAGTCATCAAATCTAGATATTACAATGAGATTTATATCATCTTAATCTTTCCTAGTATGTGTTAATGATTTAGGTAGCTTCTGAAAATCTTCGCAGTTTATAGAATTTTAAGATTTAGAACATTTTAATTATATCCACAAAAACTTGCAAACGACTCGCAAAAGGCAGATTCAGGGGATTTTAGTGATGTGGAAAATGTAATTAAAAGTGATCTGGAATAAAATAAAATGCTAGCAACTATGCAGTTAAATACACTAAAAATCAAGTGTTAAATAATAATAACTGAAAATATTGTGCGCAAAAATCTTGTATAAAATAATAATAATAATAATAATAATAACAAATTAAAATCTTGAATTAAAAAAATTATTATTATTATTATTATTTCTAAACTTTAAATAATTAAACACGAATCTTCACAAATAGACTAAAGGAAGTATGCGCGAATGCATCTTAAAGCAACATTGAACACATGGGTGTCAATTATTTACCATCTGACAATACGTTTCATAACACTACCTAGAAAAAGTAATTTTCGTCCTATTTAAATTGCAGTTAATTATTGCTAAAGAAAATTGCTTAAAAATTTTGTCGTGAAGTTACGATCAATATATAGGGGGAGACCCGTGTACCTAGGGCCGCTTTTTTTCAATGGCCGAAAACAGAGCCCTTGACCTATTTAAAATTATGAAACTGATATTTACATATCTTTAGGATTATTTACTTCAATTAGGGTTAATATAAATACGTAAAATAATAAATCCTGACAAATAGAAGGTTATAAAATAAACTTCACTCATGGCCCTAGGTACAACGCCCTCATTGTACCTAGGGCAAGACCTCATTTTACCTAGGGCCGCTTTTTTTCAGTTCCCAAAAACAGAGCCCCTGACCTGCAAAAAATCATGAAACTGATATGTACATATCTTTAGAACTAATTTCTTTTAATTGAGATTAATATAAACACTTAAAATAATAAATTCCGACAAACAGAAAGTTTCATAAATTGCACACATGGCCTAGATACAACACGTTTCTTGTACCTAGGGTCAGACCACATTGTACCTAGGGCCAGACCTCAACGTACCTAGAGCCAGATCTCATTGTACCTAGGGCTTCAGTGTACCTAGGGGCATTCCCTTAAAATTAGATTTTACTTTGTAATGAATAGTGAAGGATTTCAATGCATGTTTCTCATATCAGCTGTTAACCAGCGAACACCTGTCATGACGTCAGATGTGACGTAACTGTATTACGTAATCAACGGCGCATCTTCGCTCCCTGAGAGAGAGAAGTTTATAAGAGTCTGTACGAGAAAGCTTTACTAAGCGTGCGGCAAGAAATGCCCGCATTATGTTACTCTACTTTTCTATATATTATTAAATGTTGTGATTGTTCAAAAGACTCTGCTTTTCACTCTGTGGTCCCATTTATACCAACAATGGTTATGGGCCCAGAGACACGCATCTTACTGCGGACTTTTTAAAAATTTAAATTAACATTCGTTAAAACGAAAGTGCGACTTACTGTTAAGCCTAAGGGCTGAAATCGAAAGTATTTTTGATTCTATTTTTTATAACGAAGCTATTATAGCTGATTAAATATGTCGCAAGTATTAAATATAGAAAAGTTATCCAAAAACAATTTTGACACCTGGAAGCTGCAGATAGAAGCTGTTTTAATCAAGAATGATCACTGGAGTTATGCTAACGGAACGAAAATTAAGCCCGATGAAGGCGCCGAAGGCGAAGAAAAATGGCTCGAAAATGACAGGAAAGCTAGAGCCGATTTAATCCTAGCAATTACCCCAAGTGAGTTGTGTCATATTAAACATTGTACCACCTCAAATGAAGTATGGAATAAATTAAAAGAAGTTTACGAATCGAGGGGACCGGCAAAGAAAGCCACCCTGTTGAAGCAGCTACTCTTTAAGAAAATGTCTGATAGTGAAAATATGTCCGATCACCTCAATATTTTCTTCGATATAGTGGACAAGCTAAAAGAAATGGACATTGAAGTAGCCGAAGACCTATTATCAATTTTGCTCTTATACAGTATTCCTGACAGCTATGAAAATTTCAGGTGCGCCATAGAAGCAAGAGATGAATTGCCGCAGCCTGAAGCTCTGAAAATTAAAATGATGGAAGAATACGAGTCAAGAAAAAATAAAAAGAATCAAGAATCATCAAATGCGTATTTTACGACTCACAAGAAAAATCTTCCTGAAAAGAACAAAAGAGAAATCTTAAAGCCTGTGCAGAACAAGAACACGTATGGCAAAAGAAATTATGCAATCTTCAAATGCAATTACTGTTCAAAAGTAGGGCATAAAGCCTCAGAATGCAGAAAGAAGATCTCAGACAGAAAATTCACTTCATCGAATAAATATAAAGATAGATCTTTCATGGTTGAAGATAGTACAGAGTTCACGATGGCAGCCAGTAACTCTTTCCAAGAACATTCCGAGTGGTGTCTCGATAGCGGTACGACATCCCATATGGCTCATGACAAGAATTTGTTTACAGATTTCGAACCTAGAATTGGATCATTTATAAAATTAGCTGTAGATGAAACAGCGGAGATCACAGGTGTTGGAACAGTCAAATTAAAAGTTCCCGGTAATCACGGTGTAACCAATTTAAAGTTAACAAATGTTTTGTGCGTTCCAAAATTAAAATGCAATTTAATGTCTATATCAAAAGCTACATCAAACAACTGCCGAGTTGTATTTACCGAAAAATGTGCAAAAATCACGGAGCAGGACGGCTCTCTGATTATAAGTGCTACGAGAAAAGGTGATTTATATTTTTTTCAGCCGCATGTGGATATCGCTGCATCAACTCAGGCAAGCAACTTTCATAAATGGCATTTAAAATTAGGACATTTAAATGAAAAAGATTTAAAATTATTAAAATCTGAAAATATGTTAAGAGATTTAAATTTTAATGAAAAAGATTCCTTAAAAGATTGTAAAGTATGTATTAGGTCTAAACAAACTGTGAAACCATTTTGTAAAGAAAACAAATTTCATAGTGATGAATTATTAGAAGTAGTTTATTCTGATTTATGTGGCCCTATAAATGTTAAATCCCATGGCGGATCACGTTATTTTATTACTTTTTTGGATGATAAATCTCGTTACATTGAAGTAAATTTTCTAAAAACAAAAGACGAAGCTAAGTACGCGTTCCGGAGATATAAAGCAGCAGTCGAAAATCGATTAGGAAAAAAAATTAAAATACTGCATACTGATAATGGATTGGAATATTGTGGCGAAGAATTCAATAAATATATTGAAGAATGCGGTATTAAACGCGAATTTTCATCGCCAATGACCCCTCAGCAAAATTCTAGAATTGAAAGACAAAATCGTACATTATGCGAAATGGCGAGGTGTTTATTAATGCAATCAAACCTTCCAAATACATTCTGGGCCGAAGCAGTAAATTGCGCTGCATATATTAGAAACAGGTGTCCCACTAAAGGAATTAAAGAAAATAAAACACCTTTCGAATTGTTTTTCGGTTATAAACCAACTGTTAACTATTTTAAAATTTTCGGACAGAAATGTTTTGTTCTAAATAAAAAATCAAAAGGGAAGTTTGAAGCTAGGTCACACGAACATATATTCGTTGGCTATTCAAATGAATCACGCGCTTACAGATTATGGAATAAGGATACTAGAAAAATTGTCATAAGTCGTGATGTTCGATTTATAGACGAATTTGAAATAAATGATTCAGCCACTACTGATCAATTAGAATTAATTTTTCCGTCTGAGAATAAATGCAATGATCGTAATATTAAAAATGAAACTCCTATTCCTACTCAAACCGCAAACAGGGGGGAAAACAGCGGATCGATTTCCTATCCCCCTGAATGCAACGGAGAGAGTTTCTCTTTTGGAAAGGGGGGGAAGGCTCGCTTTCTGAAGGGGGGAACGTAGAAGATGTGAGTGGAGGGGAGGAGAGTGCTCACGATAAATGTAAACAAGAGAAAGGGATTGATAAAAACAATCCTATTTTTAAACGCGGTCCAGGCCGACCTAAAAAAAGTAAAAGTTGGAACTTTCAAAACTCTCATAAGGAATGTATTACAGATACGAAATATAAAGATGAAACTTCTCAATTAGCTGATAACTCATTTAATGAAATTAATCCCAGCGTAATCGACGCGTTAAATGGAGAGTATGCTAAAAATTGGGAGAACGCGATGAAATTAGAATATGATTCTTTAGTTAAGCAAAACGCTTGGGAAATTGTAGATAGACCAAAAGATAAAAAGGTAATTGGGTGTAAATGGGTTTTAAAAACAAAATTTAAACCAAATGGTCAAATTGAAAAATTTAAGGCCAGATTGGTTGCCAAAGGGTGTTCACAGAAACAAGGTATAGATTTTGAGGAAAATTTTTCACCAGTAGCCAGATTAAGTTCTATAAGAACTGCAATCGCGTATGCTATCCAGAATGGTTTCACAGCATACCAGTTAGATTTCATTATGGCATATGTTAACGGCAATTTGAATGAAGAAATTTTTATGGAACTTCCTGAATTTTTTGAAAATGATATACATGAAAATAAAGTGTGTTTATTAAAGAAGTCTTTGTATGGGCTTAAGCAGTCAGGAAGACAGTGGTTTAAGAAATTAGATGAGAAACTGAGAAAAATGAAATTTAACCCTTTGAATTCCGACAAATGTGTCTATTACTCAAAATATCCTTTTGATGCTATTATAATCGTCTATGTCGACGATTTAATTTGTCTCACTAAAACTGAAGAGCACTATTTTGATATAAGAAATAAATTAGCAGAATCTTTCAAAATGAAAGATATGGGCCTTCTGCATTATTGCTTAGGCATTGAATTTAATCAAGATAGGGACAGCATCACTATAACACAAAAGAAATACATTGAAGATTTATTAAATAAATTTAATATGGAAGATTCTAGAGTGGTGAATACACCTTTAGATAACAGTGTAAAATTAACTAAACAAATGTGTCCAAATACAGAAGAAGAGAAATCATATATGTCAAAAATTCCTTATAGACAATTAATTGGTTCTCTTATGTATCTGTCGGTTGCTACTAGACCAGATATCACCCATGCTGTAAATTATTTAAGTCAGTTTAATAACAATCCAGGAAAACCTCACTGGATAGCTGCTAAAAGAATACTAAGGTATCTCAATGGCACTAGAAATTTAGGAATTGTGTATTACAGAGACGATAAACCATTGACAGCATTTGTTGATGCCGATTGGGCATCGGATATAAATGATAGAAAATCATATACAGGATACGTCTTTAAATATGCCGGTGGACCTATTTCTTGGGAATCTAGAAAGCAGCGAACCGTTGCTCTATCCACAACAGAATCTGAATATATGTCTCTGTCTGAATCCGCAAAAGAGACAATTCATGTTAGAAATTTCTTAAAAGAATTGGATCCTGAAATTGTATCAAGTCCAACTGCAATCATGTGCGACAATCAATCTGCACTGAGATTAGTAAAAAATCCTGTTCATCACAATCGATCTAAGCACATTGACATTCGTCATCATTTTGTGCGAGAAGTTTACAATAATAAACTAATAGACATTAAATATATTTCATCAGATGAACAACCTGCAGATATTTTAACAAAAAGTTTAAATGCATATAAACATGAAAAATGTTGTGATATTATAGGACTTAATACTCAGGACTGATGAACTTAAAAATATATATATATTTAAACTGTGTTTTCATTAAGAAATTAACTGCTTATATTTTACGTATTTTATTTTATAATATTAACCATAATTATTTGCTTATAATTCTATTTCTTTACTAACACTTTTCTTATTTTAAGTAACTCTTGCATAAAAATAATTTTCTGTAATTTTTAATATGCTATTATAATGCATAAATATGTTTTATTTTCGAAACATTTATTGAAAAAGGGGGAAATGAAGGATTTCAATGCATGTTTCTCATATCAGCTGTTAACCAGCGAACACCTGTCATGACGTCAGATGTGACGTAACTGTATTACGTAATCAACGGCGCATCTTCGCTCCCTGAGAGAGAGAAGTTTATAAGAGTCTGTACGAGAAAGCTTTACTAAGCGTGCGGCAAGAAACGCCCGCATTATGTTACTCTACTTTTCTATATATTATTAAATGTTGTGATTGTTCAAAAGACTCTGCTTTTCACTCTGTGGTCCCATTTATACCAACAAATAGAAAATAAACATTATATTTTATAAAAGAAACAATATCAAGTAACATATTTATTTATCATATGATAATTATCATGATGAAAAACGGAATTTTTCACTCTTTTTTTTCTTTGGGATATATTCCAATAGCATAATTTTTTTTTTTTTTCTGGAATATTTCTTAAATTTCTAGATCTTCCTGGTTTACGACCACATCTTTTCTTTGAGTAGTTTTTGCTTCAAAAAAAGTTGTACCTGTTCAAGCATGACACACGAAAATATGTTAGATGATGAAGGTTTCGAAATTTCAACAGGACATGAAATTGAGACATATAGTTCCATCACTGCTGGTTCACTTTCTTCATGAAGAAAACCCTTTTTTTTCTTTTGGAAATTTATGGAGGGAGCTTGTTTCTCAGCCACATTTGAATTTAAATATTCGCTCTCACCAGGATATCATACCAATAGTGTAATATTAGAAATCAATTAAATTATATTCATCCGAGAGGGCATAATATAACATGATTTTTGATGCACAAACTGTTACCACTCATAAGTCCGTTCTCGAGAAATCTGTATTTAAGTTTGAGTAAAAATTTAGTAACGAAGAAGGAGTGGGAGGAGCCTCAATAAATCTGCTAGAACCACGACTTTTATCAATATTTTGATTCTATTTTAGCGAATTTTTACGCATTATATGTCAATTGAATATATCTGAAAGCTAAAATAGGCAACTGTTGAATGCATCAAAGAATAAATTTGTCTATGCTCTTTCAATTTCTGCTTGTTTTGGATTTCATTCATTATTTCAGTAAGGCGTGGTGATATCGATTTAGGCGTGGTTTCACCAATTATTAGCTAATTTTCAGAATTTATAACTGAAAAACGAGCTGACGAGGGTTAATGTTTTATGCGTCAAGATACATATTTATATACACTTTTTCAATAAATGCTTGTTTGGATTTCTTTTTTTTTTATGATTACAGTATGGGATGGTTTCCTGTTCAGTGGATATGTCTTGATTCGCTGGCTATATGCCAGTTACACGAAAACCTGATAGAAAGTTCACAGGAGTGAAGACCGAAGGATAGGACGTGCCAACATTTTCAGCAACGTCATATATAGTGATTGATGTGACAAGGTTTGCCAGCATCCAATTACTACAGGCTGCACTTTAGTATATCTTATAAGGTCCAAACACACACCTCTGTCCAACGGTTGAAGCTTTATGACTGATGGTGGGTTGAAGCAATGTCCCTCATGCAACATTATCCTTAATTTAATTATAAAAGTTTTTCAATTAAATTGTAACAACATGAAGAATAAGATTGCAATTGTACCTAGGGCCATGGATGGCCCTAGGTACAAGTTTCGGTAACTTCATTCAAAATACCTTCCACTAAAAAATCCACACAGTAATTAAGTATCTCATTTATTACTCAATATAACAAGAAAAATTATACACTAGAAATAAAAGAAAATTATTTGACTGACTTTTGTAAAATAGCAAAAGAAATGAGCTGCAAAATTTTACTTCAAACCATGTAAATTCTTTTTGTACATGTAACTTGTAAAAACTTTCTCCTGAATGGTTTCAAAGTGGTTGTAAACGTAGCAACTGGTGTTGCTACTCGTCCAACTGAATAAGAAACTTAAAACTAAATATTATTTAAATAAAGTGGGGTGGACCTTGGTACATGATGGCCCTAGGTACACGGGTCTCCCCTAATCACTTGGCACATCTGATTGCACAAAAAATATATAGGTAATACGAAATAACGGCATGGAAGCATGTTTTCATAATAATAGAAACGAACATAGTTCTTTTATTAATTAATTTTACTGAAATGCGATTTCTAGTTAATTTATTAATTTATATTATTCCGAAAAGTGAACGAGGCATAATAAAGAAAAAATATTTACTTACTGTTGGAATAATAGCATCATAAGTCAAAAGTTTATTATTCACACCAGAATACTTTTAACAATTTTTACGTATGAAATAAAACAAAAATACACGTTTTGTGATTAAAAACTTCGTCCAGATGAAATTTAATAAATTGCTGAAAAGAATTAGTAGGCAACAGTTTATTGTAGCGTACCATGGTTCGGGTAACGGGTGGTATATTAGGAAAGCCCGCGCTTCGGCACACGTTGGCGAAGATGAAATACTTCATGTGTACCACAACCCTATTCCGTTCCTGGAAGAAGGAGATTGTTTCAGGGTTGCCAGTTTGGCCTCCAAATCAAGATGGTTGGCTCCGAAATTTTGTGTTTGTCCTCCGAAAGCATTTGGCCCCATTACTTGCAAATGTTTTTTTTTTTTTTTTTTTTTTTTTGGTGGGGGGGGGGAGGGAATATATTCTTTTTTAATATTTACCAATGTTCATACACTTCTCGTGTAAATTGAGAAAAATTATAAATAAACAGAAAAGAGAAATATTGGCATGGTCATACCTTCAAAGTTGTCTGACCAGTTGTTAGAGCACCGGACTCGTAATTGGAAAATTGCGGGTTCGGTACTCGAGGCGGCCAAAGACCGTCGTGTACACTGATGGTGGCTGGTGCACGTAAAATATGTTGTGGACGCTATATCCTTCATGGTCCCATCAAAATTATACCTCTGGGGATCACCGAAGCTGGAGAGCCATCCCTTCCGTGGAGGATCAAAATTGTGATGGCATGTCCTCGGATCACCTCTAGGGGTGAGTCCAGTACCATCGCCAATTGCCCATTGCGCAGCACTAGTGCGACGTAAAACCCAACCAACCAACCTATCGAATAAGTATTTATACTTTTAAGGATCATGGAATTTTGCATAACTCTGTGTAAAAAATTGTCTTATTCTCTCACTATTTTTTTTTTTTTTTTCATTTGCTTGTAGAAACTTTTTTTCATTCAAATGTATACACATATATTAACAATTTAATGCTTTTTTGTGAGAAAAGTATTGAAATGAAAGCGCATACATATGTATATTAAGAAAAAGAAGGGACTTTTTTATATATTCATTTATTTTTTTACACTAATTTTCTCCAAAATTAGTGTAAAAAATCTTTCCCGAATGGTATTCTTCCTTTCATGTATGTCTTTCATAATCCCATTGTGCGTATATATTCAGTATTCGGTCAGTAGTTATACAATTTATATATATATATGTATAAAGTACATGCCCCCTGTCGAGTATTTTACTTCTAATTTTAAGCATTTTTATCCAATTATTTCTGTGGTTATTTATTTGTTTTCTCTGTCATTAAGTTTAATGGTCCTTTTTTTATTATCATTCATGTCGGCGTAAGTAATTTAAGTTATTTTTATCGCTTATTGGTTCTTAATCTAAATCGCAACAATTTTGTGTCAGTCTTTTCTCTAAGTTAAAATCAGTTCTATATTTTTGTGTGTTGGTATTGTTTTGTATCTATTAATTGCTAAATTTTATGATTAAGTTTTATTACGATATCTATCATTTATATATATATATATATATATATCAGAATTCAGTAAGTAAATAATACTTTTCATTAAAATAAGAAATATTATTATACTAAGTTTTCATGTGTGTTTGCATACTTAAGTGAGAAACGACAATATATGATAAATGAAACTACATTAAATAATATATATTATATTTTAAATATTTTTTTTCCTATTTATTGGTTGATTGTATATTGTATACACTTTACTTTGGACATTTAAACTAGATTAATGCTTGCAACGCCTCGTATTTTTAGATTTGTTTTTCATTTCGATTTTTCATATTCCAAGCTCAGCGTAACAAGTCTCTGCTGCTCCAATTTGAACTAAAAACGAAATGTGATTTCGAAGTCTTCAAAATATGAAAATTTATAGAAATTTTATGAGAAACAGTAAATTGAAATTTCTTTCTTTTTCTTTTCTTTTCTTTTTTTCTTTTTTCTTTTTTTTTTTTTTTTTTTTGTTTTAAATGGTGCATTACAAGAACAGTTAAAGTTTGTAAAATCAAGAACACATATAGTCCTGAGATTGTACTTTGAATCTTCAGATGTACAGTCGGCTGCAAAATTATTCGAGCACTAGCAATAATCCTTGCCAAATGAAAGTACACTTAATACAGTTTTGTTAAATAAATCCTTGTCGAGTCATGTTCTTAATCAGCCTAAGAACATGATTCGACTAGGATTTACTTAGTAAAACAGTCTTAAGTGTACTTTTTAAATATAGGAATTATTGGCTAGTGCTCGAATAATTTTGCAGCCGACTGTAGGCTGATGTTGCCAACTTAAATTTTGAAATGTCCCTACACTGATGATAAAAGTCCCTACTTCAGTTCCCAGGATGTCCATATGAAGAACTTTCATTCGCAGGATATCCCGAAGATGTCCTGAGGTAAAAGGGTACCTCCAAAAAGTCCCTACTGTTGAAGAAAACTGCTAAAATTTCCTCTGCGTAGGGACAAATCCCTACAATTGGCAACATTAATGATGGCTCTTTTTTGGCTTTATTTTGTTAATATTTGGCTCCATTTGGCTCTATTTCAGAGAAAGTTTGGCCTCGTTTGAAAAATATGACCTGGCAACCATTGTTTTGCAATTATCTGTTAAGTTGAAAATGGGGATACAATAAAATGTATCTTTTCAGGAGATGAAATTTTTTTTAATAGGTACCCTACTAAAAATGATCCGTAGAGATCAATAAAAAAAATTTGTACGTGGAAATGACCAACGGATATCAATTGACATCCATAGAAATTAATATCCGTAGAGATCAATAAAAAAAAATTTGTACGTGGAATTGGCCAACGGATATCAATTGACATCCATAGAAAATAATATCCGTAGAGATCAATAAAAAAAATTTGTACGTGGAATTGGCCAACGGATATCAATTGACATCCATAGAAATCAATATCCGTAGAGATCAATAAAAATAAATTTGTACGTGGAAATGGCCAACGGATATCAATTGACATCCATAGAGATCAATATCCATAGAAATCAATAAAAAAAAATTTTACGTGGAAATGGGCAACGGATATCAATTGATATCCACAAAGATCAATATCGGTAGAGATCTATTGCTATCAGTAGTTCACATCAATAGATAAAACAAAAAATCTGTAGATTATTAAATGAAGATCCACAGCATATTGCTCAATTAATCTTTACAGACATCCATCAACCTACTAATATAAGCACACGTATAGGTCAATACATAACAAATTTGAGATAATAAATTTAAAATATAGAGAAACAAACTTTAATTTATAAGAAGTACACACTCATGTTTGTGAAAATTGCAACACCATAAAAGAATTGTCAGAAATTAATGAAATTTATTCCACATATTACTGATAGTAGTACAAATAAACAATCACATGTACAAAACAAAAAAAAAGGCTGAAATCAGTACTGTGTGTGTCCACTACGCCGAGCAATGAGAGCCTGTACACGTCGTGGCATTGAATCATACAGGTTATGAACGAAATCCTGGAGAATAGCATTCCAGATGACTTTGACTTGATGCTAAACTTCAATCTTACTGTGTGCCCCCCACCAGTTGTTTGAGCAAGTCACCGACCAATGAAATCAGAGACATGCTCGATGAGTGACATATCCAGGGAATAAGCAGGCTATGGAAGAAGCTAACCCTGTTGTGCACTGAAGAAGGCTTGTGCAGTATGAGAAACATGCGCACGGGCATTATCCTGCTGAAATACAGCATCAGAAATGCGTCGAAGAAGGGGAAGGACCTCTGGCTTTGAAACTTCCCTTACGTGTAGCAATCACTGTTGAGTTGCATACAATGTGCACTAGATGGGATCGACAATTATATCTAATAGCTCACCACACCCATGATGCTAGGCATTTGTGCAGCATGATGCTGGAACTAGATAACACACTGTGGGAACAGATGTTTCCCTCAGTAATGTTTGATGCACACTCTTCCATCATTGTACTCCAGATTGTAGCGAGATTCATCGGAGAAAACAATTTGTTGCCACTAGGCACGCCACGTGCTGTGTTACTGAGCCCTTTGAAGTTGGAGGCGTCCGTGATTCAGTAAGAGCAGAATCCTGTGTAGAGGAACCCTTGCATGGAATTGATGCTGCAGCAAATGGTGATGATCCATGGAGCTACACAACAAAACACCTGTAACCGTACTCGAACATTGTAGTAACACACAAGAGGAAGCTGTATGGTCCATCACAGCCATGTGGATGGGGTGTCTGTCGTCTCGTCGTTCTATTGCGTGCCCTACTGCCAGGTTTTAGGCTTGTTTGATTCTCCTCTGTCCATTTCTTCCAAACACGCATCACTGTTGTGGCATTACACTGCATGCGGGCTGCGATTTCTCAATACGAAAATCCTCTCTCTCGCATACCAACAATCTGGCCTCGCACGAACTCCATTAATTGTTCGTATAGCATCTTCCTCTTTGATGTGGCATACTGACCATTAATGAAACGTTTACCGCCGACATAGGACGATAAACAGATTTCAATGCACCTTTACAGTCCTTTATGTACCTGGAACATGCGACTGATAAGGATTCAGATCTCGTTCCATGCATGCCCAATCGTTTTGTAATTCTAATCATTTGCATGACTCACCTTACTTTACTTTTCCTGTAAGTTTGGTTCAATTTGCATAATCCCTTTATGGTGTTGCAATTTTCACAAACATGAGTGTAATTTTAATTCGCAATATTTTAAATAATAGCAGTTTACATATTCTAAGTGAAATAATGATTTTTTTTTTTTTTTTTTTTTTTTTTTCAAAAAAGTATATATATATATATATATAGCTAACTCAAAATACTCAAACTAATCAATCAATTAACTTTTTAGATCTTAAAATAATCATTGATGGTAATAAAATTTACACAGATATCTATGACAAATGGCAAGATTTCAGTTTTAAAGTAAACTTATTTACACATTATAATTCCTGTTTGCATCTTTCAGTATTTAGAAACATCATCATCAACCATTTATTTCAAATTAATAATTTATGCTCTGCGAAGTTTAAAAACAAGAATATTAATAAACTGATCACAGCCACTGCTAAAATGGGTTTTCCTAAAAACTTTGTATTTTCTATCCTCAACCATTTTTTTTTTATGTAAACATAAAAAATAAAAAAATAAAAAAACTGTGTACACTTTTGTGTATATTAACAAAAAAATTATAAAATAATAAAAGACAATAAAAAAAGGTAGTGGTTGGGTGGGCAGATGTTTGATTACGGAGGTGGGTTGGTGTTGTCAGGCTGGATGGTTGGGTGGGATTGTTAAATTAAAAAAAATAAAATAAAGCAGAAGGCTTGTTGCATTTACTTTGTATTACTATGCAAACTTTCTTTTTTCATTAAAATTTCAGTTTCTTCTTTCTTGAGTTGGCAACTATTCTTAAAATCCTAATCATGCTATTAAACACATTGTAATCAATCATTGTTGCTTCGAGGTCTCATTGTTATTCATCTGCTTTGAAATTCTGCTTTTTTAAATCCATATGACTCCTATTCTGGTCTTGGCTGGCTGGGGAAGTGTTGCCGGCCTGAAACTAGTTTAACCCCATAGTCAAGTCACAAGTCTTGCCGCCTGCTTCCTTCCTTCCTATCTTAAGTTTCTTAAATTATTTTTTCATAAATTTTGATATAGTTTATGGTTTTAAGTTAAGATTTGTTGTGTTACTTTATTGATTCGTTTGTTTTCAGGCTGTTAACAAATCTGGTTTCTTTAAATTTATGTATTTAATCCCCTGAATTTTTTTTTTCATTTTTCTGAACTTCTCAAAGAAATTTTTAATCTTATTGGTCATTGGTGTTTCAGTGATCTTGTATCTGTTGCTTGGCTTTTACTATGCTTAATAGATCATCATTATTTTATATATATATATATATATATTTGGACAATGCAGGTCTTTTCTGCTACAAACTTGACTTTACTAAGCGCTTTTTTGTTTCTTCAAATGGGTCTTCTTGTTTTTCTTTCTAAATAATCCTTTCATGAAATAATTCTATAAATAGAAAGAAAAAGTAAAATTAGATATTTAACATAGAAAATGCTACAATAGAAAATAAAATAACTGAAAAATAGAATATAATGGAGTATCACAGTGTAAATTGGGTAAAGAGTCAATTACGACCAAAATAACCATTCGTATGTCAATTTTTTTTTTTAAATAGATATTTAAAAAAATAATAACACTTTTTTCCTATGGGAACAAAAAACTAAGATTTTTTGGATAATAGTAGTGCTGACTCTAGGCTAATTTGACATCCTGCAGTCCTTTTTCAACCCATTTTATCATCCAGCTGTCATTCTAAATGTTCAGAGGCCTTTAGGTACTTTTCTTCTTGACTTTTCAACCTTCTAGCAATAATTCTTCAGCATTCCTGAAAGAACAAATGCATATAGAGTATATATATATGTATACAGTCATTCCCACTTAATTGGGTAATTTATAATCGAATACCCCGCTTATTCAAATAAAATTTGTTAGAACCAAAATCAATCTCATAAGATCAATGTTAAATTTCCCCATTAAAACAAATATTTGTCACATACTGTCCCCAGTTATTCAAATAAAATTTTAAGTCTTTCTTATTAAAAATGATTCTCAATCAAAAAATACCAGATTTCCTTTTCTAAAAGTAATTAAAAATTGTTCATTGTTGCTGCAAAAAGCAAAATTTGAAAACATCGAATGTGAAATACGGCATGATGAAAAAGTAATTAATGATTTTGAGAACAGTGAAATTCATTCAGATGGAGCTTGTGCAATTTAAAGAATTAGATGGAGATGAAATGACAGAAGATGGCAAAGAAACTTTCACATCTTCCTCGAAAGACAAAGATGAAAATATAAGTAATGATGAGCTAATCTATCCAGTCCCACCTCTGAAACAAATGAGTCTTATGCTATAATTCGCCGACATTTTAAGGCTTGTTTAGGTGACTATAATCTACTTTATAAATTAAAAAAAGAATTGTAGAAATGTTCAGCATCCGTGAAAACATAATTAATTATCGGAGCTTTCTCCAGAGAGGAAATAAATATTATACGAGTGAGTGATAGTGAATATTCTACTTCTTTATAAGCTCTGGAATTTAATTAGGTAAGATTTACTTTATACTTTTATCTATTTTCTTTAAAATGGAGCAAAAAAAAAAAGCTTTTAAATATATAAATCTTTGAATATGAGATTACATAAGTTTTCACTTCCGGGCAACATTGTACGGCGAAATCCGAAAACTAATTTCTCAAAAATTTCCCTCAAAAGTCCCTTATTCTACATACTTATACTTCAATGCACAAAAGGAACATTATATTCACCTAAAGTAACACACATTTAAAAATTCTTACTGTATATTTACAATAAAACTTACCAATAATTGCTAATTTTTGCGAAGCGCTAATAGAAATTTGTTCAACATTCAAAATTGTGCAAAACATAAAAATCGTAAACTATGTGTTCACTTTTTTTTCACAAAAAACTGAAAATTCAGCAATAAAACTGAATTTCAATTGTTTATAAAATTTGTACATGTTATTTATTTCAAAAGTGAATAAAAAAATCCATTTTTAACTAAAAGATTTCTTACTAATGGCTTAAATTAATTTCTGGGAGGGTGCGAATATAGGCAATGAAAATAAAGTGTTATTTTTTTTAATTCCCATGAAAATACCTGTATCATTCTATATTTCATCTGAACAAGGCAAAATAATAATGAATTACACTTCAAATATGCCTATATGAACATTTTTACCATATGTTAGCAAATAATTTGCTCGACATTGCAAATTTTTACAAACATAAAATTTTGAAAGCGTTTGTTTACATTTTTTGAAAATATACTGAAAATCCATGAATAAAACTAAATTTTAGATCTTGAAAATACAGTTATGTACTATTTATTTCAAAATTAAGCATTTGAATTCATCTTTATCAAAAATATTTCTTACTAATGGTTAAAAATCAATAATTTGCAAAACTACCGAATGTTGGCGATGAAAACCAAGCGTTATATTTCAGAAATTTCCAAAGAAATACCCATATTATTGCATATTTCATCTTAATAAGGTAAAACAATCATGATTCATACTTCAATTAAACCTAATTATGAATATTGTTAATATATTTTTGCAAGAAATCTGCTCAACATTCAAAATTATGCAAAACATAAATATCGTAAAATATCTGTTTACTTTTTTTCACAAAAAACTGAAAATGCATCAATAATACTGAATTTCAATAGTTTATACAACTTTTATATGTTAATTATTTCAAAAATAAGTAACAAAATCTATTTTTAACAAAAATAATTCTCACTAATGGCTCAAATTCATTTTTGCAAGCTACCGAATACAGTCGAACCTCGTTAACGTGAACATGCTTAATGTGAATTACTTTTAACGTGAACTTTTTCCACAATCCCTGTCAACAGGAAGATTAGTTTTCGAATTACTTATAGTATTAACCACTGACAACATGAACAGATCTGTTACCACCATTGAGATTCACGTTACCAAGGTTCGACAATATTGGCGATGAAATCGAAGTGTCATTTTTTAAAATTTCCTTTAAAATAACTTTATTGTTGCATACGTAATCTTAATGAGGCAAAACAATCATGATTCATACTTCAATTAAACCTAATTATGAATATTTTTAATATATTTTTGAAAGAAATCTGCTCAACATTCAAAATTATGCAAAACATAAATATCGTAAAATATCTGTTTACTTTTTTTCACAAAAAACTGAAAATTCATCAATAATACTGAATTTCAATAGTTTATACAACTTTTATATGTTAATTATTTCAAAAATAAGTAACAAAATCTATTTTTAACAAAAATAATTCTCACTAATGGCTCAAATTCATTTTTGCAAGCTACCGAATACAGGCGAACCTCGTTAACGTGAACATGCTTAATGTGAATTACTTTTAACGTGAACTTTTTCCACAATCCCTGTCAACAGGAAGATTAGTTTTCGAATTACTTATAGTATTAACCACTGACAACATGAACAGATCTGTTACCACCATTGAGATTCACGTTACCAAGGTTCGACAATATTGGCAATGAAATCGAAGTGTCATTTTTTAAAATTTCCTTTAAAATTACTTTATTGTTGCATACATAATCTTAATGAGGCAAAACAATCATGATTCATACTTCAATTAAACCTAATTATGAATATTTTTAATATATTTTTGAAAGAAATCTGCTGAACATTCAAAATTATGCAAAACATAAATATCGTAAAATATCTGTTTACTTTTTTTCACAAAAAACTGAAAATTCATCAATAATACTGAATTTCAATAGTTTATACAACTTTTATATGTTAATTATTTCAAAAATAAGTAACAAAATCTATTTTTAACAAAAATAATTCTCTCTAATGGCTCAAATTCATTTTTGCAAGCTACCGAATACAGTCGAACCTCGTTAACGTGAACACGCTTAATGTGAATTACTTTTAACGTGAACTGTTTCCACAATCCCTGTCAACAGGAAGATTAGTTTTCGAATTGCTTATAGTATTAACCACTGACAATATGAACGGATCTGTTACCACCGTTGAGATTCACGTTAACAAAGTTCGAAAATATTGGCGATGAAATCGAAGTGTCATTTTTTAAAATTTCCATGAAAATAACTTTATTGTTGCATATGTAATCTTAATGAGGCAAAACAATCATGATTCATACTTCAATTAAACCTAATTATGAATATTTTAATATATTTTTTCAAGAAATCTGCTTAACATTCAAAATTATGCAAAACAAATATCGTAAAATATCTGTTTACTTTTTTTTCACAAAAAACTGAAAATTCATCAATAATACTGAATTTCAATAGTTTATACAACTTTTATATGTTAATTATTTCAAAAATAAGTAACAAAATCTATTTTTAACAAAAATAATTCTCACTAATGGCTCAAATTCATTTTTGCAAGCTACCGAATACAGTTGAACCTTGTTAACGTGGACATGCTTAATGTGAATTACTTTTAACGTGAACTGTTTCCACAATCCCTGTCAACAGGAAGATTAGTTTTTGAATTACTTATAGTATTAACCACTGACAACATGAACAGATCTGTTACCACCGTTGAGATTCACGTTAACAAGGTTCGACAATATTGGCGATGAAATCGAAGTGTCATTTTTTAAAATTTCCATGAAAATTACTTTATTATTGCATACGTAATCTTAATGAGGCAAAACAATCATGATTCATACTTGAATTAAACCTAATTATGAATATTTTTAATATATTTTTGCAAGAAATTTGCTCAACATTCAAAATTATGCAAAACATAAATATCGTAAAATATCTGTTTACTTTTTTTCACAAAAACTGAAAATTCATCAATAATACTGAATTTTAATAGTTTATACAACTTTTATATGTTACTTATTTCAAAAATGAGTAACAAAATCTATTTTTTACTAAAAGATTTCTTACTAATTGTTCAAATCAATTTCTGGAATGGAGGGAATACAGGCGATAAAAGCGAAGTATTTTTTAATACTTCCATGAAAATCCCTTTTCTATTGCATATTTCATCTGAATATCATAGATCATAATATCATATATCATGAATATCATAGAGCATAAATTTTTCAGTTTAAAAAATTCATAAATTATTTGGAATTTACGATTTACTTAAAATGGCAGAATAGGGTAAAATTGAGCATAAATGTCCATTTTGAGGATCATAAATATATCAGACAACTTCAAAAAACATTTATGATACTTGTTTGAACATAATTGACTACAAATATTCTAATAGGAAAATTTTGCAAGTTACTCATAATTTAAGATTTTATCAACATAGCAAAATGGGGGGGATATCCCATATAAATATGCATTTTAAGGATTGTTGAATTGGAAATTGTAGCATGAAAACAAAACTACAAAATTGATCCTAATAAAATAAATTAATAGATTAGAATAAGATAAATGTATCAAAGTGTACGGTGGATAGCCTATTAGGTGGGGATTTCATTCTGTCTCTCTGTCAAGTGTTTGGTCAGATTCATTTCTCTTAACATAATAATCATGTTAAGAGAATGTCCTGTACTAGAAATTTATGAGAACATATATATGATGGGGAACTGAGCAGAGTTCACTTATGCTAACTAGTTTTAATTATAAAAATAAGTTGCACTGCTTTATCCTTTTTTTTTTTTTTTTTTTTTTTTTTTTTTTTAAGTATTTTAATAGTTGAAACGGTTATAGAAGAAAATTTTATTTTATTAGATTTATAATTATGTTGGTACTAAAATTAAAATTAAATTATTATAAAGTTTTAAAACTAAGCAATTTAATTAGTTAAATATTGATTCTGGACAACATTTATGTCCACTGTTAAACAAAAATATCATTCGGTTTTACAGGAAAAGGAAAATTGAACCAATTATAGAAGATAAACTTGCTTTTATTATATTTATAACTGTAGTTACTTTTTATGTTTAATACTATTTTATAGAAAATAAAAGAGTTTTCTTTAAAGGTAAGGTGTTTTTCTATACTTTATAGATGGGATTTGTAAATTATAAATAATTTTTAACAAAAACCCGCTTATTTGCAAAAACCCAGTGGGTTTTTGTTGGTGGGCCCGCCCAGAAAAACCCGCCCGGGTTTTTCTGGGCTGGGTCCACTTTGCCAACCCTGCTATCAGCTATATAAAGATATCGTGATTTACGAAAATCAGCTTTTAAAGTATTGCAACCTTTATCAATTAGGCTAAACTAGCAAAGCCCCAGTTCGGGAACGAACCAAATTCCGAATGCGGAAAAAATTTCAAAATCAAACTTGAAATGCACATAACTCATCCTGATGCAGCCTACGTGCTTATAGATCAAAAATTCTTAATGAAACCATTTTTTAATTCATGAAATCAATGAAGGTCAACGAAGGTTTCTCTCACTTTGCTGGTCACTATATTTAAAGGAAACTCTTTTCTATACCACTTTACAAACAAAAATAAAATTTAAAGAAATCATGAAATTGTTTTAAAGCCCGTTTTGGTTCCCTGCTGCCTTCGGCAGCGGTCCACTCCTTTGCAGACTCTCGGGTGTCTGTCCATATTGCCTGTGACAATAGCTTACCAGTGGGCTTCCATTTGGGTGCTTATCAGATGAAAGTTTCAAAACAGACAGCATCGAAAAAATTTTTATCAAAACAAATACATACACATATATATATATATTAATTTTGCAAAAAATACCACCTTTCTTAACAGTAACTTTTTTTTCTTTAATTAAAATATTCAAAACTATTATATACTACAATATTCAAAACTTATCAATATGCATTAGTCGATTTAATGTGGTAAGTCAAAACAAAAATTTAACAAACCCTATGTTTTAGGAAGTGCATCAGCCAAGATGTACTATGCCTAATGGTCCAGACCTTTTTTTTAATCGGGCCCTTAACACAGAGCTTTTGTTCATTCACTAGTATATTGTGTATTTAAAAATAAGACTGCCATTCAGAATCGAAAAAGATGAATTTATTATGTTCCAATAGAATTTCAATAATTTTGACTTTCTCGTGTGCTGTGCTTGTTGTGGCCTAAATCAAATTAATAAGTTTTTGTTAACTGTTTTATTTATGTAACTCTATTTCATGTACAATCTCATCACTACTAATAGAGTGAAGTTACTTTATGTTTTAGGCTGAAAAATTCATTTTACATATCTATACTAATATTTATAAATGCGAAAGATTGGATATGTATGTTTGTTACTCAATCATGTCACAACGGCTAAATGAATCTGTATAAAATCTGGTACAGAGATTGATAATAGTCTGGAATAGGACATAGGATTTATGCCGGAAATTTGATTAGATCTTTTAAAATTAATTAAAATATGAAAATAATAAACTGGTAATTGCCTTAATATAAGCCGTTTAAATTTTTAATTGTTGCCAAAAAAGTTTATGAGGCATTTTTATTTAATTATTTTTCCAACATAAAATGAAATATGCTTTCACACGAAAAAAAAAAAAAAACTAAATGTTAAATTGAAAATGAGAAAATGACATCTTTATAACTTTAAAATAAAATAGTAATAATACAAATCTAACATGTTTCTTCTGAATTTTATTTCACAGCACTTTTTTATATACCTCAACTTTAATTTTTTTTTTAGCACAGATGAATCACGCTTGGCATAAAAGCTAATTCAGCATTATATTAAAGGTATTTATTGATAATTCTGGACAATTTTTTAAATTTTGATGCTGAAGTAGATCGGCCATATTTCGCCAAGGACAACCACTTAAAGCCAAGTAGCGCATAAAAATATAACTAGATTATAAAATATTAAAAAAGAAAGAAAGAAAAGATAGAAAGAAATAGGAAAAATAATCGCATAAATTATAATTTGGTCTAAAACGGCGACAAAATTTCAAAAGTCGCCAAGGGGAGCTATATTAAGGCTGTACCATGATCAGGTTTACATATTAATTAATTTATTTATTTTTCTATATACCAACTACTATTAACTAAGCATGAAGTATATATAACCAAAAAATAAAATAATAATAATAATTATCTCATGCCATAGACGTAGCCGATCATACCATATTGTAATATTATATTTGGCTTGAAATTGCTGTCATTTTATGATTGATCGATTAATTCAAATAAACATAGGAAATAACTTGAAAGCAAATATTATATACATCACGTATAATGTTGTTCATATGTAACTGGGATTTAAATATAAAAGGGCTACTTCAAATTTATCGAAACTGTCATATATGATAAGCACCCAAATGAAAGCTCACGGGTAAGCCATTGTCGCAGGCAATAGAGACAGGCACTGGAGACTGCGAGGACAAACAAATCGCTGCCGAAGGTGCTGGGAACCCAAAGTGAGCTTTTGAGCGATTTCAGTATTTTTTTCTTTTTTCATAAAGCTATATAGAAAAGAGTTTTCTTTAAATATAGTGACCAGCGAAAACGGGCAAAGCCTGCTAATTTGTTATGTATTTTTTAAACATTTCCACAAAAACACTTATGAAGCATCTTCTCAAACTGATTGGGTGACACCCGGAGCAGATCATCCCTGCCGCCCCCACCTAGCTACGCCACTGACACCACGTTTTTATTCTTACATTATTTTAGAACTTAATTCTAAAAATGAAAACTGTGGGCCCTGACAAATTATAATCCTATGCAATGACACAATCTATGTTTGGAATGTTTATCGCTTCTTGTCGTATGAGATTAAAATTACCCTACTACAAGGAACTCAGTGACAGAAAATTTTGTAGATGTCTGCAACAGGTTTTTAAAACTTCATAATCTGTCTGTGATATTTGCATGTAAACAGGGGTGAAAATGGCTTACACTCAAAAAGCCTGAAAGATGATAGCAGCAATCTGGGGGGGGGGGGCGTTAACAACAGTGGTGATCTCGTGCAACAATACAATACATAATACAATTTTACTACAGAACAATTTAGTATACACAACTGTCAAATAATAAGATTAACCCATTCAATTAAATATTTTATAGCAATGTTTGACACAACACAATAAAAATAATTATAAATAATAAAAGTATTAGTTTTAGTTTTGATACAGAAATTTTTATAAGTGAATTTTGAAGTGGAGGAGAAGTTTTGGAGCAGTTTTTAATGCAATTAGCACTTTTCTACATTCCCGTAGAATCTCAGTAACAGGTAACAGGATACAGGTAACAAGTATAACGCTGCCTATAAAAGGAGATCTAGGCTCCTAGGTAAAGGTAGAAATTAAGAAATTTGGTTGGTGGCCAGTGGCCACTAGCCTTCATTTTTTTAGTGGCCACTAGCCACTTGCTGATAAAAGTTAAAGTAAAATAAAATTTTCTTTTCTTTAATTTTTTCGATGTTCAGTCTCGACAAATCATTAAGAAAATAATTAAGGTAGTCAACTTTTTGAAACTCATCCACAATAATACATTTCTGATAAATTTTAATAAATGAAATAGGAATAGATTTACATAATTTATACTATGAATGTAAGAAAATACTATTCAATACAAAATTCATATGTTTAAAATGCTCTTTTGGTTATATTATTTTATAACAGAAAAATTCTGATTTTTTGCCCCTTCACTATCCTGAATGGTGTCGATTTTCTACTTTAAAAAAAAAAAAAAAAAAAAAAAAAAAAACATCTTTGATTCATGAAAATATATTAGTATATGTAAATAAAAAAAAATATTTTTTTAATAATACTTTTTTATTTTGCAAGTTTCTTTTTCCTTTTTTTTTCTTGTTACAAATGAATTATAAATTAATTTTTCTTTAATAATAATGAATTTTTAATAATTTGCAATTATAATCCCCCTCTCTAACTGAATTTAGAGAGTGTGGCTGTAGTCGAGATTTCACAATGTAATTGTAGCTGTCACTTTTTAAAAAGTTAATTTTGACATATTTTAAAATTAGCAGCACTAATTCATCTTAAGGATAAACAAGATCTTAAGCTCAATCATTAAATGATAATTAAATAGAAAAAAAAAAAAAAAAAAAAAAAAAAAAGAAATCAATTTTAAGATATTATCAAATTTGTAATTTAATGGTCTGTAGTATGTAGTACATCAGTGTAACTCAGATTAGGCATAACAAATTACATATAATTGAAAAATAAAATAGTAAAAGAACAGAAAATATTTTACAATACATAAAATTGTATAATCAAAGTGCACAAAAAATTAAAAAAAAATATTAACCAGTAAAACTAATAAAATATGAAATTAATTAATAATTAATGCAAAAAGTAGGACTTGTGCATGAAAAAGAAAATTGCATAATTTATTCTTTCTTAATATTAATTATATCTATTTTATTCTATTTCTTTATATTATTAAGATTCAATTATTAAATCCATGTTTTTAAATACAGTTTTTTTAACTGTGGCAATCTTCTTATCCTAAAATGCGAATTCAACAAAAACAAGCCAGGTGCACATTTTTGTTGAATAAAAGGGTTGAAATTTTCTTTCCCTTTTGTAAAAAAAAAAAAAAAAAAAAAAAAAAAAAAAGAGGCTTTAAATGTGCGTTCTAACTTTCTTTTGAAGGACTTTTTTACTTTTTTTGGATGAATGTGAATTAATTTTGAACATTCGGAGACGGGGCTATAAGTGAAAATGCGTCGAATGACGTTTTTAATTTTTCTGCGAACGGAATACAATCGGAGTTTCAGCCGATTGATTATCTCACGAGCTTCCTTTTCGTCTCTTTCTCCCGAAAGTCGAAACTCTCATTTTGACATTTTTTTAAAATCAAAATCTAATACTTTTATAGAAAAATGGGAAAAAGTCGTACATTTTTTTAGTATATGAATAAGACTACCTGCCAATTTCCAGTGTTTACTGTTAAAATTGACTTCTGAAAATGTCTGTAAGTGGCGATGTTAGATTTGAGAAAGCCTGAATTCGAGGCGCACGGCGCGTTTACTGCGAAAACGCCGCCGCACGATCCAAGTTTGCATTGGAATGGGGTATTCTATAAAGAATGGGTAGAAGAATTTTAAGTGTTTACTATTAAAATTGACTTCTGAAATATGTTTGCAAGTGGCGAGGTTAGATTTTAGAACAGCCTGAATTCTTTGCGCGGCACGTTTACCGCGGAAAAGCCGCCGCGCGATCCAAGTTTGCCTTGGAATGGGGTATATTTTATAAAGAATGGGTAGAAGAGAAGTGGCCACTGCAGTGGCGACCAAAGGCAATTTCTTTAGTCGCCACTTTTAAAAATCTAGTCGCCATGTGGCGAGTGGCGACCGCTAATTTCTAGCTTTACTCCTAGGTCGCCCTTGTTAAGCACTGTTTTGTGTGTTCCTACCAAGGCACCTATAGGGGGCTCTAGAGTTCCTAACAGAGAGCATCTAACACGTCATACATCGGTAATGCATTGTCGTGGGCGAAAAATGTCCGTAAATTGCAGACAATTTTTTATGACTGCAGACAAAAACAGTCTGAAAGTTGTGGACAATTTTTGATTATTAGTACAGACAAAGAGTGTCCGAAAGTTGCAGACTAATTTTTTTATTAGTGCAGACAAAAACTGTCTGCAAGCCGTTTTTCTGCGTCCACGACTATGTCGCCGTGTCACGGGGTTTCTGCCACTGGGACAATAAAGATATTTTAAAATAACATTTGTCAAATAGTGTATTTTTAAATTGTTTTTAAATTTTTTGAATATTTTTCTCAGATAAATTAAACACAAAAAATTGAAAGAATAAGCTATAACTTGCAAAAGTAAATGCTAAGAATTGGGCGAGTATTTAAATTCAGATTACAGTCTACACCATAGATTAATTCAGATATTTTAAAATGGTACCCCTTTCGTAAATTTATAAAATAATTTGTGAAAAATCAAGTAAGTTTGTGAAAATTGATTACGCTTCCCCAAACAATTAACCAACATTCACAAAGCAGTTTATTTAATTTTAAAATACATTTAAAGGCATCAAAACATAGCATTGGAAAGGGTTGCCAGAAACTAAAGTTTAAAGAGGGCCACTGGATATTGTGCGCTGCCAAATTAGTCAAGAGTCAGGTCTAAGACCTTTTTTAATATATTTAATAAGATTTTGTTTTATAAAAAATAATGATCCTTTCACAAAATTTTTTACACATTTTTGAAAAGCAGTTTAAAACATTGCCTGTACTGCCTGTGCTAGTTTCTACCAAATATTATTATATAGAGTAAATGCTAAGCTAAACGGCTTTACAATGTTTTTTTTTTTTTTTCCTATAAATATATATTTTCTAAACTGTTCTAATAAATTACTGTTCCTGCTATCTTGTGTTTTGAACACTTTCAAGTTTCATTGTTTTAATTTATTGTGATACGTAAGTTTCTGGAATTTGTCCGTTTAAGAAATGTGCGTTTTTGGGAGAAGACTATATTTTGAAAAATACTGTTTGGTAGAAAAATTAAAACGATGATAATAAAACAGAAAATTTATTTATTTTTTGTTAAAAACATACAGAATCAAATTTAAAACATTACTGTCATTACTACCATTGGATTATAAGCCCATACAAGCACTAGAAAAATATGTTCGTAGAAATTAGTTTAATTTACAGTCGAACTCGAAACAGTGAATCGCAGTGTAGAAATAGTATATGGCAAAAGTAAGTTTTAACAATAAGTGCACTCTGAATTTAAAATGAAAACATATTAAAATGTAACAAACATTTTATTCATGAACTTACCTTGATAATTAAAATGTTACCTATTTGCAAGACCACGTTCTGCTTATCACGCGAGGCGGCATCCATCTTTAATTTTCTCCTTGATCTTGTAAACAAACAGCGTTCGTTGCCATATCTGTTTTTCAAAATACTGCAATCTGCTAAACAAAATATAGATATATTCTTTCAAGTTGAGATTGAGTAGATTTTACTTCGTAAGTAAATTAAATAGAAGATAGCTTGATAAACCAATTAATATTTGTATGAGGATATATTAAAAAATGTTTAACCAATATTAATAAAAAATCATATTACTTTCTTCTATATGTAATATAGAGAAAGTATTGGATTCGCGAAAATTTTCGACTTCCGTTTTTTGATGGATTTACACGTTTTGGGATTTCCAGAACACGAATTAATAGTTTTTAGAAAATGTCTGTCTGTCTGTATCATTTTTTTTGTGGACGCTGTATCTTACGAACCAATGAATGAAATTTAACCAAACTTGGTATTTAGTTGCACCCTGACATGAACTGGCGCTGATTAGATTTGGGGATCAATAGCTCAACAGGTGGCGCTGTGATCGCATTTTATGCAAACTTTTAACATGGCAGTATAGGACAAAATTTCGTATAAATGTGCATAATGAGAGTTATTTTAAACTTGTGATTGTAAAATTAATATGAATTATTGATAATAGTAGTAGTTAACTAGGAAAAAAATTTTGTGCAGGTGGGGGCATTGGTCCCCCCTGGGGGGGAAGTACCCCCCGGGGGAGTAAGTTTTCAAGATTGGTATCTTTCGAAAGGTCTTGTTGATAATAGTAGTAGTTAACTAAGAAAAAAATTTTGTGCATGCGGGGACATCGGTTCGCACCCCCCTGGAGGGGGGAAGTACCCCCCTGGGGGGTAGAGTTTCAAGATGGGTGTCGTTCGAAAGGTCTCGTCAATACCTTTAAAACGAATGGTTGAACCATAAATCTGTGATAATTTAAAACAAAGTTATCGATTTTTTTTTACTTTTAACAACAAAAAAAAAAAAAAACTTCGAAAAAAAATCGTATATATACATAAATTTTTTTAAAACGAAATATAATAAAACTTGGTATTTAGTTGGTCCCCGACATAAACTGGTGCTGATTGCATTTGGGGATCAATAGCTCAACAGGTGGCGCTGTGATCGCATTTTTTCCAAATTTTTTAACATGGCAGTAGGACAAAATTTCGTATAAATTAAAAGATGAGAGTTATTACTTTCTTCTATATGTAATATAGAGAAAGTATTGGTTTCGCGAAAATTTTCGACCTCCGTTCTTTGATGGATTTATATGTTTTGGGATGTCCAGAACACGAATTAATAGTTTTTAGAAAATGTCTGTCTGTCGCTGTCTGTATCATTTTTTTGTGGACGCTGTATCTCACGAACCAATGAATGAAATTTAAGCAAACTTCTGACATGAACTGATGCTGATTAGATTTGGAGATCAATAGCTCAACAGGTGGCGCTGTCATCGCATTTTATGAAAATTTTTAACATGTCAGCATAGGACAAAATTTCGTATAAATGGGCATAATGAGAGTTATTTTAAACTTGTGATTGTAAAATTTGTATGAATTATTGATAATAGTAGTAGGTAACTAGGAAAAAAAATTTGTGCATGTGGGGGCATCGGTTCCCCCCCCCCGGGAAAGTAAATTTTCAAGATGGGTATCTTTCGAAATGTCTCGTTGATAATAGCAATAGTTAACTGGGAAAAAAATTTTGTGCATGTGGGGACACCGGTTCCCCCCACTGGGGGGGAAGTACCTCCCGGGGGGGCAAAGTTTCAAGATGGGTGTCTTTCGAAAGGTCTCGTCAATACCTTTAAAACGAATGGTTGAACCATAAATCTGTGATAATTTAAAACAAAGTTATCGATTTTTCTTACTTTTAACAAAAAAAACTTAGAAAAAAAATCGTATATATGTATATATGTATATATATATATTTAACGAAATTTAACCAAACTTGGTATTTAGTTGGTCCCCAACATAAACTGGTGCTGATTACATTTGGGGATCAAAAGCTCAACAGGTGGTGCTGTGATCGCATTTTATGCAAATTTTTAGCATGGCAGCATAGGACAAAATTTCGTATAAATGTACATAATGAGAGTTATTTTTAACTTGTGATTGTAAAATTAATATGAGTTATTGATAATAGTAATAGTTAACTAGGAAAAAATTTCTGTGCATGTGGGGTCATCGCTACCCCCCCCCTGGGAGGGAAGTACCCCCTCACCCCCGGGAATGTAAATTTTGAAGATGGGTATCTTCCGAAAGATCTCGTCAATACCTTTAAAATGAATGGTTGAACTATAAATCTGTGATAATTTAAAACAAAGTTATCGATTTTTTTTACTTTTAACGAAAAAAAACTTAGAAAAAAAATCGTATTTTTTTTTTCCCACGAATTTTAACCAAACTTTTTATTTAGTTGGCCCCTGACATAAACTGGTGCTGATTACATTTGGGGATCAATCGCTCAACAGGTGGCGTTGTGATCGCATTTTATGCAAATTTTTAACATGGCAGCATAGGACAAAATTCCGTATAAATGGGCATAAAGAGAGTTATTTTACACTTGTGATTGTAAAATTAATATGAATTATTGATAATAGTAGTAGTTAACTAGGAAAAAAATTTTGTGCATGTGGGGGCATCGGTTCCCCCCCTGGGGGGAAGTAACCCCCGGGGAAGTAAATTTTCAAGATGGGTATCTTTCGAAAGGTCTCGTTGATAATAGTAATAGTTAACTGGGAAAAAAATTTTGTGCATGTGGGGGCATCGGTTCCCTCCCCCACCGGGGGGGAAGTTCCCACCCAGGCGGCAAAGTTTCAAGATGGGTATCTTACGAAAAGTCTCGTTAATACCTTTAAAACGAATGGTTGAACCATAAATCTGTGATAATTTAAATCAAAGTTATCGATTTTTTTTACTTTTGACAAAACAAAACTTAGAAAAAAAATCGCAATTTTTATTTATTTTTTTTTTAACGAAATTTAACCAAACTTGGTATTTAGTTTGTCCCCGACATTAACTGGTGCTGATTATGTTTGGGGATCAATAGCTCAACAGGTGGCGCTGTGATAGCATTTATCTACATTTTTAACATGGCAGCATAGGACAAAAATTCGTATAAATGTGCATAATAAGAGTTGTTTTAAACTTGTGATTGTAAAATTAGTATGAATTATTGATAATAGTAGTATGTAACTAGGAAAAAAATTTTCTGCATGGGGGGGCATCGGTTCCCCCCCTGGGGGGAAGTACCCCCCGGGGGGGATAAATTTTCAAGATGGGTATCTTTCGAAAGGTCTCGTCAATACCTTTAAAACGAATGGTTGAACTATAAATCTGTGATAATTTAAAACAAAGTTATCGATTTTTTTTTACTTTTAACAAAAAAAAAAAAAAAAAAAAAAACAGAAAAAAAATCAAGGCTTTTTTTTTTTTTTTTAATATTGTTACTGATTGAATATGTATAGGTAAATATAGAAGAAAGTCTTGTGGTGGCCACAACATACTAGTTTAATTCTGTTTTATAATAAAATGTCAATAAAATAAAATGGAATATTTTAAAATTTCGATCAAAACTTCGCATTTTATTCGAATATTGCAGTTTTGTTAACGTCATACCTGACACAGGGTAAAATTGTGTTTAAAAATACATAAAGAGGCTTAGTTACTGAAAAATCTTAATGAAACTTCTTGTTTTATTTGTTATCGTGGAAAGAAGCCGAAATATAAATTTTGTGTTACTGAACCTGATTTCCCATTCCCCCCCAAAAAGGGGGGGGGGCTGAGGAGCATGAAAAAAAAATTTTTTTTTTTTTTGGAGGAATACTTTATTGCGTTTAAAACAATGCGTAGCACGTGATTCTGCATGCTTTGAAACGGGAAATATAGATTTTTTAACATTTTAAACTTTTTTTTTTTCGGTTCTTGGAAAAAGAAATGAACAAAATTTGCAGCTATCATTTTTTCTACTGATACCAATTGGGATCAATAGCCTACCGATCGAATTTCTACTGATGTATGTAAACATCTATTGATATCGATTGACGATATAATCAATAGGTTACAGACGTCAATAGCTTCTATTGATAGCGGTAGGGAAATCCATAGAAATCTATTGATATCAATAGCCTACTGATCATATTTCTAATGATGTCAGTAAAGGTCTATTGATATCAGTTGAGGATATAATCAATAGGTTACAGATATCAATAGCTTCTATTGATAGCGATAGGGATATCCATAGAAATCAATTCATACCAATAGAACTCTATTGATGTCAATAAGTTTTTGTATTGATCTCTATGGACCATTTTTAGTGGGGTATTGAAACAAAATATAAGTTTTTTTTAATGAATATTATTATTATTATTTAAGCGTATTTTCAAGGTTATTGATTCGAATTGATATTACTAATCTTCAGCAGTTTATGTACATAATCTCAAAATGATAAGAGACTAGATTAGTACAAAGCAATAAATTACCTTATTTTATTTATTTATTTTTTTAACATAATAAAATATTCAATGTATTTTATAGGGAAAAAAATCTTTGATTTTTCTACATGTATAAATTTATGTACAATTTCAAAATAATGCGTCAGTTACAATTTGAATAAATTGTTTTAATTATATTTATCGAATATTAAAAATAAAATAAAAATAATAAATTTATTAGGGCGATAGGAATATTGCATTCAGACAAAATACGCCATTTGGAAATTGTTTTACTTTCGCTTTTTTTTTTTTTTTTTTTTTAAACAATCTGATTAAAGTGTTCTGATTTTAAGTTAAACAATCTGGTGTGACGCTTACGCAACTTCCTCTCTTGCATTTCAATAAAATAATGAGAGATTGCACATTAAATAGTTAATTAATAAGTACTGTATACAAACCAATGCTAAAAAGAATTCAAAACAGGTTTAGGAATATTTTTATTTTTCAAGTTATTCTGTGTGGGCAGCTGTTTGAATATATTACTTTTATTTATATAGAATTCAGAACTGTTATTAAATTTAAAAGTTTACTCAAAATTATTCAGAGAACTTTCACCTGCATCACTACATGGAATTCAGTTTTAATCAAGCTTTTGAAGTAAGTAACCTCATATGAACTTTAAAATGCAACATGTAAACTGGCTACAATTATTATTATTATTATTATCACTTTAGTCACGCTGATAATAGACACACACAAGCATAAACACTTAAAAATTTAATCTTTAGTATTCAAAAAAACTCAAAACGCGTATATATAAAGGAAACTCAAAACGTTTTATACAAAAACAAGCACCTAAAATTTCATTTAAAAAATTACTTTATTTGCCGTATGCGTAAAAAGAATTATTTTTCATACCTCAGAGTGGTTTTTCTAGCGATGAGCGGGGGCTGTTCTCTGTTAAATTAAATTCTCACAAGGTGCGGTCTGCCTAAATAAATTAGGTTCCCGATGCGGCCCACCATGCATTTTTTGATGGGCAGGCCTGCAGAGCTGCCAACCAAATCCGGCAAAATGTTAGAACAGCCCCTTTTCCTACAGCACTTAATTTTTAGAGTAATTATCTTCAAACATATTTACGACGAATGAAGAAAACAAATACTCTAAAAATTAAGTGGTGTAGAAAAAGGGGCGGAACTAACAATTTGCCGGATTAGGTTGGCGGCTCTGGGCCTGTGTTTTGGGACATCGTTTCATGAACTGTATAGAATTTTTATGAATACAATGCTTCTGGTTCTTTTGAGTGACCCAAAAGAAATTCATTATCATTACGGAATATTAGCTCGAATTATTTGAATTTCATTAATGTTTAAACCATAGGTATAGTAATTGATATAGATCTATTATCCCCATCTTATCATGCAAACATTTTTTATGCCGAAAAAATTTTTTTGGCATCAGCCATTTGAGGATACTGAAACATTGAAATTCCACAGTTGTAATACAAAAGGATATAATGTTGATTAATTTTCAAAGTGCTGATGTATGTATTACCAGGCTTTCAATTATGCTAATAAATACACGAAAGGAAAGGAAACAAGTTTTATAAGCAAGTTCTATTTGGCTAATTCATGAAAAATATATTTTTTATAATCAGTTGCTTTGTTATTATTAAAGTTTAAATAGCGTTTTGATTTTCAAAGGAATACTTTTTTTTTTTTAAGTTTGATATTTTTTAAGATTTTATATTAGTAAATAATATGAAATTTTCAATTTTTTTTTAACAGCGACACAGATAAAGCTCGCTAATTTTAATATATTAAAAAAGTTTGACGTAAAAGAAAAGAGTAATAAAGTAAAATATTTTTTACTAGTCTATTAAAAAAGAAAGGAAAGAAAGAAAAATGATCATCTGCAGTTTTTCATTCACTTTTAGTACATAAATCATTAATAAATTTTATCTGCTAAGCTATCCGGTGTATTCACTCTAAGAAAGACGGCCATTTAGTGGGACTTTTTTTCCGAGTGAAAAGGAACCGTTTTTTTCCCCCTCAATGATCAGTCTATGTCTTATTAATACATCTATGGTTTAAACTCAATATTCTATCAAAATAAAATTGGTAAGCAAGTTACAGTTTTTTATCGCGAGAACCATATAGATATACGTGAGTGTACGAGATTTAGTTTTTTTTTTTTTTTTTTTTAAACAATATATAGATTTTTCATATATTGTGGTTTATGGGCTCAAACTATTTAAGGTTAAAAGGTTTAATAATGTTAAACTGTTTAAAATAAAAAATAAATAAGTAAATAAATAAATATTTCGATATTGCGAGCTGACTGTTCACAGTTCTTTTGCAAAGACACAAAAAAGAATATGGATGCATTGCAATCCACTAAATAACATACAACTAGGGAAAAAATACTCAAATACTCTATGATTTGCCCTTTTGTTTATTTAATGAGTTCTCTAATTTGAACTAATTTAAACAACTGTTAATTATTAAGAGTCGATTTACAGTTTTTAATAAATATATACTAGCTGGCTTCGCCCGCTAGCGGGTCAGTATTTTCAAATGAATCACTAAAAATAATGAATCACTAACAGAAACTTTTAGTGTTAAGAAAAGAAATTAAAAAAAAAAAAAAATCATTTCTGATTGGGTAAAAAGTCGAGCCGGGTCCCCACGCGCTGCGCGCGCGTATTCCTTCCCTGACCCTACGTGCCCCCTAAAAAAAATCATTTCTGATCTGGTAAAAACTCGCACCGGGTCCCCACTGCCTTCGGCAGCCCAGTACCGTGTGCGCTGCGCGCGCACAACTGAAGGGATACACGCGCTGCGCGCGCGTATTCCTTCCCTGACCCTTCGAGCCCCCTAAAAAAAAAATCATTTCTGATCGGGTAAAAACTCGCACCGGGTACCCACTGCCTTCGGCAGCGCAGTCCCGTGCGCGCTGCGCGCGCACAACTTCAAGGATACACGCGCTGCGCGCGCGTATTCCTTCCCTGAGCCTTCGTGCCCCCTAAAAAAAAAACATTTCTGATCGGGAAAAAACTCGCACCGGGTCCCCACTGCCTTCGGCAGCGCAGTCGCGTGCGCGGTGCACGCCTATTTCTTCTCCACCCTTTCAGGCCCTCTTAATTAACCTACGTATACCTATTTTGAACGATCTAACTCATTTGGCTGAGATGCAAAAGAAAACGTAATCAGGACACCTCAAAACGCGTAAATCTGGTGAAAACTTTCGATAATTTAAAAGAACTTTAAAATATCTTTCGAATGATGTATTAAAAATAATTTAATCATAATTAGAAATTGAAATATTGAAATTTGAAAATATTAAAGCGCCATAAAAGAACACTGATTCAGGAGACCTCAAAACGTGTAAATCTGTTGAAAACTTTCAATTATGTAAAAGAACTTTAAAATATCTTTCGTATGATGTATAAAAAATAAATTAATCGTAATTAGAAATTGAAATACGCGTATTAGAATATTGCAAAAATGTCCGGCGTGTAAAGATAAAATTTTTTGCAATTAAAATGTAAATCTTTTGTTTATTGACCAAAATCGATGAAATTTGAAATGCAAGTTTGTTTTGTGGTGTAAATATTATATACTAAATAAAATGTGTAAAATTTGAAAAATTGAAGAAAATAGAAAATTGCAATTTTTAATCGCAGTACGAAACACGTGACTTCATTAAATACCAGATGTGTTTCCGTTGAAGACTGCTGTAGATGAAAAGTCTGCAAAGCTAAGATTCTTGTGATTTGTTGCCAATATTTTTTTATAGTTTAGTTAATTTTAAAAAATCTAATTGTCCGATCGATAAGCCGTTTAAACCATCGGTTTAAGAAAAAAAAAGCCCTTTCCAATGGTATCTTGTTTGTAAAAATACGACTGATATTTCTAATTTATTTTCCACCTTTTCCGTAAAAATGTCGCTTTTTAAGCTTTTAATCATGAATTCTGGGTCATTTTTCGTTAGACAATGGTCGACATTTTAATTAATATCTCCGCTAATTAGGGTCGCATCGTTTAGCAAATTAGATAACCCAGATCTGCGATAAATTCTCTGTCCGACGGTACCTGTTCGAAGTCCGTGCGACCTTTAGCGGCGGAGCCTTAGCTGCGTCAAGCCGTTTCTCACAGACAGACAGACACACACACACGCGCGTACAGATTTTAATAATATAGGCGATAACTTCATTTTTTTTTTTTTTTTTTAAATATCCTTTTAACGTAGTTGAAATATTTTTTAATTAAATTTTCAGTTTAATTTAATGATTTTTCCTTTCTTTTATTATTTATTTATTTTCATCATTTTTTGTGGGTGAAGGGAAGTTTAGTAGCAAAGAAATTCACGTGATTTTTCTAGCTTCGGAGTATTTTAAAATGAAATGTGGTTACATCATTTATACGTTTGCTAGAAAAAGCATGTGATTAATAAAAATAGATTAGATGTCAGCTATTTATGAGTGTTCAAAGGATAGCTGTTAGCGCAAACTTTAGTTTTAACTTGCGGTAACCGAACGGCGCATTGCTTTTCGCTTCCACTAGTAAGTTGAAAGTTTACCGTAATTTAAGATTCCTTTTTTAAGCCACATTCATATAGGAGGAGCATTTCGACTCGTTGTGGAATGGTCTCGCAAGAGAGAACCAATAAAACTGCTTGATTGTTTTGCCTACTTCAGTAGGTGTACAAATTGTAAAAGTGTGAACGGGAAGGGACTTGATTTGGTGCCCTGAAGCTATCGTCGAGGGTTTAATACGTATCGCTTATTATGTGACTTTTACACTCCATCTCATGTGCTGATTGCATCAGACACATTCTACTGCTATAAATAAAGGTGCCCGGCACGTTTATCGCCAGTTGTTTATTGGATTTTGCCGTAGACAGTGCTGTTGAGTAATTATTGTAATGGGTAAAAAAAAAACCTTCGCTTCCTGTTTAAAAAAAGTCAGAAATATTGACCCTGCATAAAATTCGATTTTTTGATCGTCAAATCTTTGTTTTAACGAGAGCTACAATCCTTCAAAGTTTGTATTGCTCATCTACGCAGCACTAGTGTGACGTAAAACCGAACCATCCAAAGTTTGTCGCATCATTTTAGAATGTCTCTGTATATTGTCTTATATATATATATCTATAAATATATATATATTATATATATATATAGTATATAATAAACAATATTTCATTGCGATTGTCAATTTTTTTACTTCATGGTTGAAATATTGCATAATTTTATAACGTTATCCTATTTCCTATTAAATTAGTGATATTATTAAAATCCAATTCAAACGAGTTTTTCTTTTTTAACTTTATTGCAGAATTTTAAAATTAATCTACCTTTTTTAAAAAATTAAAAATAGAAGCTACTGCGATATTAAAATTTATGGAAAATAATAGGGAGAAATTTTAATAAATCATATAATATACAGATAAACAAAGGGTTTTTTTTTTTTTTTTTTTTTTTTTTTTTTTTTTTTTTTGTCATTTATTGTTAATAAAGTTCAAAGTTATGATAGAAAAGACTTTTTTTTTAATTCTTAAATGATTTATTTTCTAATTTTTTCCTTTTTACATTTAAGTAAAATTCATAGGCATGCCTTTGCAGCCCACATTTTTTTTTTTTTTAAATTAAAAATAGAAGCTTCTGCGATATTAAAATTTATGTAAAATAATAGGGAGAAAATTTAATAAATCATATAATATACAAGATAAGCAAAGTTTTTTTTTTTTTTTTTTTACCTTATTGTTAATTAAAGTTCAAAGTTATGATAGAAAAGACTTTTTTCAAAATTCTTAAATGATTTAATATTTAATTTTCTTCCTTTTTACATTTAAGTAAAATTCATATGTTAATTGCATTACAAATTAATTCACCTAATTTAAAATATATAAAAAACGATTTATTAAAACGAATTTTAAAGAAGATAAAGATAAAAACATGCTTCTTCCAATAATTTGGTTTAAGTTCATTATTTGAAAAAAAAAATAATAATTGTTCAACAGTGAAAGTTCTTGAATAGAAGAAATTTAATAAGATTCTAATTTAAAATGTAAATTAGTTTTCACTTCAGTAATTAGAAAATAGTGCTAAATTATACATATATAAATCGAGAGGTAATTTTAAATTAATTTAAAATAATATTAGGCAAATTTGCTTTTCAAAGCAATAGAATCTATAAATGTCCTTACACGCGTTCTGTTATCTATCAATTCATCCACAGAATTTTTGTAATTTTCTTTTATTATAGAATTTTAATTTATAAAGGTACTTAGTAATGGAAGTTCCGTAGTTAATAGAATAAATATCAAGAATAATGAAACTAAATAAACATATTTTATGAAAACTACAGATTATTTGATCGTAACTGATGCGCTAATTGAATCGTAACACAAGTCATGTCTTTTAAAAAACATTATGAGGCATGGAATTCTTACGACATACTTTTACACTGCATTATGTTAAAAAATAACTAACACAGACTAAACTTTAAAGTAACATATGCTGTATTCAAGTATTTTAAAAATATTTGAAATATGTTTTAAAAACAGTTGTATAATTTGTCATCTTAAGTGTGGGGCATAGGCTATCAGATCACTATTCTCTGATCTTTTAAGAGGGAGATTCGTTCAATATTAATATAAAATTTCACTTCTCAAAATTATTGGTGTTATTTAAATAAAAGAGTTCCTAAATTTTGAAAAATTTTTTAGCGTGTTATAACCCTTTCAGTCGCAATGTTCCCGCTGATGGAACACCTAATTTTAATTTTCAAGGGCCAAAACTCATCCCGGAAATTTTTTAGCAAAAATTTATATTTATAACATAGCAGAAAATACCTTTTTTTTTTTTTTTTTTTAACCTGAAAATTTAAAATTTCTTTTATTTTAATTTTGTTCGTGAATTCCGGTGGCAGTGCAAATTAAATGATCCGAATTACCCTGCGCCGTAAAGGGTTAAAGCGTTAAGGCCGAAAAAGGGTTCAGATGTCATTCAATATAAAATAATAGAACTAGGAAATATTATTTTATATATGTGTGTGTAAAATTTTTTCAAACATTTCACAGGAAGAAAAAGCTGTGAAGAAATTAAATAAAAAGATCATACGTGCACATAGAAGAAAAGGGAGGTCTTGGTAAGCGCTTCTTAAATAAATAGGCAGGTTCTAGTTCAAAAAAATTTTCGAAATAGTTCATTAAAAGTATATTACTTTAACAACAAAAGTCACAAAAATAGCATTTTACATAAATACCACAAAGAACGACTATGGTTTTTTCAAGAACAATATTTGACAACTTATTGCAGAATCTCTCACTATCATATTCACAGTTCAGAATTCAACGGAATTTATTCGAGTGTAGATAACCTTTTTTTTATATACCTTTTGGTAAAAATTAGGGGGCGAGAAACTATTCAGTATGTGAAGAATGTTGTCTCCGTTTTAAAAATCAAAAAGGCCTTCCAGATTCTGGTAAATCTAAACTACTATTTTCGGCCAAATTTAGTAACCAATCTCGCCATGTATTTTATAAACGCTGAATTCCGATATGTTATGCAATCTTTTGACATCAAATTTAACACAAGAATTCATGAATTACAAGGAACTAATAAAGGCTATGTGTTGCAAGGAAATATACATAAATATATATGAATAGGTATAGGCAGATAGATACACCGGGGTTTGAAGGGGTAGCATCCCCCATTTAAAAATACTTTTGGTTTAGTTATTAGCGAGTTAATCATATACATGTACGCGTTTATATATATATATATATATATATATATATATCACCCCGCGACAAAAAGATAGGAACAAAGGGTTTTTTCTTTGATTTTTCATAAAATAACGTTTTCTAAATTGTGCTTTTCATTTATTATTATTATAAAATAACACTATTCCTGGACTAATTTTTGTTTTAAGACTAATTTAGGAAAATTTTAGCACTAAAAATATTCTAATTTAAGACTACACAGCACGACAAAAAGATAGGAACAAAGGTTTTCTTTTTTTTTTTTTTTTTATTTTGAATATGATTATTTTGAATATGAATATTTTGAATAGGATTCAAATATTTAATATGTTTTTGATATGATAATATTTTGTTATGATAATAAATGATCAGAACAATTTAGATAATGTTATTTTATGAAAAATTTAAAAAAACCCTTTGTTCCTATCTTTTTGTCGCGGAGTGTTGTCTTAAATTAGAAAAATTTTTGTCTTAAGACTTTTGTAAATTAGTCTTAAAACAAAAATTGGTCCAGGAATAGTGTTATTTTATAATAATAATAAATGATAAGCACAATTTAGATAACGTTATTTTATGAAAAATCAAAGAAAAACCCTTTGTTCCTATCTTTTTGTTGCGAGGTGATGTATAGTATACAGTATATATATTAAGAATGAAAATAGGACTTTAGGTCACCTGATCTATAAGTCCACTAATTTCGATTCAAGTTGGATAAAAACGATTTCGTTCACTGCATACACCATCGCAATATTAAGATATTTTTTATCGGACAGTAAACTATAAACAAAAATGCACACATGACAACTTTTTAATATATTCCAGAACTCTGAAGGGTACCCTCCAGATTTGCCAACATACTAATTAATATTACGTAGCATTGTTAGACCAACCTTTTTTTTTTTTTTTTTTTTTTTTTTTTTTCACACCAGTATCATTTTAGAGTATTTTTATTCTATTTAATCGTATTTGTACTTGAAGAATATTACTCTAAAAATTTAATGGTGTGAAAAAAAGGGCGCGACAAACAACACTACGTAATATTAATTAGGATGTTGGCAAGTATGGGCACCCTCCCTTTTTTCACACTACTTTATTGGTAGTGAAAATTGCCCCAATATGTAATTACAATTAAGTAAGATGCAAAATATGTGGTGTGAAAATAAAAAGGGAATACTAACATTACTTCAAAATAAATCAAAATATTGACATGCCAAACTTAATTCAAATAATCTATGCTATATTAAATTGATGTGTTCTGTTGTTAAGTATAGTGTTTTTTTTATTTCCAGACATGTTAACATTTTGATTTATTTTAAATTAATGTTAGTATCCCTTTTGTTGAAACTAAAATAATTTATCAGATATTAATTGATTACATTAATTTAGAAGCACAAAATTCATAAGATGGATATTTAATAAAAAATTTATATAATATTTGTAATAAATTAAAAAACTATACTTTGTTTCGAAAATGTCATAGTAATGTATTAGTTAAGTAAATGTCAATTTTTAAAAAACGTGCAACCCACAAAGTAAAGAAAGAGAAACAACATTTGATGATAACAACATTGGTAATATTTCCATGATCTCAATAAAGATTATTTTAATTGGAGCACAGAATTCCTAAACTCGCTTTGCAGAAACAAAATGTAAGATACTGATGAAAATTTTATGACAAATTTAATAACTGTGTATGTTATTTTGTTATTTCATATTTGTTACTACACATATCAAAATACAATGTACCAGTAATAAGTACAAAACTTTGAATATACACCATAAAATGCAATAAGCTCGCAACAATTGTTTTGGATCGAAAGAAAACACGACCCTTCGTCAGGCCACGAAATTAGGCACGAGTGCTGCAGTGTGCCTACATTGTTCGCCTAACGAAGGGTCGTGCTTTCTTTCGACCCGAAACAATTGTTGCGAATTTATTACATTTTATGGTGTTCAAAGTTTTGTACTTATTATTTTAAAACACCAATACTGTGGTGCTTTCTTATTACAACATATTTTGAATAACAATAAAAATAAATAATAAAATAAGTCTTTCAGATATTTACACTTATAATAATTTAAGAATCTAATGAAATAAACTGAAAATTACACGGTAAAATTGAAAATTTTCAAGTAGAAATAATAACACTAGTTTTGGTAAACATGACATAAAAAAATATTCGTACAGTTAGAGAACCCGGGCTCGGGGATTGAGATAAAGCCTGAAGTTACGGTTACTGTTACGCATGGATGGAAACTTTGAAAAACGTTACTTCAAAACAATTTCAGCAATGCTGAGGCATCGCTGTTACAAGAACATGTCAACTAGTTTAGTTTCTGGAAAGAATGCCTGTGTCACAATTTTAATAAGATACAATTAACGTAAATACATATATTTGTCGGTGTCACTTGAATTAATATTTAAAGAAATTTTATTGCATAAACATACGTGCAGTTATTTAGGTAATGTGTCTAATTTATATGATCCAACAGAAAATTTAATAACGTGGTATATAGTAAAAAGTTTTTTTTTTTTTTTTTTTTTTTTTTTTTTTTTAATCTAGTAATTATTTTTCCTTAAAATCAAAATTCTGCAATTAAATAAGACGAAAATAGCTATTTTGTAATACTAGTCTGAAAAAAATCGGAAGAATTGGCATCTATACATTTATGTAAAGCCAAGCTGTAATTAGTCAATAATCAAAAGTTCAATGTTTATTCTTTCTTAGATTAAAGCCAATATTTTATAAACGGATACATCGACTTGTTTTTCCTCTATTTTAAAATTTGATAATAATAATAACAATATCTCACATCATTAATTTATAAAGAAAGAAAATTTAAGTAATAATTAAAACTTACTTACGAATGGGAAACAAAATAGGCTAATAGTACATCAAAACTTTTCACTTGGGACTTAATAACCGTGAGTAAATTTAAAGGTTATTAAAAATATTTTAAATAGAATCTAACACTTTACATAAAAACTCATCATTGAAAAAATACAAGAAGCACATAAAAGATTTACCAACAACTTCCTAAAAAAATTATCTAGAATGTCATCCGTTACAAATATTTATAAGAATATTAATGCTGATTATAAAATACATTTCTAAGTTCTATTACACTAGAGATACTTTATTCAAAATATGTTCCTGCAAATGCTTAAGGATTTACTAGTAATAATTTACTACCTATGAAATAATTATTCTTTTACAATGTTTAAATTTTCAGCAAAATTCTAAAATTCTATTGAAAAAAAATTTTAGTGACTTTTAAATTTACTCATGGGTGTTAAGTACCAGTGAGACGTTTTCACATGCTACCAGTGTATTTCTTTTCCCATTCCCATTTAAGTTTTACTTATAATAAATTTCCTTTCCTTTTATAATTTTAACACGAGATATTGTTATTATTATTATTATCATTTACTTTTTATATTAAGATACTGACTTCAAAAATGTTATTGAATGTGTAGAGCAGAGTTGCCAACTTTTATAATTTATTCCGGAGCATTGTTAGTTTCGCCCTTTTCTCACACCGGAAATTTTAATGAAAGATTTTTCCCTTATTTAACCGTTGTCACATATTAAAGAAAATTATTCTATAAAAGAAGTCGGGTCTAAAATTGCTCCAGAATAAAATTTTAAAGTTGGCAACTGTGGTAGAGTAGTGCCTAAACTGAAATTTAGCTGCTCACCGTTTCAAATTTTAGACACAAATATCTTTTTATGTAAATTTTTTATAAGCTGTAGAGCAGTTTTGTACAATAAAGTGAAAATTTATACGTATATAAATCCAGTAATTAAAATTCGGTGCGGTTGACAAATATTCTGATAACGTCAAGAGACAATGAAAGTTGCCAACATTTTAATATATTCCTAACCAATTTTAGCCCCGCCTTTATTCCATACCACTTTTTTTTTTTACATAATTTTTTCTTTTTTTATTGTAATTATATTTTGGAGAAAAATATTCCAGAAATTAAGTGGTGAAAATAAAAAGTGGGGCTAAAAATACTCCAGAATAAATTAAAATGTTGGCAACTATGGGCAATCAAAAGCTTTTTGGTGTTTAGGAATGATATTTTTTATGTTAGAATGTGTTTTATAAAATAATTTTTTTGTTAGCAGATTTCGTACATATCGTAGAACAATATGTGTATATTCTAAATCTTATCATATTACATACAGAGTTGCCAACTCTCCTAACATATTCGTGAGCTTTGTAAGACCCACCTTTATTTCACACTAATTTACTTGTATAAATTTTATACAAGATGTTACTATGGCAAAATAATATTAATAATAATAATAACAACATTATACTTGGGTGGTACACTATTAGTTCCGGAATAAATCGTGTAAAGTTTTCTTTCCATAATTTTTGTCTTTCCTGCGCCCAACGTTTCATTAATAATTATTTTAGAAAATATTTCTGTCGAGAACTCCTGAATTATAATATTGAATATAATTTATAAAAACTGTGTTATTAATAAATAATTATGTTTTCTTAATATTTTATTCATTTTTGACATTGAATAATGGGTATATTGTTAGTTCGAATTTTTTTACAACAGCAGTTTTTCGTTTCTATCATTGATATCGACATATCTTTTTTTTCTTTTACTTTTCTTTTATTGTATTTTTATGTTTGTTTTTTTTCTATCAAGTCTACTTTATTCCTGGCCGTATTTTAACACTTCTCAACAAACTTTAAAAGAGTTTACCTCTTTTTTATTTTATTTTTTTAAGTTCTGTTAGTCAGTGTGTCTGTCCAAGCTTTAATTTCCATGAATATTGTTAAAATTATTTTAAACCTTTCCACTCCCATAGTTTTTTATCACAATGTCACAGCAACTGCAGTAAGCCCCGCCTTTTTCGCTTTTTTTAGAATATTATGTTATTCAGCCAAAGGATTTTACGTATGCCTATATATATCTTTTAAAATTTATCCTCAAAAATCAATACGATAAATGCCACAAGCGTACATACACCACATACATACAAAGTCGTAAAAATGAATACGAAAATTGTATTTTAAAGTAAAGTATTGTTTTATAGGGAATCATAAAGGCATACATTCCAACATGTTAATTTATTCTGGAGTATTTTAAACCCCGTTTTATTTCGTGCTACTTATTTTCTAAGAGTTGTTTATTCTTATTTTATCGGAGTTATATATATATGTATATATTGGAGAAAATTTTCCTATAAATAAAGTGGTGCGAACTAAAGCGAGGCTAAAAATGCTCCGGAATAAATTAAAATGTTGGCAGCTATGGATAAAGGCGTGGCAAGATTATCTTTCGAACTATGCATTGTCGCTCAAGATTAGTACTGCCAGATTTTGCGAATTTTTTATTCAAAATACTCCACTAAATTTTAAATGTAACGGTTCCTTAATAACTTAGAAGTTTAAACGTGTACATACCGGTATTTGTTTAAGAAATTTTCTACCTATAATATCGTTGACATAAGAAGTAGAATATTTTGTTTCATTGATAGTAGTATCAGTTCTGCGCCCGTGTTCCGTCCCTGCGCGTATGATATGTACATGCTTGCCAACCATCTCATTATGAAGCGTAGTACTTTTAGTCACCGCCTTTTTTTGTACACCAGTAATTTTTCAGAGTAATTTCATTCTTATTTAATCGTAACACTATTTGGAGTGAATTGCTCTAAATATAAAGTGGTGTGGGAAAAGGGGCGTATTTTCAAGGGGCGTTAACAAGTCTACGCTTATTAATGAGATGGTTGGCAGTCCTGTATGTATCAAATATCACTTTTCAAAATTATTGGTGACTACTGAAACTGACAAAGTAAATTTTGAAAATTTCAAGTAGAAATAATAACGCTAGTTTTCGTAAACATGTGATAAAAAAATATTCATAACGTTAGAGAACGCTGGGCTCGGGGATTGAGATAAGGCCAGAAGCTACGGTTATGCATCGATGGAGACATGAGAAACGTTATTTCAAACCAATTTCAGCAACGCTGATGCATCGCTGTCACATGAACACGATTAACATCCGAGAAGGCGCACCAATTATCAATTTTAATAATATACAAATAACGTAATTACATATATTTGACGGCGTGAATTGAATTAATATTTAAGAATTATTTTATTGCATTAACATACGTGCAAGTATTTAGGTAATGTGTCAAATTTATATGATCCAACAGAAAATTTAATAACGTGGTATATAGTAAAAAAGTTTTTTTTTTTTTTTTTTAAATCTTGTAATTATTTTTTCTTAAAAATCAAAATTCTGCAATTAAATAAGACGAAAATAGCTATTTTGTAATACTAGTTTTAAAAAAATCGGAAGAATTGGCATCTATACATTTACGTAAAGCCAAGCTGTAATTAGTCAATAATCAAAAGTTCAATGTTTATTGTTTCTTAGGTTAAAGCCAGTATTTTATAAACGGATATTACGACTTGCTTTTCCTCTATTTTAAAATTTGATAACAATAATAACAATATCTCACATCATTAATTTATAAAAAAAGAAAATTTAAGTAATAATTAAAACTTACTTACGAATGGGAAACAAAATAGGCTAATAGTACATCAAAACTTTTCGCTTGGGACTTAATAACCGTGAGTAAATTTAAAGGTTATTAAAAATATTTTAAATAGAATCTAACACTTTTACATAAAAACTCATCATTGAAAAAAAAAAAAGAAGCACATAAAATATTTACCAACAACATCCTAAAAAATTATCTAGAATGTCATCCGTTACAAATATTTAAAAGCATATCAATGCTGATTATAAAATAGATTTATAAGTTCTATTACACTAGAAATACTTTATTCAAAATATGTTCCTGCAAATGCTTAAGGATTTACTAGTAATAATTTACTACCTATGAAATAATTATTCTTTTACAATGTTTAAATGTTTAGCAAAATTCTAAAATTCTATTGAAAAAAAATTTTAGTGACTTTTAAATTTACTCATGGGTGTTAAGTACCAGTGAAACGTTTTCACATGCTACCAGTGTATTTCTTTTCCCATTCCCATTTAAGTTTTACTTATAATAAATTTCCTTTCCTTGTATAATTTTAACACGAGATATTGTTATTATTATTATTATCATTTACTTTTTATATTAAGATACTGACTTCAAAAATGTTACTGAATGTGTAGAGCAGAGTTGCCAACTTTTATAATTTATTCCGGAGCATTGTTAGTTTCGCCCTTTTCTCACACCGGAAATTTTAAAGAATGATTTTTCCTTTATTTAACAGTTGTCACATATTAAAGAAAATTATTCTATAAAAGAAGGCGGGTCTAAAATTGCTCCAGAATAAAATATAAAAGTTGGAACTCTGGTAGAGTACTTCCTAAACTGAAATTTAGCTGCTCACCGTTTCAAATTTTAGACACAAATATATTTTTATGTAAATTTTTCATAAGCTGTAGAGCAGTTTTGTACGATAAAGTGAAAATTTATACGTATATAAATCCAGTAATTAAAATTCGGTGCGGTTGACAAATATTCTGATAACGTCAAGAGACAATGAAAGTTGCCAACATTTTAATATATTCCTAACCAATTTTATCCCCGCCATTATTCCATACCACTTTTTTTTTATATAATTTTTTCTTTTTTTATTATAATTATATATTGGAGAAAAATATTCCAGAAATTAAGTGGTGCGAAATAAAGGTGAGGCTAAAAATACTCCAGAATAAATTAAAATGTTGGCAACTATGGGTGTATATTCTAAATCTTATCATACTACATACAGAGTTACCAACTCTCATAACTTATTTGTGAGCTTTGTAAGACCCACCTTTATTTCACACTACTTTACTTGTATAAAATATTAATCAAGATGTAACTATGGCAAAATAATATTAATAATAATGATAACAACATTATACTTGGGTGTTACACTATTAGTTCCGGAATAAATCGCGAAAAGTTTTCTTTCCATAATTTTTGTCTTTCCTGCGCCCAACGTTTCATTAATAATTATTTTAGGAAATATTTCTGTCGAGAACTCCTGAATTATAATATTGAATGTAAATTATAAAAACTGTGTTATTAGTAAATAATTATGTTTTCTTAATATTTTATTCATTTTTGACATTGAATAATGGGTATATTGTTAGTTTGAATTCTTTTACAACAGCAGTTTTTCATGTCTATCATTGATATCGACATGTTTTTCTTTTCTTTTACTTTTTTTATAAGTATTTTCATTTTTATTTTTTCCTATCAAGTCTATTTTATTCCTGGCCGTATCTCAACAAACTTTAAAAGAGTTTACATTTTTTTTTTTTTTTTTTAATTCTGTTAGTCAGTGTGTCTGTCCAAGCTTTAATTTCCATGAATATTGTTAGAATAATTTTAACCCTTTGCACTCCCATAGTTTTTTATCACAATGTGTCAGCAACAGCAGTAAGCCCCGCCTTTTTCGCTTTTCTTAGAATATTATGTTATTCAGCCAAAGGATTTTACGTATGCGTATATATATCTTTTAAAATTTATCCACAAAAATCAATACGATAAATGCCACAAGCGTATATACACCACATACATAAAAAGTCGTAAAAATAAATACGAAAATTGTATTTTAAAGTAAAGTATTGGTTTAGAGGGAATCATAAAGGCATAGATTTCAACATGTTAATTTATTCTGGAGTATTTTAAACCCCGTTTTATTTCGTGCCACTTATTTTTTAAGAGTTGTTTATTCTTATTTTATCGGAGTTATATATATGTATATATTGGAGAAAAATTTTCTTTATATAAAGTGGTGCGAAGTAATGCGAGGATAAAAATGCTCCGGAATAAATTAAAATGTTGGCAGCTATGGATAAAGGCGGGGCAAGATTATCTTTCGAACTATGCATTGTCGCTCAAGATTAGTGCTGCCAGATTTTGCGAATATTTATTCAAAATACTCCACTAAATTTTAAATGTAACGGTTCCCTAATAACTTAAAAATTTAAACATGTCCATACCGGTATTTGTTTAAGAAATTTTTCTACATATAATACCGTTGATGTAAGAAGTAGAATAATTTGTTTCGTTGATAGTAGTATCAGTTCTGCGCCCGTGTTCCGTCTCTGCGTGTATCATACGAGGGTTGTAAATTAAATAGTGGCAACTTAACCTTGAAACACGCAGAAAGGCGGGCATACGCAAATAGGATATGGGAGCGGTGAGATGGCGTTGTTGTCGATGTGTAGAGTGCAAAAAACAGTCGATGTGCTAAGAAGGGTAGTTGTTGTGTGGTTTTAAAGTGAGGAGTTTCGTTTCCATCGCTCTAAAGCATGTTTGTTGTTGCAAATCCGCAGTCTCAATCCGACCCGAACGAAATGCTTGAACCCATCGTCCTACTGTCCTATACGGTAAAGCATTTGTGCCACAGGCTTCCACTAATCCTCGATAGCATTCTGTTGCCTTTTTGCCGCGGGCAACTTCGATTTTAAGCCACGACCGCTGATCACCTTTTGAAAACATGCTTTAGAGTGATGGAAACTAAACTCCTTACTTTAACGCCACACATCAACTACCCTTCTTAGCAGATCGGCTGTTTTTTGCACTCTATACATCGACAACAGCGCCACCTCACCGCTCCCATATCCAATTTACGCATGCCCGCCCATCTGCGAGTTTCAAGGTTAAGTAGCCACTATTTAATTTACAACCCTCGTATGTATCAAATATCACTTTTCAAAATTATTGGTGACTACTGAAAATGACAAAGTATATTTTGAAAATTTCAAGTAGAAATAATAACGCTTGTTTTCGTAAACATGTGATAAAAAAATATTCATAAAGTTCGAGAACGCTGTGCTCGGGGATTGAGATAAGACCAGAAGCTACGGTCATGTATCGATGGAAACATGAGAACCGTTATTTCAAATCAATTTCAGCAACGCTGATGCATCGCTGTCACATGAACACGATTAACAACCGAGAAGGCACACCAATTATCAATTTTAATAAGATACAAATAACGTAATTACATATATTTGACGGCGTGATTTCAATTAATTTTTACGAATTATTTTATTGCATTAACATACGTGCAATTATTTAGGTAATGTGTCAAATTTATATGATCCAACAGAAAATTTAAAAAACGTGATATATAGTGAAGAGTTTTTATTTTATTTTATTTTTTTAAATTTTGTAATTATTCTTTCTTAAAAATCAAAATTCTGCAATTAAATAAGACGAAAATAGCTATTTTATAATACTAGTCTGGAAAAAATCGGAAGAAATGGCATCTATACATTTACGTAAAGCCAACCTGTAATTAGTCAATAATGAAAAGTTCAATGTTTATTCTTTCTTAGATTAAAGCAAGCATTTTATAAACGGATATTACGACTTGTTTTTCCTCTATTTTAAAATTTGAGAATGATAATAACTATATCTCTCATTATTAATATATAAAGAAAGAAAATTTAAGTAATAATTAAAACTTACTTAGGCATGGGAAACAAAATAGGCTTATAGTGCATCAAAACTTTTTACTTGGGACTCAAAATATTTTTTAATCACTTTTAAATTTACTCATGTGTGTTAAGTTCCAAGTGAAAAGTTTTGATATGCTATCAGAGTATATTTCTTTTCCCATTCCCATTTAAGTTTTACAAATAACAAATTTTCTTTCCTTATATAATTTTAATGTGAAATATTGTTTTTATTATTATTATTAGTATTATCATTTACTCTTTATATTAGTATACTAACATCAAAAATCATACTGAATGTGTAGAGTAGTTCTTAAACTGATATTCAGCTGCCCACCGTTCCGAATTTTGGATACAAATATCTCTTTATGTACATTTTTTATAGAGCACTAGAGCAGTTTTCTATGATTCGATAAAGTGAAAATTCATATATGTATATAAATCCAGTAATCAAAATTCCGAAAGGTGGCAAATATTCTGGTAACATCTAGAGACAACCAGAGTTGCCAACATTTTAATTTATTCCGGAGCAATTTTAGCCCCTCCTTTATACCATACCACTTTTTTTATTAAAGAGTAAATTTTTCTTACTTTATTGTAATTATATATTGGAGAAAAATATTCTAAAAATAAAGTGGAGCGAAATAAAAGTGGGGCTAAAAATACTCCAGAATAAATTAAAATGTTGGCAACTGTGGACAACAAAAGCTTTTCAGTGTTTAGGTATGATATTTATGATATTAGAAAGTATTTTATAAAATAATTTTTGTTAACAGATTTCATACGCATTTTGTAGAACAATATGTGCATATTCTAAATCTTATCATACTATGTAATACTATGTACAGAGTTGCCAGCTCTTATAACTTATTCGTGAGCATTGTTAGACCTACCTTTATTTCACAGTACTTTATTTGTATAAAATTTTAATCAAAATGTAACTACGACTATATAATAATAATAATAATAACATTATTCTTAAGTAGTACACTTATCAGTTACGGAGTAAATTGTAGAGTTTTCTTTCCATAATTTTTGTCTTTCCTGTGCCCATCGTTTCATTAATGATTATTTTAGAAAATATTTCTGTCAAGAATTCCTGAATTATGATATTGAATAATTTATAAAAACTGTGTTATTAGTAAAGAGATATGTTTTCTTAATTTTTTTATTCATTTTTGACATTGATATGACATTGTGTATATTGTCAGTTTGAATTTTTTTACAACATCAGTTTTTCATTTCCATCATAGATATCGACATGTCTTATTTTTCGTTTACTATTTTTATTGTATTTTTATTATTACTATTTTCTTTTTACTGTCAATTCTATTTTATTCATCACCATATTTTAACACTTCTCAACAAACTTTAAAAAAGTTAATCATTCCATCTTTTTTTTCTTTTAATTTGTTAGTCAGTGTGTCTGTCCATTCTTTAATTTCCATGAAAATTCTTAGAATTTTTTTAACCCTTTGCATTCCCATAGATTTTATCACAATTTCTTAGCAACTGCGGTATGCCCCGCCTTTTTCGCCTTTTTTTTTTTTTTTTTTAGAATGTTATGTTATTCTATACTTGCCAACCATCTCATTAATAACCGTACAACAGTGAACGCCTCAGAAAAACCGCCCCTTTTTACACACCACTTTATTTTTAGAGTAATTCTCTCCAAATGTTGTTACGATTAAATAAGAATAAAATTACTCTAGAAACTGATTGGTGTGAAAAAAAAGGCGGTTGCTAAAAATTGTACGGTTCATAATGAGATGGTTGGAAGTATGTTATTCAGCCAAAGGCTTTTACGTATGCGTATTTATACCTTTTAACCCTTATCGCTCTTATCTCCCTTCTGAGGGGACATTAAAAAATCGAGCCACGCCTTAAGGTGTTCCTCTGGAAATGAAATGTTATTTTTCTAAAACGTGTAACTATAAGCTACCTTTCGGCTACCGGAAAATTTTAACAGAAAGATTTATTTTATTTAATGATCAAGTAAAATAAAACAAATTATTACAATTTTTCGGTAGCCAAAAGGTAGTAAGTTGGAAACTATACGTGTGACTTTTTAAAGGAACGCCAAAAGGCGTGTCTTACTGTTCAAAATAAGAAAATATGCCGAGCGTTAAGGGGTAAAATTTATCCTCAAAAATCAATACGATAAATGTCACAAGTGTATATACACCACAAACATACAAAGTCGTAAAAATGAATACGCCATATTGCACTTTAAACTTTAAAGTGAAGTATTGTTTTAGAGGGATTCATAATTATAGATTCAGGGGCCGTACTCTCCGCCCATTTTTCAGGACAGTCTCAGACATGAGAAATTTCTGCATTTTTTGTCACCACTAATTTAATGTAGAAGTACGTTTGGTATATTTATGGTCATTAGCCATGATTACACAGGCTAGAAATTATTTTATAAAAATAGTGGTAGCAATAAATTTGAAAGTTTCTCATTCATGAGAGTGTCCTGAAAAAAGGGCGGAGAGTACGACCCCTGTAGATTCCAACATTTTAATTTATTCCGGAATATTTTAAATCCCGCCTTTATTTCATACCACTTACTTTTTACGAGTTGTTTATTTTTATTTTATCAGATATATGTATATATATATATATATATATATTGGAGAAAATCTTTCTATAAATAAAGAAGTGCGAAATAAAGCGGGGCTAAAAATGCTCCGGAATAAATTTAAATATTCGCAACTATAGATAAAGGCGGGGCAAGATTATCTTTCGAACTATGCATTGTCGCTCAAGAGTAGTTTCTGACTTTTTTATTCCAAATCCTCCATTAAATTTTAAATCTTACGGTTCCCTAATAACTTAAAAGTTTAAACGTGTTGTATACAGAGATGGAATACTGGCGCGGAACTCACGCCGTTATTCGCTTAAGAAATTTCTCTACCTACAATATCGTTGATTTAAGAAGTAGAAAAATTCGTTTCGTTCATAGTGGTAAGAGATCTACATGCCCCTGCGTGTACTATATGCATCAAATATCCCTTTTCAAAATTATTGGTGACTATTGAATAAAAAAGGTCGCTCAATCTGGCAACACTGCTCGAGAGGCGACAACAGAGTGAAAACATACTAGTAGCTAACTCTATAACATTTCAGCTCCCGGAAATTTTTAATAGAACATTTTAACCTTTAACGCTCAGCATATTTTCCTATTTTGAACAGTAAGACACTCCTTTTGCGTTCCTTTAAAACGTCACACGTATAGTTTCCAACTTACTACCTTTTGGCTACCGAAAAATTGTAATAATTTGTTTTATTTTACTTCATCATTAAATAAAATAAATCTTTCTGTTAAAATTTTCCGGTAGACTAAAGTTAGCCTATAGTTACACGTTTTAGAAAAATAACATTTTATTTGCAGAGAAACACTCTAAGGCGTGACTCGATTTTTTTAATGTCCCCTCAGAAGGGACATACGAGCGATAAGGGTTAAAATATTTCTGTAACAATTTTCCGTGATTAAATAAAATAAAAATTTCAATTAGCCAAAAAGTGCTAAATCTGACAACTCTGAGTGCAAAGAATTAAAATTATAGTGTTACGAAATTGTAAATAATTGTGTTTATTTTTGTATAAATTCTTTCAAAGAGGCTTAGTAAGTTGATAAAGTGCTAATTTTGTGCATTTCTAGTCGTTTTAGCGTTGAAATAGCCTTATTTTCCCTTAAAAACGCATTAAAAAGCCCCAGTAATGCAAGTAATAGATTTGGCGCCAAATTTGGCGACTTTTTCCCACCTTGGCGATTTTTTTGGCGACCTTGGCGAGAAAATCCTTATATGGGATATACCAAATATGGAAGCTGTAAGTTGATTGGTTGACCACTTTCTAGAGTTTTCTCGAAAAATCTGGGCTCCATGGAACAGTATATAAGAAGCGTTTTTCGCCAAGGCAGTCAGTTCAGTTCAGATCTCAGCCAGCTTCGCTAGTGCTTGCATTGCTCTTGAGCCTCTTTGAGAGAGACTTGCTTCAAGTGTTATTGGTATACAGTTTGTACTGTGGATTTGCTATTGACAGCTGTTGTTTAAGCTGTGTTTACTGTTTGAATTGAAGCTGATACTTGGTTTATAGACCTGCATTTTTCTGGAATTTTCTGTGAATAAATTACTGAATTTTTGTACGTTTGGCCTTTCATTCTCAGACAACTCACGAACCCCCAAGTACGCAACATTTCTGGTGTCAGAAGTGGGATTTGTCTGTGAATGGTGATAACGAGAGCTATGGAACAAGAAATGAAGAAATTTCTAGAAGGACTCACTGCTCAGATGAATGTGTTAAGATCTGGATTGATCGAAGAAATGAAAGAAGAGTGGAACGGAGAAGTACTAGGGAGTGAACTGCAGAGTAAGATTCGGAATCTCGAAGAAAAGTTAGAATCCCTGCCCCAGGAAACTGAAAAGAAAGAGAGAAGAATCCAGAATCAGGAATTTATTAAGCTTTCCACCTACGACGGAAGTTCCTCGTGGCATGTATATAAAACGCAGTTTTCCATCGTAGCTGAAGCTAACGGCTGGGACTCTGTTGCAAAGACGGCTCATCTGGTAGGGTCGTTGCGGGGCGACGCCGCAGATATTCTGGAGACCCTTTCGAAGGAACAGCGATATGACTTCGAAGCTGTAACCAGAGCACTAGAGCTACGTTTTGGAGCGAAATGGTCCAAAGAATATAGTCGACTCCAGCTAAGGTCCCGTCGTCAGAGACCAGGGGAAAGCTTACAAGAACTGGCATCAAACATCCAGAGGCTTTCACATTTGGCTTTCTCAGACTGTCATCCTGAAACACGTAATGATCTGGCTCTAGAATATTTCATTGATGCTGTTGGAGATCCAGATATTCAAAAAGCCCTCAGACTCTCCGGCGTGAAGGATGTGGAGTCAGCCTTGGTGTATGCCCTAAAGCTCGAGACAGCCCAACAAGCCTCCTATAAACATCGCCAGAACAGCACAGCAGACAAAGTGAACGGCTCTCAAGATGATCTTAAAGAGATTCAGGAAATGATTGCAGAAATTAATAGAAGATTACGCATTCTTGAGAGTAGGAAAGAAGGGAAGACTCCAACAACTAAATGCTGGGGCTGCGGAAAGGACGGGCATATCAAACGAAGCTGCCCAGTAAGAACACCTAGAGAAGCAACCAAGAATGTCTCTGAAGTATGCCATCCAGGAGGAGCTCTTCGGGAAAATTCAGATGCATTCTTGCGGAAGCCTCCATCTGAAGATCATAAATACATCCCTAAAGCCGAGGATAAACACCAAAGAATAAAGCCAGTTGTTCGCCAAGTTACTGTTGCAACACCATCAGAACAAGATCCCGACCCATGGAGTGACGAAGAATTTAGAAAAGCCCAGATGGAAGATCCTGACGTAAAGCCTATATTACAACTGAAGGAGACGACCAGCAACAGACCTACCTGGCAGGAAATTTCCAGATTTAGTCCCATTACGAAAAGTTATTGGGCACTTTGGGACTCTCTTCATATCAGAAACGGCGTCTTATACAGAAAGTGGGAATCTGATGATGGGAAAAGCTTCAGAAGGCAGATTTTATTACCAAGATCAAAAATTCCAGCTGTTTTAGAACAACTGCATAGTAGCTCTACCGGAGGCCATTTTGGGGTTATGAAGACTCTGCAGAAAGTTCGGGAACGCTTCTACTGGTGCAAGGCAAAGGAGGATGTGGAGAAATGGTGTAAATCCTGTGATGCTTGTGCGGCACGTAAAGGCCCGCAGAAACGAAGTCGAGGAAGACTGCAACGGTATAACTTGGGAGCACCATTTGAGCGGATTGCAATCGACATCTTGGGTCCTTTGCCACGGACCTCCAGTGGAAATAAATACATTCTCGTCGTGATGGACTATTTCACCAAGTGGCCTGAGGCATATCCCATTCCCAATCAAGAGGCATGCACAGTCGCAGAAGTCCTAGTGCAGCAATGGGTGTCAAGGTACGGCACGCCCCTACAACTTCATACCGACCAAGGTAGGAACTTTACCTCTGATGTTTTCAAAGGACTGTGTGAACTACTCGGCATAGACAAAACCCGGACAACACCCTTACATCCCCAGTCGGACGGCATGGTCGAGAGGTTCAATCGTACCATCCTGAATAACCTCTCCCTTCTAGTATCAAGGAACCAGCAAGATTGGGACTTGAAGTTGCCATTGTTCCTGCTGGCTTATCGAAGTGCTGTCCATGAAACCACCGGCTATACTCCAGCCCAGATGCTGTTTGGACGTGAACTTCGTCTCCCTTGTGATCTCCTGTTTGGTTGTCCACCCGATGCGCCTTCATCGCCCGAGGAGTACATCCAAGATCTCCAGGCACGATTTGAGGACGTTCACAACTTCGCTCGGGAGCGGATTAACTTGGCAACGGAGAAAATGAAGACAAGGTACGATCTAAAGGCTACACAATATGAGTTCCAGGAAGGAGAGAAGGTCTGGTTGTGGAATCCTGTTCGACGCAAAGGACTCTCTCCCAAGTTACAGTGCAACTGGGACGGACCATACACAGTCTTAAAAAGACTGAATGATGTAGTGGTGCGGATCACTAAAACACCTTCATCAAAACCGAAGGTGGTGCACTATAATAGGCTAGCCAAGTACCACAAGTAACGGTAAAATTAAAATTTAAAATGTAAATACTGGTAAAATTTGCGCATGCGTAATGTAAATATTTGTATATAAATATTTGAACATATTTGTGAATTTTGTAAATATTTCTCACTTGATTTGTATTTCTATTTTATCGTTATATGCAACTTAGTTTTTGTGTTTTAGATTGTGTAAATTTGTTTAGTTTCGCCTCTTGACCAAGGGTTGCACTGCCCGGGACGTGCAGTCCTTGGGAGGGGGGCAGTGTTACGAAATTGTAAATAATTGTGTTTATTTTTGTATAAATTCTTTCAAAGAGGCTTAGTAAGTTGATAAAGTGCTAATTTTGTGCATTTCTAGTCGTTTTAGCATTGAAATAGCCTTATTTTCCCTTAAAAACGCATTAAAAAGCCCCAGTAATGCAAGTAATATATTTGGCGCCAAATTTGGCGACTTTTTCCCACCTTGGCGATTTTTTTGGCGACCTTGGCGAGAAAATCCTTATATGGGATATACCAAATATGGAAGCTGTAAGTTGATTGGTTGACCACTTTCTAGAGTTTTCTCGAAAAATCTGGGCTCCATGGAACAGTATATAAGAAGCGTTTTTCGCCAAGGCAGTCAGTTCAGTTCAGATCTCAGCCAGCTTCGCTAGTGCTTGCATTGCTCTTGAACCTCTTTGAGAGAGACTTGCTTCAAGTGTTATTGGTATACAGTTTGTACTGTGGATTTGCTATTGACAGCTGTTGTTTAAGCTGTGTTTACTGTTTGAATTGAAGCTGATACTTGGTTTATAGACCTGCATTTTTCTGGAATTTTCTGTGAATAAATTACTGAATTTTTGTACGTTTGGCCTTTCATTCTCAGACAACTCACGAACCCCCAAGTACGCAACAATATGTTTATCATGTTCAGTATGACAGGTTCCTTTTTGAAAAGCACTAGAGCGGCGTAAAACCCAACCATTCTTTTTTTAAATAATGTTAATATCACGAACATAGAATAAAAATAAAGGAAGTATGAGCGTATATGTTTTGGTTTCGGTTTGTAAAATCCAGGAATGCCGGGTATAGGGTTGTTACACTGCTTCAATCTGATTGGTTGGCGAGATTTTTGAATCGTCTCGTCTCTCTGTCAATCAGTCAGCGAGGCAGCACCCACAACAAACAGCGATAAATGCACCGAAGGTGGGTGTCCTACTTCAAGGTTTTATGTAGCAGGAGCAGCTTTCGCAGGAAATTCACTACAAGAACCTTGACTAGAAGGAAGGGGTTTGTAAGCATCAGAGTATGGACGTGCTTCTTCTTCCTCTATCATTATTCTGCGATCACGACAGGTTTGTGTAATGGGACCAGTGCTGCCAGATCTGGCGGATTTTTTTATTCGATAATCACCGATAAATTTTAATTGTAACGTTTCCCGAATCACTTCGTTGGTCGATAGTCTATTACGTACAGGCAAGCGTCGATAATCCGGCCCAGGTAGGAACGAGACATTGCCGGATTACTGATTTTTCCGGATTACAGGTGTTCCGAAAATGTATATCGAAATCATATATCAGTCACAGCATCTAAAAAAACATTTTTTTTTAAAATTAATTTTAAAATATATATGCAAAGCCTTGTCATAAACGAAAATAATTAAAATAACATTTATTGAAATTTATTTTTCCGACTGAGTGAAAATAATGCCTGGACCGGGAGTCGAACACCAGATCTTTGACTTACAAGGTCAAGGCAGTACCAATTGAGATATCCAGGCCGACAACCGGTGGACATTACTCACTCAGACAACCTTTAGGCAGAAACATCTGGTCTATCATGTAGGTAGCTCGACAGAAATAAGCCGCAGGTAAAGGAAAACACCATTAAACAATGGGAAAAAGAAATACAATATACAGTGAAACTTGAATAATTCGAACTTGTTTAATTCGAAATTCTGGACAATTCGAATTTTTTAGTCGGTCCCTTGAATTTTGTATTAAAATAATATTAAAAAATCATGGATAATTCGATTTCTATTTTGGATAATTCGAATTTTCATACGATTACCTTTAAAATATCAAAGTAAAATTTGTTCCCGAGATTTTTCTGAGCTAATGTGCATTATGTTTTTTAACAGTCTTTCAAAAAAAAGGATAAAGAAATACAAGAGTATTTCCTACCTACATTGTAAAAAATGTCCTATTTACTGCCAGAAATTCTCTGTAATTTGAAAAAATACACGTAATTTACGAAAAAGTTACGTTGTCAGAACGTATTTTCTCAAATTACAGATAATTTCTGGCAGCAAATAGGACATATTTTTTACAGTGAGTGCATCAGAAGCTATGGTCCATATACATGAACTTCGAGATTTTTTTTTTTTTTTTTTTTTTTTTTAATTGAAAGTCATGTCTAATGTACAAGATTCTGTTTTTGTATCAATTGATGGGTTGAAGTCATATGCTATGACACAAAGATTGTACTTAGAGAAGCAATAAAAAATATCTGACTGTTTTAAAAAAGTGTTGAATAATAAACTCGTAAAAAAATATTGATTTAATGGGAGGGGGTTAATGATGCAGTATTCTTAGATATAAAGTTCATACTTGCCAACCATCTCATTATGAACCGTACAAATTTTAATACCCGCCTTTTTTTTAATTTTAGTAATTTTAGTCTTATTTAATCGTAACAACATATGGAGAGAATAACTCTAAAAATATAGTGGTGTGAGAAAAGGGGTATTTTTTCAGGGGGCATTAACAATTGTACGGTTATTAATGAGATGGTTGGCAAGTATGAAAGTTTATGTGTTAAATCCTTGATCATAGATTTTTATATTTTTAATTTATCTCTTCTTTTTGACAAAATAGTACATGTAATGCGAATTTTTGGATATTTCGAATTTTTCTCTGGTCCCTTCAACTTTGAATTATTCAAGTTATGCTGTATTGAAATCACACAGTCAACTGATTAGGAAGAAAATTTTTCTTCCCAATCAGTTGATTGTGTGATTTTAATATATAGAATTAAAATAACTTTTGAAATAAATTAAAAATTTTTACATAACAACTATAAAACAGTAATACAGATCGTTTATTTTTGTACAAATAATAATAATATTAATAATAATAAAAAGTTGATATTAAAACTGACTTAATAACAAATAAGATCAGGAATCTGATAATGCTACATACTATTAAATATGTCAGTCAATTTCATTTGCTTCATTCTTTTTTGTTTTTCTCTTTGCCGGTGACTGATTAATATATGCATGTTCATTAGTAGGTTATCACTGATAAAATCATATTTTCAAAGCTTTCTAAAAATTGTTGACCAAAATTTCGGGTGGTCGTGTTTATTTTGACTTTCAGTATCAGGAATAAAAACGATCTCGTTTATTAAAAAAATTTTGATACGACACCATTGCGAGACAAACATTTCGTTGTTCTTTTTTGGAATTTTTACCGTCATCTTGATTAATCTGTAAAAAATGCACGCTATTCTGTAAATCAATAAAATAAATGAAAATCAGTAAACTTTACTAACGATCCATTGAAGTTGGCAAGCATGTTGCGAATAACAAGTTGAGTACTACTACGATTTCCGGGCAGGGCAGAGGTTAAAAGGAAAAAAAAATGTCATTAGTATCTATTTATGGGTGCTGCCGGATTATGGATGCTTACTGTATATCAAATATCACTTCGCAAAATTACTGGTGTCTATTGAATAAAAAATACGCAGATCTTGCAACACTGTCTGGGACACTTTAACCCAATTTTCGCTGGTGTTGCATTCACGCAACACCAGATGTAATTGCGTTTAACAGTTAACTAAAAAATATATTTTGTATTAAGTATTGTTTTTAAGTATGAAAGGGATAGATGTTTATTTTATTACAAATAAAATTTGATCTCAAAAATAATTTTATATTTAAAAATAAATTTCAAACTTGAAGCACTAATCAATCCAAAACTTTTGAAAATCTTCATATTTGAATAAGTTTACATAACTTGTAAAAAAAAAAGTTTCATAATAAAATAATTACTTTTGAAGTCGTCTGTATAGTGTTTGCTGTTTTATGCTCCCTCAAGGAAATTTCCGTAAACATTTATTCGTATTCATACTATACTCTTATTCCACTGAAGTTGTACAAATACAAAACACCGTGTATTTAACAAGATAAGACTAATTTTAATGAATTTATTTTAAATTATTGTTATATATGATCAAAATAATGAGTATTACTATTTGTACTTAGAAAAAAATCATTATTCATAGTTTTGTCGGTTAATGGGTTAAAATGTTTTAAAGAAAAAAGAAAAAAAAAAAAAAAAGCTAAAACTTAGGAAAAACAGACAGCTGGAGTTTCAGGGTAAATTTTGTTACTATTTAAAAAAATCTTTAGAATTTTTGGAATGCTTGCAACCCTGTTAAAACAGTCCTAAAATGTCGTAAAGAATAAAAATTGGGTCTACTACAATGTTATCTATCGGAAAGTAAAAAATATGGTATAAGTTCTGTAATAGGTTTAAAATATTGCGAATTTTGACTCAATGATATTTTGCATTTTATAACTGTAAATTCTTTATAATAATTATTATAAATAATTAAAAAATAACTTTTTATTTAATTAAAATAGCCCTTGTATAATAATTATTTTTACGCAATAAAATGCGAAGCAATCGAAATTTTAGTGAACTACGATTCATGCAACACAGAACCAGATTAAATAGACGCAAGGCGGCGCGCTATGCTAGATGAGGATAGAAAAGGATTTCTACATGAGGATAGGGACCCGAGAAGACAAGCGGCGAAGCCAACGAGGGCATTGGTTGACGAGAACAGCGTACCTGATGAAGGCTGCGGATAACAGCTAAAAGCGCTAGTGCCAGGTAACTTTTAGAGGTTTTAATGTTTTTAATATAAGTTTTTAGAGTTTACTCTTTAATTAAGCTTTATATATATTCCGGAATATATTAAAAAAAACTTGGCAGCTATGCAACAAGGACTTGCTTTACCCACAATCTGCAGCCTGCAAGAGATGAGAATTACTCCAGATAATAGAATAAATGACACTATTACTGCAATATAACTTATTGATACAGTAATATATTACCGACAAGTCCCTATATGAAATAAATAAAGCTAGCAAATATTTTATCTCTTTGCACGAGGCACAGTCACATGTCTGACATTATGCTAACGTATTGTTTTAGCACGAAATAAATGAAATATTATTAAAATATTTTCAAACAGTATTTTCGGTTCTCCGACAGAGAATGTCAAACTATTGAGTAAAATAATCACACAGCGTTCGTAATACCTAATAGCTTCGAAAATTTTATAATAGTCAAATAACATTTTCAAATAATATTATCAAATATATTTATTATCCTATAACTTTCTGATATGTCCTTGGATGTATTATTTTAAAGCGATTATTATTAAATAATTGTTTAAACTACACTAACATTCAGGGAATTTTAACGTCGATGAAACGCAATAATATCATCATCATATTAATTTAAACAAACGTGAGTGAAATATTAGCTTAGAAGAGGTGATTATTTGAATTATTTTTATTATCTATTTTAAATTTATTATTCTTTAAATTTATTAATCTTTTGTTTATCAATTTTATTATTATTAAGATTTTTTTTTCTGGTGTTTTAATTAATCAATAAAAAGTCTTAGACTAAAAATTTATGATCGCATGTCACCAGTAAAAATCAGGAAGACAATCGCAAACTTTATAGGAAAAAATTTTGTCTTATAAACTGTTTCTAATTTAACCGTTTGACAGCTAAGCAGCGCGACAGCGCTGCAACGTTCTGTCTCGAAAACTGTGAAGCAGCGCTATCGCGCTACGAGAAGATATCATCGGATTCAGATATCACCGAGATTCAGATATCACCGGAATTTTAATTTAATTTTTTTACGTAAATAAAATCATCCATTCAGACCCAAAACACTGTTATTGAAAATTATCTTTTCATTATTTTCTTCATAACAAAATTGGATTTTTTCGCTGATCCTAAATGTTCGTAAAACATTGTGTGTGAACAATTATTAATGGTAAAACACGTTTTTTGTTTTTATTCATCTTTTAATGATACTTAAATAGGCTTTTTACAAACGCTACATTAAGGCATGGTTTTCGTTACTTAGGTGAGTTTTTATAGATCATTAGAAAATTTCATTAGATTATTTCTGTAGAAAGAGCTATCGAGGGTAAATAATTTAGGCATTAAAAAAAACAGATTTATACATTCACTTTCGATTTCTGCTTACTTGGATTTTTTTTTTTTTTTTTTTTAATTTTTACTGCACGGCGTGGTTTTCCAGTTCGCATGATTGGGTTTCGAATTTTTCACAAAACTAAAATTAAATATTCACACCGGAAAAACTTTTATTGAGGCCTAAAATAGCCATAGCAATTTAAGGATGTGCTTCAGAAAATGCTTCAGCATGCAAACGGTTAAGAAAAGATATAAAAAATATTCAAAGCCGTCATTAAGTCGTGCGTTTGCCAAATATGAATCTGGAGAATGTTAATTCTCTTGACAGTTTAGAATACTGAAGTTTTTCCAAAAATTAAGTAAACAATTATTCGGTAGTATGGTATTTGCAATGTTATTATCCTTTTTTAATAGCTGTTTTTTAAAAATAATGGTTGGTATGGGTTACATACCGTGCGTTCCTTTTTACGGAAAATGGTTCCTGTGCGTTTCAATATTCAAAATATTTTGTTTTCACATTTAAACAGAAGAATATTGGGTTTGGGTTTATGATAATCTTATGTTTACTTACCCGGAACGATTGTCTGTGAAGCACATTTTAAATTTCTACCACTATTTTTTAATAGTGGTAGAAACATTTTTGAACACATTTTTTATTATAACTCTATAAATACTAAAGATAAAGTATACAAACAGTATACTTTTCCGCACTGCCAGACTCTTCGAAATTCGAATATGAAGTCAAAATTGGGTGTTGCTATTTAAAAAATCAAATTTGGCGTTCATTTCAATATGTAGATGACCCCTAATTCAAACTTCGATGACATTTTCAGAAAGTGCATTTAATTTACTGTTGAATTATGTCTATTAGATGTTCCTGCGTTAATAAATAACGAAATTATAGGGGGTGTTGCGTTTTTTTTTTCCGACTGGACATTGTTTCATGAACTGTATAGAATTTTTATAAATACAATGCTTCTGGTTCTTTTGAGTGACCCAAAAGAAATTCATTATCATTACGGAATATAAACTCGAATTATTTGAATTTCATTAATGTTTAAACCATAGGTATAGTAATTGATATAGATCCCCATCTAATCATGCAAACATTTTTTATGCCGAAAATTTTTTTTTTTTTGGCATCAGCCATTTGAGGGTATTGAAACATTGAAATTCCACAGTTGTAATACAAAAGAATAGAATGTTAATGCATTTTCAAAGTACTGATGTATATGAAAATTTTAAAAAAAATTAACAGCGACACTGGTAAAGCTCGTTAGTTTTAATATATTAAAAAAGTTTAACGTAAAAGAAAAGAGTAATAAAGTTAAATATTTTTTACTAGTCTATTAAAAAAGAAAGGAAAGAAAGAAAAATGAGCATCTGCAGTTTTTCATTCACTTTTAGTACATAAATCATTCATAATTTTTATATGCTAAACTATCCGGTGTATTCACTCTAAGAAAGACGGCCATTTAGTGGGACTTTTTTTCCGAGTGAAAAGGAACCGTTTTTTTTTCCCCTCAATGATCAGTCTATGTCTTATTAATACATCTATGGTTTAAACTCAATATTCTATCAAAATAAAATTGGTAAGCATGTTACAGTTTTTTATCGCGAGAACCATATAGATATACGTAAGTGTACGAGATTTAGTTTTTTTTTTTTTTTTTTTTTTTAAACAATATATAGACAATATATAGATTTTTCATATATTGTGGTTTGTGGGCTCAAACTATTTAAGGTTAAAAGATTTAATATTGTTAAATTGTTTAAAATAAAAAATAAATAAATATTTTGATACTGCGTGCTGACTGTTTACATTTCTTTTGCAAAGACACACAAAAGAATATGGATGCATTGCAAGCCTCTAAATAACATACAACTAGGGAAGAAATACTCAAATACTCTATGATTTGCCACTTTTGTTTATTTAATGAGTTCTCTAATTTGAACTGATTTAAACAACTGTTAATTATTAAGAGTCGAGTTACAGTTTTTAATAAATGTATATAACTTCATTTTTTTTTTTTTTTATCCTTTTAACGTAGTTGAAACATTTTTTAATTAAATTTTGAGTTTAATTTAAAGATTTTTCCTTTCTTTTATTATTTATTTCTTTCATCATTTTTTCTAGATGAAGGGAAGTTTAGTAGCAAAGAAATTCACGTGATTTTTCTAGCTTCGGAGCATTTTAAAATGAAATGGGGTTACATCATTTATACTTTTGTTATAAAAAGCATGTGATTAATAAAAATAGATTAGATGTCAGCTATTTATGAGTATTCAAAGGATAGCTGTTACCGCAAACTTTAGTTTTAACTTGCGGTAACCGAACGGCGCATTGCCATTCGCTTCCACTAGTAAGTTGAAAGTTTACGGTAAGTTAAACTACTTAAACCAATGAAACTGCTTGATTGTTTTGACTACATCAGTAGGCGTACAGATTTGTAAAAGTGCGAACGGGAAGGGACTTGGTTTGGTGTCCTGAAGCTATCGCAGAGGGTTTAATACGTCTCGCTTATTATGTGACTTTTACACTCCATGTCATGTGCTGATTGCATCAGACACATTCTACGCTATAAATAAAGGTGCGCGGCACGTTTATCGCCAGCTGTTTATTGGATTTTGCCGTAGACAGCGCTGTTGTGTAATTTTTGCAATGTTTAAAAAAAAAAAAAAAAAAAAAACCTTCGCTTACTGTTTCAAAAAAGTTAGAAATATTGACCCTGCTTACAATTCGATTTTTTGATCGTCAAATCTTTGTTTTAACGAGAGCTACAATCCTTCAAAGTTTGTATTGCCCATCTAAGCAGCACTAGTGCGACATAAAACCCAACCATCCATCCATCCATCCTTCAAAGTTTGTCGCATCATTTTAGAATGTCTCTGTATATTGTCTTATATATATGTATAAATATATATATAATGAATAAACAATATTCTATCGCGATTGTCAATTTTTTTACTTCAAGGTTAAAATTTTACATAATTTTATAACGTTATCCTATTTCCTATTAAATTAGTGATATTATTAAAATCCAATTCAAACGAGTTTTTCTTTTTTAACTTTATTCCAGAATTTTAAAATTAATCTACCTTTTTTAAAAAATAAAAAATAGAAGCTACTGCGATATTAAAATTTATGGAAAATAATAGGGAGAAAATTTAATAAATCATATAATATACATATAAGCAAAGTTTTTTTTTTTTTTTTTTATCATTTATTGTTAATAAAGTTCAAAGATATGATAGAAAAGACTTTTTTCAAAATTCTTAAATGATTTAATTTTTTATTTTCTACATTTTTTATATTTAAGTAAAATTCATATGTTAATTGCTTTACAAATTAATTCACCTCATTTAAAAAATATAAAAAGCGATTTATCAAAACGAATTTTAAAGAAGATAAAGATAAAAACATGCATCTTCCAGTAATTTGGCTTAATTTCATTATATGAAAAAAGATAAATAAATTTTAAACAGTGAAAGTTCTTGAACAGAAGAAATTTAATAAGATTCTAATTAAAAATGTATTGTAAATTAGTTTTCACTTCAGTAATTAGAAAATAGTACTTAATTATACATATATAAAGCGAGAGATAGTTTTAAAATTATTTAAAATAGTATTAGGCAAATTTGCTTTTCAAAGAAATAGAATCTATAAGTGTCCTTACACGCGTTCTGTTATCTATCAATTCATCCACAGAATTTTTGTAATTTTCTTTTATTATAGAATTTTAATTTATAAAGGTACTTAATGGAAGTTTCGTAGTTAATAGAATAAATATCAAGATTAATTAAACTAAATAAACATATTTTATGAAAACTACAGATTATTTGATCGTAACTGAAGCGCTACTTGAATCGTAACACAAGTTATGGCTTTTAAAAAAACATTATGAGGGATGGAATTCTTACGACATACTTTTACATTGCATTTTGTTAAAAAAAAACTAACACAGACTAAACTTTAAAATAACATATTGTGTATTTAACTATTTTAAAGCTACTTTAAAAATATTTGAAATATGTTTTAAAAACAGTTGTATAGTTTGTCATCTTAAGTGTGGGGCATACGCTACCAGATCACGATTCTCTAATCATTTAGAGGGCGATTCGTTCAATATTAATATAAAATATCACTTCTCAGAATTATTGGTGTTCTTTAAATAAAAGAGTTCCTAAATTTTGAAAAATTGTTTAGCATGTTTTAACCCTTTCAGTCGCAGTGTTCCCGCTGATGGAACACCTAATTTTAATTCTCAAGTGCAAAAACGCATCCCGTAAATTTTTTAGTAAAAATTTATATTTATAACATAGCAGAAAAAACCCATTTATTTTTTTTTAACCTGAAAATTTTAAATTTCTTTTATTTTAATTTTGTTCGTAAATTTCGGTGGCAGTGTAATTTAAATGATCCTAATTACCCTGCGCCGTAAAGGGTTAAAGCGTTAAGGCCGGAAAAGGGTTCAGATGTGATGCAATATAAAATAATAGAACTAGGAAATATTATTTTATATATGAGTGTGTAAAATTTTTTCAAACATTTCACAGGAAGAAAAACCTATGAAGAAATTAAATAAAAAGATCATACGTACACATAGAAGAAAAGGGAGGTCTTGGTAAGCGCTTCTTAAATAAATAGGCAGGTTCTAGTTCAAAAGAATTTTCGAAATAGTTCACTAAAAGTATATTACTTTAACAACAAAAGTCACAAAAATAGCACTATACGTAAATACCACAAAGAACGACTGTGTTTTTTTCAAGAATAATATTTGACAACATATTGAGGAATCACTGTCATATTCACAGTTCAGAATTCAGTGGAATTTCTTCGAGTGTACACAACCTTTTTTTATATATATACCTTTTGGTAAAAATTAGGGGGCAAGAAAGTATTCAGTATATGCAGAATGTTGACTCCGTTTAAAAATCAAAAGGGCCTTCCAGATTCTGGCAAATCTAAACTACTATTTTCGACCAAATTTAGTAACCAATCTCGCTATGTATTTTATCAACGCTGAATTCCGATATGTTATGCAATCTTTTAACATCAAATTTAATACAAGAATTCATGAATTACAAGGAACTAATAAAGGCTATGTGTTGCAAGGAAATATACATAAATATATATGAATAGATATAGGCAGATAGATACACCGGGGTGTTAAGGGGTAGCATTTCCCATTGAAAAATACTTTTGGTTATTAGCGAGTTAGACATATACATGTACAGTCACCAAAAAAAAAAAAAAGCCACTACCCCCCCCCCCCCCCCCCCACACACACACACACCTAATTTCGCCGTAAATTATCGTAGAAACATGCGGCTGGTACCTATCGATGTGTAATAACGTCTAGATTTTAATGGTATAGTTATATTTTGCTTAAGGGGTCATCTAGATATTAAGACAGGCATAAACTTCATTTTTTTCCAATGACAACCCCTATTTTTGACCTCATATTCAGATTTCTGAGATCAAGGCGGTTCGGAAAACGTACCTATTTATATACTTTAAATCAATTATAAATAGAGTTACACGTGAAAATGTATTAGGGGTCCATCTATATATTCAGCAAAAATAAATCTTGACATACCACAAAAACGACATTATTTATTAAGTTTCACACCGGAAAAAAAGTACAGAAATGTTAATTATAAAACATAAAACGATATCAATCTGAAAATCTCTCTGTGTTAGCTTGTAAATTAAAAGTTTTTTATTGGTTTATATTTATTAAACATCGTTTAGTTAAATACATCACTTTTTACGAAAAAAATTAAATAGCTTAAGTCATATGAAGCCTAGAATGTTGAATGTAAAAATCTAGCTACCAAGACAAAAGAATAATAGTCATAATGATAATAATATTAATACCGGTTAAAAAAAAGAAAAAAAAAAGTGTTTAATATTTAAAAAAAGAATTATATACTTCTGTTGGGTATATTTCTATTTAATTTATACAGTAACAACCGCATGAAAGGGTTACTATACAGTTTTACATTTAATTTTAGGCGTACAAACCAACAATATCTAATATACAAAAATATAGATAACAAGATTTAAGCTAAATCTGATAAGGATAGTTAACACTTTCGCGACCGCTGACGAAGATCCACGTCATTGGAAATCTGAAACTCCTCCAGTGGGCGTTTCTTTCATAATTTGTGTGTTACTATATTTCTTAAGAATATTTCTTATATTCATATTTATATAAACAAAATAGTATGAATACAAATACTTTCAGTAGAAAGAGTATAATAATTATGTATATTCATTTGTAAAATAAATATGGATATAGAAAACCTCGTTCTGACATAATGTAGTTTGAATGAATAACGCCCACAGGCGGTACAGACTATCTAAAAGACAAAAACATGCGGTCGTGAAAGTGTTTAATATTCAATAAAAAGGAGATACTGTTCAAAATCATTTCTGTTTTAAGTAAAACGTCACGTCTTTATACGTGACACAAAATTGAAACTCCGATGTCACCTATAAACTTAGCATTAAAAATAATAACGCATATTACTTTGTTTTAAATTCTTTTTCCATAATAAATCTGACGCCAGTTTTACGCCGTGATTAGACTAATCGAAAATAAATAATATTGCGCTTTGTTTCAATAATAGATTTTAAAAACTTAAAAAAAAAAAAAAAAAAAATATTTTCCACTTTATTACTTAGTATTGAAAAAACATTTAATAAAAATTTAATATTTTGTTACAAATGCGAAAATGTCACAAGAAGATTAAAACAGAAAGTTTGTTTTAAAAAATCTGGTAAAAATAAAAAATATTAATTATATTAATTTAAAAAAAGGAAAAAAAAATATTGTTCACTGCGAATCCTCGTCTTACCGCGTTTTCTAAATCATGACATTTAACTTGAGGTGCACAAATCCTAGAATGTTCAAGTAAAAAAAAAAAAAAAAAAAAAAAAAAAAAAAACGACAACAGGGATAAAACAGAATTTTAGCAGTGAGAAACTAGGAGAAGTTATATAATATTTAAGAACAAAGACTTGACATTTCAGAATCGAGTAAACTCCTTTTTGCAACGGAAGCCACGCCTTTACACAATTTTACTAAAACTTTCCATTATAAAACAAAATTATTTTACATACTTCCAATTAAATCATTTAAATTTTGACTTCAGCATTCAATGTAGTAAATGCCATTGATATTTATGCATACCAGCACCACATATAGAGTCATATACGAGTATGCAAACTAGTTTTTTTAATACTGTTTCCGCAATATAGAGGCGGGGCTTCATTTCTTTTGGAATTCTTTCCCAATTTCTTGCCTGCATTGCGATAATTTTATAAAATGTAAGCCAATTTGTATAATAAACATCGAAATATTCCTTGGAAAAGAATTAGAATAAGATAAACGTAAATTAAAATAGTTTTTCGTCAAATATAGAGATATTGACTCACAGAGGATACAAATTATAACAAGTGACGCCCCCCTAACAGAAGTAAAAAATGAAATATCACTGTAACTCAAAAGATAATGTTAGGAACGAGCTGTAAATTTGGAAACCCATGTTTTTTATGATGCCCGTTCTATTCGGCAAAAATTAATATAGGTCATAATTTATAATTTTTTCAAATATGAATTTATTAATCATTTTCATAATTCAAAAAATGTTTTTTTATCAAAAATATGCTTGGAATATGTTTGGGTCACTTTATTCTAACGCATAAAAAAAACAGATTTTGAATATACTAATTTTTTGGGAAGATATGAACAAATGTTTGTCACATTCATTTAACTTTAGCATCCCCAAACTTTGACAGCTTATAACTCCATGAAAAAGGGAGCAAAATATATAAACTATACCATTTTCCGCGATGATTTGATCCAAAGGATTCAAATAAATTATGGAGGCTACCATTGAAAAAAATGAAGTTGATGCCAGTTTTAATATGTAGACGACCCCTAAGCAAAATGTAACTATACCATTATAAACTAGACGTTATCACAAATCGATTGGTACTAACCACATGTTTCTACGACAATTTATGGCAAATTTAGGTAAGGGGGGGGGGGCTTTTTTTTTTTTTTTTTTTTTTTTTGTGACTGTACGTGTTTATACATATATAGTATACAGTATATACATTAAGAATGCAAATAGGACTTTAGGTCTCCTGATCTATAAGTCCACTAATTTCGATTCATGTTGGATAAAAACGATTTCATTCACTACATACACCATCGCAATAATAAGATATTTTTTATCAGACAGTAAACTATAAACAAATATGCAGACATGACAACATTTTAATATATTCCAGAACTCTTAAGGGTACCCTCCAGATTTGCCAACATACTAATTATTATTACGTAGCATTGTTAGACCCGCCTTTTTTTTCACACCAGTGTCATTTTAGAGTATTTTTATTCTATTTAAACGTATTTGTATTTGTAGAATATTACTCTAAAAATTTAATGGTGTGAAAAAAAGGGCATGACAAACAACACTATGTAATATTATTTAGGATGTTCGCAAGTATGGGCACCCGCCCTTTTTTCACACTACTTTATTTGTAGTGAAAATTGCCCCAATATTTAATTACAGTTAAGTAAGATGCAAAATATGTGGTGTGAAAATAAAAAGGGAATACTAACATTACTTCAAAATAAATCAAAATATTGACATGCGAAACTTAATTCAAATAATCTATGCTATATTAAATTGATGTGTTCTATTGTTAAGTATAGTGTTTTTTTTTTTTATTTCCAGACATGTTAACATTTTGATTTATTTTAAATTAATGTTAGTATCCCTTTTGTTGAAACTAAAATCATTTTTCAGATATTAATTTATTATATTAATTTAGGAGCACAAAATTCATAAGATGGATATTTAATAAAATACTTATATAATATTTGTAATAAATTAAAAAACTATACTTTGTTTTGAAAATGTCATAGTAATGTATTAGTTAAGTAAATGTCAATTTTTAAAAACCGTGCAACCCACAAAGTAAAGAAAGAGAAACAACATTTGATGATAACAACATTGGTAATATGTCCATGATCTCAATAAAGATTATTTTAATTGGAGCACAGAATTCCTAACTCGCTTTGCAGAAAAAAAATGTAAGATACTGATGAAAATTTTATGACAAATTTAATAACTGTGTATGCTATTTTGTTATTTCTTATTTGTTACTATACATATCAAAATACAATGTACCAGTAATAAGTACAAAACTTTGAATAAACACCATAAAATGCAATAAGCTCGCAACAATTGTTTCGGGTCGAAAGAAAACACGACCTTTCGTCAGGCCAAGAAAGTAGGCACGAGTGCTGCAGTGTGCCTACATTGTTCGCCTGACGAAGGGTCGTGCTTTCTTTCGACCCGAAATAATTGTTGCGAATTTATTACATTTTATGGTGTTTATTCAAAGTTTTGTACTTATTATTTTAAAACACCAATACTGTGGTGCTTTCTTATTACAACATATTTTGAATAACAATACAAATAAATAATAAAATAAGTCTTTAAGATATTTATACTTGTATCATGTATACACTTATTTAACAATACATCATGAACGAAAATATGTAAAAAATAAGAAAAGATAGTTCAGGAATATTATAATAATTTAAGAATCTAATGAAATAAACTGAAAATGACGAAGTAAAATTTGAAAATTTCAAGTAGAAATAATAACGCTAGTTTTCGTAAACATGAGATAAAAGAAATATTCATAAATTTTGAGAACGCTGGGCTCGGGGATTAAGATAAGGCCAGAAGTTAAGTTAATGTTACGCACTGATGGACACTTTGAGAAACGTTATTTCGAATCAATTTCAGCAACGCTGATACATCGCTGTCACATGAACACAAAGATATAATTACAGATGTAACGCAATTTTAAAATTTTAATAACATACAAATAACGTAATTACATATATTTGACGGTGTGAGTTGAATTAATATTTAGGAAAGCTTTTATTGCATTAACATTATTTAGGTAATGTGTCAAATTTATATAATCCAACAGAAAATTTAAAAACGTGGTATATAGTAAAACGGTTTTTTTTTTCTTTAAATCTTGTAATTATTCTTTCTTAAAAATCAAAATTCTGCAATTAAATAAGACGAAAATAGCTATTTTATAATACTAGTCTGAAAAAATGGGAAGAATTGACGTCTATACGTTTACGTAAAGCCAAGCTGTAATTAGTCAATAATCTAAACTTCAATGTTCATTCTTTCTTAGATTAAAGCCAGTATTTTATAAACGGATATTACGACTTGTTTTACCTCTATTATAAAATTTAATCATAATAATAACAATATCTCACATTATCAATTTATAAAGAAAGAAAATTTAAGTAATAATTAAAACTTACTTAGGAATGGCAAACAAAGTAGGCTAATAGTACATTACATAACCGTGAGTAAATTTAAAGGTCATTAAAAATATTTTAAATAGAATCTAGCACTTTTACATAAAAATTCATCATTGAAAAAAAACAAGAAGTACATAAAAGATTTACCAACAAATTCCTAAAAAAAGTATCTAGAATGTCATTCGTTACGAATATTTATAAGCATATTAATGCTGATTATAAAATACATTTCTAAGTTCTATTACACTAGAGATACTTTATTCAAAATATGTTCCTGCAAATGCTTAATGGAAGAACTGGAAGCAAGAGAGGGGATGATGTTCTTGGAGATTTCGGAGAGGATATAGTCAACGATAATGGGAGAAGAATTATTGAATTTTGCAGCACAAACGATCTAAAGATTACAAATGGTTTCTATAAACATAAAGATATTCACAAATATACGTGGTACCAACATAGTAGACAACTAAAAAACAATAATTGACTATATAATTATTAAACAAAAAACTCAGTTAAAATTGTTAGACGTCAGAGTCCAAAGAGGACTCTGACTCGGAGACTGTGGCTCGGATCATTTTATGGTGCGAGGTAGACTTGCATTTCCTCACTTAGCTAATCTAAGTACTGACAGAAGAAATCCCACAGAGATGAGGACCTTGATGTCCCAGAATATTTCTTGGAAGGTTTAACAGAAGAGTGTACCAAAAGACTCTTCCAGGTAAGATTGGATGAAAAATTGGAAGAAAAGAATTATACTGATGCAACTGAGTTGTATCAACATATTAAAGCATCTTTACACCAAGCTGCAAGTGAAGCACTAGGACAAAAAAGAAAAGGTCAAATTTCCTCAAACTGAGGATGAGGAAATTCCTGAGGATGAGGAAATCGAAAAGACTGTACAACAGAAAAAAGAGGCCTATATTAGATGGATGAGTTCAAAAAGGGAAGAAGATAAACAGAATTACCAAACTTTTAGAAAAAACTCAAAGAAATTAGTAGTAGAGAAGAAGAGATCATCGTGGGATAAAAAATGCAGAGAAATTGAGACATATATAGGAGGAAGACGATGTACAGAAGCATGGAAGTTTTTAAGGAATATTAGAAAGGAAGGTAGTAATGCATGGCAGGGAATATCTGTTAAAGAGTGGGAATAATATAAGACTTTGCTAACAGAAACTAGAAAGGAATTTCAAATAAAAAATACAGATATTGATTCCTTGGGATAACCTATACAGTTGGAACCTGAGAGAGTTAAAAAGGCAATTAAAAAATTAAAAAATCAAAGAGCAAGTGGCCTTGGTGGAATAACAGCAGAGCTGATAAAAAATGGAACAGAAAAATTGTTCAGATTAATTACACAATTATTCGAAAAATATTTCATTGGAGATGAAACGCCAGAAGAATGGACAGTTGGATATTTAACATCAATTTATAAGAAAGGAGACCGAAAAAAATGTGAAAATTACCGTGGCATTACTGTAACAGCAATATTTAGTAGACTTCATGGACGAATTTTAAAAGACTTTATTGAAGAAGAAATTAAAATGAAAGAAAGTTAAGAGCAAAGTGGATTTAGAGCAGGAAGATCATGTATGGATAATATATTTTGTCTTAAACAAATTATTGAAAAGGAAATGGCCATAGGAAATCAAATTCACCTTTTCTTTATTGATCTTACGAAAGCTTACGATAATGTCCCAATCTCAAAATTATGGAGTGTATTAAATGAAATAAACGTAAATCCAATTATCATTAGAGCGATTCAAGAACTTTATAGACAATCAAAAATAAAGATAAAAATAAGCAAAAGAAAAAAGGGTTTTATAACAGAAAGGGTTTTGTCAAAGGGTTTTATAACAGATAAAGGACTTAGACAGGGATGTTGTATCTCCCCAATACTTTTCAAAATTTATGTTGATAAAGCATTAAAAATTTGGAAGGAAAATTGCAGAGCAATGGGATTTAATGTAAATGGAATGTCAATTTGTACTCTACAATTCGCAGATGACCAAGTTATAATTGCAAAAAGTAAAAGTGATTTAGGGAAAATGACAATAAAAATTAAAGAAGAATATGAAAAATGGGGACTATACATGAACGTCAATAAAACCAAATACCTATGTATAGGAGTAGACGAGACGGACCTAAGTCTAAATAATAACATCAAAATTAAAAGTTGTGATCATTATAGACCCTGGTGTAGTCGTTAATAGAGAAGGAAGAGACTCACAGGAAATTAAGAATAGAATCTCTCAAGGAAGAAAAGCGGTAAAACTATTAAATTCGATTTGGTGGAGTGAGGAGTTATCTAGGACGAGAAAGTATAATCTATACAACTCCATCGTAAAAAGCATATTGTTGTATGGAGCAGAGGGATGGAGAATTATGGAGACGGAAAAAAAGAAATTGGCTGCTGTTGAAATGGATGCCCTGAGAAGATCATGCAGGATATCAAGAATGGAGAGAGTGAGAAATGAGAGAATCAGAGAAATGATGAAAATAAAGGAAACCATATGAGGTTCAAAAAAAGCAATTAATCTGGTTTGGTCATATTAAAAGAAGGAACGATGAAAGATTACCTAAAATCGCTTTTAACTATATACCAAACCAGAAAAGAAAACGAGGAAGACCAAGAAAGACTTGGATGGATAACGTAAAAAAAGCAATGAGGAATAGGGGTCTGGAAGAAGAGTGGGCCCATGACCGGAAGACCTGGCACAGACTTGTGGATTCTGTCGGAAGGCAACACCCGATGCCATAAACCGAACATACATACATACAAATGCTTAAGCATTTACTAGTAACGATTTACTATCTACGAAACAATTATTCTTTTACATTGTTTAAATTTTGAGCAAAATTCTAAAATTCTATTGAAAATATTTTTTAATGACTTTTATATCTACTCATCGGTGTTAAGTTCCAATGAAACGTTTTGATATGCTACCAGTATATTTCTTTTCGCATTCCCATTTAAATTTTACTTATAATAAATTTCCTTTCCTTATATAATTTCAATGGGAGATATTCTTTTTATTATTATTATTATTATTATCATTGTTATCATTTACTTTTTATATTAAGACACTGACTTCAAAAATGTTACTGAATGTGTAGAGTAGTTCCTAAACTGAAATTTAGCTGCTCACCATTCCGAATTTTGGATACAAATATCTTTTTATGTAAATTTTTTATAAGCTGTAGAGCTGTTTTGTATAATAAAGTGAAAAATTATACATATATATATATCCAGTAATTAAAATTCGGTACGGTTGACGTTTCAATTCTGGTAACGTCTAGAGACAACCAGAGTTGCCAACATTTTAATTTATTCCGGAGCACTTTTAAGCCAGCCTTTATTCCATACCACTTACTTTATTATTATAATTTTTTTTTATATAAGTTTTTCTTATTTTATTGTAATTATATATTGAAGAAAAATGTTCCAGACATTAAGTGGTGCGAAATAAAGGTGGGGCTAAAAATACTCCAGAATAAATTAAAATGTATGCAACTATGGGCAATCAAAAGCTTTTCGGTGTTTAGGTATGTTATTTTTGATGTTAGAAAGTATTTTATAAAATAATTTTTTTTATTAGTAGATTTCGAACACATTTTGTTGAACAATATGTGTATATTCTAAATCTTATCATACTACATACAGAGTTGCCAACTCTCATAACTTATTCGTGAGCTTTGTAAGACCCACCTTTATTTCGCACTACTTTATTTGTATAAAATTTTAATCCAGATGTAACTATGACAAAATAATAATAATAATAATAATAACATTATACTTGGGTGGTACATTTATTAGTTCCGGAATAAATCGTATAGTTTTTTTTTCCTAATTTTACTCTTTCCTGCGCCCATCGTTTCATTATTAATAAATTATTTTAGAAAATATTTCTGTCTACTACTCCTGAATTATAATATTGAATATAAATTATAAAAACTGTGTTTTTAGTAAATAATTATGTTTACTTAATGTTTTATTCATTTTTGGCATTGCATAATGTGTATATTGTTAGTTTGAATTTTTTTACAGCAGCAGTTTTTCATTTCCATCATTGATATCGACAGGTCTTTCTTTTCTTTTACTTTTTTTTTTTTTATTTTTTTTTTTTTTATCAAGTCTATTTTATTCCTGACCGTATTTTAACACTTCTCAACAAAATTTAAAAGAGTTTATAATTCCTTTTTTTTTTTTTTTTTCATTCTGTTAGTCAGTGTGTCTGTCTATGCTTTAATTTCCATGAACATTGTTAGAATTATTTTAACCCTTTGCCCTCCCACACTTTTTATCACAATTTCTCAGCAACGGCAATAAGCCCGCCTTTTTTACTTTTTTTAGAATATTATGTTTTTCAATCAAAGGATTTTACGTATGCGTATTTATATCTTTTAAAATTTATCCTCAAAAATCAATACGATAAACGTCACAAACGTATATACACCACATACATACAAAGTCGTAAAAATGAATACGCAAAATTGTTTTTTTAAGTAAAGTATTGTTTTAGAAGGAATCATAAAGGCATAGATACCAACATGTTAATTTATTCCGGAGTATTTTAAACCCCGCCTCTATTTCGTACCATTTATTTATTAAAAGTTGTTTATTCTTAAATTATCGGAGCATATGTATATATTAGAGAAAAAGCGGGGCTAAAAATGCTCCGGAATAAATTAAAATGTTGGCAACTAGGGATAAAAGCGGGGCAAGATTATCTTTCGAACTATGCATTGTCACTCAAGAGTAGTGCTGCTAGATTTTGCGACTTTTTTATTCAAAATACTCCACTAAATCTTAAATGTAACGGTTCCATAATAACTTAGAAATTTAAACGTGTATATACCGGTATTCGTTTAAGAAATTTCACTGCCTATAATATCGTTGACATAAGAAGCAGAAAAACTTCTCTCATTGATACTTGATAGTGGTATGAGTTCTATGCCCATGTTTCGTCCCTGCGTGTATTATATGTATCAAATATCACTTTTCGAAATTATTGGTGACTACTGAATAAAAAAGGTCGTTCAGTCTCTCAACACTGCTCGAGAGGCGACAACAGAGTGAAAACATAGTTGCGAACTCTATAACATTTCAGCTACCAGAAATTTTTAAATATTTTTTTAACAGTTTTTCCTAATTTAAAAAAAAAATAAATAAATAAATGAAAAATTCAAATAAAATTTTCTGGTAGCCAAAAAACGCTAAATTTGGCAACTCTGAGTGCAAAGAATTAAATTGATATGTTTATCAAGTTCAGTAAGACAGGTTCCTTTTTGAATAAAATGTTAATATCCCGACAGATTTGTGTACTGAGACGCTTTAAAGAATTTCAAGACAGGTGCATCGGTATTGGAGACTCTAACAAAAGTAAACACATTTAAATTTAAACTCTCAAAACGAGCTTTCGAATTCTTGCATAGATTCAAAAGTTGTTGTTACACTCACCTACTATTAATGTCTCGAACTACAAGATTTCGAGTCATCAACAGATTTGCCAAGTTCCATAAATTATTCCGGAGCACTTTTAACTCATACTTAACAGCATACTAATTAATATTCTGTACGATTGTTAGACCCGCCTTCTTTTTCACACAGGTATCTTTTTAGAGTATTTTTTTTTTCTTATTTAATCGTAATTGCATGTGGAGAATATTACGCTAAAAAGGTTATGGTTTGAAAAAAAGGGCGCGACTAACAACACTACGGAATATTAATAAGAATGTTGGCAAGCATGTTTTAGCCCCTCATTTATGTCACTACGACAAAGTAAGAAGAAATAAATGACTCACAGGTTGGCAAATAGGAGGGGGTTATGTATCACTGCTTCAGTGTTGATTTCTACTTACACGCTAGTCATTGGAAATTTCATTTTTCATCTGCAAAATATGTCTGGTGTGAAAAATGCACAATTTAAGGAGCTTTTCGTGTGAATTTAACAATATATCTGCCAAGTTTTTTAATTTATTCCGGAATGGCGTTAGTCCCGCCCTTTTTCCACAACGTAATATTTGTAGAAAATTTTTCTTCAATGTATAACTATGATTAAATATGAAGAAAATTACTCTAAAAAGATTACGGTGGGAAAAAATGGCGGTACTAACAACATTTCGGAATATGTTACCACTTTCGCGACCGCATGTTTTTGTCTTTTTGACAGTAAGGTCCACCTGTAGGCATTATTCTTCCAAGTTACAATATTTCAGACCAAAATTTTCTATATTCAGATTCATATTACAAATTCAAATTACATTATAACTATACACTTTCTAATCAAAGCATTTATATCCATAGTATATTGGTTGTTTAAATATAAATACATTGTATATTTTTAAGAAATAAATGACATACAAATTGCAAAAGAAACGCCCATTGGCGGAGTTACAGATTTTTAAATGACGTGAATCTACGTCAGCGGTCGCGAAAGTGTTAAAAAAGTTGGCAGCTATGCAACAAGGACTTGCTTTACCCACAATCTGCAGCTTACAATAATGAGAATTAACTTCAGATAATAGAATAAATAACACTATTAATACAATATCACCTATTATTACAGTAATATATTACTGACAAGCCCCTACACTGTAAAAAAATAACTATTACCAGCTGCAAGAAACTTTCCGTGATTGGAGAAAATACTTGCAGCTGGTAATAGTTATATTTTTACAGTGTATGAAATAAATAAAGCGAGCAAATTTTTTATCGCTTTGCACGAGGCACAGTCACATGTCTGGCATTATGCTAACTTATTGTTTTAGTAGGAAATAAATGAAATATTATTAAAATATTTTCAAACTGTATTTTCGGTTCTCAGACAGAGAATGTCAAACTGTTGAGTAAAATAATCACACAGCGTTCATAATACCTAATAGCTTCGAAAATTTTATAATAGTCAAATAATATTTTCAAATAATACTTTCAGATACATTTGTTATCCTATAACATTCTCATATTTCCTTGGATGTATTATTTTAAACCGATTATTATTAAATAATTGTTTAAATTACATTAATATTCAGGGAATTTTAATGTCGATGAAACATAATAATATCATCATCATCATAATAATCCCATACATAATCATCATATAATCATCATATTAACAAACATGAGTGAAATATTTACTTAGAAGAGGTGAATATTTAAATTATTTTAAATTTATGTCACTTTTAAGTTTAATTTGAAAAGTAGATTGCTCATTTAGCATTTAAATTTTTTATTCTTTTGTTTATCAGTTTTGTTATTATTAAGACTTCTTTTGTGTTTTAATGTGAATAAAAAGGCTTAAATTACAAATTTATGGTCTCATGTCACCATTAAAAATGAGGAAGGAAATTGTATATTGCTAACTTTATAGGCAAAAATTTTGTCTTTAAATAAACTATTTCTAATTTAAGAAAAGCTATTCAAAGCCGTCATTATATCGTGCATTTGCCATATATGACTTTGGAGAATGTTGGTTCTATTGTCAGTTTAAAATACTGAAGTTTTTCCGAAAATCAAGTAAACAATTATTCGGTAGTTTGATATTTGCAATGCTATTATCCTTTTTTAATAGCTGTTTTAAATTTCTACCACTATTTTGTAATAGCGTTTTTTGTCTTTTTAAATTGCGGAAATTCTAGTATTAAATAAACATTAATGTTCGAAAGTAATGGGGGTAAAAATATAAACTATATTCACTACGCATGATAGGTGTATATATAGTATGGCCTGAAATAATCAGAACATTTTTTGGCCGCATGTAAAACAAGCAATAATAAGTTACAAAAATAAGAGTTTTACTAGAACTATGATAGCGTGGAACTAAGTAACATAATACTGAAAAATAACTATTTATTCTATCTCTACAACCTACTTATTATACAGCTGTCTGCAGCTCTTTCTATCGGATGAATTTGTAACTATTTTTTTTTTTTAGTTTTATCTACCAGATTCTTACCTTTATATATATATATATATATATAAAATAAACCTACCACTGGTTTTCTGCTTCTATCTATAGCCATTTCTAAGTTACTTATTTTTAAAGATTCCTACTTTAAACGCCCTACACACATATACCTGGTAATATTTATAATTTATTCTAGAGTTCTGTTTGCCTTGCTCCTTTGTCACACCAGTAAAAATTAAAAGCATTTTTCTTCTTATTTCATCATAATTACGTATTCCAGAAAATTTCTCTGAAATCATATTGCTGTGAAAAAAGGGCGGAACTAACAGTACTCATGAATAAATTATAACTGTTACGAAGTATATATATATATATACACACACACACTTAGGGCGATTCTTTGGTCATGGAAGAAATTTGGAAGGGAGTATAGTTGTCAACTTAGCACTGGCTGCTACTGGAGTATTTTTGTATTTTATTTTTATTTATTTATTTATTTATTTATTTATTTTTACTTAATCAGTGAAAGTTGTTACAGTTCGCTAATTAAATACAATAAATATTTCTGTTAAATTTTACGAGTAGCCAAAAGGTGCTAAGCTGGCAAGTATGGAGGGGAGGTAGAGAACATTACAAGAATTCAGAAATGCACAGTAACCCATGACCTCAAACGTCATTTTAACCCTTTAAAAACCAGATGTTTTTTTGCGTGGATATAGGCGTGGCTCTCGAATGTTGCATTTAAAGGTTTTTGAAGCCAATTTAAAAAGAAAATTAAAATAATTCTTTTTTTTTTTTAATCGGTGTATTTTATCACAAAAATTGCGTTAATGCGTGCGAACATTATGTATGATTTTGCGAAATACTGAAGCATACAAGATTTTAAAATTTAAATAACAGGCGCAGTCAGTGGTACATAATAGTCAAAAACATCCAATTCTTTAAGGGCTAAAATTACGTTTAAGGGTTATGTGTTCCTATACAATTCTGAATCCCTGTGATGTTTTCTGCGAACTTGAAGAATTCAGCCCGAAAATTTTAAATGAAATTTGATTTTCATAACCTAGCCTATAGGTCCTTTTATTTATTTTTCCCTTGTAACTCAGTTCACAAATTCGGTTGGCTTTCCATAGTAAATGAAAGTAATTTATTTGCAACAGTTTTTATTTTATTGGATGCTCCGCGATCGTACGGTATAGAAGAGGTAAATTTAAGAGGTTGTTTTTGAAAGCTGGGAATATTATCAAAATTAAATTAAATTAAAAATCTTCATAATATTCCCAGCTTTTAAAAATAACCTCTTAAATTTACCTCTTGTATACCGTACGATGGCGGAGCATCCAATAAAATAAAAAATGTTTCAAATAAATATGGCGTAAATATCCCCATCAAACCTAATAGAAATATTTTCCAGTTAATCAAAAGCGATAAAGAACCCATCCCCTCATTAGAAACTTCAGGAATTTATAAAATACCGTTTACCAATGAAGACAAAAACAAGGATCTTATATAGGAGTTACAAAAAGAAAAATCAAAACAAGAATTAATGAACATAAAAATGATTTAAAAGCGGGAAAATATAATACAGCCTTAGCTAAAACTTTCAATAAACAAGACATTAAAATAGATTTTGATAAAGCCACTAAAATAGCAAATTACGATGATTACTATTACGCTATGTTTAGAGAATCGATAGAAATTTCAACCAATTATGATGCATGCAACGACAGCGGCGCAGTAGTCCCAGACCGTGTATGGCGCCACCTTTTGGCAAAACGCGTTCAAGATCAGTCAAGCTCAAGTCTTCCACAGAAGATGTCGTTCTGAAGAGGACCGGGTACCCGGTTGGAAAATTTAAACAACAACGACGCACGAAGTAATGTTTAAGTTTTTTTTTTATCTATGTTTTTAAGAAAATTCTTGTAAATGTTTTCATGATAGAACTATATAACAACCTTTAAGAAATTTTCCTTTCGAAAAATTGTGGTGGAAGGAAAATAAAATGACCGTAAAAAATATAGGAACGCTGCGACCCATGGTAGAGTTCAATGACGCATTTCAAAGAAGGGAGAAACATCTCCTGAACTAAATAGACTATCAATGTTTCTGTGTAAGCTTATTCGAAATTGTTTTGTGTTATACTATTAAGTGAGCAACATTTGTATATATATATATGTATATTTCACTGTTCTCGAAAACGGTAGCTCGGACATTCGTGTGATTTAACACAAAAGTGCCCTCCGAAGAGTCATTGTGAACATCGAAGTCAGGTTTTTGAATTTTTTATTAGTTTTCTTTTAATTAATGAAAATATGAAAATAAAACTTCCCATTTCTATAATGACGCAGAATGGAGAATCGTAGGAGAGATTCGATTGGTTCATTTGATTTTCATTGATTTGAGTGTATTTTAAATTGAACTTCAGCTACGTTAGGAGGAATTACGAATGATTTGATTGGTTTATTTGATTTTCATTGATTTGAGTGTATTTTACTTTGAACTAGAGCTACGTTTTGAGGAATTACGAGAGATTTGATTGGTTTATTTGATTTTCATTGATTTGAGTGTATTTTACGTTGAAGTACAGCTACGTTATGAGGAATTACGAGAGAATTGATTGGTTTATTTGATTTTCATAGATTTGAGTGTATTTTACTTTGAACTAGAGCTACGTTATGACGAATTACGAAAGATTTGATTGGTTTATTTAATTTTCATTGATTTGAGTGTATTTTAAGTTGAACTAGAGCTGCGTTATGAGAAATTACGAGATAATTGATCGGTTTATTTGATTTTCGTACATTTAAGCAAGTGTATTTTACGTTGAGCTAGAGCTACGTTATGAGAAATCACAAGAGATTTGATTGGTTTATTTGATTTGAGTATATTTTACGTTGAACTAGAGCTTCGTTATGAGGAATTACGAGAGATTTGATTGTTTTATTTGATTTTCATTGGTTTGAGGTAGGGGTGTCCAGTGATGTTTTTTTGGTTTTTAACATACATGATAGTGATAGCCGCGGAACCGAGTTTCGTACGTTTTTAGATTCATGCACAGCGAATTAGGGGTGTCCAGTGATGTTTTATGGTTTTAACATGTGTGATAGTGATTGCCGCGGAACCGAGTTTCGTGTGTTCTGAGATTCATGTACAGCGATATAGGGCTATCATATCCAGTGATTATTTTTTTTCTATGTGCTTGAAGGGTACATGCGTGCGTTATAGTGATTGCTGCGGAAACGACTTAGGCGCGTTCTCTGATTCGACCATTCATCGAATAGTGACTTTTACAGTGCGAGTAACAGCTTCAACTGTTTCCAGAATATTCGAAGAATTAACATTTATATTTGACTGTTCTCCAGAATATTCGTTTTAATAATAGTTTTGTTGCACAGATTCGAGAATTTCAAAAAATGTTTGATATTGTCAAGGAGATCCCATACTAAAACCGTGAAGAAAATAGTCGCCTATCAAAATATATTTATTGAAGCGTTTCAATTATTCAATTAAAGAGAAATCCTTTAAATATAGTGGCCAGTGAAGCGGGCGAAACCTGCTAGTGCATTTAATCTATTAAATCTAGAGCGTTATTTGCAGAATTGCTGATGATGTATGGAAACGACAACTGTACTTCGCATTTTTCTTATATTTCAACACTTCTAAAAGTCATCAAATCTAGATATTACAATGAGATTCATATCATCTTAATCTTTCCTAATATGTGTTAATGATTTAGGTAGCTTCTGAAAAACTTCGCAGCTTGTTGAATTTTAAGATTTTCATTATATCCACAAAAACTTGCAAACGACTCGCAAAAAGCAGATTCGCTAAGGGGATTTTAGTGATGTGGAAAAAAGTGATTAAAAGGGATCTGGAATAAAAATAAAATGATAGCAACTATGCAGTTATCAATATATAATCACTTGGCACATCTGGTTGCTCAAAAAATATATAGTTAATATGAAATAACGGCATGGAAGCATCTTTTCATAATAATGAAAACGAACATATTTCTTTTATATATTAATTTTACTGAAATGCGATTTCTAGTTAATTTATTAATTTATATTATTCCGAAAAGTGAATGAGGCATAATAAAGAAAAAACATTTACTTACTGTTTGAATAATAGCATACGTAAGTAAAAAAATTTATTATTCACACCAGAATACTTTCAACACTTTATACTTATGAATAAAAACAAAAATCAATTACGCTTGAGGTAAAAGTCTTGGCTTAGAAGAGATTAATAGTCCAGTCAATAAATACATTGTACCTTGCAAAAGGTGGGGTAGAAGATTTTATTTTTTTAATTTGTACATATTAGTACTAATATGCAAAAAACGAGTTATCCAACATGGTCGGCCCCGGGAGAACTTTTGTCGGCTGAAAAACCTCGAAAATTTACTAGTTTTTTGGCTTTTTTCAAAATATCTCAGAAATGGCTGAATTTAGCGATATTTTTCTATTGTAATGTTTAAAGAGGATTAAATTTCTTACAATTTTCTTCATTACACCTTTTTTGTAGTACTAATAGCAAGCGCGTAACAGCTTCTTGAAAATAAACAGTTTTCTCAACTTCGTAGAAAAAGCGCATTAGTCCTTATAAATAATGTGTAGTAATTATTAGAATTAGAAGTTTTATTTACAGAAAGCTTAACAACTTTTAATGGTATAGATCTGATATCTGTCGTCCTTGGGATTTTTGGATTTGGTGATGAAAAACGTAATACGGAAATACACACGCCAGATGTATTTTTTTACAATATATATTGTAAGAAATACTGTTTTATATTCCTGATTGTTCTCTTAACATATACCTTGTTAAAATAATCGTGATTTATGAAAGAAACTAAATATGTTCGCCAGATAAATTGGCGATCATTTCTTTTTTTTCACTAAGGGCGACAGATAACAATTCTGCTCCCTTTTAATTTTTTCCTTCCCCTTTTTACAACCCCCCTCCCCCCCCCTATGGTCACGCACTGACAATTCTGGCCTAACAACAGTAGTCATCATCAGACTCCAATAACTGCCGATGTATAGTATTCTATCATTGCAACACATAATACACACTCAAACACATATAAAGAAAAATAAATAAAAAAAAAATATTTGTATATAAATGTAAATGAATAAATATTAGGGTGCTAATAAGCAAAAGCTCAATGCATTGATACATAAATATTTTAGTTCTACTATTTATTAAATTATAAAACATTAATGATATTTAGATATAATACGTAATGTTGTAATAAACATTAATTACTGCTATATTAATACTGATGATAATAACAATGTACAATCTTAATTTTAAATTAACTTCATAAATAGGCAGACTTGTTTGAAGAACAATAGCAAATAATTACTAAAGTAAATTGTAGAAATTTAACTTTATATATAAATTATAGGGAGATTCATTTAGCCTTGAAAGAAATAAAGAAACGTACATTAATGTATGATATATATGTTCATTTTCTTCGTGGTTGTTTTGAAAGCCCGGGTTCTTAAATTTCAATAGTAATCAGAAGTAGAAGGAAGGTGTGTCGTCCTCAAATTGTTCCTCTCCGTTTTGCAGCAATTATATAAGCTCTTAGAATAGCTTATCATCTTCTTCAGCCTCGTCCAATGATGAAATTAGTACGACATTTTCCTGTTGAGGATCAGAGTCCTTGTTACTATACCAGTTTCACTGAGTATTTTATAGCCAACATTTTGGAAGCAAACTGTTTTCTTGTTGGCAGTTTCGGCTATTAAAACATCTTCATTTTATTTTTTGCAAAGGCGTGATATAACCGTTCTGATGCCAGGACGAAAATCACCCTCTATTTTATTCATCAAATACTTTATGAGACTGGCACTCCTCCGAGTCGTTTTCAGGGTAGGAGTAAATTGATTCCATTGCCTCATCAGTGTTACTTGCAGGGTAGTATCCTCGTTTTATCTCACTTTTAGGCCTCCAGTGCAGTTTTTGACGACAAAATCTGTGATACCCAGTATTTATAGCAACTAAACCTTTTACACTTCCAATGCATTCAAGTACTTTTTTTCTTCTCTCATCCCCACGATTTTCGGCACCATTTACAATTGTTTCTTTCACACCCAGTTTCATAGCATGGTGGATAAAATTTCTTTCATGCTCAGGAAGTCGTTCCTGTTTTAAAAAAAAATCTTCAAGTATCCCCTCTCCACACAAGAAACACTGATCTTTAAAACTAAAACCTTCAGTTCTTTATGGAAGACATGGAGCCGCACTGTTTGAACCAGCTCCATCACCAGTTGTATGACGCCGTACATATGCTGCAATCATTCGCTCATTGATGTATCGTTTGTGACAGACATTGTGAATTCTTACTTGTTTTAGGACAGGTTCTTCTAAAAACACTAATGTTCTTCATTTTGACGTTTTGCATTGCACTTTTACAGATTTTTTGTATACCTTTCTCCTTCAGAATTTTTACTTCACCTTTATTCAAACTGATTTTGAAAATGAAACAAACACTCTGGTTATTGTAATAGAAAACGCTCACGGGTTGAAACAGTACGTTCGCACGTTCGAACTGAACTGAACAACATAGATAGATGTTCAGCGTACTGCAGGATGAGATGAGGCGGGAGGAAAGGGAGAGCTTTTTAACTAAAGGGGGGGAAGGCAGTTTTTTTTTTTTTTTTTTTTTTTTTTAATACCTTCTTTGCTACGAAGCAGATGTCATTTCCTAAGGTCAGACAGCTGAATATGTCCTTTCCTTTCTTTTCGTTTTCTAATAAACGTTCATGCGCCGACCCATTTCTTTGAGTTGTATTTTATTAGCTTGAGAAAAAATGCCGACTTTCAAGAGGCTGTAACACGCTTGCTATTAGTACTACAAAAAAGTTGTAATGAAGAAAATTGTAGGAAATTTAATCTTCTTTAAACTTTATAATAGAAAAATATCGCTAAATTTAGCCATTTCTAAAATATTTCAAAAAAAGTAAAAAAAGTAGTAAATTTTCGAGGTTTTTCAGCCGGCAAAAATTCTCCCGGGGTCGATCATGTTGGATAACTCGTTTTTTTCATATTGGCACTAATATGTACAAATTAAAAAAGAAAAATCTTCTACCCCACCTTTTGCTAGGTAAGCCCTTTTTCACATACCTATTGACTGGACTAATTCTCATATTTCCTTGGATGTATTATTTTAAACCGATTATCTATATAAATAAAGAGAAGTGTCTGTGTGTCTGTGTGTGTGTGTGCATCTGCGCTCTGGTGCTCACACTACTAATCGCAGAGCCTCCAAATTTGGCATATAGGTACCTGGGACCATGCATGTGTGCACCTCATCGAGATTTTTTCGAATTTCGAATTTGAATTTTTTAAATTAATGTTTTTTCGATTTTAAATATTGCCTTTAATGCTTCATTTTTCAGAAATTTCTTTTGTTTCAAAAGTCTGCGTATCTTAGCAACGGCTATTAAACAATTATTTATTTAAATTCATTTAAGGAAGAAATCTTTTTTATTATATTTATTAAAATTAAATAGTTATCCACATACAGTAGAAAAAATTAAACATATTAAATTTTTAGATTTTGGCATATAGGTACCTGGGACCCTGCAGGTGGACACCTCATCGAGATTTTCTCGAATTTCAAATTTGATTTTTTTAAATTAATGTTTTTCCGATTTTAAATATTGGCTTCTTTTTTTCATTTTTCATAGATTTATTCTTTTGCTTCAATCGTCTGCGTATCTTATCAACAGCTATTGCGCAACATATTTTTATTTAATACATTCATTTGAAGGCGATTTTTTTTTGTTGTTGTTGTTATATTTATTGAAAATAAAATCGTAACGCAGTAGAAAAAATTAAGTATAATTAGTTTTAAATTTAAAAACGTATTTATAACAGTTATGTTTATTTTTTTATAGTGGAACAACTTCTTATTTTTCATTTTTCAGTTAATTCCTTTAAAAGAAAAAACATTTATTCATTAATTTTTACTTTCCGAACACTATAGTGAGGAAAGTATTGTAATCATCTCAAAAATCCGATTTTGAGATTTTGATGTTTCTAACCGTTTCGAGGTCTCCTGAATCCGTTTTCACTATTTTTGCGATGATGTATGTATGTATGTGCGTATGTCTGTGAGTGAACAAGCTGGCGTCTAAACGCTTTGCTCAATCAAGCTGAAAGTTGGTACGTATATTGTAAGTCAACATTGTACGAACCCTATTGATTTTGGTGAATCTAGCGCTTATAGTTTTTTTACAGGGACACAAAGAAAAATTCTTTATCTTTATGGCCTTTGGGACCAAAATCTTAAAAGTGCGATAGCATCTAAACACCTTATTCAATTGAGCAAAATATTTATACACATATTGTAGGTCACAGATACCCAATCTGTATAGATTTTGGAGAATCTAGCGCTTATAGTATTTTTACAGGGACACAAAGAAAAATTCTTTATCATTATGGCTTATGGGGCGAAATTTTTAAAAGTGTGATAGCGTCTAAACGCCTTATTAATCTGAGCAAAAAATTTGTACACATGTTATAGGTCACAGTTGCACCAACTGTATACATTTTGGTGAATATAGCATTTACAGTTTTTTTACCGGGACACAAAGAATAATTCTTTATCATTATGATCTATGGGATTAAAGTTCAGTAACGTTAAATAAAACATCGTGTAATACATGGAGAAAAATACTGAAACACTCTATTATGGTTTTCTCTCTTTTGTTTGTTTAAGAACTCCTCTTTCTTTACTTTATCTACAAAATTGTTAATCACCCAATGCTCGGAAAGTCGAGTGGAGTCACACCAGATTTTTTTTATTTTTTATTTACAGTATCTATCGGGGAAAATGGTAGTATATGCATAGTAAAAAGGATTAAAATTTATTTGTTTATATATATATGAATCTACTTTTTATTTTATTTTATTTTATTACATTGCTCGGAATCAAATCGTAACATAGTGTAAATAGCATGGTTCAAAACTAAAATATTTAATAGATGCTGAGATACAGTCATATTTAGAATCGTAGTTCTTAAATAGTAGCAGACCCCCCCCCCCCTTTCGTCGATAAATATCCAGATTGAAGTGCCCGGGAAAGATCTTTCTGCAAACATGGGAAACCTAGACCTGATGCAGTGCGGGCGGGAAAAGAGCTGCCGTAGACAGCGGGTACCCGAAGCAAGGTTTCGAGCAATTTCAGTTTCTTTTGTTCTTTCTTTCTTTTTTTTTTTTTTTTTTTTTTATAGTTTTTGTCTATAATGTGGTGTAAAAGAATAAATATTAATTCAATTCTTTCGAAAATTCATTTAAATATAGTGACCAGCGAAGCGGGCGTAGCCTGCTAGTTATTAAATAATTGTTTAAACTACATTACTATTCAGGGAATTTTAATGTCGATGAAACATAATAATATCATCATACTATTAATTTAAATAAACGTGAGTGAAATATTTACTTAGAAGAGGTGAATATTTAAATTATTTTAAATTTATGTCACTTTTAAGTTTAGATTGAAAAGTAGATTGCTCATTTAGCCTTTAAATATTTTATTCTTTTGTTTATCAGTTTTGTTATTATCACGGAGTAATATTAATAGGAGTTGAAGGTCCAATGGGAGAAAGCTACGAAACTGTGATCTAAATTTTTGATAAATATTGAGGGCGCCACTTGTCATTCCTCCCTACTTCGGCGCGGATATACTGTTGTTTTCAGTAGAATTTTGCTGAAGTACATTTAAAAATTTTTATTTTAAGCAATTTAATTTGTTTGTAAGTTCTTAAAACTGCATAATTCAGATGTTTCAAATAAATGCTTCGTTCCTAGTTGTAAAACAGGCTATGATAGTGATAAGAAAAACAAAAAAAAGCCCTAGGAGAAAAATAAAGTCCGAGTTCGTGTTTTCTGCACCTAAAGTAAGTTTATTTTTTTCTTTACAAAATTTCATCCATTCTCCTTCCTCTCAATTGTCTGTTTTAGCTAGCTTCGGTTCATAAAGATCGTCATTTTTTAAAGGCTTTCTTTCAAAGTAAAATTAGTATAAAATGGCTCTTAAAAAAAACATGTTGGTTAGAATACTCTATTTAATGAAATTTGCTTTCAATCGAAATTTTTTCAGCTTGATATTATTTTAAAAAAAATAATTAAAACGAGACATTTCCCCATTGAATAACATTGCGGAAGCTGGAGAGAAGGAAGGATTGCACGCTGGCGCCATCTGTAAACATTAGAAAACAACATCACAAAATTTCAGCGTTACCTTCTTCTCCTGTCTTTTTACTCCGTGGTTATTATTAAGACTTTTTTTGGTGTTTTAATGTGAATAAAAAGGCTTAAATTAAAAATTTATGATCGCATGTCACCATTAAAAATGAGGAAAAAAATCGTATAGTGCTAACTTTATAGGCAAATTTTTGTTTTTAAATAAACTATTTCTAATTTAAGAAAAGCTATTCAAAGCCGTCATTAAATCGTGCATTTGCCAAATATGACTCTGGAGAATGTTGATTCTCTTGTCAGTTTAGAATACTGAAGATTTTCCGAAAACCAAGTAAACAATTATTCCGTAGTTTGATATTTGCAATGCTAATAGATGTTTTAAATTTGTACCACTATTTTGTAATAGCACTTTTTGTCTTTAAAATTGCAGAAATTCCAGTTCTAAATGAACATTACTGTTCGAAAGTAATGGAGGTAAAAAATATAAACTATATTCACTACGCATGATAGGTGTACATATAGTATGACCTGAAATAATCAGAACATTTTTTGGCCACATGTAAAATAAGCAATAATAAGTTACAAAAATAAGAGTTTTATTAGAACCATGATAGCGTGGAACTAAGTAACATAATACTGAAAAATAAGTGTTTATTCTATCTCTACACCCTACTTATATAGCTGTCTGCAGCTCCTTCTATCGGCAGAATTCGTAACTAATTTTTTTTAGTTTTATCTACCAGATTCTTACTTATATATATATATATATATGTGTGTGTATACATATAAAATAAACCTACCACTGGTTTTCTGCTTCTATATATAGCCATTTCTAAGTTACTTATTTTTAAAGATTCCTACTTTAAACGCCCTACACACATATACCTGGTAATATTTATAATTTATTCCGGAGTTCTGTTTGCCTTGCTCTTTTATCACACCAGTATAATTTAAAAGTATTTTTCTTCTTATTTCATCATAATTACGTATTCCAGAAAATTTCTCTGAAATCATACTGCTGTGAAAAAAGGGCGGAGCTAACAGTACTCATGAATAAATTATAAATGTTACAAAGTATATATATATATATATATATATATACTTTGTGTATATATATATATATATACACACACTTAGAGCGATTCTTTGGTCAGGGAAAAAATTTGGAGGGGAGTATAGTTGTCAACTTAGCACCTTTTGGCTACTGGAATATTTTAATATTTTTGTATTTTATTTTATTTTTATTTTTATTTTTTTACTTAATCAGTGAAAGATGTTACAGTTCGCTAATTAAATACAATAAATTTTTCTGTTAAATTTTCACAGTAGCCAAAAGGTGCTAAGTTGGCAAGTATGGAGGGGAAGTAGAGAACATTACAAGGATTCAGAAATGCACAGAAACCCATGACCACAAACGTCATTTTATCCCTTTAAGAACCGGATTTTACCGTGGATATAGGCGTGGCTCTCGAATGTTGAATTTAAAAAGAAAATGGTTTTAACAGCTAATTTACAAAATAAATTTTTTTTTTCGGTGTATTTTATTACCCAAACTGCGTAAAGCGAAATTTATGTATGATTTTGTGAAATAATGAAGCATACAAGATTTTAAAATTTACATAACAGGTGCAGTCAGTGGTATATAGTAGTCAAAAACATCTAGTTCTTAAAGGGCTAAAATTACGGTTAAGGGTCCTGAGTTCCTATACAATTCTGAATCCTTGTGATGTTCTCTACGAACTTTCAGAATTCATACCGAAATTTTAAATGAAATTTGACTTAATAACCTAGACTAAAAGATCCTTTTGTTTATTTTCTTCTCGTAACTCAGTTCATAAATTCAGTTGGCTTTCCATAGTGAATGAAAGTCTTTCGTCAAAAAGGATTAACCACTGCATTATAAATTTTGCTAAACAAATTCGTAAGCCATGAATGCAATTACAAGGTTGCCAACATTTTAATTTATTCCGGAGCATTTTTGGCCCCACCTCTATTTCAAACAACTTTCATTTAAAAAAGTTTTTTTTTTTTTTTTTTTTATACAAATCATAGTTATACATTTGAGAAAATGAAATAGTCAGGGCTAAAATAAATCTGGAATAAATTAAATATTTAGCAAATATGCAGTTAAAAAAGCTGAAATTCAAGTGTTAAATAATAATAACAGAAAAAATCTTGAATTAAAATAATATAATAATAATAATAATTATTATTATTTCTAATCTTTATAATTAAACACGAATTTTCACACATAGACTAAATGAAGAATGCTCGAATGCATCTTAAAAGCAACACTGCACACATACGTGCCATTTATTTACCATCTGACAATACTTTTCATAACGCTATTTAGGAATAGTAATTTTTCTCCTATTTAAATTGCAGTTAATTATTGCTAAAGAATACTTTTTTTTAAAAATCTGTCACAAAGTTAAGATCAATGTATAATTACTTGGCACATCTGACTGCACAAAAAAATATATAGATAATATAAAATATCTTCATGGAAACATGTTTTCATAATAATACTTCGATTTTCATAATACTCTGATTAAGTAGTTCTCATAACACTGGAATGATAGTTGAAAATGTACAGTCAGGGGGGGGGGGGGGAACGCAACACTCGCTGTAATTTCGTTATTAATCTACGCAGAACAATCTAATAGACACCATTCAACAGAAAATTAAGTGCATTTTTTGAAAATGGTGCAAATTTTGAATTAGGGGTCATCTACGTATTGAAATGAACACCAAATTTGATTTTTTTTTTTTTTTTTTTTTTCCAATAGCCCCAATTTTGAATTTATAATTGAATTCCCGAGACTCTGGAAGTGCCGAAAAGATTTTGTATACTTTACTTTAATATGTATAGAGTTATAACCAAAAAAGTGTTTGGGGTTTATCTGTAAATATATAAAAAATAAAATTAAGATCCTACAAAATTAAAAAAAAACTTTTATTGTTTTACACCGGACATTTTTACGAAGAAAGATATTATACAATTTAATAATGAGCAAATTGTAGATTTTTTTTTTTTTTTTTTTTTTTAAATTCTGATTTCGGCGTTTTAAAAACGTGTGTACGTTACCGTTAAAGTACAAAAATCATTTAATCTGCACGTTGAGTAGGGTGATCCGTTAATGTGAGAACAATTGTTTCATTTCTCGAATTATCTAGATAATCCTCACATTACCGACTAGACACTCGTTAATTTGCACATTACCTACTAAGCACTCGTTAAAGTGAAAATAAGATCTCTTGTGTTGTAATTTTTCAGCACACTGTGTTGTATTTGTTTATTTTTCATTCGAAAAAAAAAAAAAAAATAGTTTTCTTTTCTTTCCTTCTTTACTTATTTTAATCTGTATGTGTTTTAATTTTTATGTGTTTTAAAATTATATTTGTTTTAATTTTTTTATTTATTTCATCTTTTTTATTCTGTCAATATAAGTGTGAAGATGTTATGCATTTTTAATATGAAATATGATATCTCTAACAGCGTTCAATACATTCTATTTTATAAATTAATGTTAGAATTGTAATACAGTAACGATTCCTTTTCAAAATAAACATACTTAAACATTTAAATTCTTTTTAAATGTTTTATTAACAGCTTATATTGCTATTACTATATTTTTTTTTTATGCATCAATTTTAAATTTATTCGCTAAAGAAATATTAAATTAGGCAAATCAGAAGCATTATTTAAAAAGTACTTCAAATAATTAAAACTGCTTTAATATTTTTTAGAGCGCATGAAAATTAAAATGACAGCTTTCCAATGCTTTATTAAACTATATTTTGCAGCATACGTATATCTGTACAAGTTTTAGCAAAAATGCACAAAAATTTCATATTAAGTATTTATTAAATAATGCCATAATATTTTTCAGAATTAAAAATTAATACATCTTTTTTTTTTTCTTTTTTCCAGTAAGTAATAGTAATTTAAATCAATTTTAAAATAAATTAGTTTTAAAAAGTTGTGGTTTAATAGTTTTATTCCGGGAGGAAATAATTACTGTGTTGTAAATTTAATATTCATGATTCAAAATGGAGTTTCACGAGAGAGAGCTTTTAATTAAGATTGGATTTCATTTATAAAATGTAGACCCTTTCCAAACTTATATTGACAGAATTAAAAAGTGAAGAAATAAAATCAAAATTAAAAAAATTATAACTTACTTGTTACTTTAAATTTTTGTGTTGGTTATAATATGAAACCTAATCACGGCTTCGATCCTCCAGGTTTTGCGCTTACCGTTTATCATAACGGAGCGGAAGGAGTAAAAAAGTTTTAAATTATGTTTGAAGCTCATTCGCGTATCTGTATCACATGACTGTTTGACGTCATAGTGAATGTAAAAAAAACTAAGGCCTGAAACACACATTTGAACTTTAACGATACAGAAGCCGATAATGTGCAGTTTACCTAGTTAAAATGCGGAAAACTCTTGATTCCGCATTTTAACGGGTCATTTTAGTTAATCTTCATATTAGCTACGTAATCTGCACATTAACGAATTTCGAGCTTTAACTGTAACATATACTTAACTTAAATACTTCATTAGAGAATACATTTTAGATTGGTAAGGCAGCGTTCTTTAAAATATGTGCGATATTTTTTTCAAAATATTGTCATCGTGTTTATATTGATCACCAATAAAACTTAAATTTTCCTTCACTTTATTTTGTTGGTGTGACATATATACGAACTGAAATAATTTATATTCATATATACACACAAGTTGTATAAACTAAATCTTTTCCGATATAATATTGTAAGATATCATGAAGTAAACATAAAACAATTTTAATCGTACTTACCTGTTTTGGTCAGTTTAACTCTTTGAAACTGTACGATTTGTTTTATAATTTCTATGAAAATATAGTTTATTAATTAAAATATATTTATAAAAGTATTTTTTAAAGACTAAAGTATCCTTAAAATAATAATCCTCTAATCCCCCCCTACAAAAAATAAATCAATAGAACAAATAAAGCAATATATGGACTAAATGACTAACCATTTGACTATGACGGTATAGTTAAGAAGCGATTTAACATGTCTGCATTGCATTCCAATACATTCGTTTCTTTTTTTTTTTTTTTTTTTTTTTTTTTTTTGACAATTTTTACGTTCCATCTATTTCTCTATTTTAAACAGTAAGCTCCGCCTATTTAGTTGATTTTGTCCTTCTAGTGTTCGTTTAAAAGGTTAAAAATTTATCACCAGTAATCGATGAGGCAAATGCTACTTTTGTATATTTTTCCCAACGCACAATAAGGGGTTTAATACGAATTTTCATAGTCACTTTTCTTTTTCCTTTCCATATTCTTTTGTTTCCGAAGAGCGATGAAAGGCGGGGCTTGTTTTCTTTAGAAAACAAGAATTCGTTCATTAAGATTAATGTCTAAAAATCCTCTTTTTTGTTTAATTTCTTCGCGTTTGACGTCGTTATTATACAGTTCGATCCGTAAATAAAAATTAAAAATATTGTGTTTAACTTTTTTTTTTTTTTTTTTTTACGCAAAACTTTATAAAAGATGGCCCCCTAAGTCTCTCCAAAAGAAAGATTTAGTTATATCACGAAAACTAATAACTGCAATGAGTTGCAATTTTGCAGACCCATATTTAAGCATTAAGATTCGTTTCATGTAAAAATTACTATAGGTCATAATTCATAATTTTTTTAATATGAATTTATTAATATTTTTTATAATTAAAAACAATTTTCAGAATCAAAATTGATAATGGATTATGTTTGGGTTTCTTCACCGTATCTCGTAAAAAGAAATATATATATATATATATATATATATATATTGATTAAATTATTTTTTGTGAAGATATTAATAAATGTTTGAAACATGAATTTAACATTAGCACCTTCAAACTTTGAACGCTTATAACTCTATAAAAACTAAGTAAAATATACAACCAATGTACTTTTCGCAGCGTAGCGACCCCAGGAATTCAAATATAAAATAAAAATAGGGTATTACCATTGAAAAAAAATCAAAGTTGGTGCACGTTTTAATATGTAAACGACCCCCAATTCAAAATTTCATTTCATTTTCTAAAAGTACTAACAATTCCCAGTCGAATGATACTTATTACATTTTTTTGCATCGATTAACAATGAAATTACATCGAGTGTTGCGTTTTTTTTTTTTTTCCCGACTGTGCTTATTGAATTTACATTACATTCCAAAGACATAACAGTTTATTTTTTTTCACACAGACATAAAAAAAATTATTCGAACACAAACGGAAACATATTGAGTGTTGACATAAACAAGTTACAAATGCCGGGACATACACTGCATAAAAAAAGTAGACGGACACTTGCTTGTAATACTTTAAAGCCGTTTATTTCTTTAATTAGAGATATGAGGTTCCTTTCTCTGTCAGGTATAGCAAAGTACTGCAATTAAAACTCGCACTTTGCGGGTAAAACGTGAATCTGCTGTTTTAGGATTCGATTTGAGTGATGGAGTTAGTGCCGATCCTAACTTAAAATTGTAAATTGAAATATGCTAATATTTTGGAAACTGAATTGTATAAAAGTAGAAGGTCAGCTGGAGAGAAGGGAGTTGGAGAGGAGTTAAAGTTAGTTGGTGGGAAGATTGTTTAGGAGAGTTAGCAGCGGTTGGATGTAAGTCAAGTAGATAGCAGTGTCAGGGAATCCTCCTGCTAATCGAAAGATTACTCGATTTGAGAAGCTAATTTAAATAAAGGTAGTTGAGATCCTTTGCGAGTAATTAAGTAAAGTAAAGTAATGGGGTTATTTATTAATATCAAAGTATTTAAGAGGACTGCCCATTTTAAGTCGTAAGTTACTAGATGCTATTATAGTCCAGCGCCCTCCTTCTTATTTGAGCTCAATCTAAAGTTAATTTCGTAAGTTTACAGCTCCAAGTCAATTTAAAGTTAAATAAGTAAGTTGGCAGCGTTCAACCTTCAGTAAAGTCAAAGTTAAATGAATATGGAGAACTTACGTTCTCCACATCTCTAATATAATTATATTCTTGAGACATCATATATTATTATTTTTTGGATATAGACTCAATCCTTTTGAATTATGTAGTAGAAAAATTCAGGAAACAAAAATGTTGTATATTTGCACTGTAATTTTTCTTAAATAAAGTAGACGGACACATCTTGTATCTCTAAAATAAAACATTTTTAGTAAGGGGTTTGTCTCCCATTTCCATTAATAAGTTCGTATATTTAGTTAGGCATCGAATCAATGAGATTCTGAATCTTTTTTTGACAGAAAATTTCCCAAACGTTTGTAAGAGCTTCTTTGAGCTGGTGAATTGATTCATACTGGCGTCCACCCTCATAAATTTTATGAACAAGTATAGCCCAAATGTTTTCTGCAGGATTCATATCCGGACTCTTGGCTGGCCAGGGTAAAATATTGAAGTTGTTCTCATGAAACCATTTTTTAACGTTGTTAGCGGTGTGTATTGGCGCACCATCTTGTTGGAAAATCCAGTTTTCTCCTCAAAGGTCACACGTAAATGGCAAAAGCTCACTGCTTAGTGTTTCAATAAAATATTTGTGAGTCTACTTCTTACTTAGGAACACTAAATTTGTCCTTCCACCATAGCCAACAGCTAGCCACACCATCACGCCACCACCACCAACTTGCCGAGTAGAGTACACTTCGTCTTCTTTCTCCAAACTGTGCCAATAATATTGATATCCATCTGGGCCGTCTAAATTAAATTTTTTCTCATCTGAAAAAACTACAGATATCCATTCTGTAGTCCAAGACATATGGTTTCGAGCCCACTGTAGGCGTTCTGTCACGTGGTGATCCTTCCAGAATGGATGATGTTTTCTCTTCTTATATTGAAAGAGCTCTGAGTGCTTAATGTAGTTATAAATTGTCTGAGAAGTTACGTTAGTAATTCTTGTGCTTATTGGAACTCTGGGAATCGATGCTCCAGTTTTATTCAGCTCAGTAAAAATTTTTCTTTGGTCTCTAAGCGAAAGTTTCTTTGGCCGGCCACTCTTTTTCCTTACGCCATGGGCTTCAGGAACACGTATAAAATCGCTGATTCTATTTTTCTTTATTAGAAGTAGCCTACTAATTTCTCTGACTCCTTTATTAAAATTTTTCTGCGCTATAATTTGTCCTTTCTGGTAATCAGTTAGAGGAATTCCTCGTGGCATGGCGCATTCATCTCTAAGAAATTTAATTACGTAAAACCATCTTGTCAAGCAAGTTAACAATTGGCAAAATGCCAATTGGAAATGCACATGCAAAACTGGTATTCCGCAAGAAACACCCACTTAGATAATTGCAGTTTTTGACCAGTGTCCGTCTACTTTTTTGAAAAAAAATTATTGTGCAAATGTATATATTTTCTCTTTTCTGCATTTCCCTACATTCAAATTATAAATAATAGAATATTTTTATTTGTCTGTCAAAAATAATGAAGACTGATAAGTATAAACATGTTAAAGAATTTTTGTTGACATTTCCTATTATACAAAGACGGGGTTTTAACAAATTGTAACGAAGTGTCCGTCTACTTTTTTTATGCAGTGTATTTCATGATGCAATTTCATTGAAAGATACAATAATTCTCCCACTAATGTAGTCACCTGAATAGGAATATCTACATTGTCTAATTGATCTATGAAGTTAAACTTGGGTACTATCCAGCATTGGTTTAGTCTGGCAAGAGCTACCCTGTAAAGCTGCAAATAATATATCTCACTTGCTATCGCCTATCAGTAATCTGGAGGACAGAACTAGCCCACCAATCACCATAGCACTTGTTGAAGGGTTTTTAGCAATGCATTTGCATTGCTGTTTCAAAATTATATGATGAAAAATAGTAGTCAAACAAACTCCATCCGCATCCTATTTAAAAATAATTAAAAAAATATATATTAATATTTTTCACGCCTTGAGTTGCTAATTTTGTATTAAAATTAAAAATGGATCTCTATTTTGATCATTTTTACTTTCTTCTATTATGTAATATAGAGAAAGTATTGGATTCGTGAAATTTTTCGACTTCCGTTTTTTGATGGATTTACACGTTTTGGGATGTCCTGAACACGAATTGATAGTTTTCAGAAAATATCTATCCGTGTGTATCACGATTTTTGTGGACACTGTATCTTACGAACCAATGAATGAAATTTAACCAAACTTCGTATTTAGCTGCATCCTGACATAAACTGTTGCTGATTAGATTTGGGGATCAATCGCTCAAAAGGTGGCGCTGTGATCGCATTTTTTGTAAACTTTTAACATGGCAGTATAGGACAAAATATCGTATAAATGTACATAATGAGAGTTATTTTTAACTTGTGATTGTAAAATAAATATGAATTATTGATAATAGTAGTAGTTAACTAGGAAAAAAATTCTGTGCATGTGGGGGCACCGCTCCCACCTGGGGGAAAGTACCCCCCCCCCGGAAGGGGGGTAAATTTTCAAGATGGTTATATTTCGAAAGATCTCGTCAATACCTTTAAAACGAGTGGTTGAACTATAAATGTGTGATAATTTAAAACAAAGTTATCGATTTTTTTTTTACTTTTAATAAAAAAAAAAAAAATTTTTTTTTTTTTTTTTTTTTTTTTGTTACTGATTTAATTTGTATAGGAAAATATAGAAGAAAGTCTTGTGGCAGCCACAACATACTAGTTTTTATTAGAAACAGAGAATGTTTATTTCTAAATATTATTGTTGAAATTGTATCAACAATATTGTATTGTTGAACACAATGAACTGTTAATACAATTTCAACCATATTGTATTGTTGAAATTGTATCAACAGAGCTCAAATTAGTTTGTGCTGCACTAGACAAAATCCGATATTTTTTAAATGTGTACTAGGCTGAATATCACATAAATGTGCATTTTAGTGTTTCAGGTCTTTATTATTAATTTTAAGCAAATAAATTGTAAAATTTTATTATTATTATTTAGAAGTACCTTTTTAAAAAAGCATCAAATCATAAAATGTGAGTTTATAGCAATTTTAGTATTTTTTAGAAAATTTTAAACCTTATAACCGTCATTTTCGTGACTGTCTCCAAGACCAAATGTTTACATACAAAGTATGTTTTTTACTAAAAAAAATAAAATGATAATTATAATAATTGTTAATTCTTGTAAAAAAAACTATTTGTTTTCAAAGGAAATTTTTTTTTCTTTTTAATTACGTTAATTTTCATGCATGTGTAATTAAAATGCTTGTATGCAAGTCTTCACGTCATTTTCGTGACACATGAAAATAACTTCATATATCATCAAGGGATGGTGCCACCATTCACTTTTTTTAAAGTTTAAGATCAGAAATCAACATTGACGATATGTGGGAAAAAAAAATCTCAAGAAAATTGAAAACAGGTAAGAGTTAACATTATTTTTATTGTTTACATGCTGTGCGTACTTTTATTGCTTGTCATTTTCGAGATGCATAAAAAATAAAAAAATATTATTATAAAATTTAGAACAAAGTTTTATTTTAATATAGAATGACGACCAGAAGAAGAAAATGTGACGATATCGGCTTAGTGAAAGCATGTTTTTCAGTACAGAACGAATTATTGACGATTTGTCATTTTCGTGACGGTCATTTTTGTGACGTCACGAAAATGACATTTGTTGGAGATTTACTATTTTGTAAGCCCTGGATTTAAATAATTTTTTATTTTGAATTAAAAGATTTGTTGGTGTAGGATAAGCTTTATATTTAAATATTTAAAGTACTTTCCGGTATCCAGGTAAATATAAAAAAATTACATACGACATTAATATTAAGATACAATTAAAAAAGCAAACTTTTATTTATTAATTTAATTTTATTTATTTATTTATTTATTTATTTATTTTTTTTTTTTTGCCCCCTTTAAGGTGTCATTGAGAATGTTACTCAAAATATTTTACTTGTGTTATTTATGGCAAGATGCAGAAAAAATAATTTGCATGGCTTGACAAAGAGGATGTCCATGAAATTCAAGTGCCACATATTCTGTGCAAAATTAGGAATTCTCCTGAACCTGCTTCAAATAGATATTTTAAACTTCAGGATGAAGATTTTAATAATGTTCAAAATGCTTTTTCTGAATTTAATTCAGTTAATCATTAAACTTGTAACTATAAGGATTTTAATACAATAAAATTGCTTGATATTCTCATTATTGCTCTTTCTTTTCCCTTCACAATCTTTTCTCTATTGTTCTAATATGTTCCATTTTTAATATTATATGGTCCTATTGCATTGACAAACAATGTTATTTCAGTGAAAAATAGTCATTTTGACAAATATTGTCATTTCAGTGACAAACAGTCGTTTCAGTGACAAACATTGTCATTTCAGTGACAAACCAGTCATTTCAGTGACATCATTTTTTGACATCTTTAAATGCTATAATTAAAAATTTAATGCAAGTAAACTAATTATTTCCAGTTTATAGTCAAGAGGTATGCAGTCTATGATATTTCCCATTGATATAATTTTTGTTTATAAAAAAATAAATTTAAATTTATTTATTTATTTTTTTAAATTTAAAATTTTTGGGTTTTTTATTTTATTTTATTTTTTAAAATGGGAAGAACTTTTTAGAAAAGCCTAAGTCTTGTATTTTTTAATGAATCTGAACCACAAAAAAAAAAAAAAAAAAATTAAATGGTAATTTTGATTTTATAAGATAATTAAAATTATAAATTTTTATTGAAAAATTTCAATAAAATTTTAAAAAATTATGTTCGATCTCTGTCAAACTCAGAATTTATTTAAGATGCACTTACGGACTTATTTTCAAAAATTCAAATTAAAATACAAAGTTTGAAAAAAAAGTTTAAAAAAATCCAAAATGCACACTTATGTGATATTCAGCCACTACATCTTCTCTCAGAGAGATTAGTCTGAGTTCATAAGCTTAGAATATAGGTTTACTAATAACTTTTGCCAAGTGAAGAATATGACAGGCTGCATTTAATTAACTAAAAATACAAATTTAAATATTAAAAAAGGGGAAAATAATAATGTTAATATTAAGAAATGTGATACATACATTTATTAGTACGACAGGACTATTTCGTTCAATCTGGCATTTTGCGTCGTTACCAATATATAGTGTTCCACTTCGAAAAAACCTCTGCTCTTTTGCTGAAGTTGATATTTATAAACACAATTTGAACTAACTCTTTTTTGGTGGTGGGAATATGATTTTACTAACAGCATGCTATTTCGCCGTGTATTTTTGAATAGCAAAGATGTAGTTGCTGTTTTTAAAATACCATTGTAAATTCGTTTTTTGATTTTAAGGGGACTCTCTACCTATCATTTCCAAAAGCCGAAACCAATGTTATTCTATGGGAAATTTTGCCCCATTATAATTCGTTAACTAATACATATTTTTAAATTCCGTTTTCACTTTCCGAAGATTCACAACTATTAAGCAATTCATCGCTTTCTAAATATTGATTTTTTTCATTTTTAAAATTTCATTTTTAAGCTCAAAAAGGAAAATTTTCACATTGTGAAAATTCGCATTTTACAAACTCAAAATAAAATATTAAAAACTTTAAAAAATAATTTTTAGAAAGCGATGAATTGTTTAATAGTTGTGAAGTTTCTGAATGTGAAAATGGAATGCTAAAAAATATATTACTTAATTAGTTATAATGGGGCGAAATTCTCCATAGAATAACATTGGCTCTGGCTTCTGAGGACGATAAGTGGAGAGGCCTCTTTAATCTTGCTTACGATTTTTGAGATTTTAATTTCCAGTGAGAGTAATTAAATGTAGTAGTTTTTTCTGCATCTAGAAGTTTGTGGAAGTACCGAAACAAATTTTCATAAATAATTTAATGATACATTTCTTTACTCATATTCCATCATTTGAATAAAAAACACAAATTTTTAAATATTCTTTTTTTCATTTTTGGCTCATGTTTCCAAATGTAAATTATAATTAACATGTCTTTTTATTAGTACGACAGGACTATTTCTTTCAATCTGGCATTTTGCGTCGTTACCAATTTATAGTGTTCCACTTCAAAAATGCCTTCCAATATCCAGTTCTACCATATAATTTCTTTCTCTGTCTTAAAATTTTTTGAGAAATCCCTAAAAACCTCTATATGTATTTTTTTCTTTTCCCATCGGTGAGGATCGAACGCACAACCTTCGGGTGCGTAGCTCTGTACTCTGACCACAGAGCCAACGGTTCTTGGCTAAATATTTCTGAATATTTAGATTAGTGTTTTCAAGTATTTTTAGTGCGGCAAGACTATTTCTTCCAATCTGCTATTTTGCGTAGTTACCAATTTATAGTGTTCCACTTCAAAAATGCCTGCTAATATTCAGTTTTATTATTTAATTCTCTAAAAAACTTACTCTATCTCTATTTCCTCTCTTACTCTAATACTCTAATATACTCTCTCTAATTTTACTATTTAATTCTCTAATTTAAACCAAATCTGTCTTAAAATATTTTGTGAAATCCATAAAAACATTTATATATATATATATATATATTTTTTTTTTCAACTTACCATCAGTGAGGATCGAACTCACAGTCTTCGGTAGTTCTGTTCTCTGACCACATAGCCAACGGGTCTTGGCTGAATGTCAATGAATTATATTAATTAATCTGTGATGAATTTTGAGTATAATTTAAGTATCGAATAAACAGTTTATATATATATATATATATATTAATATTATGTTTTGTTCTGTAGAAATTGACACTGTTAATTATTAACAATAAATGTGAAACTGTTTTTAAGATTATTTTTAAAATTAAAATATTTAGTAAATAAGTTAGGGGAAGGTACTATACAATCAATGCATTCAAATTCCAATAATTTATTTTAAATTAAAAATCAATATACTATTTGAATATGCGTTAAGGAATTTTGTTAAACGCCCTCTATTACTTTTTTTTTTTTTTTTTTTTTTAGAACACAAATATCATTAGTCCTGACGTACTAAATTAAATTCTGTCATAGACAGAATTTCATCCATAGTCTTATATTATTTTTTGCTGTTAAGAAAACAATTGTTTCCTTTAGATCTTTATAATTTTCAACAGTAAATTATTTGCCAGAGATTCACCATGTGTTTAACGAAATTGCAATTCTTGCATTTGTATTTTTACATTCCTCAGGTGATGATTTAGGGCCGTCCTAGAAGGGTATATTTCATTTGCTAGTTGAGTGTCTCTGATCATTCACTTTATAAGATAACATATTTTTTAATGAAAGAGTTAAATTTTTCATATGTTTGCTGAAAAGATTACTTACTCTCATTTTGAATTTTATAGGCCTGGAAATTGGAAAAAATATTAATTTTATGCTGCTGCATTAGTGTCTTTTTTTTTTTTTTTTTTCTCTATTAAAGTAAGGTTTTCAAAATTAACATGTGTTTCAGTTACACTTTCCCTATTTTATTTATTTATTTGTATATTTATTTATTTAAGTATTTTATATTACAAAAGTTCTCAATACAGTGAAACTTGAATAAATCGAACTTGTTTAATTCGAAATTCTTGATAATTCGAATTTTTTAGTCGGTCCCTTGAATTTTGTATTAAAATAATGTTAAAAAATCATGGATAATTCGAATTCTATTTTGGATAATTCGAATTTTTCATACGATTACCTTTAAAATATTACAGTAAAATTTGTTCTCGAGATTTTTCTCAGCTAAAGTGCATTATTTTTTTTTAACAGTCTTTCAAAAGAAGGATAATGAAATGCAAGAGTATTTCCTACCAATGCATCAAACGATATGGTCCATATACACAAACTTTGAGGGGTTTTTTTAATTGAAAGTCACGTCTAATGTAGAAGATTCTGTTTTTATATCAATTGATGGGTTGAAGTCATGTGCTATGACACAAAGATTATACTTAAAGAAGCAATCAAAAATATCTGACTATTTTAAAAATGTGCTGAATAATTAAACTCGTAAAAAAAATATTGATTTAATTGGAGAGGCTTAATGATGCAGTATTCTTAGATATAAAGTGTATATGTTAAATCTTTCATCATAGAGTTTTATATTTTTAATTTATCTCTTCTTTTTGACAAAACAGTATATGTAATTCGAATTTTTGGATATTTCGAATTTTTCTCTGGTCCCTTCAGCTTCGAATTATCGAAGTTCTACTGTATATATAATTTTAAGATAAAAATGCTGATTGCTGAGCATTCCAATTTTATGAATTTTGCGATTTTTGCACAGCGAGGTAATGGGTACTGATTTTTTCATGTATGCAATGGCATAATAGGGATTGCTCCTAAACTGAATTTTACGTATTTTGAGATTTATGCCCAGCAAGGTAGCAGTTTCAGTAATGTTTTTGCGTTTGTCTTTATTTAAACGCCACGTATATTATTTGTGCTTCAGAATGTTTGCTGCACTAACGAATTTCATAAATTTTGAGATTGATGCACAGCGAAATAACGGTACACAGTGATTTCTACGTGGATTTATTTGATTTAATTTGTCTTTCTGGTTCATAACGTTTTGTTAATTTTTAACCTACATCTATTAAACCTATTTAGCTTTTAGTTCGTACAAGAATTCATAGTCGATGTCACTTGGAATTTTAGCTTATTATTATTGTAGAGATACTATGTTACTACGTAAATGAAGTACAACGGATTAAAGAAAAGATGTTCATATTGCGATTTTCCTTTATTATTATTATTATTATTATTATTATTTCTAGTATATAACCCCGTCAAAAATGACGGAATGTGAACGATAAATCTTGAAAACAATGTTTAGATCATGATGGTTACCACGTGATCATTTAAATGTATTTTCAATTTTTGTTTATAAATCAAATGTGTTTCGATATTTTATAATTTTCGTTCTGAAATTAAAAAAAAATCTACCCGATCAATAAATATGAATGACAATAAATAACTGCTGGTTGACAAAAAATATAGGCCTGACAACACAACAGCAACAACACATTCCAGTGTTCCATTAAGTGCTCTATACGCAAGCGAAGTGTGACGTCACTGACCGGCCGTGGATGCAAAAAAATGATTTCCTATGATAATCGCCCATTGGATTTTTTTTGTAAAAAATTATTAAAAATAGAGGAAAATTATTTCCCGATTTTAATCCCCATATTTGGGTATATATATATGTATTAGTTATCATGTGCATGGGTTAGATTGAGTTATTTTGCTGTCAAATTGAAAAAATTTTAATTTTAAATTTCAAAACTCTGTTGTCCTTGGCGTTTTTGTATTTGGCGATCAAAAACGTAATACGAAAATATACATGCCAGATGTATATTTTCATAATATGTATTGTACGAAATATTGTTTCATATTATTCATTACTCTCTTAATATAAGTTTTTAAAATAACCATGATTTTTGAAAGGAATTAAATTATATTCGCCAGATAATTTGGCTATACATATATATATATATATATATTTTTTTTTTTTTTTTTCTGCCAAGGATGACCGATATCAAATCTATTCCGTGGCAACATATTAGTATCTTATATCAGAAACTTTATTTAGACATTTGAAAACAAATTTGACTTCAAATTATGATAGAATATTTATCATTTTCCTTTTAATTAGTATATTAGTTGGATATTTATTGTGTAAATATCTTCCTTTGAAATGAAATGTTTATGTTTTCAATGGAATATGGAAGTTTGCCATTTTTTTTAAAAACTAGAGTTTTGAAATTTAAAATTCAAATTTTATCAATTTTATAACAAAAACAACTTAATCTAACGCATGCACATGATAACTAATACATATCTATACCTAAATATGGGGATTAAAATCGGGAAATAATTTCCCTCGATTTTTAATAATTTTTTACGAAAAATCCAATGGGTGTTTAACATAGGAACAGTGTTTAACATTTTCCTTGTATCCACGAACGATCCAGTGACGTCACCACTTCGCTTGCGTATTTAAAATCTTCATAATAAGAAAAAATGATTCACTTCATTTTACCAAAATACTTTTTTTTAAGACTATCGTAGATCCTGTTTTCAAATTTTCTAACTAACTATCCAATAACCACAGACACTCCATGCTAACCCAATTTCACCTCTACTCGATACCTCCAATCAGCTATTTCACCCACAACATCGCCAAAATATCCAGGATCCAGCTAGGGACTTTCTCATTCTCAACCGAACATTTTACCATGACTCGACATTATCACCTTAGACTACTCTACTTTCAATACTCATTTCAACTGGTGACCTTTACTTGCCCAACCAAACATTCTATCCCAACTATCACTTTACACTAATTTCAAAACTAAAATCAACTGGTGGCATTTACGTACTAAACTCGACGCCAATCATACCATACAATGTAAACAAACAATGAAGCTCGATAAAAATATTTAAAGGCTTTAATATGTTTTAGAAATATTTTAAGCGTTTTTTTTTTTTAATGAAACAGTGAAAGAGTCATTCATTCGGAATTAAAGATTTGTCCATTTGGAATTTGTATTTTCTGAATGGCAACAGTTTTGGTTTGTTTTTATTTGTTATTGCGTTGTTTATAATCATGAAGTTACATAATTCTGTTTATAGGTTCACGTTTATAATAGCCAGTGATCCGTTATATTTAATTTAGATATTTAAACATTACAATTGAATAGTTTTTCAAGGTTTTAGAGGAAATAAATAAGAATATGTGCGATACAAAACATGTATGAAAATGATATGTATGTTTCCGTAAGTTGAATTGAACAAACGGGAAAAAAAATGGCTGCCGAAAGTTTCTGTTTCGAAGCGGTCTAACCGGAATCGTTCATGACAGATGAGGGTCATTATTATTATTAATTATTATCAGCAGGTATCATTGTTATTACAAAAAATTTTCGTATTCGTTCAGGGCACCCGCCCTTTTGTAAGGACTTTTCCCCCAGAATCATTAGATAATAAAATTTTATTACGAATTATACACTAATGTTACAACAAAAATTGTTATAAAATTTTACTGGTGCCGAAAATAAGGCTTATAAAAACCTTGTAGTTAACATTTTTGGTTGTTTTACCACCACTTTTTCTTAAAACTCTCAAATATAGTGATTTAACAGCTCTGCGTATTTATGAGAATGTAAAAAAAAAAAAAAAAAAAAAAAAAAAAATAGGGATAGGTAGATTTAAGGTAATAACTAAGGAAAATTTCTAAAATATATGTAACACACTGCTATAGACTTTCTCCTTATATTCTTCATTAATTAAAAATCATTATTATTAAAAATTTTATTGGCCAATTAAGATTATGCAAAAGATTATTAACACCATTTCCAAAAGAGGATAATCCCCTTAAATTCAATATTAGCATGTTACTAAATTCACATAAGAATTCATAGCAATAAAGTTTAACAAAACAATTTCTATAAAAGTTCTAATCGCTGATACCTATTTTTAAAAAATTACTATTTAAATTTTTTTTTACCCAAATTTTCCTTTATGGAAACCCTGGATAAAACAAAAGTTGAATAGACTGAACACTTGCCAGTGTACCTAAATCCAGGGCTTTTTTATTTAATTACCACCAATACTTTTGAGGAGTGACATTTGATACAGTAGAACTTGAATAATTCGAAGTTGAAGGGACCGGAGAAAAATTCGAAATATCCAAAAGTTTCAACTACACATACTATTTTGTCAAAAAGAAGAGATAAATTAAAAAATTAAAACTCTACGATCAAAGATTTAGCACATAAAACTTTATATCTAAGAATACTGCTACACACCCCCCCCCCTTAAATCAATATTTTTTACGAACTTAATTATTCAACACTTTTTTAAAAATAATCAGATATTTTTTATTGCTTCTTTAAGTACAATCTTTGTGTCATAGCATATGACTTCAACCTATCAATTGATACAAAAATGGAATCTTCTACATTAGACATGACTTTCAAATTAAAAAAACCTCGAAGTTCATGTATATGGACCATATCGTCTGATGCATTGGTAGGAAATACTCTTGCATTTCCTTATCCTTCTTTTGAAAGACTGTTAGAAAAAATAATGCACTTTAGCTAAGAAAAATCTCGGGAATAAATTTTACTGTAATCTTTTAAAGGTAATCTTATGAAAAATTCGAAATATCCAAAATAGAATTTGAATTATCCATGATTTTTTAACATTATTTTAATACAAAATTCAAGGGACCGAATAAAAAATTCGAATTATCCAGAATTTCGAATTAAACAAGTTCGAATTATTCAAGTTTCACTATATATGAAACAAAAGATTAATATTCGATTATAAGTAATTAGGCTACCGTCTCAAATAATTTTGTGGTGGATATTGAATTTAAAAAAAGTTTCCTAAATTTGGTAACACTGACGCTTGCAAAACTCACTGTCTCGAAAAAAAAAAAATCTTTAATTTTTCTTTTACTTTTTAATTTTTTTCCAATAATTTTTTAATTAAAATTAATTTCAGTTATCTTTTGTAACATTTTTATCCGAATAAATAAACATTAAGTTAGGAAAAAATCGTTATGTTGATAATTAAGGTATACGAAAACCTTGAAACAATTAACATTTTTAAATATTTTTGTTGAATATCTCTCAAATCATGTTGAATCAGCTTCAGCTAATATAAAGCACAATGTATTTACTTAAACTGGATTGTACGAATGAGCAAGAGCGTCGCCAGAGAAAGGACTAATGAGCGGTTGACCTTTCCCAGACGTTTTGAAATTAAATAAATCTTCAGTTTTGAGCACTAAAAAACAAAAACAAAAAAAACTAGTATTGGATTGGGGATACCTGGACAAAAATGCGTTACAGTCATACAGACACAGCGACCCACACACATACACGCAGAAAATTTTCAGCTTCAAAGGTATGTGAAACCGGAAGACATTGCAATTTTATTTATTTATTTTTTTTTTTTTTTTTTTTTTTTTTTTTTTCTTGATAAATTTACAGACAAGACAAATGCTTGATTTTATTATTAGCGTAGGTATATAATAAGCAGTAGTTCTTTTCATATAGCATCAGCGGCGAAATTCGCAACGCTGGTCGTACAGTAGCCTATTTCATTATGCGGATACGGTATATCACGTATTTGTAAATTTACATAAAGCATATATTGTGTATCCTTGACGGTGTGAGATGTGAAAAATTTTTCTATTTATTTTATGAATTAAGCATTTTTGTGTTGATTGGTTGGGTTTAACGTCGCACTAGTACTGCGCTATAGGTGATAGATGATTGTCAGGGACGCACCCTAAAGATGGTCCGGAGACATACCATCATAATTTTGATCCTCTACGAGGGGAATAAGTGTTTTTTTGCTTTCTCTATATGTAGACCTGCCAATTATTCTGATTTCTTCCGTAATGGTTTTTAAGACACGCCTTTACTTCTTACCCCTTTCCGAAACAATTTCGCGACCGCATGTTTTTGTCTTTTTCACAATGAGGTCTGCCTGTGGGTGTTATTCTCTCTAGTTAAAATATTTCAGAACAAAATTTTCTGTATTCACATTTATATTACAAATGAATATACCTTATAATTATACTCTTTTTAATCAAAGCTTTTATATCCATAGTATATTGATAGTACAAATATGAATATTGGGTATATTTTTTAGAAATAAATAATATACAAATTGCGAAAGAAACGCCCACAGGTGGAGCTAGAGATTTTCAAATGACGTGAATCTACGTCAACGGTCACGAAAATGTTAAAAAGAATTTTCTTTTCTAATTTGATCGCAAGTACATATTGTAGAAAATTACTCTAGAAAAATATAGTGTGAATAAAAGCTGAGTTCTAACACAATTATGGAATAAATTATAATATCTGGCCGGTACATGTATATAAAGCAGCCAACTTTTTTATTTATTCATAGCATTTTAAAAACCCGCCTTTCATTCATATCACTTTTATAGGAGCAAAATCTTTATGTTATCCGTAATCAAATATTGGAGAAAATTATTTTGAAAAAAAGTAGTGGGAAAAAAAGGCGGGTACTAACAATACTACGGAATAAATTAAAAAAGTTGGAAGCTATATCATAGTTGCTAACATTTTAATTTATTTCGGAGCATTTTTAGCCCCTCCTCTTATTTTTAGAGTATTTTTCTCCAGTATATAATTAAGATAAAATAAGAAAAATTTTCTCTTAAAAAAAAGTGGTATGGAATAAAGGCGGGGCTAAAAGTGCTCCAGTATAAATTAAAAGTTTTGCATCTCTGTTATGTGTATATGTAGTCATTAGTAATTCAGTACCTAGATGAACAAGTTCACTACACTCGGTCTCATTGTCAAAATTACTCGTAGGGCAAATATGGCTATTTATTTTCAGTAAAATGGATTTCCCGTAGGCGAGACGTATTAATACTGGACGATAGGACCAATGTCCCAGCCCGCCCAATTACGCTCTTCGATGTCTTTTTCTAGTCAATTTTGTCCTCTTATTACTTGCGGTGTGAGCCTTTTTTTTTTAACACACTTGACATTGTGAGTTTTTTTGCTTTTCGTCCCATGCTATTTCTATGGGGTTTTTAGCTTTTTTCCCCTCTTTTTCCACATTCTAAAGTACCGTGGGCAGAGTGCAGATTACCAGGGAACTCTAATTATCTTAGGAATAAGGAAAATTGAAATCGAATTATCATCTCAAAACTATATCATATATAACTTCTTATCAAAATCTTTCAAACAGTTTTATAGAAAACCAGATTTTTTATTATAGCTTGTTCCTGGTAAAGCACACAAACGACGGCTGATTTTCCTGAAAAAATAAGATAAATTAAATCAGTTTTTTATCTCAAAAAAACTTCTTTTTTTTTTTTTTTTGTCGTTCCAGTGATTATCAAGAAAACTAAGTTTAATTTTTATTTATTTATTTTCATATTGAACTGTCATCTCAAAAGTACACTAAATTTAAAGTTTTATAAAAATCACTCGTGTAGTTTCGAAGAAAACTCAGTTTCTCGAGCAAAATGTAGGTTATAGCTGATCGCAGTCTTTTCTGAAGTAGAGGGAAAATTTTTACGTTTATAATTCAGATTGATTTGTGAACACAAAATGCACGTAAACCTAAATTTTTATCAAAATCACTCAAGTACATTCTTCGAAAACCAACTTTCTGCCGTGTTTTACCATGCAATTTTTTAAGGTTAACAGTGAACGTTAAGACAGAAGTGAACGCTAATTCTCCGAAAGATGATGATATGACAGATAGATTTCTCATTAAAAAAGAAAGAAAAAAAAAACTAAATTTTTTGTCAAAATTGTTCAAACCATTTCCCAAAGGATCATGTTTCTGCCATATTTTGCAACAGACAAAAAGCGTTAACAGTGATTGTTAAGTTTCCTGAAGATGAGGTTAAATCAGAAGGAATGAATGAACGAATGGTTGGGTTTTACGTTGCACTAGTGCTGCGCAGATGGGCATTTGGCGACGGTCTGGGACACACCCCTAGAGGTGGTCCGGAGACATGCCATCACAATTTTGTTCCTCCACGGAAGGGAGGAACAAAACTCTCCCGCTTTGGTGACCCCCAGGGGTATAATTTTTGATGGGAACATGGAGGACATTGCGGCCACGACAGATTTTACGTGCACCAGCCACCATTAGTGTACACGGCGGTCTTTGGCCGGCTCGAATACCGAACCCGCAATCTTCCAATTACGAGACCGGCGCTCTACCGACTGGGCTACCGCGGCCCGTTAAATCAGAAGGATTTTTCTTCTTACAGGGATGGAACACGGGCGCAGAATTCATACCACTATCGATGTAAGAAAATTTTCTACTTCTTAAATCAACGATATTATAAGTAGAGAAATTTCTTAAACGGATTCCGGTATGAATTCTGCGCCCGTGTTCCATCCCTGTTCTTATAAAACACTAAACTCTATGTTTTTACGAATATCATTGGATCCATTTATGTGTAAATAAAATTTCTGCCATATCTGCGCATGCAGTAAAGGTTAAACAGCGAAAGTTAATTTTCAATAGACTAACAATTGCCTCTGAAACCCTCTAAACAGCATTGCCAAATTTATGCATATTTTTATTCAAAATTTTGATGAGTAATATTTAATATATAAATGAATGAAGAGACTTCGAAGTGATTAGGCAATCGTTATAGTTAAAATTTAGTGGCTTATTTTGAATAGTACAAAATGTCCATAAATTTGACCAGTGTTGCCAGATTGGGGGGAAATATTGTTTGTGGGGAAAGATATAAAAATGTTGTTCGAGGGGAAATGTTTGGGGAAAAAATAAATTTTATGGGAAATATTGGGGGAAAAAGCTGAATGCATTTTTTACTTTCTCTTACCCATAAGGTAGAGAAAGTATTGTTTTTGGGTCAAATTTTCGAACGCGAGATTTTGTTATATTTACACGTTTTGAGGTCCCCTGAATACGAAAATCATGTTTTTAGCAAATGGTCTGTGTGTCTGTCTGTCTGTTATCAGCATATCTCAAAAACAAATTATGGTAGAAAGTTCAAACTTGGTATTCTAAATGTATATCATATAGGGATGCTACAGTAAGCTTTTCGTTAAGATCAAGCAAATGGTTCGTGTACAGGGACAATCAAGAGAATTCTAATACATTACGTCTATGGGGGAAATTGCAGGAAAATAGAGTTTAACGTCTATAGACTGCACTAAACCAAATGAAACAAATATATATTTTTTGTAATAGAGACAGTTAACTGGGAAAATTTTTTTGTGTATGTAGGAGCCTCGCCTCCCCCCCCCCCCTTGGGGGGAAGTCCCCCCTCGAGGGGAGTAAATTTTCATGATGGGTATCTTTCAAAAGAGCTCGAAAATACCTTGAAAACGTATGGTTGAACCATCGATCTGCGATAATTTAAAACAAAGTTATCGATTTTTTTTACTTTTAACGAAAAAACAAACAAACAAATTCGTACTTTTTTTTTTTTTTTTTAATATTGAGAATAAAATGGACTTTTTTTGGATATTTGGTGTTATACTACTTCTCTAATATGGAGATCGTCTGCTTATCATAAAAGATAATTTTTTTAAATAATAATTTTAATAAATTATTTTTTAAAAAGAGGAATATTTTTTAATAACCGAATTAAATTCTATATAAATGTAGGTGCATTAAAGAAACGGGGGGTTGAGGGGGGCGGTAGCCCCCCTCACACAGAACTAATTATCATATAAAACTCTTCAGAAGCCTAATATGAATTGTGTAACATAGGTTTACATAACAGTACTCGTTATCTTACCTCTTAATCTCCAACCTGTATTTATAGTATTAAATTTCAGGGTAAGAGAAAGTTGTGTGAGTGACACACCAGATTATTTTTTTTCACTTTCTTTTAAAATTATGTGTAACGAAAAAAAAAAAATATTGTTTTGTGATCTCAAATTTTCCAAATTGAATTTTTGATACATTTACACGTTTTGAGCTTCCTTGATCAGAAAATTTAGGTTTTTAGCCACTGTCTCTGTATGTTAATCTTCTATCAGTATAATTTTAAAAACATATATTAAGCTGATATCCAAACTTTCGATATTCTGAGTCATATGCAGAATTTACTTTACACTTTAAATTAAAATCGAACAAATATTTTATCTGCAAGGACATCCAGATGAAATTAAATACATTATATTTATGGAAGAAATTTTTTTGTCGGTAAGGTAAAACCACCAGTAATTGACACTGCACCAATAGTTGACACTTTGACGAAGAAAATTAAATATTAAGAAAAGCAAAAAGGAAGCCAAAGATCGAGATGGTGTCTCAGATATATTATAGGCATCTAGTATACAAAATATATACAAAAGTCGGTTAACGAACTCAAGACTTCAAATCAATTTAGCATTAAAAGAAGTCTTAATACAAAATGCTGGATTAGGCACAGGGAAGAGTGGTGAAGTACTCTTCACTGTACTTATTCCAGTGATTTGAGTATTTACTTTCATTACATTTCTTTTTTGTGTACATCTTAATCTAAGCATACCTATGCTAACTACTGAAAATAAAAAGTGTCAACTATTAAATATATTTGTTTTCACTAGGTGTCAACTACTAGCATAGTACCTTTATTTTATTAAAAAATAACATAAAAATACACATTAGTTTTATTGCTACAATTCTTGTCACGTTCTGGAAGGTGAATAATTTGCGCAACTATTACCAATTAGAAGTTCCCTCTAAGATGATTTCGTACCAAACTATGTCAATAAACATACTAATAGATCATTAAGGTGTCATCTACTGGGTATTTTACCTTATATTTTGACACTTTTTAATTACGCTAAACAAAATAAAATAAACGTATATTTCTTATAGGCATATAAACACATTTCATACTGAATACGGTTTGACAAACTTTCATTCACCATTTATTAATGAGGCGCCACACAAAAGAATTCGGATTGGTTAGGGTCTATAACTGGAAGTTCTTTGAAGTGTGTTTCGAATGATGTCATATGTTTCTATTATTGTGGTATATTTAAATGCACTACAGTGCATGCAATTTGCATAAAACAAACAGAGCCACTAAATATCAACAATTACATTCTTTTTTATTAGATGTAATGTTAGAAATTTAATTAGGCTATGCTTAAGGCTGATTGACTACGCTAGGATACTGAATTTGGATAAAATGCTCTCCGTAGGATATATACCGGGTGATCCAAAAGTCAGGACAAACTTTAAAAATGAATAATTCGAAAACGAATCAAGATACAAAGATACGGTTTGCACCAAACGGATGAAAAAGAAACCGGGTTTTGTGCGGCAAAGGAAAAAAATTAGTTCTGTTGGCGACCAACAGATGGCGCTATAGTGTTTAATTTCACCAAAAGATGATTTACATATGAAAAAAAAAAAATGTTGACAACTTACAAGTCAGCTTAATTACAGTTAATTAGTACTACTACAGTAACTGTTCAATATCCATCATTTAGAAGTACAGCTGTGAGATGATTCACCACATCGTTCACAGCATTTAGTAGAATTTCTTGCGTTATGGCAGACACATTTTGGCGGATGGCATCTTTCAGTGCTGCTAGTGATGTCGGTTGGTCGCGGTACACTTTTGACTTCCAAGTATCCCCACAGCCAAAAGTCACAGAGTGTCAGATCGGGAGATCCTGGAGGCCATGCGTGATTAAAGTAGCGACTGAGAATGCGATATTTCGATGCATATAAGCTTCGACTATCATTACCTGCTGTAGTTGTTCCTTTTTATATCGTTTGTTGCTTTGCATAATCTTACATCAGAAATACGACAGCGCCATCTGTTGGTCGCCAACAGAACTAATTTTTTTTCTTTGCCACACAAAACCCGGCTTCTTTTCCATCCGTTTGGTGCAAACCGTATCTTTGTATCTTGATTCGTTTTCGAATTATTCATTTTTAAAGTTTGTCCTGACTTTTGGATCACCCGGTATATATAATGGACATATATATAATGGGCGAATAACCTTCGAAGTCATTTGTCAATCGTTATCGGTAAAATTTAGTTGTGGATATGGAAAGAAAAATTACCTAAATTTAGCAACACTGATCAGAGGAGTGAAATTAAATAGGACTGGCAAAGGGTAAAAATATTAACAGCCCTGCTAACCAGTTTCTCAATGATAAGTCGGTCCGCGGTAGCCGGTCGGTAGAGCGCCGAGTTCGTAACTGGAAGATTGCGGGCTCGATATTCGAGCCGGCCAATGACCGTCATGTACATTAATGGTGGCTGGCACACTTAAAATCTGTCGTAACCGCAATATCCTCCATGTTTTCATCTTAATTATACCTCAGTAATATTTTTGTTACATTTTTTATAAAAGTAAAAATTGGAAATGTTTGAATTGGAAAATTTTAACTCACTTCTTTATACTTCCAACAACTTAAATACGTTTTTAACAATTTAACGTTCGTTAGTTATACAATGAATGTTTAACATTTTTTATTCAACAGTTTACCAACATCTTTTTCCTGGTTATAACCAATTTTTCAAATGTTGGTTCTTTGTTTGGTAGATTGCAGAGCTATTCTGAAATCAGGGGCGTAGCGTGAAAATTTGATTGGGGGGGGAGACCCGATGTTTGGCGCCTTTTCGTATTCCTCATCTGAAAATGCCACCCACATACTTTCAAGAGTGTTGCCATCTTTGGGATCGAGGGCACAGGCCCTTTTGTCGGTTAATGCGCGACCCCCCCCCCTCTCCTTTGGGGCATATTCCTAAAATTTGCCAAGAAAAAAAAGCTGCTTTTTTTTTAAATCTCCAATTAGCAGCCTTTTTTTTTTCCCTCCATTTAGCAGCTTTTTTCTCTTTTTTTTTATACATCTTTGGAGCATTCTAAATTTTTTCAGCGAATCTATATATTAATACGCAGACATGAAATTTCTTTTACATTTTTAGCCTACTTTCAATAAAAGGAAGGACTTACAAGTAGTACCGTTCGAAAGATATGGTTAATGTGCTTTGCAGAAATATATACATATATATATTCTCGTATGAGACTAAGCAAAAGTATCTTTCTTATTACAACCAGACTATTGGTTTGAGATAAAGTAGAACAATTGAAAAAGATTTTTCCCGTACTTTCCAATAAGTTTAACAGATATCACATTATAATTCAGGTAAAACATAAAACTTTCAAAATAATTTTTAAGAAATGAAAGTAGTAACTGTTGTTAAGGAAAGCAACTTTATATTTTTAGAGTGGACAATACCTAATATTGCCAACAGCCGTGGCCAATGTTACTCTATGGGAAAGTTTGATTTCATGATTACTCATTACATAATGTATATTTAAATTATGTTTTCACATTCAGAAAATTTACAATAGTTTATTTATTTATTTATTTATTTTTATTTTTAATGTAATTCTAAGTTCAAAAATCTGAATTTTCAATATGTGCATTTTTCTCTTTCTTTCTTTCTTTCTTTTTTTTTTTTTTAACCGCAAAATGAAATATTAAAAATTAATATATATAATGATCCTCATCTGTCATGAACGAATCCGGTTAGTACCGCTTCAAAACAGAAACTTTTGGCAGCCATTTTTTTTCCGTTTGTTCAACTCACTGAGCTGGTTCAACTTACGGAAACAAACATATAATATGTTTTGTATCGCATGTATTCTTATTTATTTTCACTAAAATCTTGAAAAACTATTCAATTGTAATGTTTAAAGATCTAAAATAAATATAATGGATCACTGGCTATTATAAACATGAATCTATAAATAGAATTATGTAACTTCATGATTGTAAGCAACGGAATACCAAATAAAAACAAACCAAAACTGTTGCCATTCAGAAAATACAAATTCCAAATGGATTCCGAATGAACGACTCTTTGACTGTTTCTACGAAAAAAAAAAAAGAAAAAAAAAAACGCTTAAAGTATTTCTAAAACATATTAAAGCCTTAAAACTCTTAAAATATTTGTAAAAGCATATTAAAGTCTTTAAATATTTTTATCAAGCTTCATTGTTTGTTTACATTGTAAGGTATGATTGGCGTCGAGTTCAGTACGTAAATGACGCCAGTTGATTTTTTAGTTTTGAAATTAGTGTAAATTTATAGTTGGGATAGAACGTTTGGTTGGGCAAGTAAAGGTCACCAGTTGAAATGAGTATTAAAAGTAGAGTAGTCTAAGGTGATAATGTCGAGTCAAGATAAAATGTTCGGTTGAGAATGAGAAAGTCCCTAGCTGGATCCCGGATATTTTGGCGATGTTTCGGGTGAGATAGCTGGTTGGAAGTATCGAGTAGAGTTGAATTTGGGTTAGTATGGAGTGTCTGTAATTATTGGATAGTTAATTAGAAAATACGCAAGCAAAGTGATTGCGTCACTGGCCGTCAGTGGATGCAAAAAAAAAGATTTCCTATGTTAATCGCCCATTGGATTTTTTGTAAAAAATTAATAAAGAGGCAAATTATTTCCCGATTTTAATCCCCATATTTCGGTATAGATATGTATTAGTTATCGTCTGCATGCGTTAGATTAAGTTGTTTTTGCTGTAAAATTGATAAAATTTAAATTTTAAATTTCAAAACTCTAGAAAAAAAAATGGCAAACTTCCATATTCGATTCAAAACATAAACATTTCATTTCAAAGGATGATATTTACACAATAAATATCCAACTAATATACTAATTAAAAGGAAAATGATAAATATTCTATCCTAATTTGAAGTCAAATTTGTTTTCAAATGTCTAAATAAAGTGTCTGATATAAGATACTCATATGTTGCAGCGGAATAAATTTAATATATCTGCCATCCTTGGCGGAGAAAAAAAAAAATCGCCAAATTATTTTGGCGAACATATTTAATTCCTTTCAAAAAATCATGGTTATTTTAACAACTTATATTAAGAGAGTGATGAATTATATGAAACAATATTTCGTACAATACATATTACGAAAATGAACATCTGTCATGTATATTTTCGTATTATGTTTTTAATCGCCAAATACAAAATACGCCAAAGATGACACAGTTTTGAAACTTAAAATTTTGTCAATTTGACAGCAAAATAACTCAATCTAACACATGGATACGATAGCATATCTATACCCAAATACAGGTATTAAAATCGGGAAATAATTTTTCTCGATTTTTAATAATTTTTTACAAAAAATCCAATGGACGATTAACATAGGGAATCTTTTTCTTGCATCCACGGAAGGTTAGTGACGTCACACTTCGCTTGCGTATTTGAAAACAGGATCTTCGATAGTCTTTAAAAAAAGTATTTTGGTAAAAAGAAGTGAATAGTTTTTTACTTTCTCTTACCCATAGGGTCGAGAAAGTATTGTTTTAGGGACAAATTTTCAAACGTGGGTTTTTGTTATACTTACATGTTCTGAATACGAAAATCATGTTTTTAGCGAATGGTCTCTGTGTGTGTGTGTCTGTCTGTCTGTGTGTCTGGATGTCTGTGTGTCTGTTATCAGCATATCTGAAGAACAAATAGTAGCAGAAATTCCAAACTCGGTATTCTAAATGTGTATCATATAGGGATGCTACAGTAAGATTTCGTTGCGATGAAGCAAATGGTTCGTGTACAGGGACATTCAAAAGTATTTAAATACATTACGTCTATGGGGGAAATTGCAGGTAAGTAGAATTTAACATCTATAGACTGCGCTAGACCAAATGAAACGAATATATATTTTTTGTAATAGAGATAATCAACTGGAAATTTTTTTTTTGTGTATGTAGGAGCCTCGCCGCCCCCCCTCGAGGGGAGTAAATTTTCATGATGGTATCTTTCAAAAGAGCTCTACAATACGTTTAAAACGAATGGTTGAACCATCGATCTGCGATAATTTAAAATAAAGTTATTGATTCTTTTCAATTTTAACATTTTTTTTTTTTTTTTTTTTTTTTTTTTTTTACTTTAATATTGAGAATAAATTCATTTTTTTTTTTTTTTTTTTTTTTTTTTTTTGAATATTTAGTGTTATACTACTTCTCTAATATGGAAATCGTCTGTATTATCATACAAGATAAGTTTTTTAAAAAATAATTTTAATAAATAATTTTTTAAAAACAGAATTATTTTTTAATAACCGAATTAAATTCTGTATAAATGTAGGCGCATTAATGAAACGAGGGGTTTAGGAGGGCCAGAACTAATTATCATATAAAACTCTTCCGAAGCCTAATTTGAATTGTTCAACATAGGTTTACATAACAGTACTCGTTATCTTACCTTTTAATCTCCAACCTGTATTAAATTTCAGGGTAAGAGAAAGTCGTGTGAGTGACACACCAGATTATTCTTATTATGAGGACTTTAAATAGAGCACTTAACGGAACACTGGGATGTGTTGTTGCTGTTGTGGTTGTCGGGCCTATATTTTTTGTCAGCGAGCAGTTTTTCTATTGTCATTCATATTTATTAATCGGGTAGAATTTTTTTAATTTCAGAACGAAAATTATAAAATATCGAAACACATTTGATTTATAAACAAAAATTGAAACTACATTTAAATGATCACGTGGTAATCTTCATGTTCTAAACATTGTTTTCAAGATTTATTGTTCACATTCCGTCATTTTTGACGGGGTTATATACTAGTTTATCAATATTTGGAAAATGAGTAACAAAAACATAAGCCTTACATATTTGTTCTGATCCGTCTAGTCTTTCGAAAGAAATTAATTACTTAAAATCTCTTACTCTTTCTCGAGGCTATAATCCCTCTATTATTAATAAAGCTTTATATAAATTCAAGAATCCTAAACGTTCTTATACGAAATTGAACGATCACAGTCTCATTCCAGATGTTTTAGCTTTTTATTTATCACTTTCTTTTAAAATTTCTTAAATTCTTTCACCGTTTGGTTTTAAAGTCATTTAGAAACCCGTCAACAAAATTAAATTATCTTCATTCCTACTGAAAACCGTTTTGGCATTTATTTTGTCCTATGTTCGTCGTGCAATTTAGTTTATATTGATCAAACTAGAAGGCGCTTGAAATGTAGATTAAATGAGCACCGTAGAAATGTTCGTAATGAAGAGACCTCTAAATCTTCTGTTGCTTCCCACTGCTGGGCTCATGGTCATCGTTTTGATTTTTCTAAAACTAACATAATTTCATCTCCTGTCTTCTCTTCCCATTTGAATATCCATGAATTTTTTTACATATTTAAAAATTCGAAAAATCTTGTTAATGATATTTGTTCCACTACATTCCTGTCTGATGCTATGAAATTACTCACATAAGTTCGATTTTTGTTTAATTTTTAGATTTTTTAAATTTTTAGATTTTGTTACATTTTTTAATCTTATTTATTTATTTATTTTCTTCTTTTATTTAATAATTCTGTAGTACTGACTCTAGGCTAATTTGGCAAGGTGCCATTTTAAACAGTTTTTAGAACCCTGTGGCCCTTTTCAAACCTATTTTAGCACTTGGCGGCCCTTTTAAAAACATTTTGGTACCAAGTAGCCTTTTCTAACATTTTAAATGTTTAGAGGTCTTTAGATTTTTTTTCCCTCTGTCTTTTAAACTTTCTTAGCAATAGTTCTTCAGCATTCCTGGAATAACAAAGGCGTATAGCCTATATATATATATATATATACAAGGAAAATTAATTTACTTTGTTACGTACAAAAATCATAACATAGAACACCACAAATTATGCAAATAACGCGTCTTTTTATTGACTTCCCCCCGGCCGCCCTTTTATTTTAGGGTCAGCAGATTCTACTCACACCAGTATTTGTGTTTACATTCATCTGTATGTATTTTTGCTGTTCACTTAAAATGTTTTTTTGCGTTGCCGCTTTGACTGCTGCACTTGTGCCTACTTTTTTCGCCTGACGAAGGATCGTGTGTTCTTTCGACCCGAAACAATTATTGCAAGTTTATTGCATTTTATGGTGTTTATTGAAAGTTTTGTAATTATTGCTTTTAAATGCCAGTTCTGTGGTGTTTTCTTATTACGAAATTAGGTATTGTTCACTCTTAAAAGACAAAAAAAATCAGTAATTTATTTATTATTGTTATTTTATATATTTATACCAATTAAAAAACGTTTTTCTTTTTTCCCATATCGTGTGAAAAAAATTTTAAGAAATGTAGTAGCCATTGCAAAGGAACGCGACACAATTAACGCATACCTTTATGTGGAAGAACAAAATATAAAAAAAAAGTCCCGTTGTCCAAAATTAAATCTTTTTTGCACAGAAATTTCTATCTTACTTAAGTGTTGGTGTCGGTGTTTGGGAAAAAGGCCGATTGTCTGTTCTAGGGTCCTAGGCGTGAGGGGGAGTGCCTTCTGTGAAGGTCTTTCTAAGGGGTCTTAGCCCGTATTTACGCAAGTTTCGAAGAAAACCATGGAAAATTCCGAATGGAAAATTCCGAGTATGTTGCCAAACTTTCCTAACTCTCTTTTTATTAGTAGTGAGGATGCGGACATGGGGATCGAGTTTGAAGACTTCATTAACAGATTTTATAAAGTTGTAGGACGGAAGTACCTGTGATCTAGATCATGCATCTTCTTTTGCATAGAGATTAAAATTGTACGTGGTGGGATACGCTGAAAATCAATTTTATCGCCAATGGGAACAGGAAAGATAAAAGTACAAACAATATATAAAGGATTTTGGAGCTAATACATAAATAGTAAGCAAAAATTATAATAGAAGAAAATTTAAAGGAAGCACTACAAAACTCGAAAAAATGTTAGGGATTGTAAGATTATTTTTTGGATTTTAGAAGCAAATTTCATAATTATAATTTTAAATTTTTCATAGGAATCGTAAACAGTGTGCACCCATTTTTCTTCATAACAGTATATACCATCTTAAAAATCATATAAAAATGCTATCCGGCAGAAGTTTTCAGAGTCATTTCATAAACACTATTGATTATTTAAAACCTGAAGTTGAGTAAAATCAAAATAATGGCGTAACTCTTCATCGAGCGGAAAAGCTAGGCACGAGTGCATCATTAAAGCAGCAGCTACGCACTCGCGCCTACTAAGACAGTAAATGTGATTTATGCATTTAGCTTCCTCTGAAACATCGTTTATTAATTTCAGACAGGGGCGTATATTGAGGGAGGAAGGGGGGGAGTCTCCCCCCCCCTATGTTTTAAAAAATAGGGCGGCATATTGAAGTTTCTGGGGGCGCTGTTTTGTGACTTAAAGTTCATTTGAAAGTGGATCATAATTTTGTAAATTATCGTTAGTTACCAAAATCACTTAAGAATTTTATGTATCACAAGCTGACGAACTGGTTCACCGACTAGCAAAAAAAGTTTGCGTAAAGTGTCTGACTGTAGAAAACTCCCGTTAGGAGGCGCCTGCGGCGCCCTCTAAACTAATTAGACGCCAAAAACAGCCTGTTTTCCTACCGTGCAAACGACCCTTGAAAATTCTCATGGTATTCATGAAGCTTAAAAAAATCTGATCATAACAAATTCCTGTTTGGGGGCGCATATGGCATGATTTCCCGTTTTGTTCCCTTACAATAGACTTACAAAACTCTTACAAAAGACTGTTGAAAATTCTAATCGTATTCGGAACCATTTAAGAATAAGTTAGTAGCAAACTCCAGCTGAGCGGCGCCCTTCCCTGTTCAGACACCTACAAAGGAATAATGAGGTTTCTGGGGCACTGTTTTGCGCCTTGAAGTTCATTTGAAAGTAGATCATAATTTTGCTGATTATCGTTAGTTACCAAAAACACTTAAGATTTTTATGCATCAGAAGCTGCCTTCGGCGACCAACTGATTCATCGACCAGCAAAAATGTTTGCATTAAAATGTCTGACTGTAGCAAACTCCCGTTAGGTGGCGTCCTCTTAACTAATTAGACGCAAAAAACAGTCTTTTTAAAGGTGTATAACAGCCTATTTTTCTACTGTGCAAAGAATCCTTGAAAATTCTCTTCGTATTCACGACCCTTAAAAAAATCTGATCATAACAAATTCCTGTTTGGGGGCGCCTATGGCATGATTTCCCATTTCAAACACTTACGATAGTCTGTTTGCTTACCGTGCAAAAGATTGTTGAGAATTCTGATCGTATTCAGGACCCTTTAAGAATAAGTTAGCAGCAAACTCCAGCTGAGCAGCGTCCTTCCCTGTTCAAGCACCTACAACAGCATGTTCGCTTAAAATGCAACGACCCTTGAAAATTCTGACCTTAGCAAATTCGCGCTCTGTGGCGACTGCGGCGCCCTTCTCCCGTTTCAGATACTTACAATTGACTCGTAAGTATGCGGAGTCGCTTTCTCACCTCCAAAACTTAAAATTACAATTTTTCAAGACCTTAGCTCGAAATAAAAAGCAGTTTATTGTACGTTATGGCTATTGTAAAAAAACGAAATTAGATGAGGTTTGATTTGGTTATAACGATTTCTCACTAACAATTTTTGATTCTAAGTGATCCTTTAAGCAAATTTTTTATTTTAGTTTCATCGCTTACTGGTTTTGAAATATTTATAAGTCTATAGAATTCAACTAGTGTTTCTTGACATGAAATAGCGCGAGTAAGCTGATTTAACGTCGCGTTAATAGGCATATATTGGGCAATTGGCGACGGTTTGGGATTAACGCCCCAGTGGCGGTCCGAAGACAAGCCATCACAATTTTTATCTTGTGCGGAGGGGACGGCTCCCCCGCTTCAGTATCCCCCAGAGGTATTATTTACACGGAGCATGGAAGATATTGCAGTCACGACAGAGTTTACGTGCACCAGAGACTGACTTTCATGATGGTCTTCAATTGGCTCGATTATTGAATCTGCAATCTTTCTGTCAAGCTGGTAGACATGCGGTGCCGGGTACGATGCCAGGTCACGCTTGTCGGCCTAGCCATTCGGAATTTTCCATGGATTTCTTCGAAACTTGCGTAAATACGGGCTAAGACCCCTTAGAAAGACCTTCACAGAAGGCACTCCCCCTCACGCCTAGGACTCTAGAACAGACAATCGGCCTTTTTCCCAAACACCGACACCAACACCTAAGTAAGATATAAATTTCTGTGCAAAAAAGATTTAATTTTGGACAACGGGACTTTTTTTTTATATTTTGTTCTTCCACATAAAGGTATGCGGTAATTGTGTCGCGTTCATTTGCAATGGCTACTACATTTCTTAAAAATTTTTTCACACGATATGGGAAAAAAGAAAAGCGTTTTTTAATTGGTTTAAATATATAAAATAACAATAATAAATAAATTACTGATTTTTTTTGTCTTTTAAGAGTGAACAATACCTAATTTCGTAATAAGAAAACACCACAGAACTGGCATTTAAAAGCAATAATTACAAAACTTTGAATAAACACCATAAAATGCAATAAACTTGCAATAATTGTTTCGGGTCGAAAGAACACACGATCCTTGGTCAGGCGAAAAAAGTAGGCACAAGTGCAGCAGTCAAAGCGGCAACGCAAAAAAACATTTTAAGTGAACAGCAAAAATACATACAGATGAATGTAAACACAAATACTGGTGTGAGGAGAATCTGCTGACTCTAAAATAAAAGGGCGGCCTTGGGGGAAGTCAATAAAAAGGGGCGTTATTTGCATAATTTGTGGTGTTCTATGTTATGATTTTTGTACGTAACAAAAGTAAATTAATTTTCCTTGTATATATATATAGGCTGTGTATGCCTTTGTTATTCCAGGAATGCTGCAGAACTATTGCTTAGAAAGTTTAAAAGTCAGAGGGAAAAAAAATCTGAAGACCTCTAAACATTTAAAATGTTAGAAAAGGCTACTTGGTACCAAAACGTTTTTAAAAGGGCCGCCAAGTGCTAAAATAGGTTTGAAAAGGGCCACAGGGTGCTAAAAACTGTTTAAAATGGCACCTTGCCAAATTAGCCTAGAGTCAGTACTACAGAATTATTAAATAAAAGAAGAAAATAAATAAATAAATAAGATTAAAAAATGTAACAAAATCTAAAAATTTAAAAAATATCAAAATTAAACAAAAATCGAACTTATGTGAGTAATTTCATAGCATCAGACAGGAACGTAGTGGAACAAATATCATTAACAAGATTTTTCGAATTTTTATATATGTAAAAAAATTCATGGATATTCAAATGGGAAGAGAAGACAGGAGATGAAATTATGTTAGTTTTAGAAAAATCAAAACGATGACCATGAGCCCAGCAGTGGGAAGCAACAGAAGATTTAGATGTCTCTTCATTACGAACATTTCTACGGTGCTCATTTAATCTACATTTTAAGCGCCTTCTAGTTTGATCAATATAAACTAAATTGCACGACGAACATAGGACTAAATAAATGCCAAAACGGTTTTCAGTAGGAATGAAGATAATTTAATTTTGTTGACGGGTTTCTAAATGACTTTAAAACCAAACGGTGAAAGAATTTAAGAAATTTTAAAAGAAAGTGCTAAATAAAAAGCTAAAACAACTGGAATGAGACTGTGATCGTTCAATTTGTTATAAGAACGTTTAGGATTCTTGAATTTATATAAAGCTTTATTAATAATAGATGGATTATAGCCTCGAGAAAGAGCAAGAGATTTTAAGTAATTAATTTCTTTCGAAAGACTAGACGGATCAGAACAAATATGTAAGGCTTATGTTTTTGTTACTCATTTTCCAAAAATTGATAAATTTTTAAAATTTCATTTTGCGGAAAAAAAAAGAAAGAAAGAAAGAAAGAAAGAGAAAAATGCACATATTGAAAATTCAGATTTTTTAACTTAGAATTACATTAAAAATAAAAATAAATAAATAAATAAATAAACTATTGTAAATTTTCTGAATGTGAAAACAGAATTTAAATATACATGTAGGAATGCGAACTTATGTAGGTTTTGTAAATCAACTAATACTTAATTACTATTAATCACTTAAAATTTAATAAAGAATTAATATGTACAATATTTACATATAACGTTAGTACAGGGATGGAACACGGGCGCAGTATTCATACCACTATCAATGTAAGAAAATTTTCTACTTCTTAAATCAACGATATTCTAGGTAGTAAAATTTCTTAAACAGATTCCGGTATGAATGCTGCGCCCGTGTTCCATCCCTGTTAGTATGATTTAAGACTAAACATATAAAAGTAGAATCAAAAGTCTAAGTTTTCGTCGAAATAAAACAACGTTGAAATGAGAGCAGTTTTCTCCGTCAAAACGCTAATAGCCGTCTCATCGAGGTTCCAACGTCGACTCATCCAGATCCGATATTCAACTGTCCTCTCTGCGTCAGAGCTCTCCGCTCTACGATGAAAACGGTTGTTCCAGAAGTGACGTCGTCTCTTGTCACAAGTACGCACTTCCGCTCATATTCCGTTCTCTCTGTCGAAACTCAACTGCTTTGGGATTCCAGGTAGCGGTAAATAACGTTACGGGGAGAAATAGGATGCAACAGGATGCCGATCCACTACATTCGGCCGTCCTGCATCCGGCTGGTCCTCCAGGCGGTCACACTGAAAAATACAAAAAAAAAAAAAAAAAAAAAAAAAAAACACAAAAGCAACACAAAATAATAACATACTTTTTTACAATACATTTCAAATTTGACATTTTTTTTTTTAAGTTATTCCACATTTGAGGAATTCAGCATGAGTAAGTGTACAATAGGAGCCTTCATGCATCCATTTTTGATTTTTTTATCAACATTTTCATTTTTAATTTTCACTGTTTTTTAATTATCAAAGTACATCATTTTTTGTTTAATGGCAACTTGGTCGCCCATGGCAACATTCTCTGGTGACCGTCCACTCAACTTGCATTTTATTTTATTTTTATTTTTAACTCGAGAAGATTGTTTTTTATCATGTGTACTCAAATCTTTACTTTGGAACACGGAGTTATTTTGAGACTCGAACTCGAGACCCTCTAATCGATCATTTTCAGTTTTAATGCCTTTTAAGGCTTCTGTTGCATCAAGTTCAGTTGAAAAGTCTATAATGGCAGTCTTATATGTAGGAAAAACTTCTAATTTTATTTGTACAGCTTTGGGAAATAATATGGCTATTTCACTAATCGTGGTTGTCAATGGAAGTGATGGGATGAATAACTTTTTCAAATTTACACTGGCAGTCTTTTCTTTTGGGATATTTAGTCTTTTACGCTCGATGGAATTTATCGTCGATGGCTTTTCTCTGGATTTCTTCCTTTTAAGGAGTCTGGAATTATCGTCAACTTTTTCTTTTAACTTTTCCAACTCTTCGGCTAACTGTGAAATTTTTTCAATTAGGACTTGTTTCTCATCTTTCTTTGAATAAGTGTTTTCAGGGTTTAGCGACTTCATTCGGGAAACATTCGTCTGAATTCGTCCCTTTCGGCGCGGCTCCTCCTGTTCATCACTATCATCATCTGTCTGGAAAATACTCGTATGACTCTGTTTCTGTCGTCGAGGCTCCTCTTCTTCATCACTGTCATCATCTACACTATTATCATCCTTAAAAAGCATCTTATCGTCATCACTCTCGTCGTTTTCGTTTTTATCGTCATTTTCACTTATGGCTTTTTCGGGAGATTCTAATGATTTTTTTGACAGCATAACAGGGTGAGGGGTTATATTTTTACATTTTTTAGCATTATTCAAAGTTTCATTTATTTCTGGTGATTTTTCAAAAATTTTGTTCTCAAAGTTAATGAGGGTATCAATAACAACATTCGATTTAATTTCACTTTGATATGCATTTACTGGAAGTACTGTTACTAAATTTACCTCGAGAGAATTAGATTTATTTTTCATAAAAGTACCTTTTTCGTTAATCATTGTTTCACCCAGCATTAACACATTCATGCCGAGGATTATATCATAGGATATCACGTCATTAGATACAACATAAACATCAGTCTCACATTGTGATTCATCAGTTTTAAGATTCACTTTAATTGAGCCTAACGGCGTTATTGAACTTTTCCCGATCCCCTTCAAAATAGTACTCATAGTATTTAACCCTTTAGCATCTAATTTTTCAAAAACACTTTTACGCAACAATGTTGCTTCACTTCCTGTATCTATTATACCTATGAAATTTATATCATTTACTTGTATAATTTTACTCATATTTTGATTTACACCAATACACAATGTCTGAACTTCTGGTTTCAAATCTGGGCACTCCGAACTTTTATGCCCGTACTGTTTGCAGGAAAAACATTTACACAAAAGAACCTGATATATAGCCTTGATTTAACATGCGGAAATCATTGTATAGGAGCACCACCTGCTGAGTGATTAGCGCCAACTTCACTTAAGGTGCATCTACTTATAAATTTGTATGCAATTCTGTGCAGTAGTTCCTGAGAGAAAGCCATCCCTTAAACCATGGAAATCGTTGTATAGTAGCACCACCTGTTGAACGACTGACACCAGAAATTGATAGGCACTATGGCACTAATTTAGGTCAAGGTGTATCTACATATAAATATATACAGGGTGATTCAAAAAAAAAACGTTGACAAAATGATATGGCAGATCAGTCATTCAACAAGGATCAAAAATCGCATAGGAACAGAGGGTCGCAAACGCCTGTGGAGGGCGCTAGAGCCACGAGAGGGCGTTGCGATACAAACACGAGCTGAGCAAACGTAGATTGTCTTCATTCGAGCCGTGGATGCGTTGGGCGTAACATGGCTAGTTACACGCACCGAGAAATGGCTGACATGCATTTAATTTACGGCATGGCCAACTGCAATGGACGAGAAGCCTTGCGAATGTATCGTGAGAAATATCCTGGCAGAAAGTTGCCTAGCCGCTCATTCTTTGCCACTCTGCATCGAAGATTGTGTGAAACCGGCTCGTTCGACGTGCACAAGTCGAATGCTGGTCGCCAACGAATAATTCGGACAGTTTATGCTGAAGAAAGAGTTGTCCAAGAACTCCAGCGTGATCCTTCATCGATTACAAGAGTTGACTCCCGAAAGACCCATATCCCCCAAGCTACCATCTGGCGCATTGTACACGACGAAGGACTATATCCTTATCAATTACAACGCACTGGAATCGGGAGACTACAACAATCGTATGGATTTTACGCGGTGGTTTTTGCAAGAAAGTGCTGCAGACTGAAATTTCGCAGCAAGTGTTCTGTTCACGGATGAGGCTGCGTTCTCATTAGAGGGTGTGATAAACTTTCACAACCTGCATACGTGGGTGGATGAAAACCCGCATGGTACTCGTCCGCACGGCGCACAACGAAAATGTTTCGTTAACGTGTGGGCTGGCATTGCAGGAGACTGTTTAGGTGGTCCGTACATTCTCACAGAAAGACTTAACTGTCCCATTTACCTAACATTCTTGCAAGAGGTTCTGCCAGAAATGCTGAATGATGTCCCGATGCCTATTCGTCAACGCATTTGATTTCAGCACGACGGATCTCCTGCACATTTCAGTACAGCCGTCAGAGCGCATCTGCCGGCTACTTTTCCTGACGGCTGGATTGGTCGCGGTGGACCAATCGCATGGCCACCACGATCACCAGACCTGTCTCCCTTGAATTTTTCTTATGGGGATTTTTAAAAGGACTAGTGTATGAGCAGGATGTGTTCAAGAAACACCTGGTATTTTTGAGAAGGTGCGGCGTTCTATGCAACGTAGATGCCAGGCGTATCTCGATGCATCTGGCAAAAACTTTGAGCATCTCCTGTAGGCTCAACATTTGGCTTGCATTAGTCGCATGTGAGGGAGTAATTATCAATAAAATGATTTGTAATGGTTTTGTTTCTTCTCTTTGTGTTATGTATTATTTTAGACGCCCTGTAGCGGCTCCGGATCGCAGTTGCGACCCTCTGTTCCTATGCGATTTTTGATCCTTGTTGTATGACTGATCTACCATGTCATTTTGTCCACGTTTTTTTGAATCACCCTGTATACAACGCTGTGCAGTAGTTCCTGAGATACAGTCGCCTCAAAATTTTTGTCTCTCTCACACACACAGATAAACAAATAAACAGGTATTTTGTAAAAATGGTCAAATCGTGTTCTGGACAGCTCGAAACGTGTAAATTCATAGAAAACTGGAAGTCGGAATTTTTTTCGGATACAATACTTTTTTTCTATTCAACAGATAGAAGAAAGTAAAGATAAAGAAATCTTCACTGTTTTTTCCAGCAATATCCCCATTTTCCAACGTTCTCCCCAAAATTTCGAAAAATTTTTCCAATCTGGCAACACTGAATAAAAACTCAAACGAACCCAGTCTAAATATCATTGCGTAAATACTTGATTGTAACCCAATGTTGTAATTATAGTTGCCATTCTAACACTTTTTGGCTGCCGAAAAAATTTAATGGGAATATTTATTTATTTTAACTAGCAGACCCGGCCACGCGTTGCTGTGACTAAGTTATACGTTGAATTATACGGCTGTAAACTATTTAGTACAGCCAAATTATTATTTACGAACAAAGACGAAAACGTTGTAGCCAATGTAAAAACCCACAGAGTTGAGATTTGAAACTTAGGTCAAAATTTGCAAGCGATTGATAAAAATTTTCGTAGTGTTGATATTAAGCACAAATTAATTTTATTGTAGGGTCCTATAAATTTTAATGGAGAAGTGATATTTATTATTTCTAATGCTACTCTGAATAAAATTGCTAAAATGACTAATGTATAAATTAAATTCTATTAAAATTCTATTAAAATAAAAGTATAAACGAAACAGACGATTTTAAAATCAATTTTTATGGAGGAGTGAAATATAATATATGCTATAATGGATAATTTTACTATAAAATGACCTCATCATTTTAAATATTTTAAAGAGGGCAACAGCTGTAGTTATAAAAAGGAAAACAATAAGGCTAAACCAGAAAAATAAGTAAATTTGATAAATATTTTAAAACTTTAAAATTGGAAATCTTATGAAATATTGGACATTTAAAGTAAATACATGTATCATTTTAAGTAGAAAAAGATTTTGGAAAAGTTTAGTGTATTTTAACGAAGTGATGAGAAGTTTTTGAGTATGTTAAAATTTTAATAGTAAATTCAAGTTAATAAAGATGGGAAGCATTGAGGATTAAGATAAAAATAATTATAAGATTAAAAAAAAAAAAAAAAAAAAAAAACTTTTTATATACCATGCTTTTAAATTTTAATATACTAATAATATACTAATTAAATGGAAAATGATAAATATTCTATCATAGTTTGAAGTCAAATTTGTTTTCAAATGTCTAAATAAAATATCTGATGTAAGATACTAATATTTTGCAGCGGAATAGATTTCATTTCCGTCATCCTTGGCGAAAAAAAAAAAAGAATATCGCCAAATTATCTGGCGAAAATATTTAATTCCTTTCAAAAATCATGGTTATTTTAACAACTTATATTAAAAGAGTAATGAATAATATGAAACAATATTTCGTACAATACATATTACATGTCATACATACGTACAATGAATAATACATATTACATTTCGTACAATGCATACATCTGGCATGTATATTTTCGTGTTACGCTTTTGATCGCCAAATAATAATAATAATAATAATAAAAGCCAAGGGCGACAGAGTTTTGAAATTTAAAATTAAAATTTTGTCAATTTGACAGCAAAATAATTCAATCTAACACCCGCGATAACTAATACATATCTATCTATACCCAAATATAAGGATTAAAATCGGGAAATAAATTTCCTCGATTTTTAATAATTTCTTACAAAAAATCCAGTGGGCAATTAACATAGGAAATCTTTTTCTTGGCTGCACAGACGGTCAGTGAGTCACACTTCGCTTGCGTATAGAACTCATAGATATAGTATAGCATATATAGAATAGAGTGATCATTGGGAAGAAAAAAGTTATTCCTTTTCATTTGGGAAAAGACGACGTTTTTACCAAAATATGGCCGTCTTTCCCCGAGTGAATACACACGGGAATACATACTAATATTTTAGCAAATAAAATTTATGAATAATTTATTTGCTAAAGGGGAATGGAAGACTCCAGATACAGTTTCAAATTCATATTTCTTTCTTTCTTTTCTTTTTTTTTTTTCAATACCACTTAATTTCTGTTTCCAAAGCTTTTATTATTATTTTTTTTTTCGGCATCAAAAATCTTTGTACGATAACATGGGGATGAGAGATCTATATATATTACTATATCTATGATAGAATTACATTAGCACTTTATCAATGTGTATAAAATCTTTAAATTGATTATGACGTCAATTTTCGTGAGATGCATAATTTAACTTTTTATAATTTTTTAACGTTCACGTTTGATTAAATGTATTTATTTTTATGTCAAAAGAAAATGAACTCGTATTTTTTTTTTTTTTTTTTTTTTTTTTTTTTTTTTTGGCAACAATTAAATTAATGGAACTCACAGATATTTTGGAGCAACTTTAATAAAGGTCTATAATTAACAAATAATTGCAATAAAACAATATTGTGACAATAAATTGAGATAAAAACTACCCTATCTCTCAAGTTGGACCAAACTGCACACAGTGTGCAAAATTTCATTAAAATCGGTTCCTTAGTTTAGGAGTTTACCCCGGACAAACATCGTGACACGTAATTTATATATATATACAGACTAGCAGACCCGGCCACGCGTTGCTGTGACTAAGTTATACGTTGAATTATACGGCTGTAAACTATTTAGTACAGTCAAATTATTATTTACGAACAAAGACGAACACGTTGTAGCCGATGTAAAAACACACAGGGTTGAGATTTGAAACTTAGGTCAAAATTTGGAAGCGATTGATAAAAATTTTCGTAGTGTTGATATTAAGCACAAATTAATTTTATTGTAGGGTCCTATAAATTTTAATGGAGAAGTGATATATATTATTTCTAATGCTACTTTGGATAAAATTGCTAAAATGACTAATATATAAATTAAATTCTATTAAAATTCTATTAAAATAAAAGTATAAAAGAAACAGACGATTTTAAAATCAATTTTTATGGAGGAGTGAAATTTAATATATGCTATAATGGATAATTTTACTATAAAATGACCTCATCATTTTAAATATTTTAAAGAGGGCAACAGCTGTAGTTATAAAAAGGAAAACAATAAGGCTAAACCAGAAAAATAAGTAAATTTGATAAATATTTTAAAACTTTAAAATTGGAAATCTTATGAAATATTGGACATTTAAAGTAAATACATGTATCATTTTAAATAGAAAAAGATTTTGGAAAAGTTTAGTGTATTTTAACGAAGTGATGAGAAGTTTTTGAGTATGTTAAAATTTTAATAGTAAATTCAATTTAATAAAGATGGGAAACATTGAGGATTAAGATAAGAATAATTATAAGATTAAAAAAAAAAAAAAAAAAACTTTTTATATACCATGCTTTTAAATTTTAATATACTAATAATATACTAATTAAAAGGAAAATGATAAATATTCTATCATAGTTTGAATTCAAATTTGTTTTCAAATTTCTAAATAAAATATCTGATGTAAGATACTAATATTTTGCAGCGGAATAGATTTCATTTCCGTCATCCTTGGCGAAAAAAAAAAAAAAGAATATCGCCAAATTATATGGCGAAAATATTTAATTCCTTTCAAAAATCATGGTTACTTTAACAACTTATATTAAAAGAGTAATGAATAATATGAAACAATATTTCGTACAATGCATATTACATGTCATACATACGTACAATGAATAATACATATTACATTTCGTACAATGCATACATCTGGCATGTATATTTTCGTGTTACGCTTTTGATCGCCAAATAATAATAATAATAATAATAAAGCCAAGGGCGACAGAGTTTTGAAATTTAAAATTAAAATTTTGTCAATTTGACAGCAAAATAATTCAATCTAACACCCGCGATAACTAATACATATCTATACCCAAATATAAGGATTAAAATCGGGAAATACATTTCCTCGATTTTTAATAATTTCTTACAAAAAATCCAGTGGGCAATTAACATAGGAAATCTTTTTCTTGGCTGCACAGACGGTCAGTGAGTCACACTTCGCTTGCGTATAAAACTCATAGATATAGTATAGCATATCTAGAATAGAGTGATCATTGGGGAGAAAAATGTTATTCCTTTTCATTTGGGAAAAGACGACGTTTTTACCAAAATATGGTCGTCTTTCCCCGAGTGAATACACACGGGAATACATACTAATATTTTAGCAAATAAAATTTATGAATAATTTATTTGCTAAAGGGGAATGGAAGACTCCAGATACAGTTTCAAATTCTTATTTCTTTCTTTCTTTTCTTTTCTTTTCTTTTTTTTTTTTTTTCAATACCACTTAATGGCTGTTTCCAAAGCTTTTATTTATTATTTTTTTTTTTTTCGGCATCAAAAATCTTTGTACGATAACATGGGGATGAGAGATCTATATATATTACTATATCTATGATAGAACCATAGAACTACATTAGCACTTTATCAATGTGTATAAAATCTTTAAATTGATTATGACGTCAATTTTCGTGAGATGCATAATTTAACTTTTTATAATTTTTTAACGTTCACGTTTGATTAAATGTATTTATTTTTATGTCAAAAGAAAATGAACTCGTATTTTTTTTTTTTTTTTTTTTTTTTTGGCAACAATTAAATTAATGGAACTCACAGATATTTTGGAGCAACTTTAATAAAGGTCTATAATTAACAAATAATTGCAATAAAACAATATTGTGACAATAAATTGAGATAAAAACTACCCTATCTCTCAAGTTGGACCAAACTGCACACAGTGTGCAAAATTTCATTAAAATCGGTTCCTTAGTTTAGGAGTTTACCCCGGACAAACATCGTGACACGTAATTTATATATATATACAGACTAGCAGACCCGGCCACGCGTTGCTGTGACTAAGTTATACGTTGAATTATACGGCTGTAAACTATTTAGTACAGTCAAATTATTATTTACGAACAAAGACGAACACGTTGTAGCCGATGTAAAAACACACAGGGTTGAGATTTGAAACTTAGGTCAAAATTTGGAAGCGATTGATAAAAATTTTCGTAGTGTTGATATTAAGCACAAATTAATTTTATTGTAGGGTCCTATAAATTTTAATGGAGAAGTGATATATATTATTTCTAATGCTACTTTGGATAAAATTGCTAAAATGACTAATATATAAATTAAATTGTATTAAAATTCTATTAAAATAAAAGTATAAAAGAAACAGACGATTTTAAAATCAATTTTTATGGAGGAGTGAAATTTAATATATGCTATAATGGATAATTTTACTATAAAATGACCTCATCATTTTAAATATTTTAAAGAGGGCAACAGCTGTAGTTATAAAAAGGAAAACAATAAGGCTAAACCAGAAAAATAAGTAAATTTGATAAATATTTTAAAACTTTAAAATTGGAAATCTTATGAAATATTGGACATTTAAAGTAAATACATGTATCATTTTAAATAGAAAAAGATTTTGAAAAAGTTTAGTGTATTTTAACGAAGTGATGAGAAGTTTTTGAGTATGTTAAAATTTTAATAGTAAATTCAATTTAATAAAGATGGGAAACATTGAGGATTAAGATAAGAATAATTATAAGATTAAAAAAAAAAAAACTTTTTATATACCATGCTTTTAAATTTTAATATACTAATAATATACTAATTAAAAGGAAAATGATAAATATTCTATCATAGTTTGAATTCAAATTTGTTTTCAAATGTCTAAATAAAATATCTGATGTAAGATACTAATATTTTGCAGCGGAATAGATTTCACTTCTGTCATCCTTGGCGAAAAAAAAAGAATATCGCCAAATTATCTGGCGAAAATATTTAATTCCTTTCAAAAATCATGGTTATTTTAACAACTTATATTAAAAGAGTAATGAATAATATGAAACAATATTTCGTACAATGCATATTACATGTCATACATACGTACAATGAATAATACATATTACATTTCGTACAATGCATACATCTGGCATGTATATTTTCGTGTTACGCTTTTGATCGCCAAATAATAATAATAATAATAAAAAAGCCAAGGGCAACAGAGTTTTGAAATTTAAAATTAAAATTTTGTCAATTTGACAGCAAAATAATTCAATCTAACACCCGCGATAACTAATACATATCTATACCCAAATATAAGGATTAAAATCGGGAAATACATTTCCTCGATTTTTAATAATTTCTTACAAAAAATCCAGTGGGCAATTAACATAGGAAATCTTTTTCTTGGCTGCACAGACGGTCAGTGAGTCACACTTCGCTTGCGTATAAAACTCATAGATATAGTATAGCATATATAGAATAGAGTGATCATTGGGGAGAAAAAAGTTATTCCTTTTCATTTGGGAAAAGACGACGTTTTTACCAAAATATGGCCGTCTTTCCCCGAGTGAATACACACGGGAATACATACTAATATTTTAGCAAATAAAATTTATGAATAATTTATTTGCTAAAGGGGAATGGAAGACTCCAGATACAGTTTCAAATTCTTATTTCTTTCTTTCTTTTCTTTTCTTTTCTTTTTTTTTTTTTTTTTTTTCAATACCACTTAATGGCTGTTTCCAAAGCTTTTATTTATTTATTTTTTTTTTCGGCATCAAAAATCTTTGTACGATAACATGGGGATGAGAGATCTATATATATTACTATATCTATGATAGAACTACATTAGCACTTTATCAATCTGTATAAAATCTTTAAATTGATTATGACGTCAATTTTCGTGAGATGCATAATTTAACTTTTTATAATTTTTTAACGTTCACGTTTGATTAAATGTATTTATTTTTATGTCGAAAGAAAATAAACTCGTATTTTTTTTTTCTTTTTTTATTGGCAACAATTAAATTAATGGAACTCACAGATATTTTGGAGCAACTTTAATAAAGGTCTATAATTAACAAATAATTGCAATAAAACAATATTGTGACAATAAATTGAGATAAAAACTATCCTATCTCTCAAGTTGGACCAAACTGCACACAGTGTGCAAAATTTCATTAAAATCGGTTCCTTAGTTTAGGAGTTTACCCCGGACAAACATCGTGACACGTAATTTATATATATATACAGATAAGTGAACTGCAATGCTTTATAAAATTTAAGTAAAATAAAATGTTTAAGAATTATTATTCTAGAGAACATTCCGGTGTCGTGCCTTTAGCGACCGTGCCCTTAGCGGAACGTGCCCTTAGCGGAATGGGGTGAAAGGGAAGAAAGAGGAATAGAAGAAGCCGTGCCCTTAGCGGAAATAAGATATGCATGTGGCAGATTGAAATATGTTATTCAAATGCACAAAAGAGTGCTTTCTATAGAATGTAGTATGATTAGCTTTAAATTTACGGAGTCACGCAAAAATATTCAGTTACACTGAGGGTTATTATTGGAAATTTGCTGAATTGCATTTATATTAAGCGTTTATTCTACCATTTTTTAAAATGTGAATATGATTTGAATTAGTATTTGTATTTGTCTATTCTATTGCCCGTTTGTCCGCCTCCAGCGTCCGTAAGTAGTTTAAGAATTTCTATTTTTACTTTCCTCTATTATATTCAATAGAAGAGAGTATTGGATCCGTAAAAATGTTCGACCTCGGATTTTTGATGGATTTACACGCTTTCAGAGATCTATAACACGATTTGACTATTTTTAGAAAATATCTGTCTGTCCGCCTGTCTCTCTCTCTGTGTGTGTGTGACAAAAATTTTGCGGCAACAGTATTTCTGGAACTACAGCTCAGAATTGTATATAAATGTACATGTTGATGCACCTTGAGCTAAGTTAGTGCCTGTCAACTTTTGGTTTCAACCGCTCAACAGGTGGCGCTGTTATACAACGATTTCTGCAATTTAAGGGAAAGCTATATCTCAGGAACTGCACAATACTGCAGTTATTCTCAGAATACTGCACAGAATTGCATATAAATTTATATGTTGATGCACCTTAACCTAAATGAGTGTCTGCCAACTTTTGGTGTCAACCGCTCCTCAGATGGCGCTGCTATGCAGCGTTTTCCGCAATTTAAGGGAAGGCTATATCTCAGGTTCTATTGCGTATCATCAAACAAAACATGGTATATGTGAAAGCCATTATGAGACATTATGCTGATTCAATTTGAATATTTATCGGCCAATAGGTGGCGCTGCTATACTGCAAATTTCCTCGATAACGGAAGCTATATATCAACTTCTATGGCATATAACTGTACGAAACTTGATATGTGAGATAACTATTATATAATGCATTTTTTAAGGTGTCATTTATAGACAATAAAAATGTCTTTCTTTGGATATTTAGTGTTAGTTTTCTCTAAGATGAAACTTAATTATTTGCACTTAGTGAATTTGTATAAGAAAATATAGAATAGAGTCTTGTGGTGGCCACAACATACTAGTTTTTATTTTATTTTTTTAATGATATGTGTTATTCAAATTCATTATTGAATATTCCCTACTTAAAATAGCTCTATAGAACCTGTGCCAATGGTTTGTGCTACAAAAATCCAAAAAATGCCAATGCATTGCACTTTAGGGGAGACATTTTTATAAATCACATTTAAATGACTTCATCAACAAATCATAAAGAAATTCGCATTTATTGTTCACATGCTAAGAGAATGTTTTGTATAAACTATAATATGCTTAATCTCCAGATTTAGAGGGCTACGCAAAAACGTTTCGATACATTAAGGGGTACAAATAGGAAATTAAGAGCAGCATTTCTGTTTGTGTTAAGCTTTTTTAACACTTTCCAACAATGTTTCAGAGTTATTATGAATCCAATTTGTCTATATGTCTGTCTTTCTGTCTGTCCATTGTGTGATAATATAGACAAAGAACGTAGAATGTTATACGACACAACGAGTTCGTACAGTTGGAAAGTGTTCATAATCAGTGTGTACCTCATGATTTTTCGTTTCTGCTTTAGTTTTAAAAGGTGTAATGCTTAATTATAATTTCAAAAACTTAAATAAAATCATAAAATAGCGATAATGTACGTTTATGAATCGTGTACTTTGATTCATTAAACTTTATATGGTTATAGATCACCGTTCTTTCAAATAACGGATATTCTACAGTACGCATACTTACCTATTTTTGCGACAGGTTACTTCTGAAGCAAAATATAGTCAGTGCTAAATGTGGATGAAAATTGAAGAGTTCATTTTTTTATTTATTAATTTATTTTTAAATTTATTATGCATTTCCGCTAAAGGCACGTATGCTAAATGCACGCCACGGAATGGGGATACCATTTCCGCTAAGGACACGGGTTTATAGATTTCCGCTGAGGGCACGGTCGCTAAGGGCACGGCCCCAACATTCCAACAATAGACAGTTCTTAATAAATTTTATTAAATACTCTTATCTACTAACATTTAACGGTGTGAAATTATAACAAATAACACGTTATTACTTTTCTGTTTTTAATTTCTAAATTATAGATTTTAAAAAATCAGTTTAAAAACATATTTCATTAATTTAGTACCGTAAAGCCTTTTTTACATCCATACTACTGATAAAATTCGAGGTTCACTGCTACCTCACATTACATTTTCTCGTTTATATATGTGCTATATTACAGATTACTACAGATTACTTCCTTTAGCGATTACAAATGATACGTCATATGTATTCTAGCGTAAATAGAGAATGGTACTTAAAGTTTTGCACACCGAAAAATTCGACAAATTGATTTTTAAAAAATTACGTTTAAGATTGAATTGTTCTCAACAGTGACAACTCCTGCATAGGGTCACATGATCACGCGAACCCCCGAATGAAAACAGGGTTTTCACGGCCGACACCTGTTTCAAAAGACTTTTCCACCATCATTATTCTAAAATAAATTTCTTTTTAGAGTTCACTTTACACACACACACAAAAAAAAGAAGTTTATTTTAACCCTACAAGGCTCAATTTTTTTTTTTAGTGCGCGACAAAAATATATAGGTTGTAATTAGCGATCAGAAGATAGGGAAAACTTATAAAAGTAAAACCATATTTTACGGAAAAATCAACTTTTTAGCTCAACGTTCCGTATGTGGAACATACATAAAAATATGATTTACAAATACGGTTACTATTGTAGTATAAAAAAAAAAAAAAAAAACTTACCTCTGCAAAATATACACTTCGTTATAACACACAGTTTTTTTTTTTTTTTTCCGAGTCAAAACTGTTCAGTAACTATTCTTTTTTTTTATTTTTGAATTCAGACAAACGACTAACGTATCACTTTCATTCAAATTTCACACTGAGTGCACTATAAGAAAAACACGAACGACATCTTTAGGTAAAGATACGTATTACTACATCGCTAAATGTCAGTAGCTTCTATCAAGATGTCAAGAGATGTCGCTACTAACAGTTTTATAGCTATAGGAACGATTAAAGTCGGTGTTCGACATATGGAACTGGGTTGCCTTGTAGGGTTAAAATAATAGTGGGAAAAGAATCCTTGTAAAAATTCGAGGCGTGGGAACCTTGGAAATATAACGGAATAATAATAAAAAAAAAAAAAGTCAATTAAAATAATATTAATCACATACTTGCCAACATCCTAATTAATATTCCGTAGTATCGTTAGCCACGCCTTTTATTTCACGCCAATATCTTTTTAGAGTATTATTCTTCTTATTTAATCGCAATTAAATTTAGAGAATATTACTCTTCAAATTTACTGGTGCGTAAAAAAAGGCAGGGCTAACGATACTACGGAATATTAATTAGGTTGTTGGAAAGTATGTAATCATATATTTTTTAATCATATATCTTTAAATATTTAGGATGATAATTCTTAGAAATATTCATCTATTTTGCCATTTTAAATATGTTCGTTGTAAAATATTTTTATAGTAATAGCATGAATATCAAAACACATCAACACAGCGCACGCTTTGTAATTTCTGCATCGCAGGTGTGAACGAAGAATTACGGAAACGAGTTAATGCGAGTAAAATCGGAACACAGTAAGGAAGTAAATGTTTGTTCGAAACTTACCCTTAGCACAATGTATATCCTTTTGATATCCAGTAGATATTTCTAAGTCTTGAAAAATTCAGATATCGTTAATGAAGTTTTCATTATACAGGGCAGCCACAGGCAATTTTTTATATTATTATTATTACCATACCTGCCTACCATCTTATTATGAATCGCAACGTTTTTAGCACCCGACTTTTTTTCACACCAGTCTTTTTTAGAGTAATTTTATTCTTATTTAATCGTAACTTCATTTGGAAATATTTACTCAAAAGATAAATTATTGTGGAAAAAGGGGCGCAGCAACGTTACGATTATTAATGAGATGGTTGGCAAATATGTATTATTATAAAAATTATTATTTTCGTACCACTATTTCCATAACATAAATTTTATAGTAAATTTGTTCAGGCAGACTGCAGATTTACCTGCGTAAATATATTATAAATTTTACTTTCTGGAAATTGTGTTACGAAAAGAATAAAAAAAAGTATCGTCTGTGGAAGATTTGTTTTCAGAAAAGTGAAAAAAAAAAAAAATCTTAAATCTAGAATCATAGCCTTCTAAACAGGATGCCTGTCACGACGTTCGGAAACTTGGCAACAGTTCAAGCGATAGACAGCGCCACCTGGTACAGATTGCGCCACTTTTTTATTCAACTGACACCAATAATTTTAAGAAGTCATATATGATATATATAATTGACATTTCTTCGATTCCATTCGCCTTTTATGTATATCAAATCCCGCTTTTAAATATTTTTGGTGGCTGTTGAATAAAAAAAATCGCGCAATCTGTACCAGGTGGCGCTGTCTACCGCTTGAACTGTTGCCAAGTTTCCGAGCCACGCGACAGGCATCTAGTTTAGAAGACTATGCTAGAATAAAGAGAAGACTAGATCACTTCTGAAATTAACTAGGGGATTGCATACAATAACACTCTTTTCTTATTATAGGGTTCGTACGGGACTTATTTTTTTCCTGAGTCTCACACCAGTGTTCTGAAACAGTAAAATTCAACTTAATCGTATAGACTTATTTTATAACGAAAATCGTTGAAAATCAAGCCCGTAGAAACCCTGTTTTAACAAAACATTTTTTTTTTTTAATGAAAAAAACAAATAAAAACCCTGTCATGCTAATATGATGTTACTGTCACAGTATTTTAATATTTATGCCATCTAAGTTATCTAGATTAAGCATTTTTTGACTGTGTCAATTTGATTATGATATTGTGTCTTAAAACGCTAAAAATGGGTCGTACATTTAAAAATTTCTGTATTAAAGATATTTTGACATTTTCTCATTTAACTTTGTATTTTATAAACGAAAATAAGTCCCGCCTATGACATTTCATTTGTGCAATCATATACATTTTTATTATTTTATTTTCTAACCTTTAAATAATTTTGAAAGCGATGCATATTATACGAGCAATATCGAAGAAATTCTGATGAAAAATAGTAATTCTTTTGTAATTAAGAATTTGATTTTTAATTAACTATATTTTTCTTTTTTTATTATTGTTTTCTCTTTTTTTTAAGGAAAATAATTTATAAAAATTGGTTGGTTGGTTGTAGGGTTTAAAGCCGATTGACTACGCTTGGGTCCTAATGCCCTCCGTGTTATCTTTGTAAAGGGTACTTGTCAGAAAACAACATTAAATTAACATTTATATGACAGACATTTTAATTTTAGTCAAGAAGAGTTTTAAAGATTATCATTTATTCCAAAGAACATTCAATGTAGACGTAGAGAGAAATATGCGGCACTCCTAGTTAAAAGAAAAACAAAAACTGATTACACATCATTTTATGGAACTCTCTCTCGCTCGCTTTCAATTTCTAATGTAGACGTAATGTAGTTTTGTTTGACTCTAGCATTGCGTTAAAACGCTCTTATAATATGCTTAATATATATTTTAATTTTAATGTGTACAAATTTAATCAAGAAATTAAACCAATACATAAAGAAAAAGGCATCCATTTAATTGCCTAAATTTAAACACATAGTAATAATTTTATGGAATTTAAAGTTTTATTTACAGATCCAATCTAGAGTGGAAACACCAGAACGACTGGATATTCTTCAACTTCGATGTATGCTGAACCAGTGCTGTATGCTTATCCAGGTAAGTGAAATCTTACCTATTCACTATAACATTATTTAATATAAATAAAAATTATAGAAGCGCTCTATCTCTACGAAAATGTATATATAATTTTACATGAGATCAGTTATTTAAGACAGCGCAATAATTTGTACTACCGAGAATTCAATATTATATTTTAGTTATTTATATAAGATTATGAGACTGAATCTTTTAAATAAAGGGTCTCTTAAATAAAAGAGCGCAACGATAAAAATAAAATTACAGATTACAGCACTAGGACTTAAAAAAAAAAAGGAAAGAAATTATGAAGTATAATTAATCTATGTGTTTGAAGAAATTCAATTAAGCATATATATATATATATACAAATAATATAAGTGTGAAATATTATATACTGAAATCAACTTATGAAATATAATTAATCCATGTGTTTGAAAAAATTCAATTAAGCATATATATATATACAAATAATATAAGTGTGAATTATTATATACTGAAATCAACTTGTATGTGCTCATAACTAGACATCAAAAAAAAAAAAAAACTCATAACTGTTATCTCAGTAAATACTCTCTCTCCAAATATTATTTGAACTTTTCAAAGAATAAATAAATATACGTAGTATATAAAAATATGTTTTGATAAATAAAAAAATAAAAATAATAAATAAACAAAATGGCAGCTCCCGCAAAAGAAATAACATTAGTTGAGAAATTAAACTCCAGTAATTATGATAACTGGAAGTTTAAGATAGAGATGCTCCTCACGAAGGAGGATCTCTTCCAGGTTGTTATAGAAGCGCCCCCAGACCCATTAACTGATGAATGGCGATCTAAAGATCGCAAAGCGCGCGCCATAATTAATTTAGCTATAGAAGACACACAAATAATGTACTTAAAACATCTGTCCACAGCCAGGGAAACATGGGATGCACTTAAAAATATACATGAGAGGGCAAATCTAAGCAGCAAATTATTCTTACTCAGAAAATTATATTCCACCAAACTAGCAGAAGGGGGAAATCTGATAGAACACATAACTAGTATTTATAAGTTAAGGGACAAATTGTTAGCGATAGGAGAAGAAATAAATGAGCAGCACTTATCAGCGTTAATGTTGTGCTCGCTACCTCCTAGTTATGATACCCTGATAACGGCTATCGAAGCCAGAAATGACGATCAACTTACACCAGAGTACATTAAAAGCAAATTGTTCGACGAATATATTAAAAGGACAGAAAATCACCAAATAAAAGGTGAAAACGCGTATAAAACTCAAATTAAGCGTAAAACACTACCAAGTAAACATTGCAATTTTTGCGGAAAGAATTCACACACCCGTAACGAATGCTGGCATTTAAACGCCAGACCAAATCATAACCAAAGGAATTATAATAATTTTCATAACAGCGGTAACAATCCCAGCAAGTACAAAAACAAAAATAAAACACAACTCATAAAGGAAACTGAAAATAAATTAAAGAATCTTACATTCATCATTGATAAAACTGAGCATAACTCATGGATAGTCGACAGTGGGAGCAGCAGGCATATCTGCAACGACATAAATCAATTTACAAAACTGAAAGACAACGAAAAGGTTAGTGTTATGCTAGCGAACGGGCACTCCGTAGTCTCACAGGGTTGCGGCGACGTAAATCTTAAAGTAATTAACTCGGATAAGGAAATAAACAACATTACTTTAAAAGAGGTTTTATACATACCCAATATAGCCACAATCTAATATCGGTAAAGAAAGCTACAGAGAATGGTTGTGTTGCCATATTTAAAAATCATGAATGTAAAATCAAATTCGGGAATAAAACGTATATAAAGGCGAACTTGACAGATAATTTATATGAACTACAAACGAGCGAAAAATTTTCCGAAAGTGTAAATATTGTAGAAGCTTGCGAAAATAAAAATTGTATTAAATTGTGGCATGAAAGATTAGGGCATAAAAATCTACAACAAATAAAAGAACTCGTCGACAAAAATATGGCAACTGGAATAGAGCTAAGTAAATGTAAACACAACACAGAATGCGAAATCTATATCATTTCAAAATTAGAGGATGACACATATCCGAAAAGGGCAACTTTCAGGGCAGAAAAACCATTAGATCTAGTTGTTTCAGATGTTTGCAGACCCTTTCAAACTTCCACAATAGGAGGGAAAAATTATTTTTTAACGTTTATCGACGACTACAGTCGTTTCACATTTACATACTTATTGCGAAATAAAAGTGAGGTGTTTGATAAATTTAAACAATATTATGCGTTGACTTTAAACAAGTTCGGCAGGAAAATAAAAATATTGCGTACCGATAACGGCGGAGAGTATACAAGCAATGAATTTGAAAACTTTCTCGCGAATGAAGGAATCGAACACCAGTTAACAGTACCGCATTGTTCTCCTCAAAATGGCGTGGCGGAGAGAAAAAATAGAACATTGGTTGAAATGACCAGATGTTTGTTAGGACAGAGCAGCTTGCCGAATAAATTGTGGGGTGAAGCCCTTATGACTGCTAATTATCTACAGAATAGATTGCCAACGAGTGCATGCGATAAAACACCATATGAAAAATGGAATGGAAATAAACCAAATCTCTCGCATATAAAATCATTTGGTTGTAAGGCATATGTGTATACTCACAAAACCACAAGAGGGAAGCTTGACAACAGGGCAAAGGAAGGAATACTTGTTATGACCTTAGAAGTAAAGGCTTGGAATTCTAAAATAAACGAAACATTAACAAAATTGAATTTCACACAGAGTTCCACTGACAAATGCCTTTACAAAAGAAACACAAATAACAAAACCGTCTACATACTAGTGTATGTAGACGATATATTAATTGCTGGAACCAAACATGATATAAACAATATAATAGAAGAACTTAGGCGCGAATATAGTATTACCAACCTTGGGAGCGTTACTAATTATCTGGGAATAAACATAACACGACCAGACAGCAACACTTTGTTAATAGATCAGTCAAACAAGATTAAACAATTAGTAAATAAATTTAATCTAGAAAATGCGAAACCCACTAATACTCCCATAGATACAAATTACTTAAAGAATTACAAGAATGAAAATTATTTAACTGACAATACTGATTATAGAAAAGCAGTAGGGGCACTTCTATGTATAGCCACTGTCAGCAGACCAGACATCAATGCTGCCGTCATTTTTTTATCTCGTCACAACGAAAGACCTAGAGTGTGTGACTGGGAAAGTGCAAAGAAAGTCATCAAGTACCTCAAAAATACAATAAATTTTAAATTAAAATATGACAATGAACATCCTGCTATACTAACCGCATATGCGGATGCTGACTTTGCGAACGACCCCCTGGACCGAAAGTCTATAACCGGAAACGCATTTTTTATTGGCAAAAACCCCATATACTGGTACTCCAGAAAGCAAAAATGTTTTAGTCAATCCACCGCAGAAGCGGAATATATAGCAGCAGGATGCGCTGCGCAAGAAAGCCTATGGATACTTCAATTATTAAAAGACTTAGATCTATGTCAGATAAAACCAATCACGATATATGAAGATAACCAATCAACGATTAAATTGATCGAATCTGACAAACACCAAGCGAGGACCAAGCATGTCGATGTCAAATTTCATCTAATTAAAGACTTGTATGAAGAAGGGACAATAAGAGTTGAATACATCCCCAGCAATAAAATGATAGCGGACATTTTTACAAAACCCCTACCAGGGCCGGTTTTTAAGAGTTTAAGAAATGAACTAAATTTAATAGAGCAATAAAAATACCGGTCAAGTAGGGGTGTCAGAAAACAACATTAAATTAACTTTTATATGACCGACATTTTCATTTTAGTCAAGAAGAGTTTTAAAGATTATCATTTATTCCAAAGAACATTCAATGTAGACGTAGAGAGAAATATGCGGCACTCCTAGTTAAAAGAAAAACAAAAACTGATTACACATCATTTTATGGAACTCTCTCTCGCTCGCTTTCAATTTCTAATGTAGACGTAATGTAGTTTTGTTTGACTCTAGCAGGGCGTTAAAACGCTCTTATAATATGCTTAATATATATTTTAATTTTAATGTGTACAAATTTAATCAAGAAATTAAACCAATACATAAAGAAAAAGGCATCCATTTAATTGCCTAAATTTAAACACATAGTAATAATTTTATGGAATTTAAAGTTTTATTTACAGATCCAATCTAGAGTGGAAACACCAGAACGACTGGATATTCTTCAACTTCGATGTATGCTGAACCAGTGATGTATGCTTATCCAGGTAAGTGAAATCTTACCTATTCACTATAACATTATTTAATATAAATAAAAATTATAGAAGCGCTCTATCTCTACGAAAATGTATATATAATTTTATATGAGATCAGTTATTTAAGACAGCGCAATAATTTGTACTACCGAGAATTCAATATTATATTTTAGTTATTTATATAAGTACTAACCCTTATTTACGCGAGTTACGGAGAAAAACACGGAACACTTCGATCGGCTAGGTCGATGAGCGGGACGTGGGATCGAATCCCGACACTTCCCATCTACCAAATTTGAGCGCAGTACCGCTCGGCCTCTGGTGCGCCCAAATATGTAAAAGATTTATTTATGACATGCTTCTAATTTGAATATCAGAAATATTATTTAAAATTATTTTCATCTGTTATAAATAATAATATTTTTTGCAGTGTTGCCAAATTTAGGGATTTTCTTATTCAATACCTACCCCTAAATTTCATTCTGGTTATCTAATCATTTCAAAGATTAACCATCCACTGTATAAATCGAATATCACTCCTCGTAATTATTGGTGACTATTGTATAAAATATCCTTAAATCTGGTAATGCCGATTTTGTAAAGTTGTACGTACAAATATTTATTAGCTTCTAAAATATTTATTTCCATGTTATGTGTTACATATTATTTATGTTACATGTTATTTATTACATATTTTTATGCATGTATGTTATATCTTCAAAATTTAAATATTCTAAACTATAGATTAAATTTTAGAAACTATATATTCTAAAATAATTCTATAATTCGACCCAAAGTCGACATGTATGAAAGTTTTAATTTTTTATAGAATACTTTCTTAAAAAATAATAAAGGAACTGTTATATTTATTTAGTTCAAAAGTGAAAGATGATAGCATAGGTGCCAACCTATCCGGTTTTAACACCACTATTTCATTAAAAAAAAAAAAAAAAATCATCATGTTTAAACACATTAAAACTGCTAAAAAATTTTTTTTAATTTTTGGTAGCAAAAAACGTACATGTGGCTATAGTTATATATTATAAAAAAACATTATCTGGATTCCATTTGATCAGTTTGAAAATGAAGGTACATTTAGTCCATTTAAAACGGACACACCAGCAGGATTAAACATTTTCCAACAAAATTAAAAAGTGACTTCAGTTTTTCTGTTTATTCGTCTTTCAGCCTGTCTGTTCGCACTGAAATTTCCGCAAATATTGTTCGAATTTCATGGAACTGATATATGTTATTTATGTTCCCTATGCGTGTACCCTATTGAAAGCTGTATAAATAGCACCGACGGTTTGTTTAGAGTTCCAGAAACAATTCCAAAGCATTACGTTTTGTAGAAGGAATTTCTACAAAGCAAATTTAACACTTTCGCGACCGCTGACGTACATTTACGCCATCTGGAAATTTGTAACTATGCCACTGAGCTTTTCTTTTTCTTTCTTTTCTTTCTGTTTTTTTTTTTTTTTTTTTTTTTTTCAATTTGTATATTACTATATTTTTTAACAATATTCCCAATATTCATATCTGTACAATCAAAATATTATGGATACAATTATTTTAATTAGAAAGAGTATAATTATAATATATATTCATTTGTAACATAAATGATGCAGAAAACTTTGTTCTGAAATAAAGTAACTTAAACAGATAACGTCCAAAGGCAGAACTTAATATAAGAGAGAAAAACAGGCGGTCGCGAAAGCTTAATGCATTTTTACTGCATAAAACATAATAAACATATATTATTTCAGAATTACCAAGTTCCTTAATTTATTCCGGAGCACTTTTAGCCCCACCTTTTTTCAATACCACATTTTTTATAAGAACTTTTTTCTTATTTTACATATTATAGAAAATCATTTTAAAAATTATGTGGTGTAAAATCAGGGGTCGTCGCGGTCACTTTTTTTCATGCCACTATTTTCATAAAGCAATATCTGTATTATTCAATCGAGGAAATCTATCTATTCAATAAAAAATAACGGCAGTTGTCTTCGATAGAATAATAGAGACATTGCTTTATGAAAATAGTGGTATGAAAAAAAGTGACCACGCCGACCCCTAAAAATAAAAGCGGGGATAAAAGTGCTCCGGAATAAAAGGAACTTGGCAACTCTGCCATTTGCACTCATAAAAGTTCAATTTTATAGAATTAGGTATGATTAGTATTAATTGGTTTATAAGGTTAAACAAAACCATTGAGATTCTTTAAGAAATGTAATTAGAAATTGCTGGAAAGGCATTTTCAGTTGAATCAAGATTTTTCAACACTTTTTAACGAAGTTAAAATATTATTATGAATTCGATTCGTCTATTTGCCTGTTTCTATGCCGGTGCACCAATTTATGTAAATATATTTAGAATGCCTTTAGAAAATCAGATATGTTAATTAGGCACCCTATAGCATTTTCTCGATTAAAACTAGTGTAAACTGCGCACAGATTTACATAGTTGCCAAAATTTTAATTTATTCCGGAGTCTTTTTAACCCCGCCTTGAAATCGTACCATTTTATTAATAAACTATTTTTTTCCAGTATATAATACGATAAAATAAGAAGAAATTACTCTTAAAATAAAAGTGGTATGAAATAAAGGCGGGGTTCAAAAAGGATCTCGAATAAATTATAATGTTATCAATTCTGGATTTATGTACACGAACTTACAAAATATTCCTGATGCATTACGATATACTATACGAGATGTATTTTTAATGTTCTAACATTTTTGCAAGCATTTCACATTTTAAAAATTTAACTACGCACAACATCACAAAATTAATATATATTATAAATATAAATAAGGCCATTTTCCTCTTGAAATAATGCATAATTGTTGGAGGTTTTTTTAAAAAGGTTTTGGGGAGGTTTTCTTTAACACAGCCGATTATCGGATAAAAATGAAAAATGCTTATTGTAAAACCTGAATTTTACAAATATTTTTAAAGGGTTTGGAAATTTGGACTATATACATAGCTACATAAAAGCATTCATTTAAAAGTTTAATAATAATAATAATAATAATAATAAAACTATAAAGGTGCTTTTGTGAGATTTTTTTCGTTTATAGATAAAAATCAAGCATATTTTTATAGTCTTTCGGTTTTTAGACAATATATAGGGCTGCAAAAAACTAACTATGATAGGGTTCTTCATTAAAACTAAAGCTAGAAATTTAATACGAAAGGTGCCATCTAAATTACGGATTGTCCGTAACCCTCATACCAGAATTTTTTAACTGTATTATTTTGTAATAACTATCTGCGGTTAAATATAAGAAAAGTTGCTATTTATAAATAGTGGCGTAAAATTGTTTTTTTCGTTAGTAAGAACTTATCAATGCCGTTTTTTAATGATGACCAATCATACAACACACATTGTATCTTAGTCCCAGTGTATTTCTACACGAAGATAAGTATTATACAAAATGTGTATTATACATAGTATAAGTATATAAGTATTATACACTAAGCATTATACATAGATTACGCACATAATAGCTGCTCTTTAACTGCTTGTTTAAATTTACAACTTCTTTTATAAAGTCAGTACCAGATTTAGATAAATGACAACGAGCCAAAAACCCCTTTTCGAAAAATTAGACAATTAAGGAAAATCTAAATTAAGTAACACTTAAAAATTTCAATAATGCCACAGAGCTATCTCAGCTGCTCCCCAAAATTAAGTTCTGAACAGGGGGACAGTCCCCGCTCATCGCTCTTGGAGCGATGTTGAGCGCTTCAGTGTCTCGGGCAACAAGTGTCCGAGACAGAGGGAACTGCTCCGAACGTTTATTGAGAATTCAACAAACGTTTACAAAATTCGCCAGGCATTGAGCCTCAACCGACAGAGGGCGATAATCTATTTATAGCAGGTGTGCCGGGATTAAACCCCACGTGACAGAGGGCACAAGGAGGAATAAAGCTTTGTTAAGACTTTGCAATGAGAATTTTAAACTATGATTTCATTAGATGAGTCCATAATTAAGTGTTTCAGTTCATTCGTTTTAGTCTTTGAGTTGGTTTAGGAGCATTGATAAAAGTCTTTTTTACATTTGCATATTGTTGCCGGGCTTTCGCCCCACGCGACAAAGGGCAACAGTGGTTAATTTGGTAACGTTGCTCTACTAGTTTGGAGTTGTGCTGCATAACTGAGTGGCTTGGGGTGATCACAATTGTAGGTTGCAACCTGAGCCAGTAGGAAGAATCTTGGATGTTAATCTGTTAAATTAGTAATATCTTCTAGAAGTGAGTAGATTTTATTTAGTTTTTGAATTAGGGAGGGTCTGGTGATGATATTATCTAACCAGTTTACTGGTCTTGGGGATGGGTTTCGTAGGTGAAAACTGGAGGTAAGAGGACAGTTGAAGTAGTAATGGGAAGCAGTGCCTTCCTCACCACAAGGGCACAGGGGTTAGCGTCGTCGGTGGAACCTATAAAGGTATGCTTGAAATGGGCCATGACCCGTGAGAAAGGCCGTGATAGGGGGAGTAAGGGTCCAAGTGTTTGAAATGGGATTTGGGATCAGGTTATAAGTATATCTGCCTTTGATGGAGTTATCTCATAAGGATTGCCAATTTTGTTTTAATTTGTCCTTGAGTCAAGATTTTACATAGGAAGGGGGGGCGGGCAAGTGAATATCAGTCGTTGCATGTTCTGTGGCAGTTTTTGCTAAATGATCTGCCATTTCGTTACCGACGACACCCCTGTGGGCAGAAACGTGTGCTAGGGAGATTATGGATTTTAGGTTATAGAGTTTAAGTTTAATTTTCAATACTATGGAGTGCCTGCTCCTGTAGCAGGCAATGGCTTGCAGGGCCGAAAAGCTGTCGCTAAAGATGTTAATACTTGGGTAAGAGTGAGCATTTTCCTCAGCCCATTCGACAGCCTTAAGGATGGCAAATAATTCTGCCTCAAAGACTGAATTGTAGTTTTCGAGCCTGCAGGACCACTGGAAGATGGTTTCATTGTTGTTAAGGACACACAGTGCAGCTGCTACTCCGTGTTCAGTCTTGGAGCCATCTGTGAAGATCGCCACAGGAGATAGGGGTGAAAAGCTATTAATGTTACAGTTGGTGAGAGAAGATGCAACATCCTTTGCCGGATGGATATTCCAGCTGTTAGTAAGGGATTGTATTTTTAGATTAGGGAAAAGAGAGTTTGCAAGCTGAATATTATTTAATTGAAGAATATTAGTTTTTTGATAGCAGTATTGAAGTTGTAGGTGGGCATGAGGAATTCCTGTGACAACGGTCAGGGCGTCAGTGGAGATAGTTTTATAACCTCGGGTGATTTGAAGGATGAAAGGTCTTTGTACTGAGTCGAGTTTGGTTTTGTTTGCCGCCAACAGGTGACCTCCCCAGACGCCCGCGCCATATGTCAAGATCTTGTCTATGACGGAATAGTACCATATTTTGAGGAAAGAGGTAGAGATTCCCCACCTCTTTCCTACCATTTTTGTGGCGTTATGATAGTGGGACATAGTTTTCAGTTTTAGGTCGTTTATATGAGCCGTCCAGTTGAGGTTCCTGTCGACCGTTATACCTAAGATTTTGAGGTTTTGGACGTGGCGAACACTGACGCCGTTGATCCTCATCACAGGAGACCGTTTGAGAGCTTTGGGGAACGCAAAGGTCAGAGCTTGTGTTTTTGAGGTAGATAAAGTTAGGTCGAGTTCGTTGAGAATATTACTGAAGAGGGAAAGTGCGCCCTTGGCTTGGTTCTCCAGGTCAGTCCTCACCCTTCCCGAGAGAATTATCGAGAAGTCATCAGCGTAAGCACATGTGTCATATCCTTCTGTATTCATTCTTGTTAAGATATCATTTGCTATTAGATTCCACAGAACCGGACCCAGGCAGGAACCCTGAGGGCAGCCCTTTGTTTGAGGCAGTTCTGTGGAGCCATCACCCCAGTTGACCTGGATCTTTCTCTTAGAGAGGTACGAGCTGATGATTATAATTAGGATTTTGGCAAGTATGTATAATTAAGATGTTCGTATGTATGTAACTATAAAACGTCTGGCATGTTAAGTGTAGGAGGAGTCGTATTCCCCGCTCATTTTTCAAAACAAATTCAGCAATGAAAAGTTTTCACCTTTTCTGCCTCCACTAATTTCATGGAGAAATCTTTACGGTATTTTGATAGTAATATATCGGATCTAACAGGATAGATATTATTGTATAAAAATAGCGGTAGCAATAAAAGTAAAAATTTATTGTTACAAAAAGTATCATGAAAAAAAAAAGGCGGAGAGTATGACCCCTGGTTAAACACTCCTCTGTTGAACATACTCCCCCCCCCCACACACACACACGCCATTGAAAGAAGCATTCTTTTTTAAGGGGGGAGGGGATTTGCTTCGATTGTAATTATATTCTTAAACTTTTTAGTAACCAACTCTGTGAGAAAAATTTCAATTTTATACAAAAGTAAGATGTGAAAATACTTTAATCGTTGTCGACATCCCGTTTAGTATTAAGCTATTGCTATAGTACAGTAAAAGTACTACTTTTACTGTACTATAGCTTAATACTTAACAGGATGTCGACGATAGAAATTTTTTCCCTGGTTCTTCCACCAGTGTTTTTCATTCGGAATTTTTAGTAGTAAGCTTGCATGATTAATTAAGTAAAAATTTATCATATAAGTATACTGATAAAAAAGTCAGGGAAAAAATTTCGATTGTCGACACCCTGCTTAAGAATTTTCTTCTTTGAAAATAAAAAACAAAAGGAATTTTAATTTGCTATCTTACAGGTAAACTAATTCAATTTTAAACCATGTAAAGAATAAAAAAAATGTTTTTTTAATAATCAGTGTGAACTGCAGGAATTTTCTTCCTTGTTTATTATTATTACTATTTATTTTAAAAATTGCCTTATTTTAAAAGATACTAAATGCATGTACGAAATGTAATAAACGAAACGAAATAAATTATATTTCAAATGTTTTAAATATATTTTAAATAAATAGCACTGAAATAAGTACACCTGTTTCGAAGAAAAAAAAAAAATCTCATACTGTTAATAACATTTAAAGTGATTAGTCGTCTAACAGCTAATTATCAGAGACTTTGGGGACATTAATTGTACAATGGAATCTATTTCATTTTCACTATGTTTTCTTCTCATAAGATGAACAAAAAAGAAAAAATAGATATATTACTTCAGATATTATCAAATTCCGATCATGAATGTAATTATCTCAGGTATATCATATGAAGCTTTCATTTCTAAAAATATAAGTATAATTAAAATATAAGTCACTTTTAATGTGTAATCAATGTAAATTCCAATGCCACATTTAAAACTGTCTTTATGTATGGTATTTTCCTACGTATAACGCACAGGTCAAATAAGTGAGGTACTCTTTAACTACATTTCTTGCGACCATGGAAGCCTCTGCGCAAGTGCGAATTCAACGAGTCCACTAGTAAAATAGGGAAGACAAGCTTTTCGGTGAGAGAAAATAAGCGATAAGGGAATACCGAATGTCTGGATGTTTACTAAATTCAAACCTGTTGGTCAACTTGGAAACCCTCCAAGATTTTCGACTCGTCCTCACTGCTAGGCGTAGGAAACGTGGTTACACTATACACACTAGAAAATTTAATTTACAAATAACGCTATTAAAAGCTTGTTAAGGAATAGCTTTTGCTATGAATTTAAATTTTCGGTGTATAACTCATTTAACAAACGTGCGCTTTATACGCCGGAAAATACGGTATATCGCACGTAAAATAAAAATTGCACTATTCAGATCTCCCCAGAGCTTGTTCTGTTTATCAAATGTTGATGAATTTTGATAAAACTTCCAATGAATCCAGTCATCGACAGCAATAGTGGCATAAATCAAAAAATCACATTTTGAGATAAATGAGCCTGTATTTAGTCAATAAATCGATTTTTTTTTAATTGTGCCCTATTACAGCCCATGAGCGACATATTGTATCAAAGTTCAGAGTTTCCACCCTTTTTTCAAAAAACATTGAGAAATGATCAATTTTCGTCTATTTTGCTACCACTATTTTCCCACAGAAATATTTACTGTATTCTTATAATAATGTGTCGTTATTCATCAGGATAAAGGTTATTGTATAAAACTGGTAGCAAAAAAGGCGAAAATATATCACCCCTGGAAGTTTCTTGAAAGAAGGAAAGAGATTTCAAGCTCTGTTTCATACCTGGAAATATTTAAAATTTATTCCGGAGTACTGTTAGCTCCGACCTTTTTTAACACCAACATAATTTTAGAGAATTTTTTTCAAATATTACCCGAAAAACCACCGATAATAAATCGTCAGCTGGTCTTGTGGGATAGAAAATGGCGGATGCGTCAGCCTATCTATGTAGGAGTTCTAGAAATTTCTGATAACACTGACTGCGTGTGACTCTAACTGGAACTCATACATAGATAGGATGACCGACTGACGATTTATTATTCGTGGTTTTTCGGCAATAAATTGCACAAATAATTCCAGAAAAGGGCACCGCCCGTTAATATTTTCTTTTAATCCAGAAAGAAATAAAAAGTGGATTATAAATTGAAGATGTAACTCGTGGATACCCGGAGCATGAGCACAACTTTGTAGAATAAGATTTACCTTATTTTCAAATTACTTCATTTTATTTTCAAAATTGTTTGACAAATTTAATATGAATGTACTGTTTTTTAAGATATTACTTTAAATTATTTTAAAATTAACTTTAATATTTCTTTTAACGTGAAGGGTTGCATTGCAGTTTTGAGAATGTTGGCGATGTTCTTAAAATTGCCAACTTGTTTGTTTCGTGATAAGAAGTTTTAGCTCACTTGATCTGTATAGAAGTTTAAAGGCGATAACAACGCTAATCAGGTAACCTAGCTTTTTCTACCGGCAACACTTTCCCAGACGGGCTAGAAAATGGCGGACACTGCGCCAGCTCTTTTCATATAGGAGTCTTAATTCTAACTAGACAACAATCTCTTGAAAATGACGTGCTTGCGCGCACACATGTACACACACAAAATAAAAGTATGGACCACTGTTTTTTTTTTTTTTTTTTTTTTTTTTTTTTTGCTTTGGCAGATGCCTTTTTTTTTACCATCTAGTCTTTCTGCCTTTAACTGAGGCTTCCATGATTTTGGATATGTGAACTATTTTAATTTTTATAATTTTTTTATATCCTGAATAAACTTTTTAATAGCTTAATTTTAATTAAAACACCTCTTATCTTAATTATTACTAATATTATTTAAAATAAACATTTAACTTTTAAACCAATTTTTAAGCAGATTTTCTCTGCCTCCTCTCTACGTAGTTATTAATTGCAACTAAACCTTTATACTAACTGGCTCAATATTAAGTGGAAGACATTAATTAGTAGTCCAGAAGTAAAGGACTCTGTCCTAGGGATTCTCCAGGGAGGATTTTTGCAGTTACAGTTGTTATTTTAAGCACGTATGACGGTACGTCCACATTCGCCCGAAACAGCTGTCTGCTACTTAGTTTATTCCTTTTGACGTTCTATCATTGATGTATTTTCTTGTGTTTATTTATTTAGCGCCAACTCTCCCCATATGCTGGTAAAATAAACCCTTTAAAAGTATTTACTGACGAAAAAAAAAAAAAAAAACCTAGAACAAACTTATTTTTTATTTAATGGTTTTTAATTGAATTATAAAACTTTAATTTAATTATTAGTAATTTTGAAAGATATATATATTTAATGCAAAAATACAACACACATATGGGATACGTCGATAAAATGGAACTATATAAAATAAACAAAAATAGAGAAAAAATTAAAAGCTACAATTCCTGAAAAAACATATTGTTTTTATAAGAATAAATAATCTGGTGTGTCACTCACACGACTTTCTCTTACCCTGAAATTTAATACTATAAATACAGGTTGGAGATTAAGCGGTAAGATAACGATGTTATGTAAACCTATGTTAAACAATTCAAATTAGGCTTCGGAAGAGTTTTATATGATAATTAATTCTGTGTGAGGGGGCTACTGCCCCCCTCAACCCCCCATTTCATTTATGCACCTAGATTTATATAAAATTTAATTAGGTTATTAAAAAATAATTCTGTTTTTTTTTTTTTTTTTTAATTTATTAAAATTATTATTTAAAAAAATTATCTTTTATGATAATGCAGACGATTTCCATATTAGAGAAGTAGTATAACACTAAATATCCAAAAAAGTCCATTTTATTCTCAATATTAAAAAAAAAATAATAAAAATACGATTTCTTTTTTTTCTTTTTTTTTTTTTTCGTTAAAAGTGAAAAAAATCGATAACTTTGTTTTAAATTATCGCAGATCGTTGGTTCAACCATTCGTTTTAAAGGTATTGGCGAGCACTTTTGAAAGATACCCATCATGAAAATTTACTCCCCTCGAGGGGGGACTTCCCCCCCCCCCCAGGGGATGGAGGCGTGACTCCTACATACACAAAAAAAATTTCCCAGTTGACTATCTCTATTACAATATATATATATTCGTTTCATTTGGTTTAGTGCAGTCTATAGACGTTGAACTCTACTTACCTGCAATTTCCCCCATAGACGTAATGTATTAGATTTCTCCTGATTCTCCCTGTACACGAACCATTTGCTTGATCTTAACGAAAAGCTTACTGTAGCATCCCTATATGATACACATTTAGAATTCCAAGTTTGAACTTTCTGTCATAATTTGTTTTTGAGATATGCTGGTAACAGACAGACACACACACAGACACACACACAGACACACAGACATACACACAGACCATTCGCTAAAAACATGATTTTCGTATTCAGGGCACCTCAAAACGTGTAAATATAACAAAATCTCGCATTCGAAAATTTGAGCCAAAAACAATACTTTCTTTACCTTATGGGTAAGAGAAAGTAAAAATTACACTTACCGAAAGAAAAAATAATAATGCGAGGGAGATTTGAATACGAGGTATATAGATAAGGCTGTAAAACTCGAATAATTATCAAAGACTTAAAAGGAACGTTAACTGCGATCTAAAATATTTCTTATAATGAGGTTTGTAAAAAATATTACAATGAAAGAATCAAAGAATAACGATGTGTTTTCACAAGGGGTACTTTCAGTTAATAAATGTTAATTAGTTCCGATTAATGCTTCGGGAACTTTTTTCACTCGAAGAATAGTTTATTATTAGGGTTTTTTTTTTTTTTTTTCCAAATTTAGAATTAAATAACCATTATTTTTTATAACTCTCATAAAATATATTGCTGTACTAAAAGACGATTTAAGGTTTCATTTTAAAGGTGTCGATTAAGTGCAATTTTATTCCTTAATTAAAAATAATGAAATTTGTACTTTAATAACGCAAAATGAATAGCTTTTGTTAGGCGTAGAAATTGCTACTTTGCTTCGAATAATTAATGCAATTAATTAACTTCAATTTTAAGAATATTCTGTATTCATATTCTTATTCAAAGAAAAGCGTTTTTATGAAAATGCATACAAATAAAAATTTCATTTTCAGTTTTATAACACTATCTTATTTACATATGTAGACGTGCTAACTATGCTAGTTTATCCATAATGATATTAGGCCCCGCCTTTTTTTCACACCAGAATAGTTGTAGAGTAATATTCATCAATATTTTCTCATGATTAAATAAGGAGACTATTGCCCTACAACTATTCTGCAGTGCTCGCAGCGGTCCTATATTTTCACGTTTGTTTTATTATTTTAACTAGTGGTCGCCCAGTGGTCGAAATTCGACCATAATTAATTAAAATTATAAGTTTAAACATTATTAAGGTTCTATTGTCAAAGACTATACTTCTATAATCACAGATTTTGCCAAGGCTACACTGTTAATTTACCTAGTTTTTTCAAAAAATTATATGAAATTTAAATAAAAAAAATCCAAAAAATGATTAAAATAAAGAATGCCTTTTTTTAATTTTTTTTTATTGAAACAAAAAGACATGCGATTAAAAAAAAAAATGCTGTCCATTGAACTTGACATACATATTTCGATAATTTAATTAATGTTACAAAACTTCTCTGTAAACGATGTTTTTTGTAAAAACTTATGTTGTTGTTACATGTTTGATTAAAACGTTCTTGTAATCTATAATTGATAGCAGTGTCAACATCATAAAAATATAATTGCGCATAACATGGTGAACGACCATGTGCAGCAGACATTGGACCCGATCTGTGATAAAAAACATCATGTATTTTGAAATGATACACTCCACTTGTAACTGCCTCGGATACTTGAGCTTCTGAGCTAACCATAGCAAATGATGAATTGTATTTGCGAATATTTTCAAAATAATTTTTTGACTTACTTTTTATTGAAGGTTCATTTGAAATAAGTCCATCATACAATGATTTAAAATATTCATTTTGACTTAAGGGCGGTGATATTGCTTTACCCTTATGACAACATGAAGTGAATGCAGTTCTGTCACCTAAAGTGACTTCAGATTCAAAATGTTTCGCATTGCAAAACCTGCATTCCAAATCCATTAATCCACAATCATAACTATAAAAAACTTTTGGAATGACATTTCGTGCACATTTAAATTTATCTGTCAAATTCACTTCTTCATTCTGTATAATATTAACACTATTTGTATTTTCATTACTATTATTATTATGTGTCCGCAAATATAGATTCCTTCTTCTTTGTCTCTCACTCCGACCCGTTAATGTTCTATGTCGAGGCATAATAAAAGTAGAAAAAAACTTTCATCGTCAGTAGAAAAAATCGTTATTTTTTTTTATTTTAGGTTGATTTCTTTAGAAACTGATCTATACAAATTGAATGAGTTGAGTTGAGTTGAGTTGATTAATTAGTATATATATAATGCAAAACTTGTGTGTTTTTAAAAAATATTAGCATTCTGCGATAACTCTTTCAGATGAAACTGGCTATTTAAAAAATAACTCATTGTTATTAACTTTTATTATTGTTATTAACATATTAACTTTTTATTATTAATTGAAATTTCAAAATTTTGGCAACAGTATAAAAAAATGAAAATGCTAATTTTAATCTGGAAATAAAACCCGATAATATAGGCTTTGAATTGCACCTTTGTCGTTTCACAAATGTTCCAATTTCTCGTCTTTGTCGTTGTATTTTTAAAAAATATTAGCATTCTGCACTTCTTCTCTATATAAACTATAAGTGTGCGAAATTTCATAATCCTCCGTCCGCGCAATTTTCGTAAAAAGGGGTACAAAGTTTTTGCTTCACGTATTAATATATAGATACCACTACTTTTTTTATGCGTTTTTTGTCAAGATTTTAAGCTAAAGCAATATCTAAAAGTATACTGATTTATTAAAGTGGTGGGAAAATAATAAAATGCATGTGAAAATATAGGACTGCTGCGAGCACTGATTCTGGTGTAAAAAAAAAAAAAAAAAAAAAAAAAAAAAGGCGGGGCTTAATACCATTACGGATAAACTAGCATAGTTAGCAGGTCTACATATGTGTAAAATCTCCGTTATTTTCAATACAGACTTCATACCAGAAAGATTTTAAGAATTATTACAATTTATTTAACTCTATGCCAATGCTAACGCGCTGAAATGTGTCAAGCCATCGCCTCCTAAACTAGATGCCTGTCACGTGACTTGGAAGTGGTTGACAGCGCCACTTGGTGCAGATTGAGCGACTTTTTTATACAATAGCCACCAAAAATTTTTAAAAGTGGGTTATGATATACCTTAAAGGCGAGTAGAATCAAAGAAACGTCGATTATATGTATAATATATCACTTCTTAAAATTTTTGGTGACAGTTGAATAAAAAAGTTGCGCAATCTGTACCAGGTATGTTGTCTAACGCTACTGTTGGCAAGTTTCCGAGTCACGCGACAGGCATCTAGTTTGGAAGGCTATGGTTAAGCATTGATATCAAATTTAAGGACTCTTGTTCATTTAACGCCAGTAATTTTGAGGAATGATCTTTGATGCACAACATGGAGAAATAACCTTCAAAGTAATTAGGCAATCGTTACAGTTAAAAATTAGTGGTGGATACATAGTTATAAAATAGTACGAGATGGAGCGTATGGGTTTTGGTTTCGGTTCAAAACATCTAGGAATGCCTGGTATAAGATTGTAACAGTGCTTCAGTCTGATTGTTTGGCGACTTGTTGGCGAGATTTTTTAATCGTCTCGTCTCTCTGTCAATCAGTCAGCGAGGCAGCACCCACAACAAACAGCGATAAATGCACCGAGGATGGATGCCCTACTTCAAGGAATTGCGAACCCAGAGAAATTTTCCCTGGCAATTCAATAGAAGAGGCTTGTAAGCACTAGAGTATTGACGTGTGTCTTCTTCTTGATAGTTATTCTATGGGTGGATATTGAATGAAAAAAAGTCCCTAAACTTGGCAAAGCTGACCGGAGAAGTGAAATTAAAAAGGACCCGCAAAGGGTTAATTTTATATATTCGTTGAAAATACACGTAACCGTACATGTTTCTTTTTTAAAATACTGATATTAAAATCTAACTTAATTACTGATAACATTGGTAGCTAGTATTTGAAATTTAATTTATCGATTAAAAAAAGAAATACATTAATTTTTGCATTTATTTCTTAGCTATGAAATGTAAAAAATTAAAATTTTAAAAGCCATGAAAGTAATAAAATTATCAGTATAAAATTAAATTATATGGAACAAAGAAAATACTTACATTTTTAAGTTATGTAATGAGTCCAGCCACGTTAATATAATCCCCGCCTACCTCAGATTCCAACAATGAATAGCCAATGAAATAGTGGCAAGAGGCACTAGCAACGTGCTGGATATAAAAGTTGGAAATGTAAGTAGCAACCAACAAAATGTACCAAAAAAAAAAAAAAAAAAAAAAAAAATCCCCCCTTTCACGAGAATTAGTTTTTCGCAAACTGCGTTGAATTCTATCAATTCATTCAATATTTATGAATTTTTAAAAGGTCTACAGACTTATGGACACCCTGTATTTATACGTTTTAAGATCCTAAGTTTGTGTCATACTCCTTGGAGCATACCAAACATTCTATTCTTTTCGTATTTAATAATCATCTTTCTAATACCCTGTCTCCTCATAAATTTTTTTCATAAACTTATAAGCACTGATATTCTCGAAGTTCTTTTAAAAATTCTACTACCTTCCTAATAAACAACTTGATCTCTAAGAATCGATCTTGTTCCTTTAAAGGCATGATGAAGAACGATTTTGTGACATCGACTTTTGGTTTTTTGAACACTCCAAATTTGAATAATAGGGAGCGTGGGGCAAGTTATAAAAGGGTTAGGGAGTAACGCAATTTACGAAATATTTTATAACATTTTTGATTAGCTATTTCGATAAGCATAATTCTAATGACACACTCATACTTGCCAACATCCTAATTAATATTCCGTATTATTGTTAGCCCCGCCTTTTTTTACACACCAGTGTTTTTTTAGAGTATTTTTCTTCCTGTTTAAACGTAATTGAATTTGGAGAATATTACTCTGAAAATTTACTAGTGTGGGAAAAAGGGCGGGACTAACACCACTACGGAATATTAATTAGATTGTTGGCAAGCATGCTCACTTTATTAGGCAAGCTCAATCAGTGTTCTGCAAAAATGGTTCATGAGCGGTTCTGTACATGTGCTTGGTACTAGCATTTTAGCTAGTTAATGGAAAAAAATGTATTTCGTAAATTTTGTTTAAAGTTATGTTAATTTATATTTTAAAGAAGTGTTTATAGCTATTTATTTAGTTTGTGTGTTGAGTTATAAAATGCAGGTTTAATTTTTTGCATAAATCGTTATATTTTTTTATAAATAAACAAAATGTTCAAAATCATACCATGTGGCAAATTGAAACAAAATTTTGGGGCAAGTTGTCACATGTTACAATTTGTCCTTTGTGTTTTGATTCGTGCAATTAGACATTCTACTTTAAATGTAGAAAAGTAAATTATTTATTGTATGCATTTTTTTAACACGAGGAGCTATAAAAAGAAATCTGAAAGAGCTTCAAAAGCTCAAGATATTGGCTACAGCTGAAATCTTCGAGAAAGGTACAAATATTAGACACTCATCACCGAAAGAAAAATATTTAAAGAATAATTTGAAGAGATAATTAAAAAGTAACGCAAACATAAAGAGAATGGAAAAGATTATAGGAGGAAACAAACAAATATATAACTAAATAAACGAAAGGATAAAAATAGAAATAAAATGTTTTACCTCCAGATAAAGATTCTGAATTAGAGGAAAGGCTTCTGGAGACGCCTACAGTCAGAGCTCAAAATCTCTGCCCATTTTCAGGAAACTTCCAGAAATAAAAAAGTTTTGGCTTCTTAGCCACTACTATATTTATACAGAAATATTTTCCGTGTTTTTATATTATAGTGCCGCGATTATTTAATCACGAATTATACACACGATTTAATTACGAATTACAGACTATTGCATAAAAATAGTGGTAGAAAAAGAAGCAGAAAATTCTCATCACTGAGTGCAGGGGTACAAGAGTTTCCGTCTCAAGACGGAAAACTTACACCAGTGTATATTTATCGATAATTTGTAGCATACTTGTGCAGGGATGGAACACGGGCGCAGAATTCATACCACTATCGATGTAAGAAAATTTTCTACTTCTTAAATCAATGATATTATAAGTAGAGAAATTTCTTAAACGGATTCCGGTATGAATTCTGCGCCCGTGTTCCATCCCTGCTTGTGCTTCAATTTATTGCAATTGATCATAATAGGAATTATTGATAAAGAGTTCTGGTGACAGTCTTTTATTTTGAGACTTAAACTCTTGCACCCCTGAGTGAGAGTGTCCTGAAACAAGGGCGGAGAATTCCAGCTTTGTTAAACCCTCACTGAGCCTGAAGAATAGGTATAATGCTTAATTTGCAAAATCTAGGCACACGTTAAATGTATAAGAGGGAACAAAATACCATTTGTTTCAATTAATTTCAACTCTGACTGAGCTTGTTTTTTATGTTGATTATATATTTATTTTTCTCTTTATTTTACTATAATCCATTTGATATAATTCTTTGTTACTATACCAAGAAGGTTATAATATTCCTGATATTGGGACCAAAACGGCACGACTAAAGTGTGTCATGTACCCGGTTATCTAACAACATGGTATTTCAGCATTGCGTTGTCATCAGATATAAATTTTCGAGGCAAATTTCAATAGACTCAATTGAATAGATAGACTCAATATCTGAAAATCTATTCTAAAATTTCATACCAGCCAGTGTTCTCACTTCGGGGAAAATTTTCCCATTTTAGGGAAATTTCGGGTCTCAGAGGGAAAAAAGGGGAAATGAGATAATGAGAGAAAAATTTCTCTCACATAAGACAGATATGAAAATATGTTTTTAGACGGAAAATCTGACGCATCCATTCTAACTGCTTTAAGAATAACAAGGGTCATAGCGCTCCTAAATTTTTACGATTCTTTTATTGAACTCGCACCACAACTTTTAAAAAGAAAATGTATTCAAAATTTTATCCTAAAATACTATCGAAATCTTTAAGAAGATTCTTTTAATAAAAATTGTGGCGTGAGTCCATTAAATGAATCGTAAAAATATAGGAAAGCTATAACCCGTGGAATAAGATCTGAATATGTTTTATGAATACATAAAATGATATATATCTTCTTCTTGAATAACATAGAAAGACTGTAGTATTTACGGAACATATTAGTTTCGAATCGAGCATGTAAAAAGCTGCCCATTAATTTATTCGTGTAGCATGCGCAACTTCTAGTCCCACTCGCTTCCAAACTTTATTCATTCATGAACATAACTGTAAATATTAATCATTTTCATTGGCACTTGGTATAGCCCTTGGCTGTCTCTTCATGAATCTTCTGGAGGCTGAATCAGTGGTTTGAAATCATTGCCATAACCATTGATTCTATAAGTTGTAAAATGATTCACATTCAGCTATCTGGCCACTTCTGTCTCAGTTGCATTGCCAGAAAAAATTTCAAGGGAGGGGGGGCGGGGGGCACAACCTGAATTTTTTTTTTTAAATAAAATTCTGATAGCATAGTTTTCCAGTAATATACGAAAGAGAAGCAAATTTACGTACCAACAATCATACCTGTGGACATCCTAATAAATATACCAGCGGCCGAGCGGTTCTGCGCTCAAAGCTGGTAGATGGGAGGTGCCGGGTTCGATCCCAGGTCGTGCTCATCGACCTAGCCGTTTGTAGTTTTCCGTGGTTTCCTCCGAAACTCGCGTAAATACGGGCTAAAACCTCTTAGAAAGACTCCCACGGAGGGCACTCCCCCTATAGGCCTAGGACACATATGGAGTCAATCGGTCTTAAATTTGCCAACCAACCAACCTAATAAATATATCATTAAAATGTTAGTACCGCCCATTTCTTACAGTAATTTTTAGAGTATTTTTTTTTCAAATGTAATTGAGATTAAATGAAAAAATACTCTTTAAAAAAAAAGACTGGTATGGAAAAAAGGCGAGATTGAAAATCATCATCATGTCCAACACGGTTGAAGGCTATAAGCCTGTTCGAGCCTCAATTCATCTTTTACGGGGTCTTCCTTTATCTCTTCTCCCCCTTGGTCTATATTTTAGAGCTGCCCTTGGTATACGGTCATTTGGCATTCGTTCTAAATGTTCTCTCCACTTATTTCTATAGTTTAGTATGTACCATTGGCTTAGTTTTTAGTTCCTCCCTGATATCATCATTTCTTATTTTATCCATTATAGAGATTGAAAATTTTACAGTATATTAACACTTTCACAACCGCAAGTTTTTGTAAGTCCGATTGTGGGCGTAATTCCTCCAAGTTGCAAAATTTTCTATATTAACATTTATTTACAAATGAATATACATTATAATTATATTCTTCCTAATTGGAATATTTTTATCCATATTATATTTGGTTGTACAAATTTGAAGATTGGGTAATTTATTAAGAAATAAGTAATATACTAATCGCGAAATAAATGCCCGTTGGAAGAGTTACAGATTTTCAAATGACATGAATCTACGTCAGCGGTCGTGAAAGTGTTAATTAGAATGTTGACAGGTATGCGACAACTGTATCAAATTTTACACGAGATTATGTGATGGATTTTACACGAGATAATGTCCGCGATTCAAGCTGTCAAACTACAGAAAAAACAATTAAATCACTATTATTATTAATGTTAATTTCATCTTTGTATTTATCCGAGGATATCCTCAATAAACTTGAGCAACATGGGTAAGTATTTTTATAATTCATTGTTATAATTATTGCCATTATTATTATTATTATTATTTTAGATATAAAGTATTTTAATGTTCTTTTCTATTAAAATATTGCTTAAATTAAGTTACACTGAGTGTTTCAAATATTTCATTTGTATTCAGCAACTTCTACGAAATTTCAAAATTTACTAAATTTTAATGTCATTCTTAATCAATCTTTACATTTTAAAAGCAAAGTAAATGAATTAGTCATGATGATTTTGCTAATTTTGTAGTTTAGCTAGGGATACTATCAGAATTAGATTTTCGCTTAGAATAAATACGGCTTCTGTTTTTCTGAAAGGGGGATCCTATAATAAACTAAATTCCTGTTAGATTATTTCCTGTTTTTTTTTTTTTTTTTTTTTTTTTTTTTACTTTTTCTTTCAGAAATCGACCAGTTGCAATCAATTCGTTTATCTTTCTATATATAGAATGGAAAATGTGTCATTGCGATAACTTCCGAAGTATTGAATCGATTTGAACGAATCTATCAAATGAATCTTTTAAACAAATCATGGGACCACTTGAAATGACGCGACATATTGAAAATATGTTATCCGTTAACTTTTTAAGAATTCTATTCATAGCTGCCAACATATTCCGGAGGATTGTTAGTACTCGCCCCTTTTTATACACCACTAACTTATAGTAATTCTCTTTAAACGTAGGAATAATTAACAAAAAAGTAATAAAAAAAAAAAAAAAAAAAGACGTGTGAAAAAGAAAAAGACGAGTTCTATCAATCCTCCTGATTATTAATTAGGATGTTGGCAGCTCTGAGCATTCAATCAGTTCGAAAGAAAGTTAGACTCTGGACTTATCTTAGAAATGTCTTAACCCCTTAACGCGCGCTGTCCTCGCTGCGAGGACGCAAAATTTAAGATCCAGCTGCAAAAATTCTTCCCGGAAATTTTTTAGCAAAAATTTACGTTTATAACATACCAGAAAAGGCCGATTTTTTTTAACCTGAAAATTTAAAATTTCTTTTAGTATAATTTAGTTGATGAATTCCGGTGGCAGTATAATTTAAATAATCCGAATTGTCTTGAGCCGCAAAGGGTTAAAAGAGTACATTTGACAACTTAATCACTTATCTTATTTCAAAAGCGCGGCTTCTTGAAATATCGGGTTCACTTGCAGATTTGTCATTGCGATAACTCCCAAAATAATCAGTCACATTGAACAAAGCGTAAAAAGATTCATCTTACAAATATCGTGGTGAGTTCATTGATGAAATTGATCCGTTGTTTTGTTTCAAGTTACAGCCACTTGAAAATTTCACATAAAAAAAGCATTTATGAATCCATTTACTTAAAATTTGGTATGTGGACTTCTAGCAATGTCTCAACTAACTTTATTATTTAACTTGATCGGTCATATTTCAAAGTGGCGGCAAAAATGAGAAAAAACAGTCTACTCTTCCAACTGAACTGGAAGGACTTGTTTCAAAGATTTATATCAAAAGTATACTTTTACATTGAGGTTTAGAAATCATGGTATCCAAAGTAAACATCTTTCTCCTCAAAAAAATTACCTTTGTCTCGATGCGACTTATTTAATAATGAATATTGAAAATTTTTCAGCAACAAGTGAAAAATTCGTAAGAGAACCATGTTTAGCATTTTATGTTGAATCATTTAGGCAGATTAAAAATAGATTTCCCTTTAAAGAAAATGTATTCTCTGAAACTTTTTTTTAAGTCTTCAAATAACTCATGCCTTTACCAAGAAAGTGTATTTTACCTTTATGTCAATATCAAATCATTGAATCAGGACTGGTGAGAATAAGCTACAGATGAGAATATAGAGATAAACTTACATTGGCGATATTTATAATTTTGGAAAGGCGTCTTTACAGTCGGCAGCAAAAGAATCCGAGCATTAGCCAATAATTCAGATATCAAAAAAGGACAATCAAAACTGTTTTGTTAAATAATTCCTTGTCGAATCATGTTCTTAGACTGACTGAGAACATGACTCGACAAGGATTTATTTAACAAAGTAGAATTAAGTGTACTTTTTTTAGGCATGGATTACTGGTAGTGCTCGGTTTTTTTTGCTGTCGACTGTAGTGTTGTAGATACCAATGTTCGAAAAAGTATGCTAATTTTCTAAGAGTACGCTGGCAGATATAGGAGAGGAGGTCATAGCCGTTCCCTAGATTTTTAAAGTACATTTAAACTCTCTTTGCTCTTAATAATTTTGAAAATATATTTACATAAAGTAATTCAAATAATCAGCTATTACGGAAATAACATTGCCGTGTGAAAGTATAGTTCTCTTTCATTAGATGACTAATTTTAATAGTATATGCTTTCATAACAGATGAGTGGGGGGAAAAATGAGGGAAAAAAGGAAATGAAAAAGGGAAAAAGTGGGATATTTTGGCAACTGAGGAGGGAAATTATACATTTACGAGTGAGAACACTGATACCTGCGTCGCCAACCGGAGGACAGTTGTCTTACACATAGTTCCAAAGTCTCCGATTTAGATTTGAGACATTGTTCTACAAACTAACTCACATGGATTTTCTTATTATTACATTGTGGAAAACTAATAAATATTAGTAAATATTTCTATTAAAAAGTACTGGTGTGAAACTTAATTTAAAATTAGATATGTTGGTATTATTGTATTGTTACTAGCATTGCTATTTAATATAGACAAATGGCTGTCCCCTATATTTTTATTTGAAAATATATCAGTATTTTATGTACAAAGTTTAAAAAAATTCGAAAATACTAGAAATATCGGTCAAGACAAGCTCTAAAGAAAAAAGATACTAACGCTCATTTGTAAATTCAAAATAATTGACCTTAAATACATATAATGAAAAATTAATTAAAGTTATGCGTGATTAAAAAATATGAATATGTTAACATTTATGTTTATATTTCTTTTAATAATGTATTCACTGACTTTGTAAGCGATTATTTACTTTGTGTCTTTTTTTTTTTTTCTGAAAATGGAAATATCACCATGTACAAGAGTCATTTTTAAAAGAAGAGCCGATTGCGCATTGTGTCCGCTTATCCTGTCAAGTGACGTCAGTTCAACGCCGGTCACTCATTGCTAGTCTCTCACTTCACTACGCCGCCATTACGATTCACTTCTCTGCCGGTATTGGTTGTATGGTTAAACTGCTTCGTTTGTCGCCATGTCAATCAGTAATCCCACCGACTGTGAAGTTCGCTCAGTTATTTAGTTTTTAAATGCAAAAAAAAAAAAAAAAAAAAAAAAAAAAAAATTCGTCCTGCCAAAATTCACCGGAATCTTGTTGAAGTTTATGGTGAAGATGTAATGAATGATGGAAATGTGCGTAAATGTTGTAGGCTTTTTAATGAAGGAAGGACAAGTGTTCATGATGAAAAACGATCTGGACAACCTACTGTCATGAATGACGACTTGACACAAAAAGTTGATGAGGAAATTCGCCGAAACAGGCGCTTCACTATTCACGAGCTTCATCAGAAATTTCCACAAGTTTCAAGATCAGTAGTTTATCACATTGTTACAGACAAACTTCACTACAAAAAAAAGTGTTCAAGATGGGTGCTGAAAATGTTGACAGAAGAACACAAAACAAAGCGAATGGCACATTCTTTGTCCTTTTTGGAGCGCTATGACAAGGGTGGTGACGAGTTTTTGAGTCACATTGTGACCGGTGATGAAACGTGGATTGCGTACTACACTCCAGAGAGTAAACGTCAATCCAGTGAATGGCCTCATTCAAACTCTCCGAATCGACCACGAAAATTCAAACGAGAAACTTCAACACGAAAATTTATGGCCACGGTGTTTTGGGACTGGAAAGGCATTCTTCTGTTAGGTTTTTTTGTCAAGAGGAATAACAATAAATACTGAGAGGTACTGTGAAACGTTATTAAAGCTTAGGCGCGCTATTCAAAACCGCCGGCGAGGACTGCTCTCTAGCGGCGGCGTTTTGCTTCACGACAATGCTCGACCTCACGTCGCTCGACCTCAAGACGCAACTGGAAAATTTTCGCTGGGAAGTACTGGTTCATCCAGCTTACAGCCCTGACTAAGCATCACCAGACTCTCATCTGTTTCCAAAACTTAAGGAATTTCTTGGTGGAAAGCGCTTGGAAAATGATGATAAGTTGAAAGAAACTGTTACTAACTGGTTTAACGGTCAGGCGGCAGAGTTCTTTGATGATGGGATCCAAAAACTGGTGCCACGACTTGACAAATGTTTAAATGTTAATAGTGACTATGTTGAAATGTGAAAAAATGTTCATATTTTAGTTTGTAATACAATTTACGTTCATAAATAAAGTTTCTCTTACTTCGTTGCAAAACGGTTCTTACTTAAAAAATGACCCTCGTATAAACAACAAAAACTATTTAATACACTTAACTTCATGCATTCATAGAATTTACTAACGTCGCGTCGTATTTGTAGTTTTATTTGCAGATATACTTGTATTTAGAAATTTCTAAACAAATATGCTAGCTTGCGTTTATTTATTTATTTAAAGCTCTAAGCATAAATTTGAGATATACATATATACACAGCTTGTTTTCGACGATTAATATAACCAAAAACAGCTGTGAAAATTTTCCGGTTTGAAGTCTCCCTTGAAAAACAAAGAGTTGATACCTATGTATATATGTAAATTGTTCATTGCATTTCAGCTTTTCAAATATTCAAGTTTGAAATTTATCTTAAATAGATAAAGTTTACCAATTGTAAAAAATATATGCTAGTAATTAACTCATAAAAAAATAACTCTGATTAACTATTACATTTCTGTTTAATATAATTAACATACCTGTTTACTTTAATATAATTACTTTATTCTGTTTAATATAATTACTTTATTTTATAATTAAAAACTAAATAATCTCAAAAGATATTAAAGGCTCAATTTTGCAGATACCATACCAATAACGAAACTATTAAAAAAGTAGTGCATACATTCCTGAAGGAAATATGGATTAAAACCAGACTAGTAATTACACTTATCTTAAAAAAATCGGAGCATCAAGGTCATCTTAATGAGATTTGTAAAGATTAATCTGCTGGCTGCTAATTATCGGAAATTTTGGTGACGTTAATTGCAGAATGGGACTTTTTTTTCTTTTCATCGATTTTGTTTTAATAAAGATTTAAAGAAAATATATTAAAATGAAAGTCTCATAAGATATTGATGATTATCCAGACTTAATATCTCTTTCATGATGGATATTATAAATGCAGATTAATCCTTAAAAATTTTTTAATCGAAGTATTATTACAATTGCCATAATAATAATGATAATGGCTGAATGATTTTAAAGTTTTAAAAATTACAATTTTTAATAGGTTTCTTAATTTTCTTTTATGTTTTGTATTGAAAAAAGATTAAAGATTTTGTTTAATAGACACAATTTAAAAATTAATATGACGTATTCTTAAGCGTTTGAAAAATAAAGTTCATGTCTCTTTTAAGAATAATAAAATAATAATAATAGTAATTTTCTGTTCTCTAGCAAAGATTGCCAGTATAAATGAATAAGGATACATGACATGATACCCTGTTACTACCTGTAAATTTTCTTTACGATCGTTGTGTCCCAATTAGAAGATAAATTAAATAAATAGTTGTACCATGGGAAATTGTATAGAAAATTATACAAGAAGTTTTTGTGATGGCCGTAGCATAGGAATTTTGCCATTTTTATTAAATCCGGATTATCTTGGAATTCTATCACAAGAAATAAATTCTGAGATCCGCTTTTATTTGAAATCGACCTTATTTAATAAAATTATTAGATCAACTAAATGATCGACATTTAGTCTGTAGAATAGAATATTTAATCGAACACTAAGAGGCTATAATATTAATCATAAGAAATCTCGGAATAATTTTCTCTTTTAAATCAATCACCATTTCAACACCATATAAATCTCTTTCTCCATCTTAATAAATATTTTATCTTAAAGGAACAAATTTAGGCAGTCGAACAAGCAGAAAGTTTCAGATTTAGTGGATCATTTAATGGATATTTAGGGCAATGGCGGAGAAAATAGAAATTCGCTTAGAACGAGACTAGAAAATGTAGTATTTTAGCTACCGTAATTTCTGGTAGATAAACCGTAGGTAAGATGTGCCATTTCTCCACCAGAAATTTTATTTAATAGAGAAATCTATATTTTTTCGAAGAAAGAGTTCGTACAAATATAAATTTATTTATCAATTGAAATTTCTGGTGTAAAACTGGATTATATAACCTGCGGTGTATTTACCAGAAATTAAGGTAAATGTACCCAAATTTGAAACAATATGAGTTTAAATTAATAACCAATGAAAAAAAATATAACTATTGTTCCTATAAGAAATTATTTGATTAAATTCAAGCTCAGCAATATTTTTCATAAATTGCGAGGTGGTGTTCTTACGACTGAAAATTACACATTTTATCGAAAAAAAATTTTCAATTAAATTCAAGGTCGATATCTTTATCTTCCAATTATAAATTTAAAAATCAATATAATTAATTCTTTATCTAAATGAATTCGTGAAGTTAATTCAATATTTCTTATTAAGAACTATAAACAATATCTAATTAACACTTTCGCGAGCGCATGTTTTTGTCATACAACTGATAATGCTCCCTCTGTGGACGTTATTTGTTTAAGCTATATTATTTCAGAACAAGTTCTTTTGCATACATATTTATATTACGTATGAATATAGTTAATAATTATATTCTTTCTAATGAAAGTATTTGTACTTTCTTTAAATTAATTATATGTTATGGATATTACAAAAATGAATATGGACATTTAGATTAATTATATATTACGGATATTACAAAAATGAATATGGACATTTAGATTAATTATATATTTATAATTACAAAATAACCCGACCCGAACTCGACATGTGAATTTTGAATCAACCCGAAACCCGACCCGAACCCGACAAATAAATTTTATTCGACTCGAAAACAGACCCGAGGCATCACTAAAATATTTTTGCCAACCCGCACCCGACCTGAAACCCGAATCTAAATGAAAATTAATAATTCATCTAAAAATCATGGAAAACATTTTTCATTTATAAAATAAAGTAAATTTTAACTGTCGCACGGTTGTGTGTGTGTGGTAAATACTTTTAAAAAGTATTAAAAATTTAATTACTAACTTATAACTAAGTTAAAAATTAAAAAATCTGAAAAATGGATTAATAATAGTTTTTAACTATTTATGTGTATTGTAAACTTCATGTGTACAAAAATGGGTTTCAGTCTTAGTATGTTTGTAGTTTTATTGTTTGATGCTTATCACACACAGAATAATTTTAAAATAATACAATGTTATACAGACGCCAACTAAACATCCACTGAACTCATCGAAATCTACATTCCTATAACTTCTTAACCCGGCGCAAGAGAATTCGGATCATTTAAATTATACTGCCACCGGAATTTATGAACTAAATTAAACTAAAAGAAATTTTTAATTTTAAGGTTAAAAAAAAACTGGCCTATTCTGATGTGTTATAAACGTAAATTTTTGCTAAAAAATTTCCGGGATGAATTTTTGCAGCTGGATCTTAAATTTTGCGTCCTCTCAGCGAGGACGGCGCGCGTTAAGGGGTTAAAAACAACTAGCAAGAGAAAAGATATTAATCATAGTATGAATTCACAATTTATTTTAAAAGGATGTATGTAATCAAAATAGACGAATCATACATCTGGTTACTTCGGGAGACTAGGCCTGTTTTCAACAGCTTATATTCAAAATAATAATTGATTTTATTGTTTCCTTCTTTTTTTTTTTTTTTTTTTTTCATTGCTTTAGTCGGATATGGATTATCATTTTACTATGATAATTTGTATAAGCGTATATTCATCTTGGGATAGATAGAATATACGCTAGACGAATAGATAAAATTTTTTGAAAGATGTTTTCGAATCGACCCGATTCTTTGAAAACTAAACCCGACACGAACCCGAACCCAACCCTCAGTAAAAAATATCGTCAACCCGACCCGAACCTGACCTGCAAGAGAAAAAAAAAATGTAGTCGACCGGTCCCGCGGTTCGGGTTCGGGTAAAACCCGGTTACTCGACCCAATGCAGGACTCTAATCCATAGTATTTTGATTGTACATATATGAATATAGAAAATATTCTTAAGAAATATAGCACCATACAAATTACAAGTGAAACATCCACTGGCGAAGTTACAGATTTCTAAATTACGTGAATCTACATCAGCGGTTGCGAAAGTGTTAAAATAAAATCTCGTTTTGTATTTATAAAATACAAAATTTTTTAGAATTTCTAGAATTCAATTTAATTGTCGGAATCCTGTCACGAGAAATAAGTTTCAGAATCGCTTAATCCACGTCTATAAGAAATCGACTTTATTCAATAAAATTGCTTTGTCAATAGATGTGATCGACATTGAATATGAAGAATAGGATATTTATTCGAACACGAAGATTCTAGAATGATAATCATTACAAATCTCAGCAAAATTTTCCCTTTTAGTTCAATCCACACTTTAGCACGGTAGATTTCTTTCCCCATCTTAACAAATATTTTATCTTAACAGAATAACTTTGCGCAGTCAAACAAGCAGAAAAGTTTTAGATTTAGTGGATCATTTAATGGATCTTTATGGAAATGGAGAAAATAGAAATTCACTTGCAACGAGATTAGAAAATGTAGTATTTTAGCTAAATGTGACCGAATTTGAAACGATATGAGTTAAAATCAATAATCAATAAAAAGTGTGTAACAATTATACTGAAAAAAATTATTTAACGTAATTTCTGGTAGATAAGCCGCAGGTTAGTTGTGTCATTTCTCCACCAGAAATTTTTTTTATTAGAGAAATCTATACTTTTTTGAAGGAAGAGTTCGTACAAATATAAATTTTTTTTATCAATTGAAATTTCTGTGCAAAACTGGGTTATATAACCTGCGGGGTATCTACTGGAAATTACGGTAATTAAACTTAAGTCTAGCCATGTTTTGACATTTATGTTTTATTAAATTCAAGATTGGGATATTTATGAAATTAGCATTACATTATGTTCTACTTATAAATTAAAAACTTAATATATTGTGGTTAATATTTTAACTATATGAATTAGTGAGGTTATATCTAGTGGTTTAATTTAATATTTCTTATTAAGAATTGTAAACATTAATAAATCGAAATGAAATATCATCTCGTATTTAAAAAATACAAAAACTTTGTAAAATTTTTTGGAATTTTGACACGAGAAATAAACTTTGAGATCCACGTCTTTCAGAAATCGACGTTATTCAAAAAATTTTTTATATCAATAGATATTATCGACATTTAGTCGGAAGAATAAAATATTTATTCGAACATGAAGAGACTGTAGTGACCAATACAAATATTGGTATAATTTTCTCTTTTGCTCAATCCACACTTCAACGTCGTAAATCTTTTTCTCCATCTTATTTTTTATTTATTATTATTATTTTTTAAATATTGACAAAGCAAATTTGGGCAGCAAACAAGCAGAAAGGTTCAGATTTAGTGGATCATTTAATAGATCGCTAGGGTAATGAAGGAGAAAATAGAAAATCCCTTAGAACAAGAATGGAGAATTTAGTATTTTAGCTAAATATGCCCTAATTTGAATCAATATGAGTTTAAATCAATAAAAACGTGTAACAATTGTACTATAAAAAGTATTTAATTAAATTGAAATCTAATCATGCTTTGACATATATATTTTATTAAATTCAAGATTGGCAATTTTATGAAGGCGTTACATTCATCCTATTTATAAATATAAGAACTAGTTGGCATAGGTGGACTCTGCTCAGTTCCCCACCATATTTATGTTTTCATAAATTTCTAGTGCGAGACATATTATAATCATGTTAAAAGAAATGAATTTGACCAAAGCTTGATACAGTGACAGAATGAAATCCCCGCCTAATGGGCTAACCACCGTTCATTTCGATATGTTTATCTTATTCTAATCGATTAATTTCTTTCATCAGGGTTAATTCCGTTGTTTAGTTTTCATGATACTATTTCCAATGCAATAATCCCCAAAATTCATATTTATATGAAAAATTTACAATTTCGCTATGTTGATAAAATCGTAAATTACCAATAATTTACGAAATTTTCCTATTAGAATATTTGTATTCAATCATGTTCAAACAAATATCATAAATGTAATTTTGAAGTTGTCTAATGTATTTATGATCCTCAAACTGAAAGTTTATGCTTAAAATTGCCTTATTCTGACATGTTAAGTAAATCGTAAATTCCAAATAACTTACGATTTTTTTAAATTGGAAAAATCATAGTCTATGATATTCATGCCAGTATCCTAAATAATATTTCGAAAGTGGTTTGACATCTTTACGGTGAAAATATCCCTCAAGATTGACGTTTATGTGAAATTTTGCTCTATTCTCCCATGTTAAGAAATTCGTAAATTTCCAATAACTTACGAAATTTTTATATTGGAAAATTCATAGTCAGTGATAGTCATGCCAGTATCCTAAATATTTCAAAAGTAGTCTGACATCTTTACGATGAAAATATCTCTCAAAATTGACGTTTATGTGAAATTTTGCCCTATACTGCCATGTTAAGAAATTCGTAAATTTTCAATAACTTGCGAAATTTTCAAAGTAGCATATTTATAGTTACTGACATTCATTCCGGCATCAAAACTGATATTTTAAAACTGGTCTGGCATTTTTACAGTAAAAAGTTTCCATTTAATGCACGTTTAAGTGAATTTTTGTCCTATTCTCCCATGTTAAAATCGTAAATTTCTAATAATTTACGAAGTTTTTTAATTCGAATGTTGCAAATGAATAGGGTTCTTGAGAGTATCGAAAATAATATTTTAAAACTGATCTGACCACTCTGCGATTATTTGTTCGTGAGATATCGTGTAAACAGACTAACATAACGGACTAACACTCTAACAGATTGACACACTAACAGACACCCTACAGACAGACACCAAACAAATTTTGTCATTTTCGAATTCCTCACACCTGAAAACGTGTAAAAAGGTAAAAAAACCGAGGTCGAAAATTTTCACGATTACCTAAGTTCCCCATACCTATAGTATGATGGGGAACTAATAATGATTAATGTTTTATCTCAATGAATTGGTGATACTATTATTTTAGTGTTTTAATTCAATATTTCTTATTATGAAATGCAATACAATTTTTTTTTCATTCTATCTGTGTGTATCTGTTACGGCTTTTTCATTTGTCCGGATATCATGTAAAAATGGTTGGACGGGACAGAATTACCAGAGTTGCCAACAGTTAAATTTATTCTGGAGCATTTTTAGCCCCGCCTATATTCCATAGCACTTTTTTTTAACAGTAAATTTTTCATCTTTTATCATTGTTATATATTGGAGAAAATTACTGTAAAATAAAGTAGTGCGAAATAAAGGGGAGGACTGAAAGAAAGACAGACAAATTAAATTTATAATTGCTCTTAAACATTGCTGGAAAATGTCCAAATGCTTAGGACTAACGGAAATGCAATTCCAGTAGTTTCCACTTTTAGCCCTTAATGTACCTGAGTATTTTTGCGTACTCCTGTAAATCTCAACGCTAAACACACTTCATTTTATGTAACACTTTTTGTTTAAATGTATATTAACAATGTCAATTTCTTTAAGATTTTTGCAGTAGAAAAATATTTAAATATGATTTATAATGCTGCTCATAAAACTCAATGCATGGGCATTATTTTGGTGTCCCTGTAGACAAACCAGTTGTGTTATTAATGCAATTTTAAATAAGGAACATTCCATAGTCAACTAGAATAACACACAATTTTGAGGAAATTCTGATAATATTTGAGGACGCTTAAGACGGAAAGTCATACGGACAGAAAGACTAGTTCAAATCATAATCGCATTTTAATATTGTTGGAAAGTGTTAAAGTACTTAATTAAAATTAAATTTCAGCAACTTCAAATTATAAATCTATGTACAGTCAGTAACAAAAGTGTCTGAACACTAGCAAAAATTCCTATGTAAAAAAAAGTACACTTCATACGGTTTTATTAAATAAATCCTTGTCGAATCCTTTTCTTAGACTCTAAGAACAGTATTCGACAAGGATTTATTTAACAAAACCACATGAAGTGTACTTTTTTTACATAGGAATTTTTGCTAGTGTTCGGACACTTTTGTTACCGACTGTATGTGAACATTTTTGAGTGACTCTGTAAACGTTAATGCTAATTATACACTATATATATATATATTATGGATCTGAATAACATATTTCAATTTCAATATAATTTGTGCAAAATAAAGTTATTAAAATAAGTTTTATATATATAGCTCTCATAGAACGCAATGATTTGGAATAATTTCGGATGTCCCTGTATATAAACTAGTGGTGGTATTTACTTCATTTTTAATAGGAAAAAACCGATGATTAACTTGAATAACATATACAAATAAGTTCATCAACATTTAGAGTTAGAGCGCGGACAGACAAACCGAAGTCAAATACTTTTCAATGCTGTTGAAAAGTGTTAAAAGACATTTTATTGAAATATACACTTTGCATGCAATAGAGGAAAAAATTTAATTTTTTTTTTTTCAAAAAGTGGTAAAAAATTGTGGAAAATATCCGGTAGGTTGAGACTTGAGAGCGAAAACCAACTAGGCCTAGACTTCACATTTGGGTTGATCGCGGGCTCTAGATATAAAGGCAAATTTTCTGCATAATTCTAATTCATTTGTTATATACCCATCAGGATAAACCTCGAATGACCACGGTCTGTTTCAAAGAACATTTTTTATGAAGATCATATTTTTATTGAATCCTCCCTTTTTAAGGGTAAATTCGCTGAAATTCAAAAATCACATTTTTTTTTAAACTTCAGCAAAATTTAAATGACGTATCCACCTTATAGATCACTGTAATCATTCGAAACATACAAATGATATTTTCTATAAATATTAAAACGTTATATATAAAGGAAAGGACCAGTGGCGGCTCGTGCACCGAAAATAGGTGAAGAGGCACACTGTATTCATTTATAGAATATAAATTTACATTTAAATAAGTATTTTTAGTTAATTTTAGTTAAGACCATGCTTAATAAAAATCATGCATTGAATATACTTAAATATTATTTTTGAGCTCTTCACCTATTTCCGGTTCACGAGCCGCCACCAAAAGGTATATATTTCTTTAAACAATAAAATAAAAATAACCATTATATTAGGCGGAAAATAAGAAAATCTACCGGATTTATTTCTATAAGCAACTATTGCATCCTTTCTAAAACTGTTTCTTTTAAAAAATTGATATTTTTAGCTTCAATTTACTTAAAGTATATTTTTTAGATTATAGAAGTCAGAAGCTCTCAAAACTATTTAAGATATACATAGTATAGCATTTAGGTGAAAGCAAATATTTTAAAAATAACGAAATATTACGCATACAGTCGGCAGCAAAACTATTCGAGCGCTAACAAACATTCTAAACAAAACTAGTATGTTGTGGCCACCACAAGACTTTCTTCTATATTTTCCTATACAAATTCACTCAGTAACAACATTGAAAAAAAAAAAAAAATTCCAAGTTTTTTTTCGTTAAAAGTAAAAAAATCGATAACTTTGTTTTAAATTATCACATATTTATAGTTCAACCATTCGTTTTAAAGGTATTGACGAGACCTTTCGAAAGATACCCATCTTTGAAATTTACCACACCCCGTGGGGTACTTCCCCCCAGGGGGGGGAAGCGATGCCCCCAAATGAACAAAAATTTTTTCCTAATTAACTACTACTATTATTAATAATTCGTATTAATTTTACAATCACAGGTTAAGAATAACTCTCATTACGTACATTTATAAGAAATTTTGTCCTATACTGCCATGTTAAAAATTTAGAAAAAATACGATCACAGCGCCTCCTGTTGTGCGATTGATCCCCAAATCTAATCAGCACCAGTTTATGGTAGGGGCCAACTAAAAACAGAGTTTGGTTAAATTTTATTAAAAAATTTTTTTTTTTTAATTACGATTTTTTTTTTTTTTTTTTTTCGTAAAAGTAAAAAAAATCGATAACTTTGTTTTAAATTATCACAGATTTATAGTTCAACCATTCGTTTTAAAGGTATTGACGAGACCTTTCGAAAGATACCTATCTTGAAAATTTACTCCCCTCGAGGGGGGACTCCCCCCCCCCAGGTGGGTTGACGAGGCTCCTACACATTCAAAAAAATTTCCCAGTTGACTATCGCTGTTAGAAAAAATTCTTGTAAATTTCACAATGATTACTAAAAAATAATTCTCTTTATGCACATTTATACAAAATTTTGTCCTATATCACCATGTTAAAAATTTAGAAAATGTGGGATGGCAACGCAATCTGTAAGACAATTTTTACCAAAAGTTGATAGGCACTAATTTATGTCAAGGTCCAACTACATACCAATTTGTATGAAATTCTGTGCAGTAGTTCCTGAGATGCAGTTGCCACAAAATTTTGTCACACACACACAGACAGACAGACATTTTCTAAAAATGGTCAAATCGTGTTCTAGAGCTCTCAAAACGTGTAAATCCATCAAAAACCAGAGGTCGAAAATTTTTACGAATCCAATACTTTTTTCTATTGAATATAGAAGAAAGATCCTTGTGCAATCGTTTTCTTAGACACTAAGACATGATTCGACAAGGATTTATTTAACAAAACAGTATTAAGTACACTTTTTCTTTATATATAGGGATTTTTGCTTGTGCTCGAATAATTTTGCTGCCGACTGTAAGCTATGGATCCTTTAGGAGTAGTTTTATTTAGAAATAAATATAACTTTATGAATTTCCTTTGTATGAATTCGTTTTAAGGATGTATCTTAAACAAGATCAAGGTTTAAATTCATAAAATATAAACTTTAATTATATTCAGTATACAGTAATTTTTCAACACTTATTCCCTCTCAAAGACTAAGAAATTTTATTTATTTATTTTTTAATTAAAGGATCCATAATTACAAGGAAATCTTTAATGCAAAATTTTATTTATTTTTTTTTTACTTTCTTCTATCTTCAATAGAAGAAAGTATTGGATTCGTAAAAATTTTCGATTTCGGGTTTTTGATGGATTTACACGTTTTGAGAGCTGTAAAACACGATTTTACCATTTTTAGAAAATGTCTGTCTGTCTGTCTATGTGTGCGTGTGTGACAAAATTTTGTGGCAACTGTATCTCTGGAACTACTGCGCAGAATTTTATACAAATTGGTATGTAGTTGCACCTGGACATAAATTAGTGCCTATCAGCTTTTGGTAAAAATAGTTAGGTTGCGTTGCCATCCCGCTTTTTCTAAATTTTAACAGGGTGATATAGGGCAAAAATTTTCAAGATGGGTATCTTTCGAAAGGTCTCGTCAGTACCTTTAAAACGAATGGTTGAACTATAAATCTGTGATAATTTAAAACAAAGTTATCGATTTTTTTTACTTTTTACGAAAAAAAAAAAAAACTTAGAATTTTTTTTTTTTCCCTCTCCCCTTAATTTTATCAAACTCCCACGGTTTCCGTGTTCTGACAAACTTAAACTAATTTTTGCTTTTTTCCCCTAATTTTGTCAAATTCTTAAGGTTTCCGTGTCTTGACAGACATATTTTTGCATTTTTCCCCTAATTTTGTGAAAGTCCCACGGTATCCGTGTTTTGACAAACTTTAACAAATTTTCACATTTTACCCAAAATTTTGTCAAAGTCCTAATTTTTTTTTTTTTTTTTTTTTTTATCTCTCCTTTTAATTCTATCAAACTCCCACGGTTTCCGTGTTCTGACAAACTTAAACTAATTTTTGCTTTTTTCCCCTAATTTATCAAAGTACTACGGTTTCCGTGTCTTGACAAACTTAGAATAATTTTCACATTTTACCCAAAATTTTGTCAAAGTCCCACATTTTTTTTTTTTTTTTTTTTTTTTTTTTTAGTTATTGTTACTGAGTGAATTTCTATAGGAAAATATAGAAGAAAGTTTCGTGGTGGCCACAACATACTAGTTTTTAAATGAAGCCAGAAATATTTAAATTTATAGAGTTGTAATCACATTAAAAAATATATATATAAGAAAGAAAGAAATGACTGCAGGTTGTTTCACCTGATAAACACAAAATTTCCGTATAAAAAACGCAGTTATATTTCAATTAATGACTAAATAATAGGCTGAAATTTTTGATTTAAAAAAGTTACCTTTAAACATGGGATGACCTTCTTAAATATGTTTGAACCATAATAGGCCACTTATGTTCAGTTGGCCTTAGTAACTTGGCACCTTTGAATTAGCACCACTTAAGGTGTCTTAAAAAGCTTATATTTCCATTTAATATTTATAAATTGAACTGTAGTGTAACCACGTTTCCTACCACTAGCAGTGACGACGAGTCCATAGGCTTGAAGGGGTGCCAAATTGACGGACAGATTGGGATTTGGTAACCATCCAGTCATTCTGTGTTCCGTTATCGCTTATTTTCTCTCAACAACAAGGGTTATCCCCCTTACTTTAACACTGAACTCTGAGTCCGCACTTGAACAGAGGCTCCAATGGTCGCAAGAAATGTCATTAAATAATATATTAGGTTTGTTCGATAAAATGTGTACTCGGGTAACAATTTTTATGGTTTGATACATTTTTACAGATTTGAAATCTTTAACTTGCGTTTTCTCAGTTTGCATTTTTTCCTGAATTCATGATCCTTCAAATGCTAAAATTTCAACAGGTAATTAAGAAAAGACTAAATATTTTTTGAATGTTTAATAGAACCTGCTTAGAAGAGCTGCTGATGGATTTTGCCGAGTCTTTAAAAAAATTATATACAGTAGCCGTTTAATCTGATCAAATCGCCAGTACTGAAATCAAATCAATACGAATAACTTTTAAAGCCGCCGCTTAATAAAATCAGCATCGCTGGTTAATAAACTCAAATATCTCCTCAACAGTCACAAACATCATTTATGCATACAAAAAAAAAAAAAAAAAAATTACATTTTTTTTTAATAGAAAAAGAAATTAAAGCACAACAAACCCTCCGTTATCGCTCATTGTTGAAGATTTTACTCTTGCAGCACAGTTACAAATTAAACACGCCCCATAACTTATCTCCGTAACAATTTCGAGGAACGTATTCTTCAAAGCGCAGTAATAAAATAGAAATTTGATTTGAAATAATTTTTTTTTTCTAATTATTAGAAGGCAATTTCTAGTCCTTATTTTAAAATTACTATCATACATGAGGTTTAAAAGGAAAGATTTTAAATTTATAAGAAAAGCGTGAACTTTTGGTAAAATAATGATTTTCCTCTAACGAAAGTGCACGGGAAGTTAGAATGCGTTTACTTATATCGAAGAAACAATTTGTTAATTATCTACCAAAAATTAATTAATATTGTTTACTAATTCTATCATTCGTTACCTTTTGAAGTTTCTTTCAAAATTCAGAGAAATAATACCTTTTCCTTAAGAGCAGGAACGTTCGCCGGATATAAAATTTAGCCGCTTAATAAAATCACTTTGGCTCAGAACGAATGCGATTTCAATAAGCGGCGGCAACTGTATATACAAATTTTTACAGACATGCAATTTTTAATCCCCCTCCCCCCAGTTTTAAGTAGGTTTTATTAAACATCTGTCTATATATAGAGACAGAAAGGAGAGATAGAGGGAAGAGAGGGAGAGAGTCGTTTCTTAAATATCTCTAGGCATTTTAGTATTTTGAAGATCATGAACTCATTAAAAAATGCAAACTGAAAAAACGCATTTTAAAGTTTACAAATCTATAACAGAAATATCAAAAACCCTAAGAATAGTTGCCTAAATATATATTTATTTGAACAAATCTATCGTTCAATTTATAAACATTAAATGAAAGTATAAGTTTTTATATGAAACCTTCAATAAGCTTTTATATGAAACCTTCAAAGGGCAAAGTCCCTTTAAAATGCAAAATAATCTAAAAGAATAGATTGGACACAAGTTCAAGCGATTCTATAAAATTTTAACTCTTTATTAAACCATACATTTTTTCGTAAACTTCTCGAATTACGTAAAACTTTGTATCAATAACTTTCAAGTATTACGGATTTCACAGAAAAGTTGCATTTACACATGCGAACAATTTTTTTCTTTTTTTAAATATTTCCAAACCATAATGATGCATTTGTGTTAAACTAAAAATATTAAATTATCTAAAACATCAATAGATCGAAATAAAAGTTCAAGTTTTTATCAAATTTCAAACCTTCAACTCGTAAACTCCTCAAATTATGTAAAATTTTGTAAAACATCAATGCATGACTGATTTTCTTCCTCTACAGCCAAATCAAAAGCGGTCTTTCCTTTTTTATTTTTAATATTTACGTCGGCACCTTCCTCGAGTAGCTCTTTGACAATGTCTGCAGCGCCATCATATGCCGCTTTATGAAGGGGGGTACGTCCATATGCATCTGTCATATTCACACATGCACCGCTTTTCAATAGCAACTGAACATACTCTAAATCTTCTATTAAAACTGCATAATGAAGTGGTGTTTCATCAGCTTTATTCTTAGCATTAACAACACTAACTTTTTGTAGTAACAATTCAATTATATCTGAACGATCAGGAACAATGCACGCATAGTGAAGTATTGTATCTCCATTATCAAACGTGGCTTTCAGATCAGCTCCATTTTCTAAAAAAAACTTAACAGTATCATAGTCGCCTAATTCTATTGCAAGATGTAAGGGTGTGTTTCCATTACGATCCACTGCAATCAAGTCAGAACCTTGTTGTACTAAAAATGCGACAATTTCTAATTTTCGTTTGTACACAGCATAATGCAAGGGGGTTTGCTGTTCACAGTCTCTAGCATTTAGATCAGCACCTCTGCTTGCCAAAAATTTTAAAGCTTCTAAATTATCAAATTTAATTAAGCGACGAAGAGCATACCATCCATCTGTATCAACACCACTGCTTACTAAATATGATATTGTAGCTAAATCACCTGACTCTGTTACATAATCAAGAACAAACTTTCCAAAATAATTACGAATGTTTACATCGGCACCTTTGCTCACAAAATGTTCTACAGTGGTTAAATTATTTGAGTGTCCTACAGCATAAAAGATGGGGGTTAATCCATATTCATTTTTAATATTTACATCAGCACCTTTGCTTACCAAGTAATCTATAGTGTTTAAATTATTTGAACTTGCTACAACATAAAAGAGAGGGGTTTCTCCATAATCATTTTTAATATTTACATCAGCACCTTGACTTACCAAACATGCTATAGTAGTTAAATTACCCGCTTTTACAGCATAAAAGAGGGGAGTTTCTCCCTTTTTATTTTTAATATTTACATCGGCACCTTTGCTTAATAAATATTCTATAGCGGGTAAATTATCATTCTGTACTGCATAACTAAGAGTACTCTCTCCATATTTATCTATAACGTTTATATCAGTACCTCTACTTACAAAAAATTCTATCGCAGATAAACTATTCCGTATTGCAGCGCAATGAAGAGGAGTTCTGTCATCATTATCTTTAGCATTTATATCAGCACCATTAATTACTAAAAAATCTGCAATTTCTAAATTATCTGAACTTGCTACAACATAAAAGAGAGGGGTTTCTCCATAATCATTTTTAACATTTACATCAGCACCTTGGCTTACCAAACATGCTATAGTAGTTAAATTACCCGCTTTTACAGCATAAAAGAGGGGAGTATCTCCCTTTTGATTTTTAATATTTACATCGGCACCTTTGCTTAATAAATATTCTATAGCGGGTAAATTATCGTTCTGTACTGCATAACTAAGAGGAATCTCTCCATATTTATCTATAACGTTTATATCAGTACATCTACTTCCAAAAAATTTTATCGCAGATAAACTATTCCGTATTGCAGCGCAATGAAGAGGAGTTCGGTCATCTTTATCTTTAGCATTTATATCAGCACCATTAATTACTAAAAATTCTACAATTTCTAAATTATATGATTTTACTGCAACGTGTAAAATGTCAGGTTTCTCTTTATCAGACAAATCAGCACCATTTTCAATTAAAAATTTCACAGCTTCTAAATTATCTGAGCCGGCTGCATAATAAAGAGGGAATCCACCTATTCTATTCACAACAGCATTTTTCTTTACTAACAATTTCATTATATCTAAATAACCGTACCCTGCAGCAAAACATAAAGCAGTTAGGCCATCAGGAGTTTTCATATTTACATCAGCCCCTTGATTAAGTAATTCTTCAATTATATGTAAATTACCTGACCGCGTTGCAATGATTAAAGCAGTATCTCCATATCGGTGCCTCTTATTTACATCAATATTTCTAAAACAAGATAGTAACTTTTTCACCATCAAAAGGTTATTTTTGAACACAGCCAACTGAAGTGGACTATATCCTTTATTATTTAATTCATTTACAGAAACATCAGACATTGACAGCAATACAGCATTTAAGTAGTTTTCAGAAACTGTAATATTCGGATCAGAATTATCTAGTACAAACTGGTGAAGTATGTTGCCTTCTGGATATTTTACACTACAGACAAGGGCTTTTAGCCGCTTAGGATTGGATAAATTATCTCTTGAATTGATATCCATACCATAATACATTTACACCTTCTAAACAAACTACAATCAGGCTGGCTGAAAATTAAGGTTCGATCCGAATATACTCGACTTCAGTAGTAAATTAAAGCTATTTTATTAAAATTTACTGATGACACATATACGCCAGACCCTCAGACTTGTATGCTTCACTCGAAGTGCGTTTGTAAATATTCGTCTGATAAAGAGAGATAGCACATAACAGAATTATAATAAGAATTATGGTTCATGCAAACTTAACACTTGCAAACAAATCGTTTGCAATTATGGGTTACATACAAACGGAACGCTTGCAACTTCGATGACGTTTTTTGCAAATACAGTTGGCTTCAAAATATCCGAGCACTAGCAAAAATCCCTATGTAAAAAAAGTACAATTAATGCAGTTTTGTTAAATAAATCCTTTTCGAATCCTGTTCTTAGTCAGTCTAAGAACATGATTCGACAAGGATTTATTTAACAAAACAATGTTAAGTGTGCTTTTTTTACGTAGGAATTTTCGCGAGTGCTCGGATACTTTTGCTGCAAACCGTAGTCATACATTTGGAACGCTCGCAAACGGCTTTGCAACCTGAAGTGTTTCATTTGTATGTACCCCTATAAAATAAAAATTTTGCAAGGTTTTTGCAAAGACACATTTCTTTGTAACGCTTGCAAGGAATGATGCCTGATTGCAATTATAAATGAATGAGACGAACGATAAACCAAAAGGAAACAAGAAAACATGCATCGACCAACATCCGAATGAAAATTCAGTGTTTTTTTTTTCCTATTCATTCACACATTCATTCTGAAACTAAATATAACATTTTGAAGGGTCCTCCTTGGCCGAGTGGTTATGCCACCACACTGCTAACCGCCTTCAAGCGTAATAGAGCGGGTTCGATTCTCTTGCTGGCACTGGGTGTTTTTAAAATTCTTCGTATTGTAAATCTGTAATGTGCTACAGTCGGCAGCAAAAGTATCGGAGCACTAGCGAAAATTCTTATATTAAAAAAATACTCTTAATACTGTTTTGTGAACTAAATCCTTGTCCAATATTGGTCTTAGACGTCTAGGAACATGATCCGACAAGGATTTATTTAACAAAACAGTATTAAGAGGACTTTTTTTATATAGGAATTTTTGGTAGTGCTCGAATACTTTTGCTGCCGATTGTACAGTCCGTAACAAAAGTGTCCGAACACTAGCAAAAATTCCTATATAAAAAATGTACGCTTAATACAGTTTTACTCACTGAGCTGAAGAACAACTGGAGGAAATGCTAGACCGGTTTTCGCGTGCCGTTTTTTGAAGGTTTGTCTTTCGAGCGTTGCATGGCAAAAAGCATTTGATATATTTATATTTCAAAGTAAAATTGTGTAAAGGTTGTCTGTTCGAACAACCATATGCTAAACATGACATTACAATTTTAAATTTTAATTCTTTAAAGGTTATAATAGTAATAGACGACCCGACAAATGTTGCTTTCCATGCAAGGCAGGCAAACGATTGAAGAAAAACTGGCACGCACGAACACTGTGTAAAAGTATTGGAAGCATTTGCTCCAGTTGTTCTTCAGCTCAGTGGTTTTACTATATAAATCCTTACCGAATCCTCGGCTTAGTCAGTCTAAAAACGTGATTCGACAAGGATTTATTTAACAAAACAGTATTAAGTGTACTTTTTTATATAGGAATTTTTGCTAGTGTCCGGACACTTTTGTTACCGACTGTACAGTGCAGCCACATATCCTAAAACTAGCAGTGAAGACGCTTCCTAAATGTTGGAGGGAAGTCAGCTTGACCGTCAGTTTGAAAATTGGAAAACATCCAGTAATTCCGAGCTCTGTTATTGATCATTTTCTCTGAGTCAGATGACTGTCACCCCTATTTTAACATTGGACTCGTTGAGTTAGCACTTGTGCAGATGCTCCCATGGTTTCATGAAATGTGGTCGAAGACTATCTGTCTTTATCTGACGATTTATAAGCGGACTACAAGTCAAGCATGCAAATCTGATGTACAGTCGGCAGCAAATGTATCCGAGCACTAGCAATAATCCCTGTCTAATAAAAGTTCACTTAATGTTGCTTTGTTAAATAAATCTTCGTCGAGTCATGGTCTTAGTCAGTCTAAGAACATGCTTCGGCAAGGAATTGTTTAACAAAATAGTATTAAGTGTATATTTTTGATATCGAAATTTTTGGCTAGTGCTCCGATACTTTTGCGTTCGACTCAGGGGTGCAAGAGTTTCAGTTTCAAAATAAAAATTTCTAACCAGCACTCTTTATCAATAATTTCAACGATATCCAATCGTAATAAATTGCTGCACAATTATGGTATAAATTGTTGATAAAAATATATACTGGTGTAAGTATTCCGTCTTGAGATGGAAACTCTTGCACCCCTGTTTCGACTGTACAGTCGGTAACAAAAGTGTCCGAACACTAGCAAAAATTCCTATGTAAAAAAAGTACACTTCATACGGTTTTGTTAAATAAATCTTTTTCGAATCCTCTTCTTACAAGGGAACTCTTTCAAGTGCTAATCACCGATTTCCTTCAAAAAATTACAGAATATTGTTTATGTTGCACTTAATTCACTGGTAAAAAAATTAGATGCTGAATCGCAACAGGAAAGCCGCAAAAAATTATTGAACATTACGTTTTGAATGCCAAATACGAAAAAAGTCATCGCCAAATCACATTAACCTTCCTTAAATGATGCCAAAGAACTTAAGTATAGGAGGGTAGTATTTTCTATCGCTCTAGGGGTTACTGAAGCAAAGAAGCCATCCACTCCGCGGAGGATAAAAATTAAGATGTCATGTCTCCGGAACATCTCTAAGTGTGAATATGAGGCTGTCTTTAATTTCCCACTGCGTAGCTATAGTGCTACGTTAAAGCCCACCAACACTCAGGATATGTTCTGAAATCTAGAAATTTCTGTTTAGAAAAAGTGACGTTATGTTTTATGTTAGATCCAATATTTTCAATTATTTTATGTAATGTTTCAAAATTGCATTTATTTAAAATAACGCAATTTCAATTTTAGAGTTACTTTTACATTACTCCAGCTTATATATAATCTGGAGTAAATTAATGTCTGAAGCTCTCGGCATGTGCATTTATATAAATTTGCAGACGATTTAAAAACTAATCTGATTTATAGGTTGGTTGGCTACGTTTTACGTCGCACTAGTGCTGTGCAATGCGCAATTGGCGACCAATATGAATTTTAATATTTGATTGAACATTTGATTATTAGAAGAGTTGATTGAAATTAATACTCAAATAAATAAATCAAAATTAAAATATTTAAGATATTTGAGGTTGAGTAGGTTTTAAGTTTTAATTCGCACTACAGCTATGCAATGGCGACAGTCTGGGATACATTCCTAGAGATGGTCCTTAGACGTACTATTACAATTTTGATCCTTTACGGAGGGTTTATTTAAAAGTGGAAAAGCATGTGCATAACTACTACTTTATGGCTTCTTACATTTCTAGCAAATTATTTTATATATGTTTACGAATAATAATGTAAACAATTTTGTAAAAATATGCATTAGAATTTCATAAGGTTGGTTGAGTTTTACGTCGCACTAGCGCCGCGCAATGAATTTCATAGGGAATTTTATAGAATTATTAAATGCAAAATCTTGTTTTAAAAATAATTGTTATGCTGAATGCAGACCCTCTGTGGCCGAGTGAGTAAGTCACCCTCGCTAATCGCCTTCAAGTGTAAAAACATGGGTTCGATTCCCCAGCTGACCCAGGGTGCTTTTTCAATTTTTTGTATGTTAATCCCGTTATATTATATCTGTCTTCATCTCGACGAAATTTACAGGGGGAGGGGATGTCGAGTCAAACATACAAATCGGATGTATATATTAAAAATAAATAACGTCGGTAACAAAAGTGTCCAAACACTAGAAAAAATTCCTATGTAAAAAAGGTACGCTTCATACGGTTTTATTAAATAAATCCTTGTCGAATCCTGTTCTTAGTCAGTGTAAGAACATGATTCGATAAGGATTTATTTAGCAAAATCGTATGAAGTGTACATTTTTTTACATAGGAATTTTTGCTAGTGTTCGGACACTTTTGTTACCAGCTGTACGCAGAATGCAATCATTTATCGCCTGCAGATATCACCGGGCCATCCTCAGAAATGCATCGCAAACCGTCGCCAATTGTCCATAGTGCAGTACTAGTGCGACATTAAACACAACCAACAACAGGACGAAATTTAGGGTAGAATCATAGATCATCTCCAATTGCTCATTGCGTAGCTTTAATGAGATATTGGATCCACACAACTCATATTCTGTGGAGTTGCTTGTTCGTCGAAGGTTCGTAATGCCCAATAAAATGGTTTTTGTTAACTATTCTGAACTCTCAAGTGCTCGACAGCGTATGGAGTTCATTTGGCTATCAAATCGAAAGAACATAAACATCTATTAAATCTTCATTGAAATGAAATTCCGAAGAATGCCGTCGCCAAACGGGCGCTTTTCTGGAAATATTGCAGACATGCTTTCATTTTTAATAATTTTTTATAGCTTATCTATTGCGACTCAGCAGCTAATATTTTAGGAAGATGTTATTCATGATTAAATCTTATGCCAGAATTTTTTTTCAAGAAAATCGGCGATTATCACTTCAAAGAGTTCCCTTGTAAGATGTATATTTTGTGCTTTTTAGTTCACATCTATATATTAATAGGCAAGCATAAAATTTGTTGTCCCTTTTTAACATATTAATTATGGGAGTAGAGGGTTGAAAATGGTATCATTCGAAAGGTGTGGTTAGCCGGAAGGTGCGAATACAAATATTATTTTCTTACGATGTCAAGAAGGTATTTAAAAATACATTTATTTTTTATGCATTTTCCCCCATTTTTCCCTTTTATACACGTATTCCTTCACATTAAAAAATACCTAAAAGTAGAAAGTTGTTAAATCTGGCAATTTCATAAAGCTCAAATAAAACCATAGACACAGTAATTTGTATAATGTAGCATCACTATACGCAAGCGAAGTGATGACGTCACTGTCTGTCTATGGAGCCATGTAAAAGATTTTCTATGTTAATTGTCCATTGAATTTTTTGTAAAAAATTATTAAAAAATAACGGAAATTATCTGCCGATTTTAATTCCGATATTTGGGTATAGTTATATATAAGTTACTGTCTACATGTGTTTGATTGAGTTATTTTTTCTGTAAAATTGATAAAATTTTAATTTAAAATCACAAAACTCCAGAAAAAAAAATGGCAAACTTCCAGTTTCGAATGTAAACATAAACATTTCATTTCAAAGGGTGATATTTAAACAATAAATATTCAACTAATATACTAAATAAAAGGAAAATGGATTTTTTACTAACTGCTGCATGTATAAGTAGACGATACGGAAAAAATTCCGATTTCCGTTTTTTGCTGAATTTACATGTTTTGAGCTTTCTTTACGTTTCAATTAACTGAAATTGGCTACTTATTTTTTTTTTAAAAAGTGTCTTTATTGCTAGCTTTTGTGGGTAGAAGAAGCAAGTAGAAGATACATAAAAACTTTTGATTTCCGGTTTTCGATGAATTTACACGTTTTGAGATTTCCTTGCATTTTAATTAAGCGAAATTAGTGAAATTGACTACTTATTTTTATTTTTTAAAAAGTGGATTTATTATTCTTTCCTCTGCATATATAAGTAGAAAATATAAGATTCAGAAATGTTTTAGATTTTCGGTTTTCGATAAAGTTACACGTTTTGAAATTTCCCGAACTCAATTCAACCATTTTTGAAAAAAATCTTTTTTTTTTTTTTTTTTTTTTTTTTTGTTCAAACACTGTACTTTATGAACCAATCGAATTAATTTAACAGAATTTGATACTTGGTTGGACCTTGGTCTGACATGGTACCTATGCTTTTGGGCTGTATCACACAACAAGGGGCGTTTTCACGTTGCGATTTTCTCTCATTTCAGGAAAGGCTAACATCTACAGAGAGAAATACTTATATTAAGTAAAACTCTGCTGATTCAGTTAGAGTGAATATCGGCAAACAATTGCCGCAGCTGTGTTGCAATTGCATTCCGTTTAGGACAAGGCAATAACTTTGCTTTGCCTCGCTTTGCAAAAAAAATGGTCGATTTTCGACCACTGGGCGATACTAGTTTCTATAAAAGCGTGTTCTTTAATTTTTTTAAAACTATAATATTATTACATAGGAATTTTCGCTGGTCGGACGCTTTTGTTACCGACTGCATCTGAACATTTTTGAGTGGCCCTGTAAACGTTAATGCTAATTATACACTATAAAAAGGTTTTTTTTTTTTTTTTTTTTTTTTTTTGTGGATCTGAATAACATATTTCAATTTCAATGTAATTTGTGCAAAAATAAAGTTATTAAAATATGTTTTATAAACATACCTCCCATAGAAAGGAAAGATTTGGAATACTTTTGGATGTCCCTGTACATAAACTAGTGGTGGTATTTACTTCATTTTTAATAGGGAACAACCGACGATTAACTTGAATAACCTTTTCAAGAAAGTTCATTAATATTTAGAGTTAGAGCGCGGACAGACAAACTGAAGTCAAATACTTTTCAATGCTGTTGAAAAGTGTTAAAAGACATTTTATTGAAATATACACTTTGCGGGCAATAGAGGAAAAATTTTTAATTTTTTTTTTTTTTTTTTTTTTTTTTTTTTTAAATAAGTGATAAAAAAAAAAAAAAAAAAAAAAAAAAAAAGAGGAAAATAACGGGTACGGTGAGAGCGAAAACCCACTAGGCCAAGACTCTACATTTGGGTTGATCCGGGCTCTAGATATAAAGGCAAATTTTCCGCATAATTCTGATTCATACATTGTTATATACCCATCAGTATAAACCTCGAATGACCACGGTCTGTTTCAAAGAACATTTTTTAAGAAGATCATATTTTTATTGAATCCTCCCTTTTTAAGGGTAAATTCGCTGAAATTCACAATTCACATTTTTTGAGACTTCAGCAAAATTTAAACGACATATCCACCTTATAGATCACTGTAATCATTCGAAACAACCAAATGATATTTTCTATAAATATTAAATGTTATATATAAAGAAAAGTTATATATTTCTTTAAACAATAAAAAAAAATATCCTTTACATTAGGTGGAAAATAAGAAAATATACCGGATTTAATTCTACAAGCAACTATTGCATCCTTTTTAAAACTGTTTCTCTTAATAAATTGATATTTTTAACGTCAATTTACTTAAACTATATTTTTTAGATTATAGAAGTCAGAAGCTCTCAAAACTATTCAAGATATACATAGTATGGCATTTAGGTGAAAGCAAATATCTTAAAAATAGTGAAATATTACACATACATTCGGCAGCAAAACTATTCGAGACTAGCAAACATTCCTATACAAAAAAGCTACACTTAATACGGTTTTGTTAAATAAATCCTTGTGCAATCGTTTTCTTAGACACTAAGAACATGATTCGACAAGGATTTATTTAACAAAACAGTATTAAGTGTACTTTTTTATATATAGGGATTTTTGCTTGTACTCTAATAATTTTGCTGCCGACTGTAAGCTATGGAGCTTTTTAGGAGTAGTTTTATTTAATAATAAATATAACTTTATGAATTTCCTTTGTATGAATTCGTTTTAAGGATGTATCTTGAACAAGATTAAATTCATAAAATATAAACATTAGCTCTACATTCAGTATACAGTAATTTTTCAACACTTATTCCCTTTCTCAAAGACTAAGAAATTTTATTTATTTTTTAAATTAAATGATCCATAATTACAAGGAAATAATTAATACAAGATTTTAATTTTTTTAAATGAAGTTGGAAATATTTAAAATTTATAAATTTGTAATCATAAGAAAAAAAAAAGAAAAAAAAAAAAAAAAAAAGGATGACTGCAGGTTGTTTTACCTGATGAACGCAAAATTTCTGTATGAAACAAACACAGTTATACTTCAATTAATGACTAAATAATAGGCTGATAGATTTAATTTTTAAAAATGTTACTTTTAAACATGGGATAACCTTCTTAAATATGTTTTAATCATAATAGAATACTTATGTTCAGTTGGCCTTGGAGCAGGGCTCGATTAGCCTTACAACTGAGGGGAAGCACAAACCCATTTGTGGGCCCCCCTACTGACTGCTTGGTCTAGAGACTCATACAAACATCTCGAAAAATTTATACATTTTTCATTAAATTTTGTAGTTACATGGAATTAAGGACAAGTAAATTCGCTTAAAATGTAGACACGTGAATTCACTTAACTTTTGTACCAAAATATAAACTTGGTGCAACCTATATTCACCACAATATATGAAATTATTCCATCACAAATGAATGTGTAAAAGCTCATTAGCATATTTCCTTTATAACCTAAAAATGATAGTTGTGTAGTCAGATGTACTGTGACTTTTTATAATCAGACAATGCTTATACGACTACAAGCTTACAATTCGGGGCCCATTTTTTGCTAATTTGAGGCCTTTTCAAAATTTTCCCAGGGAAGCACATGCTTCTCGAGCCTATTCGGTAATCAGGGCCTGCCTTGGAACCTTTGAATTGGCACCACTTAAGGTGTCCTTTAAAAAATTTATATTTCCATTTAATATTTATAAATTAAAGTGTAGTGTAACGAACCACGTTTCCTATCACTAACACTGAAGACGATTCCAAACCCATGAAGGGGTCCCATATTGGGATGTGGTAAGCATCCAGTCATTCTGTGTTCCATTATCGCTTAATTCCTCTTAAGGACAAGGGTTACCCAACTTACTTAACACTGGACTCGGAGTCCGCACTTGCACATAGGCTACCATGGTTTCAAGAAATGTGGTTTAAAAATATATTAGGTTTGTTTCGATAAAATATGTACGCGGGCAACAATTCTTGTGGTTTGATACAAATGATATTTAAGAAAAGACTAAATATTTTTTGGATGTTTAATAGAGCCTATTTAAAAGAACTGCGGGGGGATTTCGTTGAATCTTAAAAAAAAAAAAAAAAAAAAAAAAAAAAATATTAAAAATAATAACATATACATACTCATATATATATATATATGTGCAAATTTTTACAGACATGCAATTTTCCATTTTCTTCTTAAAAACTATATTAAATAATCTCGTGTGTCACTCGCACGACTTTCTCTTACCCTCAAATTTAATACTATAAATACAGGTTTGAGATTAAGATCTAAGATAACGAGTACTGTTATGTAAACCTATGTTTAACAATTCAAATTAGGCCTCTCAAGAGTTTTATATTATAATTAGTTACGTGTGAGGGGAAATACCGCACCCTCCCCCCCCCCCCCGTTTCGTTAATGCACCTACATTTATATAGAATTTAATTCGTTATTAAAAAACAATTCTGTTTTTTAAAAATAATTTAATAAAATACAGTAAGACCCCGCCTAACGCGGGGGATACGTTCCATCAAAGTAGAGCGTAATGCGAAACAGCGGGTGCACAATTTCAGGAAATCCCCGTACTGCTGCGAGGAATTTCGGGGAAACCACAGGGGAAATAAAAGAGCGCTAAACCGAAACAGCGCTAAATGAAACAGCGTTAAGCGAAGTCTTACTGTAATTTTAAAAAATTATCTTATGATAATACAGACGATTTCCATATTAGAGAAGTAGTATAAAACTAAATATCCAAAAAAAGTTTAATTTATTCTCGTCCCCCCCCCCCCCGCTTTTGTTAAAAATGAAAAAAATCAATAACTTTATTTTAAATTATCGCAGATCGATGGTTCAACCATTCATTTTAAAGGTATTGGCGAGCTCTTTTCAAAGATACCCATCGTTAAAATTTACTCCCATCGAAGGGGGCCTTCCCCCAGAGAGGGGGGGGGGGGGGGCGGCGAAGCTCCTGCATACGCAAAAAGAATTTCCCAGTTGACTATATTACAAAAAACATATATTCGTTTCATTTGGTTTAGTGCAGTCTATAGATGTTAAACTCTGCTTACCTGCAATTTCCCCCGTAGACGTAATGTATTAGAATACTTTTGAATGTCCCTGTACTCGAACCATTTCCTTCATCTCAACGAAAAGCTTACTGTAGCATCCCTATATGATACACCTTTAGAATACCGAGTTTGGAATTTCTGCTACTATATGTTCTTGAAATATGCTGATAACAGACACACAGACATCCACACAGACAGACACACAGACCATTCGCTAAAAACATGATTTTCGTATTCAGGGGACCTCGGAACATGTAAATATAACGAAAACTCGCGTTCGAAAATTTGACCCTAAAACAATACTTTCTCGACCCTATGGGTAAGAGAAAGTAAAAATCCATACACAATATCTTTAAGTGGGTTGTATTAAACATCCAATCTATATATATAGAGGGAGACAGGGTGTAGTTTCTTAAATATCTCTAGAAATTTTAAAATTTTGAAGATCATGAATTCATTAAAAAATGCAAATTGAAAAAACGCATTTTACAGTTTACAAATCTATAACAGAAATATCAAAAACCTTAAGAATAGTTGCCTAAATATATATTTTATTGAACAAATCTATCGTTCAATTTATAAACATTAAATGAAAGTATAAGCTTTAATATGAAACCTTCAAAAGAGCCAAATCCCCTTAAAGTGCTAAATAATCTAAAACAATAGATTGAACACAAGTTCAGGCGCTAAAATTTTAACTCTATATTAAACCAAACATTTCTTCGTAAACTTCTCAAATTATGTAAAACTTTGTAAAACATCAATAACTTTCAAGTATTACGGATTTCATAAAAAAGTTAAATTAACACATGCGAACACTTTCTTTTTTTTTTTTTTTTCCTTTTTTAATATTTCCAAACCATAACGATGCATTTGTTTTAAACTAAAAATATTAAATTATCTAAAATATCAATGATCGAAATAAAAGTACAAGTTTTTATTAAGTTTCAAATCTTCAACTCGTAAACTCCTCCAATTACGTAAAATATCAATGCATGACTGATTTTCTTCCTCTACAGCTAAATCAAAAGCGGTCTTTCCTTTTTTATTTTTAATATTTACGTCAGCACCTTCCTCGAGTAACACTTTGACAATGTCTGCAGCGCCATCATATGCCGCTTGATGAAGGGGGGTCCATCCATATGCATCTGTTGTATTCACACATGCACCGCTTTCGAATAGCAACTGAACATACTTTAAATCTTCTATTAAAACTGCTTTATAAAGTGGAGTTTCATCAACTCTATTTTTAGCATTAACATCACTACCTTTTTGTAGAAGCAATTCAATTATATCTGAACGATCAGGAACAGTGCACGCATAGTGAAGTATTGTATCTCCATTCTTAAATGTCGCTTTCAGATCAGCTCCATTTTCCAAAAACAATTTAACAGTATCATAGTCGCCTAATTCTACTGCAAGATGTAAGGGTGTGTTTCCATTAATATCCACAGCAAGCAAGTCAGAACCTTGGTGTACTAAAAATGCGACAATTTCTAATTTTCGTTTGTACACAGCATAATGCAAGGGGGTTTGCTGTTCACGGTCTCTAGCATTTAGATCAGCACCTCCATTTGCCAAAATTTTTAAAGCTTCTAAATTACCAAATTTTATTAAGCGACGAAGAGCATACCATCCATCAGTAACACCACTGCTTATTAAATAGGATATTGTAGCTAAATCACCAGACAATGTTGCATAATCAAGAACAGACGTTCCAGAATAACTACGAATGTTTACATCAGCACCTTTGCTCACTAAATGTTCTACAGTGGTTAAATTATTTGAGTGTCCTACAGCATAAAAGATAGGGGTTATTCCATATTGATTTTTAATATTTACATCAGCACCTTTGCTTACCAAGTAGTCTATAATGTTTAAATTATTTGAACTTCCTACAACAAGACAGAGAGGGAATTCTCCATTTTCATTTTTAATATTTACATTAGCACCTTGGCTTACCAAACATGCTATAGTAGATAAATTACCCGCTTTTACAGCATAAAAGAGGGGAGTATCTCTCAGTTGATTTTCAATATTTACATCGGCACCTTTACTTAATAAATATTCTATAGCGGGTAAATTATTATTCTGTACCGCTAAACTAAGAGGACTCTCTCCATAGTTAGCTATACCGTTTATATCAGTACACCTACTTACAAAAAATTCTATCGCAGATAAACTATTCCGTATTGCAGCGCAATGAAGAGGAGTTCGGTCATCTTTATCTTTAGCATTTATATCAGCACCATTAATTACTAAAAATTCTACAATTTCTAAATTATCTGATTCTACTGCAACGTGTAAAATGTCAGGTTTCTCTTTATCAGACAAATCAGCACCATTTTCAACTAAAAATTTCACAGCTTCTAAATTATCTGAGCCAGCTGCATGATAAAGAGGAAATCCACCTATTCTATTCACATCAGCATTTTTTTTTACTAACAATTTCATTATATCTAAATAACCGAAATGGGCAGCAAAACATAAAGCAGTTAGGCCATCAGGAGTTTTCATATTTACATCAGCTCCATGATTAAGTAATTCTTCAATGATATGTAAATTACCTGACCGCGTTGCAATGATTAAAGCAGTATCTAAATATGGGATCCTCTTATTTACATCAATATTTCTAAAACAAGATAGTAACTTTTTTACCATCAAAAGGTTATTATTCAACACAGCCAACTGAAGTGGACTATATCCTTTATTATTTAATTCATTTACAGAAACATCAGACATTGACAGCAATACAGCATTTAAGTAGCTTTCAGAAACTGGATTATTCGGATAAGAATTATCTAGCACAAACTGGTGAAGTATATTGTTGCCTTCTATATACTTTACACTACAGATTAGGGCTTTTAGTCGATTAGGATTGGAAAAATTACCACTTGAATTGGTATCCATACCATAACACATTTACCTCTTCTAAACAAACTACAACCAGGTTGGTTGAATATTAAGGTTCAATTCGAATACAGGCGACTGCAGTAGTAAATTACAGCTATTATATTGAAAATTTACTTATGACACTTATACGCCAGACTTAACTGCTTCACTGGAAGTGCGCTTGTAAATCTTCATCTGATAAAGACAGATAACACATGACAGAATTATAATGAGAATTACGGTTACATGCAAACGTAACACTTTCAAATAAATCGTTTGTAATTATAAAATGAAATTTTTACAAGGGGTTTGAAAATACACATTTATTTGTAACGCTTGCAAGGAGTGATGTTTGCTTGCAATTATAAATGAATCCGATGAACGATTAAAAATAGAATGGATGGATGGATGGATGGATGGGTTTTATGTCGCACTAGTGCTGCACAGATGGACAATTGGCGACGGTCTGGGACACACCCCTAGAGGTGGTCCGGAGACATGCCATCACAATTTTGATCCTCCATGGAAGGGATGGCTCTCACGCTTCGGTGACCCCCAGAGGTATAATTTTTGATGGGAACATGGAGGACATTGCGGCCACGACAGATTTTACAGTCGGCTGCAAAATTATTCGAGCACTAGCAATAATCCTTGCCAAAAAAAAGTACACTTAATACAGCTTTGTTAAATAAATCCTTATCGAGTCATGTTCTTAATCAGTTTAAGAACAGGATTCGACAAGGATTTACTTAGCAAAACAGTCTTAAGTGTACGTTTTAAATATAGGAATTATTGGCTAGTGCTCGAACAATTTTGCAGCCGACTGTACAGTCGGCAACAAAAGTGTCCGAACACTAGCAAAAATTCCTATATTAAAAAAATACACTTAATACTGTTTTGCTAAATAAATCCTTGTCGAATCCTGTTCTTAGTCAGTGTAAGAACAGGATTCGAGAAGGATTTATTGGAGGATAGCGGGTTCGATTACCGTGCTGGCACTGGGTGTTTTTCCAATTCTTCGTACAGTCGGCTGCAAAATTATTCGAGCACTAGCCAATAATTCCTATATTTAAAAAGTACACTTAAGACTGTTTTGCTAAGTAAATCCTTGTCGAATCATGTTCTTAAACTGATTAAGAACGTGACTCGATAAGGATTTATTTAACAAAGCTGTATTAAGTGTACTTTTTTTTGGCAAGGATTATTGCTAGTGCTCGAATAATTTTGCAGCCGACTGTATTGTAATTCTGTCATGTGCTACAGTCGGCAGCAAAAGTATCCGAGCACTAGAAAAAATTCCCATATAAAAAAAAGTACTCTTAATACTGTTTTATTCAATAAATTCTTGTCGAATAATGTTCTTAGACGTCTAAGAACACTATTCGACAAGGATTTATTTAACAAAACATTATTAAGAGTCCTTTTTTATATAGGAATTTTTGGTAGGGCTTGGATACTTTTTTTGCCAACTGTATCGGTCTTTATTTGACGAAGATTTACAAGCAGACTACAAGTCAAGCATACAAATCTAATGTATTGTCGGCAGCAAAAGTATCCGAGCTCTAGCAATAATTCCTGTCTAAAAAAAGTACATTTAATACTGCTTTGTTAAATAAGCCCTTGGTATAGCCATGTTCTTAGACAGTCTAAGAACATGATTAGACAAGGATTTATTTAACAAAACAGTATTAAGTGTACCTTTCTTGACATCGGAATTATTAGCTAGTGTTCGGATACTTTTGCTGTCGACTGTATATATGTTATCAATAAAACGTTTTTTGAATATTGATATTATATAAATAGTATATAAAATGTACAAATCAGTTGTATATATTACCAATACACAAACAGAATTATATATAAAAAGATTATAACTATTTCAACTACGTGTAGCGCTCTTTGATAACTAGTAAAATTTACTAAAAAGTTTGGCAAATACTCTGCATAACACATGTAATGATTTAATTTATAAATATATTTTAAAACATTATTTGATTTCGTGAGGGATTTTTGAAATATGGACTGCAATGCATTGTAAAAAATCTGTACAAGTTAGAAATAACAGAATAAAAAATCTATTAGGAAAATCATTTTATTTTTTCAAATGAAATATCTGCTATTCTAGATAAATGAATGATGATTTGACTTTAAGATATATGAAAAAAAAGACCCTGTTTGTGTGAGCACACAGTATCTTATATTTACAATAACTTATTTTAATAAATTATAAGTGAAGGGGGTGGATATAGCATGTAATGCAGATGATGGAGGTATAATTGAGTCATCTAAAGATATAACTAACACGTCTTGAAATCCCAACATTAACAGAAATGACGTTGTATAAAACTTTAAATAATATGATCAATGACTGATAAGATTATCAATTTTCAATAAAAAAGGAAGGAATATAAACATTTTTTAATGATTAATGTATGAATATACAGTCGTTAACAAAATTATCCGAACACTAGCAAAAATTCCTATATAAAAAAAGTAAATTTAACAAAACAGTATTAACTCTACTTTTTTTACATAGGAATTTTTGCAAGTGTTCGGATACTTTTGTTACAGACTGTACTTCTAAACTTTTGTAAATAAAAATACTTTTTTTTTTTTTTAATGAAAACTTTTTTTAATCAAATTAGTAAATTTGAAACATATTTTGAAGTTAATAAGCAATTTAAAAGGTTAAACTCAAAAATAATTTTCTCTCATAAAATAAAAACAATGTGAATTCATCTGAACTTTTATAAATAATTCTTATTGGATAATAATACAAAAATAAAGTGAGCAATGTGTAATTGTAATAAAAAAAATGAATTGAGAGCTGAGGGAGTAATTGTCGCATCAACTGTTAGGAACCATTTGGTACTATTTCTATAATATTTTTTTTTTTTTTTTTTTTTTTTTTGTTCTTGTTGTTGTTTATTCATTTATTATTATTTTTTTTTTTTTTAAGTTTAAATAACTGAACTGACTAGTTGGGCAAATAAATGATTAAACAAAAAATAATTAAGCAAATTCTACCGCAGCTTTACCGTAGATATCAACAAATTTCTTGTTTTATTTACAATAAAAGCACTTAGATATAACATTCTTTTAAAAATAATATACATGGCTTTTATTTTAAAACTCAGTAAATAAACATTTTAAAATATCCAGTCAATTCTTTTGCAGATAAATATCATTATTTTTAAAATAAAAACCATAAAATTTTCGGAAATAGAATGGTACTTGCAACATTGCTTTGAAAAGATAAAATATCCAGAATATATAATATGCTTCTTCATAATCTAAAAATGATTTTAATTTGTTATCTCAATGTATTAAAAACGACATAACAGACAAAATTCTTATTCACACATGGCTTCAATGCAAATACATCTCTCAGGAATCGTACAGATTCTTTTAATGAATGACATTTTTCTACGAATTAAATTATCTTTCTTCATACGGATGCAATCTTATTAAACTCAAAAATTTTTGCCGTCGATATAATTTTTTGAGTAATATTTCCGCCATCTTGTCTAATTTGCAAATGCAACCGGCTCTGCAAGCGGACTGCAGCTCTTGCAGATTTGCAAGGGTATTTGCAAGCAACATGTTACAGTCGGCTGCAAAATTATTCGAGCACTAGCAATAATCCTTGCCAAAAAAAAGTACACTTAATACAGCTTTGTTAAATAAATCCTTATCGAGTCATGTTCTTAATCAGTTTAAGAACATGATTCGACAAGGATTTACTTAGCAAAACAGTCTTAAGTGTACTTTTTAAATATAGGAATTATTGGCTAGTGCTCGAATAATTTTGCAGCCGACTGTATATTTGGGCACGATTTTGCATTGCAAACGGTTTTGCAAGCGGAAATATTAAGTTTGCATGTCTCTCTTAGAAAAACACCCAGAGACAGTGCGGGAATCGAACCCACTCTAATACGTTCGAAGGCGATCAGCAGAGTGGTGACATACCATTCGGCTAAGGAGGCCCTAAATTACAGGTGGCAGCAAAATTATTCGAGCGCTAGCAATAATTCCTATGTAAAAAACATACACTTAATACTGTTTTGTTGAATAAATCTTTGTCGAATCATGGTCTTAGTCAGTCTAAGAATATGATTCGACAACGATTTATTTAACAAAACAGTATTAAGTGTACAGTCGGCTGCAAAATTATTCGAGCACTAGCAATAATCCTTGCCAAAAAAAAGTACACTTAATACAGCTTTGTTAAATAAATCCTTATCGAGTCATGTTCTTAATCAGTTTAAGAACATGATTTGACAAGGATTTACTTAGCAAAACAGTCTTAAGTTTACATTTTAAATATAGGAATTATTGGCTAGTGCTCGAATAATTTTGCAGCCGACTGTATTTTTTTTTTATATAGAAATTATTTCTAGTGCTCGAATACTTTTGCTGCCGACTGTGCATCCAAGTTCGAAATAGACATGACATTCTACAGAGAACATACCTTCTATCCTAAAACATAGAGGGCCACAGCAGCCCTGTCGGTACAGAGCCAAGCTCGTGATTGGAAGATTGTGCGTTCGATTCTCAAGCCGACCAAAGACCGTCGAGTGCACTAATGGTGGCTGGTGCACGTAAAATACGTCGTGGCTGCAATGTCCTTCGTGTTCCCATTCAAAATTATACAGACGGCAGCAAAAGTATCCGAGCACCAGCCAATAATTCCGATATCGAAAAAGTACACTTAAAACTGTTTTGTGAAAAATCGTTGTCGAGTCATGTTCTTAATCAGTCTAAGAACATGATTCGACAAGGATTTATTTAACAAAGCAGTATTAAGTGTATTTTTTTTAAAAAGGGATTATTTCTAGGGCTCGGATACTTTTGCTGCCGATTGTAAAGTCGGCAGGAAAACTATTGAAGCACACATCCACACTTTTTACAGTCGGCAGCAACAGAATCCGAGCACTAGCAATAATCCCTGTCTTAAAAAACTACACTTAATACTGCTTTGTTAAATAAATCCTTGTCGAATCATGTTCTTAGTCAATCTAAAAAAATTATTCGACAAGGATTTATTTAACAAAATAGCATTAAGTGTACATTTTTTACATTGGAATTATTGGCTGGTGCTCGGATACGTTTCCTGCCGACTGTATATATTGTTTTTTAGTTTGATCTCTAATTTTTATCATCAACTTGCTTTTTCATAAACAGTATAAGTCTAAGATCCTGACTCCATTTATCCGTTGCGCAGTACTAGTAAGTCGTAAAACCCATGCAATCAACCATCTTAAAATTGCTGAAATCTGTCAATCTATAGTCAAATTCATGAAACTTCAATCACAGTCAATTATTTCTTGCTTTTATTCTGCCTATGCCTTCTAATACAGTCGGCAGCAAAATTATTGAAGCACACATCCTCATTTTTCATACATTTTCTTTTTAGTTTGATCACTAATTTCCATTATCAACTTACTTTTTTATAAACAGCATAAAGATTAAGGTAATGACTTGACGAATATTTACTTAAAACAGTATTATGTGACTATCTTTTAAATAGGAATTATTGCTAGTGCTTAAATAATTTTGCTGCCGACTGTACGGTTAAGTCTGAGTGAATTTATCACCGCACTAGAGCTAGATTATAAGCAATTGGCAACGGTCTGGGATTTAACCATAGAGTGGTCTCCGGACCAACGAGATATATAAAGTAGAGTGATAAATGGTAACCCTTGAGATGGTCCAAGATGAGTCATGTGACATGCTCTCCTTGTACCTACGTATTCGGTGGTTTCCTTGGTAACAGCTCATTTTCAGTAAATTCCTATGGCAACGGTTTCAATGTTTTTGTTTACTTTACGTAGTTTAATATTCTTTTGTTCTAAACCATTTTGATTTTGATTTTACTTCTTTTTTATTTCGTGTAGTTGAACTTTAACCGACAAAATGCTTAAAAATAGTTGAAAAATTATTATTTGTTGTTAAATTTAGCTCTTTAAAAGTTTAAATTTTCTTTTATAAACACTTTTAAAAATTGTTGAGAAACGATAAAAAAAAAAGGTATTTTATTGTTTATTAAAATGTGAAATATGTGTAAAATTAATTTAAAAACAATTTATTTCGGTCATAGGACTGTCATGTTACCTAATAATAATGATAATTTGTAGAACTGATATTTTAAATGCCAAAATAGCGATAAAGGGCCAAACACAGCAACTTATTCGAGCATGTCACGTGATTCATCTTGAACCACGGAAAGCTAATCCTTCATCCATTGAATCAGCACTCTGATTTATATATCTCGTTGCTCAAGACTTATTTTTTTACAGTAATGCTTCACTTATCCTGCAATTTAAAAAAAAAATACTACCTTAAAGGGACTTGGCACTAAACAGCCTACAAGGAGTCAGACGTCAATAGCAAGTGAGCTTCTGATTGGTTTGAAAACATTTTTTCACTATCATCTACATTTAAAAGTATTTTTGATTACTTTAAAGCTCTGTACTCAAAACTACAGCTCAAATAAAGTGTCTCTATATATTAAAAAAAGTAACTCTCTCTGGCTTCAATTTTTTTTTTGTCTGCGACAGCAACTTCTCGCGGAGGGCAGGGTTCTCCGCGTCATGAGATATATCAGTGTATTCCGACTGCTTCAAGGAAGGCATTTCAGCTGCTTAGAAATTTCCATCATTTTAATTAACGAAGTTATTAGCTATAAACGTCGGGTTTATAAAGGTATTCTATTTGCCACCGGAGAAAAAGTTTCTCTTATGACTTTTTTTTTTTTTTTTTTCTGTTTCTCTGATGTCACTTTCCTCAGGAAAATTAAAATGTGATCAATGATGTAAATAAGAAAAATTGAATCCGCGTTTGTAATGATCGATAGATGGCGCTTTCTCAGCTGAAGTTGTTAGTAAATATAATAGCTACGTGTATTTACTATTGTTCTTTTTTCGCCATTACATCATGGAAATCGATTGCATAATAGGATGCAATGAAAATTATTGCGTTTTATTATTTAATAATTCCACTGTATTTTAACTGCATCTATATGTTATCTTACAACAAAGGTACATCAAAAAATAAATAAATAAATAAAAATAAAGGTACAACTATAGAGTTGGTCCATAACTGGATTTGGCGATTTTTATTTGGCACCGTTTTGAACCATAACGATGCCTTTCTGGATTCTTTGCAATACAATACACTTTTGTTTACGCTTGGAATCCATCGCTACCATTTGCAAAAATGACATTTCGCCTTACTCACCAAAGAAAAATCACCAAATGCACTTGTGGACCAATACTATAGTTGTTCCATGACATCCATGAAATGTGATTGTTTTGCTTTTGTTCGTTAGCGAAGGAAACGATCAGGTTTATCTAAAATATTTTATAATTAAAACAAAATTAAACATATTATTACTTGTGAAATCCTCAGCTGCGAAACGTTTCGAACAAACAGTCATTCTTGACGATACGTCTTTGCCAATGAGGAATTAGCACACATGAGGGATTTGAACAAAATCCTATTTTTCTGATAGTTTTAGGCCCATAAATTTCAAAAAGTTTATTAAAAATGCAAAGAAAGTTCTCATTAATTTTAAAAATAACTTTAAAGTTAACCAAAAATCACGTGACTTCAAAACGCTGCCTGACGTCGCACTTTATGATGCTTTAATGTTTACATTTTGTTGGCCTGATTAGTAAGCAGCAATTCGTTCTAACTTTCGTAATTGTCAGTCATTTATGTGATTTCTGAGCATTTCTTTTTCATTTTATAATCATTTAATCCGTGATTGTAATGAAATGCTCGCCCTCTGGTGGGCTAAGGTGAAATTATCGTACCACTGATATCTTTCACGCTGAAACAATGATAGAACAACAAGAAAAAACAATAATAAATACACGAGGCTATTATATTTACTAACAACTGCAGTTGAGAAAGAGCCATCTATCGATCATTACAAACGCGGATACCATTATCATCATTTTTCCTTATCATTATTTTCAATTGTTTTCTTTTCATGGCTGTTGTCCAATGTTTTCGTTTAACCCTTTGCGGCGCAAGACAATTTTAAACATTTAAATTATACTGCCACCGGAATTCATGAACTAAATTAAACTAAAAGAAATTTTAAATTTTAAGGTTTAAAAAACCGGCCTTTTCTGATATGTTATAAACGTGAATTTTTGCTAAAATATTTCCGGGATGAAATTTTGCAGCTGGATCTTAAATTTTGCGTCCTCGTGGCGAGGACACCGCGCGTTAAGGGGTTATTAGGATCTGTGGAACGCGAAAGATTAACTTTTGAGAACCTTTAGCCGTTGTATTAGTGCAAAATGGTACAATACAATATTTATACTACGATTTTTTAATATCCGTCATTATTATAACATACAAAAACCTATTCAAGAAGCAAAGTAAAGCACGAAGTCGAATGTAAACAACGATTACTTCCGTTTGTTATCATAAAGAGTGACGTCACGATATATTATACTGCGTTTTCTCGATAGAGTAAATAGTGCGATGTTAAAATTGTTATAAATCAGTCATTAGATTTCAAATTAAAAAATGTATGTATTTATTTTCTTACCTTTTCATTTCTATTATATAAGAATTACATCAGAAAACGTGCAAATTGTCTATTCGTAAACGTCTCATCCATTCAGACTTTCTACTAACTAAAGCTTTATTTCCATTAGCGGAGGGAACTGCAATTTTAAATTTGTCATTTAGAAACAAATGGAAGCTTAATTCCTGATTTCTTGATCCATTGTAGTTACACTGTGGCACACAGCAGCATGTGTTATCTTTCTTGCCGGATTTATTCATCCTGTCGAATATACAGCAGCAGCAAGTGATGGCGTCTCAACGAAAGCGTGAAAGCTATCCGTTCAGTGGTATCGTTAATTTAACCTTAGCCCACCAGAGGGCGAGCATTTCATTACAATCGCTGATAATTGACATCTTTGAGATGCTCGAGAGAAGAAAAAAATATTTTGGAATAGCAAAACATTTATAAATAACCGATATTTTAAAAATATTAAGTAAAAATTTAATAAAGATGTAACGAAAATTAGTTTTTATTTTTATTTTAGTTTATATTATTAGTTAAGTTTATACAATTAGTTAAGTTTATATTATTAGTTTTTATTTTAACGTTAGGCGAAAAAGATTTAGTAATGAATATCATGATTATGTTAAACAACTATTGGTACAGAGTTAGAGGTTTGGCGCAGAAATTTTTAAAATGAAATTTACGAGATAAAAATTTATATTAGTTTATATAAAGATTTAGTTTTTTAACTCAAAACATATTTAAAAGGATAGATCTTTACTATGACCAATTTAGCGATTTTTAAAATTTAGAAATGAAGAAGCACGTACGTTTTTCGCCAGGGAATTTATTTACGCAACCACAATAGCCATTTTAACTCTAGCCATGCCTTAAATACAGAGATAAATTATAAAATGGTGCAATAATAATGATAATAATAATAAAATCCGCAACCTATTTTTGTTTTTTAAACATTGATGTAAAACTTTGCAGAAAACAGAATTTAATACAACAGGACATTCTTTTTTTTTTTTTTTTTTGTCTATATTTCCATATAAAGGAATGTAATAACTGCATTGCTAAAATATTTTAGTTACAGCTAATACAGGACCTGGAACAACTATAGTATTTCCCCACAGCTGAATTTGGCGATTTATTTTGGGTGATTATGGCTAAATCGCCAAAAATCATAAATCATATATCATAATTGATAAAATCATAAGCTAAGTTATAAATCATGAATCATAAAATCATAAATCCAAAATAAATAGCATGCATGCTGCCATATTATATCGCAAACAGTCCAGAACGACATCGTTATCGTTCAAATCGGCGCCAAAGAAAAATCGCCAAATTCAGCTGTGTGGAAATACTATAGTTGGACCCAGGACCTCACTGGCTGATTTTAAATTTTTCATTTATTTCGACGATGACTTAAATTATCTATCGCAATAATGCATGTCAAGATTTTCGCGAGAAACGTCAAAGCTACTTCGGTGCCAAATTTAAAATTTCGCCAAGAGGTTAAACTGTACCATTGCTTTAGCACGATTTTTTCAATTTTATTTTAAATATTTTTTAACTCAATTCAAGAGGGGAAAAAAGAAGAACATTTTTTATTTGGTCTAAATGTACAAAATATCTCCAGGTAAAATATTATCTGTTTTTCGTTCTGTTCATTATTAGAAAGAAAATGGCTGAAGTAGTTTTTCCTGTACCATTGTGGAGAATACTTTCGGTTTCTCAGACGAACACCTGCCAGTGTGCGAAACGCTCATGCGCTGGTTACGAGAGAAGAGAAAAAGTTTAGTGTTTACTTTCTGACTTCAGCGGGAAGAGCTGAGCTATGCTGGTATCTGTCATAATGTTACGAAAAGAAAGATACCTTTACTCAATTATATTTTATTTACTGCTACGTAATATTATAGCATATGTAAATAGATTGTTTTGTACATAGCCTAGTCTGTATATAGAAAATGTATATAAAGGATTCGAAATGTAAGTAAGAGCCCTGTTTTATTCGAGTTCCTGGCTCTTGATTATAAGTTATTTTTATTTTATTTAGGTATTAAGAAATATTTTATTCTATACGTAACATTTTTACGATTAAAAAGAATTACGTTTATATCAAGAATTAAGAACAGAAAGTACTTAGGCCAAGTTTTCGAATATATATATATTTTTTTTTTTTTGACATCGGAGCTGAATACGATTATCAGGTAAGCTCTCTCTCCCCTTTATTAAAAATTGAGTAAAATATATAGATATTTCCTTATGAGATTTGTTTACGAATACTGTATTATTTTGAATTATTGTTTAAGAATCTACGAGTTAGTACAGTATTATACATAGCACTTAAATGAAGGGTGCCAATTCATGTTCTTATTATTAAGAGAATTTAATATATTAACGTGATTTCTTGTGTGAATTATATTATAAAATTAGAATATAATTATTATTATTATTGTGAATATTATGTGAAGATAATCGAAAAAAAAAAAAAGGTTCATTTAAATTGAAGATTTCAGAACAATAAGAATAAGTGTAATAAAACAATATAAAATTTTGTATTTTGTTAAAAATTGTTAATAAGAATTTATTAAACATGGCAGAGTTAGAAAAATTAAAAAGAAAAAGAACAGTAATTAGAAGTTCCACTACGAAATATATTACTAATTGTGAGCAGTACATAGAAGCAGATGAAATCGAAATATCTGTTCTGAAAGAAAATTTAGATCAATTAGCAGTAAAATACGAAAATTTAAATAATCTTGATGAAATGATACAAAATCTTATGAAAAAGGAAGACGATTTAGAGTCAGAATTTGAAACAGTAGAAACTTACGCAGAAAAAATTATATCAGTTAAATCAAAAATCACTTCGGTTAAAAAAAAAAAAAAAAAAAAAAAAGAACCACCCGAAAGCACAAATACTAAAAAAGATGATATCATAAGTGAAGAGCCATCTTTAATTTCTTGTTCACATTCTAGAATAAAACTCCCTCGTCTAGTGATTGAAGAATTTGCCGGGGATCCCGCTAACTGGCTCTCATTTTGGAGTCAATACGAGAATGCAATTGATAATAATAACGATTTAACAGATATAGATAAATTTAACTACTTACATTCTCTGTTAATAGGATCGGCGGCTGATGCCATTAGAGGCTTTTCGTTATCCAGTGAGAACTATCAATCTGCAGTTAAAGTGTTAAAAAACAGATTTGGTCGTAATGACCCGATAATTAATGCACACATTGGAAAGTTATTGAATTTAGAACCGGTTAAAAATTCAGGTAACACAGATGCGCTGCGCAAGCTCTACGATAACATTACGATCCAAATTAGAAACTTAAGATGTTTAAACGTAACACAAAGATCATACGGCACTTTACTTACACAAATTTTACTTAAATTGATTACCACCGATTTAAATTTAAATTATCAAAGAAAAAAAAAGTCTTGAAAATTTTGACATCGAAGAACTGTTAGAATTCTTAAAAGCTGAAATTGAGTATCGTGAAACGGCGATACAAATACAGGAACTGTCTATTCAAAATCCAACTGTCGTAAAGGAAAAACAGAAAAAAATTCCTGAGTCTAAAACTTTACTCCCTACAGCGTGTAAATTGATGAACACTAATGAAAATAATGCAATTAATTCAAAATTTAAAAAGATAGATATTGCATGTATTTTTTGCAATAAATCACATGCATCGGAGAGTTGTAATGAGGTCTCTAAGTTAAATTTAGAAGCTAAAAGAAATATACTAAAAGAAAAAAGGGTTTGTTTTGTTTGTCTAAAGAAAAATCACAGCGCAAACCAATGTAGATCAGGGCATAGATGTCTTATTTGTAAAAGACGACACTACGCTATAATATGCCCGGATTTACCCTCAAACAAATCAGATATTTCAAATAAGATTAATGAAGAAATAAAAATAAGTACATTAAATAATCATGTACAGCTCTCTGATGTATTTCTGCAAACTTTAATTGTTAGACTGCACAATAATAATAAAGAAATGCTCGTAAGGGCAGTCTTGGATTCGGGCAGTATGAAATCTTATATATGTAGCGATACTATTGAAGAAATGAAGTATATCCCTAGCAATGAAATAAACTTGCGTCAATCACTTTTTGGAGATATTGAAACGAATGAAAATGTTTATAAAAATTATGTAATTGAATTAAGTAGTATGGACAGAAGTTATAAATGTAAATTTGATGCATTGGCTGAAAAACGTATTTGTTCTGAGCTTGGCCAAATCTCATCTGGTCCGTGGTTAAATGAACTTAAGAAGCATCATATACATCTTACGGACTTAGAAAATAAATACAAAGTGGATAAGGAAATAAAATTGTTAATAGGGGCTGATATTATGGGTAAATTGTTAACGGGAAAATTAGTACCCCTTAAATCAAATTTAACCGCTATACAGACTAAATTGGGATGGACAGTTCTTGGAAAAATTTTTGGCCCCAAGAGCAATACACCTAGTAATCATTCTCTCGTTATCTCTTCTCTTTTAGTTAAAAACCAGTGTGTAAGCGATCTGTGGAAATTAGACGTATTTGGAATTAAAGATCCTACACACCGTAAAACTAAGCAAGAGTTAGAAGACGAGACCAGCAATTATTTTAAGGAGACTCTTCGGGTAAATTCCGACGGCAGATACGAGGTAGCTTTACAATGGGTAACGGATAATTCTGCCTTACCTGACAATAAAAAACTTACTGAAAAAAGTCTATTTAGTACGAAAAGAAAATTAGTTAATTCCGGGAAATTAGAGAATTATTATGGGGTTTTTGATAATTGGTTATCACTTGGCATAATAGAAAAAGTAACAAAGACTAAATCACAACAGATGCATTATTTACCGCATAGACCCATAATAAAAGAGGGTAGTACTATGAGTTTACGGCCAGTGTTTAATGCGAGTTCACATTCTTCGTTTTCCTTCATTAAATGATTGTTTATCTACGGGACCTAATTTGATAGAAATTATTCCAACAATACTAAATCGATTTCGTAAAAGCTACGTGGGTGTTACGTCAGATATAGAAAAAGCGTTCCTGCAGATTTCAATAAGACAAAAGGATCGCGACTTTTTACGTTTTCTGTGGTTTGGTAGAGATAATTTGGAACAAATTGAGGAGTATCGGCATCAAAGGGTTGTCTTTGGTTTAACATGTAGTCCCTATTTATTAGCCGCTACCTTACAGTATCATTTAAGTAAAGTACCCGAAAATTTAAGCAATACTGCAGAAATTCTTAAGACATCATTATATGTAGATAACTGTGTAACTAGTTTGAACTCTGAGTTAGAAATGAAAAAGTTTATCTTGGAGTCACAAATAATAATGTCTACAGGCAATTTTAATTTACGAGGGTGGAAATCTAATTTGCATAGTGTCACGCCAGCCAATGAATCTATCACTGAAGAAAACATCTCCGTCTTGGGTCTTACGTGGTATGCAGACAGTGATACTTTATCCTGCAAAGTGCCGTCAATTGATGAGCCCGATAAACTAATTACGAAAAGGCTAATTTTAGCCATTGCTCATCATGTATTTGATCCAATTGGATTTACGGCAGCTGAAACATGGAATTTAAAACTTAAGTGGGATGAAATTCTTTCGGATCATTTAATACGAAAATTTACAGCATGGATCCAACAACTGAATTTAATATCAAAAATAAGGATACCAAGATGGCTAAATATTTCCCCAGACGATTCATTAAGTTTGCATGTATTTTGTGACGCAAGTCAAAAGTCTTACGCAGCGTGTGTGTTTTTAAGAATCTGTCGAGATGATCACGTGACCGTAAATTTAATACATGCTAGAAGTAGGGTAGCGCCTCTAAAGGTTCTAACTATACCGCGGTTAGAGCTCCTTGCTTGCTTGATCGGCGCTCGGTTGCTTTCGTCTGTGGTAGAAGATATTCAATTTCCCAGTACTGATATTCATTGTTGGACGGATTCTACTACTTCGTTATGTTGGATTCAAAGAAATCAAAATTGGGGGACTTTTGTCCAAAATCGTGTACGTGAAATAGTTTCCTTGACATCTCCCATCGTGTGGCGCCACGTTCCGGGTGCTCTTAACCCTGCCGATATAGCTTCTAGAGGATGTTCAGCCAAAAAATTGTCGCAACTAAGATGGTGGGAGGAACCCGAGTGGTTACGCAATAACGAAGAGAGTTGCCCAAATTCAGAGGATTCTCCGGATGAGGATTTGGTTGGCTCAGAAATACGAAAAACTGTAATTACTGCCTTAAGCAAAACCGACCATAACAGCGACTGGTATTACAAGTATTTTTCATCTATAAGAAAGATCATTCGCATGCTAGCGTTTATCTACAGATTTTATTTTAAGCTAAGAAAATTTCCTAGTGAATCCTCAAAAGCTTTGTCAGCTTCCGAACTTGAAAGAGCTGAAATCGCTCTTCTGAAATTGGTGCAAAAGGATTCATTTAATAACACAAATTACGACAAACTTCAAAACCTTAGACCGATGATTGACAGTGATGGTTTAAACAGATCGAAAACAAATATTTCTTGTAGAAATGACACTAACAGTTTTAAATTTCCTGTGATTTTACCGTCCGATCATCCACTGGTTCGACTGTTAATAATGCATACTCACAATGAATTACTACACGCTGGTGTTAATTTGATGATGTCATACTTGCGAGAAAAATACTGAATTATTAGAGCTCGTAAGACTATACGAATTTGTATACGAAAGTGCGTTAAATGCCAAAGATTTAAAGTCAAACATTCTGATGTTCTACCAGGTCCTTTGCCAAAGGAACGAGTAAACGATGCAGCTATTTTTGAAATAGTAGGCATCGATCTAGCTGGACCACTTTGTTTGAAAGGAGGCCAAAAATCTTATATTGTACTGTTTACCTGTGCCGTCTATAGAGCAATTCATTTAGAGTTGATCACATCTTTAACAACCGAGGTTTTTTTGCAATCATTAAGGCGTTTCATTTCACGACGTGGAAGACCATCAATTATATATTCAGACAACGGTACGAACTTTAGGGGAGCAGAGAAGTTTTTGCACGCTCTAGACTGGGAGAGTATTAGCTCCAAAGTTGCTGAACAAAAAATTCAGTGGAAATTTAACCCTCCGACCTCCCCGTGGTGGGAGGTTGGTGGGAGGTTGGTGGGAGCGCCTCATTCAAATGGTTAAACAAATCTTAAGAAAAATTTTGGGGCGTGCTGCACTTTGTTATGAAGAACTGCAAACCATTTTGTGCGATTGTGAAAAAATAATTAATAGTAGACCACTTAGTTACGTGTCCAAAGATGTGAACGATTTATCCCCTATAACTCCCGAGATGTTTTTGCACGAAATTCTCCATTCTGGTGTGTCTGACATTGACATTTTGGATAAAATGAAGCTCAGTAAACGAGCTAAGTATCTACAGAAAATGAGAGAGAACCTCAGACTACGATTTCGCACGGAATATTTAGGATATCTACGTCAACAGTCCATAAGAAACTACAAGGATAAGCCGCTAGAAGTGGGCGAAGTTGTGTTATTTGAGGATGACAACAAAAAACGTGCCTTCTGAAATATGGCCAGAGTGTTAAAATTGATCCCTGGACGTGATGGCATAACGGACTTGCTGTGGTGAAAACTGAAAAAGCCGATTTTTTGCGTCATATACAACGTTTATATAGACTTGAACTAGACCATTCTACAAACACTGATAATGAAAGTGCTGACAATGTTCCTGTAACAACGAGCAGTGGGAGAACTGTAAAAATTCCCCTAAGACTGTAACTTCATCAAGTGACTTAATTTTTTTTAATTTTTATTCATTTTGTTTATACACTGATGGAAAAAAATCCCAACACCAGGAAGGAGCTGTGCTAGATAAACAAAATTTGGTAGGCGTGTTTATACATCTGAAAGATGACGTCTATTCAAATTTCGAGCTTCGCGCATAAGTGTGGCGCTAGTAGCGACACTATGAACATGCAAATGAGGTTTGCTTTAAATAAGCGCTGTAAGGTTCATGATCGTTATTTACAGTTGAGATTTGACGTAGTGGGTTAATGTTAGTCAAGGATGCCTCTAAGAAGACGAAGAAGCCATTATCAACGGCTCACTGAGTTTGAACGAGTTCGTGTAGTCGGGCTACGAGAAGGTGGGTTTTCTTTCCGCGATATTGCAGAAAGGCTTGGCAGGAATGTATCCACTGTGCATGAGTGTTGGCAGCAGTGGTCAAGGGAAGGTACTGTCTCAAGAAGATCGGGTTCCGGGCGGCCACGTGGCACTACTGAGAGGGAAGACCGCCGTGTTCGGCGTATGGCTGTGGCTAATCGTACTCGTCTGCAGCTGAAATTCGACAACGAACTGTTACAAATCGGTTACTTCAAGTGTTGGTGAGAAATAAACTCAAAATGACATTCTTTCAATAATTACAAAAACTTTCTTTTTCATATTATTCTAAAAACATTTCATTTGACTCTTTTATTTCTTCATGCATATATACATCTACACTGGAGCGTCGGTGTGACGCATTTGTTCTGATTGGCCGTCTTTGTTTCTATGTACATGTAATGACGTATTTTTCGTTTTTTTTTCTCTTCTTCGATGTTCAGTTTTATAATAAAAATGTGATTAAAAAGAACACATGTGGGTTCTTCTTTTTATTCCCACAACATATTTTTTTCCTATTCATAAACCAAGCTAAAGAAGGCTGGTTTAATTCAATTAAAACCATTATTTAATTTATTTCAAATTATATATTTAAACAGCATCAGTCAACTTCAAATGATAGTTCCTGAAACTCCAAGTGATTTATTTTCATTTATGAAATTCTACATCTTGATACTGAAAGCTGAAATAATAGAGGATACTCACAAACAAGGTGAATGCATTTTACTTACCTTATAAACCTTGAACTATTTTTATAAAATATATAAGTAAATTGAAATATTTGTCAATAATACTTTTGTCAATTTGTAATAGATTATGACCACTGACGCGCTAAATTGAGTTTTTAAATTTATTCTTGACAAAAGTTTTTTCTTTGCATATTTGAAGAAACATTTGCTACATTTAAAATAATATTATTTTGCTACATTTAAAATAATAATAATGATAAAAAAAATGTAAGCGAAAATAAATAAATATGTTTTTTTTTTTTTTGTTTCTTGAAAACGAAAGTATAGAAATCTGTATAAACATTAAAAACGAAAGAAGTGAAAATATATATAAGAATGTTTAAAATAGACATATGAATGATTAAATATAAAATTGTAGTTATTATAAACTAGAAAGAAAACAAAATTGAAATATTAAAATGAGTATCCTCAAGGACACTATAATTGAAAAACTTAACGCACAAAATTATGATGTGTGGAAGTTCAAATTGGAGATGTTTCTCCAAAAGGAAGATTTATATTCTGTGGTTATTAACGATGCTCCGAATCCCATTACGGACACATGGAATAACAAAAATAGGAAAGCACGCGCTATCATAAACCTTTTAATAGAGGATAATCAAATAATCCAAGTCAAAAATCTCGAGACCGCTAAAGAATGCTGGAACGCTTTAAAAGCTGTACATGAGCGTTCAACCCTCAGCAGTAAACTATTTTTGCTTAGAAAGCTTTACTCTATGAAATTAACTGAGGGTGGCGATATGATCGATCATTTAACGTACATTTATCAATTACGAGATAAGTTAGTATCAATCGGAGAAGAAATAAATGACAGGCACCTTTCAGCCCTAATGCTCTGTTCCTTACCTCCAAGTTATGATGTACTAATCACCGCTTTAGAATCGCTTGATGAAAAGGATCTTGTACCAGAGTTTATACGCTCGAAATTGATTGATGAATTTTCTAAAAGAAAAGAAAACAAATCTGAAAATAATTCAGTGTTAAGGGTTAAATTTAAACCGAAACCAGAAAATTCAAAGTTCTGCCGTTATTGTAAAAAAAAATCGCATAAAATTGAAGAATGCTGGCATCTTAAAAATAAAAATAAAGAAAAGACTCTGAAACAAACAAAAGCCAGCAATGCCAGATCAACTTTCAAATCTGGTATGAACTCTCAAGACAGACATAACGCGGATAGGGCTCTTATTACTGAGAGTGAAAATAAAAAACCTAACGATAAAATATTCACTCTATTTATCGGTGAGAAATCTAACAATTGGTATGTAGACTCAGGTTGTTCAACGCATGTATGCAATGATAGGAGTAAATTTCATGAATTTAATTATAATAATTCACGCGTAACAATCGCGAATGGACAGTAGATAGAATCCCTGGGTCATGGGTCTGTGAAATTAAACACCATAAATTCCAATAACACACATAATACTATAATATTGAAAAATGTTTTATATGTACCAGAGATAGAGACAAACCTCATATCTGTAAAAGAGGCTACTGAAAATGGTTGTGTAGCAATATTTGAAAACAAATCATGCAAAATAATGCATGAAGGAGAAATATGCATTGAAGGTTACATTAACAACAATTTATACGAATGCAAAGTTAACTATGATACAACACACACTATAAACATGGTAAAAACATGCGAAAATAAAAATTGCATTGATAAATGGCACATTAAATTAGGCCATAGAAACATTAGTCATATAAAACAATTGGTAAACAACAACATGGCAGTTGGGATAAAACTAGACAACTGCAAACATGATAATGCATGTGAAACTTGCATATTAACTAAATTAACGGACAATCCTTATCCCAAAAAGGCTCAGTTTAGGGCAACTAAAGCACTAGAGTTGGTACACACTGACTTGTGTGGACCAATGACAACCCCCACGGTCGGTGGAAAATACTATTTTTTAACATTCATTGACGATTTCAGTAGATTTACAGTTATATACCTACTGAGAAAAAAGGATGAAGTTTTCACAAAATTGAGGGAATACATCGCAATGACATCAAACAAGTTCGGACGAACTTTGCATGCAATCCGCTCCGACAACGGAGGGGAGTATACCGGGACAGAATTAAACGATTACTTAACAAAATTAGGTATAGACCACCAATTCACTGTTCCCTATTCAGCTTCTCAAAATGGAACTGCTGAACGTAAAAATCGTACTTTAGTTGAAATGGCACGTTGTTTATTAAAGGATGGCAATTTACCAAATTCTTTCTGGGGGAGGCAATAAATACCGCAGTTTACTTGCAAAATAGACTCCCAACATCTTCGTGTGAATTGACACCTTATGAATTATGGACAGGTCGAAAACCTGACCTATCGATGTTAAAATCATTTGGTTGTCGTGCCTATGGTTGTCGTGAGTATTAGCTCCAAAGTTGCTGAACAAAAAATTCAGTGGAAATTTAACCCTCTGACCACCCCGTGGTGGGAGGTTGATGGGAGGTTGGTAGGAGCGCCTCATTCAAATGGTTAAACAAATCTTAAGAAAAATTTTGGGGCGTGCTGCACTTTGTTATGAAGAACTGCAAACCATTTTGTGCGATTGTGAAAAAATAATTAATAGTAGACCACTTAGTTACGTGTCCAAAGATGTGAACGATTTATCCCCTATAACTCCCGAGATGTTTTTGCACGAAATTCCCCATTCTGGTGTGTCTGACATTGACATTTTGGATAAAAAGAAGCTCAGTAAACGAGCTAAGTATCTACAGAAAATGAGAGAGAACCTCAGACTACGATTTCGCACGGAATATTTAGGATATCTACGTCAACAGTCAATAAGAAACTACAAGGATAAGCCGCTAGAAGTGGGCGAAGTTGTGTTATTTGAGGATGACAACAAAAAACGTGCCTTCTGAAATATGGCCAGAGTGTTAAAATTGATCCCTGGACGAGATGGCATAACGGACTTGCTGTGGTGAAAACTGAAAAAGCCGAATTTTTGCGTCATATACAACGTTTATATAGACTTGAACTAGACCATTCTACAAAAACTGATAATGAAAGTGCTGACAATGTTCCTGTAACAACGAGCAGTGGGAGAACTGTAAAAATTTCCCTAAGACTGTAACTTCATCAAGTGACTTAATTTTTTTTTTATTATTATTCATTTTGTTTATACACTGATGGAAAAAAAATCCCAACACCAGGAAGGAGCTGTGCTAGATAAACAAAATTTGGTAGGCGTGTTTATACATCTAAAAGATGACGTCGATTCAAATTTCGAGCTACACGCATAAGTGTGGCGCTAGTAGCGACACTATGAACATGCAAATGAGGTTTGCTTTAAATAAGCGCTGTAAGGTTCATGATCGTTATTTACAGTTGAGATTTGACGTAGTGGGTTAATGTTAGTCAAGGATGCCTCTAAGAAGACGAAGAAGCCATTATCAACGGCTCACTGAGTTTGAACGAGTTCGTGTAGTCGGGCTACGAGAAGGTGGGTTTTCTTTCCGCGATATTGCCGAAAGACTTGGCAGGAATGTATCCACTGTGCATGAGTGTTGGCAGCAGTGGTCAAGGGAAGGTACTGCCTCAAGAAGACCGGGTTCCGGGCGGCCACGTGGCACTACTGAGAGGGAAGACCGCCGTGTTCGGCGTATGGCTGTGGCTAATCGTACTCGTCTGCAGCTGAAATTCGACAACGAACTGTTACAAATCGGTTACTTCAAGGACAGCTCCGAGCCAGACGCCCTGTAGCGTGCATTCCACTGACTCCAAACCACTGCCGTTTGCGACGTGAGTGGTGTCAAGCTAGAGCTCATTGGAGGACGGAGTGGAGATCTGTTGTGTTTTCTGATGAAAGCCGGTTCTGCCTTGGTCGCAGTGATAGCCGTGTGTTGGTTAGAAGGAGGCCAGGTGAACGCCTGCTAGCGACCTGTCTGCGGCCTAGACACACAGGGCCTACTCCTGGAGTTATGGTTTGGGGAGCAATTTCGTGTGACAGCCGGAGCACTAACTGCAAATTTGTACGTCAGTTTAGTGATACAACCTGTTGTGCTGCCATTCATGAACAGCATTCAAGGGGGTGTTTTCCAACAGGATAACGCTCGCCCTCATACCGCTGTTGTAACCCAACATGCTCTACAGAGTGTCGACATGTTGCCTTGGCCTGCTAGATTACCAGATCTTTCTCCAATCGAGCACGTATGAGACATCATTTGACGACAACTCCAGCGTCATCCACAACCAGCATTAACCGTCCCTGCATTGACCGCCCAAGTGCAACAAGCATGGAACCCCATCCCACAAACTGATATCCGACACCTGTACGACACAATGCATGCACGTTTGCATGCTTGCATTCAAAATTCTGGCGGTTACACCGGATACTAATGTACAGTCACCCCAAAAAAAAACGCCACCCCCCCACCTAATTTCGCCGTAAATTATCGTAGAAACATTTGACTGGTACCGATCGATCTGTAATAACGTCTAGTTTATAACGGTATAGTTAAATTTTGCCTAAGGGGTCGTCTACATATTAAAACTGGCATTAACTTCATTTTCTTCAATGGCAACCCCTATTTTTGACTTCATATTCAGATTTCTGAGATCAAGGCAGTTCGAAAAACATACCTATTTATATACCTTAAATCAATTTTAAATAGAGTTACACGTGAAAATGTATTAGGGGTCCGTCTATACATTTAGAAAATATAAATCACGATCTACCACCCAGTATACATTATTTATTAAGTTTCACACCGGAAAAATTTTTCAGAAATGTTAATTATAAAATAAAAAAAATGACTAATTCACAGAACTTTTTGAGTTAGTTTATGAATTAAAAGATTTTTATTGGTTTCTATTGATTAAACATCAGACAGTTCACTTCATACGAAGAAAATTAAATAGCTTGAATAGATATTAAAATACCTATCAAAAGAAAAAAAAAAAAAGATGAATGTTTTAAATTTGTTTGAAAATTCAAAATTATTTTAACTCAAGCTGCCGTATAATTGTCTGAAAAGGCGGCACTCAACCTGGCTCCCACGGCCGTTTCACAGTGACAATGGGAGTTTGTTCTGATACTGCAGTACTTTCATTTTCTTTAATTGACTTTTTTAAAATATTAAAACAGATTTTTTTATTTTTATTTATTTATTTTTTTAATTAATTATTATTATTATTATTTTTCATGACATTATTAAAAACTTTTACATAAATCTCCACGATATTCTTTTGCTTTTATATTTTATAATGTGTAACAAATTAATATGCAAAATAATAAATCCTACTACTTAATGGGATGTTCTAAAATTCTACACTTTAACACAGATACCGAAGTGGACAGTGGGTGTCGAAAGGCTGACTACCCTTAATCTAAATCTTCACTTGAAAAGGTCAAAATGTTACATAAGTCTTTTTTTTTTTTTTTTTTTTTTTTTTTAAGGAAAAAAGAAGAAGATAAGGAGGAGAAGGAAAGATCAAAACTAATATAAAGCATATTAAACGTTAATACCCTTTAAACACTGGAAAAAGGCGGGGTTTTGTGTTGTGTGTCATTTGGGAGCTGTAGAGTGCCAGAAAATTACTTTATGTAATAAAACTTTTCATTTAAAGGGTATTTAAAGCAGCATTATATTTATTACATAGACTATTCAGAAAAAAAGTACCATTCATCTGGTTCATGAAAAATAAAGAACATTTTCTGGCATTGCTCTACGTATATACATTCTTGTCAACCTATCCCGGAAGATTACTGGTCCCGCCCCTTTCCGTACATTTTTTTCACATCAGTCTTTTTTGAGCCGTGTCAGCGTGGCTGACACTGATCTTTCCATTTAGGCTAAGTCAGCCGGCAGTGTAAAATATGATATAAAACTACAGAACTTACATAGTTTTAAGTAATTACTGACAATTTATTTAAAATTTACTTCATTTTTTTTTTTTTTTTTTTTTTTTTTTTAATAGGATTTTTATAGGATTATATCGTTAAGGCCTAATGGGGTTTATTGAAACTCGATAAACATAACACGCTTCTAAGCAGCACGTGTGGCCTGAATGGGATTACCATAAGAATTCGCGTGGCGCTCAATGAGTTAATCGTAAATGTATTTGAAGTTAATTACTCTAAAAATTAAATTGTGTACACACAGGGGCGGGAACTAACAATGTTACGGGTTAGGTTGGCAAGTATGCATATATATTTTGCTTAATTTATAAAAATTTATAACACATTTTCTTCTTTTTTTTTAGTATTTTGTGTTTCGATCTCTCGTTAAAAATAAATACAATATTCATATATAAACATTTCCATACAGTAATGTATATAAACATATTGATTAAAGAAGATTTGTTGATATTATATAATTATTCTTCTATCTGTATAGTATATTAACACAAATATATTTTGTAAATTTCGCAGTATCGAAAAACAGCAACATAGCTTCCATATCAAGGCTTAATATAAATAGCCACGCCTTTTCACAAATTTTCTAAAACTTTATAATATAAAGCAAAATAATATTGCATATTTGTAATTAAATCATTTAAGTTTTGTCTTCAATAATCGATGTAGTAAATACCATTGTGATTTATGCATACCAGCGTCACATGTAGAGTCAAATAGGAATATGCAAATTTGTCTTTTTTTTAAAATAGTGTTTCAGCGAATCAGAGGCGGAGCTTCTTTTCTTTTGAAATTCTTTCACAATTCCTCGCCTACATTGTGATAACTTTACAAAAATATGCCAATTTGTATAATAAACATCGAAATATTGCTTAGGAAACAATAAAAATAACATAAAGGTAAATTAAAATAGTTTTCCGTCAAATTATATACAAACATTTACTTATCGAGGATACAGATTATAACAAGTGACGGCCCCCTAACAGGAATAAAAAGTGAAATATCACTGTAACTCAAAAAATAATGTTAGGAACGAGCTGTAAATTTAGAAACCTATGTTTTTGATGATGCCCGTTCTATTCGTGCAAAAATTAACATAGGTCATAATTCATAATTTTTTCAAATATGAATTTATTAATAATTTTCATAATTCAAAAAATGTTTTTTTAGCAAAAATTTGCATGGAATATGTTTGGGTTACTTCATTCTAACGAATAAAAAAAACAGAATTTAAATATCATAATTATTTCGGAAGATATGATTTAATGTTTGTCACATTCATTTAACATTAGCACCCCCAAACTTTGACAGCTTATAACTCTATGAAAAATTCAGCGAAATATATAAACTATACCATTTTCCGTGATGATTTGATCCAAAGAATTCAAATAAATTATAAAAAATGGGGGTTACCATTGAAAAAAATGAAGTTGATGTCAGTTTTAATATGTAGACACCCCCCTAAGTAAAATCTAACTATAACATTATAAACTAGACGTTATTACAAACTGATTGGTACCAGTCGCATGTTTCTACGATAATTTACGGCAAAATTAGGTGGGGGGGGTGGCGTTTTTTTTTTTGGGTGACTGTACCAACATTTCACATTTGAAATGGCTCTTCTCGCCAATGGCTCTACCTGTGATCTTGAAACTTTAATCAATTAAATATGTTACCTAGACAAATGTATTGCTGAAATTTCATTACTGTACAATAATTTTTTCTTGGTGTTGGGATTTTTTTTCCATCAGTGTATAACTATTTTGTTTTTCATCTAAGTCCATATTTTAGTATCATGTATTTAAGTATGTTTTGAGTATATTTTCAGATTATCCACTCAAAAGGTGGAAGAAAATGTGGAGAATACTTTCGCTTTCCAAAAGAACAGCTGCTAATGTGCGAGAGGCGCATGCGCTGGTTACGAGAGCAGAGAAAAAGTTTAGTGTTTACTTTCAGACTTCAGCGGAAAGATGTACGCTGATTACTGTAAAATGTTACGAATGAGGAGATGTTTTTTCTTCATTATATTTTATTTATTGCTACGTAATATTATAGCATATGTAAATAGATTGTTTTGTACATAGCCTAATCTGTATATAGAAAATGTATATAAAGATGACAAAAATGTAAGTAAGAGCCCTGTTTTATTCGAGTACCTGGCTCCTTCATTTTAAGTTAGTTTTATTTTATTTAAGTATTAAGAAATATATTATTCTATACGTAACACGAAGTTTGAACTGTCTGCCATAATTTGTTTTTGAGATACGCTGATAACAGACACACACACAACACACACAGACACACAGACCATTTGCTAAAAACATGATTTTCGTATTCAGGGGACCTCAGAACATGTAAATATAACAAAAACTCGCGTTTGAAAATTTGACCCAAAAACAATACTTTCTCTATCTTAAGAGAAAGTAAAGAGAACGGTAAGAGAAAGTAAAAAAAAAGGGGGGGGGGGAGAGGAGAGAAGTTTTAATCCAAATTTTCTTAAATAATATCGAAAGGAATTATAATGGAAGAAAAATGCTTTTCCAATTCTGTGTGATATGTAACTATTTTCTATGTTTGACAAATATATTCGGATTGACATAGAAGATAATGACTCAAGTTTAGCAGATCTGTACAAATTAAATCTTGATATCATTATTTAGGTCCCTCGTATCTTCTTTTAATATTAAACTTTTAACATTTAGAGTATGCTGGGATAAAGCATCGATCTGCTACAAATTGTTTATTCGAACACTCTAAATTTGAATGTGATAATTAAGAGCCACATTACAGCGTTTTATATTAAAAACCTTGTATTTTATTTAAACTGAAATTTTGGAGACTTAAATAAATTAACAATACTTAGATCTTCGCTGATAACTAATACCCTTTATCATTCAAAATTCTATCCGAAATAATAAATCTTCTCTTCCATGTGTCCTACAGTTACATAATTTTCAACAACGGTTGTAGATATTTTACCCTCCAGTTGTAAACATTCGTCTAAGTTCTCTTTTGCCCGAAGTTCCTTCATGTATTTGCTGTCCCTTTTCCTCTATATCGTACAAAGATTTAAAAAAAAAAAAAAAAAAAAAAAAAAAAACTCAAAATTTTAGACGCATTTTCAGTTTTATTTGTTATTACAACTTTTTGTTGCAAAATAATAATACTAATAATAATTTTGACTTTTCCTACCCCCATGTTTTCAAGTCAAATGACAAGAATTCGAAATATGAAAAAGACTATCGCTTTTTTCTGTAATACTTTGATTATTCCTGATATTGGGACCAAAATGGCGGGACCAAAACGGCGGAACCAAATCAGCGAGAAAAAAACGGCAGGACCAAAGTGGCGGGACCAAAGTGTCATGTACCCGGTTTTATAACAACACGGTATTTCAGCATTGCGTTGTCAGCAGATATAAATTTTCGAGGAAATTTTAAATAGACTCAATTCAATGAAAATGTCTAAAAGTCTATTCTAAAATTTCATACCAGCTACAGCGTTCCCAACTTTTATAATTTATTCACAACCATTTTTAGCCCCCATTTTCGCACCAGAAATTTAGTAGATTATCTCTTTAATATGTGACAACGATTAAATAAGAAAATCATTTAAAAAAATTCACGGTATGAAAAAGAAGCGGCGATAAAAATGATTGTGAATAAATTACAAAAGTTGGGAACGCTGCACTGATACCAGCGTCGCCAACCATAGGACAGTTTTCTTACACACAGTTCCAAAGTCTCCGATTGAGATTGAAGACATTGTGCTACAAAGTAACTTACATGAATTTCACACTATTAAATTGTGGAAAACTAATAAATATTAATAAATATTTCTATCAAAAAGTACTGGTCTGAAACTGAATTTAAAATTAGATATGCTGGTACCATTGTATTGTTAGCACTGCTATTTAATATAGGCAAATGGCTGTCCCCTATATTTTTCTTTGAAAATATATCAATATCTTACGTACAAAGTTTAAATAAATTCGAAAATACTATAAATATCGGTCAAAACAAGCTGTAAAGAAAAAAGACACTAACGCTCATTGGGGAATTCAAAATAATTGACCTTAAATAAATATAATGAAAAATTAAATTAATTCAAAAGTTATGCATGATTAAAAAATATGCTAACATTTATGTTTATATTTCTTTTAATAATGTATTCACTGACTTTGTAAGCGATTACTTACTTTGTGTTTTTTTTTTTCTAAAAATGAAAATATCACCATGTATAAACAACAAAAACTATTTAATATAAGAAAACTGAACATTAAATGAACTTTTATATGACCGATATTTTACATTTTAGTCAAGAAGTGTTTTTAAAGATTATCATTTATCCCAAAGAATAATCAATGCAGATGTAGAGAGAAATATGTGGCACTCCTAGTTAAAAGAAGAACATAAACTGACTACTCATCACTTTTATCGAACTCTCTCTCTCGCTCGATTTCATTTTAATGTAGTTGTAATGTAGCTTCTCCTTGATTCTAGCAGGTCGTTAAAACGCTCTAACAATACACTTAATATATATATAATTTTTGATCTGTAAATTTAACCCAGATATTAAATTAATGGATAAAGAAAAAAGCATCCATTTAATCGTCCAAACTTACACATAAAAGTAATAATATTGTGCAATTTAAAGTTTTATTTACAGATAGAATCTAGACAGGAAGCACAAGAATGACTGGATATTATTCAACATCGACGTATGCTGAACCAGTGCTGTATGCCTTATCCAGGTAAGTGAAATCTTACCTCTTCATTATTAATATTATTTAATATAAATGAAAAATAATAAAGCGCTCTCTCTCTATGCAAATATATATATATATATATTAAATCAACTTACATTATTTAGGACAGCGCAATAATTTGCACTACTGTGCATTTAATATTATATTTAGTTATTTACCACAGATTATGAGATTGATCCAGTCTCTTAAATAAAATAAAAGAGCGCAACGATAAAATAAAATTACAGCACTGGGACTAAAGTCGAAAAAGAAAGAAATTATGAAATATAATTAATTTGTGTGTTTGAAGATAATAAATATAAATTGAAGAAATTCAATTAAGTATATATATATACAAATAATATAAGTGTGAACTCTTAAACTGAAATCAACTTGTATGTGCTCATAACTAGACATAAAAAAAAAAAAAAAACTCATGACTGTTATCTCAGTAAATGTGCTCTCTTCAAATATTATTTGAACTTTTCCAAGAATAAATATAAGTAGTATATAAAAGTATGTTTTGATAAAAAAAAAAAAAAAAAAAAAAAAAAAAAATTAAATAAATAACAAAATGGCAGATCCCGCAAAAGAAATAACATTAATTGAGAAATTATCTCCAGTAACTATGATAACTGGAAGTTTAAAATAGAGATGCTCCTCACGAAGGAGGATCTCTTCCAGGTTATTATAGAAGCGTCCCCAGAGCCTATAACTGATGAATGGCGACCTAAAGATCGTAAAGCGCGCGCCATAATTAATTTAGCTATAGAAGACACACAAATAGTATACGTAAAACACCTGTCCACAGCCAGGGAAACATGGGATGCACTTAAAAATATACATGAGCGGGCAAATCTAAGCAGCAAATTATTCTTACTCAGAAAATTATACTCCACCAAACTAGTAGAAGGGGGAAATCTGATAGAACACATAACTAGTATTTATAAGTTAAGGGACAAATTGTTAGCGATAGGAGAAGAAATAAATGAGCAGCACTTATCAGCGTTAATGTTGTGCTCGCTACCCCCTAGTTATGATACCCTGATAACGGCTATCGAAGCCAGAAATGACGATGAACTTACACCAGAGTATATTAAAAGCAAATTGTTTGACGAATATATTAAAAGGACAGAAAATCACCAAACAAAAGGTGAAAACGCGTATAAAACTCAAATTAAGCGTAAAACACCACCAAGTAAACATTGCAATTTTTGCGGAAAGAATTCACACACCCGTAACGAATGCTGGCATTTAAAGGCCAGACCAAATCATAACCAAAGGAGTTATAATAATTTTCATAACAGCGGTAACAATCCCAGCAAGTACAAAAACAAAAATAAAACACAACTCATAAAGGAAACTGAAAATAAATTAAAGAATCTTACGTTTATCATAGATAAAACTGAGCATAACTCATGGATAGTCGACAGTGGGAGCAGCAGGCATATCTGCAACGACATAAATCAATTTACAAATCTGAAAGACAACGAAAAGGTTAGTGTTATGCTAGCGAACGGGCACTCCGTAGTCTCACAGGGTTGCGGCGACGTAAACCTTAAAGTAATTAACTCGGATAAGGAAATAAACAATGTTACTTTAAAAGAGGTTTTATACATACCCAATATAGCCACAAATCTAATATCGGTAAAGAAAGCAACAGAGAATGGTTGTGTTGCCATATTTAAAAATCATGAATGTAAAATCAAATTCGGGAATAAAACTTATATAGAGGCGAACTTGACAGATAATTTATATGAACTACAAACGAGCGAAAAATTTTCCGAAAGTTTAAATATTGTAGAAGCTTGCGAAAATAAAAATTGCATTAAATTGTGGCATGAAAGATTAGGGCATAAAAATTTGCAACAAATAAAACAACTCGTCGACAAAAATATGGCAACTGGAATTGAGTTAAGTAAATGTAAACACAACACAGAATGCGAAATCTGTATCATTTCAAAGTTGGAGGATGACACATATCCGAAAAGGGCAACTTTCAGGGCAGAAAAACCATTAGATCTAGTTGTTTCAGATGTTTGCGGACCTTTTCAAACTTCCACAATAGGAGGGAAAAATTATTTTTTAACGTTTATCGACGACTACAGTCGTTTCACATTTACATACTTATTGCGAAATAAAAATGAGGTGTTTGATAAATTTAAACAATATTATGCGTTGACTTTAAACAAGTTTGGCAGGAAAATAAAAATATTGCGTACCGATAACGGCGGAGAGTATACAAGCAATGAATTTGAAAACTTTCTTGCGAATGAAGGAATCGAACACCAATTAACAGTACCGCATTGTTCTCCTCAAAATGGCGTGGCGGAGAGAAAAAATAGAACATTGGATGAAATGACCAGATGTTTGTTAAGACAAAGCAGCTTGCCGAATAAATTTTGGGGTGAAGCCCTTATGACTGCTAATTATCTACAGAATAGGTTGCCAACGAGTGCATGCGATAAAACACCATATGAAAAATGGAATGGAAAAAAACCAAATCTCTCGCATATAAAACCATTTGGTTGTAAGGCATATGTGTATACTCACAAAACCACAAGAGGGAAGCTTGACAACAAGGCAAAGAAAAGAATACTTGTTGGTTATGACCTTAGAAGTAAAGGTTATAGAGTATATATAGATAATAATGTTAGGATATGTAGAACAGTAAAATTCGTCGAAACAAAAACAAAAGATAATAATTTTCAGTATATCGATGATGAGCTGTTAGAGACAAACAATAATACAAATGAAGGAAATTCTAGCGAAACAAACGATCATAAAAATAACTTCCCGGTGATATTAAATGAAATAAATCAAAATTCAGACCAAATTGAGGATGTTAATCATGACATGACAGATCAAACAATTCCGAGAAGGTCGGAAAGAGTTAACAAAGGTGTTCCACCTGACAGATTTGCTTTATTGACAAATACTATGAACGTAAACGAACCCAAAACCTTCAATGAAATATTGCAGATAGAAAATTCCATAGAAAGGGAAAATTGGCTAAAAGCAGCCAAAGATGAAATTGCTTCTTTAAACGAAAATAATACTTGGGAATTGGTAGACCCTCCCCCTAACACACACATAGTAGGCTCAAAATGGGCATTCAAGGCGAAATATAATGATAAGGGTGAAATCCAAAAATATAAAGCCAGGCTTGTTGCCAAAGGCTTTAGCCAAAAGTATGGGGTATATTATGACGAGACGTTCGCCCCGGTGGCGTCTCATACGACAATTAGATCTTTTCTTGTAATGGTCCTATATAAAAACCTAGAATTAAACCACTTGGATGTAAAAACTGCGTTTTTACACGGTCAGCTCGAAGAAACAATTTACATGCAACAACCGGAGGGATTCATAAATCCCGGTGAAGAACATAAAGTGTGTAAAGTTAATAAAGCCATTTACAGGCTGAAACAGTCAGCCAGGGCTTGGAACTCTAAAATTAACGAAACTTTATCAAAATTGAATTTCACACAGAGTTCCACTGACAAATGCCTATACAAAAGAAACACCAATAATAAAACCATCTACATACTAGTGTATGTAGATGACATATTAATTGCTGGAACCAAACATGATATAAACAATATAATAGAAGAACTTAGGCGCGAATATAGTATTACCAACCTTGGTAGCGTTACTAATTATCTGGGAATAAATATAACACGGACAGACAGCAATACTTTATTTATAGATCAGTCAAACAAGATTAAATAATTAGTAAATAAATTTAATCTAGAAAATGCGAAACCCACTAATACTCCCATAGATACAAATTACTTGAAAAATTACAAGAATGAAAATTATTTAACTGACAATACTGATTATAGAAAAGCAGTAGGGGCACTTCTATATATAGCCACTGTCAGCAGACCAGACATCAGTGCTGCCGTCAACTTTTTATCTCGACACAACGAAAGACCTAGAGTGTGTGACTGGGAAAGTGCTAAGAAAGTAATTAGGTACCTCAAAACTACCATAAATTTAAAATTAAAATATGACAATGAACATCCTGCTATACTAACCGCGTATGCGGATGCCGATTTTGCGAACGACCCCCCAGGACCGAAAGTCCATCACCGGAAATGTATTTTTTATTGGCAAAAATCCGATATATTGGTATTCGAGGAAACAAAAGTGTGTCAGTCAATCTACCGCAGAAGCGGAATATATAGCAGCAGTAAGCGCTGAGCAAGAAACACTATGGATTCTTCGACTGTTAAGAGATTTAGATCTAAGTCAAATAAAACCAATTACAATCTTCCATGATATCCAATCAACGATTAAATTGATCGAATCTGACAAACATCAAGCGCGCAGCAAACATGTTGATGTTAAATGTATGAAGAAGGGACAATTAGATTGGAATATGTCCCAAGCAATAGAATGATTGCGGATATATTCACAAAACCCCTACCAGGGCCGGCTTTTAAAAACTTAAGAACAGAACTAAAAATAACAGAGCATTGAAAATACCGGTCAAGTAGGGGTATAAAAAAACTGAACATTAAATTAACTTTTATATGACCGATATTTTACATTTTAGTCAAGAAGTGTTTTTAAAGATTACCATTTATCCCAAAGAATAATCAATGCAGATGTAGAGAGAAATATGTGGCACTCCTAGTTAAAAGAAGAACATATACTGACTACTCATCACTTTTATCGAACTCTCTCTCTCGCTCGATTTCATTTTAATGTAGCTTCTCCTTGATTCTAGCAGGACGTTAAAACGCTCTAATACACTTAATATATATATAATTTTTGATCTGTAAATTTAACCCAGATATTAAATTAATGGATAAAGAAAAAAGCATCCATTTAATCGTCCAAACTTACACATAAAAGTAATAATATTGTGCAATTTAAAGTTTTATTTACAGATAGAATCTAGACAGGAAGCACAAGAATGACTGGATATTATTCAACATCGACGTATGCTGAACCAGTGCTGTATGCCTTATCCAGGTAAGTGAAATCTTACCTCTTCATTATTAATATTATTTAATATAAATGAAAAATAATAAAGCGTTCTCTCTCTATGCAAATATATATATATATATATTAAATCAACTTACATTATTTAGGACAGCGCAATAATTTGCACTACTGTGCATTTAATATTATATTTAGTTATTTACCACAGATTATGAGATTGATCCAGTCTCTTAAATAAAATAAAAGAGCGCAACGATAAAATAAAATTACAGCACTGGGACTAAAGTCGAAAAAGAAAGAAATTATTAAATATAATTAATTTGTGTGTTTGAAGATAATAAATATAAATTGAAGAAATTCAATTAAGTATATATATATATACAAATAATATAAGTGTGAACTCTTAGACTGAAATCAACTTGTATGTGCTCATAACTAGACATCAAAAAAAAAAAAAAAAAAAAAACTCATGACTGTTATCTCAGTAAATGTGCTCTCTTCAAATATTATTTGAACTTTTCCAAGAATAAATATAAGTAGTATATAAAAGTATGTTTTGATAAAAAAAAATAAAAAAATAAATAAAATAAATAACAAAATGGCAGATCCCGCAAAAGAAATAACATTAATTGAGAAATTAAACTCCAGTAACTATGATAACTGGAAGTTTAAAATAGAGATGCTCCTCACGAAGGAGGATCTCTTCCAGGTTATTATAGAAGCGTCCCCAGAGCCTATAACTGATGAATGGCGACCTAAAGATCGTAAAGCGCGCGCCATAATTAATTTAGCTATAGAAGACACACAAATAGTATACGTAAAACACCTGCCCACAGCCAGGGAAACATGGGATGCACTTAAAAATATACATGAGCGGGCAAATCTAAGCAGCAAATTATTCTTACTCAGAAAATTATACTCCACCAAACTAGTAGAAGGGGGAAATCTGATAGAACACATAACTAGTATTTATAAGTTAAGGGACAAATTGTTAGCGATAGGAGAAGAAATAAATGAGCAGCACTTATCAGCGTTAATGTTGTGCTCGCTACCCCCTAGTTATGATACCCTGATAACGGCTATCGAAGCCAGAAATGACGATGAACTCACACCAGAGTATATTAAAAGCAAATTGTTTGACGAATATATTAAAAGGACAGAAAATCACCAAACAAAAGGTGAAAACGCGTATAAAACTCAAATTAAGCGTAAAACACCACCAAGTAAACATTGCAATTTTTGCGGAAAGAATTCACACACCCGTAACGAATGCTGGCATTTAAAGGCCAGACCAAATCATAACCAAAGGAGTTATAATAATTTTCATAACAGCGGTAACAATCCCAGCAAGTACAAAAACAAAAATAAAACACAACTCATAAAGGAAACTGAAAATAAATTAAAGAATCTTACGTTTATCATAGATAAAACTGAGCATAACTCATGGATAGTCGACAGTGGGAGCAGCAGGCATATCTGCAACGACATAAATCAATTTACAAATCTGAAAGACAACGAAAAGGTTAGTGTTATGCTAGCGAACGGGCACTCCGTAGTCTCACAGGGTTGCGGCGACGTAAACCTTAAAGTAATTAACTCGGATAAGGAAATAAACAATGTTACTTTAAAAGAGGTTTTATACATACCCAATATAGCCACAAATCTAATATCGGTAAAGAAAGCAACAGAGAATGGTTGTGTTGCCATATTTAAAAATCATGAATGTAAAATCAAATTCGGGAATAAAACTTATATAGAGGCGAATTTGACAGATAATTTATATGAACTACAAACGAGCGAAAAATTTTCCGAAAGTGTAAATATTGTAGAAGCTTGCGAAAATAAAAATTGCATTAAATTGTGGCATGAAAGATTAGGGCATAAAAATTTGCAACAAATAAAACAACTCGTCGACAAAAATATGGCAACTGGAATTGAGTTAAGTAAATGTAAACACAACACAGAATGCGAAATCTGTATCATTTCAAAGTTGGAGGATGACACATATCCGAAAAGGGCAACTTTCAGGGCAGAAAAACCATTAGATCTAGTTGTTTCAGATGTTTGCGGATCTTTTCAAACTTCCACAATAGGAGGGAAAAATTATTTTTTAACGTTTATCGACGACTACAGTCGTTTCACATTTACATACTTATTGCGAAATAAAAATGAGGTGTTTGATAAATTTAAACAATATTATGCGTTGACTTTAAACAAGTTTGGCAGGAAAATAAAAATATTGCGTACCGATAACGGCGGAGAGTATACAAGCAATGAATTTGAAAACTTTCTCGCGAATGAAAGAATCGAACACCAATTAACAGTACCGCATTGTTCTCCTCAAAATGGCGTGGCGGAGAGAAAAAATAGAACATTGGTTGAAATGACCAGATGTTTGTTAAGACAAAGCAGCTTGCCGAATAAATTTTGGGGTGAAGCCCTTATGACTGCTAATTATCTACAGAATAGGTTGCCAACGAGTGCATGCGATAAAACACCATATGAAAAATGGAATGTAAATAAACCAAATCTCTCGCATATAAAACCATTTGGTTGTAAGGCATATGTGTATACTCACAAAACCACAAGAGGGAAGCTTGACAACAAGGCAAAGGAAAGAATACTTGTTGGTTATGACCTTAGAAGTAAAGGTTATAGAGTATATATAGATAATAATGTTAGGATATGTAGAACAGAAAAATTCGTAGAAACAAAAACAAAAGATAATAATTTTCAGTATATCGATGATGAACTGTTAGAGACAAACAATAATACAAATGAAGGAAATTCTAGCGAAACAAACGATCATAAAAATAACTTCCCGGTGATATTAAATGAAATAAATCAAAATTCAGACCAAATTGAGGATGTTAATCATGACATGACAGATCAAACAATTCCGAGAATGTCGGAAAGAGTTAACAAAGGTGTTCCACCTGACAGATTTGCTTTATTGACAAATACTATGAACGTAAACGAACCCAAAACCTTCAATGAAATATTGCAGATAGAAAATTCCATAGAAAGGGAAAATTGGCTAAAAGCAGCCAAAGATGAAATTGCTTCTTTAAACGAAAATAATACATGGGAATTGGTAGACCCTCCCCCTAACACACACATAGTAGGCTCAAAATGGGCATTCAAGGCGAAATATAATGATAAGGGTGAAATCCAAAAATATAAAGCCAGGCTTGTTGCCAAAGGCTTTAGCCAAAAGTATGGGGTATATTATGACGAGACGTTCGCCCCGGTGGCGTCTCATACGACAATTAGATCTTTTCTTGTAATGGTCCTATATAAAAACCTAGAATTAAACCACTTGGATGTAAAAACTGCGTTTTTACACGGTCAGCTCGAAGAAACAATTTACATGCAACAACCGGAGGGATTCATAAATCCCGGTGAGGAACATAAACTGTGTAAACTTAATAAAGCCATTTACAGGCTAAAACAGTCAGCCAGGGCTTGGAACTCTAAAATTAACGAAACTTTATCAAAATTGAATTTCACACAGAGTTCCACTGACAAATGCCTATACAAAAGAAACACCAATAATAAAACCATCTACGTACTAGTGTATGTAGATGACATATTAATTGCTGGAACCAAACATGATATAAACAATATAATAGAAGAACTTAGGCGCGAATATAGTATTACCAACCTTGGGAGCGTTACTAATTATCTGGGAATAAATATAACACGGACAGACAGCAATACTTTATTTATAGATCAGTCAAACAAGATTAAACAATTAGTAAATAAATTTAATCTAGAAAATGCGAAACCCACTAATACTCCCATAGATACAAATTACTTGAAAAATTACAAGAATGAAAATTATTTAACTGACAATACTGATTATAGAAAAGCAGTAGGGGCACTTCTATATATAGCCACTGTCAGCAGACCAGACATCAGTGCTGCCGTCAACTTTTTATCTAGACACAACGAAAGACCTAGAGTGTGTGACTGGGAAAGTGCTAAGTAAGTAATTAAGTACCTCAAAACTACCATAAATTTAAAATTAAAATATGACAATGAACATCCTGCTATACTAACCGCGTATGCGGATGCCGATTTTGCGAACGACCCCCCAGGACCGAAAGTCCATCACCGGAAATGTATTTTTTATTGGCAAAAATCCGATATATTGGTATTCGAGGAAACAAAAGTGTGTCAGTCAATCTACCGCAGAAGCGGAATATATAGCAGCAGGAAGCGCTGAGCAAGAAACACTATGGATTCTTCGACTGTTAAGAGATTTAGATCTAAGTCAAATAAAACCAATTACAATCTTCCATGATATCCAATCAACGATTAAATTGATCGAATCTGACAAACATCAAGCGCGCAGCAAACATGTTGATGTTAAATGTATGAAGAAGGGACAATTAGATTGGAATATGTCCCAAGCAATAGAATGATTGCGGATATATTCACAAAACCCCTACCAGGGACGGCTTTTAAAAACTTAAGAACAGAACTAAAAATAACAGAGCATTGAAAATACCGGTCAAGTAGGGGTATAAGAAAACTGAACATTAAATTAACTTTTATATGACCGATATTTTACATTTTAGTCAAGAAGTGTTTTTAAAGATTATCATTTATCCCAAAGAATAATCAATGCAGATGTAGAGAGAAATATGTGGCACTCCTAGTTAAAAGAAGAACATAAACTGACTACTCATCACTTTTATCTAACTCTCTCTCTCGCTCGATTTCATTTTAATGTAGTTTTAATGTAGCTTCTCCTTGATTCTAGCAGGACGTTAAAACGCTCTAACAATACACTTAATATATATATAATTTTTGATCTGTAAATTTAACCCAGATATTAAATTAATGGATAAAGAAAAAAGCATCCATTTAATCGTCCAAACTTACACATAAAAGTAATAATATTGCGCAATTTAAAGTTTTATTTACAGATAGAATCTAGACAGGAAGCACAAGAATGACTGGATATTATTCAACATCGACGTATGCTGAACCAGTGCTGTATGCCTTATCCAGGTAAGTGAAATCTTACCTCTTCATTATTAATATTATTTAATATAAATGAAAAATAATAAAGCGCTCTCTCTCTATGCAAATATATATATATATATATATATATTAAATCAACTTACATTATTTAGGACAGCGCAATAATTTGCACTACTGAGCATTTAATATTATATTTAGTTATTTACCACATTTAATACATCTAACTTCATACAATCATAGAATTTACTGACGTCGCGTCGTATTTGTGGTTTTATTTGCAGATATTCTTGCATTTAGAAATTTCTAAACAAAAATGCTAGCTTGCCTTTTTTTATTTATTTAAAGCTCTAAGCATAAATTTAAGATATACATATATACACAGCTTGTTTTCGACGATTAATATAACCGAAAAAAGCTGTGAATTTTTTTCGGTTTGAAGTCTCCCTTGAAAAAACAAAGAGTTGATATATATATATATATATATGTATATACATGTATAAATTTTTCATTGCATTTTAGATTTTCAAATATTCAAGTTTGAAATTTATCTTAAATAGATAAAGTTTACGATTTGTAAAAGATATATGCTAGTAATTAACTCATAAAAAATTAAATCTGATTAACTATTACATTTCTGTTTAATATAATTAATAATTATTACTTTATTTTATAATTAAAAATTAAATAATCTCAAAAGATATTAAAAGCTGAATTCTGGAGATACTATACCAATAACGAAACTGTTAAAAAACTAGTGCATACATTCCTGGAGAAAATATGGATTAAAAACAGACTAGTAAATACACTTATCTTAAAATATTGGAGCATCAATGTCATCTTAATGAGATTTGTAAAGATTAATCTGCTGGCTGCTAATTATCGGAAATTTTGGTGACGTTAATTGCAGAATGGGACATTTTTTCTTTTCATCGATTTTGTTTTAATAAAGATTTAGTGAGAAAAGATATTAAAATGAAAGTCTCATCATCCAGACTTAAAATCTCCTTCATGGTGGATATTATCAATGCAGATTAATAATTTTAAAAAATTTAATCGAAGTATAATTACAATTTTAATAAAGAAGTCTTATAATTACAATTACCATAATAATAATGATAATGGCTGAATGATTTTAAAGTTTTAAAAATTACAATTTTTAATAGGTTTCTTAATTTTCTTTTATGTTTTGTATTGAAAAAAGATTAAAGATTTTGTTTAATAGACACAATTTAAAAATTAATATGAACGTATTCTTAAGCGTTTGAAAAATAAAATTCATGTTTCTTATAAGATTAATAAAATAATAATAATAGTAATTTTCTGTTCTCTAGCAACAATTGCCAGTATAAATGAATAGGGATACATGACATGATACCCTGTTACTACCTGTAAATTTTCTTTACGATCGTTGTGTCCCAATTAGAAGATAAATTAAACAAATAATTATACTGTGGGAAATTGTATAGAAAATTATACAAGAAGGTTTTGTGATGGCCATAGCATAGGAATTTTGCCATTTTTATTAAGTCTGATTTTTCATTATTAGAATTCAATCACAAGAAATAAATTCTGAGATCCATCTATGGGTCTTTTATTTTAAATCGGCTTAATTTAATAAAATTATTAGATCAACTACGCGATCGACTTTTAGTCAAAAAAATAGAATATTTAATCGAACACTAATGGACTATAATATCAACCATAACAAATCTCGGAATAATTTTCTCTTTTAACTCAATCCAAATTTCAGCACCATATAAATCTCTTTCTCCATCTTAATGAATATTTTATCTTGAAAGAACAAATTTGGGCAATCAAACAAGCAGAAAGTTTCAGATTTAGTGGATCACTTAATGGATCTTTAGGGCAATGGCGGAGAAAAGAGAAATTCGCTAAGAACGAGACTAGAAAATGTAATATTTGAGCTACCGTAATTTCTGGTAGATAAGATGTGCCATTTCTCCATTAGAAATTTTATTTAATACAGAAATCTATAATTTTTCGAATGAAGAGTTCGAACAAATATAAATTTATTTATCAATTGAAATTTCTGGTGTAAAACTGGATTATATAACCTGCGGGGTATTTACCAGAAATTACGGTAAATGTACCCAAATTTGAAACAATATGAGTTTAAATTAATAACCAATGAAAAAAATGTAACTATTGTTTCTATAAGAAATTATTTGATTAAATTCAAGCTCAGAAATACTTTTTATAAATTGCGAGGTAGTGTTGTTACGACTGAAAATTACAGATTTTATCGAAAAAAAAAATTCAATTAAATTCAAGGTCGATATCTTTATGAAGCTACCGTTACATTTCTTCCAATTATAAATTTAAAAATCAATATAATTAATTCTTTATCTAAATGAATTCGTGAAGTTAATTCAATATTTCTTATTAAGAACTATAAACAATATCTAATTAACACTTTCGCGAGTGCATGTTTTTGTCATACTGATAATGCTCCCTCTGTGGACATTATTCTTTTAAGCTATATTATTTCAGAACAAGTTTTTCAGCATACATATTTATATTACGTATGAATAGTTAATAATTATGTTTTTTCTGATGAAAGTATTTGTTCTTTCTTTAAATTAATTATATATTAAGGATATTAAAAAAATGAATATGGACATTTAGATTAAGATATATTGTGGTTTATATATTTATAATTACAAAATAACCCGACCCGAACTCGACAAGTGAATTCTGAATCAACCCGAATCCCGACCCGAACCCGACAAATAAATTTTATTCGACCCGAAAACCGACCCGAACCAGCACTAAAATATTTTTGGCAACCTGCATCCGACTCGAAACCCGATTTCTTTTACCCGAAACCCGAATCTAAATGAAAATTAATAATTCATCTAAAAATCATGAAAAACATTTTTCATTTATAAAATAAAGTAAATTTTAACTGTCACACTGCTGTGTGTGTGTGTGGTAAATCATTTTAAAAAGAATTAAAAATTTAATTACTAACTTATAACTAAGTTAAAAATTAAAAAATCTGAAAAATGGATTAATAATAATTTTTAATTATTTATGTGTATTGTAAACTTCATGTGTACAAAAATGGGTTTCAATCTTAGAATGTTTGTAGTTTTATTGTTTGATGCTTATCACACACATAATAGTATTAAAATAATGTTACAGACTGCAAATAAACATCCACTGAACTCATCGAAATCTACATTCCTATAACTTCTTAAAAACAACTGGCAAGAGAAAAGATATTAATTATCAGTATAAATTCACAGTCTATTTTAAAAGGATGTATGTAATCAAAATAGATGAATCATACATCTGGTTACTGTGGGAGACGTAGCCTGTTTTCAACAGCTTTTATCCTTTCCTTTTTTTTTTTGTTTTTTTGTTTTTTTGTTCATTGCTTTAGTCAGATATAGATGTTCATTTTACTATGATAATTTGTGTAAGCGTATATTCATCTTGGGTTCATCTCAGCAAACAAATTTCTACTTTATTAAGATAAAAAAAAAAATTTTAAGATGTTTTCGAATCGACCTGATTCGTTGAAAACTAAACTCGACCCGACCCCGAATCCATTCTGCATTAAAAAATATCGTCAACCCGACCCGAACCTGACCTGCAAGAGAAACAAATGAAGTCAACGCGACCTGAACCTGAACCGCGGCTCGGGTCGGGTTCGGGTAAAATCTGGTAACCCGACCCAATGCAGGACTCTAATCCATAGTATTTTGATTGCACAAATATAAATATAGAAAATATTCTTAAGAAATATAGCACCATACAAATTACAAAAGAAACATCAACGGGCGAAGTTACAGATTTCTAAATTACGTGAATCTACATCAGCGGTTGCGAAAGTTAAAATAAAATCTCGTTTCGTATTTACAAAATACAAAAATTTCTTAGAATTTCTAGAATTCAACTTAATTGTTGGTATCCTATCACGAGAAATAAGTTCCAGAATCGCTTATCCACGTCTACAAGAAATCGACTTTATTCGATAAAATTGATTTGTCGATAGATGTGATCGACATTTAATATGAAGAATAGCATATTTATTCGAACACGAAGATTCTATAATGATAATCATCACAAACAGGGCCTGATTAAGGGGGAAGCTCGCTCATACCGGCATATTTTTACAATTATTTTTTACTTCATGTCATACAAATTCCACGCTTTGACGAGGAAATATTTTTTATAAAAAATTAACGGTGTAAAACAATCCAATTTACTCACCGTTATTAGACACCAGAATTCTTTTTAAATAATTTTTAATGAAAATTTTCTGTTTATTATAGGAGGAAAGTATTTGTTAAAAAATAACGGTGTAGGTATAAATAATGTGTGAAGAGCGAGCTTCCCCTTAATCAGGCCCTAATTACAAATCACAGCAAATTTTCCCTTTTAGTTCAATCCACCTTTTAGCACGGTAGATTTCTTTCCCCATCTTAACAAATATTTTATCTTATCAGATTAACTTTGCGCAGTCAAACAAGCAGAAAAGTTTTAGATTTAGTGGATCATTTAATGGATCTTTATGGAAATGGAGAAATCAGAAATTCTCTTGCTACGAGATTAGAAAATGTAGTATTTTAGCTAAATGTGCCCGAATTTGAAACGATATGAGTTAAAATCAATAATCAATAAAAAGTGTAACAATTATACTGAAAAAAATTATTTAACGTAATTTCTGGTAGATAAGCCGCAGGTAAGTTGTGTCATTTCTCCACCAGACATTTTTTTTATTAGAGAAATCTATACTTTTTTGAAGGAAGAGTTCGTACAAATATAAATTTTTTTTATCAATTGAAATTTCTGTGCAAAACTGGGTTATATAACCTGCGGGGTATGTACTGGAAATTACGGTAATTAAACTTAAGTTTAGCCATGTTTTGACATTTATGGTTTTATTAAATTCAAGATTGGGATATTTATGAAATTAGCATTACATTATGTTCTACTTATAAATTAAAAACTTAATATATTGTGTTTAATATTTTAACTATATGAATTAGTGAGGTTATATCTAGTGGTTTAATTTAATATTTCTTATTAAGAATTGTAAACATTAATAAATCGAAATAAAATATCATCTCGTATTTACAAAATACAAGAACTTTGTAAAATTTTTTGGAATTTTGACACGAGAAATGAACTTTGAGATCCACGTCTTTCAGAAATCGACGTTATACAACAAAATTTTTATATCAATATGTATTATCGACATTTAGTCGGAAGAATAAAATATTTATTCGAACATGAAGAGACTGTAGTGACCAATACAAATATTGGTATAATTTTCTCTTTTGCTCAATCCACACTTACACGTCATAAATATTTTTCTTATATATTAACAGAGCTAATTTGGGCAGTCAAACAAGCAGAAAGGTTCAGATTTAGTGGATCATTTAATGGATCGCTAGGGTAATGAAGAAGAAAATAGAAAATCGCTTAGAACGAGAATGGAGAATTTAATATTTTAGCTGAATATGCCCTAATTTGAAACAATATGAGTTTAAATCAATAAAAATGTGTCACAATTTTACTATAAAAATTATTTAATTAAATTAAAATCTAATCATGCTTTGACATATATATTTTATTAAATTCAAGATTGGCATTTTTATGACGGCGTTACATTCATTCTATTTATAAATATAAAAATAATGATTAATGTTTTATCTCAATGAATTACTGATGCTATTTTAGTGTTTCAATTCGATATTTCTTATGAAATGCAATTCAAAATTTTTTCTTTCTATCTGTGTGTATCTGTAACGACTTTTTCATTTTTCCGGATATCATGTAAAAATGGTTGGATGGGAATGGGACAGGATTAACAGAGTTGCCAACAGTTAAATTTATTCTGCAGCATTTTTAGCCACGTCTATATTCCATAGCGCTTTTTTTTTTTTTTTAACAATTTTTCATCTTTTATCATAGTTATATATTGGCGAAAATTATTGTAAAATAAAGTGGTGCGAAATAAAGGGGGGTGGGCACTGAAAGGAAGACAGACTAATTAAATTTATAATGACTCGTAAACATTGCTGGAATATGTTGAAATGCTTAGGACTAACGGAAATGCAGTTCTAGTAGTTTCCAATTTTATCCCTTAATGTATCCCAGTATTTTAGCGTATCCCTGTAAATCTCAACGCTAAACATACTTCATTTTTTATAACACTTACAAAAAAATTAAAAAAAAGCATATTAATGTCAATTTCTTTAAGATTTCTGCAGTAGAAATTTATTTAAATATGATTTATAATGCTGTTCATAAAACTCAATGCATGGGCATTATTTTGGATGTCCCTGTACACAAACCAGTTGTGTTATTAATGCAATTTTAAATAAGGAACATTCTATAGTCAACTAGAATAACACACAATTTTGATGAAATTCTGATAATATTTGTGGACGCTTAAGACGGAAAGTCATATGGACAGAAAGACTAGTACAAATCATAATCACATTTAAATATTGTTGGAAAGTGTTAAAGTACTTAATTAAAATTAAATTCCAGCAACTTCAAATTATAGTTCTCTATGTACAGTCGGTAACAAAAGTGTCCGAACACTAGCGAAAATTCCTATGTAAAAAAAGTACACTTCATACGGTTTTGAAAATAAATTCTGGTCGAATCCTATTCTTAGTATAAACTTCATTCGATAAGGATTTATTTAACAAAACCGTATGAAGTGTACTTTTTTTACATAAGAATTTTTGCTAGTGTTCGGACAATTTTGTTAACTACTGTATCTGAACATATTTGAGTGGCATAGATCTCTATGTACAGTCGGTAACAAAAGTATCCGAACACTAGCGAAAATATTCCTATGTAAAAAAAAGTACACTTCATATGGTTCTAAATCCTTTTCGAATCCTGTTCTTAGTCTAAGACCATGATTCGATAAGGACTTATTTAAGAAATCGTATGAAGTGTACTTTCTTTCACACGCTTTTATTAGCTTCACCTGTATGTATAATGTATGTTTGTAACCGCTCTGGGAGCAAACAAAAAATCTATATTGTAAAAAAAGACTTTCCCTACGTGAACGCTGTGAGGTAAGGCTCTGTGCTACAAAGTTAAAGATCTTGCGTTCGATCCCAGTCAGAGGAGGTTTTTTAAAAATGGTTTTTGTTTGACTCCAAATTATTTTAATTAAAGATTTAAATGTATGTAAATATTCTGGTGTATCACTCACACAATTTTCTCTTACCCTGCATTTCAATACTAAGATAGATATTTTGTGCTTTTTAGTTCACATTTCTATAAAAGCGTGTTCTTTAATTTTTTAAAACTATATTATTACATAGGAATTTTTGCTATTGGTCGGACACTTTTGTTACCGACTGTATCTGAACATTTTTGAGTGACCCTGTCAACGTTAATTATACACTATATATATATATATATATATTTATTATTATTATTATTATTATTAAAATAAGTTTTATAAATATACCTCTCATAGAACATAATGATTTGGAATACTTTCAGATGTCCCTCTATAATAAACTAGTGGTATTTACTTCATTTTTAATAGGAAAAAACCGACGAGTAACTTGAATAACATATTCAAGAGTTCATTAATATTTAGAGTTAGAGCGCGGACAGACAAATCGAAGTCAAATACTTTTCAACACTATTGGAAAGTGTTAAAAAGATATTTTATTGAAATATACATATTGGAGGCAATACAGGAAAAAATTTAAACTTCTTTTTTCAAAAAGTGGTAAACAAGAGAGGAAAATATCGGGTACGGTGAGAGCGAAAACCCACTAGGCCTAGACTCCACATTTGGGTTGATCGGGCTCTAGATAAAAAGGCAAATTTTCTGCATAATTATAATTCATACATTGTTATCCATCCATCAGGATAAACCTCGAAACCTCAGGATAAACCTGTTTCAAAGAACATTTTTGCTGAAAATCATATTTTCATTGAAACCTTTAAAAGGGTAAATTTTAAAGGGTAAATTCCCTGAAATTCACAATTCACATTTTTTGAGACTTCAGCAAAATTTAAATAACATATCCATCTTATAGATCACTGTAATCATTCGAAACATACAAATGATATTTTCTATAAATATTAAATATAAAGAAAAAGTATATATTTCTTTGAACAATAAAATAAAAATAACTATTATATTAGGCGGGAAAAAAAAAAAAACAGATTTAATTCTACAAGTAACTATTGCATCCTTTTTAAAATTGTTTCTCTTCATAAATTGATATTTTTTAACGTCAATTTACTTAAAGTATATTTTTTAGATTATAGAAGTCAGAAGCTCTCAAAACTATTCAAGCTATACATCGTATGGCATTTAGGTGAAAGCAAATATTTTAAAAATAGTGAAATATTATACATACAGTCGGCAGCATAACTATTCGAGCGCTAGCAAACATTCCTGTACAAAAAAAAGCTACACTTAATGCTGTTTTGTTAAATAAATCCTTGTGCAATCGTTTTCTTAGACACTAAGAACATGATTCGCCAAGGACTTATTTAACAAAACAGTATTAAGTATACTTTTTTTTTTTATATAGGGATTTTTGCTTGTGCTCGAATAATTTTGCTGCCGACTGTAAGCTATGGAACCTTTAGGAGTAGTTTTATTTAGAAATAAAACTAACTTTATGAATTTCCTTTGTATGAATTCGTTTTAAGGATGTATCTTAAACAAGATCAAGATTGAAATTATAAAATATAAATTTTAGTTATATTCAGTATACAGTAATTTTTCAACACTTATTCCCTTTCTCAAAGACTAAGAAATTTTATTTATTTATTTTATTCTATTTTTTAAATTAAATGATCCATAATTACAAGGAAATATTTAATACAAGATTTTAATTTTTTTTAATGAAGTTAGAAATATTTAAAATTATAGATTTGTAATCATATTTAAAAAAAAAAAAAAAAAAAAAAAAAAAAGATGACTGCAGGTTGTTTTACCTGATGAACGCAAAATTTCTGTATAAAACAAACACAAACACAGTTATACTTAAATTAATGAATAAATAATAGGCTGATAAATTTAATTTTAAAAAATGTTACTTTTAAACATGGGATAACCTTCTTAAATATGTTTTAATCATAATAGAATACTTATGTTCGGTTGGACTTGGAGCAGGGCTCGTTTAACCTTACAATTGAGGGGAAGCACAAATCCATTTGGGGGCCCCTACTGACTGCTTGGTCTAGAGACTCATACAAACATCTCGAAAAATTTATACATTTTTCATTAAATTTTGTAGTTACCTGGAATTAAAGACAGGTAAATTCGCTTAAAATGTAGACAAGTAAATTCACTTAATTTTTGTACCAAAATATAAATTTGGTGCAACCTATATGCAAAACAATATATGAAATTATACCATCACAAATGAATGTGTAAAAGCTCATTAGCATATTTCCTTTATAACCTAGAAATGATAGTTGTGTAGTCAGATGTACTGTGACTTTTTATAATCAGACAATGCTTATACGACTACAAGCTTACAATTCGGGGCCCATTTTTTGCTAATTTGAGGCCTTTTCAAAATTTTCCCAGGGAAGCAGATGCTTCTCGTGCCTATTATTTAATCAGGGCCTGCCTTGGAGACTTGGCACCTTTGAATTGGCCCCACTTAAGGTGTCCTATAAGAAATTTATATTTCCATTTAATATTTATAAATTGAACTGTAGTGTTAACATGTTTCCTATCACTAACACTGAAGACGATTCCAAAGTCTTGAAGGGGCTCCAAATTGCGATTTGGTAAGCATCCAGTCATTCTGTATTCCGTTATCCCTTAATTCCTCTCAAGGACAAGGGTTACCCCCTTACTTTAACACAGGATTCCGAGTCCGCACTTGCACAGAGGCTACCATGGTTTCAAGAAATGTGTGAAAAAATATATTAGGTTTTGTTCAATAAAATATGTACGCGGGCAACAATTCTTGTGGTTTGATACTTTTTTTTTTTTTTTTTTTTTTTGCAGATTTGAAATCTTTACCTTGTGTTTTCTTCTCAATTAGCATTTTTTCCTGAATTTATGATCGTTAAAATGCTAAAACTTCAAATGACATTTAAGAAAACACTAATTAGTTTTTTGGATGTTTAATAGAGCCTACTTAAAAGAATTGCGGGGGGATTTTGTTGAGTCTTTAAAAAGAAAAAAAAATATTAAAAATAAAATAGCATTTACATACTCATATATATATATGTGCAAATTTTCACAGACATGCAATTTTCAATTTTCTTCTTAAAAACTAAACTAAATAATCTGGTGTGTCACTCACAGGACTTTCTCTTACCCTCAAATTTAATACTATAAATACAGGTTAGAGATTAAGATCTAAGATAACAAGTACTGTTATGTAAACCTATGTTTAACAATTCAAATTAGGCTTCTCAAGAGTTTTATATGATAATTAGTTACGTGTGAGGGGAAATACCGCACCCTCTCCCCCCCCCCCCCCCCCCGTTTCGTTAATGCACCTACATTCATATAGAATTTAATTCGTTATTAAAAAATAATTCTGTTTTTAAAAAATAATTTATTAAAATAATTTAATAAAATTATCTTATGATAATACAGACGATTTCCATATTAGAGAAGTAGTATAAAACTAAATATAAAAAAAAGTTTAATTTATTCTAGTTTTTTTTTTTTTTTTTTTTTTTTTTTTTCCCCATTTTGTTAAAAATAAAAAAAATCGATAACTTTATTTTAAATTATCGCAGATCGATGGTTCAACCATTCGTTTTAAAGGTATTGGCGAGCTCTTTTGAAAGATACCCATCATTAAAATTTACTCCCATTGAAGGGGGACTTCCCCCAGAGAAGGGGGTGGCGGCGAAGCTCCTGCATACGCAAAAAGAATTGCCCAGTTGACTATCTCTATTACAAAAAACATATTCGTTTCATTTGGTTTAGTGCAGTATATAGATGTTAAACTCTGCTTACCTGCAATTTCCCCCGTAGACGTAATGTATTTGAATACTTTTGAATGCCCCTGTACTCGAACCATTTGCTTCATCTCAACGAAAAGCTTACTGTAGCACATATATGATACACATTTAGAATACCGAGTTAGGAATTTCTGCTACTGTATGTTCTTGAAATATGCTGATAACAGACACACAGACAGACAGACCATTCGCTAAAAACATGATTTTCGTATTCAGGGGACCTCAGTAAATATAACGAAAACTCACGTTCGAAAATTTGACCCTAAAACAATACTTTCTCGACCCTATGGGTAAGAGAAAGTAAAAATCCATACACAATATCTTTAAGTGGGTTGTATTAAACATGCAATCTATATATATAGAGAGAGAGACAGTTTCTTAAATATCTCTAGAAGTTTTGGTATTTCGAAGATCATGAATTCATTAAAAAATGCAAATTGAAAAAACGCATTTTACAGTTTACAAATCTATAACAGAAATATCAAAAATCCTAAGAATAGTTGCCTAAATATATATTTTATTGAACAAATCTATCGTTCAATTTATTAACATTAAATGGAAATATAAGCTTTTATATCAAACCTTCAATAAGCTTTTATATGAAACCTTCAAAAGGGCGAAGTCCACTTAAAAGCTAAATAATCTAAAACAATTGGACACAAGTTCAAGCGCTACTATAAAATTATAACTCTTTATTAAACCAAACATTTTTCTGTAAACTTCTCCAATTACGTAAAACTCTGTAAAACATCAATAACTTTCAAGTATTACCGATTTCCTAGAAACGTTACATTTACACATGCAAAAACATTTTTTTTTCTTTTTTAATATTTCCAAACCATAACGATGCATTTCTTTTAAACTAAAAATATTAAATTATCTAATATATCAATGATCGAAATAAAAGTACATGTTTTTATTAAGTTTCAAATCTTCAACTCGTAAACGCATCCAATTACGTAAAATTTTGTAAAACATCAATGCATGACTGATTTTCTTCCTCTACAGCAAAATCAAAAGCGGTCTTTCCTTTTTTATTTTTAATATTTACGTCAGCACCTTCCTCGAGTAACACTTTGACAATGTCTGCAGCGCCATAATATGCCGCTTTATGAAGGGGGGTACATCCATATGCATCTGTTATATTCACACGTGCACCGCTTTTCAATAGCAACTGAACATACTTTAAATCTTCTATTAAATGAAGTGGAGTTTCATCATCTTTATTTTTAGCACTAACATCACTACCTTTTTGTAGTAACGATTCAATTATATCTGAACGATCAGGAACAGTGCACGCATAGTGAAGTATTGTATCTCCATTACCAAACGTGGCTTTCAGATCAGCTCCATTTTCTAAAAACAACTTAACAGTATCATAGTCGCCTAATTCTATTGCAAGATGTAAGGGTGTGTTTCCTTTACGATCCACAGCATCCAAGTCGGAACCTTGGTGTACTAAAAATGCGACAATTTCTAATTTTCGTTTGTACACAGCATAATGCAAGAGGGTTTGCTGTTCTTCACAGTCTCTAGCATTTAGATCAGCACCACCGCTTGCCAAAATTTTTAAAGCTTCTAAATTACCAGATTTAATTAAGGGACGAAGAGCATACCATCCATCTGTACCAACACCACTGCTTACTAAATATGATATTGTAGCTAAATCACCAGAGTGTGTTGCATAATCAAGAACAGACTTTCCAAAATAATTACGAATGTTTACATCAGCACCTTTGCTCACTAAGTGTTCTACAGTGGTTAAATTATTTGAGTGCCCTACAGCATAAAAGATAGGGGTTAATCCTCTATATCGAGTTCTAGTATTTACATCAGCACCTTTGCTTACCAAGTAATCTATAGTGTTTAAATTATTTGAACTTGCTACAACATAAAAGAGAGGGGTTTCTCCATAATTATTTTTAATATTTACATCTGCACCTTGGCTTACCAAACATGCTATAGTAGTTAAATTACCCGCTTTTACAGCATAGAAGAGGGGAGTATCTCCCTTTTCATTTTTAATATTTACATCGGCACCTTTGCTTAATAAACATTCTACAGCGGGTAAATTATCCTTCTGTACTGCATAACTAAGAGGACTCTCTCCATATTTATCTACAACGTTTATTTCAGTACCTCTACTTACAAAAAATTCTATCGCAGATAAACTATTCTGTCTTGCAGCGTAGTGAAGAGGAGTTCGGTCATCATTATCTTTAGCATTTATATCAGCACCATTAATTACTAAAAATTCTACAATTTCTAAATTATCTGATTCTACAGCAACGTGTAAAATATCAGGTTTCTCTTTATCAGACAAATCAGCACCATTTTTCACTAAAAATTTCACAGCTTCTAGATTATCTGAGCCGGCTGCATAATAAAGAGGGAATCCACCTATTCTATTCACATCAGCATTTTTTTTTACTAACAATTTCATTATATCTAAATAACCGAAATGGGCAGCAAAACATAAAGCAGTTAGGCCATTATGATTTTTCATATTTACATCAGCTCCATGATTAAGTAATTCTTCAATTATATGTAAATTACCTGACAGTGTTGCAGAGATTAAAGCAGTATCTCTATATAGGTACCTCTTATTTACATCAATATTTCTAAAACAAGATAGTAACTTTTTCACCATCAGAAGGTTATTCTTTAACACAGCCAACTGAAGTGGACTATATCCTTCATTATTTAATTCATTTACAGAAACATCAGACATTGACAGTAATATAGCATTTATGTAGTTTTCAGAACCTGGAATATTCGGATTAGAATTATCTAGTACAAACTGGTGAAGTATATTGTTGCCTTCGGTATATTTTACACTACAAACTAAAGCTTTTAGCCGTTTAGGATTGGAAAAATTATCACTTGAATCGGTATCCATACCATAACACATTTACCCCTTCTAAACAAACTACAATCAGGCTGGTTGAAAATTAAGGTTCAATTCGAATATACTCGTCTGCATTAGTAAATTAAAGTTATTTTATTAAAATTTACTGATGACGCATATACAGTCGGTAACAAAAGTGTCCGAACACTAGCAAAAATTCCTATGTAAAAAAAGTACACTTCATACGATTCTGTTCAATAAATTCTTATCAAATCATATTCTTAGACTAAGAAGAGAATTCGACAAGGATTTATTTAATAAAACCGTTTGGGCCGCTGTAGCCCAATCGGTAGAGCACCGGCCTCGTAAGTGGAAGATTGCGGGTTCGGTACTCGAACCGGCCAAAGACCGTCGTGTACACTAATGGTGGCTGGTGCACGTAAAATCTGTCGTGGCCGCAATGTCCTCCATGTTCCCTTCAAAAATTATACCTCTGGGGGGTCACCGAAGCGTGAGAGCCATCCCTTCCGTGGAGGATCATAATTGTGATGGCATGTCTCCGGACCACCTCTAGGGGTGTGTCCCAGACCGTCGCCAATGTTCGGACACTTTTGTTACCGACTGTGCCAGACTTGTATGCTTCACTCGAAGTGCGCTTTTAAATCTTCATCTGATAAAGATAGGTTAGTTGTTTGGTTGGGTTTTACGTCGCAATAATGCTGCGCAGATGGGTAAATGGCGACGGTCTGGGACACATCTCTAGAGGTGCTCCGGAGACATGCCGTCACAATTTTGATCCTCCACCTGATAAAGAGAGATAGCATATAACAGAATTATAATGAGAATTGCGGTTACATGCCAACGCAACACTTGCAAATAAATCGTTTGCAACTTTAAATTAAAAATTTTGCAAGGTCTTTGCAAATACACATTTCTCTTTAACGCTTGCAAGGAGTGATGTCTACAGTCGGTAACAAAAGTCTCCGAACACTAGCAAAAATTCCTATATAAAAAAAGTACACTTAATACAGTTTTGTTAAATAAATCCTTGTCGAATCCTGTTCTTAGTCAGTCTAAGAAGAGGATTCGACAAGGATTTATTTAACAAAACTGTATTGAGTGTAATCTTTTTTCATAGGAATTTTTGCTAGTGTTCGGAGACTTTTGTTACCGACTGTACTTACAATTATAAATGAATGAGACGAACAATAAACCAATAGGAAAGAAGAAAACATGCATCGACCAATATCCGAATCAAAATTCAGTGTGTTTTTTTTTCTATTTATTTACACATTTATTTTGAAACTAAATATAACATTTTGAAGGTTCCTCCGTGGCCGAGTGGTTATGCCACCACACTGCAAATCGCCTTCGAGTGTAGGAGAGCGGGTTCGATTCTCGTGCTGGCACTGGGTGTTTTTAAAATTCTTCGTTTTCTAATTCTGTCATGTGCTACAGTCGGCAGCAAAAGTATCGGAGCACTAGCGAAAATTCCTATGTGAAAATAGTACTCTTACAGTCGTCAGCAAAAGTATCCGAGCACTAGCAATATTTCCTGTCTGAAAAAAGTACACTTAATACTGCTTTGTTAAATAAATCCTTCTCGAGTCATGTACTTAGTCAGTCTAAGAACATGATTACACAAGGAATTATTTATCAAAACGGTATTAAGTGTACCTTTTTGATATCGGAATTATTGGTTAATGCTCGGATACTTTTACAGCCGATTGTAATACTGTTTTGTTAAATAAATCCTTGTCGAATTATGTTCTTAGACGTCTAAGAACATGATTCGACAAGGATTTATTTAACAAAATAGCATTAAGAGTACTTTTTTTTTATATATAGGAATTTTTGGTAGTGCTCGAATACTTTTGCTGTCGACTGTATCTGTCTTTATCTGACGAAGATTTGTGAGCGGACTACAAGTAAAGCATACAAATCTGATGTACAGTCGGCAGCAAAAGTATCCATGCACTAGCAATAATCCCTGTCTAATAAAGGTACACTTAATACTGCTTAATAAATCCTTGTCGAGTCATGTCTTAGTCAGTCTAAGAACATGATTCGACAAGGATTTGTTTAACAAAACAGTATTAATTGTACCTTTTTGACCACGGAATTTTTGACTAGTGTTCAGATACTTTTGCTTTCAACTCAGGGGTGCAAGAGTTTCAGTCTCAAAATAAAAAAACTCTATCCAGCACTCTTTATCAATAATTTCTACGATGTCCAATCGTAATAAATTGCTGCACAATTATGATACAAATTATCGATAAAAATATACTGGTGTAAGTGTTCAGTCTTGAGACGGAAACTCTCGCACTCCTGTTCTACTGTACAGTCGGTGACGAAAGTGTCCGAACACTAGCAAAAATTCCTATGTAAAAAAAGTACACTTCATACGGTTTTGTTATATAAATCCTTGTCGAATCCTCTTCTAGTCTAAGAACATGATTAGATAAGGAGTTATCAAACAGAACCGTATGAAGTGTACTTTTTTTACACAGGAATTTTTGCTAGTGTTCGGACACTTTTGTTACCTACTGTATATGTGTTATGAATAAAACTTTTTGAATGCTGATATTATAAAAATAGTATATAAAATATATAAATCAGTATTACATATTACCAATAAACAAACAGAATTATATATAAAAAGAACAAATATAGCTATTTCAACTACTTGTAGCGAAGTTTGGAAGCGGTAAGTAGTAAAATTTAAAAAAAGTTTAGAAAATATTCTGCATAACACATGTAATGTTTTAATTTATAAATATATTTTACAAAATTATTTGATTTCGTGAGGGATTTTTGAAATATGGACTACAATGCATTGTAAAAATAAATTTATAATTTATCTGTACAAGTTAGAAATAAAAGAATGAAAAATCTATTAGGAAAATCGTTTTAATTTTTTCAAATGAAATATCTGCTATTCTGGATAAATGAATGATGGTTTAACTTTAAGATATATGAAAAAAAGACCGTGATTGTGTGAGCACACAGTATCTTATATTTACAATACTTATTTAAAAAAATTATAAGTGAAGGGGATGGATATAGCATGTAATGCAGATGATTGATGCATAGTTGAGTCAGTCTAAAGATAAAACTAACACGTCTTGAAATCCCAACCTTAACAGAAATGACGTTATATAAAGCATCAAATAATATGATCAATGACTGATAAGATTATCAATTTTCAATAAAAAAGGAAGGAATATAGACATTTTTTTTATGATTAATAGATGAATATACAGTCGTTAACAAAAGTATCCGAACACTAGCAAAAACTCCTATATAAAAAAAAAATAGAGTTAATACTGTTTTGTTCAATAAATCCTTGTCGAATCACATTCTAGCCTAAGAACCTGATTCGACAAGGATTTATTTAATAAAGCAGTATTAACTCTACGTCTATATAGGAATTTTTGCTAGTGTTCGGATACTTTTGTTATCGACTGTACTTCTAAACTTTTGTAAATAAAAATGCTTTTTTTTTCAATCAAAACTTTTCGGTAAATTTGAAACATATTTTGAAGTTAATAAGCAATTTAAAAGGTTAAACTCAAAAATAATTTTCTCTCATAAAATAAAAACAATGCGGATTCATCTGAACTTTTATAATAATTCTTATTGGATAATAATACAGAAACAAAGTGAGCAATGTGTAATTGTAATCAAGAAAAGGAATTGAGAGTTGAGGGAGTAATTGTCTCATTAACTATTAGGAACCATTTGGTACTATATCTATAATATTTTTGTTGTTGTTGTTGTTGTTGTTGTTTATTCATTTATTATTATTTTTTCTTTTTTTTTAAGTTCAAATAACTGAACTGACTAGTTAGGCAAATAAATAATTAAACAAAGAATAATTAAGCAAATTCTACCGCAGCTTTACCGTAGATATCAACAAATCTCTTGTTTTATTTACAATAAAAGCATTTAGATATAACATTCTTTTAAAAATAATATACATGGTCTTTATTTTAAAACTCAGTAAATACACATTTTAAAATATCCAGTCAATTCTTTTGTAGATAAATGTCATTATTTAAAAAAAAAAAAAAAAAAAAAAACATAATTTTTTTTAAATAGAATGGTACTTGCAACATTGCTTCGAAAAGATAAAATATCCAGAATATATAATATGCTTCTTCATAATCTAAAAAAATCTGGTGTGAAACAACCACACGACTTCCATTACCCGCTATTACATGTATTATATGCATTTTTGAGAGATAATGTGATCAGAAAACATAAAAGTGACCAAAAAAGAAAATCGTTAGAGCCGTTTTTGAGATACCAACTTTCACAAAAAATCAATTATTGACCGGAAAACAATAATTACATACAAAAGCATATTTAAAAGTGAGTTAAAATGGCGAGTTTGAAAAAAATCCGTACAACCGTTTTTAATGGAACGCCTTTGCGAGGCCTGAAATTGAGCTATTTATACAGGACGCCTATCATTTTTCATGAACTAACCAACTATATCATTCGAAAAGATATCTGATAGAGTGTTTATATAGCAAATTTGAAGAAAATCGTTAGAGCCGTTTTTGAGATACGGACTTACGGTCCCACTTCCGGTTTCCGATGTCCCATTTCCAGTTAAACTCAATTATTGACAGGAAAACAATAATTACATACAAAAGCATATTTAAAATTGAGTTAAAATGGCGAGTTTGAAAAAAATCCGTACAACCGTTTTTAAAGGAACGCCCTTGGGAGGCCTGAAATTGAGCTATTTATACAGGACGCCTATCAATTTTCTTGAACTAACCAACTATATCATTCAAAAGGACATCTAATAGAGTGTTTATATAGCAAGTTTGAAGAAAATCGTTAGAGCCGTTTTTGAGATACGGACTTACGGTCCAACTTCCGGTTTCCGATGTCCCACTTCCGGTTTTTCAATTTTCACCAAAATTTGGAAATTTCATCTGTACGCCAGACGTATTTGAATTCTAAAGTTTCGTAGCTCTATCTTTATTAGTTTCTGAGCTATAATAGCCAGAAGATTCTCCACATACATTCACACACACATACACACATACATACACACTGACCAATTGCCAAAAACCACTTTTTTGGACTCAGGGGACCTTAAAACGTGTAAATCAGGTGAAAACCCGATATCGAATTTTCAGACCGAATACAATACTTCCATTACCTACGGTAGTAGGGTAATGGAAGTAAAAAGAATTTAATATGTTATGTCAATTTATTAAAAACGACATAACAGACAAAATTCTTATTCACACATGCTTTCAATGCAAATACAACTCTCAGGAATCGTGCACACTCTTTTAATGAATGATATTTTTCTACGAATTAAATTATCTTTCTTCATGCGGATGCAATCTTGTTAAACTCAAAAATTTTGCCGTCGATATAATTTTTTGAGCAATATTTCCGCCATCTTCTCTAATTCACAATTGCAACCGGCTTTGTAAGCGGACTGCAGCTCTTGCAAATTTGCAAGGGTATTTGCAAGCAACGTGTTACATTTGGGTACGATTTTGCATTGCAAACGGTTTTGCAAGCGGAAATGTTAAGTTTGCATGTCTCTCTTACACACAGCTTTATTCACCAAATTTTTAACACTGATGTTAACCCGGGAATATCCTAAATTATCTCAAAATCGGTATTCACCACGCAAAATCAGCGATTTAACACTCGAGTTAGCCCTCTTTTTTTAATCCTCCTAAATTGGTGGGTTAACTCTGGCGTTAAATGAGCATGTTACAGTTACAACGAAAACACTCTTGTTTACTTTTTTAATGCATTGCGTTTTTATTGACCAATCAGCGAGGCTGTTACAGATAACTCTGGGGTCAACTAATCCACGGATGGTGACTAAGAAAACTTTCTAACCCACGGTTAAGGGAGTGTTAACTCTAACACAAGTGTTACGTGAACCAGGGGTTAACACTGATTTCGTGAATAAGGCCGTTAGAAAAACACTCAAGGACAGTGCGGGAATCGAACCCACTCTAATGCGCTCGAAGTCGATTAGCAGATTGGTGACATAACCACTCGGCTACGGAGGCCCTGAATTACAGTTGGCAGCAAAATTATTCGAGCGCTAGCAATAATTCCTATGTAAAAAACATACACTTAATACTGTTTTGTTGAATAAATCTTTGTCGAATCATGTTCTTAGTCAGTCTAAGAAGATGATTCGACAAGGATTTATTTAACAAAACAGTATTAAGTGAACATTTTTTATTTAGAAATTATTTCTAGTGCTCAAGTACTTTTGCTGCCGACTGTACATCCAAGTTCGAAATACACAGGGATTTTTATAGAGAACATAGCTTCCATCTTAAAACATAGAAGGCCGCAGTAGCCCGGTCGGTAGCGTGCCAAGCTCGTGATTGGAAGATTGTGCGTTCATTTCTCAAGCCTACCAAAGACCGTCGTGTGCACTAATGGTGGCTGGTGCACATAAAATACGTCGTGGCTGCAATGTCCTCCGTGTTTCCATTCAAAATTATACAGTCGGCAGCAAAAGTATCCGAGCACCAGCCAATAATTCCGATATCGAAAAAGTACACTTAATGCTGTTTTGTTAAATAAACCCTTGTCGAGTCATGTTCTTAATCAGTCTAAGAACATGATTCGGCAAGGATTTATTTAACAAAGCAGTATTAAGTGTATTTTTTTTAGACAGGGATTATTTCTAGGGCTCGGATACTGTTGCTGCCGATTGTACAGTCGGACGCAAAACTATTAAAGCACACAAATAGGTAAAAAATGAGAGTTGAAGACCAGGAGGGTGCAAAGCAAGCCGTGCGTGTGTCACGCGGAGCGTGTTCAATCATGTTCACGGCCTTTGCGGAGCTCGGAGCACCCCCTCTGACTTAATTGTGAAACGTGATGAGGGTATTAATTAATGTTGTTAATGAAGAAATTTTAATGAATGGCGTGAAAAATGATGATGGTTTTTAAAAGAGAATTTTTGTGGGCTTGTGTGAAGGCTATTGTTTATGAGTAATAAATTATAAAAAATTTAAAAATTCAAAAAATTTAAAAATTTAAAAAATTTAAAAATCGAGAAATCAATAAGAAATCAATAAGAAATCAATAAAAAATGACTTGACAAATATTTACTTAAAACAGTATTAGGTGCCCATATTTTAAATAGGAATTATTGCTAGTGCTTCAATAATTTTGCAGCCGATTGTATCTCTAGGGATCTCCGAAGCGGGGAAGCCATCCCCACCGTGGAAGATCAAAATTGTGATGGCGTTTTTTCGGATCATCCAAAGATAAAACTACCATTTTATCAACTTACTAAGCCTCTTTGAAAGAATTTCTACAAAAAAAAAAAAAAATTCAAATTTACAACGATGTCTTAGATGGGCAGCTTTCTGTCTGCCATTTTGATCCAAGTTGCAGCCACTTAATTTTTCAACACGGTGACTCTTGAGATTTTGAATTTATTCGAACTATAGTATGTGTACAGTAGACTTATCTCACAAATGCATTTGATATATTTGTCAACTTGTCAACTTAACCCACCATTTTATTTCTAAGCGCCGGCCACTTGAAAATTTTAAATTCACATAAAAAGCTATTTATGACCCGATTTGCTTAAAACTCCATTTGTGCATTGCCTACATCAATGTTTCTACCAAGTCTATTAATAATTTGTAGCCACTATTTTGAAACAAAATGACGGCTGCTTGAAAAGAAAAAAAGAAATCAACTTACCCTTCAGAATAAGCCGGAAGGACTTGTTTTTTTTTTTTTTTTTTTTTTTATGTTATATTTATGTTTTTCCTTTACGATAATGTAGTCATTCAGTAATAGTGTCGAGCATAAATGCGCACGCGCAGCGCACAGTGGCCTGCGCTGCCGAAGACAGTGGGGAACATGTGCGACATTTTTTCTTATCGGAATTTTTTTCTATCTTTTTTTTTTTTTTCACATGATAAAAATTAGTGCAATTTTGAGAATTCATTAACTATAGTGATTCATTTTTAAATAGTTACCAGTGAAACGGGCGTGACCTGCTAGTATACTAAATAAAAGGAAAATGTTAAATATTCTATCATAATTTGAAGTTAAATTTGTTTTCAAATGTCTAAATAAAATATCTGATATAAGATACTAGTATGTTGCAGCAGAATATAATTGATATCTGTCGTTCTTAGCGAAAAAAAAAAAAAAAAAAAAAAAACGCTAAATTATCTGGCGAACATATTTAATTCCTTTCAAAAATCATGGTTATTTTAACGACGTATATTAAGAGAGCAATCAATAATATGAAACAATATTTCATACAACAGATATTACGAAAATATACATCTGGTATTCATATTTTCGTATTACGTTTTGATCGCCAAGTACAAATTTTGCCAAGGACGACATAGTTTTAAAATTTAAAATTAAATTTTTGTCAATTTGACAGCAAGATAACTTAATCTAGCACATGTACACGATAAATAATTTATCACTAGTATATAACCCCGTCAAAAATGACGGAATGTGAACGATAAATCTTGAAAACAATGTTTAGATCATAAAGATTACCACCTGATCATTTAAATGTATTTTCAATTTTTGTTTATAAATCAAATGTGTTTCGATATTTTATAATTTTCGTTCTGAAATTTAAAAAATTCTACTCGATCAATAAATATGAATGACAATAAAAAAATTGCTGGTTGACAAAAAATATAGGCCCGGCAACACAACAGCAAGAAAACATCCCAGTGTTCCCTTAAGTGCTCTATTTAAAGTCCTCATAATAAGAATAATCTGGTGTGTCACTCACACGACTTTCTATTACCCTGAAATTTAATACTATAAGTACAGGTTGGAGATTAAGAGGTAAGATAACGAGTACTGTTATGTAAATCAATGTTAAACAATTCAAATTAGGCTTCGGAAGAGTTTTATATGATAATTAGTTCTGGCCCCCCTCAACCCCCCTTTTCATTAATGCACATACATTTATACAGAATTTAATTCGGTTATTAAAAAATAATTCTGTTTTTAAAAAATAATTTATTAAAATGAACAATTTATGAACAAATTTATGAACAACAAACAAGAATCCTTCAAGAATGCCATCAGCTCTACACAGTTAATCAGAACAAAAAGTGTTTATCTCCTTTTGATGACAAGAGGTATCTGCTAGAAGATGGAATCACCAGTCTGGCTTACGGCCATTACAGAATACCGCAGCATAGAGATCCATAATGAAAATTGTAAATAGAAAATTTTTGTATATATTGTTTCATCCATGAAGATTGTTCCTGCACCCTGTATATATATTTTTTAATTGTTCCTGCATCCTGTATATATCAATTGTTTCTGCACCTATGAAGATTGTTCCTGCATCCTGTATATATCAATTGTTCCTGCACTCATGAAGATTGTTCCTGCACCCTGTATATATTTTTAAATTGCTCCTGCATCCTGTATATATCAATTGTTTCTGCACCCATGAAGATTGCTCCTGCACCCTGTATATATTTTTAAATTGTTCCTGCATCTGTATATATCAATTGTTTCTGCACCCATGAAGATTGTTTCTGCTCCCTGTATATATCAATTGTTTCTGCACCTATGAAGATTGTTCCTGCACCCTGTATATGTCAATTGTTTCTGCACTCATGAAGATTGTTCCTGCACCCTGTATATATCAATTGTTTCTGCACCCATGAAGATTGTTTTGCATCTATATTTTTAAATTGATCCTGCATCCTGTATATATCAATTGTTTCTGCACCCATGAAGATTGTTCCTGCATCCTGTATATATCAGTTGTTTCTGCACCTATGAAGATTGTTCCTGCACCCTGTATATATTTTTAAATTGTTCCTGCATCTATGAAGATTGTTCCTGCACCCTGTATATATTTTTAAATTGTTCCTGCATCCTGTAAAAATCGATTGTTTCTGCACCCATGAAGATTGTTTTGCATCTATATTTTTAAATTGTTCCTGCATCTATGTAAATTGTACAGATTGTTTCGCATCTATGAAAATTGTCTGAACCCATGCTTTGAAGACAACCTCAGACAACTGTGTGATGAGTTCTTCAGACTGACATTTTTTATTTATTTTTTATTTTTTTTTTTAAAGGAACTAACTCCCGCCTTGCTCTACGGTGCGAAAAGGGGCACCGCATGGGCCTCGGGAGGGCAGTCTCCCAGGCGCTCAAGGTGATCTCTCTCTTTCTACCTTTATTCTTAAATTTGTATTCTCTTTCTAACTTTTTTCTAACTTTATTCATTCTAACTCTCATTTCTTAAATTTTGTATCCTCTTTCTAACTTTTTTCGATACATTTTTCTAACTCTCATTTCTTAAATTGTGTATGTATCTCTTTTCAGGCTAAGTCCCAAAAGATCATGACGTCATCTAACCCCCTGCAAAAATTCGAAAAAATTTGAAGTCCCCGAAATTGTGAAAAAAATACTAAGTCCCGAAATTTATGAAAATAAATCTAACTCCTCAAAATTCCCCTTCTCCCCGATAGATGGCACCACCAAACTTCTCATCCAAGATGATGACTAAGTAGTGTAAAAAGGGGGCGTTGACCGACACGGTGGAGACGTAGAGGTGTAAGGGTGGTGGCGCGCCACGACCCTACGCCTCAATACACCTCAACGCCACCACCGTGTCGGTGAGCCCCCCTTTTTACACTACTAACTACTAAAAAGAGTGTGGGGAGCAAATGTAAGATTTTTAATTTCCGAAGAACAAGTCGCATAGTCTTTTTTTCAATATATTTGTTCCATTTTTGGTAGAGGTCCACTCAAAAATCAGGAATTTTCAATATTTCCCCCTCCCTTCCCTTAAAAATCGAAAATTCCTAAATTTAGAAAATGTCTTATTTGTACTCATGTCTAGTCTCCCCATGTGCAATTTCTTTACTGTGAAGTAACTAGGAGCCGAGTTATGCTTATAAACGTGTCTTTGCTTTTGCTTCCCCCAGGGGGGAACGGGGTGGGGAATTTCTGAAAAGTTGATAGATATAATTTTGAGTGAAGACCTAAATTCCTGCCAAGCACCGTTGAATTCCGTCTAGCCGTTCTCAAGCGACGCCCGGACAAACGTGTTTTAGTCTTTTACCACCCTAGGGGGGAACGGAGGGGGGAATTTCTGAAAAGTTGATAGATATAATTTTAAGTTGGCTGAAGACCTAAATTTCTGCCAAGCGACGTTGGATTCCGTCCAGCCCTTCTCAAGTGATGCCCGGACAAAAAAAGCGACATACAGACACGATGACACACACACACACACACACACAGGCAAAATTTTCTAAAGTCATTTTCAGCTTTCATGGTGTGTGAAACGTGAAGATATCGCAAAATTTTTCGATTCTGACAAATTTACAGACAAAAGTCTGATTTTATTAATAAAGATATATATATATGTATATATATTTAAAAAAAAAAAAAAAAAAAAAAAAAAAATTGTTTTTTTTTAGCACTCCGGTAATTAGTACAAAAACAAAAAAAGATAGTATGAAATTAAAAAAAAAAAAAAAAAAACAGTTTTCAACACACACTAATCCATGGCTAACAAATAAATGAGTAACAATATTTATCATAAACTCCATCCAATGGTTGATTTTTTTTTTTTTTCCCGTATACATAATTTTTTTAAACATACCACATTTATTTAAATTTATAGAATTTAATTTGTATATTCACTTCGACAATTGCTGTCCCTATTGATAATCGATATTAAGAAAAAAATGTAAAAAATACTTAAGAATTAAATAGATTTTACTATCTACTTATATTCTGGCTATGTTAGATAGAAGTAAGTAAATAAGCTACCATGCTGCTAATAGGGTTAGATATAAAATCTGTTTAAATCTTCAGAATTAAAATATTTAAAGTACTCAGGATTTTAAATAACAAATTGCACCCGCCAACCTTAAAGAGTGTAAAATCTGAAAAAAGAAAAAAATTATAAAGCAGAGGTTCATTTGTGCATATCCAGTGTACAGGATGCCGGCCTACATTTGAATGTAATAAGGATTTTAAACAGTTATATAACAAAGCTTATTAGCAAATAAATTTATATCATTCAAGTGCTTCTACCTTATTTCATCAAAAAAGCTTAGCACATTTTATATAGAACTTCTGTATAATGCAGAAAACAACAGAAGATTGAATTAAAAATGTGCGTCAAATACGCCGACACAAATAGGACCTGGTAAACATATAGGGTGAATGCGTCCAGCGTCAGGTTGACTTGGGGCTCGAAATTTCATTTACAGTTCGAAAATTTTTAATTAAAAATTCACAAAAATTCATTTGAAAATTCTTCATAAAAATTTTACTTGTGAAAACAAAATAAAAAATTTTCACACGTACAAGAAAAAAAAAAAAAAAAAAAAAAAAAAAAACATGCACATTGATTAAGAACACTTTCCAACTGTATGTGCTCGTTGAATTGTTTAAATTTCAATCTTTTTTACCTGCTTTATCGCACAAAAGGACAGAGGGGAGGAGTGAAACGAAGACAGACGAATTCAATTTATAATTACTCTTAAAACGTTGCTGGAAAATGTTGAAATGCTTAGGACTAACGGAAATTCAGTTCCAGTAGTTTCCACTTTTAGCCCTTAATGTATCTGAGTATTTTAGCGTACCACTGTAAATCTCAACGCTAAGCACACTTCATTTTATGTAACACTTCTTGTTTAAAAAGTATATTAACAATGTTAATTTCTTTAAGATTTTTGCAGTAGAAAGTTATTTAAATGTGATTTATAATGCTGTTTATAAAACTCAATGCATGGGCATTATTTTGGGTGTTCCTGTACACAAACCAGTTGTGTCATTAATGCAATTTCAAATAGGGAGCATTCCATAGTCAACTAGAATGACAGACATAATTTTGGGGAAATTATGATAATATTTGCGGACGCTTAAGTACAGAAAGACTAGTTCAAATAATAATAATCACATTTAAATATTGCTGGAAAGTGTTCAAGTACTTAATTAAAATTAAATTCCAGCAACTTCAAATTATAAATCTATGTACAGTCGGTAACACAAGTGTCCGAACACTACAAAAATTCTTATATATAAAAAGTACAGTTCATACGGTTTTGTTAAATAATTGCTTGTCGAATCCTGTTCTTAGTCAGCGTAAGAACTTGATTCGATAAGGATTTATTTAACAAAACCGTATGAAGTGTACTTTTTTTTTACAAAGGAATTTTTGCTAGTGTTCGGACAGTTTTGTTACCGACTGTTCTGAACATTTTTGAGTGGCCCTGTAAACGTTAATGATAATTATACACTAATATATATATATATATATATATATTTTTCTTTTTTTTTAATGGATCTGAATAACATATTTCAATATGATTTCTGCGAAAGAAAGTTATTAAAATAAGTTTTATAAATATACCTCTCATAGACCGCAATGAATTACAATACTTTCGGATGTCCCTGTATATAAACTAATGGTATTTACTTCATTTTAATAGGAAAAAACCGACGATTAACTTGAATAACATATTCAAGAGTTCATTAATATTTAGAGTTAGAGCGCGGACAGACAAACCGAAGTCAAATACTTTTCAACACTATTGGAAAGTGTTAAAAAGATATTTTATTGAAATATACATATTGGAGGCAATAGAGGAAAAAATTTAAACTTTTTTTTTTTCAAAAAGTGGTAAACAAGAGAGGAAAATATCGGGTAGGGTGAGAGCAAAAACCCACTAGGCCTAGACTCCACATTTGCGTTGATCGGGCTCTAGATATAAAAGCAAATTTTCATGCATAATTCTAATTCATACATTGTTATATACCCATCAGGATAAACCTTGAATGACCACGGTCTGTTTCAAAGAACATTTTTTATGAATATCATATTTTTATTGAATCCTCCCTTTTTAAGGGTAAATTCGCTGAAATTCACAATTCACATTTTTTGAGACTTCAGCAAAATTTAAACGACATATCCACCTTATAGATCACTGTAATCATTCGAAACATACAAATGATATTTTCTATAAATATTAAATGTTATATATAAAGAAAAGGTATATATTTCTTTAAACAATAAAATAAAAATATCCTTTACATTAGGTGGAAAATAAGAAAATATGCCGGATTTAATTAGCAACTATTGTATCCTTTTTAAAACTGTTTCTCTTAATAAATCGATATTTTTAACGTCAATTTACTTAAATCATATTTTTTAAATTATAGTAGTCAAAAGCTCTCAAAACTATTCAAACTATACATAGTATGGCATTTAGGTGAAAGCAAATATTTTAAAAATAGTGAAATATTACACATACATTCGGCAGCAATACTACTCGAGCGCTAGTAAACATTCCTATACAAAAAAAAAGCTACACATAATGCTGTTTTATTAAATAAATCCTTGGGCAATCGTTTCCTTAGACACTAAGAACATGATTCGCCAAGGATTTATTTAACAAAACAGTATTAAGTATACTTTTTTTTTTATGTAGGGATTTTTGCTTGTACTCTAATAATTTTGCTGCCGACCGTAAGTTATGGAGTCTTTAGGAGTAGTTTTATTTAGAAATAAATATAACTTTATGAATTTCCTTTGTATGAATTCGTTTTAAGGATGTATCTTAAACAAGATGAAGGTTTAAATTCATAAAATATAAACTTTAATTATATTCAGTATACAGTAATTTTTCAACACTTATTCCCTCTCAAAGACTAAGAAATTTTATTTATTTATTTTTTAATTAAAGAATCCATAATTACAAGGAAATCTTTAATGCAAAATTTTATTTATTTTTTTTTTTTAAATGAAGCCAGAAATATTTAAATTTATGGAGTTGTAATCACATTAAAATATATATGTATAAGAAAGAAATGACTGCAGGTTGTTTCACCTGATAAACACAAAATTTCCGTATAAAAAACGCAGTTATATTTCAATTAATGACTAAATAATGACTAAATAATAGGCTGAAAATTGATTAAAAAAAGTTACCTTAAAACATGGGATGGCCTTCTTAAATATGTTTGAACCATGATAGGCCACTTATGTTCAGTTGGCCTTAGTGACTTGGCACCTTTGAATTAGCACCACTTAAGGTGTCTTAAAAGGCTTATATTTCCATTTAATATTTATAAATTGAACTGTAGTGTAACCACGTTTCCTACCACTAGCAGTGACGACGAGTCCATAGGCTTGAAGGGGTGCCAAATTGACGGACAGATTGGGATTTGGTAAACATCTAGTCTTTCTGTGTTCCGTTATCGCTTATTTTCTCTCAACGACAAGGGTTATCCCCCTTACTTTAACACTGAACACTGAGTCCGCACTTGAACAGAGGCTCCCATGGTCGCAAGAAAAGTCATTAAATAATATATTAGGTTTGTTCGATAAAATGTGTACTCGGGTAACAATTTTTATGGTTTGATACATTTTTACAGATTTGAAATCATTAACTTGCGTTTTCTCAGTTTGCATTTTTTCCTGAATTCATGATCTTTCAAATGCTAAAATTTCAACAGGTAATTAAGAAAAGACTAAATATTTTTTGAATGTTTAATAGAATCTGCTTAGAAGAGCTGCGGATGGATTTTGCCGAGTCTTTAAAAAGAAAAAGTATAAAAAATTATATACAGTAACGGTTTAATCAGTCGTTTAATCTGATCAAATCGCCAGTACTGGAATGAAATCAATACGAATAACTTTTAAAGCCGCCGCTTAATAAAATCAGCATCGCTGGTTAATAAACTCAAAAATATCTCCTCTACAGCCACAGATATCATTTATGCATACAAAAAAAAAAGTTTACATTTTTTTTTTTTTTTTTTTTTTTTTTTTTTTTTTTTTGAAATAGAAAAAGAAATTAAAGCACAACAAACCCTCCGTTATCGCTCATTGTTGAAGATTTTACTCTTGCAGCACAGTTACAAATTAAACACGCCCCATAACTTATCTCCGTAACAATTTCGAGGAACGTATTCTTCAAAGCGCAGTAATAAAATAGAAATTTGATTTGAAATAATTTTTTTTTTCTAATTATTAGAAGGCAATTTCTAGTCCTTGTTTTAAAATTACTATCATTCATGATGTTTAAAAAGAAAGATTTTAAATTTATAAGAAAAGCGTGAACTTTTTGTAAAATAATGATTGTTTTCCCTCTAACGAAAGTGCACGGGAACTTAGAATGCGTTTACTTATATCGAAGAAAAAATTTGTTAATTATCTACCAAAAATTAATTAATATTGTTTACTAATTCTATCATTCGTTACCTTTTGAAGTTTCTTTCGAAATTCAGAGAAATAATACCTTTTCCTTAAAAGCAGGAACGTTCGCCGGATATAAAATTTAGCCGCTTAATAAAATCACTTTGGCTCAGAACGAATGCGATTTCAATAAGCGCCGGCAACTGTATATACAAATTTTTACAGACATGGAATTTTCAATTCCCCCCCCCCCCTTAGTTTTAAGTAGGTTTTATTAAACATCTGTCTATATATAGAGACAGAAAAGAGAGATAGAGGGAAGAGAGGGAGAGAGTCGTTTCTTAAATATCTCTAGGCATTGTAGTATTTTGAAGATCATGAACTCATTAAAAAATGCAAACTGAAAAAACGCATTTTAAAGTTTACAAATCTATAACAGAAATATCAAAAACCCTAAGAATAGTTGCCGAAATATATATTTATTTGAACAAATCTATCGTTCAATTTATAAACATTAAATGAAAGTATAAGCTTTTATATGAAACCTTCAAAGGGCAAAGTCCCTTTAAAATGCAAAATAATATAATGAATAGATTGGACACAAGTTCAAGCGATTCTATAAAATTTTAACTCTTTATTAAACCATACATTTTTTCGTAAACTACTCGAATTACGTAAAACTTTGTATTAATAACTTTCAAGTAGTACGGATTTCATAGAAAAGTTGCATTTACACATGCGAACAATTTTTTTCTTTTTTTAAATATTTCCAAACCATAATGATGCATTTGAGTTAAACTAAAAATATTAAATTATCTAAAACATCAATAGATCGAAATAAAAGTTCAAGTTTTTATCAAATTTCAAACCTTCAACTCGTAAACTCCTCAAATTATGTAAAATTTTGTAAAACATCAATGCATGACTGATTTTCTTCCTCTACAGCCAAATCAAAAGCTGTCTTTCCTTTTTTATTTTTAATATTTATGTCGGCACCTTCCTCGAGTAGCTCTTTGACAATGTCTGCAGCGCCATCATATGCCGCTTTATGAAGGGGGGTACGTCCATATGCATCTGTCATATTCACACATGCACCGCTTTTCAATAGCAACTGAACATACTCTAAATCTTCTATTAAAACTGCATAATGAAGTGGTGTTTCATCAGCTTTATTCTTAGCATTAACATCACTAACTTTTTGTAGTAACAATTCAATTATATCTGAACGATCAGGAACAATGCACGCATAGTGAAGTATTGTATCTCCATTATCAAACGTGGCTTTCAGATCAGCTCCATTTTCTAAAAACAACTTAATAGTATCATAGTCGCCTAATTCTATTGCAAGATGTAAGGGTGTGTTTCCATTACGATCCACTGCAATCAAGTCAGAACCTTGTTGTACTAAAAATGCGACAATTTCTAATTTTCGTTTGTACACAGCATAATGCAAGGGGGTTTGCTGTTCACAGTCTCTAGCATTTAGATCAGCACCTCTGCTTGCCAAAAATTTTAAAGCTTCTAAATTATCAAATTTAATTAAGCGACGAAGAGCATACCATCCATCTGTATCAACACCACTGCTTACTAAATATGATATTGTAGCTAAATCACCTGACTCTGTTACATAATCAAGAACAAACTTTCCAAAATAATTACGAATGTTTACATCGGCACCTTTGCTCACAAAATGTTCTACAGTGGTTAAATTATTTGAGTGTCCTACAGCATAAAAGATGGGGGTTAATCCATATTCATTTTTAATATTTACATCAGCACCTTTGCTTACCAAGAAATCTATAGTGTTTAAATTATTTGAACTTGCTACAACATAAAAGAGAGGGGTTTCTCCATAATCATTTTTAATATTTACATCAGCACCTTGACTTACCAAACATGCTATAGTAGTTAAATTACCCGCTTTTACAGCATAAAAGAGGGTAGTTTCTCCCTTTTTATTTTTAATATTTACATCGGCACCTTTGCTTAATAAATATTCTATAGCGGGTAAATTATCATTCTGTACTGCATAACTAAGAGTACTCTCTCCATATTTATCTATAACGTTTATATCAGTACCTCTACTTACAAAAAATTCTATCGCAGATAAACTATTCCGTATTGCAGCGCAATGAAGAGGAGTTCGGTCATCATTATCTTTAGCATTTATATCAGCACCATTAATTACTAAAAAATCTGCAATTTCTAAATTATCTGAACTTGCTACAACATAAAAGAGAGGGGTTTCTCCATAATCATTTTTAATATTTACATCAGCACCTTGGCTTACCAAACATGCTATAGTAGTTAAATTACCCGCTTTTACAGCATAAAAGAGGGGAGTATCTCCCTTTTGATTTTTAAAATTTACATCGGCACCTTTGCTTAATAAATATTCTATAGCGGGTAAATTATCGTTCTGTACTGCATAACTAAGAGGAATCTCTCCATATTTATCTATAACGTTTATATCAGTACCTCTACTTCCAAAAAATTTTATCGCAGATAAACTATTCCGTATTGCAGCGCAATGAAGAGCAGTTCGGTCATCTTTATCTTTAGCATTTATATCAGCACCATTAATTACTAAAAATTCTACAATTTCTAAATTATCTGATTTTACTGCAACGTGTAAAATGTCAGGTTTCTCTTTATCAGACAAATCAGCACCATTTTCAACTAAAAATTTCACAGCTTCTAAATTATCTGAGCCGGCTGCATAATAAAGAGGGAATCCACCTATTCTATTCACAACAGCATTTTTCTTTACTAACGATTTCATTATATCTAAATAACCGTACCCTGCAGCAAAACATAAAGCAGTTAGGCCATCAGGAGTTTTCATATTTACATCAGCCCCATGATTAAGTAATTCTTCAATTATATGTAAATTACCTGACCGCGTTGCAATGATTAAAGCAGTATCTCCATATCGGTGCCTCTTATTTACATCAATATTTCTAAAACAAGATAGTAACTTTTTCACCATCAAAAGGTTATTATTGAACACAGCCAACTGAAGTGGACTATATCCTTTATTATTTAATTCATTTACAGAAACATCAGACATTGACAGCAATACAGCATTTAAGTAGTTTTCAGAAACTGTAATATTCGGATCAGAATTATCTAGTACAAACTGGTGAAGTATGTTGCCTTCTGGATATTTTACACTACAGACAAGGGCTTTTAGCCGCTTAGGATTGGATAAATTATCTCTTGAATTGATATCCATACCATAATACATTTACACCTTCTAAACAAACTACAATCAGGCTGGCTGAAAATTAAGGTTCGATTCGAATATACTCGACTTCAGTAGTAAATTAAAGCTATTTTATTAAAATTTACTGATGACACATATACGCCAGACCCCCAGACTTGTATGCTACACTCGAAGTGCGTTTGTAAATATTCGTCTGATAAAGAGAGATAGCACATAACAGAATTATAATAAGAATTATGGTTCATGCAAACTTAACACTTGCAAATAAATCGTTTGCAATTATGGGTTACATACAAACGGAACGCTTGCAACTTCGATGACGTAAATTTTGCAAGTTTTTTGCAAATACAGTCGGCAGCAAAAGTATCCGAGCACTAGCAAAAATTCCTATGTAAAAAAAGTACACTTAATGCAGTTTTGTTAAATAAATCCTTTTCGAATCCTGTCTTAGTCAGTCTAAGAACACGATTCGACAAGGATTTATTTAACAAAACAATGTTAAGTGTGCTTTTTTTTTTACGTAGGAATTTTTGCTAGTGCTCGGATACTTTTGCTGCAAACCATAGTCATACATTTGGAACGCTCGCAAACGGCTTTGCAACCTGAAGTGTTTCATTTGTATGTACCCCTATAAAATAAAAATATTGCAAGGTTTTTGCAAAGACACATTTCTTTGTAACGCTTGCAAGGAATGATGCCTGATTGCAATTATAAATGAGTTAGACGAACGATAAACCAAAAGGAAACAAGAAAACATGCATCGACCAACTTCCGAATGAAAATTCAGTTTTTTTTTTTTTTTTCTATTCATTCACACATTCATTCTGAAACTAAATATAACATTTTGAAGGGTCCTCCTTGGCCGAGTGGTTATGCCACCACACTGCTAACCGCCTTCAAGCGTAATAGAGCGGGTTCGATTCTCTTGCCGGCACTGGGTGTTTTTAAAATTCTTCGTATTGTAAATCTGTAATGTGCTACAGTCGGCAGCAAAAGTATCGGAGCACTAGCGAAAATTCTTATATTAAAAAAATACTCTTAATACTGTTTTGTGAAATAAATCCTTGTCCAATAATGGTCTTAGAGTCTAAGAACATGATCCGACAAGGATTTATTTAGCAAAACAGTATTAAGAGGACTTTTTTTATATAGGAATTTTTGGTAGTGCTCGAATACTTTTGCTGCCGACTGTACAGTCGGTAACAAAAGTGTCCGAACACTAGCAAAAATTCCTATATAAAAAATGTACGCTTAATACAGTTTTGCTATATAAATCCTTACCGAATCCTCGACTTAGTCAGTCTAAAAACGTGATTCGACAAGGATTTATTTAACAAAACAGTATTAAGTGTACTTTTTTATATAGGAATTTTTGCTAGTGTCCGGACACTTTTGTTACCGACTGTACAGTGCAGCCACATGTCCTAAAACTAGCAGTGAAGACGCTTCCAAAATGTTGGAGGGAAGTCAACTTGACCGTCAGTTTGAAAATTGGAAAACATCCAGTAATTCCGAGCTCTGTTATTGATCATTTTCTCTGAGTCAGATGACTGTCACCCCTATTTTAGCATTGGACTCGTTAAGTTAGCACTTGTGCTGATGCTTCCATGGTTTCATGAAATGTGGTCGAAGACTATCTGTCTTTATCTGACGATTTATTAGCGGACTACAAGTCAAGCATACAAATCTGATGTACAGTCGGCAGCAAATGTATCCGAGCACTAGCAATAATCCCTGTCTAATAAAAGTTCACTTAATATTGCTTTGTTAAATAAATCCTTGTCGAGTCATGTTCTTAGTCAGTCTAAGAACATGCTTCGGCAAGGATTTGTTTAACAAAATAGTATTAAGTGTACATTTTTGATATCGAAATTTTTGGCTAGTACTCCGATACTTTTGCGTTCGACTCAGGGGTGCAAGAGTTTCAGTTTCAAAATAAAAAACTCTAACTAGCACTCTTTATCAATAATTTCAACGATATCCAATCGTAATAAATTGCTGCACAATTATGATATAAATTGTTGATAAAAATATACAGTCGGCTGCAAAATTATTCGAGCACTAGCCAATAATTCCTATATTTAAAAAGTACACTTAAGACTGTTTTGCTAAATAAATCCTTGTCGAATCATGTTCTTAAACTGAATAAGAACATAACTCGACAAGGATTTATTTAACAAAACTGTATTAAGTGTACTTTTTTTTGGCAAGGATTATTGCTAGTGCTCGAATAATTTTGCAGCCGACTGTATACTGGTGTAAGTATTCCGTCTTGAGACGGAAACTCTTGCACCCCTGTTTCGACTGTACAGTCGGTAACAAAAGTGTACGAACACTAGCAAAAATTCCTATGTAAAAAAAGTACACTTCATACGGTTTTTTTAAATAAATCTTTGTCGAATCCTCTTCTTACAAGGGAACTCTTTCAAGTGCTAATCACCGATTTCCTTCAAAAAATTACAGAATATAGTTTATGTTGCACTTAATTCACTGGTAAAAAATATTAGATGCTGAAACGCAACAGGAAAGCCGCAAAAAATTATTGAACATTACGTTTTGAATGCCAAATACGAAAAAAGTCATCGCCAAATCACATTAACCTTCCTTAAATGATGCCAAAGAACTTAAGTATAGGAGGGTAGTATTTTCTATCGCTCTAGGAACATCTCTAAGTGTGAATATGAGGCTGTCTTTAATTTCCCACTGCGTAGCTATAGTGCGACGTTAAAGCCCACCAACACTCAGGATATGTTCTGAAATCTAGAAATTTCTGTTTAGAAAAAGTGACGTTATGTTTTATGTTAGATCCAATATTTTCAATTATTTTATGTAATGTTTCAAAATTGCATTTATTTAAAATAATGCAATTTCAATTTTAGAGTTACTTTTACATTACTCCAGCTTATATATAATCTGGAGTAAATTAATGTCTGAAGCTCTCGGCATGTGCATTTATATAAATTTGCAGACGATTTAAAAACTAATCTGATTCATAGGTTGGTTGGCTACGTTTTACGTCGCACTAGTCCTGTGCAATGCGCAATTGGCGACCAATATTAATTTTAATATTTGATTGAACATTTGATTATTAGAAGAGTTGATTGAAATTAATACTCAAATACATAAATCAAAATTAAAATATTTAAGATATTTGAGGTTGAGTAGGTTTTAAGTTTTAATTCGCACTACAGCTATGCAATGGCGACAGTCTGGGATACATTCCTAGAGATGGTCCTTAGACGTACTATTACAATTTTGATCCTTTACGGAGGGTTTATTTAAAAGTGGAAAAACATGTGCATAACTACTACTTTATGGTTTCTTACATTTCTAGCAATTTATTTTATATATGTTTATGAATAATAAATAAACAATTTTGTAAAAATATGCATTAGAATTTCATAAGGTTGGTTGAGTTTTACGTCGCACTAGCGCCGCGCAATGAATTTCATAGGGAATTTTATAGAATTATGAAATGCAAAATCTTGTTTTAAAAATAATTGTTATGCTGAATGCAGACCCTCTGAGGCCGAGTGAGTAAGCAGAGCCTCCTTAAGTAGATGCCTTCCACGCGCGGCGAATCTCAATGTTAAATTAGGCAACATTTAAAAACAAAACTAACGCTAGGTGACAGCACCTACGCAGAGCAACAATTTTCTTCTGTTTCATAGACAAGTTATATTTTTCATCTAAAAATCTAGCTATTAATTTCAATTTAAAGTCCAAAATTGTGATGTGAAAGTGCTTTATCGTAAATATTTTCAATAAAATATTCAAATATTTATATTTTAAAAAGTATAGGGTATAATTTTCTTCGAAAGTGGACAAGACCTATTTTAGCTTTTCAACTAATTGAATTACAACGTATCAAATAAATAACACCCTTTTTTTTTTTAATATACTATTAATTAAAAAACGAAATTTAAAATTAAATAAGGAAAAACATGGCATATCTATCACGCGATTAAATTATTCTTTATATATTTATTCAATAAAAATTTCAATTTTTTTTAAAATTTAGATACCAGATGAAAGTTTCGTTTATATAAATTAAAATCTCTGAACTTTAAATGAGTTTCAGTTCAGAATGAATAATTTATAATGATAAATTATTAAAATCATGTCTTATTTTTTTTTTTTTTATTATTTATTTATTTTTTTTTGGTCATGTCCTTTACGTTACATTTTTACCTTATTAGGTGTGAATTATTTTTCTTAAATCGAAAATTTTATATTATTTATAAGAAAAATTGACCAGCACGTTAACAAGATAAGTTAACATTCAGCAATAAAAATTGGAGAAGAAAACAATCTGTTGTCTAGTCCGTCAGAAAAAGTAAATAAATAACCATTAAGATTTAAATTTTTAAAATTAAGGATTTCTTGAGTATAAGTTTTCTCTCGCACAAAGTTTTTTTTTTTTTTTTTTTTTTTTTTTTAAATTCAAGATTTTATTAGCTCCACCAGTTCCGAGAGGTATGCTTACCAAACTGATAGACATTTTCGAAATAAAGTTGTGTTATATTTACATGTTTTGCGGTCTCCTGAAACGAAAAATAATGTTTTTAGCGGTTGGTCTGTGCGCGTCGGTTTGCCTATCTTGGATATACTTGGAAAATGCTGAAAGTGTATTTCCTTTTGTGTTAGGTGTTTTTCATATAAGACTAAATTTAAATGCACAATCTAATGTGCACATAGTTTATTGAAAACATACAGGGCTATCCAAAATTAAGCTAAACGTTCTTTTCTGTAGAATGTAATTGACGGAAGTGCTTTGGTACACTTTTTTATGTCGACGAATACTGTTGAAGAAGGAAAATTAATTTTTCGAACGTATAATGTAAACAAAGTAATTTTTTTTTTGAAGTTCTATTTTCAACTCAGGTTTTTGAATAAAGTCACGTTTTGAGGTTCCCTGAATACAAAAAACCTTTTTTTTTTTTTTTTTTAGTTTTTAGCGATTGATTTATATGCATATTTATTATCAGAATAACTTAAAAACAAACAAATGCAGGAAATTCACAATTGCATTTTAAAACTCGTATTAGGTTTCAATTTGAAAAAGATTGGCAAATTTAATGACAAATTAATAACATCCTTGAAATATTTTTACTTCCATTACCCTACTACCGTAGGTAATGAAAGTATTGTGATCGGTCCAAAAATAATTCGATATCGAGCTTTCCCCTGATTTATATTTAGCCACTATATGTGTTTGTGTGTATATACATGTGAGTGTATGGATGTGGGGATATTTTTCATTTTTCTGATAATTTTTCAAATCAGTACTCATGATATTTAATTTTTACATGAATTTTTAATTCAATATTCCATTTCTGTGGTAAAAGGTTAATAAAAGTAATGTTTTGAATCTTAAAACTTAATATTTTTAAAAAGAACAAAAGTAGAAATAAAAATTTTCTATTTTTTCTTTTCAAGATTCCCAACACTTTTGTTTCGATTTAACTGAAATAATCAAATTTTTATACGCATTTACACAAGTCTTTAAAAAACAGTGGTATTAAAAAAATATAAATCAATCTTGTTCCTATATTGGAGTATTTTATAGTTTTATTCATTTTATGAATAAAACTACAAAATACTCCAATATAGAGTGACTTGAAAGTAACTAAGAACAAGTTATTTTTCTGTATTCCTACATCAATAAATAAAAATTTTATTTCATTTTGTAATAAGCATAACTATTTTTATTTGTTAAATCTAACTTACTAACAGAGAGGTGTCAACCCTTCGAATTTTTATATAATAATTTCTTTTAAATTTATCTTCGTCTTAATCACACAATTTACGATAATAAAGAAAAATAATGTTTTTTGTGAAAAATATTATTGATATTCAAAAATCCGGAGGGTTGGTAATTTTGCATTAATTATTTATGCAGTTTACATACCTTGTCTGGAAATATTTGGAAGCAATTTTTTACGCTGAATTCCATTGCTTGGTATTTCGTGGAAACATATTTTCACGGCTACTGTCTGAATTAGAAAATGGAACGACGCAATACACCATATAATAAAAAAAAACTCTCACATTTGTTAAATTAATAAAACATAAACCAGAACTCATGAACTCAATTGAAGCTCAATTGCATCGCGCTCGCGGGAAATAAACATAACTTTACGTACGGTATCAAGCGCCATCTACTGGCTATGTTCTTCTTGTACTGTTGCCAAGTTTTCGAGCGACTCGCTAGGCATCTACTTAAGGAGGCTCTGGAGTAAGTCACCCTCGCTAATCGCCTTCAAGTGTAAAAGAATGGGTTCGATTCCCCAGCTGACCCAGGGTGCTTCTTCAATTTTTTGTATGTTAATCCCGTTATATTATATCTGTCTTCATCTCGACGAAATTTACAGGGGGAGGGGATGTCGAGTCAAACATACAAATCGGATGTATATATTAAAAATAAATAACGTCGGTAACAAAAGTGTCCGAACACTAGAAAAAATTCCTATGTAAAAAAAGTACGCTTCATACGGTTTTATTAAATAAATCCTTGTCGAATCCTGTTCTTAGTCAGTGTAAGAACATGATTCGATAAGGATTTATTTAGCAAAATCGTATGAAGTGTACTTTTTTTACATAGGAATTTTTGCTAGTGTTCGGACACTTTTGTTACCAGCTGTACGCAGAATGCAATCATTTATCGCCTGCAGATATCACCGGGCCATCCTCAGAAATGCATTGCAAACCGTCGCCAATTGTCCATAGTGCAGTACTAGTGCGACATTAAACACAACCAACAACAGGACGAAATTTAGGGTAGAATCATAGATCATCTCCAATTGCTCATTGCGTAGCTTTAATGAGATATTTGATCCACACAACTCATATTCTGTGGAGTTGCTTGTTCGTCGAAGGTTTGTAATGCCCAATAAAATGGTTTTTGTTAACTATTCTGAACTCTCAAGTGCTCGACAGCGTATGGAGTTCATTTGGCTATCAAATCGAAAGAAGAACATAAACATCTATTAAATCTTCATTGCAATGAAATTCCGAAGAATGCAGTCGCCAAACTTCCAGACATGCTTTCATTTTTAATAATTTTTTATAGCTTATCTATTGCGACTCAGCAGCTAATATTTTAGGAAGATGATATTCATGATTAAATCTTATGCCAGAATTTTTTTTCAAGAAAATCGGCGATTATCACTTCAAGGAGTTCCCTTGTAAGATGTATATTTTGTGCTTTTTAGTTCACATTTCTATAAAAGCGTGTTCTTTAATTTTTTAAAACTATAATATTATTACATAGGAATTTTCGCTGGTCGGAAACTTTTGTTACCGACTGCATCTGAACATTTTTGAGTGGCCCTGTAAACGTTAATGCTAATTATACACTATAAAAAGTTTTTTTTTTTTTTTTTTTTGGTGGATATGAATAACATATTTCAATTTCAATGTAATTTGTGCAAAAATAAAGTTATTAAAATATGTTTTATAAATATATCTCCCATAGAAAGGAAAGATTTGGAATACTTTCGGATGTCCCTGTACATAAACTAGTGGTGGTATTTACTTCATTTTTAATAGGGAACAACCGACGATTAACTTGAATAACCTTTTTAAGAAAGTTCAATAATATTTAGAGTTAGAGCTCGGACAGACAAACCGAAGTCAAATACTTTTCAATGCTGTTGAAAAGTGTTAAAAGACATTTTATTGAAATATACACTTTGCGGGCAATAGAGGAAAAAATTTTAATTTTTTTTTTTTTTTTTAATAATAAAAAAAAAAAAAAAAAGGGGGGGGAAATAACGGGTACGATGAGAGCGAAAACCCACTAGGCCAAGACTCTACATTTGGGTTGATCCGGGCTCTAGATATAAAGGCAAATTTTCTGCATAATTCTAATTCATACCTTGTTATATACCCATCAGGATAAACCTCGAATGACCACGGTCTGTTTCAAAGAACATTTTTGATGAAGATCATATTTTTATTGAATCCTCCCTTTTTAAGGGTAAATTCGCTGAAAATCACAATTCACATTTTTTGAGACTTCAGCAAAATTTAAACGACATATCCACCTTATAGATCACTGTAATCATTCGAAACAACCAAATGATATTTTCTATAAATATTAAATGTTATATATGAAGAAAAGGTATATATTTCTTTAAACAATAAAATAAAAATATCCTTTACATTAGGTGGAAAATAAGAAAATATACCGGATTTAATTCTACAAGCAACATATTGCATCCTTTTTAAAACTGTTTCTCTTAATAAATTGATATTTTTAACGTCAATTTACTTAAACTATATTTTTTAGATTATAGAAGTCAGAAGCTCAAAACTATTCAAGATATACATAGTATGGCATTTAGGTGAAAGCAAATATCTTAAAAATAGTGAAATATTACACATACATTCGGCAGCAAAACTATTCGAGCGCTAGCAAACATTCCTATACAAAAAAGCTACACTTAATACGGTTTTGTTAAATAAATCCTTGTGCAATCGTTTTCTTAGACACTAAGAACATGATTCGACAAGGATTTATTTAACAAAACAGTATTAAGTATACTTTTTTATATATAGGGATTTTTGCTTGTACTCGAATAATTTTGCTGCCGACTGTAAGCTATGGATCCTTTAGGAGTAGCTTTATTTAGAAATAAATATAACTTTATGAATTTCCTTTGTATGAATTCGTTTTAAGGATGTATCTTGAACAAGATCAAGATTAAATTCATAAAATATAAACATTAGCTCTACATTCAGTATACAGTAATTTTTCAACACTTATTCCCTTTCTCAAAGACTAAGAAATTTTATTTATTTATTTTTTAAATTAATTGATCCATAATTACAAGGAAATTTTTAATACAAGATTTTAATTTTTTTAAATGAAGTTGGAAATATTTAAAATTTATAAATTTGTAATCATATGAAAAAAAAAAAAAAAAAGCATGACTGCAGGTTGTTTTACCTGATGAACGCAAAATTTCTGTATGAAACAAACACAGTTATACTTCAATTAATGACTAAAAAATAGGCTGATAGATTTAATTTTAAAAAATGTTACTTTTAAACATGGGATAACCTTCTTAAATATGTTTTAATCATAATAGAATACTTATGTTCAGTTGGCCTTGGAGCAGGGCTCGATTAACCTTACAACTGAGGGGAAGCACAAATCCATTTGGGGGCCCCTACTGACTGCTTGGTCTAGAGACTCATCTCGAAAAATGTATACATTTTCCATTAAATTTTGCAATTACATGGAATTAAGGACAAGTAAATTCGCTTAAAATGCAGACACGTGAATTCACTTAACTTTTGTACCAAAATATAAACTTGGTGCAACCAATATTCACCACAATATATGAAATTATTCCATCACAAATGAATGTGTAAAAGCTCATTAGCATATTTCCTTTATAACCTAGAAATGATAGTTGTGTAGTCAGATGTACTGTGACTTTTTATAATCAGACAATGCTTATACGACTACAAGCTTACAATTCGGGGCCCATTTTTTGCTAATTTGAGGCCTTTTCAAAATTTTCCACGGGAAGCGCAGAGCCTATTCGGTAATCAGCGCCTACCTTGGAGACTTGGCACCTTTGAATTGGCACCACTTGAGGTGTCCTTTAAAAAATTTATATTTCCATTTAATATTTATAAATTGAACTGTAGTGTAACGAACCACGTTTCCTATCACTAACACTGAAGACGATTCCAAACTCATGAAGGGGTCCCATATTAGGATGTGGTAAGCATCCAGTCATTCTGTTGTTCCGTTATCGCTTAATTCCTCTCAAGGACAAGGGTTACCCCCCCTTACTTTAACACAGGACTCCGAGTCCGCACTTGCACAGAGGCTACCATGGTTTCAAGAAATGTGGTTAAAAAATATATTAGGTTTTTTTTCGATAAAATATGTACGCGGGCAACAATTCTTGTGGTTTGATACTTTTTTTTTTTTTTTTACAGATTTGAAATCTTTACCTTGCGTTTTCTCAATTAGCATTTTTTCCTGAATTTATGATCATTAAAATGCTAAAACTTCAAATGACATTTAAGAAAAGACTAATTATTTTTTTGAATGTTTAATAGAGCCTACTTAAAAGAATTGCGGGGGGATTTTGTTGAGTCTTTAAAAAGAAAAAAAATCTGGAGTGACTCCACTCGACTTTCCGAACATTGAGTAACTAACAGTTTTGTAGATAAAATAAAGAAAGAGGAATTGCTAAACAAACAAAAGAGAGAAAACCATAATAGAGTGTTTTTTTCTCCATATATCACACGAGGTTTTATTTAACGCTACTGAACTTTGAGCCCTTAGATCATAATGATAAAGAATTTTTCGTTTTGTCCCTGTAAAAATCTATAGATGCTAGATTCACCAAAATGCTTATAGTTAGTGCAACAGTGATTTATAATATTCATAGAAATTTTCAGCTCAATTGAATAAGGCGTTTAGATGCTATCGCACTTTTAAAAATTTGGTCTCATAGGCCATAATGATAAAGAATTTTTCTTTGTGTCCCTGTAAAAAATCTGTAGTGCTAGATTCACCAAAATCTATACAGTTGGTGCAAATGCGACCTATAACATGTGTACAATTTTTTTGCTCAGATTAATAAGGTGTTTAGACGCTATCACACTTTTAAAAATTTGGCCCCATTGGCCTTAATGATAAAGAATTTTTCTTTGTGTCCCTGTAAAAAAACTATAAGTGCTAGATTCTCCAAAATCTATACAGATTGAGTATCTGTGACCTATAATATGGGTATAAAATTTTTGCTCAATTGAATAAGGCGTTTAGATGCTATCGCACTTTTAAGATTTTGGTCCCATAGGCCATAATGATAAAGAATTTTTCTTTGTGTCCCTGTAAAAAAAACTATAAGTGCTAGATTCACCAAAATCTATAGGGTTCGTACTATGGTGACTTACAATATACGTACCAACTTTCAGGTTAATCGAACAAAGCCTTTAGACGCTAGCGTGTTCACAAACATACACACATACACACACACACACATACATACATCATCGTAAAAATAGTGAAAACGGACTCAGGGGACCTCAAAACGTATAGAAACATCAAAATCTCGAATTCGGATTTTTGACATGATTACAATACTTTCCTCACTATAGTGTTCGGAAAGTAAAAAAATATTAAAAATAAAATAATAACATATACATACTCGTATATACTATATATATGCAAATTTTTACAGACATGCAATTTTCAATTTTTTCTTAAAAACTAAACTAAATAATCTGGTGTGTCACTCACAGGACTTTCTCTTACCCTGAAATTTAATACTATAAATACAGGTTGGAGATAAAGAGGTAAGATAATGAGTACTGTTTTGTAAACCTATGTCAAACAATTCAAATTAGGTTTCGGAAGAGTTTTATATGATAATTAGTTGTGTGTGAGGGGGGAGGGGGGGGAGGGTGCCGCCCCCCTTAACCCCCCGTTTCATTAATACATCTACATTTATATAGAATTTAATTCGGTTATTAAAAAATAATTCTGTTTTTAAATATAATTTATTAAAATTATTTAAAAAAAATTATCTTATGATAATACAGACGATTTCCATATTAGAGAAGTAGTATAACAATAAGCACCCCCCCCCCAAAAAAAAAAAAAAAAAAAAAAAGTTGAATTTATTCTTAATATTACAGCAAGAATTTTTTTTTGTTAAAAATGGAAAAAAACGATAACTTTATTTTAAATTATCGCAGATTGATGGTTCAACCATTCGTTTTAAAGGTATTGGCGAGCTCTTTTGAAAGATACCCATCATGAAAATTTACTCCCCTGCAAGGGGGACTGCGAGGCTCTTACATACACATTTTTTTTTTTACCAGTTGACTATCTCTGACACAAAATATATTCGTATCATTTTATTTAGTGCAGTCTACAGATGTTAAGCTCTACTTACCTGCAATTTCCCCCGTTGACGTAATGTATTTGAATACTTTTGAATGTCCCTGTACACGAACCATTTGCTTCATCTCAGCGAAAAGCTTACTGTAGCATCCCTATATGATACACATTTAGAATACAGAGTTTGGAATTTCTGCTACTATTTGTTCTTCAGATACGCTGATAAAAGACACAGACATCCAGATAGACAGAGACACACAGACCATTCGCTAAAAACGTGATTTTCTTATTCATGGGACCTCAGAACATGTAAATATAACAAAAACTAACGTTCGAAAATTTGACCCTAAAGCAATACTTTCTCGACCCTATGGGTAAGAGAAAGTAAAGATCCATACACAATACTTTAAAGTGGGTTGTAATAAACATCCAATCTATATATAGAGAGAGTCGTTTCTTAAATATCTCTAGAAGTTTAGTATTTTGAATATCATGAATTCATTAAAAAATGCAAATTGAAAAAACGCATTTTACAGTTTACAAATCTATAACAGAAATATAAAAAACCTTAAGAATAGTTGCCTAAATATATATTTTATTGAACAAATCTATCGCTCAATTTATTAACATTAAATGGAAATATAAGCTTTTATATCAAACCTTCAATAAGCTTTTATATGAAACCTTCAAAAAGGCGAAGTCCACTTAAAGCGCTAAATAATCTAAAACAATTGGACACAAGTTCAAGCGCTACTATAAAATTATAACTCTTTATTAAACCAAACATTTTTCCGTAAACTTCTCGAATTACGTAAAACTCTGTAAAACATCAATAACTTTCAAGTATTACGGATTTTATAGAAACGTTGCTTTTACACATGCAAATTTTTTTTTTTTTTTTTTTTTTTTTTAATATTTCCAAACCATAATGATGCATTTGTGTTAAACTAAAAATATTAAATTATCTAAAATATCAATAGATCGAAATAAAAGGAAAGTTTTTATTAAATTTCAAATCTTCAACTCATAAACTCCTCCAATTATGTAAAATTTTGTAAAACATCAATGCATGACTGATTTTCTTCCTCTACAGCTAAATCAAAAGCGGTCTTTCCTTTTTTATTTTTAATATTTACGTCAGCACCTTCCTCGAGTAACACTTTGACAGTGTCTGCAGCGCCATAACATGCCGCCTTATGAAGTGGAGTACATCCATATGCATCTGTTATATTCACACGTGCACCGCTTTTCAATAGCAACTGAACATACTTTAAATCTTCCATAAAAACTGCATCATGAAGTGGAGTTTCATCAGCTTTATTTTTAGCATTAACATCACTACCTTGTTGTAGTAACAATTCAATTATATCTGAACGATCAGGAACAGTGCACGCATAGTGAAGTATTGTATCTCCATTACCAAACGTGGCTTTCAGATCAGCTCCATTTTCTAAAAACAACTTAACAGTATCATAGTCGCCTAATTCTATTACAAGATGTAAGGGTGTGTTTCCTTTACGATCCACAGCAATCAAGTCAGAACATTGGTGTACTAAAAATGCGACAATTTCTAATTTTCGTTTGTACACAGCATAATGCAAGAGAGTTTGCTGTTCTTCACAGTCTCTAGCATTTAGATCAGCACCTCCATTTGCCAAAATTTTTAAAGCTTCTAAATTACCAGATTTAATTAAGGGACGAAGGGCATACCATCCATCTGTGCCAACACCACTGCTTACTAAATATGATATTGTAGCTAAATCACCAGAGTCTGTTGCATAATCAAGAACAGACTTTCCAAAATAATTACGAATGTTTACATCAGCACCTTTGCTCACTAAATGTTCTACAGTGCTTAAATTATTTGAGTGCCCTACAGCATAAAAGATAGGGGTTAATCCTCTATATCGAGTTCTAATATTTACATCAGCACCTTTGCTTACCAAGTAATCTATAGTGTTTAAATTATTTGAACTTGCTACAGCATAAAAGAGAGGGGTTTCTCCATAATTATTTTTAATATTTACATCTGAACCTTGGCTTACCAAAAATGCTATAGTAGTTAAATTACCAGCTTTTACAGCATAAAAGAGGGGAGTATCTCCCTTTTTATTTTTAATATTTACATCGGCACCTTTGCTTAATAAATATTCTATAGCGGGTAAATTATCATTCTCTTCTGCATAACTAAGAAAACTCTTTCCATATTTATCTATAACGTTTATATCAGTACCTCTACTCACAAAAAATTCTATCGCAGATAAGCTATTCTGTCTTGCAGCGTAGTGAAGAGGAGTTAGGTCATCATTATCTTTAGCATTTATATTAGCACCATTAATTACTAAAAATTCTATCGCAGATAAACTATTCCGTATTGCAGCGCAATGAAGAGGAGTTAGGTCATCATTATCTTTAGCATTTACATCAGCACCATTAATTACTAAATATTCTACAACTTCTAAATTATCCAATTCTACTGCAGCGTGTAAGATGTCAGGTTTCTCTTTATTAAACAAATTAGCACCATTATTTACTAAAAATTTCACAGCTGCTAAATTACCTGATATGGCTGCAGAAAAAAGCGGGAATCCACCTATTTTATTCACATCAGCATTTTTTTTTACTAACAATTTCATTATATCTAAATAACCAGAAAGTGCAGCAAAATATAAAGCAGTAAGGCCATGATGATTTTTTATATTTGCATTAGCCCCATATTTAAGTAATTCATCAGCTATGTGTAAATTACCTAATTGTGCTGCAGAGATTAATGCAGTATTTCCATATAGGCACCTCTTATTTACATCAATATTTCTAAAACAAGATAGTAACTTTCTCACCATCAAAAGATTATTCTTCAACACAGCCAATTGAAGTGCACTATATCCTTCCTCATTTACTTCATTTACGGAAACATCAGACATTGAGAGCAATACAGCGTTTATGTAGTTTTCAGAACCCGGAATATTCGGATTAGAATTATCGAGTACAAACAGATGAAGTATATTATTGCCTTCGGCATACTTTATATTACAAACTAAGGCTTTCAGCCGTTTAGGATTGGGAAAATTATCATTCGTATCGGGATCCATAACTTAACACATTTACCTCTTTTACAGAGCCTGGATTACATGGTAAAGAAAGCTACTAGCAAATCATTGACCTAAAATTAATCCTCTCGCCAGAGGTCAGTGTTATCGAGTTTATCGCTTGGTAAATCGCTATTGGTTGTTTGTGTGCATTGGACTGAACAGACGAAACAGGAAAAAGTCAATCAAGGAGTACAGTCGGTAACAAAAGTGTCCGAACACTAGCAAAAATTCCTATGTAAAAAAAGTACACTTCATATAGTTTTGTTGAATAAGTCCTTGTCGAATCCTCTTCTTAGTCAGTCTAACAAGGGAACTCTTTGAAGTGATAATCGCCGATTTTCTTGAAAAAAATTCTGGCATAAGATTCAATTATGAATAGCATCTTCCTAAAATATTAGCTGCTGAGTCGTAATAGATATGCTATAAAAAATTATTAAAAATGCAAGCATGTCTGCAATCTTTCCAAAAAAGCGCCTGTTTGGCGACTGTATTCTTCGGAATTTCATTGCAATGAAGATTTAATGATGTAGATGTTCTTCTTTCTATTTGATAGCCAAACGAACTCCATACGCTGTCGAGCACTTGAGAATTCAGAATAGTTAACAAAAATCAGATAATTTACCAGATTGAGACTTACTCAGTCGAAATTCTAAATAATATTTAATAAATTAATTTTCAATTAAATAAGCTGTAAATTAAATAAGCTGCTTTAATTTTCAATTAAATAAGCTCTGTCAATAACAATTGCAAGAGCATTAACGCCAAGTTTTTAATAACGACATTTAAAAAATATATGATCAAGACTTTTATATAAATTTAAATAAAATAAAACATTATATGTTAAAACACAAAGCTGTTTTTTTTTTTTTTTTTTTTTAACTAAAATGAAAGCATTTCGTATCCGAACACATTTTTTTTCTTATAAGTCTGATCATTTTATTGAGCAGTACCAACCTTTGAAGAACAAGCAACTCAACAGACTATGAGTTGTGTGGATCCAGTATCTCATTAGAGCTACGCAATGAGCAATTGGAGACGATTTATGATACTACCCTAAATTTCGACCTGTTTGTTGATTGAGTTTAACATCGCACTAGTACTGCACTATGGGCAATTGGCAACGGATTGCGATGGGCTTCTGAGGATGGTCCGGTGACATCTGCAGGTGATAAATGATTGCATTCTGCGTACAGTCGGTAACAAAAGTGTCCGAACACTAGCAAAAATTTCTATGCAAACAAAGTACACTTCATACGGTTTTGTTAAATAAATCCTTATCGAATCATGTTCTTACACTGACTAAGAACAGGATTCGACAAGGATTTATTTAATAAAACCATACGAAGTGTACTTTTTTTACATAGGAATTTTTGCTAGTGTTCGGACACTTTTGTTACCGACTGTATGTTATTTATTTTTAATTATACATCCGATTTGTATGTTTGACTCGACATCCCCCGCCCCATACCCCTGTAAATTTCGTCGAGATGAGGACAGATATAACATAACCGGATTAAAATACAAAAAAAAAAAAAAAAAACACCCTGGGTCAGCAGGGGAATCGAACCCATTCTTTTAAACTGAAGGCGATTAGCAAAGGTGACATACTCACTTGACTACAGAGGTTCTGCATTCAGCATAACAATTATTTTTAAAACAACAATATTTCGCAGTTAATAATTCTATAAAATTCCCTATGAAATTCATTGCGCAGCACTAGTGTGACATAAAACCCAACCAACCTTATGAAATTCTAATGCATATTTTTACAAAATTCTTTATATTATTATTCGTAAACATATATAAAATAAATTGCCAGAAATGTAAGAAGCCATAAAGTAGTAGTTATGCACGTATTTTTCCAATTTTAAATAAACCCTCCGTAAAAGATCAAAATTGTAATAGCACATCTAAGGACCATCTCTAGGAATATGTCCCAGACTGTCGCCTTTCCATAGCTGTAGTGCGAATTAAAACTTAAAACCTACTCAACCTCAAATATCTTAAATATTTTAATTTTGATTTATTTATTTGAGTATTAATTTCAATCAACTATTCAAATAATTAAATGTTCAATCAAATATTATAATTCATATTGGTCGCCAATTGCCCATTACACAGCACTAATGCGACGTAAAACGTAGCCAACCAACCTATAAATCAGATTAGGGGTACACACAAATGAAACACTACCGTTTGCAAAGCCGTTTGCAAGCGTTCCAAATGTATGACTACAGTCGGCAGCAAAAGTATCCGAGCACTAGCAAAAATTCCTATGTAAAAAAAGCACACTTAACACAGTTTTGTTAAATAAATCCTTAACGAATTATGTGCTTAGACTGATTGAGTACAGGATTCGACAAGGATTTATTTAACAAAATTGCATTAAGTGTATTTTTTTTTATATAGGAATTTTTGCTAGTGCTCGGATACTTTTGCTGCCGGCTGTATTTGCAAAAAGCTTGCAAAATTTACGACATCGAAATTGCAAGCGTTCCGTTTGTATGTAACCCTAAGTTTGTAAATCGTCCGCAAATTTATATAAATGCACATGCCGAGGGGCCGCGGTAGCCCAGTCGGTAGAGCGCCGGCCTCGTAATTGGAAGATTGCGGGTTCGGTACTCGAGCCGGCCAAAGACCGTCGTGTACACTAATGGTGGCTGGTGCACGTAAAATCCGTCGTCGCCGCAATGTCATCCATGTTCCCATCAAAAGTTATACCTCTGGGGGTCACCGAAGCGGGAGAGCCATCCCTTCCGTGGAGGATCAAAATTGCGATGGCATGTCTCCGGACCACCTCTAGGGGTGAGTCCCAGACCGTCGCCAATTGCCCATCTGCGCAGCACTAGTGCGACGTAAAACCCAACCAGCACATGCCGATAGCTTCAAACATTAATTTACTCCAGATTATATATAAGCTGAAGTAATGTAAAAGTAACTCTGAAATTGAAATTGCATTATTTTAAATAAATGCAATTTTGAAACATCACATAAAATAATTGAAAATATTGGATCTAACAAAAAACATAACGTCACTTTTTCTGAATAGAAATTTCTAGATTTCAGAAAATATCTTGAGTGTTGGTGGGCTTTAACGTCGCATTATAGCTACGCAGTGGGAAATTAAAGACTGCCTTATATTCACACTTAGAGATGCTCCGGAGACATGACATCTTAATTTTTATCCTCCGCGGAGGAGATTGGCTTCCTTGCTTCAGTAACCCCTAGAGCGATAGAAAATAATACCCTCCTATATTGCTCTTTGGCATCATTTAAGGAAGGTTAATGTGATTTGGCGATGACTTTTTTCGTATTTGGCGTTCAAAACGTAAAGTTTAATAATTTTTTGTGGGTTTCCTGTTGCGATTCAGCAGCTAATTTTTTTTATCAGTGAATTAAGTGCAACATAAACTATATTCTGTAATTTTTTGAAGGAAATCGGTGATTATCACTTGAAAGAGTTTCCTTGTAAGAGCATGATTCGATAAGGATTTATTTAGCAGAACCGAATGAAGTGTACTTTTTTTACATAGAAATTTTTGCTAGTGTTCGGACACTTTTCTTACCGACTGTATATAAAAATGAAGTACTTCCAGTTGCAAAGCCGTTTGCAAGCGTTTCAAATGCGTGACTGCAGTCGGCAGCAAAAGTATCCGAGCACTAGCAAAAATTTCTATGTGATAAAAGCACACTTAGCACTGTTTTATTAAATAAATTCTTGTCGAATCGTGTTCTTAAACTGACTAAGTACAGGATTCGACAAGAATTTATTTAACAAAACTGCATTAAGTGTACTTTTTTTACATAGGAAATTTTGCTAGTGCTCGGATACTTTTGCTGCCGACTGTATTTGCAAAAAACTTGCAAAATTCACGTCATCGAAATTGCAATCATTCCGTTTGTATGTAACCCTAGGTCTTCGATTTCAGCAAAAATTTCGATCGTAACGCTGCCAGTAAGGCTTAATTTTCTTAGCAGTATTTTAAGCATTCGGTTATAAGAGCTTATCCCATTGCATATTCTAGGCGCTGTACAGTCGGTAACAAAAGTGTACGAACACTAGCGAAAATTCCTATGTAAAAAAAGTACACTTCAATCGGTTCTGTTAAATAAATCCTTATCGAATCATGTTCTTAGACTGACTGAGAAGAGGATTCGACAAGGATTTATTTAACAAAACTATATGAAGTGTACTTTTTTTACATAGGAATTTTTGCTAGTGTTCGGACACATTTGTTGCCGACTGCACCTCTTCTAAACAAACTTCAATGAGGCTAATTGAAAGTTAAGGTTAGTTGATTGGTTTGTTAAGTTTAACGTCGCACGAGTACTGCGCAGTTGGTAATTGCAACGGTCTGGGATTCACCCAAAAAAGGTTGTTCTAGAGACATGTCAACACAATTTTAATTTTTTAATGGGTATGGCTCCCCTACTTCGATGACCCCCAGAGGTGTAATTTGGATGGGAACATGGAGGACATTGCGGCTATGACGGATTTTGCGTGCACCAGATACCACTAGTGTACACAACGATCATTGGCAGAATCTAGTATCGAACACGCAATATTCCCATTACGAGCTCTGTGCTCTACCTGCCGGGCTACCTCGGCCACTGAAATTTAAGATTCAATTCGAATATATTCGACTACAGTTGTAAATTACAGCCAAGTTCGAAATACACAGGGATTTGGGGGTACATACAAATGAAACACTTCCGTTTGCAAAGCCGTTTGCAGCCATTTGCAAGCGTTCCAAATGTATGACTGCAGTCGGTAGCAAAAGTATCCGAGCACTAGCAAAAATTCCTATATAAAAAAAAGCACACTAAATACTGTTTTGTTAAACAAATCCTTGTTGAATCGTGTTCTTAGACTGACTAAGAACAGGATTCGACAAGGATTTATTTAATAAAATTGCATTCAGTGTACTTTTTTTACAAAGGAATTTTTGCTAGTGCTCGGATACTTTTGCTGCCGACTGTATTTGCAAAAAACTTGCAGAATTTACGTCATCGAAATTGCAAGCGTTCCGTCTGTATGTAAGGCTTATGCAGAGAACATTGCTTCTATCCTGAAACACAGAACTACTGAAATAAAAAATTTTAATTAGAAAGATTTTAAAATATTAAGAGGACTATTATAAGATAATCGTTCTAAAGTTTAATTTAAATCAATTGAAATTTACATATACAAAAGATCGTTGAATTATTAAGATTGCTCAAATCTATGAATCTATAGCCAAATTCATGAAAAATCAATCTCTGCCATATATTTCTTGCTTTTATTCTGCTTATCCTTCCTAATACAGTAAGCTGACCAAATGTTCCCATTTTCTGTGAACAGCCTTTATTTTTAAATCATTTTTCTAAGCTTTAAAAATATGCAGAAAGTAAATTATTTATAACTGATATTTTATTTTTAGTCCTTATTTATTAGGAATGAAAAAAAACATTCGTAATAGTATAATTGTAGCTACTTTTAACGTTTCTCTATTATAAAGGTACTCTGATCTGGTCAGCCTATAATACAGTCGGTAACAAAAGTGTCCGATCACTAGCAAAAATTCCTATGTAAAAAAAGTACACTTCATTTAGTTTTGTTAAATAAATCCTTGTCGAATCGTCTTCTCAATCAGTCTAAGAACATGATTCGATAAGGATTTATTTAACAGAACCGAATGGAGTGTACTTTTTTTACATAGGAATTTTCGCTAGTGTTCGGACACTTTTGTTACCGACTGTACAGTCGATAGCAAAATTATTGAAGCACTAGCAATAATTCCTACTTAAAAGATGGGCATCTAATATTGTTATGTTAAGTAAATATGTGTCAAATCATGATCTTGGTCTTATACTGCTTATAAAAAAGTATGTTGATGATAAAAATTAACGATCAAAACTAAAAACTATATATGAAAATTGTGCTTCAATAATTTTGCTGACGACTGGTTGAAATTAAGTGGGTTAATCATCTCACTAGAGCTACTTTCTGAACGACTGGCGACGGTCTGGGATTCAACACTAGGGGTGGTCTCTGACCTTAATTTTTTTACTGTAATACTTTACACTATCCTGCAACTTAACAAGTACTAACATAATGCATATATTGAATGTACTTCCAAGAGTTGTGAGTTACATACAATAGAGGAAACATCACATTCATAAGTGAATTCAGTAGAGAAATTCTTTCGACCAACATCTCAACTAACTCTTTATAAAGGCGGTTCCGAAAGAGACACTGCCGTAGAGACCACCTTTTGTGTCTTAGTAGATACCTCCATTAAACACACCTATTCCTGTAGTTTAAACAATAATAATTCCATCTTCAAGGCTGAGCTTCAAATAAAGAAAAAAACTTCGATTGGATTACGCTTAATGTCTAGATAAATGTGCAAGAATATATAATGATAGTCTTTCAAATCTTTAGGCTATTTACCCTCCTAAAAATACCCCCCAACACATTCTGCTGTAAAAGCTGACAACTGCTACTGTAATATGAGCATATTAAATAATTTTCAACTCCGCATACGCAAGCGCTAGAAAAATTTCTTTTGCATAATTTATTTTAAAAAATCCCCAAGCAAATATCATTAAAACTCTAAAATATATAGTCGTTAGAAAAGTTTATTTTTAAGCATTTCGAAAAAGACGCAAAACGCTAAGGAGGTTTTACACATGTTTTCATTTTGAATTAACGAAAAGTCATGAATGTAAGTAAATTCATACTTTGTACTTTCTGAAAAAATGGGTGAAGTGAAGTATTTGAAAAACATTATTTTTATTAAAATATTTGTTTATATAATCTTTAGAATGTTATAATGATAACTGCAAAATATTAAATTAATAATAAAATTAATAAATTTACAAAAATATATAGCACTTTTCAACCTGAAATTGTAAAGTAAAAGTGAAAGCACTGTCATTGTAATATCAAACAGAATAATCTGTATAGTCATTATTATTCATTATACAATCGGTAACAAAAGTGTCCGAACACTAGCAAAAATTCTTATGTTAAAAATGTACACTTCATTAGGTTCTGTTAAATAAATCCTTATCGAATCATGTTCTTAGACTGACTGAGAAGAGGATTCGGCAAGGATTTATTTAACAAAACTGTATGAAGTGCACTTTTTTTTACATAGGAATTTTTGCTAGTGTTCGGACACTTTTTTTACCGACTGTACATAAGATTCTAAAGATTAATGTGTAAGCAATAAGTTTTAGTAAAAATAATAGTTTTGATCGACGTGAAACCCAACCAACCGATATTCAAAGCATGGTGTCAGATATTCAGACACTATCACACTTAATTTTTTCAGATTTCCACGCTCAAACTCGTGATGATTTGGACCTACAGTCGGTAGCAAACGTATCCGAGAACTAGCCAATAATTCCGATATCAAAAACGTACATTTAAAATTGTTTTGTATAATAAATCCTTGCCAAATCATGTTCTTAGACTGACTAAGAACATGACTCGACGAGGATTTATTTAACAAAGCACTATTAATTGTAGTTTTTTAGACAGGTATTATTGCTAGTGCTCGGATACTTTTTCTGCCGACTGTACAATATTTCCTCGATGCCGTGTGAAATTCAGAGACTCATAAAGCCCTTAGCCTTGTCAATGTCTTGTATGTCGAATCAGCTTTTCCATATGCACTAAAGATACAGACATCCCAACAAGCATCCCGTAAAGACTGCCATAGCATCAGAACAATTGAGTACTTATAGAGGTAGAGGTCGGATTCCCTATACTGGAGGTCTCCGGACTACCTCTAGGGTTGAGTCACAGCCCGTCGCCAATTTCCCATTTGCGCAGCACTAGTGCGACGTAAAACCCATCCATCCATATACCACTGAGCTGAAGAACAATTGGAGGAAATGCTAGACCGGTTTTAGCGTGCCGTTTTTAGAAGGTTTATCTTCCGAACGTTGCACGGCAGAAAGCATTTGATACCTTTATATTTCATTGCAAAGTTGTGTAAAGGTTGTCTGTTCGAACAACCATATGCTAAAATATTACAATTTTAAATTTTAATTCTTTAAAGAGTATAGTAGACGACCCGACAAATGTTGCCTGCCGTGAAAGATTTGACTCGGCACGGCAAATGACTGCAGAAAACTGACACGCACGAACACTGTGTGAAGGTATTGGAAGCATTTGCTCCAGTTGTTCTTCAGCTCAATGCCCTATACTGGCTGTGGAGAAAAACTCTACGGAGTCACTACGGTTTTTGGCTGAATGGGCGCCTTCCTTTGGCGATAATCGCTTTCTTAGCAACTGGTTCCGGGGATTTTGCATGTTTTAAATGGCCTGTCCCATCAAAACTCCAAAGAAAAATCCCACATTACGAAATTACAGTACGAATATATATATAATGCTGAAAAATATGCTTTAAACATGTCACTTTCAAACTGAAGAACAAACAGCACATAAATTCTGTGAGTGGGGGTGGTGGAGGAAACCTGATTTAATGGAAGTAAAATATCGGTTAGGCCACAGACTAAGGAATTACTTAGACCTGGCAAGACGACTATCTGGTATGGGGAAAAAGTGAAGTAACTGAGGTGCTTGTACTAATATGGCTGCTCAGTTACTGTTGAGACTTCCCTTTTAGAACCGTCTTGCCAGGTCTAGTTTAGGCTGACCAGATCAAAATAGAGAAGCGTTAAAAAATGCTACAATTATCCAATTACGCATACATTTTTTCATTCTTATTAAATAAGGACTAAAAATAAATTATTATTGATTAATAATTTACTTTCTACGATTTTTTTAAACTTAGGTAGGTAGGTAGGTTGGGTTTAATGTCGCACTAGTACTGCGGTATGGGTAATTGACGATGGTCTGGGACACACCGCTAGGAATGGTCCAGAGACATTTCAGCTCCGTGGTCTGTGGTTTTGCTTGTACCAATATGGCGGCTCGGTTACAGTTGAGACTTCACTTTTAGAACCGCCTGGCCGGGTCTAAGTGTTTCCTTAGTCTGTGGGTTAGGCGGTAGAAAACCCATTTAGGCGAATGAATTGGTGGATTCGTGGGGATGTAATTTTCGGGAACATATAGATTACTATATTCAAGTGTCTATTCTAATACGAGGGATGTTCAAAAGGTATCGAAACTTGTTTTTTCTCACGCAAACCAATGAAGCGACGGAGAATTTTTTTCAATATAGATGTAGGTTGGTAGGACACTCATGCGCAATTATGAATATATATATACACGGGCATAAAATGTATATATGTACAGTCGGTAACAAAAGTGTCCGAACACTAGCAAAAATTCCTATGTAAAAAAAGTACACTTCATACGGTTTTGTTAAATAAATCCTTGTCGAATCCTGTTCTTAGTCAGCGTAAGAATATGATTCGATAAGGATTTATTTAACAAAACCGTATGAAGTGTACTTTTTTTACATAGGAATTTTTGATAGTGTTCGGACACTTTTGTTACCGACTGTACATAAAATATGTACACGGGCAACAATTCTTGTGGTTTGATACTTTTTTTTTTTTTTTTTTTTTTTTTTTTTTAACAGATTTGAAATCTTCACCTTGCGTTTTCTCAATTAGCATTTTTTCCTGAATTTATGACCATTAAAATGCTAAAACTTCAAATGATATTTAAGAAAAGACTAAATATTTTTTGGGTGTTTAATAGAGCCTACTTAAAAGAATTGCGGGGGGATTTTGTTGAGTCTTTAAAAAGAAAAAATAAAAAAAAAATAAAATAACATATATATATATACAAATTTTACAGACATGCAATTTTCAATTTTCTTCTTAAAAACTATATTACAAAATCTCGTGTGCCACTCACACGACTTTCGCTTACCTTCAAATTTAATACTATAAATACAGGTTGGAGATTAAGAGATAAGATAACGAGTACTGTTATGTAAAACTATGTTGAACCATTCAAATTAGGCTTCAGAAGAGTTTTATATGATGATTAGTTATCTGTGAGAGGAAATGCCGCGCCCCCTCACCCCCCCCCCCCCGTTTCGTTAATGCACCTACATTTATATAGTAATTTAATTCGGTTATTAAAAATAATTCTGTTTTTAAAAAATAATTTATTAAAATAATAAAAAAAAATATCTTTTATGATAATACAGACGATTTCCATATTAGATAAGTAGTTTAAAACTAAATATCCAAAAAAAGTTGAATTTATTCTCGTTTTTTCCCCCCTCTTGTTAAAAATGAAAAAAATCGATAATTTATTTTAAATTATCGCAGATCGATGGTTCAACCATTCGTTTTAAAGGTATTGGCGAGCTCTTTTGAAAGATACCCATCATTAATATTTTTTCCCCTCTAAGGGGGACTTCCCCCAGAGGGGGGGGGGCGAAACTCCTGCATACGCAAAAAAAAATTTCCAGTTGACTATCTATTACAAAAAACATATATTCGTTTCATTTGGTTTAGTGCAGTCTATAGATGTTAAACCCTGCTTACTTGCAATTTCCCCCATAGACGTAACGTATTTGAATACTTTTCAATGTCCCTGTACTCGAACCATTTGCTTCATCTCAACGAAAAGCTTACTGTTGCATCCCTATATGATACACATTTAGAATACAGAGTTTGGAATTTCTGCTACTATTTGCTCTTGAAATATGCGGATAACAGGCACACAGACAGACACACAGACCATTCGATAAAAACATGATTTTCGTATTCAGGGGACCTCAGAATATGAAAATATAACGAAAACTCACGTTCGAAAATTTGACCCTAAAACAATACTTTCTCCACCCTATGGGTAAGAGAAAGTAAAAATCCATACACAATATTTTTAAGTGGGTTGTATTAAACATCTATCAATATATAGAGAGAGGGGAGAGAGAGACAGGGAGGAGAGGTGAGAGAGAGAGAGTGTGTGTAGTTTCTTAAGTATCTCTAGAAGTTTTAGTATTTTGAAGATCATGAATTCATTAAAAAATGCAAATTGAAAAAACGCATTTTACAGTTTACAAATCTATAACAGAAATACCAAAAACCCTAAGAATAGTTGCCTAAATATATATTTTATTAAACAAATCTATCGTTCAATTTAGAAACATTAAATGGAAGTATAAGCTACTATATGAAACCTTCAATAAGCTTTTATATGAAACCTTCAAAAAGGGCCAAGTCCCCTTAAAGTGATAAATAATCTAAAACAATAGACTTAACACAAGTTCAGGAACTTTTGTAAAATTTTAACTCTTTATTAAACCAAATATTTTTTCGTAAACTTCTCGAATTACGTAAAACTTTGTAAAACATCAATAAATTTCAAGTTTTACGGATTCCATAGAAAAGTTACATTTATACATGCGAAAACTTTTTTTTTTTTTTAAATAATATTTTTAAACCATAATGATGCATTTGTGTTAAACTAAAAATAATAAATTATCTAAAATATCACTGATTGAAATAAAAGTACACGTTTTTATTAAATTTCAAATCTTCAACTCCTTCAATTATGTAAAATTTTGTAAAACATCAATGCATGACTGATTTTCTTTCTCTACAGATAAATCAAAAGCGGTCTTTCCATTCTTATTTTTAATATTTACGTCAGCACCTTCCTCGAGTAACACTTTGACAATGTCTGTAGCGCCATCATATGCCGCTTTATGAAGAGGGGTACATCCATATGCATCTCTTATATTCACAAATGCACCGCTTTTCAATAGAAACTGAACATACTTTAAATCTTCTATTAAAACAGCATCATGAAGTGGTGTTTCATCATGTATATTTTTAGCATTAACATCACAACCTTTTTGTAGTAACAATTCAATTATATCTGAACGATCAGGAACAGTGCACGCATAAGGAAGTATTGTATCTCCATTACGGAACGTGGCTTTCAGATCAGCTCCATTTTCTAAAAACAACTTAACAGTATCATAGTCGCCTAAGTCTATTACAAGATGTAAGGGTGTGTTTCCATTACGATCCACAGCAATCGTGTCAGAACCTTGGTGTACTAAAAATGCGACAATTTCTATTTTTCGTTTGTCCACAGCATAATGCAAGGGGGTTTGCTGTTCAGTCTCTAGCATTTAGATCAGCACCTCTGCTTGTTAAATTTTTTAAAGCTTCTAAATTACCAAATTTAATTCAGCGACGAAGAGCAAACCATCCATCTGTATCAACACCACTGCTTACTAAATATGATATTGTAGCTAAATCACCAGACTCTGTTGCATAATCAAGGACAGACTTTCCAAAATAATTACGAATGTTTACATCAGCACCTTTGCTCACTAAATGTTCTACAGTGGTTAAATTATTTGAGTGTCGTACAGCATGAAAGATAGGGGTTAATCCATATTTATTTTTAATATTTACATCAGCACCTTTGCTTACCAAGTAATCTATAATGTTTAAATTATTTGAACTTGCTACAACATAAAAGAGAGGGGTTTCTCCATAATCATTTTTAATATTTACATCAGCACCTTGGCTTACCAAACATGCTATAAAAGTTAAATTACCCGCTTCTACAGCATAAAAGAGAGGAGTATCTCCCTTTTTATTTTTAATATTTACATCGGCACCTTTGCTTAATAAATATTCTATAGCGGATAAATTATCATTCTGTACTGCATAACTAAGAGGACTCTCTCCATATTTATCTATAACGTTTATATCAGTACCTCTACTTACAAAAAATTCTATCGCATATAAAATATTCCGTATTGCAGCCCAATGAACAGGAGTTCGGTCATCATTATCTTTAGCATTTATATCAGCACCATTAATTACTAAAAATTCTACAATTTCTAAATTATCTGATTCTACTGTAACGTGTAAAATGTCAGGTCTCTCTTTATCAGACAAATCAGCACCATTTTTTACTAAAAATTTCACAGCTTCTAAATTATCTGAGCTGGCTGCATAATGAAGAGGAAATCCACCTATTCTATTCACATCAGCATTTTTTTTTTACTAACAATTTCATTATATCTAAATAACCGAAATGGGCAGCAAAACATAAAGCAGTTAGGCCATTATGATTTTTCATATTTACATCAATATTTCTAAAACAAGATAGTAACTTTTTCACCATCAAAAGGTTATTCTTCAACACAGCCAACTGAAGTGGACTATATCCTTTATTATTTAATTCATTTACAGAAACATCAGACATTGACAGCAATACATCATTTAAGTAGTTTTCAGAAACTGGATTATTCGGATTAGAATTATCTAGTACAAACTGGTGAAGTATATTGTTGCCTTCGGTATACTTCACACTACAGACTAGGGCTTTTAGCCGTTTAGGATTGGAAAAATTACCACTTGAATTGGTATCCATACCATAACACATTTACCTCTTCTAAACAAACTACAACCATGTTGTTTGAATAATAAGGTTCAATTCGAATACACTCGACTGCAGTAGTAAATTACAGCTGTTTTATTGAAATTTGCTCATGACACATATACGCCAGACTTAAATGCTTCACTCAATGTGCGCGTGTAAATCTTCATCTGATAAAGACAGATAGCACATGATAGAATTATAATGAGAATTACGATTACATGCAAAGGTAACACTTTCAAATAAATCGTTTGCAATTATAAAATGAAATTTTTACAAGGGGTTTGAAAATACACATTTGTTTCTGACGCTTGCAATGAGTGATGTCTGTTTGCAATTATAAATGAATCCGATGAACGATAAACCAATAGGATGGATGGATGGATGGATGGTTGGGTCTTACGTCGCACTAGTGCTGCAGAGTCGGGAAATTGGAGACGGTCTGGGACACACCCTAGAGGTGGTCCAGAGACATGCCATCACAATTTTGATCATCCACGGAAGGGATGGTTCTCCCGATTCGGTGACCCCCCAGAGGTATAATTTTTGATGGGAACATGGAGGATATTGCGTCCACGACAGATTTTACGTGCACCAGCCACCATTAATGTACACGACGGTCTTTGGCCGGCTCGAGTATCGAACGCGCAATCTTCCAATTACGAGGCCGGCGCTCTACCGACTGGGCTACCGCGGCCCGCCAACTGTATCGGTCTTTATCTGGCGAAGATTTACAAGCAGACTACAGGTCAAGCATAAAAATCTGATGTATAGTCGGCAGCAAAAGTATCCGAGCTCTAGCAAGAATTCCTGTCTAAAAAAAGTACATTTAATACTGCTTTGTTAAATAAATTCTTGTCTAGTCATGTTCTTAGTCAGTCTATGAACATGATTCGACAAGGATTTATTTAATAAAACAGTACTAAGTGTACTTTTTTTGATATCGGAATTATTGGCTAGTGTTCGTATACTTTTGCTGTCGACTGTGTATTATACTGACCAAACGTCCCAATTTTGTGAGGACAAATGGGGACTTCCTTTTTTATTGAAGGCATTTTTATAAGTTTTAAAAATTTGTAGAATATAAATTATTAATCAGTAATACTGTATTTTTAGTCCTTTTTTATTAGGAATGAAAAAATACATCCATAACTGGATAAATGTAGAAATTTTTAACGCTTCTCTATTATAAAGGTACTTTGATCTGGTCAGCCTACTGTATATATGATATCAATAAAACGATTTTTGAATGTTGATATTATATAAATAGTATATAAAATGTGCAAATCAGTTGTATTTATTACCAATAAACAAATAGAATTATATATAAAAGGAATAAATATAACTATTTCAACTACTTGTAGCGAACTTTGATAGCGATAAATAGTAAAATTCACTAAGAAGTTCAGCAAACACTCTGCATAACACATGTAATGTTTTAATTTATAAATATATTTTACAAAATTATTTGATTTTGGGAAGGATTTTTGAAATATGGACTGCAATGCATTCTAAAAATAAAATTATAATTTATCAGTACTAGTAAAAAATAAAAGAATGAAAAATCTATTAGGAAAATCATTTTAATTTTTTCAAAGGAAATATCTGCTATTCTGGATAAATGAATGATGATTTGACTTTAAGATATATGAAAAAAAGGCCATGTTTGTGTGAGCACACAGTATCTTATATTTACAATACTTATTTTAATAAATTAAATGTGAAGAGGATGGATATAGCTTGTAATGCAGATGATGGAAGTATAATTGAGTCAGTCTAAAGATGTAACTAACACTTCTTGAAATCCCAACATTAACAGAAATGACGTTATATAAAACTTTAAATAATATGATCAATGACTGATAAGATTATCAATTTTCAATAAAAAAGGAAGGAATATAGACATTTTTTTATGATTAATAGATGAATATACAGTCGTTAACAAAAGTATCCGAACACTAGCAAAAATTCCTATATAAAAATAAATAGAGTTAATACTGTTTTGTTCAATAAATCCTTGTCGAATCACATTCTAGCCTAAGAACCTGATTCGACAAGGATTTATTTAACAAAACAGTATTAACTCTACTTTTCTATATAGGAATTTTTGCTAGTGTTCGGATACTTTTGTTACCGACTGTACTTCTAAACTTTTGTAAATAAAAATGCTTTTTTTTTTTCAATCAAAACTTTTCAGTAAATTTGAAACATATTTTGAAGTTAATAAGCAATTTAAAAGGTTAAACTCAAAAATAATTTTCTCTCATGAAATAAAAACAATGCGGATTCATGTGTACTTTTATAAATAATTCTTATTGGATAATAATACAAAAACAAAGTGAGCAATGTGTAATTCTAATCAACAAAAGGAATTGGCAGTTGAGGGTGTAATTGTCTCATTAATTATTAGGAACCATTTGGTACTATTTCTATAATATTTTTTTGTTGTTTATTCATTTATTATTATTATTTTTTTTTTTTATGTTAAAATAACTGAACTGACTAGTTAGGCAAATAAATAATTAAACAAAGAATAATTAAGCAAATTCTACCGCAGCTTTACCGTAGATAACAACAAATCTCTTGTTTTATTTACAATAAAAGCATTTAGATATAACATTCTTTTAAAAATAATATACATGGCCTTTATTTTAAAACTCAGTAAATACACATTTTAAAATATCCAGTCAATTCTTTTGTAGATAAATGTCATTATTTTTAAAATAAAAACCATAAAATTTTTAAAAAGGGGATTTATTATTCTTTCCTCTGCATACATAAGAAAAAAGTATAAGATTCAGAAGAATTTTAGATTTTCGGTTTTCGATAAAGTTACACGTTTTGAAATTTCCCGAACTCAGCTCGACCACATTTTTACAAAATATCTTTCTTTTTGAGTTCAAACACTGTACTTTATGAACCAATGGAATTAATTTAACATAATTTGATATTTGGTTTGACCTTGGTTTGACATGGTACCGATTAGCTTTTGGGCTGCATTACCCAACAAGGGGCTTTTCACGTTGCGATTTTCTCTCATTTCAGGAAAAGCTCAACATCTACAGAGAAAATATATTAAGTAAAACTCTGCTGATTCGGTTAGAGTGCATATCGGCAAACAATTGCCGCAGCTGTGTTGCAATTTAATTCCGTTAAGAGGAGGCAATAACTTTGCTTTGCCTTGCTTTGAAAAAAAAAAAAATGGTCCAGTTTCGACCACTAGGCGATACTAGTATTTATAAATATCTTTAAATATTGTTAATAATTGTGATTTTCTTGTACCTCCGTTTTTGTTTGTTAACCACACTTCAATTTTTTCGAAATTTTTCATGACTAACGTTTCTCATTTTTCTGTTGGCTAAACCTTCACATTTCGCCTGATTATGTCGGTTGATTTAATAGTCATAAAATCAGATCCTTTTCTTATATATAACAGCACTTTCACGTCTTTCTTTATGCATTGATGACGGTATGCTAAACACTAACGAAACGGAAGTTTGGTATTGACATTGTTAGTTTTTCTTGTGTTTATTTATCAAGTTCCAAGACACCATTTAATATACTTTTTAATTTTGTTGGAAAGGGCAAAAATTCCACGACATAACTGAAACTGCCCTTCGAGCAATTTCCATTTCTATGTTTTGATGTAACTGAATATTTTTGGAGGCTCTGTAAGCCAATCATTCATGGAATCCATGCCATATTCTATTTTAAAAAGTGCTCTTTTATTTCTAAGTAATGTATGTTAATTATGTCGTATTATGTATCAATACAAAAAACCCGTAACGGGTTAAAAGTTTGTGGCGCAAAATTATACTTTATAGATATAACAATTTGAAATACGGGTCCTAAAAATAATGATATCAAGTTTCGAGTGACGCTTTGCTATTAATTAAAATATACATAGATTTTCTTATTTGATTTTTTTTTCTTTTATTTATATTACAGTGTAAACGTTATTTTCAACATAAAAAATATTTACAACATTTACTCACAGATACCTTTTCATTCACATCTCTTATATCAAAATGTGTGTTGTAAAAGAAATTATATCGAAATTCTAGTAACGCAGTGTTGTTACATTAAACGATTTGATTTTAAATTTCATTGCAATTATTTTGTTTTGCATATTAAAGTTTATTTGCACAATGAAATATTGCTTTTAATTTAGCTTTTAATATTGCTTTTAATTTGAAGTGAATAAACTTACCACAGACGCATTGCAGTAAGGTGCATTATCATCTTAAAATGCTGTTTGCGGAAATGTCTAAGATACCTCCAAAATAGTCGGTCAGGCACCACTTTTATAAAAACTGTGATTTAATTCGAGTTAATTGATTCCATGAGCATAAAAATTTGTTTGACTGTTTGAAAAGTTATGCACCTGCGCACCATAAATTTCGAAGAATGTGTCACTGTTTTAAAAATGCAATTTTCATTAAGTTGGTGTTATTTTCGTTGTCAGATCTGCTTGTTTTCGTTAGCTCGAAATAAGTTAATCTTGACTCATCAGAGAGAACCTGTTCAGCCCAATAATTAACTAATCATTTTTTAATTTTTTTAGCCATGCGAGGTCTTTCTTTCCTAATTCTTTTCAGTAAGAATGGAATTTTTTCAAATTTTCTGTCATTTAAATCTGCTTTGTTTAATAGTTGCTGCACTGTAGTTAAAGAAATTATGCTGCTAAACAATTTTTCTGAATCTCTTTATGTTCTAAATATAATACAAACCGATTTTACAAGCAATAGATTTTAATTTACGGTCATCTCGCTTGGATGAGCAAAATGGCCGCCTAAAGACAAATTAAAGTTTAAACGGCCAACAAATTTTATATCTTGCTAAAAACCATTTTACCAATATTTCGCTAACAATTAATTATTTTGCCCTCTCACGCATTAAAATATTTTTTGATTTTCATTCAAAAATTAATACTTTTTGTCGCATTGTTAACTGCCTTATTCTTACCATTTTTGAAATAATTTTTTAAATTACAATTTTCCTAACAATTGAATTTTTTTTTTTTTTTTTAACACTAGACTCAATGCTAAAGAGTACGTGGAGGACAACATAATAAAATCTGTTCGAAAATTTGCTTTTTAAACCAAAAAAAAAAAAAAGCGGTTGTAGAAGGTGAAAAGGAAAATAACCAAATGCGGCTTTTTTTTTTTTTTTTTTCAGTCGCTTAGTGTATATCTATATTAATAAAATTAGAGTTTTGTCTGTAAATTTGTCGGAATCGAAAAATTTTGCGATATCTTCACGTTTCACACCCCATGAAAGCCGAAAATGACTTCAGAAAATTTTGCCTGTGTGTGTGTGTGTGTGTGTGTGTCATCGTGTCCGTCGCTTTTTTTGTCCGGGCATCACTTGAGAACGGCAGGACGGAATGCAACGGCGCTTGGCAGGGATTTAGGTCTTCGCCCAACTTAAAATTATATCTATCAACTTTTCAGGAATTCCCCCCCGTTCCCCCCTGGGGGGTAAAAGACTAAAACACGTTTGTCCGGGCATCACTCGAGAACGGCTGGACGGAATTCAACGGCGCTTGGCAGAAACTTAGGTCTTTACCCAACTTAAAATTATATCTATAGAAATTTTTAAAATTCTGATTAGTGTTTAAATTGTGGGTAAAAAACGCCTGCGCATGCGCCATAAATATTTTTTCACTAAAACGCTTTGAATGGAAAAATAAAATGCAAAAATAAATTTTTAAGATAAAGACTTTTTTTATTCGCGTGATTCGCACTACAAATTATGAAAAGATTGAAATGTGCCATCTGAGTTTCATACTTTAGTTAATTTTAAATCATCTAATTGTCGTATCGAAAAACTGTTTACACCCCAGGATTCACAAAAATCACCCCTTTCATTTGGTACTAAATTTGTAACGGTAGGTCTGATACTTCTAATTTATTTTCCCCTTTTACCGTTTTTCCGTTGCCACTTAAATTTCATACTTTAGTTATTTTTTAAAATTCTAATTGTAGCATCAAAAAACTGTTTGCACCCCTGGATTCAGAAAAATCACCCCTTTCATTTGGTATCAAATTTATAAATATAGGTCTGATATTTCTAATTTATTTTGCCCTTTTTCCGTTTTCAACCCAGATTCGATATGGAACAGCTTTAGTATTGGATCCCTTTGGCAAAATTTGAAATTCGGCACCGAAGTAGCTCGGACGTTTCTCGCCAAGATCTTTAATTGCACAATCCGCGTTTGTAATGATCGATAGATGGCGCTCTCTGAACACTGCAGTTGTTAGTAAATATAACAGCCACGTGTAATTATTATTCTTTCTCCGCCATTTCATCATGGAAAGTCGATTGCATAATATGAGAATATGCAGTGGTGTGATAATTTCATCTTAGCCCACCAGAGGGCGAGCATTTCATTACAATCGCGGATTGAGATAGCCAATTCAGTTCATCGCAAAAATGGCTTAAAATATTTAAAGTCACCAAAGGGTTCCGATACTTAAGCTGTGCTTTTTGTATTTATTAGTGCTAGAGGCCTATTTCAGTCGGTACAGTTGTCGAATTTTTATAGGTCACTCTTAATTAGTGCTAGAGGCCTATTTCAGTCGGTTTATTGAATGGGGATTTATTGAATGAAGTCCCCCCAAGGCACAACTTTGACATGAGTTCCCCCCCCCCCAGGCCCAACTTTGACATGACTCCCCCCCAAGGTACCCCTATTTCAGTCGGTACAGCGTTGTCGAATTTTTATAATGCACTCTTAATAGTGCTAAGGGCCTATTTCAGTCGGTTTATTGAATGGGGATTTATTGAATGAAGTCCCCCCAAGGCACAACTTTGACATGAGTCCCCCCCCCAAGCTACCCCTATTTCAGTCGGTACAGCGTTGTCGAATTTTTATAATACACTCTTAATAGTGCTAAGGGCTTATTTCAGTCGGTTTATTGAATGGGGATTTATTGAATGAAGTCCCCCAAGGCACAACTTTGACATGAGTCCCCCCCAAGGTACCCCTATTTCAGTCGGTACAGCGTTGTCGAATTTTTATAATACACTCTTAATAGTGCTAAGGGCCTATTTCAGTCGGTTTATTGAATGGGGATTTATTGAATGAAGTCCCCCCAAGGCACAACTTTGACATGAGTCCCCCCCAGGCCCAACTTTGACATGAGTCCCCCCCCCCAGGCCCAACTTTGACATGAGTCTCCCCAAGGCCCAACTTTGACATGAGTCCCCCCCAAGGTACAACTTTGACATGAGTTCCCCCCCCAAGGCACACCTTTGACATTAGTCCCCCCAAGGCCCAACTTTGACATGAGTCCCCCCCCCAGGCCCAACTTTGACATGAGTCCCCCCAAGGCCCAACTTTGACATGAGTCCCCCCCAAGGTACAACTTTGACATGAGTTCCCCCCCCCGCAAGGCACACCTTTGACATGAGTCCCCCCAAGGCACACCTCCCCCTCATTGGGAAAAAGAGAAAAAACGTTGTTTTGTGGCTATAAGACAGTCTGGACTTCCAACGTTATTTGTTATAATATCTGCAGCTGAAACACATTGGTTTGATTTAATGAAAACTTTATCGTGGAATTTAGATCGTCACGAATTAACTAAAGAAGAATTTGTCGATATTAACAAGTTTAGCAGTAGGCCTCTGGCACTAAATTAAAATCTGTCAATGTCAGATTTTCATGTTTTAAATAATGAAATAATGTCGTGTCTGTATAATTTTTATTTTTTATTTATTTTTTTTATTTATAATACTGTCTATTAAAGACTTCTGTGGTCACGAAATTTGGTGCTAAAATTGTTTGTATGCATCCGGCACTTATTGTAACTGCATTTCACGAAATTCGAAATCCCCCCCCCCTTCTCGGAGTCGGATGGCAATAAACATGTGTAAAAACATGTTTTTCCGTTTGAATTCGCTTTGAATTATCTTTGAATGGCGAATTTTGGTGTGTGGATATTGATTAAGTGTACGCATTATGTGCATTAGTGGGATTTTGCAAAACTTCGAACTCACCCGCTGAGGGTGGGGAAGTAAGAAGTGGGTAAGTTGTGCCGAAGACAGTGGGGAACCAGACTCCTAACATTGGGAGCGAGAAAACCTCTACCAATCACAGCGAGAACTTAGGTTATTAATAAAGATATGGCATTTTGACAAATCATTTAAGTTTAACGTCCAGCGAAGCGGGCAAAGCCTGCTAGTATACATATATATTATGTAGAAAATAACGTTTATATTGTAAATATAAATAAAAGAAAAAAGCAAATTGAAATAAGAAAATCTATGTATATTTTAACTAATAGCAAAGTGTCACTCAAAATTTTATATCATTATATGTAAGACCCGTATTTGTAAGACCTGTATTTGTAGACGGAATTCAACTGCGCTTGGCAGGAATTTAGGTCTTTACCCAACTTAAAATTATATCTATCAACTTTTCGGAAATTCCCCCATTCCCCTCCACTGGGGAACAAAAGACAAAAAAAACGTTTGTCCGGGTATCACTAGAGAACGGACAGACGAAATTCAACTGCGCTTGGCAGGAATTCAGGTCTTTTCCCAACTTAAAATTATATCTATCACCTTTTCGGAAATTCCCCTCCCTTTCCCCCCTGGGGGGCAAAAGACAAAAACACGTTTGTCCGGGTATCACTTGAGAACAGACAGATGGAATTCAACTGCGCTAGGCAGGAATTTAGGTCTTTACACAACTTAAAATTATGTCTATCAACTGTTCCGAAATTCTCCCTCAATCCTCCCTGCGTTGGGCAAAAGACAAAAACACGTTCGTAAGCATAACTCGACTCCTAATTCCTTCATAATAAGGAAATTCCACATGGGGAGACTAGATATGAGTACAAATAAAACACCATCTGCGATTTAGGAATTTTCGATTTTTAAGGGAAGGAAGGGGGAAAATCGATTTTTGGCGGGAAATTTCGAAAATTCCTGATTTGAGTAGAACTCTACCGAAAATGGAACAAAGGTGTTGAAAAAAGGCCATGCGACTTTCTTAGGATATTTCTTAAAACACATTTTTAATTTTTTGTTGTTCGCTTTTTTTTTTTTTTGGAGGGGGGGGGGGAGGATTCACGAGGGGGTAAAATCGGGACACCAATTTGAGCTCTAAATTTGTCCTGAGAAATCTATGGGAGCTGCAAGCACGAATTTTGGTCCTTGGATTCTTCATATGAATCCGACACCTAAAGTAACGGGATTTATCGAAATTACCCCCTGTTCCCCCTGCTGTATATGCAATTTTAGGCAGTAGTTCCTGAGATATAGCTTTCCCTTAAACTGCCGAAATCGCTATACAGCAGCGGGGGGGGGGGGGGGGGTTCGAGGGGGCAAAATTGAGACACCCCTTTTAGCGCTAAATTTGTCCTGAGAAATCTATGGGAGCTGCGGTCACAAATATTGGTGCTTGGTTTGTCCATATGTATCCGACACCTAAAGTAACGGGATTTATCCAAATTACCCCCGTTCCCCCTTGGGGGGACAGAAGGCAAAAACGACTTTGTAAGCATAACTCGGCTCCAAATTACTTCACAGTGCAGAAATTGCACATGGGGAGACTATATATGAGTACAAATAATACAATATCTGCAATTTAGGAATTTTCGTTTTTTAAGGAGAGGAAGAGGGAAAATCGATTTTTGGCGAGAAATTTCTCAAATTCTGGTATTTTGAGTAGAACTCTACCAAAAAAGAACAAAAAAGTAGAAAAAAGCTATGACACTTCCTCAGGATATTACCAAAAGATGTTTTTGATTTTTTGTGATCTGACACTAATTTTTTTTTTTTTTTTTTTTTTTTTTTTGGTGTGGGGGGGGGGAGGGGGTTGTGTTATAAAGGGCAAATTCGAGACGCCCTTTTTAGCGCTAAATTTGTCCTGGGAAATTTATGAGAGCTGCAGTCACGAAGTTTGGTGTTTGGATTATTTATATGCATCCGGTACCTAAGGAACGGGATTTATCGAAATACCCCCTTCCCCCCAGGGGGACAGGAAGCAAAAAAACGCTTGTAAGCATAACTCCGCCCCAAATTAATTCACGGTGAAGAAATTGCACTGAGACAGACTTGAGTATAAATAGGACATTATGGACGATTTTGGAATTCGGGATTCTTAAAAGAGAGAGGGGAAAAATCGTTTTGCTGGGGGGAAATTTCAGAAATTCCGGATTTTTTAGTAGAGCTCTACTAAAGATGTTACAAAGGTATTGAAAATAGCCATGTGTCTTCTTTAGAATATTTCAAAAAACATATTTTCGTTTTTTTTTTTTTTTTTTTTTTTTTTTTGGGGGGGGGGGTTACGAAGTATCAAATTCGAGATCCTTCCTTTTAGCCTTAAATTTGCCTTAGGAAATCTATGTGATCTGCGACTACGAAATTTGGTGCGCAAATTGTTTATATGTATCCGACACTTATTGCAACGGGATTTTACGAAATTTGCGCCCTTACCCCCTTGGGGTCGGGGGGAGGTGCAATAAACACGCGTAACATGTTATCTTGTTTGAATTCGCCTTACATTATCTTAGAATGATGAATTTTGGTGTGTGGATGTTTATTATGCATTATGGACTTTGGTGAGATTTCGCAAAACTTCTAACTTAGCCGCTGGGGAAGGGGAAGTATGAAGCAAGCAAGTTGCTGCCGAAGGCAGTGTGGACCCGGACTCCTCATGTTGCGAGCGACAAAAACCTCTACGGAACATAGAGGAAACTTTAACTTAGGTTATTAATAATGATATGGAATTGTGACAACTCATTTAAGTGTAGCAGTGCTCAGCGAAGCGGGCAAAGCCTGTTAGTATATACATATAGAAGAAAGTAATAAATAATAATCTATATATATATAAAAGAATGTTTGTCTGTATGTTATTTATAAAATCGTAAATGGCTTGACCGATTTCGATCATTTTTTTTTTTTTTTTTGTTTTTTTCCTTATAGGTCAGGGATGGTTTAGGAAAAAAAAATTGAAAAAATCTTTAAAATTAATTAAAATATGAAAATAATAAACTTATTGACTTATATTGACTTAATATAAGCCATTTAAATTTTTAATTGTTGCCAAAAAAAGTTTACGAGATATATTTATTTATTGTTTTCAGCATAAAATGAAATATGCTTTCATGCGAAAAATAAGAAATTACTAAATGTTAAATTGGTCGATGAGAAAATGACACATTATAATTTTAAAATAAAATAGTAATATTACAAATCTAACATATTTCTTCTGAATTTTATTTCACAGCATTTTTTTTATATACCACAACTTCATATTTTTTTTTTTTTTTTTAGTATGGCGGATGAAACACGCTTGGCATAAAAGTTAATTCAGCATTATGGTAAAGGTATTTTCTTATTGATAATTCTTGACAATTTTTTATAATTTTGATGCTGAAGTAGATCGGACATTTTTTGCCAAGGAAAAGATAGAAAGAAATACGCAAGCGAAGTGATGACGTCACTGGCCGTTCGTGGATGCAAGAAAAATATTTCCTATGTTAAACGCCCATTGGATTTTTTGTAAAAAATTATTAAAAATCGAGGAAAAAGTATTTCCCGATTTTAATCCGCATATTTGGGTATCCGCGTTTGTAATGATCGATAGATGGCGCTCTCTGAACACTGCAGTTGTTAGTAAATATAACAGCCACGTGTAATTATTATTCTTTCTCCGCCATTTCATCATGGAAAGTCGGTTGCATAATATGAGGATATGCAGTGGTGTGATAATTTCACCTTAGCCCACCAGAGGGCGAGCATTTCATTACAATCGCGGATAGATATGTATTAGTTATCATGTCCATGCATTAGATTAAGTTATTTTTGTTGTAAAATTGACAAAATTTGAATTTTTAATTTCAAAACTCTAGAAAAAAAAAATGGCAAACTTCCATATTCGATTGAAAACACAAATATTTAATTTCAAAGGATGATATTAACACAATAAATACCCAACTAATTTACTGATTAAAAGGGAAATGATAAATATTCTATCATAATTTGAAGTCAAATTTGTTTTCAAATGTCTAAATAAAGTATCTGATATAAGATACTAATATGTTGTAGCGGAATAGATTTGATATCGGTCATCCTTGGTAGAAAAATAAAATATCGCCAAATTATTTGGCGAACATAATTTAATTCCTTTCAAAAATCATGGTTATTTTAACAACTTATTTTAAGACAGTAATGAATAATATGAAACAATATTTCGTACAATGCATATTACGAAAATATACATCTGGCATGTATATTTTCGTATTACGTTTTTGATCACCAAATACAATAAGCGCCAAGAACGACAGAGTTTTGAAATTTAAAATTAAAATTTTGTCAATATGACAGCAAAATAACTCAATCTAACACATGCACATGATAACTAATACATATGTGTACCCAAATATGGGGATTAAAATCGGGAAATAATTTTCTTCGATTTTTAATCATTTTTTACAAAAATCCAATGGGCGATTGACATAGGAAATCATTTTCTTGCATCCACGGACGGTCAGTGACGTCACACTTCGCTTGCGTATAGGAACAATAATCGCATAAATTATATTTTGGTCTAAAACGGCAACAAAAATTTAAAAGTCGCCAAGGGCATTAAGGCTGTACCATGATCAAGTTTACATACTAATTTATTTATTTTTCTATATACCAACTACTAATAACTAAGCATGAAGTATATATAACCACAAAATAATAATTGTCTCAAGCGATAGAAGTTGCCGATCATAGCATATTGTAATATTATATGTGGCTTGAAATTGCTGTCATTCTATGGTTGATTGATTAAATCAAATAAATATAGGAAATAACTTGAGAGCAAATATTATGTACATCACATATAATGTTATTCATATGTAACTGGGATTCAGATATAAAAGAGCTACTTCAAATTTTTCGATACTGTCCGTATCGAAACTGTTATGTATGATAAGCAACCAAATGGAAGCCCATGGGTAAGCCATTGTCGCAGGCAATAGAGACAGGCACCGGAGATTCCAAGGACGAACAAGGCGCTGCCTAAGGCAGCGGGAACCCAAAGCAAGCTTTTGACCGATTTCAGGTTTTTTTTTTTTTTTTTTCATAAAGCATATAGAAAAGAGTTTGCCAGCAAAGCGGGCAAAGCCGTCCAAAATTCTTTAAGAACTAAAATATTATTCAACAATTCGCCGGAAAATGAAAAAAAAAAAAAAAAAATCATTTATTTGTAAAAAAAAAAAAAAAAAAAAAATTGATACTCATAAATATTATATGAATTTCACCACATAGTTAAACTTTTAATTAACCAGTCACCAAATTATTATTAGAACCAGATTAATATTGTGCAATAGTGAACTAAAATCATACAAAGAAAGGTTTCGAAATAAAATTCATAATTGACGACCCAGTTTTTATACTTCCACAACGCAGTACTGTTTTAGTACAGAATCCCTATGGACGAATTTTAAATTTTTATCGCCATGTTGGCGATAACTTTTTATTTATTTATTTTGGCATTTTATTTTGGCTTTCAATGAGTTACAAATTTTTTTGAGTGTACTTTATCAGACTCTGTTTTGCACAGCACCACAATGATAAGGTTTCATTTCATTACATATTATGATCAAACCGTCAGTTCCCACACATACACATCAAAATTTCCACGTGAACGAAGTCGCGGGTAACAGCTAGTTTAATAAATAATTTGTACTACCTGACTTTGTGTAAAATTATATAGAAGAAAGTGTTTTGGTGGCCACAATATACTGGTTTGGTAATAGAATTACGCGTATGTTAGTGATTGATGCGATACAGAATTTTGTGCATTTTAAGATTCAAGAACACCGATATAACGGTAAGCAGTGAATTTAATTTATTTTTTAATTATTTTTTATTTTTTTGTTTATTTATTTATTTATTATATTTTTTTTGTCTGTTTATTGATTTATTTTATTTTATTTTATTATTATTTTTTTCCTGTATTTATTGATGCTTTTTTCATTTTTTTTTTTTTTTTTTTTTCGATTAGTGCTGCACAGAAATAAAAGCATCGATGTTTTTAATGTGTTTGTATTTTCATATTTTTGATATTTTTATTTTAAAATATATATATATATATATATCATGTTTAACTTCAGCTGAATGCGCTTATCATAGAGGAAGTTTCCATGTGGGAAATTAATACCTCTAGTAGGTGGGGGTTATCGAAAATGGGGAACCATCATCTCTGTGGAGGTTCAGAATTTAATGGTTTATCTTTTCTGGACCACTCTAGCTGTAGATCCCAGTCCATTACCAACTGCTTAAAGTGTAGATTAGTGCTTTGTAAAAACCCATTCTCTCACTCACTTTGAACGTTAAAAATATCAGTAAATTATGACAATTTCATTTACAATCACTGGGGAAATTATTTTTAAATCTTGTAAATTTAAATAGATGTTAATAAAGTTTTACTTTATTACACAATATTTTGAGGCATCTATCTTTTACACAAGATGTGGGATTAAGGTTTGAGTGGATTTTATGTTGCCCTAGTGCTGCGCTATAAATAGTTGGCGACGGTTCAGAACTCACCCTATGGATTGTTGTGAGGCATGCCATTCTCCATAGGTTTAGGATTGAGTGGATTTTACGTCGCAGTAGTGTTTCAGATAGATGCCATTAGCGTCTTGGCGAATTCGACATTTATCGCCGAACCTAAATAACGTGCAGGGATCTCTATTCTAGGAAAATGCATCCGCAACTCCCTAGAATAAGCCTCTCCTTCAACGGTCTCATTGCCCATTGCGCAGCACTAGTACAACGTAAAACCCAACCAACTAACCTTCAACGGTCTCAGAGACCGATGTTCCGGTAAAAAGGATAACTAACAAGAGATAAGTAAGGTCATTCTTTGCGATGTAAAAATTTTAGATGATGTAATCGATGCGCTTGAGCCAAGTAAGTCTGATATCAAAGTGCAGGCCCAAATATTTGATCTCAGTTCCGAAGTTAACACAGGAACCATAGAAGTTGAATGGAGAAGTTAGGGATCTTTTCCTAGAGAAATTAACTTCCTTGAATTTATTAGAATTGATTTCGATTTTCCACTCTAATATTGGTTAAACTAAATGTAGGCAGCAGGAATTTTAAATTAGAGGAGTTTGTAAAAAAAAGTCCCTTGTGACAAACAGTATCAAAAGTCTTTGCGACATCAAAGAAGAGTACTCCTGTTTGTTTTGAGTTATCAAATCCATCATGGATAAATTGAACAACACAAAGAAGCTAGTAAGCAGTGGAATGTTTTGGCCAGAAACCACATACAGTCGGCAACAAGAGTATCCGAGCTCTAGCAAAAATTCCTATACAAAAAAAAATTCACCTAATGCTGTTTTGTTAAATAAATCTTTGTCGAATCTTGTTCTTAGACTGACTAAGAACAGGATTCGACAAGGATTTATTTAACAAAACTGTATTAAGTGTACTTTTTTTACATAGGAATTTTTACTAGTGCTCGAATGTTTTTGCTGCCGACTGTAGTCCATATGGGTCATTGTGGAATTCCTGGGACAAATTCGATGCGAAAGGGTGCTGTTGAATTCGTCCCATCATACCCATCCATCATTTAAAAAAAAAAAAAAAAAAAAAAAAAAAATGCAAAATTTCTTACTGAAGACACGCAGTCGTTTTCAACATATTTGTATCATTTTTGACAGAACTCTAATGGAAAATGCAGATTTTAAGAAATTTTCTTCTTTGATACCCCTCCCCCCTCTTAAAATCAAAAGTTCTAAAATCACTTAAAAGAAAAAAAAAAAAAAACTCAAGCGTAGTTTTCCTATGAGTGCAATTTCTTCATCGTGAATTAATTTGAAGCCAGGCTATGCTTTCAAACCTATTTCCCTTGCCTGAGGAAAAAAATAACCTTCTTTGTAGTGGGATCAAGTCGACATGACAAACCTTCACACCAAACTTTCTCGCACAATCTCCCATAGAATCGATACGGCCTAGTGGAGTCAGTCAGTGTATGTACTCTTTTATATAGAAATATAGAATTTTTTGCAGTGTAAAAAAATGTTGCTATTATAATTAGTCAGAGCTTTAGCTTTCCGTTTTCTTAAAAAAAAAATACCATGGCAAGGAGATTACGATACCATTACCCCTTTTCCAGTGGCAAAGTTTAAAGTTTTGCGAAATCTCGACAAAGTACATAATGCGTACACCTAATTAACATCCACACACCAAAGTTCGACAATCCAAGATAATTTAAGGCGAATGCAAAAGGGAAAGCGTATTTTTACACGTGTTTGTAGCCCTCTCGACACCAAGGGAATAAGGGGGGGGGGGATTTCGTAAAATCCCGTTACAATAAGGGTCAGATACATATAAACAATTTACGTACCAAATTTCGTTACCGCAGATCCCATAGATTTCTCAGGACAAATTTAGCGCTAAAAGGTGTGTCTTGAGTTTGCCCCCTCGTAACCCCCCCCCCCCCCAAAAAAAAAAAGTGTTTTTGGAAATATCCTAAGGAAGTCGCATAGTCTTTTTTTCAATATATTTGTTCCATTTTTGGTAGAGGTCCACTCACAAATCAGGAATTTTCAATATTTCCCCCTCCCTTCCCTTAAAAATCGAAAACTCCTAAATTTAGAAAATGTTTGTACTCATGTCTAGTCTCCACATGTGCAATTTCTTTACTGTGAAGTAACTAGGAGCTGAGTTATGCTTATAAACGTGTTTTTGATTTTGCTTCCCCCAGGGGGGAACGGGGGGGATTTCTGAAACTTTGATAGATATAATTTTAAGTTGAGTGAAGACCTAAATTCTTGCCAAGCACCGTTGAATTCCGTCTAGCCGTTCTCAAGTGATGCCCGGACAAAAAAAGCGACATACAGACACGATGACACACACACACAGGCAAAATTTTCTGAAGTCATTTTCAGCTTTCATAGTGTGTGAAACGTGAAGATATCGCAAAATTTTTCGATTCTGACAAATTTACAGACAAAAGTCTGATTTTATTAAAACAGATATATATATTTAAAAAAAAAAAAATTTTTTTTTAGCACTCCGGTAATTCGTAGAAAACAAAACAGGGTAGTATGAAATTAAAAAAACATTAGGGAAATATTTGGAGATAAAGGCAACTTTACCGCACTATTCAAAATTCAAATATTAAAAGAGTGTTCTACCCACACTAATCCATGGCTAACAAATAAATGAGTAACAATATTTATTATAAACTCTATCCAATGGTTGATTTTTTTTTCCGTATACATAATTTTTTTAAACATAACACATTTATTTAAATTTATAGAATTCAATTTGTATATTCACTTTGACAATTGTTGTCCCTATACTGATAATCGATATTAAAAAAAAGTGTAAAAAATACTTAAGAATTAAATAGATTTTTCTTTTACAATCTACTTATATTCTGGCCATGTTAGATAGAAGTAAGTAAATAAGCTACCATGCTAAAAATAGGGTTAGATATAAAATCTGTTTAAATCTTCAGATATAAAATATTTAAATTACTCAGGATTTTTAATAACAAATTGCACCCACCAACCTTAAAGAAGGTAAAATCTAAAAAAAGAGTAAAATTACAAACCAGGAGGTTCATTTATGCATATCCAATGAACAAGATGCCTGCCTACATTTGAATGTAATAAGGATTTTAAACAGTTTTATAACAAGGCTTATTAGCAAATAAATTTATATCAATGAGATGCTTCTTCCTTATTTCATCAAAAAAGCTTAGCACATTTTATATAGAACTTCTGTATAATGCAGAAAATAACAGAAGATTGAATTAAAAATGTGCGTCAAATACGCCGATACAAATAGGACCTGGTAAACATACAGGGTGAATGGGTCCAGCGTCAGTTGACTTGGGGCTCGAAATTTCATTTACAGTTCGAAAATTTTTAATTAAAAATTCACAAAAATTCGTTTGAAAATTCTTCATAAAAATTTTACTTGTGAAAACAAAATAAAAATTTTTAACACGTACAAAAAAAAATCATGCTCATTGATTAAGAACACTTTCCAACTGTATGTGCTCGTTGAACGTTTAAAATTCAATCTTTTTTACCTGCTTTATCGCACAAAAGGACAGAGGGGAGGACTGAGAGGAAGACAGACTAATTCAATTTATAATTACTCTTAAACATTGCTGGAAAATGTTGAAATGCTTAGAACTAACGGAAAAACAGTTCCAGTAGTTTCCACTTTTAGGCCTTAATGTATCCGAGTATTTTAGCGTACCCCTGTAAATCTCAACGCTAAGCACACTTCATTTTATGTGGGGCTAAGCCATACTTGCCAACATACTCATTAATATTCCGTAGTATTGTTAGCTCCGCCTTCTTTTTCACACCGGTATCTTTTTAGAGTATTTTTCCTCTTATTCAATCGTAAATGAATTTGGAGAATATTAATCTAAAAATATATTTGTGTGAGAAAAAGGGCGGGACTAACAAGACTACGGAATATTAATTAGGATGTTGGCAAGTATGGGCTAAGCACACTTCATTTTATGGGATTTTTGCTTGTACTCTAATAATTTTGCTGCCGACTGTAAGCTATGGAGACTTTAGGAGTAGTTTTATTATATAATATAACTTTATATAAATATAACTTTATTAATTTTCTTTGTATGAATTCGTTTTAAGGATGTATCTTAAACAAGATTAAGATTAAATTCATAAAATATAAACTTTAGTTATATTCAGTATACAGTAATTTTTCAACACTTATTCCCTTTATGAAATTCTAAGAAATTTTATTTATTTATTTATTTATTTTTTAAGTAAAAGATCCATAATTACAAGGAAATTTTTAATGCAAAACTTTATTTTATTTTATTTTATTTTTTTTTTTTTTTTAATGAAGCCAGAAATATTTTTAGAGTTGTAATCACAGTAAAAAAAAAAAATAAGAAGAAGAAAGAAAGAAATGACTGCAGGTTGTTTCACCTGATAAACGCAAAATTTCCGTATAAAACAAACGCAGTTCCATTTTAATAAATGACTAAATAATAGGCTGAAAATTTTGATTAAAAAAAAGTCACCTTTAAACTTGGTATGGCCTTCTTAAATATGTTTCAACCATAATGGGCCACTTATGTTCAGTTGGCCTTAGAGACTTCGCACCTTTGAATTAGCACCACTTAAGGTGTCATAAAAAGCTTATATTTCCACTTAATATTTATAAATTGAACTGTAGTGTAACCACGTTTCCTACCACTAGCAGTGACGACGAGTCCATAGGCTTGAAGGGGTGCCAAATTGACGGACAGATTGGGATTTGGTAAACATCCAGTCATTCTGTGTTCCGTTATCGCTTATTTTCTCTCAACGACAAGGGTTATCCTCCTTACTTTAACACTGAACTCCGAGTCCGCACTTGAACAGAGGTTCCCGTGGTCGCAAGAAATGTCGTTAAAGAATATATTAGGTTTGTTCGACAAAATGTGTACTCGGGCAACAATTCTTGTGGTTTGATACATTTTTACAAATTTGAAATCTTTAACTTGCGTTTTCTCAGTTTGCATTTTTTCCTGAATTCATGATCTTTCAAATGCTAAAATTTCAACAGGTATTTAAGAAAAGACTAAATATTTTTTGAATGTTTAATAGAACCTGCTTAAAAAAGATGCCGTGGGAATTTGCCGAGTCTTTAAAAAGAAAAGATATAAAAAATTATATACAGAAACCGCCGCTTAATAAAATCAGCCGTTTAATCTGATCAAATCGCCAGGACTGGAATCAAATCAATACGAATAATTTTTAAAGCCGCTGCTTAATGAAATCAGCAGTGCTGGTTAATAAACTCAAAAATATCCCCTCAGCAGCCACAAATATCATTTATGCATACAAAAAAAAAATATATTTACTTTTTTTTTTTTTTTTTTTGGAAATAGAAAAAGAAATTAAAGCACAACAAACCCTCCGTTATCGCTCATTGTTGAGGATTTTACTCTTGCAGCACAGTTGCAAATTAAACACGCCCCATAACTTATCTCCGCAACAATTTCGAGGAACGTATTCTTCAAAGCGCAGTAATAAAATAGAAATTTGATTTGAAATGACTTTTTTTTTTTTTTTTCAAATTATTAGAAAGCAATTTCTAGTCCTTATTTTGAAATTACTACCATTCATGAGGTTTAAAACGGAAAGATTTTAAATTTATAAGAAAAGCGTGAACTTTTGGTAAAGTAATCATGACTTTCCTCTAACGAAAGGGCACGGGAACTTAGAATGAGTTTAATTATATCGAAGAAACAATTAGTTAATTATCTACCAAAAATCAATTTATATTGTTTACTAACTCTATCATTCGTTAATTCTTGAAGTTTCTTTCGAAATTCAGAAGTAATGCCTTTTCCTTAAGGGCAGGAACGTTCGCCGGATACAAAATTCAGCCGCTTAATAAAACCACTTTGGCTCAGAACGAATGTGATTTTAATAAGCGTCGGGAACTGTGTATATATATATATATACACACATACATACACACAGATTTTTACAGACATGCAATTTTCATTTTTTTCCCCCCAGTTTTTAAGTCGGTTTTGTTAAACATACATCTATCTATCTATATATATATAAAGAGAGGGCGGAAGAGGAGAGAGAGGAGAGGAGAGAGTCGTTTCTTAAATATATCTAGAAGTTTTGGTATTTTGAAGATCATGAATTCACTAAAAAATGCAAACTGAAAAAACGCATTTTAAAGTTTACAAATCTATAACAGAAATTTCAAAAGCCCTAAAAATAGTTGCCTAAATATATATTTAATTGAACAAATCTATCGTTCAATTTATAAACGTTAAAGTAACCTTCAATAAGCTTTTATATGAAACCTTCAAAGGGCCAAGTCCCCTTAAAGTGCTAAATAATCTAAAACAATAGATTGAACACAAGTTCATGCGATTCTATAAAATTTTGACTCTTTATTAAACCAAACATTTTTTCGTAAACTTCTCGAATTACGTAAAACTTTGTAAAACATTAATAACTTTCAAGTAGTACGGATTTCATAAAAAAGTTACATTTACACATACGAACACTTTTTTTTTTTTTTTTAATATTTCCAAACCATAATGATGCATTTGCGTTAAACTAAAAATATTAAATTATATAAAATATCAATGATCGAAATAAAAGTACAAGTTTTTATTAAGTTTCAAATCTTCAACTCGTAAACTCCTGGAATTACGTAAAATTTTGTAAAACATCAATGCACGACTGATTTTCTTCCTCTACAGCTAAATCAAAAGCGGTCTTTCCGTTTTTATTTTTAATATTTACGTCAGCACCTTCCTCGAGTAACTCTTGGACAATGTCTGCAGCGCCATAATATGCCGCTTTATGAAGGGGGGTACATCCATATGCATCTGTTATATTCACAGATGCACCGCTTTTCAATAGCAACTGAACATACTTTAAACCTTCTTCTAAAACTGCAGAATGAAGTGGAGTTTTATCAGCTTTATTTTTAGCATTAACATCACTACCTTTTTGTAGAAGCAATTCAATTATATCTGAACGATCAGGAACAGTGCACGCATAGTGAAGTATTGTATTTCCATTCTCAAATGTAGCTTTCAGATCAGCTCCATTCTCCAAAAACAATTTAACAGTATCATAGTCGTTTAATTTTACTGCAAGATGTAACGGTGTATTTCCATTACGATCCACAGCAAGCATGTCAGAACCTTGGTGTACTAAAAATGCGACAATTTCTAATTTTCGTTTGTACACAGCATAATACAAGGGGGTTTGCTGTTCATAGTTTCTAGCATTTAGATCAGCACCTCTGCTTGCCAAAATTTTTAAAACTTCTAAATTACCAAATTTTATTAAGCGTCGAAGAGCATACCATCCATCAGTAACACCACTGCTTATTAAATATGATATTGTAGCTAAATCACCTGACTCTGTTGCATAATCAAGAACAGACATTCCAGAATAACTACGAATGTTTACATCAGCACCTTTGCTCACTAAATGTTCTACAGTGGTTAAATTATTTGAGTGTCCTACAGCATAAAAGATAGGGGTTAATCCATATTTATTTTTAATATTTACATCAGCACCTTTGCTTACCAAGTAATCTATAGTGTTTAAATTATTTGAACTTGCTACAACATGAAAAAGAGGGGTTTCTCCATAATTATTTTTAATATTTACATCAGCACCTTTGCTTACCAAGTAATCTATAGTGTTTAAATTATTTGAACTTGCTACAACATGAAAGAGAGGTGTTTCTCCATAATTATTTTTAATATTTACATCAGCACCTTGGCTTACCAAACATGCTATAGTAGTTAAATTACCCGCTTCTACAGCATAAAAGAGGGGAGTATCTCCCTCTTGATTTTTAATATTTACATCGGCACCTTTGCTTAATAAATATTCTATAGCGGGTAAATTATCATTCTCTACTGCTTTACTAAGAGGACTCTCTCCATATTTATCTATAAAGTTTATATCAGTACCTCTACTTACAAAAAATTCTATCGCAGATAAACTATTCCGTATTGCAGCGCAATGAAGAGGAGTTCGGTCATCATTATCTTTAGCATTTATATCAGCACCATTAATTACTAAAAATTCTACCATTTCAAAATTATCTGATTTTACTGCAACGTGTAAAATGTCAGGTTTCTCTTTATCAGACAAATCAGCACCATTTTCAACTAAAAATTTCACAGCTTCTAAATTATCTGAGCCGGCTGCATGATACAGAGGAAATCCACCTATTCTATTGACATCAGCATTTTTTTTTACTAACAATTTCATTATATCTAAATAACAGAAATGTGCAGCATAACATAAAGCAGTTAGGCCAGTTTTATTTTTCATATTTACATCAGCCCCATGATTAAGTAATTCTTCAATTATATGTATATAACCTAACCGCGTTGCAATGATTAAAGCACTATCTACATATTGGTAACTCTTATTTACATCAATATTTCTAAAACAAGACAGTAACTTTTTCACCATCAAAAGGTTATTATTCAACACAGCCAACTGAAGTGGACTAAATCCTTTATTATTTAATTCATTTACAGAAACATCAGACATTGACAGCAATACAGCATTTAAGTAGTTTTCAGAAACTGGATTATTCGGATTAGAATTATCTAGTACAAACTGGTGAAGTATATTGTTGCCTTCGGTATACTTCACACTACAGACTAGGGCTTTTAGCCGTTTAGGATTGGAAAAATTACCACTTGAATTGGTATCCATACCATAACACATTTACCTCTTCTAAACAAACTACAACCATGTTGTTTGAATATTAAGGCTCAATTCGAATACACTCGACTGCAGTAGTAAATTACAGCTGTTTTATTGAAATTTGCTCATGACACATATACGCCAGACTTAAATGCTTCACTCGATGTGCGCTTGTAAATTTTCATCTGAGAAAGACAGATAGCGCATGATAGAATTATAATGAGAATTACGGTTACATGCAAACGTAACACTTTCAAATAAATCGTTTGCAATTATAAAATGAAATTTTTACAAGGGATTTGAAAATACACATTTATTTGTAACGCTTGCAAGGAGTGATGTCTGCCTTCAATTATAAATGAATTTGATGAAAGATAAACCAATAGGATGGATGGATGGTTGGGTTTTACGTCGCACTAGTGCTGCGCAGATGGGCAATTGGCGACGGTCTGGGACACACCCCTAGAGATGGTCCGGAGACATGCCATCCCAATTTTGATCGTCCACGGAAGGGATGGCTCTCCCACTTCGGTGAACCCCAGAGGTACAATTTTTTATGCGAACATGGTGGACATTGCGGACACGACAGATTTTACGTGTACCAGCCACCATTAATGTACACGACGGTCTTTGGCCGTCTCGAATACCAAACCCGCAACTTCCAATTACGAGGCTGGCGCTCTACCGACTGAGCTACCGCGGCCCCATAATAATCCAATAGGAATCAAGAAAACATGCATCGAACAACATCTAAATGAAAATTCAGCAGGGTTTTTTTTTTTTTTTCTTTTTTTTCCCTATTCTTTCATTTTGAATATATATATAACATTTTAAGGGTCATCTGTAACTGAGTGGTTATGTCACCACATTGCTAATCGCCTTCGAGCGTAGGAGAGCGGATTCGACACCCGTGCTGACACTATGTTTTTTTTCCAATTCTTCGTATTGTAATTCTGTCATGTGCCACAGTCGGCAGCAAAAGTATTCGAGCACTAGCCAAAATTCCTATATAAGATAAGTACTCTTGATACTGCTTTATTAAATCAATCCCTGTCGAATAATGTTCTTAAACGTCAAAGAACATTATTCGACAAGAATTTATTTAACAAAACAGTATTAAGAGTACTTTTTACTTTCCGAACACTATAGTGAGGAAAGTATTGTAATCATGTCAAATATCCGAGTTCGAGATTTTGATGTATCTATACGTTTTGAGGTCCCCTGAGTCCGTTTTCACTATTTTTGCGATGATGTATGTATGTGTATGTGTGTGTGTATGTATGTATGTGTGTGTGTGTGTATGTCTGTGAGTGAACACGCTAGCGTCTAAACGCTTTGATCGAATAAGCTGAAAGTTGGTGCGTATATTGTAAGTCACCCTAGTACGAACCCTATAGATTTTGGTGAATCTAGCACTTATAGTTTTTTTTACAGGGACACAAAGAAAAATTCTTTATCATTACGGTCTATGGGACCAAAATCTTAAAAGCGCGGTAGCATCTAAACGCCTTATTCAATTGAGCAAAAAATTTATACACATATCATAGGTCCCAGTTAATCAATCTGTATAGAGTTTGGAGAATCTGGCACTTACCGTTTTTTTACAGGGGCACAAAGAAAAATTCTTTACCATTATGGCCTACGGGGCTAAATTTTTAAAAGTGCGATAGCGTCTAAACGCTTATTTAATCTGAACAAAAAATTTGTACGCATGTTATAGGTCACAGTTGCACAAACTGTATAGATTTTGGTGAATTTAGCACTTACAGTTTTTTTACAGGGACACAAAGAAAAAATTCTTTATCATTATGGCCTGTGGGACCAAATTTTTACTTTCTTCTATATTCAATAGAAGAAAGTATTGGATTCGTAAAAATTTTCGACCTCAGGTTTTTGATGGATTTACACGTTTTGAGAGCTGTAGAACACGATTTGACCATTTTCAGAAAAAGTCTGTCTGTTTGTCTGTCAGTCTCTGTGTGTGTGACAAACTTTTGTTACAACTGTATCTCAGGAAATACTCCACAGAATTTCATACAAATTGGTATGAAGTTGCACCTTGATATAAATTAGTCCCTATCAACTTTTGGTAAAATTTGTCTTACAGGTTGCGTTGCCATCCCGCTTTTTCTAAATTTTTAACATGGTGGTATAGTACAAAATTTTGTATAAATGTGCATAAAGAGAATTATTTTTTAATAATCATTATGAAATTTACCAGAATTATTTATAATAGAGATAGTCAACTGGGAAAAATTTTTTGTATGTGTAGGAGCCTCGCCTTCTCCCCCATCCCTGGTGGGGGGGGGAATTCCCCCCTTGAGGAGAGTAAATTTTCATGATGGGTATCTTTCAAAAGAGCTCGTCAGTACCTTTAAAACGAATAGTTGAACCATAGATCTGCGATAATTTAAAATGAAGTTATCGATTTTTTTTCATTTTTAACAAATATATATATATATATATTTAAATGTAATATTGACTATAAAATTGACTTTTTTTGGATATTTAGTGTTATACTACTTCTCTAATATAAAAATCATCTGCATTATCATAGAAGATAATTTTTTTAAATAATAATTTTAATAAATTATTTTTACTGAGTGAATTTGTTATGAAAATATAGAAGAAAGTCATGTGGTGACCACAACATACTAGGTAAAAGTGCGATAGCATCTAAACGCCTTATTCAATTGAGCTGAAAATTTATATGAATATTATAAATCACTGTTGCTCTAACTATAAGCATTTTGGTGAATCTAGCATTTATAGGTTTTTTACTGGGACACAACGAAAATTCTTTATCATTATGATCTATGGGCTCAAAGTTCAGTAGCGTTAAATAAAACATCGTGTAATATATGGATAAAAATACTCAAACACTTTATTATGGTTTTATATCTTTTATTTGTCTAACAACTCCTCTTTCTTTACTTTATCTACAAAACTGTTAATTACTCACTGTTCGGAAAGTCGAGTGGAGTCAATCCAGATTTTTTTTTATATAGGAATTTTTGGTAGGGCTTGGATACTTTTGCTGCCAACTGTATCGGTCTTTATCTGACGAAGATTTACAAGCAGACTACAAGTCAAGTATACAAATCTGATGTATAGTCGGCAGCAAAAGTATCCTAGCTCTAGCAATAATTCCTGTCTAAAAGAAGTACATTTACTACTGCTTTTTTAAATAAATCCTTCTCTAGTCATGTTCTTAGTTAGTCTAAGAACATTATTCGACAAGGATTTATTTAACAAAACAGTATTAAGTGTACTTTTTTGACATCGGAATTATTCGCTAGTGTTCGGATACTTTTGCTGTCGAGTGTATATATGTTATCAATAAAACGTTTTTTGAATGTTGATATTATATAAATAGTATATAAAATGTACAAATCAGTTGTATATATTACCAATACACAAATAGAATTATATATAAAAAGAATATAACTATTTCAACTACTTGTAGCGCACATTGATAGCAATAACTAGTAAAATTTACTAAAAAGTTCGGCAAATACTCTGCATAACACATGTAATGATTTAATTTATAAATATATTTTAAAACATTATTTGATTTCGTGAGGGATTTTTGAAATATGGACTGCAATGCATTGTAAAAATAAAATTACAATTTATCTGTACAAGTTAGTAATAAAAGAATGAAAAATCTATTAGGAAAATCATTTTAATTTTTTTCAAATGAAATAGCTGCTATTCTGGATAAATGAATAATGATTTGACTTTATGATATATGAAAAAAAGACCATGTTTGTGTGAGCACACAGTATCTTATATTTACAATACTTATTTTAAAAAATTAAAAGTGAAGGGGATGGATATAGCATGTAATGCAGATGATGGAAGTATAATTGAGTCAGTCTAAAGATATAACTAACACCTCTTGAAATCCCAACATTAACAGAAATGACGTTATATAAAACATTAAATAATATGGTCAATGACTGATAAGATTATCAATTTTCAATAAAAAAAGGAAGAAATATAGACTTTTTTAATGATTAATATATGAATATACAATCGTTAACAAAAGTATCCGAACACTAGCAAAAATTCCTATATAAAAAAAAGTAGAGATAATACTGTTTTTTCAATAAATCCTTGTCGAATCATGTTCTAGACTAAGAACATGATTCGACAAGGATTTATTTAACAAAACAGTATTAACTCTATTTTTTTTACACAGGAATTTTTGCTACTGTTCGGATACTTTTATTACCGACTGTACTTTAAACTTTTGTAAATAAAAATACTTTTTTTTTTTTTTTAATCAAAACTTTTCAGTAAATTTGAAACATATTTTGAAGTTAATAAGCAATTTAAAAGGTTAAACTCAAAAATAATTTTCTCTCATAAAACAAAAACAATGCGGATTCATCTGAACTTTTATAAATAATTCTTATTGGATAATAATACTAAAACAAAGTGAGCAATGTGTAATTGTAATCAAGAAAAGGAATTGAGAGTTGAGGGAGTAATTGTCTCTAGGAACCATTTGGTACTATTTCTATAATTTTTTTTTGTTGTTGTTGTTGTTTATTCATTTATTATTATTATTATTATTATTATTATTTTAAGTTCAAATAACTGAACTGACTAGTTAGGCAAATAAATAATTAAACAAAGAAAAATCAAGAAAATCCTACCGCAGCTTTATCGTAGATTTCAACAAATTTCTAGTTTTATTTACAATAAAAGCATTTAGATATAACATTCTTTTTAAAATAACATACAGTCGGTAACAAAAGTGTCCGAACACTAGCGAAAATTCCTATGGAAAAAAAGTACACTTCATATGGTTTTGTTTAATAAATCCTTGTCGAATCATGTTCTTAGTCAGTGTAAGAGCACGATTCGATAAGGATTTATTTAACAAAACCGTATGAAGTTCACTTTTTTTACGTAGGAATTTTTGCTAGTGTTCGGACACTTTTGTTACCGACTGTACATGGCCTTTATTTTAAAACTCAGTAAATACACATTTTAAAATATCCAGTCAATTCTTTTGTAGATAAAAGTCATTACGTTTAAAATAAAAACCATAAAATTTTTGGAAATAGAATAGTACTTGCAACATTGCTTCGAAAAGATAAAATATCCAGAATATATAATATGCTTCTTCATAATCTAAAAAAGAATTTAATATTTTATGTCAATGTATTAATAACGACATAACAGACAAAATTCTTATTCACACATGGCTTCAATGCAAATACATCTCTCAGGAATCGTGCAGACTCTTTTAATGAATGATATTTTTCTACGAATTAAATTATCTTTCTTCATACAGATGCAATCTTGTTAAACTCAAAAATTTTTGCCGTCGATATAATTTTTTGAGCAATATTTCCGCCATCTTGTCTAATTTGCAATTGCAACCGGCTTTGCAAGCGGACTGTAGCTCTTGCAAATTTGCAAGGGTATTTGCAAGCAACGTGTTACATTTGGGTACAGCGTCTAGAATAAACAGTGTGGCTTTAACAAAATTCTTATTCACACATGGCTTCAATGCAAACATCTCTCAGGAATCGGGCAGACTCTTTTAATGAATGATATTTTTTCTACGAATTAAATTATCTGTCTTCATACGGGATGCAATCTTGTTAAACTCAGAAGTTTTTGCCGTCGATATAATTTTTTGAGCAATATATCCGCCATCTTGTCTAATTTGCAATTGCAACCGGCTTTGCAAGCGGACTGAAGCTCTTGCAAATTTGCAAGGGTATTTGCAAGCAACGTGTTACATTTGGGTACAGCGTCTAGAATAAACAGTGTGGCTTTAACAAAATTCTTATTCACACATGGCTTCAATGCAAACATCTCTCAGGAATCGTGCAGACTCTTTTAATAAATGATATTTTTCTACGAATTAAATTATCTCTCTTCATACGGGATGCAATCTTGTTAAACTCAAAAGTTTTTGCCGTCGATATAATTTTTTGAGCAATATTTCCGCCATCTTGTCTAATTTGCAATTGCAACCGTCTTTGCAAGCGGACTGAAGCTCTTGCAAATTTGCAAGGGTATTTGCAAGCAACGTGTTACATTTTTGTACGATTTTGCATTGCAAACGGTTTTACAAGCGGAAATGTTAAGTTTGCATGTCTCTCTTAGAAAAACACCCAGGGACAGTGCGGAAATGGAACCCACTCTAATACGCTCGAAGGCGATTAGCAGAGTGGTGACATAACCACTCGGCTACGCAGGCCCTAAATTACAGTTGGCAGCAAAATTATTCGAGTGCTAGCAAAAAATCCTATGTAAAAAACGTACACTTAATACTGTTTTGCTGAATAAAACTTTGTTGAATCATGTTCTTAGTCAGTCTAAGAATATGATTCGACAAGGATATAATTTAACAAAACAGTATTAAGTGTACTTTTTTTACATAGAAATTATTTCTAGTGCTCGAATACTTTTGCTGCCGACTGTACATCCAAGTTCGAAATACACAGGGATTTCTACAGAGAACACAGTTTCTATCCTAAAACATAGAGGGCCGCAGTAGCCCGGTCGGTAGAGTGCCAAGCTCGTGATTGGAAGATTGTGTGAACAATTATCAAGCCGACCAAAGATTGTCGTGTGCACTAATGGTGGCTGGTGCACGTAAAATACGCCGTGGCTGCAATGTCCTCCATGTTCCCATTCAAAATTATACAGTCGGCAGCAAAAGTATCCGAGCACCAGCCAATAATTTCGATATCGAAAAAGTACACTTAATACGGTTTTGTTAAATAAATCCTTGTCGAGTCATGTTCTTAATCAGTCTAAGACCATGAATCCACAAGGATTTATTTAACAAAGCAGTATTAAGTGTATTTTTTTTTTACAGGGATTATTCCTAGGGTTCGGATACTTTTGCTGCCGATTGTACAGTCGGCAGCAAAACTATTGAAGCACACATCCACACTTTTTACAATCACCAGCAACAGTATAAGAGCACTAGCCATCATCCCTGTCTAAAAAAAGTACACTTAATACTGCTTTGTTAAATAAATCTTTGACGAATTATGTTCTTAGTCAATCTAAAAACATGATTCGACAAGGATTTATTTAACAAAATTGCATTAAGTGTACTTTTTTTATATCGGAATTATTGGCTGGTGCTCGGATACGTTTGTGCCGACTGTATACATTGTTTTTTAGTTTGATCTCTAATTTTTATCATCAACTTACTTTTTCATGAACAGTATAAGACTAAGATCCTGACTCCACAAATATTTACTTAACAAAACAGTATTAGGTGCCCACCTTTTAAATAGGAACTATTGCTGTGCTTCAATAATTTTGCAGCTGATTGTATCTCAGGAGATCTCCGAAACGGGGGAGCCATCCCCTCCGTGGAAGATCAAAATTGTGATGCCGTGTTTTCGGTCATCCATAGAGGTGTGTTCCAGGCCATCACCATTTATCCATTGCGCTGTACTAGTGAGTCGTAAAACCCATGCAACCAACCATCTTAAAATTGCTGAAATCTGTCAATCTATAGTCAAATTCATGAAACTTCAATCACAGTCAATTATTTCTTGCTTTTATTCTGCCTATGCCTTCTAATACAGTCGTAAACAAAATTATTGAAGCACACATCCACATTTTTCATACATTTTTCTTTTTAGTTTGATCACTAATTTTTATTATCAATTTACTTTTTTATAAACAGCATGAAGATTAAGATAATGACTTGACAAATATTTACTTAAAACAGTATTAGATGCATATTTTTTAAATACTTATTATTGCTAGTGCTTCAATAATTTTGCTGCCGACTGTACGGTTGAGATTGAGTGAGTTTATGACCGCACTAGAGCTGGATTATAAGCAATTGGCAACGGTCTGGGATTTAATCATAGAGTGGTCTCCGGATTTATTTTTTTACAGTAATGCTTCACTTAACCTGCAGTTTTTAAAAAAATCTGGAGTGACTCCACTCGACTTTCCGAACATTGAGTCATTAACAGTTTTGTAGATAAAGTAAAGAAACAGGAGTTGTTAAACAAACAAAAGAGAGAAAACCATAATAGAGTGTTTGAGTATTTTTCTCCATATATTACACGATGTTTTGTTTAAAGCTACTGAACTTTGAGCCCATAGATCATAATGATAAAGAATTTTTCGTTGTTTCCCTGTAAAAACCTATAAATGCTTGATTCACCAAAATGCTTATAGTTAGTGCAACAGTGATTTATAATATTCATATAAATTTTCAGCTCAATTGAATAAGGCGTTTAGATGCTATCGCACTTTTAAAAATTTGGTCCCATAGGCCATAATGATAAAGGATTATTCTTTGTGTCCCTGTAAAAAAACTGCAAGTGCTAGATTCACCAAAATCTATACAGTTGGTGCAACTGTGACCTATAACAGGTGTACAAATTTTTTGCTCATTTTGATAAGGCGTTTAGATGCTTCACACTTTTATAAATTTGGCCCCATAGACCATAATGATAAAGAATTTTTCTTTGTGTCCCTGTTAAAAAACTATTAGTGCTAGATTCTCCAAAATCTATAGGGTTCGTACTATGGTGACTTACAATATGCGTACCAACTTTCAGCTTATTCGAACAAAGCGTTTAGACGCTAGCGTGTTCACTTACAGACATACACACACACATACATACACACACACATACACGCGCACACACACACACACATACATACATCATCGTAAAAATAGTGAAAACGGACGCAGGGGACCTTGAAACGTATAGAAACAACAAAATCTCAAATTCGGATTTTTTACATGATTACAATACTTTCCTCACTATAGTGTTCGGAAAGTAAAAATACTACCTTATAGGGACTTGGCACTAAAGAGCCTACAGGGAGACAACCGTCAATAGCAAGTGAGCTTCTGATTGGTTTGAAAACATTTTTTCACTATCATCTACATTTAAAAGTGTTTTTAATTACTTTAAAGCTCTGTACTCCAAACTACAGCTCAAATAAAATGTTTTTTTAAAAAAAGCAAAGCTACAGTCGGCAGCAAAAGTATCCGAGCACTAACAAATAATTCCGATATCATAAAAGTACACTTAATATTATTTTGTTAAATAAATCCTTGTTGAATCATGTCCTTAGAGTCTAAGGACATGATTCGACAAGGATTTATTTAACAAAACAGTAGTAAGTGTAATTTTTTTAGACAGGGATTATTGCTAGTGCTCGGATACTTTTGCTTCCGACTGTATGTGTAAATTTTTTGTTGTTGCTATTCAACTGGGAAGTGTTCGAGTTTTTTTTTTTTTTTTTTTTTTTTTTAACCAAAACCCTGTTTGGTTGAAAAAAGGACTTTTGACCATGCGCCGTAGCGTAATTTCTTCATTTGTCGTCTCTCTCTATGGAGACTCTCTATTTGACACCGCTGGTTTGACACCACGGGCTTACACAGGGTGATCGAAAAGTCACAGAAAAAATAAAATAAAAGATTTTAAAAGATTATTAACTGTAACTCTATGCGGTTTTCACTAAAATGTACAGAAAGGCATGGGATTTTTTTTTTACATACATAAGAAAGAATATTAAATACATTTTTCATGAACATATAATGTAGTATTTCCAGTATCCTCTCACATTTTAAACAAATCTGCCTGATCAAATGACGCTATATCTCGAATACTGAAGCTTCTTTTAGGAGAATTTTCAATGTACAACGTCTGACGGTCATTCTAATGAATGGCCGCAAACATATTCAGAATTTATAGTCTGAGTTACATTGTTTAATGTACTTCTCAACTGTAAAATATTAATTTTAAAATTACAACGTCACCTAATGAAAAAAAAATTAAACTGACTTGCTAATAAATGTTTTACTACCTAAAAAAATACCATGTCTTTCTGTGCATTTCTGTTAAAACCGCATAGAACTACAGTAAATACTTTTTGAATAATGTATGTTTTATTTTTATTTTTGGTGACTTTCAGATCGCCCTGTATAAGCTTTTAGACATATATCGCATATATACCGTATTTTCCGGTGTATAACGCGCAGGTCAAATAAGTGAGTCACACACCAGGAAATTTAATTTACAAATAAAACTATATTTGTAAGAAACAAAAGCTTGTTAAAAATAGCATTTACTGTAAATTTAAATTTCCGGTGTGTAAATGATTTAACAAACCTGCGTGTTATACACCGGAAAATACGGTAAACTCATTGCCATAAAAATTTGCACACCAAGAAGTAATTGGCGGACCATAACGAAACTTGGCATGAAGGTACGTGCCAGGCAGATATGCAAATGGTTAGAAATGCAGTGTGATTACTCACTGCGTAACACTGCCAGAGGGTGTTGAACTTCGTTCGTCTTGGTATATAAAACAGGTAAGCAGAGCATGTTTGGGTGTACATAATCTGTTGCATACGGACGCTTTTTAAATAGAGGTGTTTAACCAGTGGACAAGAGAGAGGTTGCTTACACTGCGACCAGTGGGTCTAGAACGAACCCATCGGAAAGAATTCGACGCAGAAACTTTCCGCTATCGGAAACGCGGGTTTCCACCAAAATCCTTCCGATATGCATTTTATACCCTAGAACCATCTTCTCGGAAAGATGAGTCGAAATTTCTTCCAGAGCGACTGAACTGTTTTCGAAATCGGATTAAGTCGGCCATTCACAGACAAGGATTATTTCATACTCGCCGTGACATTCCATTTGGATTTTAGATAAATAACATGGCTGCTTCTGCCTGCTAGTGTAAATACCTTGAACGTGTGTTTTTGTTTATTTAATAAGAGAAGAGTTTTTATCCCCATTTGATTATATTACTGAAATTCACTTTTTGCTATTTACTACACTGCAAATAAAACAATCTTAAAGTAAAACAAAAAAAATGTCTGAAAAATTATCTAAGACACGCAAATATCTGAATAAACAGATTAGACACAGTAAGTATCATTGTTTATTAATACAGTATCAATTCAGACAAGTACACCACTCTTGTTTGTCTTGATATTAAAGGGGTCTTCTACAACATTGAATGGCCCCACATTCTAAATTCTCTTGCGTCTCTTAATTGCCCGAGAAATATTGTTCATGTATGAGTCATGCGCTCATACCGTTCAGACCGCGACATTGTGGTCAGTTGGGGTTCAGGCACCGCTGACCATAAACAAGAAAATGGATGTCCACAGGTCTCGTATTTAGGACCTGTCTTGCAAATTCTCATTGCAAATGAAATTCTAAACATTATGCCATTGCAGGGTTATGAGATTTATGGTTTTGCGGATGACTGGAGAGATCTGGAGTCTCTAACTCACGATGCACTCATTACATTTTCCCAACTGCTTAAAGATTTTAATTTACATATCACTCTCAGCTACAAAAACTCATGCTCTCACATTTTCACTTCCTCGAATTCTAAAACGAAAACCGTCAATCAGGATAGACGACGTTAGTGTAAACCATGTTGACAAAAATAAAATTTTGGGAATTATTATTGACAGAAATTTAAATTGAATAGAACATATTAATTACCTTAAAAACCAAAGGATTAATTATTTATAATAACTCAATTAAACTCGTGGCCAAATATTGGAGTCTTAACTCTAATATACTAAAAGTATGGTATAAAATTATAATAGATAAAATTATTATCTATGGAGCGAGCATTTGGGAAGATAAAAAACTTATCAAAAACAGCAAAATCTAAAATATATTCACTTCAATGAGTATTCTTATTGCGTTTATCACGAGGATACAAAACTATTTCTACTGACGCATTAACAGCGATCACTAGCATCCCACCAATTCAATTGACACTTCAAAACAAATATATAAAAACAATCATATTACAACTTCAAAATTCTAATATTCATAAAAAATATTTCCCTATCTTTCTATACAACAGAATATAGACAGCAGGCATATTCACCCTGGGGAAGACATTCAGCATGAGCGTGCAAATAGCATCTTTCTCCTCTTTTGCTACTATGACGATTTTTACCGATGGCTCTAAAACCAAACATGGGGTGGCCGTAACTTTCTGTGTGATCTCCTTCGGCAGTTGAGATCCATCGGTGGGCCTCAAGACTCGGAGATTTTAATTTAGTATTTCAAGCAAAATTATATGCCATCCTACAAGAATTACTATGGATTTCTGATAGAATTTAATATAATCAGTGACAGTGACGGCCTCTCGAGCCTGCAGGTCATATGTCGCCATAGAACTAAACATCCTATTGTGGCAAAAATTAAAGCTTATTTGCTCATTTTCAGGAAGAATATCTCTTGCTCATATATCAGTACACGGGGGAATAGTGGACAATGAGTTAACGGGCGAAGTAGTTAAGAAAGCAACTGTACAGTCAGCAAAATTATTGAAGTAGTAGCAATAATTCCTGTTTAAAAGATGGGCACCTAATACTGTTTTGTCAAGTAAATATTTGTCGAGTCAAGATTTTATAGTCTTATGCTGTTTATAAAAAAGTAACTTGATGATAAAAATTAGTGATCAAGCTGAAAAAAAATATATGAAAAATGTGGATGTGTGCTTCAATAATTTTGCTGTCGAATGTAAAAGAAACAGTGGACAAACACCTACCAATTACACGCTCTTATGTCAAAAAGTTCTTAAAATCTAAAATAATGGACGAATGGCAATCATACTGGAAAATATCAACAAAAGGGCGTTATATCTTCGAAATCAAGTCAAGAGTCTCACTTTCTTCATACAATCAGAATCCAGCGAGAATAGCATTCCTCTCCGGTCACGGTCCTTTCCTATCCTAACTTTACAAACTTCGGGAGGCATACTATTGTAACAATCGCAGCTATCGTAGATCACAAGTCGGATCGTACACTCCGCAGCAAAAGTATCCGAGCACTAGCAGTAATCCCTGTCTGAAAAAAGCACACTTAATACTGCTTTGTTAAATAAATCCTTGTCGAATCATATTCTTAGACAGACTAAGAACATGACTCAACAAGGATTTATTTAACAAAGCAGCATTATGTGAGCCTTTTTAGACAAGGATTATTGCTAGTGCTCGGATACTTTTGCTGCGGAGTGTACGATCCGACTTGTGATCTACGATAGCTGCGATTGTTACAATAATATGCCTCCCTTAATTGCACATGTTGCTCTCTACGTCCGTGAGGGGAAGAGGGTTCTCCACAACACTTTTACTATCTATAACAGTCAATTAACAGCCACTTGGCACATTCTTCGTCCAGTTCCTATCCCATCTAACTGGTTAACTAGTATTACTGACTGCCCACATCTTTGTAATAAAATTTCCAAAATCTTTGTGTTTCTCTCAGAGATATCAAATCTAACACTATCCGCGATTGTAATGAAATGCTCGCCCTCTGGTGGGCTAAGGGGGAATTACAATAAACATGCTTTAATGCGAATTCCATCAAGCCGCCATTGCTAGCCGATGTTTAGTTTCACATATATTTATTGAATAAAAATGAATAAATCCGGTAAAAAAGATAACACATACTGTTGTGTGCTCCAATGTAACTCCAAAGGACCAAGAAATCCAGAATTAAGCTTCCATTTATTTCCAAATGACAAATTTAAATTTTCAGTTGCTTCGGCTAATGGAAGTAAAGAATTAATCAGATGATTTGAAACTACTATTTGTTCAGCTTCAGTTAAATATTTACTTTCGATCGAACTTTGAATAAACTGAAATATTTTTTTCCAAAAGCAATCAATTTTCCATGATGTAATGGCGGAGAAATTATAGTACGAATATTAAGTAGAATAACAAAAATAACAAAAGTAGATACACGTGGCTGTAATATTTACTAACAACAAGAGCTGAAAAAGCGCCATCTATCGATCATTACAAACGCGGATAATACCACCTTCTTTCATTACTTCTCGTGACAGTGATTTTTAAAAAATTACTTATTTCAGAAAAGATGAGGAGTGAGAGGAATCGAAAAAAGGGAGTGTTTCTGGAACAGTAAAAAGCATAACAACGTGCGCCTGTGTGAAAAATGGCGGCACTGGGAAGCGAATCTCATAATTTTTCGTCGGCAGATAAGGGGTTAATTTAGTATTGTTCTTGTTGCTATTTTTTCTTGAGATATGCAGATAACAGACAGAAACGTCGACGAACCTCTAAAGATAATTTTACAGGTTTAGGAGACCCCAAAGTGCGTAAATATAACAAAAATTCAATTTCGAAAAATCTGACCTAAAATACCCCCAATACTTTTTCTACCATATATGGGTAAGAGAATGTAAAAATATATCAATATGTAACAAAAGCAATCTTTTTTGTAATATATTCAGTCATAATTCTTTAGCTGAACTATCATGTTTCACATTAATTTTCGAGATCAAGAAATCGTGAAGAGCAATTTATGAATGAAGAACTGACGTTTCTGTAGAAGGGAACAATAACCGTACTGATTTTTTAGACAATTAGCATGTTCGGGCCATCACAAAACTTTCCTCTGTATTTACCAACACAAATTCACGCCGTACAAATTAATTTTTAAAATTATTGTTTATCAGAATTGTCTTTCAAAATGAAAGCAGACGCTTTTCATCTCAGACAAATGTAAAACTAGATGTCTAAAGAAAATCAATTTTATGCCCTACAAATAACTTATAAAAAAAATGCAATTTTCGGATTTTTTTTTTTTTTTTTTTTTTTTTTTTTTAAGCTTTGAGAAAAAAAAAAAAAAAAAAAAATACCGCCTTCCTCTAGAATGAATAAGTGGTCGTTTTCTAAATCCTTTAACTAGAAATATAGATTTCCGAGCTATGCGCATAAGACACGCCAATAAACTGAATAGATAAAATGATCGAGACTTTCTAATCTACATATGAATCTTTTGTACTGCGAGAAATTCTCGCTTGATTTTATGGAATTGGATAATAAAACAAGATTATAGTTGCTGAAACCCGCCTCTTGTATTCACATTTATTTGCAGAGGTTTTTAAATAACTTTGCCCTCGAGAATATAGGCAAACGCTCTAGAATTTTAATAGGGATTTCTAGAACTCGCTTTCAAATAAGGGACTAGAGTTTATAAGGATGGCATGGAACTATTTTTTCTAGTGCTGCAATTTAGATTCTAGATATCAGTTACCGAATTTTTTCGCAGTGATCGATAATTTTGTTCCAAATTATCGATTTTTTCTAATTTGTCGTTAATTTATTGTTGATTGTTTGTTATAAAGATATTGATAAGTTCTTTTGAAATATTCTGATTTATCGTTGAACTGTTTTTGAAATTAATTCTGATTCTGTTTGAAAATAATTCTGATTTGTCGTTGAACTGTTTGTTATAAAGATATTGATAAGTTCATACTTGCCAACCATCTCAATAATAACCGTACAATTGTTAACGCCCCCTGAAAAAACGCCCCTTTTCTCACACCACTATATTTTTAGAGTTATTCTCTCCAAATGTTCTTATGATTAAATAAGACTAAAATTACTCTAAAAAACTACTGGTGTGGTAAAAAAAGGCGAGTACTAAAAATTTTCCGTTTCATAATGAGATTGTTGGCAAGTATGTAAGTTCTTTTGAAAATACTCATATTGAAAATTCCCACTCCCCAGAGAGAGGGTGATTTTTGCTAAAAGAAATTACGAAAAGTCTGCGGGACTTTATTCGCCCAAAAGTAAATGAAAAACAGACTTCTAATTTTTTCCTTTTGACAAAACAGTAAAGTATTTTTTTTAAATAATTTATTCTTTTCTTATTGCATTATGTACACAGAGTTAAAAGAGCTTTCGTTGTCCTTAATTTCTCCAACCGCAATTTTTAAATATCAACCTTTTTCAAATTTTTATAAGATTGAACAAAGTTAAAAATATTATACGAAAATATTATTTTTGAAAATTACGGGCAATGCGGTTAAAAAAAAAATTTCGCGTGCCATGAATTGTTCTGTGCGGCGAAAGCAAAATTTTTCAAACCGCATATTTTCAGCTGTTTCATAAAATGTCTCATTTTCAAAATGGAATCCTGAGTAAAACGAATGATTTATTATTATTATTGTTGTTGTTGTTGTTATTATTATTATTATTATTTCGCCATCTTATAGACCTTTTCTTAATGCTTCTAAAACTGGTTTTTTTTTTTTTTTTTTTTTTTTCAAAAAAAGTACGACAGGACTATTTCTTTCAATATGCGATTTTACGTTGTCGCCGATTTCGTGTTCCATCTTAATTATGCCAGAATACCTACCGATGTCAAAATTTTACCATTTGATTTCCTAAACTATCTTAAAAAAATTAGGTAAAATATGTAAAAACTTCTACATTTTATAAATAAATCAAAATATTAATAACATTATAGTATTACAATATATTAATAATGTATAATACATTATATAAATAAATAATCAAATATATCTACTGATGACAAAAAAAAAAAAAAAAAAATCTGATGTGGGCACCACATGACTTCCTTATACACTTTTAGAAATATACATAATGTTAAAAAACATTGACATTGGACCTGAAACAGTTGGCTAAAAATATTTAAAAAAAAATGAATTATCACCGTGTTCTGAGTTTTCTGAAAGTTAGCTAAAAACCGACTGCAAGATTTGTACTGGTAACGCTGACGAAGGCAGCAGGGACCCGAAAAAATTGGCTAAAAGTATTAAAAAAAGGAATTTTACCATGTTCTGAACTATTCTGAAAGTTTCAAATATCTACCTAGTCGGGAAGTTAGTTAAATAATTTTTTTGTTGGACCATATAAACGCTGCCGAAGGCAGCAGGGACCTGAAACAGTTGGCTAAAAGTATTAAAAAGATGCATATTCACCGTGTTCTGAACTATTCTGAATGTTTCAAATGTCTAGCTAGTCGGGAAGTTAGTTAAATAAATTTTCTGTTGAACCATGTAAACGCTGCCGAAGGCAGCAGTGACCCGAAACAATTGGCCAAAAATATTTTTAAAATGCATTGTCACCGTATTTTGAGCTTTTCCGGAAGTTTTAAATGTCTAGCTAGTCGGGAAGTTAGTTACAAATCGATTCCAAGATTTGAACTGGTAACGCTGCCGAAGGCAGCAGGGACCCTATACAGTTGGCTAAAAGTATTTAAAAAATGCATTTTCACCGTGTTCTGATCTAATCTGAAAGTTTCAAATGTCTAGCTAGTCGGGAAGTTAGTTAAATAAATTTTCTGTTGAATCGCATAAACGCTGCTGAAGGCAGCAGGTATCGGAAACAGTTGGCTAAAAATATTTAAAAAATGCATTGTCAACGTGTTCTGAGCTTTTCTGAAAGTTTCAAATGTCTAGCTAATCGGAAAGTCAGTTAAATTGCAAGATTTGTCTAAACCGTTTTTGAGTTATTACCGTTTTTTGATACATTATGGCCAAATTTTTGTCATTATGAACCTAATTTTCCTAAATATCTCCAAAACGGAAAATCATAGAAAGTCCATGTTATAACAAACCTATGTACCAATTCGCAACTTTCTACGTCCAACCGTTTTTGAGTTATGCGACATACCCACACACAGACACACACACACACATACAGACGTCACGAAAAATCGTGTAAAATCCCTTATATCTCTAAAACGAGAGCTCGTGTTAAGATGACACTTGCAGGTGTGCAACTAGACATCATGAAAGTCACACGTATAAATTAGCAACATTCAGCGATCATTCGTTTTCGAGCAATGTGAAATACAAAATCCATTTCGCAAATCGGGATTACTATACTTCCTTATACTTTGTATAAGGAAGTAAAAATAAGAAAAAGAAAAGAAAGAAAACGTGCAAACTTTTTTTTTCTTTTTTTAATAATTAAAAGAAAATTCAGAAAAATCATTCTAAAGTGATGAAACAGCTTCAGAATAGAAGCTCTTGACGAAATTTGAAATTTGCCATAGAAGCAGCTCAGTCGTTTCTCGCCAACATGCTTACTTATGCAATTGCGATACCCATTTTAATTCATCGCCAAAATAACAACAAAAATATAAAAACCGCTAGGGGCTCCTATACTGAAGCTATAACAAAGACATTTTTAAAAATGAATATAGTGACCGATGCTTGCGAATGAAATACAGTTACTGCATGCCTTTATGTGAAGAATAAGTCCTGTCGTACTAAATTAATTTCTAATACCAGTTTTTAGTATATATATATATATATATACATATATTCCTCCAAAAATCTAAAATTTGTAAAGTTATTTATTTTTTAATGCTATCATATTGAGATCTATTGAACTGAAAGAAATCTAGATGTAGTCCTGTTTTTATAGCAATGATTTTAAGATGAGATTCCGTTTAAGAAAATATTACCTTTTAAATGTCGTTTGATACTGCTTACATGAAATAGCAAATACGCATACAATTTGCGTGTCGTTTGTAACATTAACATATATATCTATATCAGAAAAAATATTAATTACATTTTTCACCAAGAAATCGCGTTTTATTCAGAGTATTCTCTCCTATTTCATGCAGATTGGCTTTCTCAAATGACGTCATTTTGCGAATACTGATGCTTTTTTTTTTTTTTTTTAAATGAAAATTTCCAATGAGGAACGTCCGAGAGCCATTCTAATGACTGACGGCCGTCACATTGATCATTTCTAGTCCTAGTTGCGTCGTTAAATAGACTGCACCACTGTAAAAAAAAGTAATTTTATAATTAAAGCGCAGATTGATGGATACGGTTTAAACTAATTTGCTAATAAATTTTTTGTTACCAAAAAAAAAAAAAATAAATAAATAAATTTAAAAAAATCCGATGTCTTTCTATGCATTTGAGTGAAAACCGCATATTGTTACGGCCAATATTTTTTGAATAATACATGCTTTATTTTTCCTGTGACTTTTGCATTACCTGGTATATATATTGGAAACAAGTGCTGATACATAGGGAAATATTCAATTTATTAGATTATAAGTTTAATTAAAAAATAATAATAATAATAAAAATTAGACGCTACAGAATTTTACTAGGCGTTTTGAAGATTGCGAATACTTCCGAAGATGCACGATTAATTGGAGGGGGGGGGGGGGACAACATTTTTTAAATAAAGATACGGTTTTGAAAATTTGTTTTAGTACGTTATGAAAAATGTTGTAAGGAATCCATTTCACATAATTTCAAGAGTGTAAAGCAGGAGGGCACAAAAAATTTAAAAATATATAAAACAGAACTAAAGCTTTAAAAATTCGTGTTTCATGATTTTCGTGGGTGAGGATTCCAATGTATATATCTTCGAAACAGGGGTCGAAATTAAAATCAGCAAGTTGGGTGACAAATGGCAACTAACATTCTTTTCTTAGTTACCGTTATATTTGTACTAAGGGGCTATTTTAAAATTGTCATTTACACATAGAAAAATATGCATAAACATTGTACATAAACTATACTTTATCTAGATAGTTTTTTTATTTTAAAAATGTGCTTTAATTACACACATTTTAAAAATGTGTTATAAATGCGCACACTGAAGGAGGAAAAGAATGTTAGGCATCAAAGTGATGACTAGGTATAAAACGGTGGTCGCCAAAATGAAATATTTAGTTGCAAAATACAATTAACTACTACTAGTTTCGAGCCCTGCTTCGAAAGCAAAAAATTATTAGGGAAGACGCGTGGGGATGAGGGACTTTAAAAATATAAAATAAATCCATGAGTTTGGAGATTCGTAGTTTAATGTTTGAGGATTCGATATCGCATACTTTCGAAAGTAGAAAAATATTAAAGGCGCAAGTGTTTTTTTTTTTTTTTTTTTTTTTTTTGTTTTTTTTAAAAGCTAAAAGAGATTTATGGCCTTTAAAATTCGTATACGAAGGTTTCTGGGAGTGAAGAATCGATTGCGCATGCTTTTGAAAATGTTCACTTATTAGGGGCAGAAGGGGGCGCGCAGGCATTACCGAGCGAGAGTTTGTTACAGTCCAGTGATGCCAGATTGGGGATTTTGTCCCCATTTTGGGGATTTTTGAGGCTTCTGGGAACAATTTTGGGGACCAAATGTTTGTGGGAACTTTTTTGGGAAATTCTAAAATTTTTGGGGACAAATCTGGGGAGTTCTTTCTGTCAATGTTGGTAACATGATGATTTACCCCTACGACTAGAGACTCAATAGTTTTATTGTTATTTGGGGATTTTTTTTTCAAAAATTGCCTTCATTTGGGGGAAAATATGAGCTTAAATCAGAAAAATCTGCTTGTTTTTTTTTTTTTTTTTTTTTGAAAAATTTATTTTCCTTTTTAGTAGAAATCAAGTTGGGGATTTTTTCGCAAAAAAAAAAAAAAAACCCTGATTTGGGGAAATTTGAAGACCTCTTTGGAGAAATAATTTCCGACTATCTGGTATCACTGTTACAGTCAGACTTTTCAAAAGTTGCTTGCACAGTGAATGAACAGGCTGTTTCACTCGGGTCTTTCTTAGAAGAAATTTTGCTATGGTCAGAAATTTTAAAGATCGATTGCATGGTGACCGAATAGAGATTAGAAAATGTATTTTAGCTAAATGTGCCCGAATTTGAAACGATATGAGTTAAAATCAATAATAAGTGTGTAACAATTATACTGTAAAAATTATTTAATTAAACTTAAGTCTAGCCATGTTTTGACATTTATGTTTTATTAAATTCAAGATTAGGATATTTATGAAATTAGCGTTACATTCTACTGATAGATTAAAAACTTAATATATTGTGATTAATATTTTAGCTAATTGAATTAGTGAGGTTATATCTAGTGGTTTAATTAAATATTTCTTATTAAGAACTGTAAACATTAAAAAATCGAAAAGAAATATTATCTCGTATTTATAAAATACAAGAACTTTGTAAAATTTTTGGAATTTTGACACGAGAAATAAACTTTGAGATCCATGTCTTTTTAGAAATCGACGTTATTCAATAAAATTTTTATATCAATAGATATTATTGACATTTAGTCGGAAGAATAAAATATTTATTCGAACATGAAGAGACTGTAGTGATCATTACAAATCTTGGTATAATTTTCTCTTTTGCTCAATCCACACTTCAATGTCGTAAATCTTTTTCTCTATCTTAATTTTTTATATATATATTAACAAAGCAAATTCAAACAAGCAGAAAGGTTCAGATTTAGTGGATCATTTAATGATCGCTAGGGTAATGAAGAAGAAAATAGAAAGTCGCTTAGAACGAGAATGGAGAATTTAGTATTTTAGCTGAATATGCCCTAATTTGAAACAATATGAGTTTAAATCAATAAAAATGTGTCACAATTGTACTATAAAAATTATTTAATTAAATTAAAATCTAATCATGCTTTGACATATATATTTTATTAAATTCAAGATTGGCATTTTTATGACGGCGTTACATTCATTCTATTTATAAATATAAAAAAAATGATTAATATTTTATCTCAATGAATTACTGATGCTATTTTAGTGTTTCAATTCGATATTTCTTATTATGAAATGCAATTCAAAATTTTTTCTTTCTATCTGTGTGTATCTGTAACGACTTTTTCATTTTTCCGGATATCATGTAAAAATGGTTGGATGGGAATGGGACAGGATTAACAGAGTTGCCAACAGTTAAATTTATTCTGGAGCATTTTTAGCCACGTCTATATTCCATGGCACTTTTTTTTAACAGTATATTTTTCATCTTTTATCATAGTTATATATTGGCGAAAATTATTGTAAAATAAAGTGGTGCGAAATAAAGGGGGGGGGACTGAAAGGAAGACAGACTGATTAAATTTATAATGACTCGTAAACATTGCTGGAATATGTTGAAATGCTTAGGACTAACGGAAATGCAGTTCCAGTAGTTTCCAATTTTATCCCTTAATATATCCGAGTATTTTAACGTATTCCTGTAAATCTCAACGCTAAACATACTTCATTTTTTATAACACTTTAAAAAAAAAATTTAAAAAAGCATATTAATGTCAATTTCTTTAAGATTTCTGCAGTAGAAATTTATTTAAATATAATTTACTAGCAGGCAACGCCCGCTTCGCTGGTCCCTATTTTTAAATGAATCACTGTAATGAATTCTCAAAATTGCTTTAATTTTTATAGCGTGAAAAAAAAGCGAAACAAAATCTGAGTAGGAAAAATGTCGCACCGGTTCTCACTGCCTTCGGAAAAAATTCCCAAAATGCTCTAACTCTTATTTCTATTATTTTCCCACTTCGCCCCTCCTCCTCCTGTCTATCCTAATAATTTTACAAATTTTAAAATATCCGCAATCGATTTGTAAGTATCAAAAACCTCTATGCACCAGTTTTGAACGATATATCTCTATTTTTATATTTTTGCCGCTCTACTCCCCCCCCCTTCCCGCCCTCCCAATAATTTTGAAAATTCGAAAATATCCGCAATCGATTTGTAGGTATTGGAAACCTCTATGTACCAATTTTGAATGATCTAACTCTATTTTCTTTTTTTTTTGCCCCTCTGCCCCCCCTTCCCGGCCCTCCTAATAACTTTACACTTTCGAAAATATCCCCATTCGACTTGCAGGTCTCTAAAACCTATCTGTGCCAATTTTGAACGGCCTAACTGTATTTCTATTTGTATTTGACCATAGCCCCCCCCTTCCCGCCCCACCTAATAATTTTAAAAATTCGAAAATATCCGCAATCGATTTGTAAGTATCGAAAACATCTATATACCAATTTTGAACGATCTACTTTTATTTTTTTGCCCCCCCCTCTCCCCTCCCCCTTTCCCGGCCCTCCTAATAACTTTACACTTTCGAAAATATCCCCATTCGACTTGCAGGCATCTAAAACCTACCTGTACCAATTTTGAACGGCCTAACTGTATTTCTATTTGTTTTTGCCCCATAGCCCCCCCTTGCCGCCCCACCCCCCCTTCCCGCCCCTTCTTTTACAAATTCGAAAATATCCGAAATCGATTTGTAGGTATCGAAAACCTCTATATACCAATTTTGAACGATCTAACTCTATTTTTATTTTTTGCCCCCCCTCTCCCCTCCCCCCCCCCTTCCTGCCCCTCCTAATAACTTTACACAATCGAAAATATCCTCATTCGACTTGCAGGCCTCTAAAACCTATCTATCAATTTTGAACGCCCTAACTGTATATCTATTTGTTTTTACCCCTTAGCCCCTCCCCCCCCTGCTGCCCCACCTGGGGGCTGAATTTCTAAAATTCCAGAAATTGGTTTTTAGATATTTGCATTAGCTATATTTTAGAGCAAAAATTTCACGCATATCTATTTTTTTGTTTGAGGATTATAGGATTAGGATTATGCGAAATCACGTTTTACGCATGTGAAATCACGTTTTGCCCCCCCCCCCCTGCCCCCCTTGGGGACCGAATTTTGAAAATTTCAGAAATTGGTTTTTTGACAGTTGTATTGGCTATATTTTAAAGCAAAAATTTCACCGATATCTGTTTTTTTGTTTGAGATATGAAGGATTTTGTGAAATCACGTTTTGCCCCCCTTCCCCCCCTTGGGGGGCGAATTTCGTAAAATCGCTTCTTAGTGGATGCCTACGTCATAGAAAGAACATTGTCACAAAATTTCATGCTTCTAGGTCCAGGGGTTTGGTCTGGGCGTTCATAGATCACCCCCTCACTCACTCAGGAAGTGTTCTTTTATATATATAGATAATGCTGTTCATAAAACAATGCATGGGCATTATTTTGGGTGTCCCTGTACACAAACCAGTTGTGTTATTAATGCAGTTTTAAATAAGGAACATTCTACAGTCAACTAGAATAACACACAATTTTGATGAAATTCTGATAATATTTGTGGACGCTTAAGACGGAAAGTCATATACACAGAAAGACTAGTACAAATCATAATCACATTTAAATATTGTTGGAAAGTGTTAAAGTACTTAATTAAAATTAAAATCCAGCAACTTCAAATTATAGATCTCTATGTACAGTCGGTAACAAAAGTATCCGAACATTAGCGAAAATTCGAAAATTCCTATGTGAAAAAAGTACACTTCATGTGGTTCTAAATCCTTTTCGAATCCTGTTCTTAGTCTAAGACCATGATTCGATAAGGACTTATTTAAGAAAACCGTATGAAGTGTACTTTCTTTCACACGCTTTTATTAGCTTCACCTGTATGTATAATGTATGTTTGTAACCGCTCTGGGAGCAAACAAAAAATCTATATTGTAAAAAAAGACTTTCCCTACGTGAACGCTGTGGCTGTGAGGTAAAGCTCCGGGCTACGAACCTAAAAGAAACGTTCGAGCGCAGTCAGGGGAGATTTTTTAAAAATGGTTTTTGTTTGATTCCAAATTATTTTAATTAAAGATTTAAATGTATGTAAATATTATGGTGTATCACTCACACAATTTTCTCTTACCCTGCATTTTAATACAAAGATAGATATTTTGTGCTTTTTAGTTCACATTTCTATAAAAGCGTGTTCTTTAATTTTTTAAAACTATATTATTACATAGGAATTTTTGCTATTGGTTGGACACTTGTTACCGACTGTATCTAAACATTTTTGAGTGGCCCTGTAAACGTTAATGCTAATTATACACTATAATTTTTTTTTTTTGTTTTGTTTTGTTTTTTTTTTTTTTTTTTTTTTTTTTTTGTGGATCTGACGAAACTATTTCAATTTCAATATGATTTGTGCAAAAATAAAGTTATTAAAATAAGTTTTATAAATATACCTCCCATAGAAAGCAAAGATTTGGAATACTTTCGGATGTCCCTGTACATAAACTAGTGCTGGTAATTACTTCATTTTAAATAGGGAACAACGGACAATATATATATATATATATATATATATATATATATATATATATATTATTATTATTATTATTAAAATAAGTTTTATAAATATACCTCTCATAGAACATAATGATTTGGAATACTTTCGGATGTCCCTCTATAATAAACTAGTGGTATTTACTTCATTTTTAATAAAAAAAAACCGACGAGTAACTTGAATAACATATTCAAGAGTTCATTAATATTTAGAGTTAGAGCGCGGACAGACAAATCGAAGTCAAATACTTTTCAACACTATTGGAAAGTGTTAAAAAGATATTTTATTGAAATATACATATTGGAGGCAATATAGGAAAAAATTTAAACTACTTTTTTCAAAAAGTGGTAAACAAGAGAGGAAAATATCGGGTACGGTGAGAGCGAAAACCCACTAGGCCTAGACTCCACATTTGGGTTGATCGGGCTCTAGATAAAAAGGCAAATTTTCTGCATAATTATAATTCATACATTGTTCTCCATCCATCAGGATAAACCTCGAAACCTCAGGATAAACCTGTTTCAAAGAACATTTTTGATGAAGATCATATTTTCATTGAAACCTTTAAAAGGGTAAATTTTAAAGGGTAAATTCCCTGAAATTCACAATTCACATTTTTTGAGACTTCAGCAAAATTTAAATAACATATCCATCTTATAGATCACTGTAATCATTCGAAACATACAAATGATATTTTCTATAAATATTAAATATAAAGAAAAAGTATATATTTCTTTGAACAATAAAATAAAAATAACTATTATATTAGGCGGGAAAAAAAAAAAAAAAAAAAAAACAGATTTAATTCTACAAGTAACTATTGAATCCTTTTTAAAAAATTTTCTCTTAATAAATTGATATTTTTTAACGTCAATTTACTTAAAGTATATTTTTTAGATTATAGAAGTCAGAAGCTCTCAAAACTATTCAAGCTATACATAGTATGGCATTTAGGTGAAAGCAAATATTTTAAAAATAGTGAAATATTATACATACAGTCGGTAGCATAACTATTCGAGCGCTAGCAAACATTCCTGTACAAAAAAAGGCTACACTTAATGCTGTTTTGTTAAATAAATCCTTGTGCAATCGTTTTCTTAGACACTAAGAACATGATTCGCCAAGGACTTATTTAACAAAACAGTATTAAGTATACTTTTTTTTATATAGGGATTTTTGCTTGTACTCTAATAATTTTGCTGCCGACTGTAAGCTATGGAACCTTTAGGAGTAGTTTTATTTAGAAATAAATATAACTTTATGAATTTCCTTTGTATGAATTCGTTTTAAGGATGTATCTTAAACAAGATCAAGATTGAAATTATAAAATATAAACTTTAGTTATATTCAGTATACAGTAATTTTTCAACACTTATTCCCTTTCTCAAAGACTAAGAAATTTTATTTATTTATTTTATTCTATTTTTTAAATTAAATGATCCATAATTACAAGGAAATATTTAATACAAGATTTTTTTTTTTTTTTAATGAAGTTAGAAATATTTAAAATTATAGATTTGTAATCATATTAAAAAAAAAAAAAAAAAAAAGGATGACTGCACGTTGTTTTACCTGATGAACGCAAAATTTCTGTATAAAACAAACACAAACACAGTTATACTTCAATTAATGAATAAATAATAGGCTGATAAATTTAATTTTTAAAAATGTTACTTTTAAACATGGGATAACCTTCTTAAATATGTTTTAATCATAATAGAATACTTATGTTCGGTTGGCCTTGGAGCAGGGCTCGATTAACCTTACAACTGAGGGGAAGCACAAATCCATTTGGGGGCCCCTACTGACTGCTTGGTCTAGAGACTCATACAAACATCTCGAAAAATGTATACATTTTTCATTAAATTTTGTAGTTACATGGAATTAAAGACAGGTAAATTCGCTTAAAATGTAGACAAGTAAATTCACTTAATTTTTGTACCAAAATATAAATTTGGTGCAACCTATATGCAAAACAATATATGAAATTATACCATCACAAATGAATGTGTAAAAGCTCATTAGCATATTTCCTTTATAACCTAGAAATGATAGTTGTGCTGTCAGATGTACTGTGATTTTTTATAATCAGACAACGACCACAAGCTTATACGACCACAAGCTTACAATTCGGGGCCCATTTTTTTGCTAATTTGGGGCCTTTTCAAAATTTTCCAAGGGAAGCAGATGCTTCTCGTGCCAATTATTTAATCAGGGCCTGCCTTGGAGACTTGGCACCTTTGAATTGGCCCCACTTAAGGTGTCCTATAAGAAATTTATATTTCCATTTAATATTTATAAATTGAACTGTAGTGTTAACACGTTTCCTATCACTAACACTGAAGACGATTCCAAAGTCTTGAAGGGGCTCCAAATTGCGATTTGGTAAGCATCCAGTCATTCTGTATTCCGTTATCCCTTAATTCCTCTCAAGGACAAGGGGTTACCCCCTTACTTTAACACAGGACTCCGAGTCCGCACTTGCACAGAGGCTACCATGGTTTCAAGAAATGTGTGAAAAAATATATTAGGTTTTGTTCAATAAAATATGTACGCGGGCAACAATTCTTGTGGTTTGATACTTTTTTTTTTTTTTTTTTTTTTTTTTTTTTTGCAGATTTGAAATCTTTACCTTGTGTTTTCTCAATTAGCATTTTTTCCTGAATTTATGATCGTTAAAATGCTAAAACTTCAAACTATATTCAAGAAAAGACTAAATATTTTTTGGTTGTTTAATGGAGCTACTTAAAAGAATTGCGGGGGGATTTTGTTGAGTCCTTAAAAAGAAAAAAAATATTAAAAATAAAAAATAACATATACATACTCATATATATATATATGCAAATTTTCACAGACATGCAATTTTCAATTTTCTTCTTAAAAACTATATTAAATAATCTCGTGTGTCACTCGCACGACTTTCTCTTACCCTCAAATTTAAATACAGGTTAGAGATTAAGATCTAAGATAACAAGTACTGTTATGTAAACCTATGTTTAACAATTCAAATTAGGCTTCTCAAGAGTTTTATATGATAATTAGTTACGTGTGAGGGGAAATACCGCACCCTCACTCCCCCCCCCCCCCCCCCGTTTCGTTAATGCACCTACATTCATATAGAATTTAATTCGTTATTAAAAAATAATTCTGTTTTTAAAAAATAATTTATTAAAATTATTTAATAAAATTATCTTATGATAATACAGACGATTTCCATATTAGAGAAGTAGTATAAAACTAAATATAAAAAAAAGTTTAATTTATTCTCGTTTTTTTTTTTTTTTTTTCCCATTTTGTTAAAAATGAAAAAAATCGATAACTTTATTTTAAATTATCGCAGATCGATGGTTGAACCATTCGTTTTAAAGGTATTGGCGAGCTCTTTTGAAAGATACCCATCATTAAAATTTACTCCCATTGAAGGGGGACTTCCCCCAGAGAAGGGGGGGAAGGCGAAGTAGTCCAGTCAATAAATACATTCTACCTTGCAAAAGGTGGGGTAGAAGATTTTATTTTTTTAATTTGTACATATTAGTACTAATATGCAGAAAACGAGTTATCCAACATGAGCCACCCCGGGAGAATTTTTGTCGGCTGAAAAACCTCGAAAATTTACTAGTTTTTTGGATTTTTTCAAAATATCTCAGAAATGGCTGAATTTAGCGATATTTTTCTATTGTAATGTTTAAAGAGGATTAAATTTCCTACAATTTCCTTCATTACACCTTTTTTGTAGTACTAATAGCAAGCGCGTAACAGCTTCTTGAAAATAAACAGATTTCTCAACTTCGTAAAAAAAGCGCATTACTCCTTATAAATAATGTACAGTAATTATTAGAATTAGAAGCTTTATTTACAGAAAGCTTAACAACTTTTAATGGTATAGCTGTGATATCTGTCGTCCTTGAGATTTTTGGATTTGGTGATCAAAAACGTAATACGGAAATATAGATGTATTTGTATACGGAAAAATAGATGTAATTTTTTACAATAAATATTGTAAGAAATACTGTTTTATACTCTTGATTGTTCTCTTAACATATGCCTTGTTAAAATAATCGTGATTTTTGAAAGGAATTAAATATGTTCGCCAGATAAATTGGAGATTATTTCTTTTTTTTTTTTTTTTTTTTTTACTAAGGACGACAGATAACAAATCTGCTCCCTTTTAATTTTTCCCTACTCCTTTTTACACTCTCTCTCTCTCCCCCCGGCCACGCACTGACAATTCTGGCCTAACAACAGTAGACATCATCAGACTCCAATAACTACCAATGTATAGTATTCTATCACTGCAACACATAATACACACACACACACACACATAGAAAAATAAATAAAATAAAAAATATTTGTACATAAATGCAAATGAATAAATATTATGGGGCTAATAAGCAAAATCTCAATGCATTGATACATAAATATTTTAATTATACTATTTATTAAATTATAAAACGTTAATGATATTTAGATATAATATATAATGTTGTTATAAACATTCATTACTGCTATATTAATATTGATGATAATAACAAGATACAATTTTAATTTTAAATGAACTTCATAAACAGGCAAACTTGTTTGAAGAACAATAGCAAATAATTTCAAAAGTGAATTGTAGAAATTTAACTTTATATGTAAATTATAGGGAGATTCATTTAGCCTTTAAACAAATAAAAAAACGTATATTAATGTATAAGATACATGTTTATTTTCTTCGTGGTTATTTTGAAAGCACGGGTTCTTAAATTTCAATAGTCATCAGAGGTAGAAGGAAGGTGTGTTGTCCTCATATTGTTCCTCTCCGTCTTGCAGTAATTATAAAAGCTCTTAGAATAGCTTATCTTCTTCAGCCTCGTCAAATGATGAAATTAGGATGACATTTTTCTGTTGAGGATTAGAGTCCTTGTTACTATACCAGTTTCACTGAGTATTTTATAGCCAACATTTTGGAAGCAAACTGCTTTTTTGTTGGCAGTTTCGGCTATTAAAACATCTTCACCATATTTTTTGCAAAGGCGTGATGTAACCGTTCAGATGCCAGGACGAAAATCACCCTCTATTTTATTCATCAAATACTTTATGCGACTGGCGCAATTGATTCCATTGCCTCATCAGTGTTACTTGCAGGGTAGTATCCTCGTTCAATCTCACTTTTTGGCCTCCAATGCAGTTTTTGATGACAAAACCTGTGATACCCAGCATTTATAGCAACTAAACCTTTTACATTTCCGATGCATTCGAGTACTTTTTTTCTTCTCTCATCCTCACGATTTTCGTCATTTACATGTGTTTCTTTCACACCAGTTTCATAGCATGGTGGATAGAATTTCTTTCATGCTCAGGAAGTCGTTCCTGTTTTTTAAAGAAATCTTCAAGTATCCCCACTCCACACAAGAAACACTGATCTTTAAAACTGAAACCTTCAGTTCTTGATGGAAGATATGGAGCCGCACAGTTTGGACCAGCTCCATCACCAGTTGTATGACTCCGTACATATGCTGCAATCATTCGCTCATTGATGTATCGTTTTTGACAGGCATTGTGAATTCTTACTTGTTTTAGGTTCTTCAAAAAACACTAATGTTCTTCATTTTGACACTTTGCATTGCACTTTTACAGATTTTTTGTATACCTTTCTCCTTCAGAATCTTTACTCACATTTATTCAAACTGATTTCGAAAATAAAACAAACACATTCAACGTATTGTAATAGAAAAAGCTCACAGGTTGAAACAGTACGTCCGCACTGAACTGAATAACATAGATGTTCAGCCGAGGCAGCGTACTACAGGATGAGAAGAGGCGGGAGGAAAGGGAGAGTTTTTTGTGTGAAAGGGGGGGGGGGGCAGTTTTTTTTTATATATATACCTTCTTTACTACGAAGCAGATGTCATTTTTTAAGGTCAGACAGCTGAATATGTCCCTTCCTTTCTTTCCGTTTTCAAAAAAACAATCATGCACCAACCCATTTCTTTAAGTTGAATTTTATTAGCTTGAGAAAAAATGCCGACTTTCAAGAGGCTGTAACACGCTTGCTATTAGTACTACAAAAAAGTTGTAATGAAGAAAATTGTAGGAAATTTAATCTTCTTTAAACTTTATAATAGAAAAATACCGCTAAATTTAGCCATTTCTGAGATATTTTAAAAAAAGCCAAAAAAGTAGTGAATTTTCGAGGTTTTTCAGCCGACAAAAATTCTCCCGGGGTCGCTCATGTTGGATAACTCGTTTTTTCCATATTGACACTCATATGTACAAATTAAAAGAAAAAAATCTTCTACCCCACCTTTTGCTAGGTAAGCCCTTTTTTACATACCTATTGACTGGACTAAAGCTCCTGCATACGCAAAAAGAATTGCCCAGTTGACTATCTCTATTACAAAAAACATATTCGTTTCATTTGGTTTAGTGCAGTATATAGATGTTAAACTCTGCTTACCTGCAATTTCCCCCGTAGACGTAATGTATTTGAATACTTTTGAATGCCCCTGTACTCGAACCATTTGCTTCATCTCAACGGAAAGCTTACTGTAGCACATATATGATACACATTTAGAATACCGAGTTAGGAATTTCTGCTACTGTATGTTCTTGAAATATGCTGATAACAGACACACAGACAGACTGACCATTCGCTAAAAACATGATTTTCGTATTCAGGGGACCTCAGTAAATATAACGAAAACTCACGTTCGAAAATTTGACCGTAAAACAATACTTTCTCGACCCTATGGGTAAGAGAAAGTAAAAATCCATACACAATATCTTTAAGTGGGTTGTATTAAACATGCAATCTATATATAGAGAGAGAGAGACAGTTTCTTAAATATCTCTAGAAGTTTTGGTATTTCGAAGATCATGAATTCATTAAAAAATGCAAATTGAAAAAACGCATTTTACAGTTTACAAATCTATAACAGAAATATCAAAAATCCTAAGAATAGTTGCCTAAATATATATTTTATTGAACAAATCTATCGTTCAATTTATTAACATTAAATGGAAATATAAGCTTTTATATCAAACCTTCAATAAGCTTTTATATGAAACCTTCAAAAAGGCGAAGTCCACTTAAAGCGCTAAATAATCTAAAACAATTGGACACAAGTTCAAGCGCTACTATAAAATTATAACTCTTTATTAAACCAAACATTTTTCCGTAAACTTCTCCAATTACGTAAAACTCTGTAAAACATCAATAACTTTCAAGTATTACGGATTTCCTAGAAACGTTACATTTACACATGCAAAAACTTTTTTTTTTCTTTTTTAATATTTCCAAACCATAACGATGCATTTCTTTTAAACTAAAAATATTAAATTATCTAATATATCAATGATCGAAATAAAAGTACAAGTTTTTATTAAGTTTCAAATCTTCAACTCGTAAACGCATCCAATTACGTAAAATTTTGTAAAACATCAATGCATGACTGATTTTCTTCCTCTACAGCTAAATCAAAAGCGGTCTTTCCTTTTTTATTTTTAATATTTACGTCAGCACCTTCCTCGAGTAACACTTTGACAATGTCTGCAGCGCCATAATATGCCGCTTTATGAAGGGGGGTACATCCATATGCATCTGTTATATTCACACGTGCACCGCTTTTCAATAGCAACTGAACATACTTTAAATCTTCTATTAAATGAAGTGGAGTTTCATCATCTTTATTTTTAGCACTAACATCACTACCTTTTTGTAGTAACAATTCAATTATATCTGAACGATCAGGAACAGTGCACGCATAGTGAAGTATTGTATCTCCATTACCAAACGTGGCTTTCAGATCAGCTCCATTTTCTAAAAACAACTTAACAGTATCATAGTCGCCTAATTCTATTGCAAGATGTAAGGGTGTGTCTCCTTTACGATCCACAGCATCCAAGTCGGAACCTTGGTGTACTAAAAATGCGACAATTTCTAATTTTCGTTTGTACACAGCATAATGCAAGAGGGTTTGCTGTTCTTCACAGTCTCTAGCATTTAGATCAGCACCACCGCTTGCCAAAATTTTTAAAGCTTCTAAATTACCAGATTTAATTAAGGGACGAAGAGCATACCATCCATCTGTACCAACACCACTGCTTACTAAATATGATATTGTAGCTAAATCACCAGAGTGTGTTGCATAATCAAGAACAGACTTTCCAAAATAATTACGAATGTTTACATCAGCACCTTTGCTCACTAAGTGTTCTACAGTGGTTAAATTATTTGAGTGCCCTACAGCATAAAAGATAGGGGTTAATCCTCTATATAGAGTTCTAATATTTACATCAGCACCTTTGCTTACCAAGTAATCTATAGTGTTTAAATTATTTGAACTTGCTACAACATAAAAGAGAGGGGTTTCTCCATAATTATTTTTAATATTTACATCTGCACCTTGGCTTACCAAACATGCTATAGTAGTTAAATTACCCGCTTTTACAGCATTAGAAGAGGGGAGTATCTCCCTTTTCATTTTTAATATTTACATCGGCACCTTTGCTTAATAAACATTCTACAGCGGGTAAATTATCCTTCTGTACTGCATAACTAAGAGGACTCTCTCCATATTTATCTACAACGTTTATTTCAGTACCTCTACTTACAAAAAATTCTATCGCAGATAAACTATTCTGTCTTGCAGCGTAGTGAAGAGGAGTTCGGTCATCATTATCTTTAGCATTTATATCAGCACCATTAATTACTAAAAATTCTACAATTTCTAAATTATCTGATTCTACAGCAACGTGTAAAATATCAGGTTTCTCTTTATCACACAAATCAGCACCATTTTTCACTAAAAATTTCACAGCTTCTAAATTATCTGAGCCGGCTGCATAATAAAGAGGGAATCCACCTATTCTATTCACATCAGCATTTTTTTTTACTAACAATTTCATTATATCTAAATAACCGAAATGGGCAGCAAAACATAAAGCAGTTAGGCCATTATGATTTTTCATATTTACATCAGCTCCATGATTAAGTAATTCTTCAATTATATGTAAATTACCTGACAGTGTTGCAGAGATTAAAGCAGTATCTCTATATAGGTACCTCTTATTTACATCAATATTTCTAAAACAAGATAATAACTTTTTCACCATCAGAAGGTTATTCTTTAACACAGCCAACTGAAGTGGACTATATCCTTCATTATTTAATTCATTTACAGAAACATCAGACATTGACAGTAATATAGCATTTATGTAGTTTTCAGAACCTGGAATATTCGGATTAGAATTATCTAGTACAAACTGGTGAAGTATATTGTTGCCTTCGGTATATTTTACACTACAAACTAAAGCTTTTAGCCGTTTAGGATTGGAAAAATTATCACTTGAATCGGTATCCATACCATAACACATTTACCCCTTCTAAACAAACTACAATCAGGCTGGTTGAAAATTAAGGTTCAATTCGAATATACTCGACTGCATTAGTAAATTAAAGTTATTTTATTAAAATTTACTGATGACGCATATACAGTCGGTAACAAAAGTGTCCGAACACTAGCAAAAATTCCTATGTAAAAAAAGTACACTTCATACGATTCTGTTCAATAAATTCTTATCAAATCATATTCTTAGACTAAGAAGAGAATTCGACAAGGATTTATTTAATAAAACCGTTTGGGCCGCTGTAGCCCAATCGGTAGAGCACCGGCCTCGTAAGTGGAAGATTGCGGGTTCGGTACTCGAACCGGCCAAAGACCGTCGTGTACACTAATGGTGGCTGGTGCACGTAAAATCTGTCGTGGCCGCAATGTCCTCCATGTTCCCTTCAAAAATTATACCTCTGGGGGGTCACCGAAGCGTGAGAGCCATCCCTTCCGTGGAGGGTCATAATTGTGATGGCATGTCTCCGGACCACCTCTAGGGGTGTGTCCCAGACCGTCGCCAATTTTCGGACACTTTTGTTACCGACTGTGCCAGACTTGTATGCTTCACTCGAAGTGCGCTTTTAAATCTTCATCTGATAAAGATAGGTTAGTTGTTTGGTTGGGTTTTACGTCGCAATAATGCTGCGCAGATGGGTAAATGGCGACGGTCCGGGACACATCTCTAGAGGTGGTCCGGAGACATGCCGTCACAATTTTGATCCTCCACCTGATAAAGAGAGATAGCATATAACAGAATTATAATAAGAATTGCGGTTACATGCCAACGCAACACTTGCAAATAAATCGTTTGCAACTTTAAATTAAAAATTTTGCAAGGTCTTTGCAAATACACATTTCTCTTTAACGCTTGCAAGGAGTGATGTCTACAGTCGGTAACAAAAGTCTCCGAACACTAGAAAAAATTCCTATATAAAAAAAGTACACTTAATACAGTTTTGTTAAATAAATCCTTGTCGAATCCTGTTCTTAGTCAGTCTAAGAAGAGGATTCGACAAGGATTTATTTAACAAAACTGTATTGAGTGTAATCTTTTTTCATAGGAATTTTTGCTAGTGTTCGGAGACTTTTGTTACCGACTGTACTTACAATTATAAATGAATGAGACGAACAATAAACCAATAGGAAAGAAGAAAACATGCATCGACCAATATCCGAATCAAAATTCAGTGTGTTTTTTTTTTCCATTTATTTACACATTTATTTTGAAACTAAATATAACATTTTGAAGGGTCCTCCGTGGCCGAGTGGTTATGCCACCACACTGCAAATCGCATTCGAGTGTAGGAGAGCGGGTTCGATTCTCGTGCTGGCACTGGGTGTTTTTAAAATTCTTCGTTTTCTAATTCTGTCATGTGCTACAGTCGGCAGCAAAAGTATCGGAGTACTAGCGAAAATTCCTATGTGAAAATAGTCCTCTTACAGTCGTCATCAAAAGTATCCGAGCACTAGCAATATTATGTTCTTAGACGTCGAATTATGTTCTTAGACGTCTAAGAACATGATTCGACAAGGATTTATTTAACAAAATAGCATTAAGAGTACTTTTTTTTTTATATATAGGAATTTTTGGTAGTGCTCGAATACTTTTGCTGTCGACTGTATCTGTCTTTATCTGACGAAGTTTTGTGAGCGGACTACAAGTAAAGCATACAAATCTGATGTACAGTCGGCAGCAAAAGTATCCATGCACTAGCAATAATCCCTGTCTAATAAAGGTACACTTAATACTGCTTAATAAATCCTTGTCGAGTCATGTCTTAGTCAGTCTAAGAACATGATTCGACAAGGATTTGTTTAACAAAACAGTATTAATTGTACCTTTTTGACCACGGAATTTTTGACTAGTGTTCAGATACTTTTGCTTTCAACTCAGGGGTGCAAGAGTTTCAGTCTCAAAATAAAAAAACTCTATCCAGCACTCTTTATCAATAATTTCTACGATGTCCAATCGTAATAAATTGCTGCACAATTATGATACAAATTATTGATAAAAATATACTGGTGTAAGTGTTCAGTCTGGAGACGGAAACTCTCGCACTCCTGTTCTACTGTACAGTCGGTGACGAAAGTGTCCGAACACTAGCAAAAATTCCTATGTAAAAAAAGTACACTTCATACGGTTTTGTTATATAAATCCTTGTCGAATCCTCTTCTAGTCTAAGAACATGATTAGATAAGGAGTTATCAAACAGAACCGTATGAAGTGTACTTTTTTTACACAGGAATTTTTGCTAGTGTTCGGACACTTTTGTTACCTACTGTATATGTGTTATGAATAAAACTTTTTGAATGCTGATATTATAAAAATAGTATATAAAATATATAAATCAGTATTACATATTACCAATAAACAAACAGAATTATATATAAAAAGAACAAATATAGCTATTTCAACTACTTGTAGCGAAGTTTGGAAGCGGTAAGTAGTAAAATTTAAAAAAAGTTTAGAAAATATTCTGCATAACACATGTAATGTTTTAATTTATAAATATATTTTACAAAATTATTTGATTTCGTGAGGGATTTTTGAAATATGGACTACAATGCATTGTAAAAATAAATTTATAATTTATCTGTACAAGTTAGAAATAAAAGAATGAAAAATCTATTAGGAAAATCGTTTTAATTTTTTCAAATGAAATATCTGCTATTCTGGATAAATGAATGATGGTTTAACTTTAAGATATATGAAAAAAAGACCGTGATTGTGTGAGCACACAGTATCTTATATTTACAATACTTATTTAAAAAAATTATAAGTGAAGGGGATGGATATAGCATGTAATGCAGATGATTGATGCATAGTTGAGTCAGTCTAAAGATAAAACTAACACGTCTTGAAATCCCAACCTTAACAGAAATGACGTTATATAAAGCATCAAATAATATGATCAATGACTGATAAGATTATCAATTTTCAATAAAAAAGGAAGGAATATAGACATTTTTTTTATGATTAATAGATGAATATACAGTCGTTAACAAAAGTATCCGAACACTAGCAAAAACTCCTATATAAAAAAAAAATAGAGTTAATACTGTTTTGTTCAATAAATCCTTGTCGAATCACATTCTAGCCTAAGAACCTGATTCGACAAGGATTTATTTAATAAAGCAGTATTAACTCTACGTCTATATAGGAATTTTTGCTAGTGTTCGGATACTTTTGTTATCGACTGTACTTCTAAACTTTTGTAAATAAAAATGCTTTTTTTTTCAATCAAAACTTTTCGGTAAATTTGAAACATATTTTGAAGTTAATAAGAAATTTAAAAGGTTGAACTCAAAAATAATTTTCTCTCATAAAACAAAAACTATGCGGATTCATGTGAACTTTTATAAATAATTCTTATTCGATAATAATACAAAAACAAAGTGAGCAATGTGTAATTGTAATCAAGAAAAGGTATTGAGAGTTGAGGGAGTAATTGCCTCATGAATTATTAAGAACCATTTGGTACTATTTCTATATTTTTTTTTTTTTTTTTGTTCTTGTTGTTCTTGTTGTTGTTTATTCATTTATTATTATTATTATTTATCTATTCATTTATTTATTTTTTATTTTTTTAGGACTGATGGCCTATTAGTCTCAATCTGGGATTTTTGCGTTGTCGATTTCCATAGTTGGACATTTGTCGAAATCTAAAATTTATCGAAAATATAATTGAATAATTTGAAAGCGATGTTATAATTTGAAAAAAAAAAAAAAAAAAAAAAAAAAAACTAATAGTCGACCGTCCTAAACTAAATTCTGCTTTTGCCAGAATTTCATCAAAATCTTTTTTATTATTATTATTATTATTGAAAGAAAAAGAAAAGAAAATTAATAATTATCAGTATCGTTACAAGCGATATCGAAAAAGTTTTTTTTAATAATTTTGAATTAGGAAATAAAAAGTGCGCGTGAAATAATATGAAATAAAAATAAGTAAAAAAAATGAATTTAATGATTTAATGTTTTTGGTTTTTGGGGGCTGCTCATGCATATAGAAAATGCGTATTAAAACGAGTCGAAGGAAGCGAAATAAGTATTGAGTTATATTACGATAAATACGATATATAATATGATACGATATATTAGACCTACCATCCAGGGTTAGTAGGCATTTTCGTTGAAAGAAATAGTTTGTTCGTTCGGTACAACTTGCACATTAGTCCCGTGAGGTACAACTTCCACATTAGTCCCTTGAGGTACAACTTTCACTTTAGTCCCGTCAGGTACAACTTGCACATTAGTCCCCTTTAAATATGGTGACCAGCGAAGCTGGCAAAGCATTCGTTGATTCACTACCTCAATTGATTTTATTATTATTTTTTTATTTTTCTACGGTTAAAAAAGTGAAAATTGTTGTAAAAATTTTCTGGTATGAAGTCTCTCAACGAAAATGGAAGATTTCACGGTTTGTTTGTTACGAAATAAAATATATTTGAATTTTTTTTTTTTTTTTTTTTTTTTTTTTTAAGTTCAAATAACTGAACTGACTAGTTAGGCAAATAAATAATTAAACAAAGAATAATTAAGCAAATCCTACCTCAGCTTTACTGTAGATATCAACAAATTTCTTGTTTTATTTACAATAAAATCATTTAGATATAAAATTCTTTTAAAAATAACATACATGGCCTTTATTTTAAAACTCAGTAAATACACATTTTAAAATATCCAGTCAATTCCTTTGTATATAAATGCCATTATTTTTAAAATAAAACCATAAAATTTTTGAAAATTGAATGGTACTTGCAACATTGCTTCGAAAAGATAAAATATCCAGAATATATAATATGCTTCTTCATAATCTAAAAAAGAATTTAATATGTTATGTCAATGTATTAAAAACGACATAACAGACAAAATTCTCATTCACACATGGCTTCAATGCAAATACAACTCTCAGGAATCGTGCAGACTCTTTTAATGAATGATATTTTTCTACGAATTAAATTATCATTCTTCATGCAGAAGCAATCTTGTTAAACTCAAAAACTTTTGCCTTCGATATAATTTTTTGAGCAATATTTCTGCCATCTTGTCTAATTCGCAATTGCAACCGGCTTTGCAAACCGACTGAAGCTCTTGCAAATTTGCAAGGGTATTTGCAAGCAACGTGTTGCATTTGGGTACAGTTTTGCATTGCAAACGGTTTTGCAAGCGGAAATGTTAAGCTTGCATGTCTCTCTTAGAAAAACACCCAGGGACAGTGCGGGAATCGAACCCACTCTAATACGCTCAAAGGCGATTAGCAGAGTGGTGACATAACCAGCCGGCTACGGAGGCCCTAAATTACAGTTGGCAGAAAAATTATTCGAGCTCTAGCAATAATTCCTATGCAAAAAACATACACTTAATACTGTTTCGTTGAATAAATCTTTGTCGAATAATGTTCTTAGTGTACTCTAAGAATATGATTCGACAAGGATTTATTTAACAAAACAGTATTAAGTGTACTTTTTTTTATATAGAAATTATTTCTAGTGCTGGAATACATTTGCTGCCGACTGCACATCCAAGTTCGAAATACACAAGGATTTCTACAGAGAACATAGCTTCTATCCTAAAACAGAGGGCCGCAGTAGTCCGGTCGGTAGAATGCCAAGCTCGGGATTGGAAGATTGTGCGTTCGATTCTCAAGCCGACCAAAGACCGTCGTGTGCACTAATGGTGGCTGATGCACGTAAAATACGTCGTCGCTGCAATGTCCTCCGTGTTCCCATTCAAAATTATACAATCGGCAGCAAAAGTATCCGAGCACCAGCCAATAATCCGAAGTCGAAAAAGTACACTTAATACTGTTTTGTTAAATAAATCCTTGTCGAGACATGTGCTGAATCAGTCTAAGAACATGATTCGACAAGGATTTATTTAACAAAGCAGTATTAAGTTTATTTTTTTAGACAGGGATTATTTCTAGGGCTCGGATACTTTTGCTGCTGATTGTACAGTCGGACGCAAAACTATTGAAGCACACATCCACACTTTTTACAGTATCCGAGCACTAGCAATAATCCCTGTCTAAAAAAAGTACATTTCATACTGTTTTGTTAAATAAATCCTTGTCGAATTATGTTCTTAGTCAATCTAAAAACATGATTCGACAAGAATTTATTTAACAAAATAGCATTAAGTGTACTTTTTTGACATCGGAATTATCGGCTGATGCTCGGATACATTTGCTGCCGAATGTATATATTGTTTTTTAGTTTGATCGCTAATTTTTTTCATCAACTTACTTTTTCATAAACAGTATAAGACTAAGATCCTGACTCCACAAACATATATTAACAAAACTGTATTAGGTGCCCATCTTTTAAATATGCATTTTTGCTAGTGTTTCAATAATTTTGTAGCCGATTGTATCTCTGTGGATCTCTGAAGCGGGGGAGCCATCCCCTCCGTGTTAGATCAAAATTGTGATGGCGTGTTTTCGGATCATTCATAGAGGTGCGTTCCAGACCATCACCATTTATACATTGTGCAGTACTAGTGAGTCGTAAAACCCATGCAACCAACCATCTTAAAATTGCTGAAATCTGTCAATCTATAGTCAAATTCATGAAACTTCAATCACAGTCAATTATTTCTTGCTTTTATTCTGCCTGTGCCTTCTAATACAGTCGTAAACAAAATTATTGAAGCACACATCCACATTTTTCATACATTTTTCTTTTTAGTTTGATCACTAATTTTTATTATCAATTTACTTTTTTATAAACAGCATGAAGATTAAGATAATGACTTGACAAATATTTACTTAAAGCAGTATTAGATGCATATTTTTTAAATACTTATTATTGCTAGTGCTTCAATAATTTTGCTGCCGACTGTACGGTTGAGATTGAGTTAGTTTATGACCGCACTAGAGCTAGATTATAAGCAATTGGCAACGGTCTGGGATTTAATCATAGAGTGGTCTCCGGATTTATTTTTTTACAGTAATGCTTCACTTAACCTGCAGTTTTTTAAAAAATCTGGAGTGACTCCACTCGACTTTCCGAACATTGAGTCATTAACAGTTTTGTAGATAAAGTAAAGAAACAGGAGTTGTTAAACAAACAAAAGAGAGAAAACCATAATAGAGTGTTTGAGTATTTTTCTCCATATATTACACGATGTTTTGTTTTAAGCTACTGAACTTTGAGCCCATAGATCATAATGATAAAGAATTTTTCGTTGTTTCCCTGTAAAAACCTATAAATGCTAGATTCACCAAAATGCTTATAGTTAATGCAACAGTGATTTATAATATTCATATAAATTTTCAGCTCAATTGAATAAGGCGTTTAGATGCTATCGCACTTTTAAAAATTTGGTCCCATAGGCCATAATGATAAAGGATTTTTCTTTGTGTCCCTGTAAAAAAACTGCAAGTGCTAGATTCACCAAAATCTCTGTGACCTATAACAGGTGTACAAATTGTTTGCTCATTTTGATAAGGCGTTTAGACGCTTCACACTTTTAAAAATTTGGCCCGTAGGCCATAATGATAAAGAATTTTTCTTTGTGTCCCTGTTAAAAAACTATAAGTGCTAGATTCTCCAAAATCTATAGGGTTCGTACTATGGTGACTTACATTATGCGTACCAACTTTCAGCTTATTCGAACAAAGCGTTTAGACGCTAGCGTGTTCACTTACAGACATGCACACACACATACATACACGCGCGCACACACACACACATACATACATCATCGTAAAAATAGTGAAAACGGACGCAGGGGACCTTGAAACGTATAGAAACAACAAAATCTCAAATTCGGATTTTTTACATAATTACAATATTTTCCTCACTATAGTGTTCGGAAAGTAAAAAGACTACCTTAAAGGGACTTGGCACTAAAGAGCCTACAAGGAGACAACCGTCAATAGCAAGTGAGCTTCTGATTGGTTTGAAAACATTTTTTCACTATCATCTACATTTAAAAGTGTTTTTAATTACTTTAAAGCTTTGTACTCCAAACTACAGCTCAAATAAAATGTTTTTTTAAAAAAAGCAAAGCTACAGTCGGCAGCAAAAGTATCCGAGCACTAACAAATAATTCCGATATCATAAAAGTACACTTAATATTATTTTGTTAAATAAATCCTTGTTGAATCATGTCCTTAGAGTCTAAGGACATGATTCGACAAGGATTTATTTAACAAAACAGTAGTAAGTGTAATTTTTTTAGACAGGGATTATTGCTAGTGCTCGGATACTTTTGCTTCCGACTGTATGTGTAAATTTTTTGTTGTTGCTATTCAACTGGGAAGTGTTCGAGTTTTTTTTTTTTTTTTAACCAAAACCCTGTTTGGTTGAAAAAAGGACTTTTGACCATGCGCCGTAGCGTAATTTCTTCATTTGTCGTCTCTCTCTATGGAGACTCTCTATTTGACACCGCTGGTTTGACACCACGGGCTTACACAGGGTGATCGAAAAGTCACAGAAAAAATAAAATAAAAGATTTTAAAAGATTATTAACTGTAACTCTATGCGGTTTTCACTAAAATGTACAGAAAGGCATGGGATTTTTTTTTTTTACATACATAAGAAAGAATATTAAATACATTTTTCATGAACATATAATGTAGTATTTCCAGTATCCTCTCACATTTTAAACAAATCTGCCTGATCAAATGACGCTATATCTCGAATACTGAAGCTTCTTTTAGGAGAATTTTCAGTGTACAACGTCTGACGGTCATTCTAATGAATGGCCGCAAACATATTCAGAATTTATAGTCTGAGTTACATTGTTTAATGTACTTCTCAACTGTAAAATATTAATTTTAAAATTACAACGTCACCTAATGAAAAAAAAATTAAACTGACTTGCTAATAAATGTTTTACTACCTAAAAAAATACCATGTCTTTCTGTGCATTTCTGTTAAAACCGCATAGAACTACAGTAAATACTTTTTGAATAATGTATGTTTTATTTTTATTTTTGGTGACTTTCGGATCGCCCTGTATAAGCTTTTAGACATATATCGCATATATACCGTATTTTCCGGTGTATAACGCGCAGGTCAAATAAGTGAGTCACACACCAGGAAATTTAATTTACAAATAAAACTATATTTGTAAGAAACAAAAGCTTGTTAAAAATAGCATTTACAGTAAATTTAAATTTCCGGTGTGTAAATGATTTAACAAACCTGCGTGTTATACACCGGAAAATACGATAAACTCATTGCCATAAAAATTTGCACACCAAGAAGTAATTGGCGGACCATAACGAAACTTGGCATGAAGGTACGTGCCAGGCAGATATGCAAATGGTTAGAAATGCAGTGTGATTACTCACTGCGTAACACTGCCAGAGGGTGTTGAACTTCGTTCGTCTTGGTATATAAAACAGGTAAGCAGAGCTTGTTTGGGTGTACATAATCTGTTGCATACGGACGCTTTTTAAATAGAGGTGTTTAACCAGTGGACAAGAGAGAGGTTGCTTACACTGCGACCAGTGGGTCTAGAACGAATCCATCGGAAAGAATTCGACGCAGAAACTTTCCGCTATCGGAAACGCGGGTTTCCACCAAAATCCTTCCGATATGCATTTTATACCCTAGAACCATCTTCTCGGAAAGATGAGTCGAAATTTCTTCCAGAGCGACTGAACTGTTTTCGAAATCGGATTAAGTCGGCCATTCACAGACAAGGATTATTTCATACTCGCCGTGACATTCCATTTGGATTTTAGATAAATAACATGGCTGCTTCTGCCTGCTAGTGTAAATACCTTGAACGTGTGTTTTTGTTTATTTAATAAGAGAAGAGTTTTTATCCCCATTTGATTATATTACTGAAATTCACTTTTTGCTATTTACTACACTGCAAATAAAACAATCTTAAAGTAAAACAAAAAAAATGTCTGAAAAATTATCTAAGACACGCAAATATCTGAATAAACAGATTAGACACAGTAAGTATCATTGTTTATTAATACAGTATCAATTCAGACAAGTACACCACTCTTGTTTGTCTTGATATTAAAGGGGTCTTCTACAACATTGAATGGCCCCACATTCTAAATTCTCTTGCGTCTCTTAATTGCCCGAGAAATATTGTTCATGTATGAGTCATGCGCTCATACCGTTCAGACCGCGACATTGTGGTCAGTTGGGGTTCAGGCACCGCTGACCATAAACAAGAAAATGGATGTCCACAGGTCTCGTATTTAGGACCTGTCTTGCAAATTCTCATTGCAAATGAAATTCTAAACATTATGCCATTGCAGGGTTATGAGATTTATGGTTTTGCGGATGACTGGAGAGATCTGGAGTCTCTAACTCACGATGCACTCATTACATTTTCCCAACTGCTTAAAGATTTTAATTTACATATCACTCTCAGCTACAAAAACTCATGCTCTCACATTTTCACTTCCTCGAATTCTAAAACGAAAACCGTCAATCAGGATAGACGACGTTAGTGTAAACCATGTTGACAAAAATAAAATTTTGGGAATTATTATTGACAGAAATTTAAATTGAATAGAACATATTAATTACCTTAAAAACCAAAGGATTAATTATTTATAATAACTCAATTAAACTCGTGGCCAAATATTGGAGTCTTAACTCTAATATACTAAAAGTATGGTATAAAATTATAATAGATAAAATTATTATCTATGGAGCGAGCATTTGGGAAGATAAAAAACTTATCAAAAACAGCAAAATCTAAAATATATTCACTTCAATGAGTATTCTTATTGCGTTTATCACGAGGATACAAAACTATTTCTACTGACGCATTAACAGCGATCACTAGCATCCCACCAATTCAATTGACACTTCAAAACAAATATATAAAAACAATCATATTACAACTTCAAAATTCTAATATTCATAAAAAATATTTCCCTATCTTTCTATACAACAGAATATAGACAGCAGGCATATTCACCCTGGGGAAGACATTCAGCATGAGCATGCAAATAGCATCTTTCTCCTCTTTTGCTACTATGACGATTTTTACCGATGGCTCTAAAACCAAACATGGGGTGGCCGTAACTTTCTGTGTGATCTCCGGGGGCAGTTGAGATCCATCGGTGGGCCTCAAGACTCGGAGATTTTAATTTAGTATTTCAAGCAAAATTATATGCCATCCTACAAGAATTACTATGGATTTCTGATAGAATTTAATATAATCAGTGACAGTGACAGCCTCTCGAGCCTGCAGGTCATATGTCGCCATAGAACTAAACATCCTATTGTGGCAAAAATTAAAGCTTATTTGCTCATTTTCAGGAAGAATATCTCTTGCTCATATATCAGTACACGGGGGAATAGTGGACAATGAGTTAACGGGCGAAGTAGTTAAGAAAGCAACTGTACAGTCAGCAAAATTATTGAAGTAGTAGCAATAATTCCTGTTTAAAAGATGGGCACCTAATACTGTTTTGTCAAGTAAATATTTGTCGAGTCAAGATTTTATAGTCTTATGCTGTTTATAAAAAAGTAACTTGATGATAAAAATTAGTGATCAAGCTGAAAAAAAATATATGAAAAATGTGGATGTGTGCTTCAATAATTTTGCTGTCGAATGTAAAAGAAACAGTGGACAAACACCTACCAATTACACGCTCTTATGTCAAAAAGTTCTTAAAATCTAAAATAATGGACGAATGGCAATCATACTGGAAAATATCAACAAAAGGGCGTTATATCTTCGAAATCAAGTCAAGAGTCTCACTTTCTTCATACAATCAGAATCCAGCGAGAATAGCATTCCTCTCCGGTCACGGTCCTTTCCTATCCTAACTTTACAAACTTCGGGAGGCATACTATTGTAACAATCGCAGCTATCGTAGATCACAAGTCGGATCGTACACTCCGCAGCAAAAGTATCCGAGCACTAGCAGTAATCCCTGTCTGAAAAAAGCACACTTAATACTGCTTTGTTAAATAAATCCTTGTCGAATCATATTCTTAGACAGACTAAGAACATGACTCAACAAGGATTTATTTAACAAAGCAGCATTATGTGAGCTTTTTTAGACAAGGATTATTGCTAGTGCTCGGATACTTTTGCTGCGGAGTGTACGATCCGACTTGTGATCTACGATAGCTGCGATTGTTACAATAATATGCCTCCCTTAATTGCACATGTTACTCTCTACGTCCGTGAGGGAAAGAGGGTTCTCCACAACACTTTTACTATCTATAACAGTCAATTAACAGCCACTTGGCACATTCTTCGTCCAGTTCCTATCCCATCTAACTGGTTAACTAGTATTACTGACTGCCCACATCTTTGTAATAAAATTTCCAAAATCTTTGTGTTTCTCTCAGAGATATCAAATCTAACACTATCCGCGATTGTAATGAAATGCTCGCCCTCTGGTGGGCTAAGGGGGAATTACAATAAACATGCTTTAATGCGAATTCCATCAAGCCGCCATTGCTAGCCGATGTTTAGTTTCACATATATTTATTGAATAAAAATGAATAAATCCGGTAAAAAAGATAACACATACTGTTGTGTGCTCCAATGTAACTCCAAAGGACCAAGAAATCCAGAATTAAGCTTCCATTTATTTCCAAATGACAAATTTAAAATTTCAGTTGCTTCGGCTAATGGAAGTAAAGAATTAATCAGATGATTTGAAACTACTATTTGTTCAGCTTCAGTTAAATATTTACTTTCGATCGAACTTTGAATAAACTGAAATATTTTTTTCCAAAAGCAATCAATTTTCCATGATGTAATGGCGGAGAAATTATAGTACGAATATTAAGTAGAATAACAAAAAGAACAAAAGTAGATACACGTGGCTGTAATATTTACTAACAACAAGAGCTGAAAAAGCGCCATCTATCGATCATTACAAACGCGGATAATACCACCTTCTTTCATTACTTCTCGTGACAGTGATTTTAAAAAAATTACTTATTTCAGAAAAGATGAGGAGTGAGAGGAATCGAAAAAAGGGAGTGTTTCTGGAACAGTAAAAAGCATAACAACGTGCGCCTGTGTGAAAAATGGCGGCACTGGGAAGCGAATCTCATAATTTTTCGTCGGCAGATAAGGGGTTAATTTAGTATTGTTCTTGTTGCTATTTTTTCTTGAGATATGCAGATAACAGACAGAAACGTCGACGAACCTCTAAAGATAATTTTACAGGTTTAGGAGACCCCAAAGTGCGTAAATATAACAAAAATTCAATTTCGAAAAATCTGACCTAAAATACCCCCAATACTTTTTCTACCATATATGGGTAAGAGAATGTAAAAATATATCAATATGTAACAAAAGCAATCTTTTTTGTAATATATTCAGTCATAATTCTTTAGCTGAACTATCATGTTTCACATTAATTTTCGAGATCAAGAAATCGTGAAGAGCAATTTATGAATGAAGAACTGACGTTTCTGTAGAAGGGAACAATAACCGTACTGATTTTTTAGACAATTAGCATGTTCGGGCCATCACAAAACTTTCCTCTGTATTTACCAACACAAATTCACGCCGTACAAATTAATTTTTAAAACTATTGTTTATCAGAATTGTCTTTCAAAATGAAAGCAGACGCTTTTCATCTCAGACAAATGTAAAGGTAGATGTCGAAAGAAAATCAATTTTATGCCCTACAAATAACTTATAAAAAAAATGCAATTTTCGGATTTTTTTTTTTTTTTTTTTAAGCTTTGAGAAAAAAAAAAAAAAAAAAAAATACCGCCTTCCTCTAGAATGAATAAGTGGTCGTTTTCTAAATCCTTTAACTAGAAATATAGATTTCCCAGCTATGCGCATAAGACACGCCAATAAACTGAATAGATAAAATGATCGAGACTTTCTAATCTACATATGAATCTTTTGTACTGCGAGAAATTCTCGCTTGATTTTATGGAATTGGATAATAAAACAAGATTATAGTTGCTGAAACCCGCCTCTTGTATTCACATTTATTTGCAGAGGTTTTTAAATAACTTTGCCCTCGAGAATATAGGCAAACGCTCTAGAATTTTAATAGGGATTTCTAGAACTCGCTTTCAAATAAGGGACTAGAGTTTATAAGGATGGCATGGAACTATTTTTTCTAGTGCTGCAATTTAGATTCTAGATATCAGTTACCGAATTTTTTCGCAGTGATCGATAATTTTGTTCCAAATTATCGATTTTTTTCTAATTTGTCGTTAATTTATTGTTGATTGTTTGTTATAAAGATATTGATAAGTTCTTTTGAAATATTCTGATTTATCGTTGAACTGTTTTTGAAATTAATTCTGATTCTGTTTGAAAATAATTCTGATTTGTCGTTGAACTGTTTGTTATAAAGATATTGATAAGTTCATACTTGCCAACCATCTCAATAATAACCGTACAATTGTTAACGCCCCCTGAAAAAACGCCCCTTTTCTCACACCACTATATTTTTAGAGTTATTCTCTCCAAATGTTCTTATGATTAAATAAGACTAAAATTACTCTAAAAAACTACTGGTGTGGTAAAAAAAGGCGAGTACTAAAAATTTTCCGTTTCATAATGAGATTGTTGGCAAGTATGTAAGTTCTTTTGAAAATACTCATATTGAAAATTCCCACTCCCCAGAGAGAGGGTGATTTTTGCTAAAAGAAATTACGAAAAGTCTGCGGGACTTTATTCGCCCAAAAGTAAATGAAAAACAGACTTCTAATTTTTTCCTTTTGACAAAACAGTAAAGTATTTTTTTAAAATAATTTATTCTTTTCTTATTGCATTATGTACACAGAGTTAAAAGAGCTTTCGGTGTCCTTAATTTCTCCAACCGCAATTTTTAAATATCAACCTTTTTCAAATTTTTATAAGATTGAACAAAGTTAAAAATATTATACGAAAATATTATTTTTGAAAATTACGGGCAATGCGGTTAAAAAAAAAATTTCGCGTGCCATGAATTGTTCTGTGCGGCGAAAGCAAAATTTTTCAAACCGCATATTTTCAGCTGTTTCATAAAATGTCTCATTTTCAAAATGGAATCCTGAGTAAAACGAATGATTTATTATTATTATTGTTGTTGTTGTTATTATTATTATTATTATTATTTCGCCATCTTATAGACCTTTTCTTAATGCTTCTAAAACTGTTTTTTTTTTTTTTTTTTTTTTCAAAAAAAGTACGACAGGACTATTTCTTTCAATATGCGATTTTACTTTGTCGCCGATTTCGTGTTCCATCTTAATTATGCCAGAATACCTACCGATGTCAAAATTTTACCATTTGATTTCCTAAACTATCTTAAAAAAATAGGTAAAATATGTAAAAACTTGTACATTTTATAAATAAATCAAAATATTAATAACATTATAGTATTACAATATATTAATAATGTATAATACATTATATAAATAAATAATCAAATATATCTACTGATGACAAAAAAAAAAAAAAATCTGATGTGGGCACCACATGACTTCCTTATACACTTTTAGAAATATACATAATGTTAAAAAACATTGACATTGGACCTGAAACAGTTGGCTAAAAATATTTAAAAAAAATGAATTATCACCGTGTTCTGAGTTTTCTGAAAGTTAACTAAAAACCGATTGCAAGATTTGTACTGGTAACGCTGACGAAGGCAGCAGGGACCCGAAAAAATTGGCTAAAAGTATTAAAAAAAGGAATTTTACCATGTTCTGAACTATTCTGAAAGTTTCAAATATCTACCTAGTCGGGAAGTTAGTTAAATAATTTTTTTGTTGGACCATATAAACGCTGCCGAAGGCAGCAGGGACCTGAAACAGTTGGCTAAAAGTATTAAAAAGATGCATATTCACCGTGTTCTGAACTATTCTGAATGTTTCAAATGTCTAGCTAGTCGGGAAGTTAGTTAAATAAATTTTCTGTTGAACCATGTAAACGCTGCCGAAGGCAGCAGTGACCCGAAACAATTGGCCAAAAATATTTTAAAAATGCATTGTCACCGTATTTTGAGCTTTTCCGGAAGTTTTAAATGTCTAGCTAGTCGGGAAGTTAGTTACAAATCGATTCCAAGATATGAACTGGTAACGCTGCCGAAGGCAGCAGGGACCCTATACAGTTGGCTAAAAGTATTTAAAAAATGCATTTTCACCGTGTTCTGATCTAATCTGAAAGTTTCAAATGTCTAGCTAGTCGGGAAGTTAGTTAAATAAATTTTCTGTTGAATCGCATAAACGCTGCTGAAGGCAGCAGGTATCGGAAACAGTTGGCTAAAAATATTTAAAAAATGCATTGTCAACGTGTTCTGAGCTTTTCTGAAAGTTTCAAATGTCTAGCTAATCGGAAAGTCAGTTAAATTGCAAGATTTGTCTAAACCGTTTTTGAGTTATTACCGTTTTTTGATACATTATGGCCAAATTTTTGTCATTATGAACCTAATTTTCCTAAATATCTCCAAAACGGAAAATCATAGAAAGTCCATGTTATAACAAACCTATGTACCAATTCGCAACTTTCTACGTCCAACCGTTTTTGAGTTATGCGACATACCCACACACAGACACACACACACACATACAGACGTCACGAAAAATCGTGTAAAATCCCTTATATCTCTAAAACGAGAGCTCGTGTTAAGATGACACTTGCAGGTGTGCAACTAGACATCATGAAAGTCACACGTATAAATTAGCAACATTCAGCGATCATTCGTTTTCGAGCAATGTGAAATACAAAATCCATTTCGCAAATCGGGATTACTTATACTTCCTTATACTTTGTATAAGGAAGTAAAAATAAGAAAAAGAAAAGAAAGAAAACGTGCAAACTTTTTTTTCTTTTTTTAATAATTAAAAGAAAATTCAGAAAAATCATTCTAAAGTGATGAAACAGCTTCAGAATAGAAGCTCTTGACGAAATTTGAAATTTGCCATCGAAGCAGCTCAGTCGTTTCTCGCCAACATGCTTACTTATGCAATTGCGTTGCGATACCCATTTTAATTCATCGCCAAAATAAGAACAAATATATAAAAACCGCTAGGGGCTCCTATACTGAAGTTATAACAAAGACATTTTTAAAAATGAATATAGTGACCGATGCTAGCGAATGAAAAACAGTTACTACATGCCTTTATGTGGAAGAATAGATTAAAATAAGTCCTGTCGTACTAAATTAATTTCTAATACCAGTTTTTAGTATATTCTCCAAAAATCTAAAATTTGTAAAGTTATTTATTTTTCAATGCTATCATATTGAGATCTATTGAACTGAAAGAAATCTAGATGTAGTCCTATTTTTATAGCAATGATTTGCAGATGAGATTTCCGTTTAAAAAAATATTACCTTTTAAATGTCGTTTGATACTGCTTACATGAAATAGCAAATACGCCTACAATGTGCATATCGTTTGTAACATATATATATATATATATATATATATATATCAGAAAAAATATTAGTTACATTTTTCACCAACAAATCGCGTTTTATTCAGAGTATTCTCTCCTATTTCATGCAGATTCGCTTTCTCAAATGACTCATTTTGCATTACTGAGTTACGTTAATTTCTCATTTTGCGAATACTGATGCTTTTTTTTTTTTTTTTTTTTTTAATGAAAATTTCCAATGAGGAACGTCCGAGAGCCATTCTCATGACTGACGGCCGTCACATTGATCATTTCTAGTCCTAGTTGCGTTATTAAATGGACTGCACCACTGTGAAAAAAAGTGATTTTATAATTAAAGCGCAGCTTGATGGAAACGGTTTAAACTAATTTGCTAATAAATTTTTTGTTACCTAAAAAAAATCCGATGTCTTTCTATGCATTTGAGTGAAATTCGCATATTGTTACGGCCAATATTTTTTGAATAATACATGCTTTATTTTTCCTGTGACTTTTGCATTACCTGGTATATATATTGGAAACAAGTGCTGATACATAGGGAAATATTCAATTTATTAGATTATAAGTTTAATTAAAAAATACGTGTGGCACTCGAGGACTGCCTCGGTAAAGCTATTGCATAGCATTTTTTATCAACTTATGCAATTATAATTATTTATTTATTTTATTTATGCAGTATTTTTTTTCTTTGATATTAATTCAAGTTCCACTTTTTGAGCGTGGTGACCGATAAGAAAACAATTTTTTTTCTTTTATTGAATAAATGAGAATATATTCGCAATGAGAATATATCAAAAATATCCGCAATCGATTTGTAGGTATCGAAAACCTCGATGTACCAAATTTGAATGATCTAACTCTATTTTTTGAGAAAAGGTATTTTAATAGGTTTTTAAAGGCCTGCAAGTCGAATGGGGATATTCAAGTTTTTTCTTTGATATAATTTCAAGTTACACTTTTTGAGCGTGGTGACCGATAAGAAAACAAATTTTAATAGAGAAAAGGTATTTAATAGGTTTTAAAGGCCTGCAAGTCGAATGGGGATATTCAAGTTTTTTCTTTGATATTAATTCAAGTTACACTTTTTGAGCGTGGTGACCGATAAGAAAACAAATTTTAATAGAGAAAAGGTATTTAATAGGTTTTAAAGGCCTGCAAGTCGAATGGGGATATTCAAGTTTTTTCTTTGATATTAATTCAAGTTACACTTTTTGAGCGTGGTGACCGATAAGAAAACAAATTTTAATAGAGAAAAGGTATTTAATAGGTTTTAAAGGCCTGCAAGTCGAATGGGGATATTCAAGTTTTTTCTTTGGTATTAATGAATAAGATAACAATAATAAGAAAACAAATTTTAATACAGAAAAGGTATTTTAATAGGTTTTAAAGGCCTGCAAGTCGAATGGGGATATTCAAGTTACACTTTTTGAGCGTGGTGACCGATAAGAAAACGAATTTTAATAGAGAAAAGGTATTTAATAGGTTTTAAAGGCCTGCAAGTCGAATGGGGATATTCAAGTTTTTTCTTTGATATTAATTCAAGTTACACTTTTTGAGCGTGGTGACCGATAAGAAAACAAATTTTAATAGAGAGAAGGTATTTAATAGGTTTTAAAGGCCTGCAAGTCGAATGGGGATATTCAAGTTTTTTCTTTGATATTAATGAATAAGATAACAATAATGATAAGATAACAATAATGATAAGAAAAGAAATTTTAATAGAGAAAAGTTATTTTAATAGGTTTTAAAGGCCTGCAAGTCGAATGGGGATATTCAAGTTTTTTCTTTGATATTAATTCAAGTTACACTTTTTGAGCGTGGTGACCGATAAGAAAACAAATTTTAATAGAGAAAAGGTATTTAATAGGTTTTAAAGGCCTGCAAGTCGAATGGGGATATTCAAGTTTTTTCTTTGATATTAATTCAAGTTACACTTTTTGAGCGTGGTGACCGATAAGAAAACGAATTTTAATAGAGAAAAGGTATTTAATAGGTTTTAAAGGCCTGCAAGTCGAATGGGGATATTCAAGTTTTTTCTTTGATATTAATTCAAGTTACACTTTTTGAGCGTGGTGACCGATAAGAAAACAAATTTTAATAGAGAAAAGGTATTTAATAGGTTTTAAAGGCCTGCAAGTCGAATGGGGATATTCAAGTTTTTTCTTTCATATTAATTCAAGTTACACTTTTTGAGCGTGGTGACCGATAAGAAAACGAATTTTAATAGAGAAAAGGTATTTAATAGGTTTTAAAGGCCTGCAAGTCGAATGGGGATATTCAAGTTTTTTCTTTGATATTAATTCAAGTTACACTTTTTGAGCGTGGTGACCGATAAGAAAACAAATTTTAATAGAGAGAAGGTATTTAATAGGTTTTAAAGGCCTGCAAGTCGAATGGGGATATTCAAGTTTTTTCTTTGATATTAATCAATAAGATAACAATAATGATAAGATAACAATAATGATAAGAAAAGAAATTTTAATAGAGAAAAGGTATTTTAATAGGTTTTAAAGGCCTGCAAGTCGAATGGGGATATTCAAGTTTTTTCTTTGATATTAATTCAAGTTACACTTTTTGAGCGTGGTGACCGATAAGAAAACAAATTTTAATCGAGAAAAGGTATTTAATAGGTTTTAAAGGCCTGCAAGTCGAATGGGGATATTCAAGTTTTTTCTTTGATATTAATTCAAGTTACACTTTTTGAGCGTGGTGACCGATATAAAATAAATTTTAATAGAGAAAAGATATTTAATAGGTTTTAAATGCCTGCAAGTCGAATGGGGATATTCAAGGTTTTTCTTTGATATTAATGAATAAGATAACAATAATGATAATATAACAATAATGATAAGAAAACAAATTTTAATAGAGAAAAGGTATTTAATAGGTTTTAAAGGCCTGCAAGTCGAATGGAGATATTCAAGTTTTATCTGATCTACTTTATACGCAAATTTTACGCGTACAGCTATTCACTGTTGTACATAGATGATAGATACCTATACACCTATATACTTTCTCACAAACAGCTGCTTATGTATTCGTCCGATTTCGGGGAAACTCGTCTCGATCTGCGCGAGCTTCGTATAGCCGAAGTCTACCGAACTGTGTTAGGTTTTTTTTTCGTTACGGAATTTTTCGATTCGGTCGCCGCGCTCAAAGCCCGCGATAAAAGCTATACAATAGCTTAAAAAAAATAATAATAATAAAAATTAGACGCTACAGAATTTTACTAGGCGTTTTGAAGATTGCGAATACTTCCGAAGATGCACGATTAATTGGAGGGGGGGGACAACATTTTTTAAATAAAGATACGGTTTTGAAAATTTGTTTTAGTACGTTATGAAAAATGTTGTAAGGAATCCATTTCACATAATTTCAAGAGTGTAAAGCAGGGGGGACACAAAAAATTAAAAAATACATAAAACAGAACTAAAGCTTTAAAAATTCGTGTTTCATGGTTTTCGTGGGTGAGGATTCCAATGTACATACCTTCGAAACAGGGGTCGAAATTAAAATCAGCAAGTTGGGTGACAAATGGCAACTAACATTGTTTTCTTAGTTACCGTTATATTTGTACTAAGGTGCTATTTTAAAATTGTTATTTACACATAGAAAAATATGCATAAACATTGTACGTAAACTATACTTTATCTAGTTAGTTTTTTAAGCTATTGTATAGCTTTTATCGCGGGCTTTGAGCGCGGCGACCGAATCAGAAAATTCCGTAACGAAAAAAAAACCTAACACAGTTCGGCAGACTTCGGTAGACTTCGGCTGTACGAAGCTCGCACGAATCGAGACGAGCTGCTCCGAAATCGGACGAATACGTAAGCAGCTGTTTGTGAGAAAGTATATAGGTGTATAGGTATCTATCATTTATGTGCAACAGTGAATAGCTGTACGCGTACAATTTGTGTATAAAGTGTCTTTAATATGAATAAACAAAGTGCATTTATTTGTGTATAAAGTGTTTTTAATATGAATAAACAAAGTGCATTTATTAATGAAGAAAGTGATGAAAAAATAGTGAAAGAAAATGAGTGAGTACTCTATATACATACATTTTATTATTATCACAAATGCAGTATTTTTTAACACGCTTTTATTAGCTTCACCTGTATGTATGTATGTATGTATGTTTGTTTGTTTGTTTGTTTGTTTGTAACTTCTCTGGGAGCAAATAAAAAAATTATATTGTGAAATAAAATCTTTTTGTAAAAAAATAGAACCGACTCCAAAAAGCAACTACTATTAAAAAAAAATTGTATGAAATGAAACTAAATGCGCCAAAAAGTATAAAATAATTTCCTTCGCCAAACAACCTATAACACTACAATTAATCATAACTTTTGAAGTCGGCGCAAAATTAAATAAAATTTAATTAGTTTTTAAAGGTTTGTTTTTAGATCGGTAGCAACAAATGCTGTCGTCTCGAATGATCCATTTTCATGTTTCCTTTATTATTGTATTCACTGTATACAATTGGTCCATTGGTAGCATCTACACAGAACAGTGGACATTTTTCACAATGCAGAATTTATGTTTCTACGAAGTTAGAGTTTTCTTTGCAAATTTGGTATAACTTTGATAACTATCATCCTTGGTGGCTTTTGGATTTGGCGTTGAAAACGTATTGCAAAAATATACACGCAAGATGTATATTTTCATAATACATTTTGTACGAAGTATTGTTTCATATTCTTGATTACTCTCTTAATATACCTTATCAAATTAATCATGATATCCCAAAGAAATTAAATATGTTTGCCAGATAATTTTGCGATTTTTCTTTCACCAAGGACGTCAGATACCAGCATCTTCGCCAACTTTTGCTGCTTACAAAATCTTATTTGTTTTCTTGAATCAAAATAGTTTTCGGCTGCGTTTTGCAGGTGACAAGGTGAGATGTGTAGTTTGAATAGGATTCGATTTTTGTATTGAATAAAGGTATCAATTTTTATTTAATTTTGCGCCGACTTCAAAAGTTATGATTAATTGTAGTGTTATAGGTTGTTTGGCGAAGGAAATTATTTTATACTTTTTGGCGCAATTTAGTTTCATTTCATACAATTTTTTGAAGTCGGTTAAAAAAAATACTTCCCCTTCGTGAACGATATGGCGTAGAGGTAAGGCGCCGCGCTACGAACCTAAAGGTCCAGTGTTCGATCCCCGTCAGGGGAAATTTTTTAAAAATGGTTTTTGTTAATTCTATGTTATTTTAATTAAAGATTTAAATGTATGTAAATATTACGGTGTATCACTCACACGATTTCTCTTACCCTGAATCTTAATACTAAGATAGATATTTTGTGCTTTTTAGTTCACATTTCTATAAAAGCGTGTTCTTTAATTTTTTAAAACTATAATATATATATATATATATATATATATATATATATATATTTAATTCTTTTTTAATTTATATATAATACTGCTATAAAAATAACCTAAATTTTTTATATTAAAATGAGCGATCTTAAAAGTAGCCCTCTTTTATACACACAAACACACACACACACACACACACACACATATATAGTTTAAATTTTCAATTTAGATTCTCAATATGTATATATATATATATATATATATTCATTCTTCATCTATATATATACAAAGGGCATTCCATAAAAACTGAGAGTTATTTTTTTACGTAGTGGCAACACCGCAAAACTAAAAAATAGAAGTGCAGGCGATTTTTTCAAACTGTTAACTGTACGTTTATACAAAATTCTAAACGAAGCAGACGATTTTATTTTCCTATTTCCGTGCTTGTTTAAAGAAGTGTTTTATTTGCCCTACAGAAGTGGAGATGAGTGATTCAGAGTTATAAAACGAAATGCGTGGTGCCATAAAATTTTTCTACCGTTTGGGCAAAACAGCTCCAGAAACAGTTAAGTTAATGAAAGAAGCTTACAAAGACATTTTGGTGAGTCTACGATTTTTAGATGGCATGGTGATTTCAAGAAAGGCCGTTTGTCTGCAGAACTGGCTCCTAGGCCTGCGTAGAATGCAAAATATCGACGCTTTCGATATGTTTGTTGATGCCGCTATCTCCTATTCGCCGATTTTCTTGACGGATTACCCACACAGTGTTAACATTTCGATCATTCACAACACTTTTTGGACGCCCAGGCCTAGGAGCAAGTTTTGCAGACAAACGGCCTTTCTTGAAACCACCATGCCATCTAAAAATCGTAGACTCACCGAAATATTTGTCTTTGTAAGCTTCTTTCATTAACTTCACTGTTTCTGGAGCTGTTCTGCCCAAACGGTAGCAAAATTTTATGGCACAACGCATTTCGTTTTTAACTCTGAATCACTCATCTCCATTTCTGTAGGGCAAATAAAACAGTTCTTTAAACAAGCACGGAAATAGGAAAATAAAATCATCTACTTCGTTTAGAATTTTGTATAAACGTACAGTTAACAGTTTGAAAATATCGCCTGCACTTTTATTTTTTAGTTTCGCGGTGTTGCCACGACGTAAAAAAATAACTCTCAGTTTTTATGGAATGCCCTTTGTATAAAAGAGCAGAGTCTGTCTGTCTGTGTGTGTGCCTGTGTGTCTGTCCGCTATAGAAACCTAGGCCGTTTCACCGAGCGGGACCAAATTGGGCAAGGTTAATATTTACGACCCAGAAAGACAACGCCGCAAGCGATTTTACAAAATTCGCCCCCCAAGGGGGGGGGGATAGGGGCAAAACGTAATTTCACAAAATCCTTCATTTCTCAAACAAAAAAACAGATATCCGTACAATTTTTGCTTTAAAGTATAGCTAATAGAAATGTCTAAAAATTGGTTTCTGAATTTTTTGTAATTCGGTCCCCAGGGGGGGCGCGGGGGGGGGGGGGGGAAACGTGATTTCACATGCGTCAAACGTGATTTCGCATAATCCTATATATCTCAAACAAACAAAAAAAAAATATACTGCATAAGTAAAATAAATAAATAATTATAATTGCATAAGTTGATAAAAAATGCTATGCAATAGCTTTACCGCGGCAGTCCCCGAGTGCCACACGTATTTTTTTTTTTTTTTTAAATGTGCTTTTTAAGCTATTGTATAGCTTTTATCGCGGGCTTTGAGCGCGGCGACCGAATCAGAAAATTCCGTAACGAAAAAAAAACCTAACACAGTTCGGCAGACTTCGGTAGACTTCGGCTGTACGAAGCTCGCACGAATCGAGACGAGCTGCTCCGAAATCGGACGAATACGTAAGCAGCTGTTTGTGAGAAAGTATATAGGTGTATAGGTATCTATCATTTATGTGCAACAGTGAATAGCTGTACGCGTACAATTTGTGTATAAAGTGTCTTTAATATGAATAAACAAAGTGCATGTATTTGTGTATAAAGTGTTTTTAATATGAATAAACAAAGTGCATTTATTAATGAAGAAAGTGATGAAAAAATAGTGAAAGAAAATGAGTGAGTACTCTATATACATACATTTTATTATTATCACAAATGCAGTATTTTTTAACACGCTTTTATTAGCTTCACCTGTATGTATGTATGTATGTATGTTTGTTTGTTTGTTTGTTTGTTTGTTACTTCTCTGGGAGCAAATAAAAAAATTATATTGTGAAATAAAATCTTTTTGTAAAAAAATAGAACCGACTCCAAAAAGCAACTACTATTAAAAAAAAATTGTATGAAATGAAACTAAATTGCGCCAAAAAGTATAAAATAATTTCCTTCGCCAAACAACCTATAACACTACAATTAATCATAACTTTTGAAGTCGGCGCAAAATTAAATAAAATTTAATTAGTTTTTAAAGGTTTGTTTTTAGATCGGTAGCAACAAATGCTGTCGTCTCGAATGATCCATTTTCATGTTTCCTTTATTATTGTATTCACTGTATACAATTGGTCCATTGGTAGCATCTACACAGAACAGTGGACATTTTTCACAATGCAGAATTTATGTTTCTACGAAGTTAGAGTTTTCTTTGCAAATTTGGTATAACTTTGATAACTATCATCCTTGGTGGCTTTTGGATTTGGCGTTGAAAACGTATTGCAAAAATATACACGCAAGATGTATATTTTCATAATACATTTTGTACGAAGTATTGTTTCATATTCTTGATTACTCTCTTAATATACCTTATCAAATTAATCATGATATCCCAAAGAAATTAAATATGTTTGCCAGATAATTTTGCGATTTTTCTTTCACCAAGGACGTCAGATACCAGCATCTTCGCCAACTTTTGCTGCTTACAAAATCTTATTTGTTTTCTTGAATCAAAATAGTTTTCGGCTGCGTTTTGCAGGTGACAAGGTGAGATGTGTAGTTTGAATAGGATTCGATTTTTGTATTGAATAAAGGTATCAATTTTTATTTAATTTTGCGCCGACTTCAAAAGTTATGATTAATTGTAGTGTTATAGGTTGTTTGGCGAAGGAAATTATTTTATACTTTTTGGCGCAATTTAGTTTCATTTCATACAATTTTTTGAAGTCGGTTAAAAAAAATACTTCCCCTTCGTGAACGATATGGCGTAGAGGTAAGGCGCCGCGCTACGAACCTAAAGGTCCAGTGTTCGATCCCCGTCAGGGGAAATTTTTTAAAAATGGTTTTTGTTAATTATATGTTATTTTAATTAAAGATTTAAATGTATGTAAATATTACGGTGTATCACTCACACGATTTCTCTTACCCTGAATCTTAATACTAAGATAGATATTTTGTGCTTTTTAGTTCACATTTCTATAAAAGCGTGTTCTTTAATTTTTTAAAACTATAATATATATATATATATATATATTTAATTCTTTTTTAATTTATATATAATACTGCTATAAAAATAACCTAAATTTTTGATATTAAAATGAGCGATCTTAAAAGTAGCCCTCTTTTATACACACACACACACACACACACACACACACATATATAGTTTAAATTTTCAATTTAGATTCTCAATATGTATATATATATATATATATATATATATATATTCATTCTTCATCTATATATATACAAAGGGCATTCCATAAAAACTGAGAGTTATTTTTTTACGTAGTGGCAACACCGCAAAACTAAAAAATAGAAGTGCAGGCGATTTTTTCAAACTGTTAACTGTACGTTTATACAAAATTCTAAACGAAGCAGACGATTTTATTTTCCTATTTCCGTGCTTGTTTAAAGAAGTGTTTTACTTGCCCTACAGAAGTGGAGATGAGTGATTCAGAGTTATAAAACGAAATGCGTGGTGCCATAAAATTTTTCTACCGTTTGGGCAAAACAGCTCCAGAAACAGTTAAGTTAATGAAAGAAGCTTACAAAGACATTTTGGTGAGTCTACGATTTTTAGATGGCATGGTGATTTCAAGAAAGGCCGTTTGTCTGCAGAACTGGCTCCTAGGCCTGCGTAGAATGCAAAATATCGACGCTTTCGATATGTTTGTTGATGCCGCTATCTCCTATTCGCCGATTTTCTTGACGGATTACCCACACAGTGTTAACATTTCGATCATTCATAACACTTTTTGGACGCCCAGGCCTAGGAGCACGTTTTGCAGACAAACGGCCTTTCTTGAAACCACCATGCCATCTAAAAATCGTAGACTCACCGAAATATTTGTCTTTGTAAGCTTCTTTCATTAACTTAACTGTTTCTGGAGCTGTTCTGCCCAAACGGTAGCAAAATTTTATGGCACAACGCATTTCGTTTTTAACTCTGAATCACTCATCTCCATTTCTGTAGGGCAAATAAAACAGTTCTTTAAACAAGCACGGAAATAGGAAAATAAAATCATCTACTTCGTTTAGAATTTTGTATAAACGTACAGTTAACAGTTTGAAAATATCGCCTGCACTTTTATTTTTTAGTTTCGCGGTGTTGCCACGACGTAAAAAAATAACTCTCAGTTTTTATGGAATGCCCTTTGTATAAAAGAGCAGAGTATGTCTGTCTGTGTGTGTGCCTGTGTGTCTGTCCGCTATAGAAACCTAGGCCGTTTCACCGAGCGGGACCAAATTGGGCAAGGTTAATATTTACGACCCAGAAAGACAACGCCGCAAGCGATTTTACAAAATTCGCCCCCCAAGGGGGGGGGGATAGGGGCAAAACGTAATTTCACAAAATCCTTCATTTCTCAAACAAAAAAACAGATATCCGTACAATTTTTGCTTTAAAGTATAGCTAATAGAAATGTCTAAAAATCGGTTTCTGGAATTTTTGAAATTCGGTCCCCAGGGGGGGCGCGGGAAGGGGGGGGGGAAACGTGATTTCACATGCGTCAAACGTGATTTCGCATAATCCTATATATCTCAAACAAACAAAAAAAATATATACTGCATAAGTAAAATAAATAAATAATTATAATTGCATAAGTTGATAAAAAATGCTATGCAATAGCTTTACCGCGGCAGTCCCCGAGTGCCACACGTATTTTTTTTTTTATTTTAAAAATGTGCTTTAATTACACACATTTTAAAAATGTGTTATAAATGCACACTGAAGGGGGAAAAGAATGTTAGGCGTCAAAGTGATGACGCCAAACTGTGGTCGCCAAAATGAAATATTTAGTTGCAAAATACAATTAACGACTGCTAGTTTCGAGCCCTGCTTCGAAAGCAAAAAATTATTTAGGGGAGACGCGTGGGGATGAGGTACTTTAAAAATATAAAATAAGTCTAAGGCTTTGGAGATTCGTATTTTAATGTTTTTGAAGGTGAGGATTCGATATCGCATAATTTCGAAAGTAGAAAATTATTAAAGGCGCAAGTGTTTTTAGTGCTAGAGGCCTATTTCAGTCGGTACAGTTGTCGAATTTTTATAATACACTCTTAATTAGTGCTAAGGGCCTATTTCAGTCGGTTTATTGAATGGGGATTTATTGAATGAAGTCCCCCCAAGGCACAACTTTGACATGAGTCCCCCCCAGGCACAACTTTGACATGAGTCCCCCCCAAGGTACAACTTTGACATGAGTCCCCCCAAGGCCCAGCGTTGTCGAATTTTTATACGTCACTCTTAATAGTGCTAAGGGCCTATTTCAGTCGGTTTATTGAATGGGGATTTATTGAATGAAGTCCCCCCAAGGCACAACTTTGACATGAGTCCCCCCCCAGGCCCAACTTTGACATGAGTCCCCCCCAAGGTACAACTTTGACATGAGTCCCCCCAAGGCCCAGCGTTATCGAATTTTTATACGTCACTCTTAATAGTGCTAAGGGCCTATTTCAGTCGGTTTATTGAATGGGGATTTATTGAATGAAGTCCCCCCAAGGCACAACTTTGACATGAGTCCCCCCCCCCAAGGTACAACTTTGACATGAGTCCCCCCAAGGCCCAGCGTTGTCGAATTTTCATACGTCACTCTTAATAGTGCTAAGGGCCTATTTCAGTCGGTTTATTGAATGGGGATTTATTGAATGAAGTCCCCACAAGGCACAACTTTGACATGAGTCCCCCCCCAGGCCCAACTTTGACATGAGTCCCCCCTAAGTTACAAGTTTGACATGAGTCCCCCCCAAGGCCCAGCGTTGTCGAATTTTTATACGTCACTCTTAATAGTGCTAAGGGCCTATTTCAGTCGGTTTATTGAATGGGGATTTATTGAATGAAGTCCCCCCAGGCCCAACTTTGACATGAGTCCCCCCCCAGGCCCAACTTTGACATGAGTCCCCCCCCCAAGGTACAACTTTGACATGAGTCCCCCCAAGGCCCAGCGTTGTCGAATTTTTATACGTCACACTTAATAGTGCTAAGGGCCTATTTCAGTCGGTTTATTGAATGGGGATTTATTGAATGAAGTCCCCCCAAGGCACAACTTTGACATGAGTCCCCCCCAAGGTACAACTTTGACATGAGTCCCCCCAAGGCCCAACTTTGACATGAGTCCCCCCCAAGGTACAACTTTGACATGAGTCCCCCCCAAGGTACAACTTTGACATGAGTCCCCCCCCAAGGCACACCTTTGACATGAGTCCCCCCCAAGGCACACCTCCCCCTCATTGGGAAAAAGAGAAAAAACGTTGTTTTGCGGCTATAAGACAGTTTGGACTTCCAACGTTATTTGTTACAGTATCTGCAGCTGAAACACATTGGTTTGATTTAATGAAAACTTTATCATGGAATTTAGATCGTCACGAATTAACTAAAGAAGAATTTGTCTATATTAACAAGTTTAGCAGTAGGCCTCTGGCACTAAATTAAAATCTGTCAATGTCAGATTTTCATGTTTTAAATAATGAAATAATGTCGTGTCTGTATAATTTTTCATTTTTTTTTTTTAGGTAAAAGAGATTTATGGCCTTTTAAATTCGTATACGAAGGTTTCTGGGAGTGAAAGATCGATTGCGCATGCTTTTGAAAATCTAAAATTATTAGGAGCCGACGGGGGCGCGCAGGCATTACCGAGCGAGAGTTTGTTACAGTCCAGTGATGCCAGATTGCAGATTTTGTCCCCATTTTGGGGATTTTTGAGGCTTCTGGGGACAATTTTGGGGACCAAATGTTTGTGGGGACTTTTTTGGGGAATTCTAAAATTTTTGGGGACAAATCTGGGGAGATCTTTCTGTCAATGTTGGCAACGTGATGACTTATCCTTACGACTAGAGACTCAACAGTTTTATTGTTATTTGGGGATTTTTTCAAAAATTGCCTTCATTTGGAGAAAAATCTGAGCTTAAATCATAGAAAAATCTGCTTGATATATATATATATATATACATATATATATATATATATATTTTTTTTTTTTTTTTTTTTTTTTTTTTTTTGAAAAAAATTTTATTTTCCTTTTTAGTAGAAATCAAGTTGGGGATTTTTTCGAATAAAACCCCTGATTTGGGGAAATTTGAAGACCTGTTTGGGGAAATAATTTTCGACTATCTGGCATCACTGTTACAGTCAGACTTTTCAAAAGTTGCTTGCACAGTGAACGAACAGGCTGTTTCACTCGGGTCTTTCTTAGGAGAGATTTTGCTATGGTCAGAAATTTTAAAGATCGATTGCATGGTGACCGAATAGGCTGCTGCTGATTATAAAACGGAAACAGCGGCCATTAAGTGGGATTTTTTTACGGCCAGAATTTTCAAAAGTGTTTTCACGGCGAGTGGACACGCTATTGTTAGTTATGAAAAAGGGAAAAGGCGGCAGGCGCCAACAAGCGAAGGTTTAGAACAATCCAAATTTTCAAACATCGTGAATCAGCTGATCGCCAAAGGCAGCTAATTTAAATAAATTTCACACCTTTATTTAGAAATAGTATTCCTCGTATTATTAGTCACTGATAATTATTACATTACTGTTAAAAAATGCCAGTATGAGGGTTTACGGAAAATTTTGGCGACTTCAAAAATTGTAATTCTGGAATAATAATCTGAAAATACTAATCCTAGAATCCTTGTCCAAAAACAGTAATCCTGCAAGTACGGGCCTTAGGACCACAGGACTGTAAAACCCAGATTTAAAAATACGATACTGATTACGTATGTTCATAGTAGCTATTTTCTGATGTTACACCGATGGAGTAAATTCTAAAGTAATATTTGTTTCTAGAATTTCAATCTTTTTTTTTTTTTTTTTTTTTTTTTTCCATCTTCAATTCCTTCATATTTTAAAGCGTTCTTTACTCTAAGATTATAATTCTTGTTATTCTTTACTCTAAGATAAGCGTTCTTTTGAATTATGAAAATATTCTTTATTATAATTCAAAAGAAATCAGACAGTTTTTAAATGGAAAAATATGGCACTTAAAAAAAAAAAAAAAAACTTTTCCTGAAACATGTTTTGAAATCTTCTCTCGAAAACAAATTTCTATATACCGGTTTTCAATAACAAGAAATATTAAGTACGAACTCGCGATGTTCATATTACAAATAAATATAAATATTTTCACAGAAACGTTTTGAGCAAATATTTTTCAAAGAAGTTGAAAATATTACTTAAATTTCAATATTTTCCAAGATGCGACATTCTTTTAGAGGAAAGAAGTGAAGGTCACAATTCCGAGGAAAATTTATATATAACATTCCAGTATTAAAAATTTGTTTACGATATTTAAAATAAATTTCAGATTGAATATTAAAATGCATAAGAAAACTGTTGAATAATAAGAAAACACTACAGAACTGGTGTTTTAAAGTAAAAATAACAAAACACTGAATAAACACCATAAAATGCAATGAACTCGCAACAATTGTTTCGGGTCGAAAGAACACACGATTAGACGAACAAAGTAGGCATGAGTGCTGTAGTTAAATCGGCAACACACAAAACCGTTTTAACCCTTTATAGGGCCATTTTTTTCTAGTAATGTTATGTTAAAGTATTTTTGGAATTGAGATTGATTTATAAAAAGAAATTCATTTAGCTTATTACCTAAAATTAATTTGATTTTTTAAAACCATTTTTTTATTTTTTTTGGTGGGCGATGTTTCCCTCGCCCACTGGGAGCTATTCAAAGGTATTACATCTTATGTTTTGCATTTTTTTTTATTCCGCATTGCATTATATGTTTTTTGTATTTCGTAAGTTATTAGAAATTTAAGAATGTCTTAACATGGCAGCATAGGGCAAAATTTCACACATATGTCAATCTTGAGGGATATTTTCATCGTAAAGATGTCAAACCACTTTTTAAATATTATTTTGGATACTGGCATGAATATCATAGACTATGATTTTTCCAATTTAAAAAATTCGTAAGTTATTTGGAATTTACGATTTACTTAAAATGGCAGAATAAGGCAAAATTGAGCATAAACTTCCATTTTGAGGATCATAAATACATTAGACAACTTCAAAATTACGTTTATGATATTTGTTTGAACATGATTGAATACAAATATTCTAATAGGAAAATTTCGTAAATTATTCGTAATTTACGATTTTATCAACATAGCGAATTTGTAAATTTTTCATATAAATATGAATTTTGAGAATTATTGCATTGGAAATAGTAGCATGAAAACTAAACAACAGAATTGACCGTGATAAAATAAATTAATAGATTAGAATAAGATAAATATATCGAAGTGAACGGTGGATAGCCTATTAGGCGGGGATTTCGTTCTGTCACTGTATCAAGCTTTGGTCAAATTCATTTCTTTTAACATGATTATAATATGTCTCCCACTAGAAATTTATGAGAACATAAATATGATGGGGAACTGAGCAGAGTCCACCTATGCCAACTAGTTTGTAATGTTGGCATATGGTCACTAATTTTAGTCAATCGTAGGTCATCTGGAACAGTTTTATTGTTACTCAGGGAACTTACAGGCCGTCCTTCGCGTTTATGACTTGAAAATCCAGAAATCAGCTGACGTGCTAGCCGAAGTAGAAAATCTAATTGATCTCTAGGTCCCGAATCTCTTCTACTTACTTTCCAGAGAATGAAGCAAATTACAATTGCCAGATCAATTATAGGAAGTATAGGATTCGACATTTAAAAATTAATGAAGTTCGTGGGAAGTATACTTCCCACCAGTGATGCCAGATGGTCGAAAATTTTTTCCCCAAACAGGTCTTCGAATTTCCCCAAATCAGGGTTTTTTTTCGAAAAAATCCCCAATTTGATTTCTACTAAAAAGGAAAAATAAAATTTTTTTCAACAAAAAAATGTATATATCAAGCAGATTTAAGTCGATTTAAGCTCAGATTTTTCCCCAAATGAAGGCAATTTTTGAAAAAAATCCCCAAATAACAATAAAGTTATTGAAAATCCCTGGTCGTAGGGATAAATCATTATGTTGCCAACATTGACAGAACGTTGAAGAACTCCCCAGATTTGTCCCCAAAAATTTTAGAATTCCCCGAAATAGTCCCCACAAACATTTGGTCCCCAAAATTGTTCCCAGAAGCCTCAAAAATCCCCAAAATGGGGACAAAATCCCCAATCTGGCATCACTGCTTCCCACGGCCTTATAAAGGGTTAAAAGAAGAGCAAAAATACATATAAACGAATGTAATTTTGCAGAATTTTGTAGAGGCGAACCTGACGAAGGGTCGTGTGTTCTTTCGACTCGAAACAATTCTTGTGATTTTCTTGCATTTTATGGTGTTTATTCAAAGTTTTGTCATTATTAACAAAATTGTTGGTTTATCCTTCGGATATCGAACATTTTACCTAATCTCAAGATGTGAGTTATAGAAAATATTAATTTTGTTGGGTCAAGAAAGTGAGAATTTTTTTTTTTTTTTTTTTTTTTAAATATTATTAATTTCAAAACTGATATTCCCAAAATTACTTACTAAATTTTTAACCCAGATTCATACATTAACGTTACATTATAACTTACTAAACTGTCTCTCTTTGTGCAGGAATATTATGTAAAGTGTTTTAGTTTATTTATACTTTCCGAACATTGTAAGTAAGAAAAGTATTGTAGTCATGATTTACTAAATGAATTTTGTATCTCGCATAACTCAAAAAAGAATGGACTTAGAATGTTTGTGAGTGAACAAGAAAGCATCTAAATGCTTTGTTCGAATGAGCTGAAAGGGGAACATTAGCTGAACATAGAATATACGTCACATTAGCACGAATCTTTTTGATTTTGGTAAATTTAGTCCTTATATATATGTAGGATCTTGGCTGGGTGTCTAGAGGTGAAGTCAATGATGAGTAGAATCCAACTGTAGGACAGCACTTTATTTGAAGCATGGACGAAACATTCATAACATAAAATACACATAAAGATTAATATAATAGCAGACACTTAGATGAAACCCTATGCCTATTCCATAGCTTAACAAACATCAAGTAGCTCAAACCATTAGTAGATTACCACAAAGATACACTACAGCACCTTCTCATGCTATAACAAAATGTAGAACTAAAGTCCGAGCCTCTCATGGCTCTACCCGACTATTCTGAGCCTTCTGTGCTCAAACTACAATGTAGCGACCAAATCAGCGTACGCGCTGATGGTCTGATCAGATATCTCCACTGTCAGCCGGATGCTAACTAACTTTTCCATTCGTCATCTCGTTGAAAGATGGTCATCGGAGGCCGCGTCATCTGTTGACTGGTAGAAGAAATGCGTCCCATATATATATATTTTACAGGGACACAACGGAAATTCTTTATCATATGGCCTATGGGATCAAATTATTTAAAGTGTGACAACGTCTAAATGCCCTATCCGAGTGAAAATTTACATGCGTGTTATAGGTCACCGTTGCGTAAACTATTAGATGTTGGTGAATCTACTATTTATAGTTTTTTACGGGGACACAACAAAATTTTCTTTATCTTTGAGCATATGGGCACAAATTATTAAAAACGCGATAGCGTCTAAACTTTTCATTCGAATGAACTGAAAATTTATATACATGTTATAAGCCACCGTTGCACGAACTGTTTAGATTTTGGTGAATCTAGCACTTATAGATTTTTACAGGGACACAAAGAAAAATTATTTATCATTATGATCTAAGGCTCAAATTACACTGCTCGGCATAAAAACTGGCCCTAACCCCATTTTTGCAAATTCTTATGTAAAATGACCTCCTGAATCCGAATTTGACGGCCATTTTGCCTTATCACCTAACGTTTTTGGGGGGACGCCTCCCTATTTTTACCACTTTTCAGTAATTTTATGGCTGTAAATTTCATTTGTAGTGGAGAAATGAAATATTTTACGAGAAACTGTTACATATCTTCTAAGGGCCAAAAGAGGTGAAAAATTCTAAAACATGAACATTTAAAGCAAGGGGAAAATTTTGGGGGGAAATTTGCCACTGAAATTATAAATTACATTTATTATATTTTATTAATCAGTTGTTATTAATTACTTATTATACATTATATATTTTTGTTTTTATGCGATAATATAATTATTTTCCACTCTCCAAATCAAATTCATGGCCATAAAATTACAGAAAAATGATAAAAATTGGGGGCCGTCTTTAAAAAACAGTGGGTGGTACGGCAATATGGGGATCATATTCGGATTCAGGAGGTCACTTTACGCAAGAATCAACAGAAATGGTATCAGGGCTCGAAAAAAAAAAAAAAAAAAAAAAAAAAAAAAAATTACAGTGCAATGTTATTTGAAGTGCAATAGCCTCAAATTAAACATATGAAGAAAAATACTCAAATACCCTATTATAATTTTTTCTTTTGTTTATTTAACATAACAACTTCTCTTAGTTTAATTTATTTATACAACCATTAATTAGTTAATGTTCGGAAAGTCGAGTCGAGTCACGTCACACTTTTTTACGGAAGCACTTATTTCAAATTGATAGAAATTTCCTACGACAACCATAATTTGGGTTCCTTTTCCTTATAATAAAAGTCTAGTCGCATTTAGGACCAGCTGGTTTACGACCATAGCAAACTCCCACTCGGTGACTTCTACAGCTACAGCCTCAATCCAATTTTTCGCTTTAACCCTTTAACGTTCATTGATTTAGCATTGAATCCAAATACTTAATATTTTCATGCAACAATTTTTCAATATTTTTTACCTCGTTTTAATGCACTTTTAAACTTTTGCACCTTCTCTCTTTGGTAGATGTCTACACTACACTACTCCGAAATTTAATAAATAATGTTTTAGAGGAAGATATATGCAGTAGTCACTTTAAATATTATAGTAACATAGCTGGTAAAAGTCATAATTTTTGCAGGAGTATTACCAGTACAGCCCTTTTTTTCACATCACTATTTTTAATAGTATTTTTTTTTTTCCTTGTTTCATCGTAATTACATATTGGACTAAATTACTCTACAAATAATGTGGTATGAAAACAGGGCGGGTTTAAAAAATACACCTGAATAAATGTTACCAGAAATGCAGTGGACGCGAGTGCACATATTTGCTTTGATGATGCACTAGTGTCTCATTTTTTCCCCCTAATGAAAGGATGTACTAATTTTTTGTTTACCTAAAGCAACAGTTGCAAGATTTTTTTTTTTTTTTTTTTGTTTTCGATTTTTTTTTTTTTTTTTTTTTTGTTAACTTATAAAATTACTAGCAGGCAGCGCCCGCTTCGCTGGTCCCTATTTAATTCTCAAAATTACATTAATTTTTATCACGTGAAAAAAACAAGAGAAACAAAATCTGATTAGGAAAAATGTCACACCGGATTCTCACAGCCTTCGGAAAAAATTCCCAAAATGCTCTAACTCTTATTTCTATTATTTTCCCCCTTCGCCCGCCCCCCTCCCGTCTATCCTAACAATTTTACAAATTCGAAAATATCCGCAATCGATTTGTAAGTATCAAAAACCTCTATGCACCAGTTTTAAATGATCTAACTGTATTTTATTTTTTTTTTGTCCCTCCGCCCCCCCCCATCTTCCCGGCCCTCCTAATAACTTTACACTTTCGAAAATATCCCCATTCGACTTGCAGACCTCTAAAACCTATCTGTACCAATTTTGTACGGCCTAACTGTATTTCTATTTGTTTTTGCCCATAGCCCCCCCCCTTACCGCCCCCCCTCCTAATAATTTTACAAATTCGAAAATATCCGCAATCGATTTGTAAGTATCGAAAACCTCTATATACCAATTTTGAACGATCTAACTCTATTTTTATTTTCTTGCGCCCCCCCCCCCCTCTCCCCGGCCCTCCTAATAACTTTACACTTTCGAAAATATCCCTATTTGACTTGCAGGCCTCTAAAACCTATCTGTACCAATTTTGAACGGCCTAACTGTATTTCTATTTGTTTTTGCCCATACCCCCCCTTACTGCCCTCCTAATAATTTTACAAATTCGAAAATATCCGCAATCGATTTGTAAGTATCGAAAACCTCTATATACCAATTTTGATCAATCTAACTCTATTTTTATTTTTTTGCCCTCCCCCCTTCTCGCCCCACCTAATAACTTTAAACTTTCGAAAATATCCCGATTCGACTTGCAGGCCTTTAAAACCTATCTGTACCAATTTTAAACGGCCTAACTGTATTTCTATTTATTTTTGCCCCATAGACCCCCCCCCTTGCTGCCCCACCTGAGGGCTGAATTTCTAAAATTCCAGAAATTGGTTTTTAGATATTTGTATTAGCTATATTTTAGAGCAAAAATTTCACGTATATCTATTTTTTTGTTTGAGATATATAGGATTCTGCAAAATCACGTTTTGCCCCCCCCCCGCCCCCCTTGGGGACCGAATTTTGAAAATTCCAGAAATTGGTTTTTAGACATTTTTATTAGCTATATTTGAAAGCAAAAATTTTATGGATATCTGTTTTTTTTTGTTTGAGATATGAAGGATTTTGTGAAATCACGCTTTGCCCCCCTCCCCCCCCCCTTGGGGGGCGAACTTTGTAAAATCGCTTCTTAGTGGATGCCTACGTCATAGAAAGAACATTGTCACAAAATTTCATGCTTCTAGGTCCGGGGGTTTGGTCTGGGCGGTGATAAATAACCCCCTCACTCAGTCAGGAAGAACGATTTTAATATATATAGATTTATTTATTAAATTATTTGAATTTTATCAAGTTATACAAACTTTTCAAATTTTCTTCAAAAATTAACTACTATGCTGTGGCCAACACAAGACTTTCTTCTATATTTTCCTATATTAATTCACTAAATGCAAATAATTTATTAAAACTATTATTTATTACAGTTATCTAACAGGATGAATGCAAACCATTTGCATCTTAGAGAAAACTACACTAAATATCCAAAGAAAAACAGTTTTATTGTCTATAAATAGCATCTTACAAAATGCGTTTTTATAATGTTTATCTCACATATCAGGTTTCGTACAGTTATACTTATATGCGATAGAAGTTGGCATATAGCCTTCATATTATCGAGGAAAATTGCAGTATAGCAGCGTCACCTGTTAGGCAGTTGACATCAAAAGTTGACAGGCATTAATTTATGTCAAGGTGCATTTGCATATAAATTTACATGTAATTCTGTGCAGTAGTTCCTGAGTTATAGCCTTCCGTTAAACTGCGGATATCGCTGTACAGCAACGCCACCTCTTGGCCGATAAGCATTCAAATTTAATCAGCATAATGTCTCATGATGGCCTCTTCACATATGAAGTTTTGTTTGATTATATGCATTAGAACCTGAGATATAGCATCCCCTTATATTGCAAAAATCACTGTATAGCAGCGCCACCTGTTGAGCGGTTGACACCAAAAGTTGATAGGCACTAATTTAGGTCAAGGTGCATCTACATATAAATTTATATGCAATTCTGAGCAGTAGTTCCTGAGATACAGTCGCCACAAAATTTTTGTCACACACACACAGACAGACAATTTTCAAAAGAAAATATATAGTGAACGTTAAAAATACAAATAGTGCAAAGGATTAATGTGAATGCATTTTATAAAAATACCTTTTATAGAATGCAATACTTTGGAATTCCTCAAGGTGACCTTTCCCTCAAACTACAGGAGCTATTTGTATCATTTTCATTAGGGGGGGGGGGGGGACTCCTTTCTTCTGTGTACTGCAGTGAGAACTTTCTCTTCAACTGACTTCTTCTGGGTTGCACTATAAAAGATGGTGCCAGTTCCAATCAATTGTGTTGGCTTGTTACTATTACACAAAGTTAAATTATTTAATATTTCTATTGTTTCCTGGTGATCACATATCATTTCTTAACCTTGTTTCTTCTTAATCATTTCTTCACCGCATATCATTTCTTAATTAGTATTAACTTATTTCTTTTTATATTTGAAATTACAGTCGAACCTCCTTAATGTGAATCTCAAGGGGAATAAAAAATTTATTCATATCAGTAATTCATGCTATCAGTAACTCAGAAACTAATCTTCATTTTGATTGTGGAAAAAGTTCATGTTAAAAGCAATTCATGTTAAGCGTGTTCACTTTAATGAGGTTCAACTGCATCATACTTTGTTTGATTATTATCTGAATGAACATAAAAATTTTCTGTGTGAGATCTTCATTTATTTTTTTTAAATGTTGGGATGAACCCCTTATATATTTTCGCTTGTAACTCTCTCAAAAATTACTAAAAATACATTAAAAAAAAAAATCCCTTCTTTCAGAACCCTTCTTGATCTCAGGAATTTGAATTTAGAGTCAAAAATAGGTGTTACTATTAAAAAAAAAAAAAAAGAGTTGATGAAAATTTTAATATATAGACGATCCCCTATTAACTATTGCATTAATAACTAGATGTTATTACCAATCAATCAGCATTAGCCGCATGTTTCTATGATAACTTAAGACGAAATGAGTCGGGAGGAGAAGGCGACTTTTTTTTTTTTTTCTTTTGGTAACTGTAGAAAAAGCAACCAGATTAGTAAAGTATACAAAATTAACAATGACCAATTAATTCGTATGGTAATAGCAAAACAAAGACAGAAAAATAATTAAATCTAAATAAGTTACGATTACAGTATAATAACTTACTAGCAAGCTACGCCCGCTTCGCTGGCCACTATATTTAAATGAATCTCCAAAAGAATTGGATCATTATTTATTCTTCACATCACATTATAAATAAAAACTAAAATAATTACATTGAAATCGCTCTAGACCTCGCTGACTATGGCAGCTCTTTCTCTGGCCGCATTGTATCAGGAGCAGGTTCCCACTGCCTGCAGAAATCTCTTTCCTATGTATTTCAATATGGGTATTTATTGACGATAGGTGGATCTGCCATTATTTAAGAACTACATTTTTAAAGATAACTGTATCTCAGCGTCTATTAAATATTTTAGTTTTTGAACCAAGTATTTTATTGCTCATGCTATTTACACTGTATTACAATTTGATTCCGACCAATATAATGAAATAAAATAAAAAGTAGATTTTCTTTTAGAAGGAATTAAATACATAAAAAACAAACAAATTCCAATCAGTTTAATCCTTTCTACTATATACTATCATTATTTCCTGACAAATACTATAAATTAGAAAAAAAAAACTTTTAAAGAAATTAAATTAACAAATGAAAAATAATTGTTGTTATACTACAAAAATTATACATAAACATAACTGTTATAAATACGTTTTTAAATTTTAAATTTAATATATTTAATTTTTTCAATTTTATTTTCAATAAATATAATAAATTAAAAAGAGAAAAAAGATTCGCCCTCAAATAAATGTATTAAATAAAAAATAAATTGCATAATATAGCCGTTGCTAAGATACGCAGACGATTACAATCTAAGAATAAATTCATGAAAAATGAAACATAAAAGCCAATGTTTAAAATCGAAAAAACATTAATTTAAAAATCTCAAATTTGAAAAAACCTCGATGAGGTGCACATCTGCAGGGTCCCAGGCAGTGGCGGATCCAGAACTTGACTTTTGGGGGGGGGGGGGACTAAGATTTTTCAAAGTGTTATTCTAGAAAAATAAAAAATTTACAATTGCAAAATTCAATTATGAATGACAGTGTTTTGGGGGGGGGGGCTTCAGCCCCCTAGCCCCCCCCCCCCCTTAAATCCGCCACTGGTCCCAGGTACCTATATGCCAAATTTGGAAGCTCTGCGATCAGTAGTGTGTAGTAGTATTATTCACGTTTAGATAAATGTATTTATTTTCCTGTTAAAAAAAAAAAATAAACTCGTATTTTTTTTTTTTTTTTTTGGCAACAATTAAATTATGGATTAAATTTAAATGGCTAATTTTTGCTATTATTAGCTTATTATTTTCATATTTTTATTAATTAAAAGAAAACTAAACAGAAATTCGAAATTCTGACTTCGATGTGCACAATGATCCTTCGGGGGGCACCTTTGTGTTAAATCTCGTGACTGTCCGAGCTACCGTTTTCAAGAACAGTGAAATATACAAATATTGCTCACTTAATAGTATAAGATTGGAAACACAAATTATATTGTGGAAAAAATAATTTAGGAATATTCAACCAATAAACAAAAGGTCCAGCTCTTGAAGTTAGTAGAATAAAAGTATTGGTTTTGATCCCAAATCGCACTCGTCGGTCTACTCATTTTGAGTTTTCCTAAGTCTTCTCTGAAAATAGTATAAATATGTGCTAGGATCCCTAAGAAAGACTTCACGGATGGAAGGCCACCTAGACCTACAACCTAAGGCAGTTAATCAGTTGAAAAATAAATAAACAAGATAGATATTGTATTCATTCGAAATCTTGATTGGAAAGGAAACATTTCCATACTTCTCCAGTTAACAAACTAAGGGCCGAATTCTGGTCAAACGCCGCAACTTTACGATAACCAGCTCACAAAGTGGGAGGGATTGCGAGAGAAAAGGGGAAAGCACTGATGTTAGTGATTCAAGCCAAACGGAGTTGATTTCCACAACTGCTGACGTCAGTAAAGTAAGAAAGGGAAAATTCGAAGAAAATATTCGAATTTCATTCAGATATTGTTCGTTTTTAACCAATCAGAATCCGTATACAGTTTTAAAG